>JARQZJ010000037.1:445000-2845000 GCA_030704895.1 Henosepilachna vigintioctopunctata | reverse complement strand
AAAAAATGTGTCGATATAATTTATCGATGTCTATCTAAACACTTGGTGATTCGAATTGAAAACTCACCTTGAAATGGTAAGATATAGAAATCTGCCTACCAGTAGTATTCTGCTGTAGCTAATCAATATTGAGAGATATTTGAAATTATTATTTTAAATATCTTATTTATTTATTTTTATTATTCATTATTTTAGGAGAAAACCAATCAAATGTGAAAAAACAAAACTTGTTGCTAATGTAAAATCCTTATATTTAGGTATTGTTTTTAAACTTACAACATAATAAACTGAGCAATCTTACTTCTGAAAAGTTATTCAAAAACATCGATTTTTGGAAATAAAGTACATGGTTTAATTTTATAAAAATTACTTTTGATAAATGACCTTATTTATTATTTTGGGAGAAAACCAATCAAATGTGAAAAAACAAAACTTGTTGCTAATGTAAAATCCTTATATTTATTCAAGTATTATTTTTAAACTTACAACATAATAAACTGGGCAATTTTACTTCTGAAAAGTTATTCAAAAATATCGATTTTTGGAAATAAAGTACATGGCTTTATTTTATAAAAATTATTTTTGATAAATGACGTATACATGATGCATTAATCATGAGGATAAAAATATGAAAAATTTTAGAAGAAATATCTACAATACGGATCATAATGAAAAATTTGCATATGATCCTATTGAAATTAGCATATATCTTCAAAACTTATTCTTTTTGTGGTCACCTTATGCAAACACAAAAGATTGGATTGTCCTTGAATTGTTGAAATATGTCCTTGAAACTTCGGATTTTTCTAAAGACACATTTTTCGAATGATTTTGCATTGAGAAGTAAGTAGTGACATCTAGTTACCATCATTTCATTAGAACATTCAGAATGCATGCAGCAAATTTGTAAATTTCATCTGGATATATTATTTGGTAATCTATTCGAATCTTCGTATTTATGGAAAATTTTCAAGGTAGGTAATTTAATTTCTTCATGATTAGTTGTTAAATATATATACGTAACCACATTTTTAATATAATACGCTGGATTTCTGTAGTTAAAAAAATATAAGCACAGTTTGTTTTATATTATACAGTTGAAGGTTTTACAGTTGAACAGTGGTATTTTTGTGCATTGGGGCTTTCCCATGGTACAAGAATGTGTTCTTTTTTCAACTATTTATTTTAATGATATTGTTATTGATATGAATATTAATATGTTTAATAAGTTGCAGGAGTTGGTATCGGGATTCAATGACAATATTTTCGGAGAAGACAAGTTCCAATAAGGTCATTTATTACTGATAGGCCTTACGTAGATAATGACACCAGTATGGACTTAGGTAGCACATAATGAAAACTGGTTGTACGGGGATCATCACTACCTACCATCGTTGAACAAAAACTGTTAATAACCTAGTAGGTATCTACGTATTGAATTTCCATCATCATCTAGATCACCAAGATAGCTTAATGTCATCCGAAACCATTCGTCCTTTCCTACAGGCCCAACCACGGAAGGGAAAAACGATTTGAAACAAAGAAGACAAAGCGAGAGTTTTGATTGGCCCTTTAAATGAAGAATTGAAACTAGATGAACTGGCATGGCGTTGAAAAAAAAAGAATTTGATAAAAATGCCAAATCCTTTAAAAACGACTTTTTGAAAAAGCTTTGAAAAGCTTGAGTTAAGAAGTTCTGAACTCATCTTTGAAATTGACAATTCGTGTGATGATACTAGGGATACAGGAAGATTATTATTGTAAGGGATGCGGTGAGTAGGTATTATCCCATTACTTCAAGCACCGAAAGCTGGATTACTTGTGGATCTCAACTGCACGAAGATTGCTCCTTCTTTGAACATTATTGTCAGAAATAGGCATCAAGCCTAGAAATGATCCTAGTGATGTGTGTGAACCATCGTCGTTATAATTTTTTTTTCTTGAGCATCTGAAAAGTGATTGTAAGCAAATCTTGTAATTGATTTTTTATTAATATAAAATTATAATTAGCTTCGGTTTTCAATCCGTTAGATGCATAGGACGTTTAGGTAGCCTATGCGCATTCATATCTAATTTTCTGATACATTAAATCATTCTTCAGAAAAAATTCCATTGGAAATGATGTTTTGGCTATCACAATTACACAGTAATTTAAATATTCACTATTATTGTAGATGAATTTTAACATCAGTTATAGAGGTTAAAGGAAAGTGTCTCAAGTATATGTGCTCCAAGGTACAAGTCATGAAATTCTTACCATCTAGTGTTGCCCAAAGCAAGACCAAGACGAGACTTAGGCAGTCTTCGTCTTGGTCTTGAGTGAGCAAACATGGTCTTGGTCTTGGTCTTGCACAGTGAGTCTTGGTCTTGGTCTTGCTGCAAGAGTCTTGCAAAGATTTGCAGTTTGCAAGTACCTGATAGATTGTACTTTTTATTCAAAATTTCAATTTAGATTTTCGGTCAGTGTAACACAGCCCAAATTTAAAGCTTATGTAGACATAAATGCTAATGATAATAAAAATCGGAACAAAATTTTAATTTATAATAGAAAAAACGGATAAAAATGTCTTTATTGAAAGCACAAATTCGTACGAACAAGATTTTACAGTGTGAAAAGTAGCCTATGATTCTCCTAATCAATTTTTCTGTTTATCCATTCAAATTAATAACAATGATTTGATAACAATAAATTCCAAATATAATTATAAAGAATTCAAGAAGATCCAAACGTGAACAGCAATATATAGCTTACGCTACTTCTTTTTAACCAAGTGAACATTTTCTCTTTGATAAAACATAATCGGTTAGATATTATATGCTAAGGTACAAGATGTACCTACCTTGGGATAAATATCCTAAATATTTATATGACTTTTCTCTTTTATAAAACATAATCGGTTATATATTATATCCTAATATTGTGATGTTATTGGCTACCAGACAGAAATTTCAACATTCATTATCTTTTAATTTTGAAATCAATTATGGTGGTTTAAATAAAAACGTCCTAAGAGTTGGTGTTCTAAGGTACAGGTCATGATTTTACCTTGTGACGAACAACTCACATAGTTAAATGACATTTTCTCTTTTATAAAACATAATGGGTTGTATCTATATACCTAATATAATATTATTGTGACGGTTGGGCTATCAGAAATTTTAACATTTATTACAGTAGATAAATTCTAACATAAATTATGGAGATTCAAAGAAAAGTAACCTAAGGTACAAGGGTTTCCTTTATGTTTAAAATTAGATGGTGATCCAAATTACCTTTCGCGGCTTGGGTATATACCTATCTCGGTCCGCATGTTGATAATTATTTGATACTTTGCAGAACAAGCAGATTGATTTGATGTATTTTTCATCATTTGTTATTTGTGAAGCATAACTAGGTATTTAGTGTATTTGCAACAAAAAATTAAATAACGTTAATATAATATTGTATTATACAAACGACAACATTGTTGTCATTATTAATTTTCTTCTTTTTGGAATGAATTTCATTATATTCAAACCAAAAGAACTTTTGGTTTGGTTTTTTTAGAACTTTTCAAACCACTATTCTCGAGAAGTGTTCTACTGGGAAAGAAGAAGAACTGTGTAGAAAAAAAACTTTTATGTAAAAAAATCAAGATAAATTTGAAGCATTCATTTGTTTTTAACTTAAACTTAATTAACTTATGTTTAGACTAATAAATGATACCTACAAGTAGCAAAAGTTGAATCATTACTTTTTCGTCTTGAAGCTAATGCAATACATTCTTTTCAAAATAAGCTTTGGTGCTTACAGCATTTTTCTTGTTGAAAAACTCGAACCATATAAATATTAAATTGAACATTATAATTATTTGCTTTAATTTCGAAAAAACAATATGTTCATTAAAAAAATACAATTTTCAAATAGCACCTATGTATCTAGGCATATAAATAAGCTTCTGGCTAAGAACGTTTCATATTTTTTATTTTATGTATTACACCCATTCAACAAAAAGAATGACATAAAAAACAACTCAAAAACTCAGGAAGCTGATTTAAATAAGTATACCGTTAATAGAGTATTGCTGAAAAGCAATCCATAAAGTTAATAGCTATGGATGTTTCCCATGCCTAAATATTACGGAGGTAGGTATAATGTTGAGATTAGAATTTTTGGAGTTTCATAATCTAAAAAACGTGTTCAGTTGTTTACATGAAAAATTATAAATTTGTTGTATGGTTTTAGTTTCTGTTTGTTATATGCATATTATCAGTATATCCATATATATAGTCCATAATCAATAGATACTCAATTCTATTTAACAGCTCATGAATAACCTACTAGCTAGTGGGCGTGAAAGTTTGCCGATGAAACCGATGACCGACGGATTGAAGTCAATTTTCGTCCGCTCTCTCTCATCGCACTTTCATATAACTTTTGATTGCTATCAACTGATATAGGAAATAGCTGATATCCGAAATGAGATCACCCGAATTATTAAAAACAAAATTATTTTCAATTTTTTTTAGTGTCCGAAAGGACTCAAAGAATTATTTTTTGAAAATCAGAGCACGCACTGCATTTTATTTGTTAGAATTAAATGCATATTCGTGTCTTCAAGCCTTCCTGTCTGACAGATCATTAAGTGTTGGTATTTCTGGATCATTTCTCAGTCCCACTTACTATCAACGCCGCTAAAAACCTTAATGCACGAATTTGCTTACATGTTTTTACATCTGCTTTGAGTCAGTTTAAGGGCCTTCAATATACCAAACGGTAAGTGAAAACTGACCGATCTTTCCTTTTTCAGTTCCATCATTGAATTTGCTGTTTTTTCTTTCCATAGACCAAGTCGAAGAGCTTTTAGTAAAATTTGAACTGCTAGTTGATTTAATGGAATTTTTGCCAGACTCTAGTCTGGATGGTTGTTCTGAGTGATCGGAACAATCATCGGAACAAACAACAAAGGCACTGTGGGTACCTTTTGTACCTTCTTCATGGATCAATTAATTTCTGCAGTCACATTCCTTCGAATTGTGGTAGGGCTATTTCAATGATTGGTGAGTTTATCTGTTAGTGTTGTTTTCGTTTATTGGTACATTTTCCAACTTCGGCGTTTGGAATTTTCACAAAGAGTAAGAGCATGATGAGGTGCATTCTCCCATAATGTGCCTATGAGTTTTCAGTTATTCTTAACGGACATCTTTCTTTATGTCCTCAAATTTCAATTAAACATACGAACTCCTTTATTTATTTGTTTTATTCAAACATTTTCAGTTTTATAAATGTTACTTATAAATGCTTATTCTGTTTGATATTTTTTGTTTTGAATTCAATTAGCTGTCTATCAAATATGAGTTCCTTTTTAACTTTTTAGATTAGTTGGAGTAAGTAAAACCAAAATATCCATTTCACAGAAGAAATTGCTGATTGTGCATTGTAATGAATTGAAACAAAAGAGCACCAAAGAAATTGAAGATTTTCCAATTTAAAAAAAAGGTTATTTGTCAAGAAAAAATCTATTTTAGGGATAAGTTTTTGTCTTTTCAGATGACCCTCATGAAGTCATGAAGGTAAAATAACAAAAATATAGATTACCTACACACCTCAGAAGATGTTTTGGCTTTATGCCGGACTACATTTTTTTCTTTTGATTATTCTTTCTGCCGTAATTATTGCGCATTAAGATAGCAGTATATGTTCTCAGTTTTCCCTCGAGGCGCTTTTTCAAGGAATTATTCATTCAGCATAACTATTGGTAGGTAATTATGTAAAATAGATTCGTGGTTTTTGTTACTCAGATAAGTATTGCATTTTTTCCTTATTTTGGGTTTGTAGATTGTACTCTGTTCATTTTCAAATCATGGGGGAGTGGGGGCACGTTGTTACAATTTTCAAATAATTGTTGATATGACAAAAGCTATCAAATAATTGATAAATTTGATTACTTGTATAGTTTGCACCTATGTCTATTTAGTTATTAAAATTTGACTGTTATAAAAATATATAAAAGTTATAAAAATTTATGAATTTTTTTCACAATGGAAAATTCAACTAATAAAGAGGATTGTAACAACTTACTCCCGCATTGGGGCTAGTTGTTACATCATGGGGCATGATGTTACGTTAGATAAATAAACAAAATCATCAATGATACATAATTATTTATTATTACCTATTTCAAAATGTTATGAACAATAGGGTGGGTCGAAAAAAATCGATATTTTTTTTTCGGATCGTAATACCGCGGAAAAGTTGCTAAATGGTATGACTAAATAGGGGAAAAAATATAAAAATTATCGGATGTTATCTTCCGTTCGCGCATAAGCTCTAAAGTTTTGAAAAAAATTATTTTTTTTGAAAATTTGTAATAATTTTTTTTTACGATATTTAATATGTAATAGTGAAAAATTTCATCTACGACACACTAATAAAGTAATATAAAAATACCGGTATTGCACTTCAACATCTTCCGTTCGCGCATGGACATCCAAATATAGCCAAAATACAAGAAAATCGGATTTTTGTCCTATTTTCTTTTCATGTATAGTTACATCTACTGCATTAACTAGTGATCGTTACGGTGTTTCCGATCGTGCTACAGCAGCAATAGCCTCAAGTGTTTTGCAGGACGTTGGCGTGGTAACTAATAGCGACAATTCACAAGTAGTTGACAAGTGTAAAATAAGAAGAGAAAAACACAATGTTTGGGCTGATTTGTCCAGTTCTATAACAGAAAATAAGCTAATTGGGCTATATTTTGATGGCCGTAAAGACGACTCTATTGTGGTACAAGAGGCACATTCAAAACGATTTAAAAGAGTGGTAAAGGAGGAACATTACGTGCTTATACAAGAACCTGGTAATATATTTCTGGGTCACGTGACCCCGAATTCAGGAAGTTCAGAGGATATTGCGACCTCTATTATATCCTATTTGACAAGCAATGACATTTCTTTGGACGAATTAGTCGTTATTGGCTGTGATGGCACCAATGTTAACACCGGATTGAAAAACGGTATAATACGCCGTATTGAAACACACTTAGGTAAGCCTCTGCAATGGGCAGTTTGTCTTCTTCATTTTAATGAACTACCCTTCCGCCATTTATTTCAGTATTTAGATGGTAAGTCGACCGGGCCAAATTCTTGAAAGGACCGATTGGTGGGAAATTGATCAAATGTGAAACACTTCCAGTAGTGCAGTTTGAAAGTATTGATTGCCAAATCCCTGAGATAGACAAAAAAACTCTTAGTAAGGATCAGAAGTATTTGCTGGAAATATCGGAAGCGATTAAATCAGGTGAATGCCCAAAAGATTTATCAATCAGGGATCCAGGACCTTTGTCTCACTCCAGGTGGCTAACAACAGCTAACCGTGCTTTAAGACTCTACATTAGTCAAGAAAATCCAACTGCTGAGTTCCAGGAAATAGTAATATTCATTCTGAAGTCATATATGCCGATGTGGTTTTGTATTAAGAAGACCAAACTTTTTACTGATGGCCCTAAGCTCGTGCACCAATGTATTGAAACCTCAAGATATCTTAAAGATGAACTCAAAGCTGTAATTGACCCAGTTATAGAGAGAAATGGGTTCTTTGCGCATCCAGAACATGTTATGATTACTATGACTCAAGATCCCAGAAAACATATAAGAGAACTGGGCCTCCGCCGCATCATTAAGGCAAGAGAAAGAGACCAAAAGAGGAAAACAATTCGAACGTACGTGGCACCTAAGCTAAACTTTTCCGCAACAGACTACACGGAATTAAATTATTGGACAAACTGTGAATTTTCTTCGCCGCCTCTATTGAAAGATGTCACTGATGATGAACTGAAAACCTACATCAAAACAGAAGAAGTACCGAAGTGGGAAATCCTATCACAGAAGATGCCAGTCCATACTCAAGCAGTGGAGAGAACCGTCAAGTTGGTGAGCGAGGCTTCTGCTAAGGTTTGCCGATCTGCAGCTCGAGACGGGTACATAAGAACGACACTTAAGTCAAGGTCCACGATGCCAGCCTTTGATAACAAAAGACAGTTCAAACTACCAGACATGTAATCTATTCGTAAGTGAAATATGTACTTTGTAATTATTGGATAATACATCAATAATATGTTGAAGCTTGTATATATTTATTTTTCCTAAGTCCACATTTTTGAGGTTTTCAACACTTTTTTGCTATTTTTACAGCCCATGCGCGAACGGAAGATGTTAAAACTCAATACCAGTATTTTTATATTAATTCATTAGTGTGTCGTAGATGACATTTTTCCCTATTACATATTAAATATCGTAATAAAAAAAATTATTAAAAATTTCCAAAAAACTTTAATTTTTTCAAAATTTAATCAAACTTTAGAGCTCATGCGCGAACGGAAGATAACATCCGATAATTTTTATATTTTTTCCCCTATTTAGTCATACCATTTAGCAACTTTTCCGCGGTATTACGATCCGAAAAAAAAATATCGATTTTTTTCGACCCACCCTAATGAACAATAAAGATCACTTTAAACATCTTCTAACATTTATGAGTAATTATAATATCTATTATGGTAATTGAATCACATTGGTAGGAATATTTTTAAATCTTATATAAAAACACAGACTTCGTTTGCAAATAACAACTTTTATTATTTTATTGAACTTTTGCCAAACTAAAATACTTTGGATTCTATCATTTTTTAGGCTGTTTACTAGTTGTACCACTATCTTTTTTTATTTTATAGTTTCTCATTCTGGAAAAAACGAAGAATACGTAGAATTTTTGAAATATGAATACTGGTATTGTACCTACCGTTCGTCTTAATATTTTAAAGATTCTACATGTCTGGGCATGGGAACATTTTTGGGGTAAGTTGTTTCATGTAACAACTTACCCCAAAAAATTGTAACTACTTGCCCCATGACACGTTTTAAAATATAAATAATGGATATCGATAGTAGAAAAAACAATATTGCAAATTGAAGGTTTTATGAACGTTCAAGTTTAATCATTTTGAAAAATAAATAATATAGACACCAGGAGTCGAAAATTTCGTCAAGGATTTTTTTACTTACTTGGTTGAAATCGAGACACATGCACACAACCTTGCAGCTTGGAGGGTCAATGATCATTTTTATCTAATGCACGATGTTATAAGAAAACGTATGGGTCCAATTATATCCACCAAAAAGTTTGATATCCCGGTTAAAACCGCTTGTAACTTCTTACCCCTGTAACAACGTGCCCCCTGCTCTACTACCTATATCTATGATTTTCAACCATTAACATTCATTTCTACATGCACAAACGTACATGTCTCATCTGAGGATCGAACCTAAATCACCCAAGTGATTCTACCAATAGGCTGCGAGGCCTTCATCAAACACACATTCTTTTATACCTGATTATTTTTTTGAATAAATATTAAATCTAATTAATATCTAATAGTAAATGACGTTATATACCTAATATTATTATATAACATCTTATATCACGCCTGTGATATACCTAAGTATCTACTTATTCATCATAGGCGTAGCCAAGGCTGTGGGAATGAAGATTACCTACTTTATTTTCTTTATGGCAATATTTCTTGAGAATATATATATATATATATATATATATATATATATATATATATATATATATATATATATATATATATAAGAAAATGAACACTAGAACATTCATTTGAAAAATTGAAATTAATCAAGAGAATGTTATAGCAGAGCTAGATATGTGAACGTGTACGATGTGATGTCTCCATTATCCTTCAAGGGATATATGTTAGAGAAATATTGAAATCGATGCCACACCTGATGGAAGTGCGAGACATATATGTTTCGTTCTGCAAGGAACTCGTCAGTCGCACCACGTCCATCGAAGTGAGGCAACGATTTCAATTTCAAAAAAAAATTTCAAAGTCACAAGAAGATGCTTGGAGGTTGAAATCGTTGCCTCACTTCGATGGACGTGGTGCGACTGACGAGTTCCTTGCAGAACGAAACATATATGTCTCGCACTTCCATCAGGTGTGGCATCGATTTCAATATTTCTCTAACATTTATCCCTTGAAGGATAATAGAGACATCACATCGTACACGTTCACATATCTAGCTCTGCTATAACATTCTCTTGATTAATTTCAATTTTTCAAATGAATGTTCTAGTGTTCATTTTCTTAAATATTTCATTCAGTGCCATAAGCACAAAAGATTTCATTTCCTCAAAAATATCGCCGAATTGCCCCCTGAAATACGGGAATAAACGCGAGCGTACTACTAACGCAACCTATTGACATTTAAAAACATCGTTCGATGATATTTGTCAAATAGACATTGCAATTTTGTAGATACCTACGGGTATAGAAGATATGTGAAATTTCGATGCTTGGTGCCTCTGTAATCTGAGAGAGGTGTTTTCTACTGATTTCTATAGATGGAATTGTAGAGTATACATTACTCTACGATCTTCCACTTGAAGTCACAAGAAGATGCTTGGAGGTTGAAATCGTTGCCTCACTTCGATGGACGTGGTGCGACTGACGAGTTCCTTGCAGAACGAAACATATATGTCTCGCACTTCCATCAGGTGTGGCATCGATTTCAATATTTCTCTAACATTTATCCCTTGAAGGATAATGGAGACATCACATCGTACACAAAAGATTTCATTTCCTTATATATATATATATATATATATATATATATATATATATATATATATATATATATATATATATATATATATCTTCAGATCATTTGTCTATAGTTGTATTTAGTTACTGTAAAGGAGAATAAGAATTACTTTTATCTGTGAATGGGTATCTTTCAAGAGGAAGGGAGAAACTTCATTTCAACAGACAGAATTGAACAGATTCCTTTTCAAACTGAGAGAGATATACCTAGATAAGATGTATCTATAAAATAATAGAAATAGATAGTGTCAAGATTGTATACGATATAAGGACTTTAAATTGATTTTTCTTTTAGGTAAGTTGAACTTGATAATGTAAATGAATATTGTAAATGAAAGTTATATTTCTTTTAGAATAAATCAATCATTTGAGATATACCTGTGTACAATCTTATAAATCAATTGAAAGTCCTTATATCCTATACAATCTCAACACTATCTTATTTCTATTATTTTATAAATACATCTTATCTATATCTCTCTCAGTTTGAAAAGGAATCTGTTCAATTCTGTCTGGTGAAACGAAGTTTCTCCCTTCCTCTTAAAAGATACCCATTCACATGAATAATTCTTATTCTTATCTATATTCAACCTATCTATATTCCTAGATAAACTTTCCTACAAACAAATATTCAACTGTAGGTAATTATAATTAATACGCTAATGAAACAAGCGAAGAAACTAGTCAATGAAATCTGGAATCTTAGATATTCCTCTAATTCGGCAGAAATGATGAATAAGTTGTAGAGAATTCTTACCTCAGAGCTCTACTCAGCTTGTCGTAATTCATGTTCGGTTTCGATTTCCGTTCTCCCCACCTTCTAGCCACCTCGTCCGGGTCGGTGAGCTTGAACTCTCCATTGGTGCCCTCCCAGGCTATACACGCCGCGTTCGACGAATCGCCTAGCAGTTCGAGTAGGAACTGCCACAGTTGGATCTGGCCGGAGCCCTGCGCCACCAATCGCGACGACGCAGAATTCAGGATGTGGTATGGATCTGAAAACGGGAACCATGTTTAGTTTGCTGTTTCCGGTGAACAGAGACGGCGGACGTGAAGATTTGTCATTCGGATTGCATGAATTCATTTGCACCTCTGAAGAGGATCGGTAAGTTGACCTGAACGTCTAACCCTTTTCATACCGCAAAGCCTATTGATTTTGCGGTATGAATCAAGGTGATATTCTGGGACGTGACATGTTGAGCGAGGAGAAAAAAATATTGATAGGCAACGTCTTTTTTGCAGAAAGGTATCGTAAACCTTAAGTAAAAGTGAATTGGGAATGAAAAAACTTTAATTTTCATGAAAAAGATGAAGCTATGCGTATTAAATTGGTATTATATCTTACGATATGAAAATATTATTTGAACCTCTGGAATCTGAAAGAATTTGATCCAAAATAATATCGATCTTTTATGCAGGACATAATGAAAACAATTTTCAAAGTGTAATATCAGTACCTAATGTCTTCAAAATTCTAACGGCGGTATTTGAAGAAGATGAACTATAGGATATCGCTATGGTTTACTTTCGTATTTCAGATTACGTACACAGAATTAGCAGTTGGTAGCAGTAGGTACCTACCAGGTTCTCAGAGTAGGTAGGTATTGGTTTTAGCTACCTACCTACATATAAGTAGGTATACCAAATAAACTACCCTAACCTAGGGTTGATAAATGTTACAAAACCTTATAACTTCCCTCAAAAAATATATATATTAGATAGAAATTAGAAAAATGTACAACTAATTTGATCTGTCCTAATTTCAGCCTTTCTTTGTTGGCGTAGGGTGGTCCACGGGGATCGCGACGAGACGCTTAGGTATTCATTGTGCATTAAATGGTCATTTAAGTTCATTTGAGTTTCATTGTTGGTTTTGTTTCCGTCGTATTTTTATTGGGACAGGGGGCGAAGGTAATAGGTTAGGAAGCTCTAAAAAGAGCCGAGTTTAATGTTCAATGGTTGATTGTTTTTTTATTCTTTTTTTTTTTAAATACATAGACTTACGACTATCCCGCTTTCCGAAGGCAATTTCAACAAAGAAGTGAAAACTTTGAAACTACTAGCAAATAATAACGGATATGACGAAATTATAATAGATAATCTTATAAAAAAAAAGCAAAGGAAAATTATTTTAAATTCAATTTATCCATCTCAAATTATAAAAAACAAACAAAAATATCATTTTATCAATTTCATACCTGATCTGAGTGAAAAAATTTGCGAAAGATTAAAGAAGAGAGAAATAAAAACCATTTGTACCAACAAAAGAAATATTAAGTCACTTTTATTTAATAATAAAGAAAAGACAAATGTTGAAGACAAAAGCGGGATCCATAAGATTTTTTGTAATGAATGTCCAGCGTTTTATATCGGCCAAACAGGTAGAAAAATAAAAACTCAGGTTGACGAACATAAAAGGTCGATTTTATATAATGTTTATAAAACCGGATTCTCAGAACATTGCATTAACTCTAATCCCTTCATTGATTTTGAGAAAACTAAATGCCTACACGCAGGTAATAAAGGGAAACGTTTAGACCTTCTGGAGGCAATTGAAATAAGCAGTTCTAGGAAGAGAAAAGAAGAAATTGTAAATGAACAAGTAGATTTTCAATTATCGTCCCTACTCACATCCATTGTGTAGATATAAATTTGTTGTACGTTCCTTATAGTAGTTTAGTCTTGAAAATGAGCTAACGCTCGAAACATGTTAACTGTTCATACTGTTAAATAAATCGTGAAACATTAAGTCAAGAGTTTAATTTATTAAGAGTTGAGCGAGAATTCAATTCTCAGTAATTAAGGCAAATTTATTGAGAAGTACCGATAAATTAAAGTACGAGTGCAGAGAAAATGATAATGAACATCGTCAATACATTGCCATTCAAAAATCCCACTATAGAGATTTCCAAGGAACTACAGAAACAAGTTATTAATACTCACTAGTAGGTATATAATACACAGCTCGTAAGATAAAAAGAATTCAAAAACATAGATAGGCAATAGATAACGTAGATGCTGGCACAGGGGCTAATCTTTTTGATATCTGATAATTTCATTGGACTCAGCCCCAAGTATAAAAAATTTTTAGGTGCTTTAAATTTTGAAAGCGGCAATTCTGTCCATGAAAATTAGTATGCTTATTATCTATAGTAAATTCAGAAACTTTCTGTTTTATAAACTTCTCATCATGGAAGGAAAGAAAAACAAATCAGGAAGTAGTAGATAGGATATTAATCGAGACTGCGAAATACTATCAAAAATATTCATTAGACATTAACTTTATAGGCAAATAAATTATATAGTTATTTTATCATTTATATTGAATCGAAATAACTTATAATACAGCTTTTTATTAGAATGGTTATCAATATCAATACACGTGACTACTTTTACAAATGACGACATATTTTCTCCTTCCCATTTTTTCCATAAATCATTTGACGAATGGCAAACCAGTTTCTACTTTGCCCGATTGCGGTTGACCCTGATCCGTTCAAAGCGCCTTTTTGACATTTTTATGGATCACTGTCACAGACCATGTGCTCAGCCACCATGACGAAAATTTGAAATTTTAATTTCTATGTTCTCGCCAGGGTCGGCTTACGAGAACTCTATCGTGTTACCAATTAAATTGAATTTTGTAGTTACACGTTCATTCTTTAGGTTAGTTTAGGTTGAGGAATGAACAACGATAGACATAACTGCCAATTCACAATCACAATAAAAATTGAACCAGAAGGATTTTAATATGTTTTATAAAATCAAACATTTTTCATTGTATTTGTTGAAAATATTCTTTTTATACCTATAAAGAGTTAAGTTTTCTTTTTTTATATATTTGGCATTAAGAATGAAATAAAGAAACCGAATTTAATCGAGGGAATATGTCAAAATCTGGTTTACTGATGCAGATAGAAAGTGTATTCTGCACAAAGAGTGTAGGTATAATATTTGTTGAAGTCTTTCGTTTTTACAAATGAACTATTTCAGGTAGGGCATCAATAATTGTAGAAGAATAATATTGACAATTGAAGGAACCTTGACGTTTAATCAAGTTTCTTTGCATGTGGATGAAGGAAGAAACATATAGGCAGAAGAATAAAGAGAATACCTACAGTCCGAGACCACTGAAATGAATTAAGTGACTGACAAATCATGACTTCAGGTCTTGAACTTATTTTTTAAAGAGTTGAACTTCCAACATTTTTGGTCATTGCGATTATTTTTTCACCATCTATTCTGTATTTTAACGTGACTACCGACAGAACCACTATGATTTCGGTTTAGCTTCCAATTTTCAAATTTTGATGATTGTCGACTATCTTTTTCTTCTCCATTATTGAAATAAATGATAAATGTGAGTGAATATATCAAGAACAAATTTATTTTTTCAGAGACACATTTTACTACACTGTATTATGAATGGATATCTAGGAAATTATATTTGTGGAAGACGTAAGACGACGAAGATGAACAAATTGAATCCAGCGACGGATGCTACTTTAAATATATATATATATATATATATATATATATATATATATATATATATATATATATATATATATATATATATATATATATATACTGTAACAACACGCTCTTGCTGTTTTGCATTTTGCTTTCTTCTTTTTTGACGTGATGAAACGTTTTAATTATAATATTATAATATTTTAATTAAAACAATTTTTATATTGAACTAAATATTTTTTCATATTTAATTATTGTTGTGTCAAAAGACATTCGGTCGCCTTTGCCTTCTGTAATCTTACGTCCCTTTTATAATTCTAGAAAAGATTGAGCAAATTACAATCAGCATGCCTAACCTCTTACTAAGAAAAATAAATACTTCAGTCTATAAACGTAAACTTTTAATAGGCTTATAAGTATAAAAAACTTACTTAATATTATACTGAAGTTGATTGAATGTTTACTGCGCTTGGTGAAACATTGTTCAATATATTGAATGGAAATACTTGACTTAGTTTCACAAAATTATATCAATTGCTTGACTTTCGGGGCTTCCTCCTGTTTTCGAAACCTAAACTGAATACCTGTTTTCGGACTAAAATTTTTATATACTTTTACATCTGTACCTACTTGCTATGGACACATGACGGTAGAGAAAATAAGGTGAAGACGATTGCTGTTCTAGGTATCGATGTCTTGTAGTGAAGGGAACAGGTTGTTATTAAAAAAAAAAAAAAATTATTGAAGTTATTGAAAAATTTCGAAAAAAAAGATTTGAATTAAGAAATTGGGGCGACAAACTGAAGGCAAGTTGATCTTTTACTATACCTAGGTTTTTTCCGTCGGTGCAAATCAAAATTTTCCAATTATTTCAGATCCAGAGTTTTTCCTTCCATCTGTGGGCATTTGTTCACTTTAGCGTTTGAAAATGGGGTAACAATTGTCAAGCAATTAACATAATTTTGTTGAACTAAGTCAGTGTTTTTATTCAATATGCGAGAATATCTAATATTTCAATGTTTTCAATTATATTTAAACAACGATCATGAGAAATTCCACTAATATATAATATATAGGTATAATAAAGTATGTGAAATATACCTAATAAAATCATCCTGATTGTATTATTCTGTCTTCGCCTACTTGAAAGTGGTGACTTTGACTTCACTTCAACACTTTAAATATCGAAACATTTTATTCATCGAAGTTAATTTCAATTAATAATTTGAGAAAAAATAATAAATGTCCTGAAATATTTCACGAAAAAGTTTTTATTCAAGATTTTCTAAAATTTCAAAATATAATAAGTAAAAATTTCAGACTAAAGTATTTGTTGTGGATTCTCAAAAATCATCGACACGAGAAGAAGAAGAAGCATTCACAGTTTCATTTTGAAAGGATGGTTATAATTGATGTTTAAAATACAGCCGCCCCAAAATATTTATAAAGAAAAGACCATCCAGACTGTCATTGACAAAGATCAAATTTTAATTATTTTGTTTAAGGTTTTCGAAAATAAGTTTCAAACTTTATCGGAATTTTCGAATTTTTTTGATGCTTGCACCTCACCGTTGTTGAAATGTGATTTATTGACTATACTGGGTGATATATCACTCAGGTTTGATCTATGCAAAACTACTAATAGTACTTTTCTACTGTTCTAGTATTCCTTAATATTATATAAATTTGTGATCTTTGCTTTGTTGGAGATATAAAACTTATATGAGTTGAAAAAAGTGTTGTAAACCTACAGTAACGTTCATTATTCTGATTAACCAGTGAGCTTGAATTATAACGTCATAAGAGATTCGTCAAAACTCTCCATTAATATACCGGGTGCCCCAATTAAACTTACTTATGGACAGTTGAAATATTTTCATCTCGGAACATACCTGCGAACTCACCATTGTATAACATCGTATTGGTAGGCAATTTGTGTGACACTTGGTACTGTGAGCCCACATTTAACCTTCTGGCCACCAGAATATCCTCGGGGCTATAACCCGGCAGCCTCCACATGGCCGCCAATTAAGCCCCAGTCATCTGTTTTATCACAGAAAAAAAGCTACACAGATCGAAAACTCACGGACAAAATCACCGCACCAAATTAGAAACTATGCGAAACTTGTCTTATTTTTTCGTTCAACGTGTACTTCTTCGCAGAGACAGCGGCGCGTAGTTCCGTTTCCGCCGGATGGGACAGTTGTGACGTTGCGGCGTCGAGCGATCCTGAACGCAACTAGTTCCGGAACGGAGACGTCGCGCCCCCACCCCTCGAGCGACGTTTCGCGCACCCCCGTTTGGGATTTGGGGAAGACGCCAGGCAGATCATCCCCCGATTGTTTTCTGGAAGCTCGGTGCTCGCGGAAAGACGCCGTTTGCATGCACCGAATGTTCAGATTGGAGCGTCACCCGAAATGGGGATGCACGTTGGATGATTTACGTGGAGGGGAAACCGCGACGGAAATTTTGATCGTTTTTTGTGTTTTCCGTATACAAAAAGATGACGGAGGACGTTTTATAATATGAATCGATATTTCGTAAGTTATTTTGAGTTAACTTATATAGAACTAATATTGGCATATAACATTGAAATAGTTCGCAAAGCAGAAAATGAAAAAAAAACCACAAATTATTGATTCTCAAGTTCTTCAAATTGAATTTAAATATACCTCATTGGAATGGTGATGAAATAAATAACAAGGGACTAGAACTAGAGAACTATTTGCGAGAACACAAAATAGATTTAATATCATTAAATGAAACAAGACTAATAAAAAAGAATACGATTTGCTTTAGAGGTTATGAAATCATCTGCAGAGATAAGCCAACCAACACTGGCCACGATAGGTAGCAATAATTGAGTGTGGAATACCTTACTGTACTATATACAATACTCACATTACTTATTCAAAATCAAAAACCAGTTGTTTCCATGTAATGTAAAAACATGTAACATATATCAGTGATATATATTTCAAAGTTCACATCTTTGAACTTTCAGCTTTTTAAATTAGAAAAGTTAAATTAAAAATTTATTATTAAAAAATTTACTTAGTCTCTTGAAAAAGAGTCATTTGAAAAGTATATAATATTATAGATAATGAGATAGTTATGTGAATTCAAAATTATTGTTGACTTCTCAGATAAACACGTTTTTGTATAGATTTTGTTGAATAAATATTATTACTGTTCAATCTCAACAACTAACCCCAACTAGTTTCGATAATTTTTGAATTTCAGTTACGTTTTGAAATATCTACTATGTGCAAGTATGACTATATTTTATTGATCTGTACTTTTAGTATCTTAGTATTTTGATGCTTTATTTAATAAATGAATCAGCATCAGAATACTAATACAAAAATTTCATTAATATTTCTGTTAATATTTTATTACTGATATTTATATTGAATAAGATAGCGCTGAATTGTGTATCAGTTTCTGCTTGAGGATAATAATTCATTAAGTTTTTTTGATAACTCTTAAATTATGCACTTCATCCTCAAACTGTAATAGAAGTGAAATACAAGTGTTCTTTGAAACCTGACATTATGTCATTCATTTCGCAGTTTTATGAAATTTGCAAGCAATTCAATCACCTAAAACGTCTTCTCAACAAAATTTGCAGAAAAAATGCTGATTATGTGTGCAGTTTCAACTTTTTAAACATCATATTCTTGTATAATTCAATAAGCACCACCCCATCATCAAATATCAGCAACAGTCTAGAAATAAACTCGAATACCCACCCTCTGTCCGACGACATAAACCGAAAGGCAGTCCCGTGATATGTTTGAACTGTTTTTTGGCGTTTATTTGAAAAAGGGGAACAAGCGGCCAGGGCCAGCCTTATTTATAAAAGCAATAAAACAGCAAATCAAACAATCCGACACTCTCGACTTGTTTGAGTTCAAACTGTGACGCCGAAGGCAGGATTACTTGGTCCACTTTCTAAGTGGATGACTTTGTTCATTGATTTCCATTCTATTCAATGTGTAAATTAACTGTGGGGCGTTTGCATTTGTCATAATATGACCTTTGTTACTTTATTTTGCAATAAGTAACTATTTTCAATCATAGTATAACATTATTAAGGTGAAAGTTTGAAAGTCGATAGTATGTGGAATACATGCAATAAAGCATTATTTCTTTTATTCACTCAGCGTAATTTTCGTTCTACTAACCCATTATCAAGGGTTGATAGAAATGATTCAAAAATCAAACGATCTGCCCATTCTCAACATCAACTGAATTATAAAGTCCGTTATTTCGTGATAGTGTATCAGTAAAAAAATATGAAGTTTCTCCTTTTTATTTTATTTGAATATTATTTAGGTATGCAGATAGAAGATTTCTGATTAAGTAGAGAGACTCTGACTTTGTAGAGAGTGTACACCAAATAATTAATTCTATAATTCCGATACATGACTACGAATATGTCTTACAATCTATACCGAAAATAGTGAAAATGTGTAATTTTGAGAAGATAAATATGAAGTATTTGAAAAATATCGTTAGTAGTTTGAAAAATACAGGTAGTTGCGAAGATGAAATAACAGTCAAGATACTGAAGGATGCCTTTGACATTTCTGGAAATAGATTTTTAGATTTAGTTAACACATCACTGACATATGGCGTATTTCCAAAAGATTGGAAATGTTTATTAATAATTTGCAATACTGTAAAAATAGAGCAATTTCGACCAATAAATTTATTACCACCTTATGAAAAAAATTTAGAATTAGTAGTAAAAAAACAGGTTTTAGAATTACGTGAAAAATTTTCTGTAATTTCTGAGTTTCAATCAGTATTCAAAAGAAATTGCTCTTGTGAGACAGCAATAATGAGCATATGTGAGGAATGGTATACTGCTATAGTTAAAGAAGAACCGGTTATAGTAGTATTATTGGATTTTAAAAGAGCTTTCGAAACGTTATGTAGATTACTATTATTGAAAAAATTGAATAAACTTGGTTTTGAGGGAGTAGTAAATGATTGGTTCGGATCATTCTTGGATTCGCGAACACAAAAAGTTAAGTGCAATAGTATGCTGTCGGATAGCACGAAAGTGGATGTAGGAGTACCTCAAGGAACTGTCTTGGATAGGTCCGTTGTTATTCTCCTTATATATAAACGATATTGTCTCTCACGTGAAAAAATGTTCTATACGTTTATTCGCTGATGATACTATGCTTTATATATGTGGTAAAGATATTAGGAATATGACAGAGGGGATCAATAGAGACCTTTCTGCAATTAATGAATGGTTATGTGACAAGAGCTTATCTCTGAATGTTGAAAAATCTAACTTCATAGTTTTGAGTACAAGTAAAACCCTTAAAACCAATAAAAATGAGGACATAACTATGAAGATTAATGCACAAAAAATTAGAAGAGTAGAAAAAGTAAAATATCTAGGCATTATGTTACCTAGACGAAAAATTGAGTTTCGATGATCATGTTGATTTCATATCATCTAAAATTTCTAAGAAAATCAATTTTTTGAAAAGAATAGGCAAAAACCTGTCGACATATGTGAAATTATTGTTGTTCAAATCAATAATAATGCCTCATTTTGAATATTGCTCCACATTGTTATTTGGTTTGACTAAAAAAAAATAAAAAAATTACAAAAGTTACAGAATAGAGCCATGCGAGCCATTTTAAAGTGCAATAGGTATACCCCTGTCAAAATTATGCTGAACTATTTGGAACTAATGTCTGTAAAACAAAGAATACTCTTTGCTTAATATATATTCATATTTAAAATCAAAAATCAGTTTCTCCCATGTAATAAAAAAGGTTACATATGTCAGTGATGTGCATGGGTATAATACTAGAAATACTGATAGTTTTTATATCCAAAGTTGTAAGCTCTCTAAATCCAAAAATAGCATATACTATGACGGATTTAAGTCTTTCAATAATTTACCAAATATATTGAAAACAAGTACTAGTATTAAAATATTTAAGTGTGATCTTAGAAAGTATATTTTAAATAATGAGATAGGTATTTAATTAAAAATTGACAGTTCAAAATGAAATATGTAGATTTTTGTATAGCTTCTGCTAAATAAATATTATTATTATTATTATTAATACTTTCATAAAGTATTCGGGTCAATTTGACGCATTTTTGTGGAGAATCCTGATTATTTCCATTTACATCCGTTTTCTGTATTAGATATTTCATGACAATTAATGAAATGCTTAAATGAATATATATTTCAGGTTTTATCAAGTAAAAATTAGAACTTAGCAAGTTGTAAACTTGTTCACTATATAGGTGTCTGGGTCTGTACAGGTATTTGACCCTGTGTATAAATGATGATATTTCGTTTTATATTAAATTAAATTGAACTCTTGGCTTAATGTTTCACGATTATATTTAACAATATGAATTTGTCAACTTGTTTTCGAAACATGTTGACAAATTCATATCGTTAAATATAATCGTGAAACATTAAGCCAAGAGTTCAATTTAATTCAATACTTAATTATGTTTCATCAAGAGTTAACCGAGAATTCAATCTCAGTCATTTCGTTTTATGTTACGGTGGTTCTATCGAAATATTTTTTTTGGGAGTGACTGATTTGTTCTCACCATAACAATTTCAGAGTAAACATTGAGTGTACCAAACAATCTTAGAGTAAACATTGAATGAATAGGTATGCGTTTTAGTATGAGCCTTGCTTTGAAACCCTAGTGAAGTCGAAGTCTAAAATAAATAAATCATTCCGTTGTTTTATCGATACCGGAAAATGAGAGACGGGGATATAGAACATTTTTTGAATGTCGTATTAGACGAGGAACAATCTTGTTCAGAATAAGAAGATGTAGTGGAGCAAGAAGAATCATCGGATAACAGTACTGAAAGTGATACTGAAACAGCTCCAACTCAAGAACTAACATAAAAAATGGCCAAATAAAATGCAGTAGAGAACCCTTTGACAACACTTACGGAACGACTTCGAGGGAAAATATAATCAATATGATTCCATATTTGACAAGTTATTCTTGTTCAAGGAATACAACGGAGGAAGTCTGTAGTTTCAAATGAATGCTTTTTCCTTCTCCTCTAATGTATACTATTTTGAAATATACCAACATTGAGGGTAAAAGTGTGTTCAGTAATGATTGGATTGACATTTACAGTACAGATATGTTCACTTTTATTGGATTGTTTTTGTTAGCTGGTGTTTATCGGTCAAACAATGAGAGTAGGTATAACCTACTAAAAGTTCATAGAATTGCGGGAAAGGTAGACCTATTTTTGGGGCAGTGATGTCATTGAAAATATTGAAAAAATTATCAAGAAAAATACAGAAAATATTTTACTTCACAGTTAGCACCTTGGGTAAGAACTACTAGAAATACAGGTAACCCGGTGAATCGGTGTAAAAGAAGGCTGTTTCATGCATACTTGCAAAAAAAGACAAACCGATGGCCTCAAGTCGTATTCAGTAACATAGTAGATATATCTGTATATGAATCATATCTCCGCTAATCAGAATTGGAATGAAGGTTGTTTTGCTAGACGTCGTCTATTTTTAGAGAATTTAGGTTTGCAGGTTACTACACGGTATATACCTACACCAAGAAAACATTTACCATGAGCACCTTTCTTACAACAGGTTGAAATGAAAATACGTGAATTGGCTCAGCATGGCCCGTCAATTACAGTAGAATCAGAAAATTTGCCTTATTTGTAAGAAATATATTTGTAAACGGCCTTCTGAAACTATTGCTTTGTGTACTCAATGTAACTAGCTATATATAAGATTTTAGATAATTTTATTCATAAAACTTTTGATGAATTTCCCTTATATATAACTAAATATTTTTTAATGATTGAGATTGAATTCTCGCTTAACTCTTGGTGAAACATAATTGAATATTAAATTAAATTAAACTCTTGGCTTAAGGTTTAACGATTTATTTAACAATATGAAATAGTCAACATGTTTCGAGCGTTAGCTCATTTTCAAGACTATTTGAGTCTTGAAAATGGAATCAGTATAATTCACAACATTAAGTTGTGCCTTTGAATATACGCAATTCAAAAACTGGCAGGAAATAAATCATATGCATATGAAACGAAAACTCAGCAAGATATCAACAGAACTATCGGTATCATTTAGAACAAATACATTCGATTCAATTTGGTTGCTGCTTGAAACTTGGCAAAACACTAATTAAAGCAGATGCTAGTAAAAACTGAAAATCATTCAACTTAACGCTAAAAAGTCTTGGGTAATACAATTAACGAAACATAGAACACAGGTGAATATAAACTTAAATTCAAACACTGTAACTTATGATTATTATATTAAGATATTAAGAACTTTATTGACTACGTAGCATGACTCGTTTCGTCGTTACAAACGAATTCTTCAGATGCTAACAGAATAATGACAGCAAATTTGAAAAAAACAGGTATAAATATGAATGCAATTTGAGATTCCTTGAATTACGGTTTTACCTAAGATATTCCATTTTGAAATTTAATTTTTATTACCTGAAATGTTTAACAAGGGTGAATTGTTTAATTCTATCTGTTCATTGTGCAAATTTCCAGAATTTTTATGCCGATTTATTTCAACTATTTCCCAAAAATCTAATTGACTACTTTTCTGTATATTATGTAAAATTTTGAAATTCGTATCAAAAATATGGTTTTCTGTTAATAAATGGTTAGCATAATTCGAATTACTTTTATTATGCGCGAAGCTATATTTATGTTCGTGTATTGTAGTATCGAAATTTCTACTAGTTTCACCTATATATATATATATATATATATATATATATATATATATATATATATATATATATATATATATATATATATACCGGGACATGTTCCACAATTCAATTGGTAAACACCTGATTTGCCTACTATTTTAACTTTGTTTTTAATGTTCTTAATGTGTCTCGATACATTATTGTTCGTTTTAAATGAAATATTAAAATTATGTTTACTTAAAAAGGTTTTGACTTTTTGACTGACGATTCCAAAGTACCTATCTTAAACGATTATATTTACGATTTCTGTTCGACTGATAAGGAAATACTAATCGTAGAGCTTTCCGATAGAGTTTTTTGTGAAGAATTTTTGACACTAGTTCGTTTTCATAATTTTTATTAACCGCAATCTGTTTAATGATGTTCAATTCTTTATTGAAATTTAAGGTATATTAGTTAATCTCTGTATCATACTTTGAAACGCTGTCATTTTATGTGAATATTTGTGGCATGAGGAGTTATGTAAATGTAAATAAAGTGTAAATCATAAGTTCAAGTGTTTGAATTTAAGTTGATATTCAATTATAATGGATTTACATCAAGTAAACGCCAACAATAGTAAATATAATGTTCAACGTCTGCATTTCCGGTTATAATAACCGGACGTACTAGTTTCATAAAGCACAGGTTAATTCTTCCCATCCCAAAAAAGGGTTGTCGTTCTTGGCATACGAAATGAAGTATACCACACTTAGCGACTAAATTAGAGGCGATAAATAACGGAACGGCGCGGCAATATTGTCGCGGAAGGGCGTCCAGGGGTGGATAATCCACCTCCGCGGGAGTTTATCCGGTAATCCCCTGAGCGGCTCGGCGGGACATCGTTGATATTGTTTTCTTGATTACCTGCACGCCCTCTACGCCTACCCAGTATATCGGCGAAGACGCCAATCTTAGGGGTTAATTTGAATTATTTTTGGGGATGGGTTGTGTACGAGAAAAAAGCTACAACGATTAACGAGCTTAATAGTACACGATCTTCTTCTGTCGATTATCCCTTCAGACAATTTACTGTTATAACATTACTATGCTGCCTTTAAGAAATATTTTCTTATCACTTTGGTTAAAAATTTTTTACCAATATTTTGCATTTGACTATTGATTTTTAAGTTAGATATTAAAAATATTATTATATTATAAATACAAAATTGATTGAAGATGAATGAAAGATTCTATTGAATCATTTCAATTTGAAAGTAACTAATGTAATAAATTTTTTGAATCAATAAATTCGTACTACTACCTATTTCAAATTAAATCTGATTTTATTTCAAACTAGCAGGGCTAAACACGTTCGCTCAAATAATTGACATTACACTATGTGGTAGTAGAAATGAAATTATATTCAAGATGTGAAAGATATAAATTTCTCCACATTGTGGGGGCTGTGATGATTACTATTTTAATTACCTACTTGCAAGATTTATGCAATAGGAAAATTAATATTATAAACTATGATCGTCATGTATTGAAATAATATGCCAATAAAACAATCAAGGGCAATCAGAGGCTTTGGGACGTTCGTAATCGGAATCGGCGTTAAACTGTAGATCATACTCTAGCACCACAAGAATGGAATGCTTCTGAAAGAATAATTCCTACAAAAATAATATTAACTCGATAAAACAACATTAATTCGATACACCTCAAAATAAAATTTACATTAGAAGAAGAACTTGACAACTCAATTAATTTCTCAGACCTAACAATTAATAAATTAGATAATAAACATTCGTTCTCTATTTATCACATCACACACACGTGCAGTTAATTTATAATAGTTCGGTTCACGCCGTACAACAAAAAATGTCATCATTCAATAGTAGGTATCATTCATAGACTTGTTAACCTGCCGCTTTTGAACGTTGATTTCAACAAAGAAAAAATCTTAATTATGCAAATAGCCTCAAATAATGAATACCAAACCGAAATAATAAACAAATTAATAAACAAAAAACTTTTCAAAAGAGCGGTTTCAGAAGTTTACCCTCTTATTAAAGAAAAGTCGATATATAGTGTTTTAACATGTATGGGGACAACCTAGTTTGAAATTGAAATCACTTTTAGCAAGCTATAAGATTAATATTTCTTTTCGGACCACTAATAACATTGGTAAAATAATCAAAAATAATAAATCAAAAATTAATAAAAATCAAATGTGTGGGATATACAAAATTAAATGTGGCAGTTGTGAAAAATTTTATATAGTAAGAACTTTCAGAAATTTCCAAATTAGATTATCGGAACATAAACGTAGTTTTGAGAAACAGAAAACAGATTCCCATTATGCTAACCATTTAATAGAAGAAGTCATATATTTAGTTCAGAGTTTGAAATATTAAATAGAGAAAATAAAGGTTCCAGGCTAAATTTTCTAGAATCATTACATATTAATAAATTCAAAAATTCGGGGCTTTTGCTCAATAGCCAGTTAGAGGTTAACACTAGCCTTCTACTTAATATGTTCAATGAGAATATTCCAGTTAGCAGATCAGATTGATTACCTAAGTTTTAGTTAATTTACATTCAATTTTATGTTTTATGTTCAAAAATTTTGAATTTCCTTTATTTGTTCTCAGAAATCTTAGTTGTATATTTGTATCTTTCCTACATTTAGTTGGAATACCTGACTTAATAAATTGATTTTCTGTGTTCATCTCCAGGTATACGATCCTTTTATTAAATATCAGTGTATTCTATGGTCCTCATTCCAAGATAAACATAGAACATACCTCGTATGTTCTGTGGAAATAGCTTTAATTATTGACTTTGTAAAATTACACATAGTATGAATCCAGCATTTGATAAAGAAGTAGTATTTCGAAACTTCGTCATGCGTATTTTATATTAAATTGAGAAAATTCTAAATATTATTTTACTAAAAATAATATCATTCATTAGAATGCTCCGAAAAGAAAAAACCAAAATTGTATGTTTATATGCTTTGAAGAAATTACTTTTTCTGAACCTTCTGAATAGAAATTAAGTCATGTTATGAATATGTGTCTCGAAATTGCTTTGTTGTAACATTTTGTTTGTATTACCTAGTGGTTAAATTAAAAGTGAATATTAACAATGAATTACGAAAAAGTCGTTCAATTAATAATGTGTTATATTTACGTTTTAAAAAATAACATCAGAAAAGACATTTTTACGAACATATTTTGATCTAAACTACTTAGAAAATCAAAGACAAGTCTTTCATAATACCACGAGTTGAATTTGCAATGTGAAATTGTCATGTGAATATTCGGTGTTCAACTATTAACTTAAATATAATTATATCTTTAATTAGCTCCTGTTGTATCACACCTCTTAGTACTCTATAGTTTGTGAAGTTATGCCAATGCAATTTGAATGATGTATGTTACAAAATGTTAGCAACACTTCAATTTAAAATTGGTCAAATATAATATCATTTCTGGCGGAAGGGCTTTCACAAGACTGAAAGACAAGGTCCCTTCATCTTCTGGTTCGGACTGTGTATATGGTATACCATGCTTAGATTGTGGAGGATTGGACATAGGTGAAACTTCGCAGAACATCAAGCGAAGAATTACTCTCCATAAAAGTGATGTATGACTTTGACTTCGAAAATTCTAAAATACTAAATATAGCTGGTAACTACCACAAAAGATATTTTTGGAAATGTGCCAATGATAATGGCAATAGCATTATTAAAAAAAAACAAATATTGCTAGGCTCAGTTGCATCTATAGTTATCTACTCTCGAAGAAAATTCGATAAGCCCTGTTGCAAATCCTGAGCTCTAATTGACGTTTTGTGTTTTTTCACTTGTTGTGACAATTGACATAGAGTTTACACTTGACTTTCTGTGACCTCTAGTGACATTTGTCTGTGTTTTCTGACAGTCCGGTATTTATTCATATATGATTGTTGTGACATTTAATTGATTTTTTATAATAATTTTTATAAAAATTCCGTTCTGTAAATTTCAACATTTGTATACAATCTAGTTTCACTGTCAGGCTACATCTTCGGCCTAGTTAACCGTAAGATGTAATTTTTTGTTTAGATCATTTTGTTTTCCACTTATGTATTTTTTAGAGTCCTTATGAAGAATATAACAATATTCGAAACATTGACCAGGTTAATAAATTGGTTGTGTATCAATTACAGTGGCCCTACTTTTGCCGAGAACTCATCTATTACTTACTTAAATCATATGGCAATACTCCTTATATGATCGTGTATAATATTAATTTCTGTCCTCATATATTCCAAGAAACGTAGTTAACTGGGATGAGAATATAGTGTTGTCTCCATATTTAACATTCAAGGTACTGATTACATTGCCCTTGAGATAAAAATGCACACATACAGTTTATATATATATATATATATATATATATATATATATATTATATATATATATATATATATATATATATATATATATATATATATATATATATATATATATATATATATATATATATACATATACCTTGAATGTTAAATATGAAGACAACACTATCCCTCATCCCAATTAACCAAGTTTCTTGGAATATATGTAGACAGAAATTGGAGATGGACAACACACATGGACGTTTTATGTGAAAAATTGAGTAATTCATTTTTAGCAATCTCTAGAATTGAGAACATTGTACCTAGAAACTGCGTTATAATAATCTTGTATATAGTCATCTAAATTATGATATTCTGCTGTGGGACTGCTCTACAAAATAAATAGGGTAATTATTACACAGAAGCCAATACATCTATTAATATTCAATATTCATCAACGAACATCTTGAATATAAACTTAAATTCAAACACTTAAACTTATGATTTACACTTTATTGACTACATAGCATGACGCGTTTCGTCATTACAAACGACATCATCATTATTCTGTAAGCATCTGAAGAAGTCGTTTGTAACGACGAAACGCGTCATCCTATGTAGTCGATAAGTGTAAATCATAAGTTCAAGTGTTTGAATTTAAGTTTATATTCAATTATGATGGATTTACATCAAGTAAACGCCAACACTATCAAATAAATAAAAAAACGAACATCTTGTAAACCTATCAGCATTAATAATTATTCCTAAGCATAAAACAGCTTAATTTGAGCACTCACTCTATTATTAGAGTATTAGAATCTTTTAGATTCTAATAGAATCTTTTAGATTAGAGTATTAGAACCATTTACCGCAAAATTTTAAATTACCGAATTAGGTTAGAATGTAGGCGATAATGTATGAATCAATATTTGAATCATATGTTTGTTTATTTTTTTACCACAAATGTCCCTCGCCATGTGAAATTGTATCAAATGATTAGCATTTTGTGAGCAATTATGCATATTCTTAGTTGCAATTGTTGTATAAATTGAATGAATGTAATTTTAAAATGTAGGGAATGTATCTCAATAAATTATCAAAATAAAAATAATCAATAAACTGTTTGTCGAATATAAGTTTTTCTTCTATAACTCGAACGAAATTCTGTATTGAATTATAAAAGATTATTCACTAAAAAGGAATATAAACATAAGTTTGCAATGTCGCGACGGGACCCGTGCCGAAGACATGCTTATTAGTTTAACTAACAACTCGAAGAAATCTGAGATATGAAAAACTTAAGAAAGCTAAAATTAGGTTTCCTGAAGTTTGAAAGTTTGACATGAAGTTTCCCCACTACAAATGTGAGGTAAACAAAAGAAACAAAATGGTTATGTGGTTACAACTACCTGAAAAGGATTCAACCTTTAAGTATTTAAAGAGTAATTCACAGAATCATATCAATTACGTCACAGGTATCATAAATGTTACAATAATATGATTGAATAACACTTTACATTGAGTTATTAAGGAATTTCCAAATTCCTATAATTCCAAATCTTAGAAGTTCTAACACTGTAATGACAATGTAGAAAGCTTTTGACGTAGTTGGATAAAGGTCCTCTTATACTAACTATGGGGCTAACAATTTTCGATTTGAGAAAACTTGGCTGAAATTATCACTTTTGTGAATATTTATGTATGATTTGACTGTTTCAATTACTAGCAATGTGTTATTTTTATTGCTGTGAGCAGCTGAATAAATACTTTTGGTACAATTTTGCAGATACATCTGTTTATACATATTCTATGATGCAAGAAATTAAATTTGAACAATAGAACCTGGTACTGAAATTCAAGTATAACAATTAAAAGTACATTAGAATATAGAAAACAAGTTGATGAAAGGTAGATATATAAACAAGGGGGGTCTAATCCCTCTGACCTGCTACTTGGATTTCTTTTATTGGAGATATTGAGAGGAAGGCTCTTATTGAATTTTTAGGAGTTTATTTGAAAAATTTATTATTCTAAGAGAATAAAAAACTTTGTTTTTATCACTATATATATCATATGACGTTTGAAATTCCATAGTATTACTATATTTTCAAGCACACTAATTCATGAATTAATTGTATTTTATGAGTATGATTAACTAGTTTAGTTTATCATACTTTGGGACACCTTTTTTGACGAAAAGTCAAAACCCTTTTACAGTAACATAATTTCAATATTTCCTTCAGAACAAGCAATAATTTATCGAGACACATCAAAACAATAAAAGCAAAATCAAAAGAGGACATAGATCTGGTGGTTACTTATTGATGTGGCACATGTTCCGGTAAATATAAATATATTTTATCATAAAATATGTTGTATCTTATGTATTGATTGAAGAATTCTAGTGAGTTACTTATATTACGAATAGTGGAATGAATACTGATTTTTTTTGTGTTTATTTTATAATAAATCATCAATAATTTGTAATTAGATAGAAGTTAAGTATTCGGATATCTGCGTAACTGTTATCTATTGAAGTTGGTCACGTTAATTTACATAACTAGTTACATCATTCATGCAAGATATTTGTATTAGTTTTAATTGAATTATAAAAGGTAACTATCACACATAATTTGATATTTATCGTAAAATTAACGAATACAATGGATTTTCCATTTTTACAGCAAATAATGAAAACATTACTAGTTATGTATATCACAACTTCGTCTGGTAGAGCAAACAAAAATTGATGAACCGTGTTCTCGATTATATATTATTGAATATATAATATCTTGATTTAATTGTAAAACTTTTGATTAATTCAAAGCATAATTGACCGGTTATTTGACTGGCCCTTGATTCCCATGATGTTTCTTGTATTTGATTTAAAAGAAACTCTAAATCAAATAAAAAATAATTTAGGAAAATCGATTTTTTACCTGGTTTTTTCTATGTAGGATATTTTGATTTGAATCGATATTTCTCGGAAGAATCAATACAAAATTACCCCTCCTACATTCAACTTATTCGCAAACTCACAACCCCATAGGCGAAAAGAAGAAGAAAATCTTCTTCTATGTCCACTGACGTTAGTCACACTATATATAAAGGGTAGGTACATTCTGTGGAGGTATTCCGTATTTAAAGTGTCAAGGTGAACGTTGGTTGTGTTGTGTAGTGAGATTTAACTAATTATTTGAATATTTTTATACTATAAATAATTATTTATAGCATTTTAAATACAAGAAATTTTTTAAGAAATTTATATTCTTTATTATGGATTTTGAAAGAATATTAGAAAAGGCTCGAAGGAATGAAGTCGCTAATAAGGAGGTGAGTCAATATTGAATAGATTCAATTGCATTCTAATATGTTCTTATATAGATACTTATAACTAATTATGCACTAATATACTAATTAACCATTGAGGGTAGTACATGTTTAATCCTGTTTTCAATTTTTAGCCAATCAGATACTATTCTACAAAATTCGAACCTCCAAAGAAAGAGCAAAGAAATAAAAGTCAAGTGTCTATAAATGTTAAAAACTTTTTGGAAAAAATGGAACAAGAAGAAAAACAGAAGCGCTTGGAAGCTCTCAAAAAGAAAGAGGATTTATTAGCATTGAGATCAAAGGTATGTTTAGATTATAATTAGGTAAACACTAAGAGTTGCTCTGAATTTATCCAATTAATTTAATTGAGTATTGAATATAGTATTTCTTGTCATCTCAAAATATGTAGGTACTAGTATATATATATATATATATATATATATATATATATATATATATATATATATATATATATATATATATATATATATATATAAATATTGTTTTCAATGTTTTTAGCAATAACAGGCTTATTTTAATGTTATGAAATTTATTTTCGTTGACGTTTCGTTGTATATCACAACATTGTCAAAACAATAAATGATTGAATTTTATAAATATTACTATAGATATCAAAACATCCAACTTATTTTTCAAAAAAAAATTTTTTTTGTATTTTCACATATTCAATTTCAGTATCACAGGAATATTTCTAGCTCAGCATTCGTTTCGGAAGTTTTAGTCTTCTTCACTATGAGGAAATCTTTGAAAAACTCATGGTAAGCCAGGTGATTTTTATGGTGAATATATTTTTCTCATTTTGAAGAAGACGAAAACTTCCGAAGCGAATGCTAAGCCAGAAATATTCCTGTGATACTAAAAATGAATATGTGATAATACAAAGAAACTAATTTGATTTTTTAAAAAAATAAGTTCGACGTTTTGATATTTATCGGTATGAATTCATAAAATTCAAATATTCATTAGTTTTGAAAAAGTCTTGATAAACCGCGAAACGTCAACGAAAATATTTTTTGACATTAAAACAAGCTTGTTATTGCTTAAAACATTGAAAATAATCTATCTTAAACAGGCAATAAATCAATTTTGATATATTATATATATATATATATATATATATATATATATATATATATATATATATATATATATATATATATATATATATATATATATATATATATATATAATAATGTTACTAGTTTTGATATTGGAAATTCTATGATAAATTTTCTGTAGATTTCAAAGATGCTAAAAAATTTTTGTTTTCAGGATAAAAAAGCTATGAAACGAGTTGGTGCCATGCTTAAGAGAACTAAGTCGGCAAACCAATCTGTAATTGAAAATGCTGTTGATTCTCATAATACAGCAATAACTTTGACTGGTCCTGCTCAACCAGATGAAGATGATTATGGCTTTGTTTCACAGGAGGCATCAGCTTTTTATTATAAAATGATGGAGAAGTATAATAAGATGCCTGAGGAGCCACCTAAATTTTTAACAGAGACAAGAAGAGTTAGTACAAGCCTTAATAATGAAAAAGATAAAGATAAAGCTGCACTGGAAAGAGAAAAGGAGGAAGCATTGATGCCTCACAAGAGAAAAAGGAAGATTGAGAATCTCGATGATGATTCTGGGCTGGGTTCTGATGAGAAGCACGAAAGAATTGAAGAGAAGCATGAATCTAAAAAACCTAAACTGGAAAAGCCTAAAGCAAAGGGACCACCACCGATGAGTTTTGCAGGTAAACTTGTTTTACATAAATACTTCATATTTCTAATTGATGAGGCCGATACTTGTAGTATTAATATCCATAATGAAGCAATATTTGAAATTTTCTCATAATTTAATAAAAATACGCATGACTAGTTTCGAAGTACTACTTTTTTATCAAATGCTGAAATAACACTCTTATTAACACTGTTATTTCAGCATTTGATAAAGAATTTGTACTTCTTAACGCGTCATGCCTATTTTCATTAAATATTGAGAAAATTCTAAATATTGTTTCATTATAAATGCTTCATATTTGCTATGCATAGTACGTACTTTGTTGATAGCTTGTGCCTGATGAATATTTGTACTTATATTTATTTCTACCAGACCTGAAACAAATTCTTGGAGATATATCGGTAATTTCTTTTGCTAACTCCATTTCCAATGTTTGAAATCACTCAAATTTGACTGAACCTTTCTGATGAATATATGCCATATATAAACTCTTAAGAATATATATATATATATATATATATATATATATATATATATATATATATATATATATATTTTCTTGAAATTGATTTATTGCCTGTTTGAGGTATTTATTTTGAAAGTTTTTAGCATTAACAGGCTTTTTTAATATGAAAAAGTTTATTATTAAAATTAAATTTGTAATTTTAATATAAATTTTAAAATTAAAACTAATATTTAATATTAGTTTTGACAAAGTTGTAATATAACAACGAAACGTCAACAGAAATAAACTTTTTCATATTAAAAAAGCCTGTTAATGCTAAAAACTTTCCAAATATATATATATATATATATATATATATATATATATATATATATATATATATCATTAATTTTCAACATTCAAGTTTCATTTTGCTTCTTTATTGTTCTAATTAATGATCCAACTGGATCAAAGATGGTGATTTCAAAATGTTATTTCGATAGTGTATTAGCAGCTTGATGAAATATTTTCATGTTTTAATATTATTGAAAATTTATATTCAATATACTTTCAAACCAGATTTTTTAACCATGTAATATTTTTTTTGAAAACTATCAAAAACAGACGTAGACAGTTGCTCGTTGCATTGAATACATAGGTTCATTTATTTTGGCTTGATTATTGATCATTATTATGAATTTTTCTAAAACATTCCATTATCTATTCCAGATCTTATGAAATTAGCAGAGAAGAAACAATTCGAACCTATCATAATAGAGAAAAAACATAAACAAGAAGGTAATCCTCTTACTGAAAAGCAGAAGAAGGAACTGGAAAGAGTGAGGGAGTGGAAGGAAAGGAAAAATGATAAAAATAAGTTGCCCGCGACTGACAAACGAAAGTCTGCAGATCGAAATTCAATTGGTGAAAATGTGAAAGACAAGATGAATAAATCTAGTAGCACCAACATATCGGCAGATGTTCTAACTACGACCAAGGAAAAAGTTAGTTCTTCATCTAAGACTGAAAATTCATCAGAGAAACATGAATTAATTTATAAACCCAAAATTGATTGGGGCCCCAAACATCCTGCTGCTGGACGAATGATGAATTCAAATAATAGTTCTCTGATTGAAAAAAATTCAAAATTGTCCCATGGATCCTCTAGTTCTAAACCAAAAAGCACCGAACGTTCTTCAGTTGATTCCAAGAAACCTCCAACAGGTGATATGCGGAAACCTTTTTCTAACACTGTTGCAAAACCTAATCCAAATGATAACTTGAGACCCAAAGCATCACTTTCTAAAGACAGATTGAAAGTATCCAATGCCACGAATTACAAGCAAAAAGAAATTGCTAAAGTAAGTCAAGAAAGGCCATTAGATAGAATTAAACCGAGAGAATTCCCACCTAGAGATATGATGAGGCCTAAACAGTTCCCTCCAGCAGATATGAGGAAACCAATGAGCAGGCCAAACAAAATGAAAGTTATTAAAGGTAAGGTACTATCTTTGATTTTTTATTATAAATATATTTATGAAACTTAAATAGTGAATTATAACAAATGTCACAATATTTATAGTTTTCAGTTTCTGTTAATAATGTAACAACAAATAAAATATTCAATTCAGTAAAATATTTTTTTCAAGGTCGCATATTGGATGATGATGATGAAGAAGAAGATTCAGAGATGGATGATTTTATAGATGATGGTCCAGAAGAGGAAGAAGATTATTCTAAACATATTAAGGAGATATTTGGATACGATAAATCTAAGTATACGAACTTTGACGATGAAGATGATCTTCAAATGGTATCTTCTTATGCTCAGCAGATGAAAGAAGAAGTTATTAGCAGAAAAATAGGTAAGTTAACTCAGATTTAATCCTTGTTTGTTGAATTTTATTGACATTATTTTCAATTCAGGTTTGATGGAAGACTTGGAGGACATGAAGTTAGAAGAAGAGCATAAAAGAAAAAAAGCTCTGATGAAGAAGAAACTCAGTAAAAAGAGATGAAAATTCTGGGACTCATCCATAACTGTATATATTTGTTGATTAATATTATCGATCTTTATCTGTTTTTACTTAAGTTTGATTATTATTTGTTGAAACTATTTGTGACAATTATACCATAAAGCAAATGAACCAGATCCCATAATTTTATATATTTTGATTGTTCATAAATGTTTATTTATGCTTTTATGTATACATAAGGATAATATATATGTTTAAAAATTGTTTATGGGAAATTTATTTCTAACTCACATTTCGATACCATTCATTGGTTTTTAGAAGCTTCGAAATAAATAGTTTTCATAAAATGAGAGAAATATTTTAATTATATTTATATTAAGTATCCGTATTATGTTATGTATAATATGTTTATGTTCCGATATATTCCAATATCGGAACGTAAACGTAGTTTTGAGAAACAGAAAAGAGATTTCCATTATGCTAACCATTTATTAGAAGAAAGTAATATATTTAGTTCAGAGTTTGAAAGATTAAATAGAGAGAATGAAGGTTCCAAGCTAAATTTTCTAGAATCATTACATATTAATAAATTAAAAAATTCGGGACTTTTGCTCAATAGCCAGTTAGAGGTTAACACTAGCCCTCTACTTAATATGTTCAATGAGAATATTCCAGTTAGCAGATCAGATTGATTACCTAAGTTTTAGTTAATTTGCATTCAATTTTAAGTTATATGTTCAAAAATTTTAAATTTCCTTTATTTGCTCTTAGAAATCTTAATTGTATATTTGTATCTTTCATACATTTAGTTGGAATACCTGACTTAAGAAAATTATTTTCTGTGTTCATCTCCAGGTATACGATCTTTTTGTTAAATATCAGTGTATTCTATGGTCCTCATTCCAAGTTAGTCATAGAACATACCTGGTATGTTCTGTGAGAATAGCTTTAAGTACTGACTTTGTAAAATTACACATAGTATTAATCCAGCATTCGATAAAGAAGTAGTACTTCGAAACATCGTCATGCGTATTTTATATCAAATTATGAGAAAAATTTTAAATATTGTTTTATTATGGATATTAATTTTCTTCAAGTATCGGCCTTATCAATTATCAATTCTTTATTCGACTAGTTTCGCCTTTTACGGCATTATCATTCTCCATAATGCCATAACAATTTTAAGGAAACTCTGTTGATACAACAAACAGGACTATATATACTCGAACACCACAAAGCCAACAGGCTGTCCGTGTAATAGTTAAGATTATAATCAAAATCATTTTCAATTATCCTGTAATAACTATAAATGAAGTATTACAATTAATTTCTTTTAAAAAATAATGATTTTTTTTAAGATTATGATTTTATTGTAGATTTGCTGATAATCATGATGTCATTCAAATGTTGTTTAAATAAGTTCAATCTAAAATTCCATCGAGAACAACCCCTCCTCTGTCACTGTGTAAGAATATTATCATTTTGCTTTTAAGCCATGCATAAGGGTTGGGTGTATGCAGGGATTTTGGTTATAATCGACAGAATTATTAAGATACACTACGGCACCATCACATTTATTTATATGTCCAAAATTGAAAAACATTTTATATCCACTTTGCTGGGTTAATTCAGGGTCAAAATCATTGCTCGTCTCATTCTTCACTGAACCATCAAAATCTGTATCAAACTGAATATATTTTTGTTTTTATTAATTAGTTGATTGTAATCTGAAGCATCATTCAAAATTTTGGGTGTAATCCCACAGACCTGCTACTTGGAATTCTTTAATTGAAAATATTGAGAGGAAGGCTATTATTAAATTTCAAGCAGATTATTTAGAAAGTTTATTATTCTAAGAAAATAATAAATTTTGTTTTCATCACTGTATTTATTATATGATGATTGAAATTCGATAGTATTACTACATTTTCAAGCACATTAATTAATCAATTAATTGTATTTTATGAGTATGATAAACTAGTTTAGTTTATCATACCTTGGAACACTAAGTCAAACAGTCAAAACCCTTTTACAGAAACATAAATTCAATATTTCATTCAGAACAAGCAATAATTTATCGAGACACATCGAAAACAATAAAAGCAAAATCAAAAGAGGAGATAAATCTAGTGTTTACAAATTGAATTGTGGCACATGTTGCGGTATATACATACATATATATATATATATATATATATATATATATATATATATATATATATATATATATATATAAATATATATATATATATATATATATATATATATATATATATATATATATAAAATATAGTGTTAAGATTGTATAGGATATAAGGACTTCAAATTGATTTTTTTTTAGGTAAGTTGAACTTGATATTTTTGATGAATATGGTAAATTAAAGTTATATTTCTTTCGGAATAAATCAATCGTTCGAGAAACACCTGTGTACAATCTTATATATATATATATATATATATATATATATATATATATATATATATATATATATATATATATATATATATATATATATATATATATATATATATATATATATATATATATATATTTCAAGATTCACAAGTCATTCATTACTAGTAAATTCTGAGACTCTTAATCGAAATATCGAAATATTTCAAATAAAATTCTCAGGGAGCTGTCTACACAATTGTTGTCAACGAGAACAAACCTATTACTTTCAAGAGTGAATATTAAGAGCGTTTCGAAAAGTTCATCGATCTTGTTGAATGATAATAGGATACAATTGTTTCATCATTATTATGAATCATCAGTCCATATTTAATCAATCAATCAAGAATCGATGACTTTCAAAACGAACATAGGTCCTATACCAAATTGAGGACAATTTTACCGAGTGAAATATTCACTTAGGCTCCCTCTATCGGAGAAAGGACTTATAAACTCTCCCTGCCGTTCAAGATTCCTACTCATGACAACAAGAGTGAGAGTAGAAGGCTTTGTAGATATTTCATTCGAGAACTACGTAGACAGCTCCCTGAGAATTTTATTTGAAATATTTCGATATTTCGATTGAGAGTCTCAGTATTTACTAGTATTGCATGACTTGTGAATCTTGAAATTAGCTACACTTTGCCCGCTAGGGCGTGATCTGGAGTGTTTAGGCATGGAATCATTCGTACACATTGCGGACAATTTTCCGTAGTGCTCGAATGAAATATCTACAAAGCCTTCTACTCTCACTCTTGTTGTCATGAGTAGGAATCTTGAACGGCAGGGAGAGTTTATAAGTCCTTTCTCCGATAGAGGGAGCCTAAGTGAATATTTCACTCGGTAAAATTGTCCTCAATTTGGTATAGTACCTATGTTCGTTTTGAAAGTCATCGATTCTTGATTGATTGATTAAATATGGACTGATGATTCATAATAATGATGAAACAATTGTATCCTATTATCATTCAACAAGATCGATGAACTTTTCGAAACGCTCCTAATATTCACTCTTGAAAGTGATAATAGGTTCGTTCTCGTTGACAACAATTGTGTAGACAGCTCCCTGAGAATTTTATTTGAAATATTTCGATTAAGAGTCTCAGTATTTACTATATATATATATATATATATATATATATATATATATATATATATATATATATATATATATATATATATATATATATATATATATAACTATATATATATACTAATGCGATATATGTAAAACAAGCAGAAATTTCGGCACTAGAATCCATGAACATAAATACAGCTTCACATAATAATGAAAGCAATTCAATTATGCAAACCATTTATTAACAGAAAACCACACGTTTGATGAGAATTTCAAAATGTTACATAATATAGAGAAAAGAAGTCAATTAGATTCTTGGGAAATAGTAGGAAGAATCGACATAAAATTCTGCAAATTGGCTTAATGAACATATGCAATTGAACAATTCTCATTTGTTAAACCTTTTCATGCTTTAAAATTATATTTTGGATATAAGAATATGTTGCCCGCGACTGACAAACAAAATTCTGCAGATCATCGAAATTCAATTGGTGAAAATGTGAGAGACAGGATGAATAAATCTGATAGCACATCCATATCGTCAGATGTTCTAACTAAGACCAAGACAGAAGTTATTTCTTCATCAAACACTGAAAAATTATCAGACAAACCTGAAGTAATTTATAAATCAAAATTTGATTGGGGCCCCAAACATCCTGCTGCTAGAAGAATGATCAATTCAAATAATAGTTCACTGAAGAAGGAAGTGGAAACAGTAAGGGAGGGGGAGGAAAGGAAAAATGATAAAATTAAGATGCCCGCAAATGACAAACGATTGTCTGCAGATCATCGAAATTCAATTGGTGAAAAGGTGAAAGACAAGATGAATAAATCCAGTAGCACATCCATATCGGCAGATGTTCTAACTAAGACCAAGGCAGAAGTTAGTTTTCAGTCTTTATCAAAGACTGAAAAATTATCAGACAAACCCGAAGTAATTTATAAACCAAAATTTGATTGGGGATCCAAGCATCCTGCTGCTGGAAGAATGATCAATTCAAATAATAGTTCACTGAAGAAGGAACTGGAAAGTGTAAGGGAGTGGGAGGAAAGGAAAAATGATAAAAATAAGTTGCCCGCAAATGACAAACGATTGTCTGCAGGTCATCGAAATTCAATTGGTGAAAATGTGGAAGACAAGATGAATAAATCTAGTACCACATCCATATCGGCAGATGTTCTAACTAAGACCAAGACAGAAGTTAGTGCTTCATCAAAGACTGAAAAATTAAAACCTGAAGTAATTTATGAACCAAAAATTGATTGGGGCCCCAAACATGTTGCCGCTGGACGAATGATCAATTCAAATAATAGTTTCGATGAAGATGATCTTCAAATGGTATCTTCGTATGCTCAGCAGATGAAAGAGGAAGCTATTAGCAGAAAAATAGGTAAGTTAACTTAAATTTAATCCCTTTTTGTTAAAATTCATTGAATTCTTTTTCAATTCAGGTATGAGGGAAGACTTGGAGGACATGAAGTTAGAAGAAGAGCAAAAAAGAAGGAAAGCTCTGATGAAGAAGAAACTCAGTAAAAAGAGATGAAAATTCTGGTACTCATCCCTCACTGTACAAATTTGTAGATTTATATAATTTATCTATTTTTATTTAAGTTTGATTATTATTTGTTGAAACTAGTTGTGACAAATATGCTATAGAGCAAATGAATCAGTTTTCTCAATTTTATATATTTTGATTGTTCCTAAATGATTTTATATGGAGTTATGTATACACTATCTGGCCCGCCAAACGATATTTTGCCCTATAAATTATTTCTGGGAAATTTCTATTTTATTTCTATTGTAGAAAAAAATATCTAACTTACTGTAGGCAAGTGTGTAGGTAAGGATGTGGCATATGAGTGAAAGAGGGGCATGGAGCGCTGTGAACGATGAGGACATATTAAAATAACACAACACCAAACATTAATTCATTATAATTTATTTCTTAGAATTATATATTAGATTAATTGATTACGATAGTAATACTAATAAACAATATCAATCTCTTAATGCTATAGCATGAACAATATTTTTTGTTAGCTCATCTTTAGCTAACACAATCAAACTGGATTGTCTGTGCGAAAAACATGGTGTGCTCAAATCTAAACCACAAGCAGACATCTTGACATCTTTGACCTTGGAACTTATTAATAGTCATTGCAAACGCCAATCTAATCGCAAACTAAATACGTTTAAATTGAATTGACATGTCTGTAGGTATAATAGGGATTCATGGTATTAATATATTTTCACCTCGGAACTAGCCATTTAGAATGCTGGCTTTAATAACGTTTTTCATTAATTTTTTAATAGGTAACTAATGGCGTATCTTCTGATTGTTCTCGAAGAAATTGCGCCATGTTCACACGCGCTTCAGTATTTTGCTGCTGAATTTGTTTTTCGGTTCTTTCGGCTCTTCTATTTCGCATGCTTCTAGATTTGGATCTACTTGTATTACGGCTCAAATTAGCCGCTTTGCGTTTTGTTGGCATTGTTACTGTACAAAACATACATAAAAAGAATTAATTGAATTACCTAATGATGAAAAACATTATAATAATAATGTATTTAATCTTTGATTGTACACACGTACTTACGAAAGCGAAATTATATCGAAAATATATTATTAAAAGTGGTGAAAAAAATTATGTGGAAGTTAGAGCTCTTATAAGTGAACAGAAAAATAGAATTGCCCCATTGTAATGAAAATCTAACATTTACCGAACTTCTTTATCACCATTTCCAACAATATTTTCTATTAAATGTATAAGAATAATTTATACTTAAGTACAGCACAATAGCCGATGTTGGTGGAAGCTCAGGACACGTGTTGAGTAATTTTGGGGTTATGTAAATCACTTAATCAACTAATCATGCGAACTACACTCAAAATTAATAATTTTATTAATTATAGATATTGGTAAAATAGGAATAAATAATTGTAGTCCAGTAAATCTATAATATAAAAATGAATTGCAAAATGTGTTGGTAATCGCATAACTCAACAACGCCTGGACCGATTTTGCCAATTCTTTTTTTTTTTTAAAGTTCGTTGACGTCCAAGGATGGTTGTTACTGTGAAAAATTCGTTTAATTGCCGGGAAAACTCTGAATACAGCCCTTTTATTTCTCCCATGCAAACGTTTTTTAACTAAAATGTAAAGTCAATTTGAACTTTATTGCTATTCAATAAGGTTCATATTAAACTACAAGCACTCACTAATGTCTAAGCAATGTAGGTGTGTTCCTAACGTCGAAGAGGCAATTTGCACTTTGTTACCGCAGCACAAAGTTCAAATTCAATCATATCTATCAAAATAGCAGTGTGCGTGTGCGCGTTCCGAAACTCAACAAAAGTGATAATATCGCGAACCCAACCAAATTTTTTACATTAGTACTGATTTTCGATTTGGTAGACTTCGCGATATTATTTCTTTTGTTTTAGTTTCGCACGCGACATAAAATGCATCAGTTTTCACGTCATTACATCAGTCAAACACCAATCGCGTTACCAGAAGTGTTTTATTATTATTAATCATCATTTTAATATCACTATCTCTGCAAAATTATTTAAATACATACTATTATTATGTACATGAGATGAACACCGAATACCTATATATACCTATACATAAAAATGAATCCCTATTTCCCTTGTTCACACGTGAACGGCTGAACCGATTTCACTATTTTTTTGTTGTGTTCGTTATTATCAGAGAAAAAATTTTAAAAAAATTACTTGTAAAATTATAAAATTCAAAAATATTTAATTAATAATAGAATTAGTGACGATGAATCACCGGAATTGCATGACGATGACGAGTCAGATCAGGAATCAGTGCTGTTGTAACCATTACTGATTACAACAGCACGAAGGGTGGCGTTGAAACAGTTGATAAAGTCTGCTCAAGTAATAGTTGTGCTCGTAATACCAGGAGATGGCCGATGGTCTTATTTTATCTTGTACTGAATGTGGCGGGAATTAACTCAAAGATTGTGTACGATGATAACAATGCTCCTTCTAATTTGTTGCGAAGAAACTTTCTAAGAAAATTGGCTTACGACTTGGTGTTACCACTGATGAGACAACGTGCTACTATGACCAACCTTCCAAACATGTTGAATCTCCGATTACGAGAAATATGTCAAATTCAAAATGGCGTAGTAACTGCCGTAGAAGAAAGAAATGGAAGATGTGCATATTGTGACTGGAGGAAAAACCGTAAAACCAGATATTTCTGTTTTAGCTGTAAAAAGTTTATGTGTCTGGAACATTTAACGGGAGTATGTCGTGACTGTAGTGAAAAATTTGCCCAAACGGACTGAGCATGTATTTTATTTTTGAGTTCCTAGTAGTTACTCAGAATTCAGAACGAACTACTTTTAAGTTATAATAATAGTCGTAGATGATATCTGATAGAAGAAAACTGTTTTTTGTTTTCTTTTTTGACACACAGATAAAAATACAATCAATTTGATAATAAAACCACTCTTATTGTACGTAGTATTCAGATAATCTAATAAAATTTATAATAATTCAAATGTATTGTCTCTTAAGAAAAAAGTAAGAGGTCCGGTGTTCGAGACCGGGGTGACTACTTAAGTACAATATTTTGGCGTGACTACTGGAAGGTTGAAAGAAGATGTAAAAGAACTGAATATCTCATATCCCGGTTAGTTCAGAGCTATCACAACTAATATTAAATCTTCAATTTGATATGAAATTTTGGGAAGTTTGAATAGACTAACATATACGTTATTCACATAGCAGGTGGTATATTTGATTATAAAGAAGAACACATAGTTTTATTTGATTTAAAGTTGAAATTTCGTTTTTGAAAATGCTAGTTATTAGATGTACAAATGTACAAACTTAAGTCGCAGAACTATCAATGCAGCAATTCACAAGTCAAACTGACGAGCAACACGGAGCTCGGAATGAAGTTGAACATAGGCGATGGAATCGAAATTGACAATATGAAAAGGTTGCATTTAACTCATATGCATTCAATTACAACGTTGAAATAGATTATACTTCACAACAAATCGTTGCTATTGGACCAATGAACGTTGTGTCTCAATATTGCAAGGCAAAGTTTAATTGTTATTAATTATTAATTGATAATAAAAAACTACCAATGATGCGACAAAATATTTCGCGAAGAGTCAATTCAAATAGATGCTACTGGTACAACCAACAGAGTCAATATATTCATTGGTTTCCAGGAATGAACTAAATTCTGAACATTTTTTGACTTATATCCAGCAAATATCTCATTTAATTAATGATGAGATATATGGGACGAGTACTTGCTAAGAAATTAGGAACATGCCATTCAACTATAGAACGGACAGGTTTTCACTTTCAATACATCAAATGTGTTTATATAGGAATTTTTTGATAATTCGAAGGATTTGAAATGACAGGAAATATTGCAGTCCCTTCGTAAGTGAGTAAGTCCCTGGCTCCACACGGGATAAATATTAAAAACAAGATAGTGTAGCACAAATAGTAGAACATGTCTTTCCGGCTTTTTGAAAAATGATAAGAGGAAAATAAATGAGCGTACAAAGTTGGCCGGGTCAGCTAGTATATATACATATATATATATATATATATATATATATATATATATATATATATATATATATATATATATATATATATATATATATATATATATATATATATATATATATATATTTATAAAAATTGATTTATTTCCTGTTTACGATAGTTTATTTTGAATGTTTTCAGCAATAACAGGCTTATTTTAATGTGAAAAAATTTATTTTCGTTGTTTATCAAAATAATTAGTTTTGACATAGTTGTGATATACAACGAAGCATCAACGAAAATAAAGTTTTTCACATTCGAATAAGCCTGTTATGGCTAAAAGCATTCAATATATATATATATATATATATATATATATATATATATATATATATATATATATATATATATATATATATATAATAATATAATATTATTCGATGCGGAAGAAAATTGAAATGAAATTGAAGATTATTGGCATATCCCGCTAGATTGGTAGCAGCCGCTGACACATGTTTCGAGCTTATTGGCTCTCCTCAGAACGGCGTAGCCAAGTTCTAGTTGTAGGAACCTGGAGGTGAAGAAACACAAGAAGAAAAAGTAAGAAAAACAGACAACCTCTGAAGGAAGTGCAACATTTTATGCTACGCGTTTGTTCTTTCCGGATTGGGAAATTTGGAAACTGCTTTGCCCGTGAGGTGACTATTTTTTTCAACGTCTCGGCTTAGAGCATCCTTTGAAGGATAAATAGTAACCTTACAGGCGAAGCAATTTCCTATCCGAAAAGAACAAACTCGTAGCCTAAAATGTTGCGACTTCCTTCAGAGGTTGTCTGTTTTTCTTACTTTTTCTCTTGTGTTTTTTCACCTCAGGTTCCTACAACTAGAACTTGGCTACGCCGTTCTGAGGAGAGCCAATAAGCTCGAAACACGTGTCAGCGGCTGCTACCAATCTGCGGGATATGCCGATAATCTTCAATTTTATATATATATATATATATATATATATATATATATATATATATATATATATATATATATATATATATATATATATATATATATATATATATATATATATATATATATATATATATATATATATATATATATATATATATATATATATATATATATATATATATATATATATATATATATATATATATATATATATATATATATATATATATATATATATATATATATATATATATATATATATATATATATATATATATATATATATATATATATATATATATATATATATATATATATATATATATATATATATATATATATATATATATATATATATATATATATATATATATATATATATATATATATATAAAATTGAAGATTATCGGCATATCCCGCAGATTGGTAGCCGCTGACACGTGTTTCGAGCTTATTGGCTCTCCTCAGAACGGCGTAGCCAAGTTATAGTTGTAGGAACCTGGAGGTGAAAAAACACAAGAAGAAAAAGTAAGAAAAACAGACAACCTCTGAAGGAAGTCGCAACATTTTAGGCTACGAGTTTGTTCTTTTCGGATAGGAAATTGTTTCGCCTGTAAGGTTACTATTTATCCTTCAAAGGATGCTCTAAGCCGAGACGTTGAAAAAAATAGTCACCTCACGGGCAAAGCAGTTTCCAAATTTCCCAATCCGGAAAGAACAAACTCGTAGCCTAAAATGTTGCGACTTCCTGCAGAGGTTGTCTGTTTTTCTTACTTTTTCTGCTTGTGTTCTTTCACCTCCAGGTTACTACAACTAGAACTTGGCTACGCCGTTCTGAGGAGAGCCAATAAGCTCGAAACACGTGTTAGCGGCTGCTACCAATCTGCGGGATATGCCTATAATCTTCAATTTCATTTTAATTTTCTTCCGCATCAAATAATATTATATTATATATATATATATATATATATATATATATATATATATATATATATATATATATATATATTGAATGCTTTTAGCCAAAACAGGCTTATTTGAAATGTGAAAAGCTTTATTTTCGTTGATGCTTCGTTGTATATCACAACTATGTCAAAACTAATTATTTTGATAAACAACGAAAATAAATTTTTTCACATTAAAATAAACCTGTTATTGCTGAAAACATTCAAAATAAACTATCGTAAACAGGAAATAAATCAATTTTTAAAATATATATATATATATATATATATATATATATATATATATATATATATATATATATATATATATATATATATATATATATATATATATATATATATGTATATATACTAGCTGACCCGGCCAACTTTGTACGCTCATTTATTTTCCTCTTATCATTTTTCAAAAAGCCGGAAAGACATGTTCTACTATTTGTGCTACACTATCTTGTTTTTAATATTTATCCCGTGTGGAGCCAGGGACTTACTCACTTACGAAGGGACTGCAATATTTCCTGTCATTTCAAATCCTTCGAATTATCAAAAAATTCCTATATAAACACATTTGATGTATTGAAAGTGAATACCTGTCCGTTCTATAGTTCAACGGCATTCCTAATTTCTTAGCAAGTACTCGTTCCATATATCTCATCATTAATTAAATGAGATATTTGCTGGATATAAGTCAAAAAATGTTCAGAATTTAGTTCATTCCTGGAAACCAATGAATATATTGACTCTGTTGGCTGTACCAGTAGCATCTATTTGAATTGACTCTTCGCGAAATATTTTGTCGCATCATTGGTAGTTTTTTATTATCAATTAATAATTAATAACAATTAATCTTTGCCTTGCAATATTGAGACACAATGTTCATTGGTCCAATAGCAACGATTTGTTGTGAACTATTATCTATTTCAACGTTGTAATTGAATGCAGGTCGATAGGAGTAAAATGCAACCTTTTCATATTGTTAATTTCGATTCCATCGACTCTGTTCAACTTCATTCCGAACTCCGTGTTGCTCGTCAGTTTGACTTGCTCTTTTATATCTTTGAATTGCAGCATTGCTAGTTCTGCGACTTAAGTTTGTACATTTGTACACCTAATAACTAGCATTTTTAAAAACGAAATTTCAACTTTAAATCAAATAAAACTATGTGTTCTTCTTTATAAACAAATATACCAGCTGCTATGTGAGTAACGTGTATGTTAGTCTATTTAAACTTCCCAAAATTTTATATTAAATTGAAGATTTAATATTAGTCGTGATAGCTCTGAACTAACCGGGATATGAGATATTCAGTTCTTTTACATCCTCTTTCAACCTTCCAGTAGTCACGCCAAAATATTGTACTTAAGTAGTCACCCCGGTCTCGAACACCGGACCTCTTACTTTTTTCTTAAGAGACAATACATTTGAATTATTATAAATTTTATTAGATTATCTGAATACTACGTACAATAAGAGTGGTTTTATTATCAAATTGATTGTATTTTTATCTGTGTGTCAAAAAAGAAAACAAAAAACAGTTTTCTTCTATCAGATATCATCTACGACTATTATTATAACTTAAAAGTAGTTCGTTCTGAATTCTGAGTAACTACTAGGAACTCAAAAATAAAATACATGCTCAGTCCGTTTGGGCAAATTTTTCACTACAGTCACGACATACTCCCGTTAAATGTTCCAGACACATAAACTTTTTACAGCTAAAACAGAAATATCTGGTTTTACGGTTTTTCCTCCAGTCACAATATGCACATCTTCCATTTCTTTCTTCTACGGCAGTTACTACGCCATTTTGAATTTGACATATTTCTCGTAATCGGAGATTCAACATGTTTGGAAGGTTGGTCATAGTAGCACGTTGTCTCATCAGTGGTAACACCAAGTCGTAAGCCAATTTTCTTAGAAAGTTTCTTCGCAACAAATTAGAAGGAGCATTGTTATCATCGTACACAATCTTTGAGTTAATTCCCGCCACATTCAGTACAAGATAAAATAAGACCATCGGCCATCTCCTGGTATTACGAGCACAACTATTACTTGAGCAGACTTTATCAACTGTTTCAACGCCACCCTTCGTGCTGTTGTAATCAGTAATGGTTACAACAGCACTGATTCCTGATCTGACTCGTCATCGTCATGCAATTCCGGTGATTCATCGTCACTAATTCTATTATTAATTAAATATTTTTGAATTTTATAATTTTACAAGTAATTTTTTTAAAATTTTTTCTCTGATAATAACGAACACAACAAAAAAATAGTGAAATCGGTTCAGCCGTTCACGTGTGAACAAGGGAAATAGGGATTCATTTTTATGTATAGGTATATATATTCGGTGTTCATCTCATGTACATAATATTAGTATGTATTTAAATAATTTTGCACAGATAGTGATATTAAATTGATGATTAATAATAATAAAACACTTTTGGTAACGCGATTGGTGTTTGACTGATGTAATGACGTGAAAACTGATGCATTTTATGTCGCGTGCGAAACTAAAACAAAAGAAATAATATCGCGAAGTCTACCAAATCGAAAATCAGTACTAATGTAAAAAATTTGGTTGGGTTCGCGATATTATCACTTTTGTTGAGTTTCGGAACGCGCACACGCACACTGCTATTTTGATAGATATGATTGAATTTGAACTTTGTGCTGCGGTAACAAAGTGCAAATTGCCTCTTCGACGTTAGGAACACACCTACATTGCTTAGACATTAGTGAGTGCTTGTAGTTTAATATGAACCTTATTGAATAGCAATAAAGTTCAAATTGACTTTACATTTTAGTTAAAAAACGTTTGCATGGGATATATATATATATATATATATATATATATATATATATATATATATATATATATATATATATATATATATTGTTTAGTACAATCTCAGTCTCGATGGACTAAGATGTTCTATTTATATAGTGGACTGTATATTTATTAATTTGAATTAGTATTGACTTTTCGTCGTATTAAAAGAACTGTGTATCCTTATAAATTTATTTTTAATAATGCTCTCTGACGGAGCTCTACAAATACATACAACTAATATCAAACTTCTTCTAAAATCGAACAATTTTGCAATAATATTTTTGCTTTATATAGAAATCACCCTGGTCATGTCATTGAGGTCGATACTAACCCCACTCTGTACAGTAGAGCAGGACCAGGCTAATTCTTGGTATCCTAATTATTTTAGGATTATTACTACATTTGGGGTATTACCGGTAAAATCAAATCCGTATTTCACCAAAGTATCAGGTACCTATCTTTACTGAAATAAGATTATAATTTATTATAATCTATAATCATAAATTCATAGTTGAAGACGCATATTCACTAATAACACATTTATCTGGGGGTTGTTTAAATATCTGAGTTAGACAATTATTCACACAATAACACAAATTTATGTGTGTTATTTCAATAAACTATTACATGAAAACGAGAAAGATTTTATTGAAACGCTTGCTAAAATTCGTTTGTTTGTAAATTAATAGATAAAACTCTGCAAAATGTGACGAACATTGATTCAAAATTACCAACACTCAACAGTTTCATCCTACTAAACTGATTATTCAAACGACTAAAGGTTGTACGATCAGTTTATCGATCACAAAAAATAATGAATTATTTTATTTGACGCATTCGTTCAAAAGTTAATACGCATATCTACATTTCGGCAATTCATTTCTATTTATATAGATATATTACGAGTATATGTGTTTATTTTCGTGTGTTCTTTGATATATAAATATGTGTTTCAGTTACATATTGCTTCAAATATAGAAATGAATCTGCTATGAATTTTCCAGTTTCAAGCGGATTTTCGTTTATTCCCATCTGATCTAAGTGCTGTGTGCCAGCAGGCTTGAAATTAGGAATTCCATCCCGGATCTAAATTACAGAACATATGGCGAATTAGTTGGTAAGTTCTCACAAGATTATTATCCAGGCGGTTCGATAACCCGTTTTTCATTCAAATAAATCGTTTTCTATCGTACTACGTTTGATAAATAAACGTCATTTGATAAACGTCAGTTTTTAACAATTACGTACCTACTAGGACTCTTTATGTTTATTTATCTTTTATAGTTCAAATGCCTTATGCTCATTCTATTTATGTTAAAGTGCAAACAGATAGACTAAAGATGGGTCAACTAGTGGTAGATAAATTCGAATTTGCGTATAAAGATGTCATAATCATTTTCAAATAGACTATTTAATTAGGGTGCGAACGTTGATCCCTTAGCTTAATTAAGAAGAAAAATTGAACTAATAAGTTTATTTTTGTCTTAGTAGTTGATGGGACCACACTTGATGAAATTTTATATTTATAATGAGAAGAGAAGAACTGATTGATTATGTGCTTGTTTTATTATAATTTATCATGAAAGCCTATTTTTACTTTGTTCAATGTCAATTACATTATGACATGAAACTGCAATCCAAATTTCCAACCATTTTAATACAATTTGAGATGAATAAGCAATCTCTAGCACATTCACAACTACTTCATTACCTGGAGATGGTAGAGTGATCGAAAAAGCTATTCCGAAACCTCTTTCTTAGATTTAGCAATCTTTTCTCGTCTCGCATTTCTAAGTCTTCAATTTTTTCATAATTTTTATTTTTAGTAAGTATTTAATAAATATTTTTCTCCTTTATGAAACGCGTGAGTCAATGCAGGTTTTCCGTACTTATATTTCTTTGCAATGTTTGTTCGTCGTTAGGAGATTTTCTGTGTTTATTATTCTTTCTGTACAGGAAATTTTCAGAAATTGTCAGTAGCACTATGACATCTCGAAGATTTCGATGTACTTCATATTGATTTGTTCCACCTTTCATTGCCTCCCCACGTTTTTTTTCAATCATTCTAAAATTTTACGTTTTTTTGTAATGGATAATCTGTTTGATACATTTTTTTACATTTGATACGCTGAGGACATCACATTTATGTTCTCATTTTTGATATTCATTTTCTGTAAGTTTATGGAAGGTTTGACTTGAAGGGGGACAGTAATTACTTCGTTTACCACAGCTATTCATAAAAATGTGAATTATTTTTAAGAATATTGCTACAGTCTAGTCTGGAAATACAAATGTCCCTTACATTTCATTTCGAATAATACATTTTATGTCTATTACAGAAACTCAAATGTTACAAAAATTAAAAATGATTTAATGTAAAGATATCATGTTCTTCTACTAACTTTATGTCTAATGTATATCAAAAATGTTGTGCTCGGTTTGAAGTCTATTTCAAACAACTGTGTTCAATCGGTGATTTTGACATTCATTGGTATGACATATCGTGATATTTTCATTTAACTTTTCTTGAACCCATCGTGGTGTAGATAGGACTTAGCAGTAGTTACTATTTTATTTTCCGTTTATTTTATTTGCTTATCATTTACCTATTGCTATTTTATTAAATTTTTTTTTCATTTCATTCCTATTGTATATATATATATATACTATCACTTTTGCTATTTTTCATTTGTATCTTCATTTGATTAATAATTTATCCCTGTAATTAAATGTGAATGAATCTGTTTGAAATAAATATAATTATTATTATTTTTGATATAACATTCCTTAGTGTTTCAGTTTTCGTTCTAGGAATGCCTGTGTAAAATCGTAAAAATTGCAATTTCAACCGCCGCCACTGAATTTTCAATTCAGTTAACGCCCTTATGCTCCCTGTCGCTTTAATTTTGTATTCAATTTGACATCGTTTTACTTTTCGGTTTTTTCTTTTTTATTAATGGACTTTTACATCCCCAAATGACTTGCGTACATCTATTCATATAATGAGCTGTCTTTTTTTGACAATTATGATTTGTGGAAGAATCATCTTCATATAAGATTTTCACATTACTGACTCCCAGGTTACTTTAAATAAATATTTAGTAATAAATAAAATATTAAGTGAACTTTCAGCAAAAAATTGAGTAAAATCATTATAACCTGTAGCGTCTAAATAAACGGTAAATTATGACAAAAATTCATTTAAATCTATTTTTCGTATAAATGCATTCTATCTGGAAAAACAGAACTGATTTTTTCTGCTTATTCCGTCAATTCAAAGTATTTTGTTCATCGACTGATCTCAATCTTTCAAATTGGCTCAAGATTTTCGTAGACACGGCCACCTTTAATAAAGGCCATGAAATGAATATCTGACATATGTCAGAGGGTTGGCCAAAAATCCCGCCATTATGTAGCTGGTATACTAATGCAAACAGGACGCTTCCCAAAACTTTCGCAGTTTAAAGTTAAATAATTTGTGCTTTTGGTATAAATTCTATATTTTTCAATAGTGTACAGTGTATTACAAGTGTTGATGTTGATAATTTGTTGAAATCTCAACATCAAACACTAAAAAACAAAGTGTTTAGTTAGTTTACAAATTTCAGTGAAACGAAATCAATTTTGTGTTGTTCAAGACTTTCGTAGTTTGAAGTTGAATATTTTACGATTTCAGTTCTAATACTCTATTCATCAATTTTCTATAGTGTTATTTAGGTGCTAGTGTTGATAGTTTGTGGATAACATAACATCAAATTATAAAAACGAAGTGTTTTGTGTACCGATTTGATCGATTCTAATTTGTGTTGTGTTTTGAGTACGGATTACTTACAAATAATTTTTTGTGAAATATAGTGTAGAGGATAGGTATTCCGTAGATGATTCAGTAAGTTTCAAGCTTGTGATAGGTGAGTTTCTAATAAGTATATTTTTTAACCTATTTATTACCGATAACCATCGAATAAACAGATCGCTATTCACAAATCTAACTAACAATAACACATTCTTTCGAAATCCAAACTTTCCTCAAAACAGAATTTTTCGAAGCTATGATTTTATTTATAATATTTTAATTATTTGCAATGGGGAGGACTGAATATACCTACAGATTTAATTAGAAATGTCTTATTTCACATGTGTGCCATATTTGAAAAAATTATTAATGTTATTTCTTCGAACAGGACTTTTTGTATAATATACACCAGAAAACAATTTTGTGTAATCTCACTATTTTAAGAGTGTCATTGGATGAGCCCTTAAAGATTTTTATTGTTGCTGTTTATGTGGTGAAGACAATAAAAATATTCTGAACATGCTGTGTTCCATTTTTTCGAATATCTTATTGAATGATTACACAAAACTGAATCAAAAAATGAACTAAGAAAGCTCAATACTTTCATAAAGTAGTTTGTTGGTTGCGCTAATTAGAAATATAATATTTATTTATACTTAGGTAAATAATTCAATTTGAGTAATTCCTACAGCGTTTCTTTCAAGGTTGCTTTTCTCTCAAATAATTCAATAAATTTGGTTAGGCAACTTTTCATGTAAATAAATCCCACTGACTAATAGAGGTATTTTTTAAGCAGTGGGGCTTTATCGAAAACATCGTTGTTTTCTTGCAATAATAAATGTTTTAAAGTTTTCTGTTACAGAAATATGTGCTCACAATACCCAATATAATATTCTATATATTATAAATACTGATAATATTTCTTGTTTGTTCGCAATATACAAAAAGATTTGAAATAATGCTTGAAAGCTTGGGAACATCCTACTAGGATAATATACAACTGTGCACAATTTGACAACATCGAGGGACTACACTCTTCATGGCCTGTAGTAAAGGTGGCCGGTACTGTATCTTCAAGTATATATTCATAATATAATCATAATATCAGCAGACCTTATAGAATTTCTTGAAGAACTTTGGATAACAAATTGGCTGGATTCAACAAATTAACTTTGTCTGGAACCATTGACATACCTTGGCCGGAGATATTGCATGACCTTGAATGAAGCTAATACACAACTCTGGTTGGAGCTGTGAGATTACCCTGGATAGACTAGCTATTCAAAACCCAGATTGAAGTTATTGCAATCCATGTAGTATGTATAATTTCTTTCAATAAAAATATTAGGAAGAACTAGTTGGTGAATCCGACATTTCAAGGTCGTTCTTGTTATTGAAGAGTTAACCAGAGTATAGGTATGAATGCCCTCTGATTTAGAGCTCGGGCATTATAAATATGAATTCCTCTCAATATTTAATAATTTTGGCTTTCTAGAATGACACCATTCCACTTGAAGATGGAAATAGTAACGGTGACACAGCCTGTATACCTAATTTAGAGTGATGAATTACGTACTTGGGAGAAGTCCGATGAATTGTCGTCTATAGCAGACGTCACATCCTTATTACTTCATTCTAATCGTCAAATCGAGTCATACTCAATTCAATCAGTACTCGCTATCACGTTCGGAGACTCGTTGACGACGTCACTTTACCGGATAAACAAAGCTGAAAAAACACAATTAAAACAGCGACGTGAAACTTCTAGGATTTCTCTCAGTCAATTGGAAAACCCGCAAGGTTTCTGTTGAATTCAGTCTGTCCCGGCATTGAACGGAACGTTCTAGTTCCTGGAAATCACCTTGAATATTGCCGCGAAAAATGGTATTCGTTACGCAGAATGCAAAGTTTACTTGGAAATATCAATTGCGGAAATCGTTTTCCGGGAAAACGATATAAATATTAAACGATGTTGCTCGCTGCATGTCCTTTTATTTGTTTTTTTTTCATTATTTATTGCGGTTTTGCATAGGTAGGTACTAAAAAAGTACCTCAATGCTATTCGATTTATTTTCCAGATGAATGCAAGTTGTTTGCTTGTCAGGATAGATTTTATATTGAATCAGTCATTGTTCATAAATATTTCATATTCAATATTTTTTAATCGTTATTGTACACCTGCCACCAATGTCTTAATTCAATAATTAAAAAAACACTAAATTCCACAAAATTACATATTTAATACACATGCCATATGTTTCGGACAGTTAACTACTTATTATCAAGAGTTAATGATCCAGAAAAAGTCGATAAATTGTTACTCTTTCGAATAAGTAGTATTAAACTGATTATAATGGGTTGATAGCCCGAAGCTATACAAAAATTTCACTCAAATTTTACTGAATTATTTTCGAAAAATTGTGAAATATTATGAATAGTAAATTTATAAATTCGTTTTACCAAGTGATTTGCTAGGTTTCGATTGACATTACTGTCTTTGTCTATAGTGTGTATCTTTACAGAACTACACAAACTTATTTTTAATGAGAGGCTTTAGAGATTTCATAATTTCTCTGCGACCCCCGTTAACACAAACTAACTCTAATATGTACTCTAGTACCAAGTAAGAAACTAAAAATAACATTCACACGATTTATTAGAAACATCGAACAATAAACATAACGTTTTATTGTTGACGTAATATTGTCTTTATGTTCTTGATAATGTATTATTTGTAGTAGCGTTGTTTGGGCTATCTCTATTATATATTAGACAATTGATGTTTCCGGCGTTTCGGACAGCGTTCGCCTGCAGTGTTCAGGGTAGTGTTCCTCAGATCAACCGTTTGGTTCTGAGAAGAACTAGTTTTTGACAATCTTATTCGCTCTCTCTCTTTTTTTCTACACATTTGCTAGCAAAGAAGAGATGTATTTCATTGTATCTTCTTTGTATTTCGTTTTTTTTGCGAGTGTTCCTCAGGCTGAGAAGAACTAGTTTCACCCCTCATGACAATCTTTAGTGATCGCTCAACAATGGAAGTGCTCTCTCTCTTTTTTAGAATAAATGAACTATTCATTTGCTAGCAAAGAAGAGATATATTTCATTTATCTTCTTTGTTGGCATACAATGAGAAGAATTTCGATCATAGCTTCTCAAAGCATTGGTCTAGTTTTTTGCGATGACAAAAGTTAATGCGAACCCTCAAGTCTCCAAAATAACTTCAACAGAATACATTACTATTCCAATTTCAAAAAAAAATTATGGACGAATAATGAAGACGTAATTATTACTGGTAAGAAACCACAGGCTCCGAATTTAACCCTATAATTTGAATCTATATATATATATATATATATATATATATATATATATATATATATATATATATATATATATACATATATATATAAAATTCAGGAGTATTTGTCGTTTGGTTCTAATGAAATCGAACAGCACGGAAAATATTGATTTGCATGCTGAAGACTGTATTATCGGTATAGCCCCAAAAGCTGTAGCAATCAGAAGCAGCCGCTGACCCGTGTATCGAGCATATTGGCTCTCCTCAGAACGGCGTAGTCAAGCTCAATATGTACGCACCTGGAGATAGAAAAAACAATAACCAAAGAACACTTCTGTAAACGTAGTCAACATTTTCAATCTTCCGTTATTGTTTAGTTATGGTTTCTTTTCATCTCCAGGTTCATACATTTTATGTTTGGCAATGCCGTTCTGAGGAAAGCCCATAAGCTCGAAACACGTGTCAGCAGCTGCTTCCAATTGCGGACTATTTCGATAATTTTGCTTTCGATTGTACTTTCATCCGGGTTTAAATCTTTCTTTTACACGCAGGCAGCTGCCTACACGAATAATGTCTGCGATAACACAACCTATCAATTTCGAGAGTGAATACAAATTATGCTCCGAAAAATATCTTCTTGAATGGATATACAATACAATTGTTTCACCCTATGATGAGGATCTTCAGTGGCATGCATCCAAACAATTTGATTGTTTTCCAAACGCACGTAGGCTTTATCTTGCAAATTTGGCGAACATTCATTCGTGAACTAATCACTCAGCTCCCTCTATCGAAGAAACGACATAAACTCTTCTGATCATTGTAGATCGCTTTCTCGTGACAAGATCAGTGAGAGTACGTAGAGGCCTTGTAAACATTTCATTCAAACACTTCAGAATCTAGATATGTGAGAATTGTTCCATGTTCTATCGCTTCGGTGCATCTCTAGCATGAAATTCAATAACTATTTTCCAGATTCAGGAATTCTTCAAAGTTCTTCTTCTTCTTCTTCAGTCGTTCACTCTTGACAGAGTGGTCGTGGTCGTGTCTCGGTCTTGTGCCACTGCGTCCCAAGCGATACGGCGCCACACTGTTCTATGCTTAGCGGCTCTACACTTTTCATTGATGCTGGAATGCGTCACAGATTTTATTAGATCTGTCCACCTTGTTGGAAAGTGCCCACGCGATCTTTTGCCCTCGACTTTCCTTGGGCCACCAATCGTTTGATAGAGTCTTCGTTTCGGGTTATATGTCCAAAGAATTTGAGGATTCGCAGCTGTACAGTCGACGATAACCTCTCTTTGATGTTTAGCTCCTTCAGAATCGAGACGTTGATTCGATGTGCAGTCCACGGGATTCTGAGCAAGCGTCTCCAGCAACACATTTCTAACGCATCAATTTTGCGACGATGTTGTATCCTCAATGTCCATGTCTCAGCTCAGTACAAGAAGGTTGGAAAGATTAGGCATTTCATTAGTCAAACCTTTGTGATTTGTGATTTATTCTTCATAGTTAGTCAATCCAAATATTTCAAATAAAACTCTCTGTGAGCTGTCTCCCCAAATGTTGTCAGGAATAAGACGACCTATCACTTTTGAAAGTAAATATAAAATGCAAAACTAAAATTTAATTAACAACGAAGCTAAAGATCAGTAAATACGAGTAAGTTATCACTTTTTTGAAGGAGTTATATTAACTCTTGATAATGATAAGTAGTTCGAAATATATGATAAATCAACAATGTTTGTTGAACAAAATTTCACCAAGTATTATGTGGGAAGTCAAAAAGCATTAATAAAACAATAAATAATGAATCAATAAATCAGAGATAAATACGAATACATTCATGACCCCCATGAAAATGTATACTCTATTCAGGATAGCGAAAACCGGAACCGTATTTACATCTGAAATCACGTCTTTGGGAACTTGCTAATATTTTCCCTCGCGAGCGATGGCTCGGAAAATCGTGAGTTATGAAAATTTATACAGAAGGCATACTAATGTGTCGCGCCTAAACGAGAGGGTGAAACGAAGCATATGTTTTTCTACGGCGTACGCACGGCCGTCTCGATTACTTTTTGTCATGGAGATGACATGACTTATTCATGAATTCTCGAATTAGAAATCATCCCCCTGGTGTCGAGTCATTAAAGCACAATGCGCAATTGATGAATGTCGCGTTTTGGGGCAGTTATTCGAGAGGACCACCCGGCGTTTATGGGAAAAAGGGGCAATCGAAACATTTTCTCAGATATAAATGATAAACGCCGTTTAATATTAGAAGGGCGAGTCAATCGATATTCAAGTGATCAGAAGTGGGATTCGATTGTTCTAAGTTGTCGAAAATTTGCGAGAAAGAAGCATATCACAAACAAATGTGAATATGTGAGAAAATTGATCTTTTAAAACCTCAAAAAATCACAATTGACATGACACAATTAATATATTGGGTTTAAGTGAGTCAATTATATCTTTCATTCTATCTTGTGTTGAAATAACATTATTTTCTATCAGACATATAATTCCGAATAATCATGAAATTATCATTGAAATCATTTCAAATGTAACTTTGAAGAATCATAGAAGTAACATTTCAGAACATAGTGTAGACGATTTCATTTCAGAACATATTTCGTAATCCTAAAAGAACATTTTCAGGATTACAAAGCGCTATATCTACGTACGGTTGAAATCAATGGTACATATGGAACGTTTGGAACAGTTCATGAGGTTATTGGTGGGTTGCTGCGAAATTAAGATTCTCTCATTCAATATTTCATATTTCTCAACGAAAAAATACAATTTTCGTATGCATTTGTGCATGCGTACCAAACACTAGGTACTGTTATGATATATACATGAAGAATCAAAATGGTACGTAACGAAAAATATGGTTTTTTAGATTTTCACATCTATCGAATAATTGTGACTTTTTACCATAACGAAGCGTCTTCGACTATAAATTCGGTAGAATAAATTTGTCAATGTAACCAGAAAGAAGTTTTCCTATACTGAATCAAATTTACATGAAAGAAGAAGGTTTCAAACATAACAAAAAACTGAACATTTAGAACCAGATATTAACACAAATACGTTGACATTGACATTCATGAAGAATAAAAAAATAAACCAGCAAACAACGAATTTAATTGAAAAGCAATATAAATTACAAGATAGTTAAACTCAAACAAATGATGATGAAATAGTAAAATATACCGAAACTAGAATTTTAGATAATGAAATAACTTTCCTCAAATCTGATTGAGGGAACTCGGTTATAGCTTCAACGAAAAAAGAATACTTACATGAATAAGACAGATTTTCAATTCTCAAAATTTCAGAATCAAAACTGATACCAAATGAAGATCTCGTTAATAAATTTCAGAAAAAATGAAAAACGCATGAGAAGATATAGTTTTTTTCAATGAGAAAGAGGAGAATAAAATCATTATGAACAACTCACAAATACTTCAAATGTTTTCTTCTATCAAACTTCACATTATTAAGCCAGTCACCTCTAATGTCACAGCACGGGCAGTTAAATTACCTTATTTATGTTAAAGACATCATACCAGACTATTGTAAACTCAAATCAAAATTTTCAAACAAAAATTCATAGGAACTAGTGTCTGTAATACAATATATCAAAAGACAGACCGAAGAAGTCATGGTAATGGTAAAAAGTTCGTCATATTAATCAATAAAATGATGTAAATCTAGAAAACAGTGCTATTAGTTGACATTTGGATTTTTGAATGGATTTACTCAAGAAACGACCGTAAACATTCAAACTGATATAATTATGATCAATTTTATTCACTATCTGATGTCAAATGCTCAATTGCACTTTTCTGGAGATTTCGTTTAATTTTTTATTTCAAAATTTGTACAACTTAAACTTGGATACGCTTGACTAGTGATATCATATTAAGTCATAGTGATAGTCATGTCAAGTTATCTATCCAAATGCAAAGCTTGATGCGACAATAAGAATTGCCGTATTGGCATAGATTTTGATTGAACCGTGTTAAAATTGAAAAATCGAACTGGAAACAATATATTTCGGTTTTTTACACCTTAAAGTCATTATGTTATATTAAGTCATATCTCCATTCGAAACAAGAGCTGAAAATTTCTCTTTTGAACCCGTAATAAAATATTAACCGAAATGTCGTGCGAATTCGATTTCTAATACAACCCATCGTTTATTCATCAACGAAAAGAATTCATTCAAATTGATGATTGATGAGGCCGATACTTGGAGAAAATTAATATCCATAATGAAACAATATTTAGAATTTTCTCATAATTTAATGAATATACGCATGTCACGTTTCGAAGTACTACTTCTTTATCAAATGCTGAAATACCAATGGAAGAATTTATTCATTTTATTTTATTTTCAATTCTATTTTATTTGCATTTTTTTAATTTCATTTTATTATAATATTACTCTTATTTCATTTTTTTTCAGCCCTCAGGATACTAGTTATTAATCTCCTTTTCTTGTTTTCCACTTAGTTAATTATTATTAACTAAGTTAATACATTAATTAAGTTAATTACATTAACTAGTTAATTACATTAATTTCATCATAATATTCTTCATTTATTCGTAGCTTTGTTTTAAAATTTGAACTCAAATTTAAAAACATAGGAATTTCGATCAATTAGTAAAGAACCACATTGCCCAACACCTTTAAACAGTTAAAATCTAGTCGTCAATATTTCGGATCTACAGGAAAAATGGGATAGTTACGCTGTTCGCCTCTTCTAGAGCGCAAATCAAACTCCGGAAAAATAAATGGGAAATTTCTCCGGCACTGGCACAAGAATCCGTTCGGAAGCGAAATCGGTTGCACATAAATAGCCGCCGGTCTCTTATCGAGTAATTGTAAGTGCGATAATGAGCCGGGTTTTCTTCCCCGGCCCAATTTATCCCAGAAAGGCAGTTTCCTTTATCCGTCGAATCTTTCAATTCCGTTCGTATTCATTTTCCGGCAAATGCACTATCGGACGTCCGATCTCCGGAATCGCCTCGTTGGACTCTTATACTGGCCGACTGTGTATCGTTAACGAGCAGAATAATGATACGATTTCTCTTAATTCATAATGTGACGGGGAAGAAGGCTTCCAGAAACCTTCCAAGTTTGGTTGAGTATCTGACCTTCTATAAATCGAAAACAGGACTCTACAGGACAAAATAGAAGAACGACACGGCATATTCTGTATTGAGATCTTTGGAATATTCATTAACCGAGTTTAATTAGACTTTCTGTTCTTAAGTAACTGCAGATGTTAGGACCAACTCAATGCTCCTAATATGCACGAGCAAGGACAGGAAGGTAGAAGGGTCGATCGTTCTCCCTTTTCATCCATCTACTGGAATTACAGTGAAGAAAATTTGACTGTGATCAGTGATTGACCAAAAATTATGGTGAACTAACACTGAAAACCTGCGCAAAATAATGAACATTATCCCGTACCCCTTACCAAGATCGGTGTAAGATATGAGAGCTGTCTTGCGATTATAACATATGATCTACAATTCTCTATATTATGAACCCAGATTTCTGATTTTCGTTCAAAAATCAAAGTTTGAATCGTTTCGATATCTTTCCGAAGACTCTAAAAGAGAGAGCTAAATATTTTATGTGAGATCGTCTGAAAGACGAAATTTATATCTATCAACAAATCTGAATGCTGTTGAATCAAAATAAAACGAAATATATCAACAAAAAAAAAATGGCAGCGGCATGGATCACTAAACTATCTAGTGTACCTATCTGCCAAAATTCTTTCAATACTTTCGATCAGTAAAGTGTGTTGCTTATTGAGTTTTGTCGTTCATTTTATAATAATAATAATAATAATAATAATAATAAGTTCTTTATTTTCAACAGGTATAACACCCAATTACAGAAAATAATAACATTATATATATTGAATACATAACTAAGTTATAACTACAAAATTTAGAAAAAAGATTTAACTAAATAATTAAACAAAAGATTTAACAAAGAGATTAATCTAATCTAAATAAAAAAAATAGTAACTTATAACTACATTATAGCATTCAATGAAATATCAATGGGTATAACATCCAATTACAGAAAATAATAACATTATATATATTGAATACATAACTAAGTAATAACTAAATAATTAGAAAAAAAGATTTAACTATATATTAAACAAAGATTTAACAAAAATTTTTTTTTTAGATTAGATTTTATGAACAAGGCACAATTAATTCTGATTATTATAGCGAACTTTTGAATCAAGTGATAATGTATGCTACTGAAAAAGGTGAAACTAATCGATTAGTGAGGTCATTTAGCTTATGACAATGATTCCTCAAATTTTGCAGTTCTAACAGGACCCAAACCTCAGTATATGCACTAAGAATATTCTTGATAATCCTGATAGCCCGGTGAGAAATCACCAGACTTTCATCCTGGTGGTTTTATTTGTTTATACCACTTAAGGAAATCAGTTATTAATATGATCCTCTCCGGACCCAATGTAGCATAAATTTTGTGGAGCGTTATTATGCTTTTTAGCGTTTGGGCTGTCTGCCCTATATATACTTAATTATTATTTGAATACAATAAATAAAAATTAACACCAAGACATAAGCAAGACCTCCGTGTCATTTATTATTATTGGAATATTAAATCTCATATACAATACTACTATGCTGTTCGAATTGATTGGGACAAACATTTTTTTTCTTCGTTCGAGTTACTGTAGTATGTATGTTAGTCCAGGGTGGCCAAACACGCTCACATCTGCTTGTTTACTACTTGGGGTGACGTGAGGGTTCGACCTTGATCATCATTCACATTCTGACCGGTTTTACCTTGCCAGAAATTCAGTTGCGAGAATACCGGTGCGACAGTTGGTGGTTTTAATTTGGATACATGCTGTATTGGGTTGTCCAAAGATGGATATCACTCCGAGGAAGCGTTCCAAAATTATCGCGCTTGATGAACACACATCAAATACTGTAAGAGATATAGTTGAAGCTGTTGGTGTCGAAAAAACCAGCGTTTCGAGAATTTAAAAAACATTTGAAGGAAGTGGCTCATCGTCTCCAAAAAGAAAAGGAAACTGTGGCTGTTACGCAAACTACACCAAAAACAGACAAATTGTTGATAAGAAGTAGCAAAATTAATCCGAGAAAGACAAGCACTGATCTTCGAAGGGATTTAATGGTTTCTGGTGTTGAGGTGAGCACCTCAACTGTGCGGAAACGACTGCTGGAGGTTGGCCGTAAGGCAAGAAGACCAAGAAGAAAGCAACTGCTTACCCAGAAAATGATGAAGAAACGTTTGGCAAGGGCCAAAAAGCATCGTGCGTGGACTGTGGTCGACTGGAAGAAGGTGGTTTTTAGTGATGAAACACATTTGTTTGTTCAAGTGTACAAATCAAGTGTTGTTAGACGAAGTGATGGGGAAACTTTGTGGCCTGATCACATCCAGCAAACAGTAAAACATCCTTCGAAACAAATGTTTTTTGGGATTTCTTTTTGCGGTTTTTTTCACAACCAATAGCACTGGACGATTAGATCCTATAACAGGGATGATTAATTCAGTGAAATATATGGAAATATTACGCAACAGGATTGTCCCATTCATGGAAACATTTATTGAAACATATCAGCACGACCTGGCTCCCTGCCACAATTCCAAACAAGTGCAGGCATTTATGCGTGAGAATGAAATAAAAGTACTAGATTGGCCGGAGAATTCACCTGATCTCAATCCCATTGAGAATTTATGGAATATTTTAAAGAAACGACTGGCAAAAATGGATTGCACTACAAAAGAAAAAATGATTAAAAGTGCAATTCAGGCTAGGTTTCATGATGACGAATGGAAGAAAATCTGCGCTAAGCTAATGCAATCGATGCCTAGACGAGCTCAAGAAGTTATGTCTGCGAAAGGAGGACATATTTCATAATAATATGAAGAATTAACGCTCTTTTGTATGTATTTTCTTCATTACAAGTTAAGATTTTACGAAAACAATGTTTATCCTTTGTCCCAATTAATTCGAACAGCATAGTAGATCTTGCCATTGATGGAACCCTATCCTAGGTGTTAGACAAATAATCTTCTACTCGTCAATACATTGTATTGCGCTACTTTGAAGTTGTTGATTTCGCAAAAGAAATTTGAAAGCTTAAGTGCTAGAGAGCTTACGAATGGCAATTTAACGTGACGAACAGGCGTGACATCTAGCGGCAGCAAGTCTTCTCTGTACGGTGATAGTGTGCTATAATGTCCTGTAATGTAAGTTGGCGAGTCATGTGTATGGAATAGGACACAACATGTTATACAACAGTACATAGATTTTGGCCGTGGAAAACTTTAATTCTGAACGTTCATCCTGAAGATGAGTTTCATCAATGAGGTGATATGGTCACTTCAAGAGCAGATATCAAGCACCAAAGCCAAATTTACATTATCGGGTTCGACAGAGAGATGAAGAGTTACTTTATTCCAAATAACTTGGTGTAAACAACGCCAACTCCTTCTCAAAAAAATTATTTATTAAAATTCGGATTATGCCAATAACTAATATTAGTAACTTTCCAATCCTAAAGAAACCAAAATTTCAATCTCCACACATCTCCTTATGATTCCAAAGTGAAGAACCACAAAGTAATGAATGCTTCATAATTCCATCTATAGTAGTCAATAGAAAACATCTCTTACAGCATAAACACATCTAGTACATAATACGTCAATAAGTTGCGTTGTTAATACCTACGCTCGCGATTCTTCACTTATATCAGGGGTTTGTTTATTCCGAGATATTTTCAGAGAAATGAAAATATGTATAAGTATATAAACACACATATATGAATACATATATGCGTAGACACAGAAACACGTTTTTGTGCTATAATTTTTGTGCTGATGTTTCACTCAGTGCCATAGTGTAAAAATGTATTCACAATGTGAATGACGTGAAGTTGGTTATTTTTGTTATCACTTGTGATTTGGTTTTTTCTTCGAACGAGACTCATTTGTAAGTGTGCATATTTATTACCGTTCTTATTATTTATACGCACTTAAGCATATTTGTAATTTATTGCTTCTAAATACAGCGAAATTGTCTTGTTGAATGAATAGATATTATTGTTATTAAATTATTATATTCTGAGTTATCAATGGTTCTATCGATCAGAAAAAATATTTGAAATTTATTGAACCGTAACTTGCCTTTCATTTTAGAGTTAGTAATAAAAAGAATCGTAGATTGTTAGCGTGAAAACATTCATCCGATTCACCCCTTACAATACCTTGCCGCCCGTTACTTCGTTCGTTGTTTGCGTTCTTTTGATCAAGGACATTTCGTCTTGTAGAAGAAAATGCGATTTGTTTTCCTTCAGTTCTGGACAGAGGGAGAAAAAGCTGACAAGAGGGGGTCACGCGTCACAGCTTTTAGCTTATCTCACAATGGGTACAAATCTGTAAGTCAAATACTGTCACTACGGGGCACAGAAATGTTCGAATCGATAATTCTCTGTCCAGGCACTAAAGGAATTGTGGAGGGCTGACATTTGAAAATAAAGCGAAGGAGATAATGATGTATGCATCGAATCTTTAGTCTCTCAAACTAAAGTTATTTAAATACAATTTGAAATGATGAACTTAACGAAATTTTTAATTGAAAAATGAGAATTATAACATACTAGCTGACTCGGCGAACTTTGTACGCCCATTTATTTTACTCTAAATATTTTTCAAAAAGCCGGAAAGACATGTTCTACTATTTGTGCTACACTATTTTGTTTTTAATATTTTTTATTAATTAACTAGCCAATTGCGAGCACTTTCATATTTATTCACCTCCAAATCTTCTCTGGACTTCAACAAATAATTCAAGATCAAAATTAGCGAAATCGGTCCAGCCGCTCTGGAGTTTTAGCGAGACTTACGAACAACAATTCATTTTTATACTATAGATTCATTTAAAACTATTCTATCAATTTGATTTCTGAACGACGGGGAACACATCAAAGGAAAAACAAAAGTGTTGGTTTCATTTAATTTCGAGCATGCTCATATTTATTCACCTTTCAAACCTTCTCTGGACTTTCACAAATAATTCAAGACCAAAATTAGCCAAGTCCGAGCATTTTCATATTTATTCACCTTCTAAATTTTTTCTGGACTTCAACAAATAATTCAAGACCAAAATTAGCGAAATCGGTCCAGCCGCTCTAGAGTTTTAGCGAGACTTACGAACAACAATTCATTTTTATACTATAGATTCATTTAAAACTATTCTATCAATTTGATTTCTGTACGACGGGGGACACATCAAAGGAAAAACAAAAGTGTTGTTTTTATTTAATTCCGAGCATGCTTATATTTATTCACCTTTTAAACCTACTCTGGTTTTTCACAAATAGTTCAAGACCAAAATTAGACAAATCGGTCCAGCCTTTCTCGAATTTTAGCGAGACTAACGAATAGCAATTCATTCATATATATATATATATATATATATATATATATATATATATATATATATATATATATATATATATATATATATAGAGAGAGAGAGAGAGAGAGAGAGAAACTACATGATCTACTCATAGGTATGACCATTAAAATGAATAATTTTGCGTGCAATAAATTTCCCGAGAGTCAATATTTTAATACTTAATTGCCTAAAGACATGAAACATCTACAATATCTTAAGAAATAATGGATATGTCGTTGCATAAGATCAATAAATTTATAACTAACTTAGTATGACCTTCCTCAATATGTCAGTTACTTCATTAAAAGTGGCATTATGTAAGATGAAACCACAAACTGTGGGATTAATACCTTCAAAGCTGAATCAAAGACGTAATCATGACATACTATAACGAACACCTATTCCATATATGGAAATATTTTTAAATGAAAAATCACTTCTAAAAAAATGAGTATATTTTAAATAGTAATATATGGAATTCATCACATCTGCTCAATTGAATGGCAGATAATGAAAAAAATACCAATATCAGTTATAATACATAATTTTAAAGTTGATTGAATGTCCTTTGATCTCTTGGTAAAATATTGTTTAACATATTGAATTAAAAACACATGGCCTGCTTTAGCTTCTGAAAATGGGTAAACACACCGAAACAATTGTCAAGCAATTAATTTCATATAATTTTTGTGTAACCAAGCCAAAAGTTTTTCATTCAACATATAATTATATCGTTTTGAAAATATTATTTTATAGAACATAATAAACAATGTATTGCAATGATACACGTAAGACTTTTTTAGATATATCTACTAACCATAATGTGCATTTCGAGAGCTTTTACTGAGTTAATTTGACTCAAGTCTCAAATGAAATTTTATTCGATCCATTTAAATGAAGAAAGAGTGCACTCTAGGACATATTAACTCACAACCACATTCTGGAGAACCAAAGGGTATATAGGTACTCCTGACGTCAGGATTATCTCTTTGTTATTCAGCAGAAGAATATGCAGCTCTGTTTAAAAAAATTGCTTACACGATAAGCAGCTAAAAAATTCCTCACACGATAAAATACTGAATATTGCAATCAACGAAACTGATGGTTTTATATTATGATGACTAAAATATTTACCAAGATATATAAACTCTTCGCAATCATTACAATAGCTCCACCTGAAATCCAAAGGAATGTGATAATTGAATAAATAGAGATATCCAGGCAAAGACAGATTCAAGGTACTAACTGCATTATGACCAAGGACAACCATTCAGATAAAACACTTGAAAAAGTTTCATTGAAATCAATGACCAGCTAACAAATTCACCAAGAGCTCTGGGATCAACCTATGGAAAGAAAACTCCTATGTAGATTCAACTATGGAACTGAAAATATGAGGACGATATCATCTGCCTTTGCTATTTGGAAGACCCTCAACCGACTTAGCACTGGACGCTTTCGTGACACCAATACTCGTATAGCAAGGTACAAAGCATAGTGTAGTGTGGTTTCAGCACCCAAGAAGATTGTGACTGTAGAGCAACTGATAGAGATACAAAGCTACGTATAGCTGATGACACAACAGAGCGTGTTGCAGATTTTTCAAGTTTAGTTATTCAAGAGCCCCTGGACACGAGAGAAGAAGAATTTAAATTATCAGTTTCAAGACTAATTTTACACTCCTTCAACAAATTATTTTGATTAATAATTTATGTTTCGAAATCATTTGCCAGATAAATTTATGTGATCTCAACATTAGTTCACTACTTACCTTCCAAGTTTCTCTTTGTCATATATGATAAAAAATAAGAATGTGAAATTGACAGAAAACACTGTAAACTTGTCGTATATCTTCTAACACCTTGAAGAACGTTGCGAAAAATCAAATACCGCATAAATTCCAATGAACCGAAAATTCATCGTACTTTTTGTGGCCTACCTCATTCTAGTAGCTGTATGGCTTACAAATAAAAACGACGATTAAGGCCAGTTTACTCCAAACAATTTTGAAACAATCGAAAGTTTTTTTTCATAAATTGCTACTATATACTCGTAGAAATAGTATAGAATTAGTCCCAAAGTTCAGTAAGACCGAGAAGCAGGTATAAAAGATTAGGGAGCACTGCAGTAAATCCGGCCGCTCGAACGCCTTCGGTTGCGGCAGCTGCTGCATGCCTTTGGGTCGTCTTATTGTTTTGTTCTTTGTTTTATTGTAATTGTCTTGTTATTTTGTTGAACTGCTTTGAAAAATGCAAGAATTCTTTAGAATGATGCATACGAAGACGAGGAAGGAGTTTTGTATGAAGCTGGATCGAGTATGTGAGTAAAATTAAATTTTTTTACGATTTTTCACGAATAAAAACTTTGAACTGATTTTTCTCCGAACCACTTTTTTCGCATGAATTACACTCTCATTTCAAAACTATTGCAATTATTAATATGAACCAAACGGCATTTTACTCTTTAGATGTGTGGCTATGACTTCAAGCAGAACCAGAAATATTCATTTAAATTTAAAAAAGTTATGAACAATTAAAAGTGAATAAAAGGGTAAAAAAAATTCAAAAGTCTGCCATTTTGTTTTTTTCATTGAAAATGTTTCATTCTGCTTTAGGTCATAGCCAATGCGATATAGAACATGAAACTGTTTTGTTGTTTGCTTCAGATTATTCTTTTCCAAGAAATGATGTCATTCATCTCTGATTCAGATGAGTTTCAGCAGCTAATTTCGTGACCGTCATTTTGAAAAAAAATTTTTTTTCAAGTAATTTCATATATGTGCTTTCATATGTAAATAAATTAATTACTCAACATGTTTTGTACTATAAATAAAATATATTGAAAAAAATTACGTCTTTTGGAATAAGCTGGCCTTAAACGAAGTACGAGTCGCGACCAACGACCAGACGTCCCGGAAATTTCCCGCCGTTTTTGCCGGACCACGGTCGTTAGTTATTTTCCCGCAGGGAGTTCCGAGCGCTCTAATCTCTGAAAAATCCTCGATCACGATTTTAATCCACCCCCGGCATCTGAATTGCAATTTTCGTCTGTTCGGAAAGAGTGTAGGGATCAGAGGCTAAAAGACAATTAAACTGCGCGAAAGAAATATTACAAGATGATTATTTCATTAACTCGGTGTTTTGTGTGGTAGAGATTTATTATTACGTGAAGTGGGGAAAATAAAAATGGCGTTTGGGGTTAATGAGTTTCATTTGCCATTTTTGGGGTGAGAGAAATGAACTGAACAATGAACTGAAATTCTGAAATTGAAATCGAATGCACTTAGCTTCTAGTTTCATTGTATGAAAATAATCTTATTTTACAGAAATTAACACTCAATATAAGTCGAGTTATGAAATCTTTATAAAGAGAAGTTGCAGAAAAGAGTAACAACGTAACTCTAAGAACACATACTAACAAAGGTCATGTCCGAAAATCAATGTGATCATTTAGGATGGTAATTCACTTTTGTGGGTAATTACTTTTGTATTGCGCTTTTGTGAACATATTTTGGAGTAAGTATTTCAATATTTGGGAATATTTGAAAAAAGGGTACTATTTTGGCAGCTAAGTTTCTCAAGACTAAGACCTGCATAATTCTGGATCCACCAATCATATAAATCATTGAAGTTTTTTATGTATGTATAGTTTCTTTATATGTTGGTATTGTCATTCATATTTTTATCTCAGAAAATTCTACTTATTACGTTTTTGTACTTTTCATCATGGTTTTAGTAGCTAGTTGTCTTCCCTGTTTTGTCTTGTAAGTAAGAGTATTGTAAAAGTTTTACAATCCTTATTTGTACACAAGTTTTACAAAAGTAATACAGTGTATGTGAAAAATGAATAAAATAAATAAATGAAATATTTTCTTCGAGGTCAAAGCGCTAACTCATTTTTTTATTGAAATCTCATTAACACCAGTCTTTATATATTCCTTTGTGTCTATCCCATATATTCTTTTGTTGTGTATATCACCACAGTTTTCTATGATCTTAGTTTTGCCTTTTTATGAAACAATAATAATTTCAATTCTTTTTCGTACATTTGTACATAAGATTTTCCCGTTGTTGAAACTAAAGATTTCGTCTGTTCCTTTCAGTGAAACGCGGTTCAAATTTTAATCTTTCAATTTTGTGCTTTAATATAAGCTTAGAAATTAAAATTTATTGAAATTGTTTCACTATATAATGCTTGAAGAGGCCTACCTGAATAGACTGGTTCTAGTTTCAACACCAAGTATGCGACACTTGAGGTGACAACTTTATACATTCTTGAAATGACAAACTTTTAAATTAATCTTCGAAATATAATTGCATATCCTGAGCGCCATATTTATTGTATTTAAGATTGAACAAATTTAATCTTCAAATAGTCAACAGAAAATACTTTGAATAATGAATGAAAAACATAGAGAATCAATATTTAAAACATAACCTCTTTGTTTATGAGGAAGTTGTAGATTTCGATACATTTTACATAAGACTAATTGAAAAATGGTGAATACTAGAAGACCACAAAGATCCTTATATATATATATATATATATATATATATATATATATATATATATATATATATATATATATCAAGGAGACCTTATTCATCTTTTCAAAGTTCTTCAGTATTGTCAGTTCTACGACCAAGTAAGGAGACTATCAAGATATCTGCCAGAGAATCTCTAGAATCTGCCAGAAAAGAGTATAAGAAAATGAACGGTCTTGTAGGATTTAGGGCTCAAAGAAAGCACTATGAATTGTTTGCACTTCAATACATATTTGTTTGAGATTTGTACATTTGTACACTCTACTTTTTCTATATCTGTTATCTGATGTGTTAGATATATACACTATTTATAAAATCGCAAAATTGATTCAAAAACACTCAATTCATTTTCACAAAATTATATTGACAATTGTTTCGTAGTGTTACCTTATAAGAATAATTATCCAGCAGGTTTTTATATTAAGAAATTTGGCATATCTGGGGACTTCATATTAGTCAACTGGATAGAAAAGTATCACTTGGTGGACACCATGCGATAAGGAGCTTATCGAAGCGATTTGTTTTCTTTATACATAAACCTATGAAATCACGAAAAGATAAACACAAGGGAGGTAATATACATTAAATTACGACAATTTCGCTAGATACCTCAACCGATTTATATCGATATTTCATTTTCTCAGATGAAGTTATATATTTCAAGATTTCAATTTTATCTGTAGTACTTATATTAATAAGTGCTTTGGTTGGAAGAGCTCTGTAATGCGATGTATTGATTCAAATGGATTCGTTCTGGGTTGATTATATAAATGTATTATTAAAATAGGATATGATATATTGCTCTCCTCAGTTAATATAATTCTGTGAAACTAATCTAAAAGTTCTTTATTCAATTTATATTGAACCGTGTTTCAACAAGAAATCAACGAATCAATTCGATGAACCAGGCAAATTCTTTCGTTTTGTGAGCTAACATCATCAGAATTATGTCAATACTACAACTTCCAATAATGAAATATTCCAAATAGCTTGTCAAAATTTTCGATATCGCATAAATGTAATATTCTATTGTTCTCAGCTTCTATTATAAGGCGTTCAGTGTTCAAACTCGGTTATATCGAAACTGCTTGTGACATGAATTCGGAGCTCAACTCCGGGAATCGCATAATGATACTACCCTTCAAGTTTAGACCTCCTCTTGAATAAATCCTAACCGAGTCGGGGTGGAAAGTATATGAAACAATAATTCATAACCGCAATCGGGCCATCAAAACCTGCACCCTGCCAGTTTAGCAGTCGTATAATAATTCAATTACTCAGTCTTCCTACGAATGAAAATCATCCCCCAACCCTCCGTTCTGCTAGTCGGTCTCAATGTTAAGAAGAATATGTAGAAATTCAGTAGCGCTCCTAGAAACTAGAGATATCTCTATTTCTATTAAATTAAAGCTATTTATAATCGATATTATCACAGAAAGTAGGAATTTTTTCCTCGAGACTAGAACTTGTCTTCCTACTAACATTGTAATATAGGAAAGTAATATCACGGTTCATACGAGAAATCGTCCCCGCGGCTTTTTCTACAGGCACTTGAGGGATAATTTGGATCTATATAAAAATAATTCAGACCAATTCTCAACTGTTTAACACAAACGGTTCTCGACATTTTCAGGAAAACTAATTTTCAACTCATTTGGTTTTTTCATAGTAAAATCCAAAAAAATTTATTGATTCGTTTTTTCCTAATTATTAGGAGTGGAAGACGTGAAAAAATTATTCGGTTATGACTTTTGAACGAAAAGCCGATTCTTGATGAAGTATATAAAATTGAAACATTTTTTTTCGGCATCTTTCTGAAAAATGACACCGAATTTTTTCAGAAAATGTGTTTTTTATAAATCTTCTTTATATTCTTTAAATCTGTTTGCTGAGGTCATTTCTAAAATTTTTTCTGAGTGGGAAACAAAATGAAAAAATAGAAAATCATTTTAGTATGAAATTTTTCATTTAACAAAACTTTTATATTTTTATTGTTGCTTAATGTAGATATAGGAAATATTTTTTCACGAAAATATGAAAAATTCATTTCGAAGTCACAACTTGATGATGACCATTCTATCATTCTTTCACCCAACATATCTTTATTTGCCACTTATGAAGTCCTCATTCTTTTAGATAACCTCTTATTTTAGTTATAACATTTTTTGCTTTGGACTGCCCCTCTTTCTTATACCTGTATGATTTATATCAATTCTATTTGTCTATCTTTCATCTCTTGGTAAAGTCCAAATATATTTGCTTTTTGTTCTCAACGATAATCTTCCCTAGTTTCCCTTGTTGTTTCTTCAATTAAGAATAATTTAAGTGTATTTGTATAAAAATATGGGGTGCTAATCCCTAACCATAAATCTAAGAATGTTATTAAAGTATGAATATTAGTAATGCCCAATTCTCCTGATTCCTGGAAATCGGTATGAAAAGGTTCGGTGCTGACAAGGCCTCAATCTGCCTACTCCATGTCAGATCTTGATTAATTATCTACCAATGGAAAACAAATGTACGGCCCAATTCTCCCGATTCCTGGAAATCGGTATGAAAGGGTTCGCTGCTAACGAGGCCTCAATCTGCCTACTCCTGGTCAGGGGGTGATTAGTTGCCGACAATGGACAACCAATTTAAGGCCCAATTCTCCCTATTCCTGGAAATCGGTATGAAAGGGTTTTGGTGCAGACAAGGCCTCAATCTGCCTACTCCTTGTCAGGTGAATGAGTTGACTACTGATGTAGAACTGAATTTATCAAGAAAATATTTACGTATTTATACATAAATTAAAACTGCTTACTCGATAAAATGAAGTTCATCACACTCATGCGAATATCATGGTGAACCCATGATATTCGCAATAGATGCTATAACCTAGATACTTATCGCCTAATACTTGATTATAAAATATTTTCCTATTCTTATTATATAAATCTGTTCAAAATCTTCAAGATTCTGAACGGTTTTCGTTTCCAATATATTCAGGTTCCTCTATTAGGTTCCTTTCTAGTACAGATTTTCGTTGGTGTAATAATTCTTCTGTGGAGTTACAATAGGTCTTATTAGGTACGTTCTTTATTGAGTTTGTTATATCATTAAGAGTATCCGTCAAGCCACTCTCTTTTATTATTACTGCTCCTTCGTTTTTCTTCATCGATGATCTCTTGATGAAACGTGGTTTCATATGAATTGAATGAAAAACACTAGGTTAAATTTCAATGAATTATATTAATTTCTTGACATAGGTTTCAGGATGTTACTCAATCAATTAAATTCTTAATTCAATTTTTATTTCATTCATATTTCTTTCCATCGCCTCCACTATGCTCAATAACCATATCAACGTATCAACATAGCTTTGAACTTTTGATAACTGCCACATATTTTTCAAAAAGATTCTTCATCGAATAAATATTACGTCAATTCGAAAAGAATTTCAAATAGCCAAATTAAATCTTCAAGCAAAAGACCTATTATTTCTGGTGATCTGAAAATTCTGTTAGAAGGGCCAGTCTCAATAACCGGGCATAAATGCGTACTTTTACATCAGACTAAAAAGCTCAAAACATACACACATTCCCACATACAATCATACATTTACTTGATTATAAGGGTGCAGAAACTTCACTTAAAATATGGCGTGGACTGTTTTGAAGTATTTGCAATTTTCAAAATGAAGCTTTTAATTTGGGAAGTATATGTTAAATATGTCTAAAATCAGATTCTCGAACAAGAAAACAAAATTATAATCTTCGATAGCATGGAAAAATTTTCATTAAAAAAACGAATTATTTCTACTTTCGACCGACCGCACAGTTATATGGCTTTGCATACTCATTCAGAGAAAAGTTATGCTATCACCAATAATTTCACATGAAGATGCTAAATTTTAGCTTTGACATTATATGACAAGAGGTGTTCCAAGTAGAAAATTAGAGTAGGATAAAGAGATATTCATTTTTGTACCCCCTAATATTTTCAAAAACACATAGATATTAATCAGTGGAACAGTACCCTAAGCGTGAGAATGTGTGAAGACAAGATTATGATTAACATATTCACATATTTTATGAAACAAGAGACCAAGAAATCTAAATACACCAACCAATTTTCCACCAAGAACCAAGAAAATTCGTTCCTTCAATCAGAAGTGTCTTTTCTTGAGCTTTCGCGAATAAAACTGAATGTAATGAGTTATTAAATCGTTTTCTGCCATTCCTATTCAAGTAATCCACAATTATATCAAAAGGAGTATTAGACATTAGACCACAAAATCGTTGCCTAATATTCATTGCGGTTATTAAAAACCCGTTGTTGTCGAAAAACACTACCAAATTTTGCGGTCATATTTTGTGTAATGACTCATGTAGGTACATACACTTAGAATCGATTTAATATACTGCTAATTCTTTGCACCAAGAAAACCACAAATATTTCTCTAAGAACATCTTCAAATGCAAACTTGCCGGTGATGGGTCGGTACTCGCCGTTTCTCGCCATCTATGGCTGTATTTCTCATTCTTCTTGACGATCATTAATAAAAAGGCATTATCTGAAATGCGGAAAGTTTCGGAAACTCGACATTGTCGAAGGAAGGAAGCTCCGCACGTAGGAAGGAAGGAAGGAAACGGAACGGGAGGAGAAAGGGGGTTATATATTGCCCTTTATATCGCCGCTCGCTCGCTCGACGAATTTCAAGAGGGATCGGGACTTCTTAGGTCGGAGGTTCGCGTTCGCGGTTCTTCCCCTTTGCCCCCGTAAAGACCCGATATTGCTTATATTTACACAAGAATGAGCTCGGGGATTCGGCACGGAACGCGTTTTCCGGCTGAAATTCCGACAGGGATTTGTGCTTGATGCCTTTCACTCGGCGGTTTTGGTTTCCCCGTATCCGACAGTTCAAGGAGCCTTCCTTGTATGGATACTGTGAGATTATTGTAATTTTCAGAGGAATTTATGAAAAGAAAAGCAACTAATTCAGTAGTTGTTGCTTGAAATTCTGCCAGAAATTAAACAGCCTTGCATTTGGAATTGGATTAATAGTGATGATCAAGTAACATTTACTTTTTCTAAGGTAAATGTCGTGGTACAATATTGTGAAGTCTTTGAATGTACGCGCGGTAAGAGTACACCAGCTCAAGTGAAAAAATGCTATAATTTATTTCTGAGACTGTATGTATCTCGGAGCAGTTACCCACAGAAGTTTTCTCTGTCCTTTTTGCTAGTGTGTATACTTTTTCATAAATCCTCGAAAATTAATTTATTATAAACTAACGATAAGACGTTCAATATTTCGTTTTCAAAAATTGGAATATTAGGTAAATAACACTGGTAAAAAACTGCACCTCAGGTTTGGAAGGGTCAATCAACATCAAATTTAAATTGTATTATAAAATGTATTATTTTTGTATTCTTGCCTTCGATAAGAATACAAAAATTTGGATTATCTGACTACGCGTTTTGCACCACAACCACCTTGAGGATTCTTTCATTACAAATAACAAATTTTATATATCCAATATGGAATAAAATAACATATTCATCTTGAACCGTGACTATTGACCCATTTTCAAGGTTGAAAGATGAAGAGATCGAACAAGTAGTTTATGAAGCTGAGAGCATGTTACTGTCAACAACATCTAAGTTGAATCAAGTTTCAAAAAATTTGATTGTTCAGGACACCTCATCGCAATCAAGAATTTTGTGATGAAAACATTGAAAAAGTGAACATCTGTGATTGTCCGATAATCTTATTGCCGGCGACTTCTAAAATAAATTTCATATATCGGATTTTAAAGGTCGACATACACGTCTTAAAATACCTTCAACATAATTATTGTTCAGAGCATGAATGAATTATTCGTATGTGATGAGCTGAGGCAAATAGAGAGTAGAATAAAAGGTGTTAGCGGGACTAGCGAAACTAATATATAACTGAAATTAGAGTCTGTACAGGAAAAAGTGAGAACTTTAGAAAGAGAGAATTCTGAACTAAAACACAGGGTGGAACTATTGGAAAGAACAAGAAGATAAAATACCTTGGAAATATTTGACCTGTCTCAAACATTAGAGCAAGTAGTAACCACTGAAAGTATGTGCGGTAAATTGAATATTTTGCTTCATAGTGAACTGACTGCATCTGATATTAGTGACTTCTACAGTTTCGGAAGAGCTGACAACAAATCATTGAAAGTCGAATTTATTTTAGCATTTACAATAAATAATATACTTCGGAACTGAAAAAGACTAAAGGGAACAGGAATTAATATATCACCAAATTGACGAAACAAAATACTTAAAGACCATTTAAGAACTCTCAGGGAAACAACCACAGAAAGGTGTTGTATTAAAGGAGATAAAATTTATATTTATTTATAAGGATGTATTGAACTTTCAACAGTCCCATTCCTCAGACCAGTTCCGTCAGTGTAACAAGGCTCCTAACACCCCCAACACAACAAAGTATAACATACTCCCAAAAGGATAAAATTCAACAGTAAAGAAACTGTAAAGAAAACCAAAGACGAGAAGCAGGTGAATTTGCCGTTCAAGGAAGACGGCGGTAGCATCAGTGTTGGGAGGGAGGGGAGTGTAAATTGCAGTTGGAGCGGTAAAGAGGAAGAGAAGGGATCCTCCACTACTCGTAGTGCCATAAGGCAGAAGGGACTTTCTAAGCACTGATATTTTACTTGCTCTTTTTCTGCTTTTTTCATCTATCAACCTGTTTTGCTGTATGTGTGTCTCTATTATTTTTCTTCTAAGATTGATTTGAAAATAAATCCATATATAAGAAACTCTCATCAAGATCTAATTTCTACAAAAATTTTGAATGATGCTTCAGATTACAATCAACTAATTAATAAAAACAAAAATATATTCAGTTTGATACAGATTTTGATGGTTCAGTGAAAAATGAGACGAGCAATGATTTTGACCCTGAATTAACCCAGCAAAGTGGATATAAAATGTTTTTCAATTTTGGAGATATAAATAAATGTGATGGTGCCGTAGAGTATCTTAATAATTCTGTCGATTATAACCAAAATCCCTGCATACACCCAACCCTCATGCATGGCTTAAAAGCAAAGTGAAAAGATTCTTACACAGTGACAGAGGAGGGGTGGTTCTCGATGGAATTTTAGATTGAACTTATTTAAACAACATTTGAATGACATCATGATTATCAGCAAATCTACAATAAAATCATAATCTTTTAAAAAAATCATTATTTTTTGAAAGAAATTAATTGTACTACTTCATTTATAGTTATTAAAGGATAATTGAAAATGATTTTGATTATAATCTTAACTATTCCACGGACAGCCTGTTGGCTTTGTGGTGTTCTAGTATATATAGTCCTGTTTGTTGTATCAACAGAGTTTCCTTAAAATTGTTACGGCATTATCGAGAATGATAATGCAGTAAAAGGCGAAACTAGTCGAATAAAGAATTAATAATTGATGAGGCCGATACTTGGAGAAAATTAATATTCATAATAAAATAATATTTGAAATTTTTCTCATAATTTAATATAAAATACGCATGACGACGTTTCGAAGTACTACTTCTTTATCAAATGCTGGATTAATACTATGTGTAATTTTACAAAGTCAGTACTAAGAGCTATTTTCACAGAACATACGAGGTATGTTCTATGACTAACTTGGAATGAGGACCAAAGAATACACTGACATTTAACAAAAGGATCGTATACCTGAAGATGAACACAGAAAATCAATTTCTTAAGTCAGGTATTCCAACTAAATGTATGAAAGATACAAATATACAATTAAGATTTCTAAGAACAAATAAAGGAAATTTAAAATAAATTCAATGGACGATGAATCTACTCTTTGATAGTTCATATTTAAATGAGAGGTAATAATAAAAACTTGTCTAAAAATCACCGACTGAACAATTCTTTATTCGACTAGTTTCGCCTTTTACAGTATTATCAAGAATGAATACAATATGTATTCATTCTTGATAATGCTATAAAAGGCGAAACTAGTCGAATAAAGAATTGTTCAGTCAGTGATTTTTAGACCAGTTTTTATTATTACCTCTCAATGAAATTTAAAATTTTTGAATATATAACATAAAATTGGATTCAAATTAACTAAAACTTAGGTAATCAATCTGATCTGCTAACTGGAATATTCTTATTGAATATATTATGTATAGGGCGAGTGTTAACCTCTAACTGGCTATTGAGTAAAAGTCCCGAATTTTTGAATTTACTAATATGTAATGATTTTAGAAAATTTAGCTTGGAACCTTTATTCTCTGTATTTAATCTTTCAAACTCTGAACTAAATATATGACTTTCTTCTAATAAATGGTTAGCATAATGGGAATCTGTTTTCTGTTTCTCAAAACTCCGTTTATGTTCCGATATCGAAATATATCGGAACATAAACATAATATAATGCGGATACATAATATAAATATAATTAAAATATTTCTCTCATTTTATGAAAACTATTTATTTCGAAGTTTCTAAAAACCTATGAGTGGTATCGAAATGTGAGTTAGGAATAAATTTCTCATAAACATTTTTTAAACATATATATTATCCTTATGTATACATAAAAGCAAATATAAACATTTATGAACAATCAAAATATATAAAATTATGGGATCTGGTTCATTTGCTTTATGGTATAATTGTCACAAATAGTTTCAACAAATAATAATCAAACTTGAGTAAAAACAGATAAAGATAGATAATATTAATCAACAAATATATACAGTTATGGATGAGTCCCAGAATTTTCATCTCTTTTTACTGAGTTTCTTCTTCATCAGAGCTTTTTTTCTTTTATGCTCTTCTTCTAACTTCATGTCCTCCAAGTCTTCCATCAAACCTGAATTGAAAATAATGTCAATAAAATTCAACAAACAAGGATTAAATCTGAGTTAACTTACCTATTTTTCTGCTAATAACTTCTTCTTTCATCTGCTGAGCATAAGAAGATACCATTTGAAGATCATCTTCATCGTCAAAGTTCGTATACTTAGATTTATCGTATCCAAATATCTCCTTAATATGTTTAGAATAATCTTCTTCCTCTTCTGGACCATCATCTATAAAATCATCCATCTCTGAATCTTCTTCTTCATCATCATCATCCAATATGCGACCTTGAAAAAAATATTTTACTGAATTGAATATTTTATTTGTTGTTACATTATTAACAGAAACTGAAAACTATAAATATTGTGACATTTGTTATAATTCACTATTTAAGTTTCATAAATATATTTATAATAAAAAATCAAAGATAGTACCTTACCTTTAATAACTTTCATTTTGTTTGGCCTGCTCATTGGTTTCCTCATATCTGCTGGAGGGAACTGTTTAGGCCTCATCATATCTCTAGGTGGGAATTCTCTCGGTTTAATTCTATCTAATGGCCTTTCTTGACTTACTTTAGCAATTTCTTTTTGCTTGTAATTCGTGGCATTGGATACTTTCAATCTGTCTTTAGAAAGTGATGCTTTGGGTCTCAAGATATCATTTGGATTAGGTTTTGCAACAGTGTTAGAAAAAGGTTTCCGCATATCACCTGTTGGAGGTTTCTTGGAATCAACTGAAGAACGTTCGGTGCTTTCTGGTTTAGAACTAGAGGATCCATGGGACAATTTTGAATTTTTTTCAATCAGAGAACTATTATTTGAATTCATCATTCGACCAGCAGCAGGATGTTTGGGGCCCCAATCAATTTTTGGTTTATAAATTAATTCATGTTTGTCTGAGGAATTTTCAGTCTTAGATGAAGAACTAACTTTTTTCTTGGTTTCAGTTAGAACATCTGCCGATATGTTGGTGCTACTAGATTTATTTATCTTGTCCTTCACATTTTCACCAATTGTATTTCGATCTGCAGACTTTCGTTTGTCAGTCGCGGGCAACTTATTTTTATCATTTTTCCTTTCCTTCCACTCCCTCACTCTTTCCAGTTCCTTCTTCTGCTTTTCAGTAAGAGGATTACCTTCTTCTTTATGTTTTTTCTCTATTATGATAGGTTCGAATTGTTTCTTCTCTGCTAATTTCATAAGATCTGGAATAGATAATGAAATGTTTTAGAAAAATTCATAATAATGATCAATAATCAAGCCAAAATAAATGAACCTATGTATTCAATGCAACGAGCAACTGTCTACGTCTGTTTTTGATAGATTTCAGAAAAAATATTACATGGTTAAAAAATCTGGTTTAAAAATATATTGAATATGAATTTTTAATAATATTAAAACATGAAAATATTTTATCAAGCTGCTAATACACTATCGAAATAACATTTTGAAATCACCATCTTTGATCCAGTTGGATCATTAATTAGAACAATAAAGAAGCAAAATGAAACTTGAATGTTGAAAATTAATGATGTATATATATATATATATATATATATATATATATATATATATATATATATATATATATATATATATATATATATATATATATATATATATATATATATATATATATATATATATATATATACTATATGTGTTCATATATGGCATATATTCATCAGAAGGGTTCAGTCAAATTTGAGTGATTTCAAACATTGGAAATGAAGTTAGCAAAAGAAATTGCCGATATATCTGCAAGAACTTGTTTCAGGTCTGGTAAAAAAATATATAAGCACAAATATTTATCAGGCAAAAGCTATCAACAAAGTACGTACAATGAATAGCAAATATGAAGCATTTATAATGAAACAATATTTAGAATTTTCTCAATATTTAATGAAAATAGGCATGACGCGTTAAGAAGTACAAATTCTTTATCAAATGCTGAAATAACAGTGTTAATAAGAGTGTTATTTCAGCATTTGAGTAAGAAGTAGTACTTCGAAACTAGTCGTGCGTATTTTAATTAAATTATGAGACAATTTTAAATATTGTTTCATTATGAATATTAATACTACAAGTATCGGCCTCATCAATCAAAAATATGAAGTATTTATGTTAAACAAATTTACCTGAAAAACTCATCGGTGGTGGTCCCTTTGGTTTAGGTTTTTCCACTTTAAGTTTCTTAGATTCATGCTTCTCTTCAATTTTTTCGTGCTTCTCATCAGAACCTAGCCCAGAATCATCATCGAGATTTTCAAGCTTCCTCTTTCTCTTGTGAGGAATCAATGCTTCCTCCTTTTCTCTTTCCAGTGCAGATTTTACTCTATCTTTTGTATTATTAAGGTTTGTACTAACTTTTCTTTTCTCTGTTGAAATTTTAGGTGAATCCTCAGGCATCTTATTATACTTCTCCATCATTTTATTATAAAAAGCTGATGCCTCCTGTGAAACATAGCCATAATCATCTTCATCTGGTTGAGCAAGACCAGCCAAAGTTATTGCTGTATTATAAGAATCAACAGCATCTTGAATTACAGATTGGTTTGCCGACTTAGTTCTCTTAAGCATGGCACCAACTCGTTTCACAGCTTTTTTATCCTGAAAACAAAAAAATTTTTTAGCATCTTTGAAATTCACATAGATTTATCATTGACTTTCCAATGTCAAAACTAGTAAAATTATATTATATATATATATATATATATATATATATATATATATATATATATATATATATATATATATATATATATATATATATATATATATATATATATATATATATATATATATATATATATATATATATATATATATATATATATATTTATATATATATATATATATATATATATATATATATATATATATTTTGAAAGTTTTAGCATTAACAGGCTCTTTTAATATGAAAAAGTTTATTTCTGTTGACGTTTCGTTGTTATATTACAACTTTGTCAAAACTAATAGTTTTGACAAAGTTGTAATATAACAACGAAACGTCAACAGAAATAAACTTTTTCATATTAAAAATGAGGCCTGTTAATGCTAAAAACTTTCAAAATAAAACCTCAAACAGGCAATAAATCAATTTCAAGAAATATATATATATATTATATATATATATATATATATATATATATATATATATATATATATATATATATATATATATATATATATATATATATATATATATGAATAGTATATATACAAATTGATTTATTTCCTGTTTAAGATAGATTATTTTCTATGTTTTTAGCAATAACATTCTTATTTTAATATCAATAACTATTTTCGTTGACGTTTCGCTGTATATCAAGACTTTGTCAAAACTAATGAATAATTGAATTTTATGAATTCCTACCGATATTTATCTAAACGTCAAACTTATTTTTTTAGAAAAATAACTTTGACGTTTTGATATCTATAGTAATATATATAAAATTCAATCATTCATTAGTTTCGACAATGTTGTGATATACAACGAAACGTCAACGAAAATAAATTTTATAAAATTAATAATTGAGGAGGCCGATACTTGATGTAAATCGATAAACATAATAAAACAATTGTTAAACTGATTTACACATATATGTGTAAATCAGTTTAACAAATTTTTTGACATTAAAATAAGCCTGGTATTGCTAAAAACATTGAAAATAATATATAAATATATATATATATATATATATATATATATATATATATATATATATATATATATATATATATATATATATATATATATATATATATATATATATATATATACTAGTACATATTTCGAGATGAAAGAAATACTATATTCGATACTCAATTAAATTAATTGTATAAATTCAGAGCAACTCTAAGTGTTTACCTAATTATAATCTGAACATACCTTTGATCTCAATGCTAATAAATCCTCTTTCTTTTTGAGAGCTTCCAAGCGCTTCTGTTTTTCTTCTTGTTCCATTTTTTCCAAAAAGTTTTTAACATTAATAGACACTTGATTTTTATTTCTTTGCTCTTTCTTTGGGGGTTCGAATTTTGTAGAATAGTATCTGATTGGCAATTGAAAACAAGATTAAACATGTATTACCCTCAATGGCTAATTAGTATATTTGTGCATAATTAGTTATTAGTATCTATAATATATTAGTATATTATAATATATATATTAGTTATAAGTACATATTAGAATGCAATTGAATCTATTCAATATTGACTTACCTCATTTTTAGCGACTTCATTCCTTCGAGCCTTTTCTAATATTCTTTCAAAATCCATAATAAAGAATATAAATTTCTTAAAAAGTTTCTTGTATTTAAAATGCTATAAATAATTATTTATAGTATAAAAATATTCAAATAATAAGTTGAATCTCACTACACAACACAACCAACATTCACCTTGACACTTTAAATACTGATACCTCCACAGAATGTACCTACCCTTTATATATAGTGTGACTAACGTCAATCGACATAGAAGAACTTTTCTTCTTCTTTTCGCCTATGGGGTTGTGAGTTTGCGAATAAGTTGAATGTAGGAGGGGTAATTTTGTAGTGATTCTTTCCGAGAAATATCAATTCAAATCAAAATATCATACATAAAAAATCCAAGTAAAAAATCGATTTTCCTAAATTATTTTTTTATTTGATTTAGAGTTTCTTTTAAATACAAATACAGGTATCATCATGGGGATCAAGGGCCACTTAAATAACCGGTCAATTATGCTTTGAATTAATCAAAAGTTTTACAATTAAATTAAGGTATTACACTTATCCCACTAGAGACGAGGTTCAATAATAAATAATCGAGAACACGGTTCATCAATTTTTGTTTGCTCTACCACACGAAGTTGTGATATACATAACTAGTAATAATTTCATTATTTGCTAATTAAAACTAATACAAATATCTTGCATGAATGATGTATCTAGTTATGTAAATTAACGTGACCAACTTCAATAGATAACAGTTACGCAGATATCCAAAATACGATTACTTAACTTCTATCTAATTACAAATTATTGATGATTTATTATATAATAAACACAGAAAAAATCAGTTTTCATTCCACTATTCGCAATATAAGTAAATCACTAGAATTCTTCAATCAATACATAAGATACAACATTTGCATTACAGAAAAATGAAAAACTGTCACAAATATGCTATACCTATATAAAACAGAAAAAAACAATTCTCGATTTTATAGGTTGAAATATCGATTCAGTACCAGTTATCGATTTAAGAAATCGTGTTTTTCAGATCATATTAATTCTTAGATTCATCGATCCCAGATTGCAGTCCCCAATAGTTAGTGCTCGAGCAATTTCCCGAAACTTTTATAGTTGTTTATTTCAGCCGATTCTTTAAATTTCAATTGTAGGCCTTTATTCATTTTGTAGTTTCGTAGCACATTCAAGCACATTAATTCGTGAAATATAAAATAGTGTTGGCGTTTACTTGATGTAAATCCATTATAATTGAATATAAACTAAAATTCAAACACATGAAATTTTGATTTACACTTAAAATTGACAACATCGCATCACGCGTTTCGTCGTTACAAACGACTTCTTCAGATGCTACTAGAATACTGACAAACAACAAATCAGTCAAAACAGGTATAAATAACAAGGGTACTTAAGGTTTCTATAAGTCTGGGTTTTACCTAACATAGATAAAGATTCAAAAATATAATTTTATTGCCTGAAAAGGTTTAACAAAGATTAATTGTTCAATTGTATCTGTTCATTAAGCAAATTTCCAGAATTTTTATGTCGATTTATTTCTACTGTTTCCCAAAAATCTAATTGACTACTTTCTGTATATTATGTAACATTTTGAAATTCGTATCGAACGTGTGGTTTTCTGTCAATAAATGGTTTGAATAATTCGAATTGCTTTATTATTAAGTGAAACTAGTGCCAAATTTCTGCTTGTTATATATATATATATATATATATATATATATATATATATATATATATATATATATATATATATATATATAACATGTGCCACATCAATTAGTAACCACCAGATTTATCTCCTCTTTTGATTTTGCTTTTATTGTTTTGATGGGTCTCGATAAATTATTGCTTGTTCTGAAGGAAATATTGAAATTATGTTTCTGTAAAAGGGTTTTGACTTTTTGACAAGTTGTTCCAAAGTATGATAAAATGAACTAGTTTAATCATACTCATAAAATACAATCAATTCATGAATTAATGATATATATAGTGATCAAAAAAAGTTTATTATTCTCTTAGAATAATAAATTTTATGAATAAATTCCTAAAAATTCAATAACAGCCTTCCTCTAAATATTTCCAATAAAATAATTCCAAGTAGCAGGTCAGAGGGATTAACCCCCCCTTGTTTTTATACCTACCTTTCATCAACTTGTTTTCTATGTTCTAATGTACTTTTAATTGTTATACTTGAATTTCAGGACTGTGTTCTTTTGTTCCAATTTAATTTCTTGCACCATAGAATATGTATAAACAGATGTATTTGCAAAATTGTATCAAAAGTTGTATTTGTTCAGTTGCTCACAGCAATAATATATTGCTAGTAATAGAAACTGTCAAATCGAACATAAATATTTACAAACGTGATAATTTCAACGAAGTTTTCTCAAATCGAAAATTGTCAGCCCCAGAGTTACTATCGGGGGACCTTTATCTCAACTCCATCAAAAACTGTCTACATTGTCATAACAGTGAACTTCCAAGATTTGGAATTATAGGAATTTGGAAATTCCTTAATTACTCAATGTAAAGTATCGTTCGATCATTATTACTGTAACATTAATGATACCTGTTAAGTAATTCAGACGATTCTAAGAACTACCCTTTAAATACCTAAAGATTAAATCATGTAGATAATCCCTTAAGTACCTTAAAATCTCAGGTAGTTTTGAACACATAACAATTTTGTTTCTTTTGTGTACCTCACATTTGTAGTGGGGAAACTTCATGTACCTCATTTTAGCTTTCTTTTCGTATCCCAGATTTAATTTAAATAAAACTAAGTAGATTTTCGATTTTCACTATAATATATTCAAAACATGACAACATCGTTTCGCCAACACAGTGACGAAACGATGTTGATCATGTTTTATCGTCAGATGTTTATGATAAACTGGTCTCTGAAATTATTTCAGATTTCTTCAAATTGTTAAACCAACGAGTATGTCTTCGGCACGAGTCCTGTCACTGTTACTTTTCACGACATGGTAAATAAGTATTTTTATATTCATAAATCTAAGAATGTTATTAAAGTATGAATATTAGTAATGCCCAATTCTCCTGATTCCTGAAAATCGGTATGAAAGGGGTTCAGTGCTGACAAGGCCTCAATCTGCCTTATCCTTGTCAGATGTTGATTAATTATCTACCAGTGGGAAACTAATGTAGGGCCCATTTCTCCCGATTCCTTGAAATCGGTATGAAAGGGTTCGTAGGTTTCACATCATAAAATATGATGTGAAAACTACGTATATAAATTTGGAGTGCTATTTGCCCACAAGAAGGCCTCAATCTGCCCACTCCTCGTCAGGGAGTGATTAGTTGCCGACTGATGGACAACCAATTTAAGGCCCAATTCTCCCGATTCCTGGAAATCGGTATGAAATGGTTTCGGTGCTGACAAGGCCTCAATCTGCCTACTCCTTGTCAGGTGAATGAGTTGACTACTTTTGTAGAACTGAATTCATTAAGAAAATATTAACGTTATAAATATTATACATTAATCAAAACTGCTTACTCGCTAAAAATCATGCGATGATATATTGTCCATTCCTAATCACAGGACAACAAAGTTTCAACATTCACCCACATATTGCGGTATCACATTATACAACCACCTACCATCAAGACTCAAAACCTTGAATGATAGAAGCTTCAAAAGAGAGCTGAAAGAACTTTTAATTAATATGTGTTGCTACAACTTGGATGAGTATTACTCCACTAAAATTAATTAAGTTTTAATTTTTCAATTTTGAAGTGCTTCATTACCTTCTGTACTTTGCTCATTCTTATTTTTCTTTTTTGACTTGTCCAATACATGAATGTTATGTCTAAATGGACTAATAAAGTTTATTATTATTATTATTATTATTATTATCATGGTGAACCCATGATATTCGCAATAGTTGCGTTAACCTAGATACTTCTTGCCTAATACATGATTATAAAATATTTCCCTATTCTAACTATATAAATGTGTTCGAAATCTTCAAGATTCTGAACAGTTTTCGTTTCCAATATATTTAGGTTCCTCTAATTTTCTTAATACCATACTTTCATGGTACAGAGTTTCGTTGGTGTAATAACTCCTCTGGGGGATTACAATTGGTCTTATTAGCTACCTTCTTCATTGAGTTTGTTATATCAATAAGAGTATCCGTCAAACCACTCTCTTTTATTTACACTGCTTCTTCATCGATGATCTCTTGATGAAACATGGTTTCATATGAATTGAATGAAAAACACTAGGTTAAATTTCAATGAATTATATTAATTGCTTGACATAGGTTTCAGGATGTTACTCAATCAATTAAATTCTTAATTCAATTTTTATTCTATTCATATTTCTTTCCATCACCTCCATTATGCTCAATAACCATATCAACGTATCAACATAACTTTGAACTTTTGAGAACTGTCACATATTTTTCAAAAAGATTCTTCATCGAATAAATATTACGTCAATTCGAAAAGAATTTCAAATAGCCAAATTAAATCTTCAAGCAAAAGACCTATTATTTCTGATGATCTGAAAATTCTCTTAGAAGGGCCAGTCTCAATAACCGGGCATAAATGCGTACTTTTAGATCAGACTAAAAAGCTCAAAACTCACACACATTCCCACATACAATCATACATTTACTTGATTATAAGGGTGCAAAAACTTCACTTGAAAATATGACGTTGACTGTTTTGAAGTATTTCCAATTTTCTAAATGAGGCTTTTAATTTGGGAAGTATATGTTAAATATGTCTAAAATGAGATTCTCGAACAAGAAAATAAAATTATAATCTTCGATAGCATAGAAAAATTTTCATTAAAAAAACGAATTATTTCTACTTTCGACCGACCGCACAGTTATATGGCTTTGCATACTCATTCAGAGAAAAGTTATGCTATCACCAATAATTTCACATGAAATTCCTCAAATTTAGCTTTGAAATTATATGACAAGAAATGTTCCAAGTAGAAAATTAGAGTAGGATAAAGAGATATTCATTTTTGTACGCCCTAATATTTTCAAGAACACATAGATAGTAATCAGTGGAACAGTACTCTAAGCGTGAGAATGTGTAAAGACTAGTTTATGATTGACATATTCACATATTTTATGAAACAAGAGACCAATAAATCTAAATACACCAACCAATTTTCCACTAAGAACCAAGAAAATTCGTTCCTTCAATCAGAAGTGTCTTTTCTTGAGCTTTCGCGAATAAAACCGAATGCAATGAGTTATTAAATCGTTTTTTGCCATTTCTATTCAAGTAATCCACAATTATATCAAAAGGAGTATTAGACATTAGACCACAAAATCGTTGCCTAATTTTCATTGCAGTTATTAAAAACCTGTTGATGTCGAAAAACACTACCAAATTTTGCGGTTATATTTTGTGTAATGACTCATGTAGGTACATACACTTAGAATTTATTATAAACTAACGATAAGACGTTCAATATTTCGTTTTCAAAAATTGTAATATAAGGTAAATAACACTGGTAAAAAACTGCACCTCAGGTTTGGAAGGGTCAATCAACATCAAATTTAAGTTGTATTATCTTGCCTTCGATAAGAATACAAAAATTTGGATTATCTGACGGTACGCGTTTTGCACCACAACCACCTTGAGGATTCTTTCATTACAAATAGCAAATTTTATATATCCAATATGGAATAAAATAACATATTCATCTTGAACCGTGTCTATTGGCCCAATTTCAAGTTTGAAAGATGAAGAGATCGACCAAATAGTTTATGAAGCTGAGAGCATGTTACTGTCAACAACATCTAAGTTAAATCAAGTTTCAAAAAATTTGATTGTTCAGGACACCTCATCGCAATCAAGAATTTTGTGATGAAAACATTGAAAAAGTGAACATCTGTGATTGTCCGATAATCTTATTGCCGGCGACTTCTAAAATAAATTCCATATATCGGATTTTAAAGGTCGACATACACGTCTTAAAATACCTTCAACATAATTATTGTTCAGAGCATGAATGAATTACTCGTATGTGATGAACTGAGGCAAATAGAGAGTAGAATAAAAGGTGTTAGCGAGACTAGCGAAACTAATATATAACTGAAATTAGAGTCTGTACAGGAAAAAGTGAGAACTTTAGAAAGAGAGAATTAGAAGATAAAATACCTTGGAAATATTTGACCTGTCTCAAACATTAGAGCAAGTAGTAACCACTGAAAGTATGTGAGGTAAATTGAATATTTTGCTTCATAGTGAACTGACTGCATCTGATATTAGTGACTTCTACAGTTTCGGAAGAGCTGACAACAAATCATTGAAAGTCGAATTTATTTTAGCATTTACAATAAATAATATACTTCGGAACTGAAAAAGACTAAAGGGAACAGGAATTAATATATCACCAAATTAACGAAACAAAATACTTAAAGACCATTTAAGAACTCTCAGGGAAACAACCACAGAAAGGTGTTGTATTAAAGGAGATAAAATTTATATTTATTTATAAGGATGTATTGAACTTTCAACAGTCCCATTCCTCAGACCAGTTCCGTCAGTGTAACAAGGCTCCTAACACCCCCAACACAACAAAGTATAATATACTCCCAAAGGATAAAATTCAGCAGTAAAGAAACTGTAAAGAAAACCAAAGACGAGAAGCAGGTGAATTTGCCGTTCAAGGAAGACGGCGGTAGCACCAGTGTTGGGAGGGAGGGGAGTGTAAATTACAGTTGGAGCGGTAAAGAGGAAGAGAAGGGATCCTCCACTACTCGTAGTGCCATAAGGCAGAAGGGACTTTCTAAGCACTGATATTTTACTTAAGGTTCCATTTATTTTCATTTTTTTGTTTCATATCATTTTTCATTGCTGAAGTCTTGCTCTTTTTCTGCTTTTTTCATCTATCAACCTGTTTTGCTGTATGTGTGTCTCTATTATTTTTCTTCTAAGATTGATTTGAAAATAAATCCATATATAAGAAACTCTCATCAAGATCTAATTTCTACAAAAATTTTGAATGATGCTTCAGATTACAATCAACTAATTAATAAAAACAAAAATATATTCAGTTTGATACAGATTTTGATGGTTCAGTGAAGAATGAGACGAGCAATGATTTTGACCCTGAATTAACCCAGCAAAGTGGATATAAAATGTTTTTCAATTTTGGAGATATAAATAAATGTGATGGTGCCGTGGAGTATCTTAATAATTCTGTCGATTATAACCAAAATCCCTGCATACACCCAACCCTCATGCATGGCTTAAAAGCAAAGTGAAAAGATTCTTACACAGTGACAGAGGAGGGGTGGTTCTCGATGGAATTTTAGATTGAACTTATTTAAACAACATTTGAATGACATCATGATTATCAGCAAATCTACAATAAAATCATAATCTTTTAAAAAAATCATTATTTTTTAAAATAAATTAATTGTACTACTTCATTTATAGTTATTAAAGGATAATTGAAAATGATTTTGATTATAATCTTAACTATTCCACGGACAGCCTGTTGGCTTTGTGGTGTTCGAGTATATATAGTCCTGTTTGTTGTATCAACAGAGTTTCCTTAAATTTGTTACGGCATTATCGAGAATGATAATGCAGTAAAAGGCGAAACTAGTCGAATAAAGAATTGATAATTGATGAGGCCGATACTTGGAGAAAATTAATATTCATAATAAAATAATATTTAAAATTTTTCTCATAATTTAATATAAAATACGCATGACGACGTTTCGAAGTACTACTTCTTCATCAAATGCTGGATTAATACTATGTGTAATTTTACAAAGTCAGTACTAAGAGCTATTTTCACAGAACATACGAGGTATGTTCTATGACTAACTTGGAATGAGGACCAAAGAATACACTGACATTTAACAAAAGGATCGTATACCTGAAGATGAACACAGAAAATCAATTTCTTAAGTCAGGTATTCCAACTAAATGTATGAAAGATACAAATTTACAATTAAGATTTCTAAGAACAAATAAAATTCAATGGACGATGAATCTACTCTTTGATAGTTCATATTTAAATGAGAGGTAATAATAAAACTTGTCTAAAAATCACCGACTGAACAATTCTTTATTCGACTAGTTTCGCCTTTTACAGTATTATCAAGAAAGAATACAATATGTATTCATTCTTGATAATGCTATAAAAGGCGAAACTAGTCGAATAAAGAATTGTTCAGTCAGTGATTTTTAGACAAGTTTTTTATTATTACCTCTCATTTAAATAACTAAATATATGACTTTCTTCTAATAAATGGTTAGCATAATGGGAATCTGTTTTCTGTTTCTCAAAACTACGTTTATGTTCCGATATCGGAATATATCGGAACATAAACATATTATACATAATATAATGCGGATACATAATATAAATATAATGAAAATATTTCTCTCATTTTATGAAAACTATTTATTTCGAAGTTTCTAAAAAGCTATGAATGGTATCGAAATGTGAGTTAGGAATAAATTTCTCATAAACATTTTTTAAACATATATATTATCCTTATGTATACATAAAAGCAAATATAAACATTTATGAACAATCAAAATATATAAAATTATGGGATCTGGATCATTTGCTTCATGGTATAATTGTCACAAATAGTTTCAACAAATAATAATCAAACTTAAGTAAAAACAGATAAAGATAGATAATATTAATCAACAAATATATACAGTTATGGATGAGTCCCAGAATTTTCATCTCTTTTTACTGAGTTTCTTCTTCATCAGAGCTTTTTTCCTTTTATGCTCTTCTTCTAACTTCATGTCCTCCAAGTCTTCCATCAAACCTGAATTGAAAATAATGTCAATAAAATTCAACAAACAAGGATTAAATCTGAGTTAACTTACCTATTTTTCTGCTAATAACTTCTTCTTTCATCTGCTGAGCATAAGAAGATACCATTTGTAGATCATCTTCATCGTCAAAGTTCGTATACTTAGATTTATCGTAACCGAATATCTCCTTAATATGTTTAGAATAATCTTCTTCCTCTTCTGGACCATCATCTATAAAATCATCCATCTCTGAATCTTCTTCTTCATCATCATCATCCAATATGCGACCTTGAAAAAAATATTTTACTGAATTGAATATTTTATTTGTTGTTACATTATTAACAGAAACTGAAAACTATAAATATTGTGACATTTGTTATAATTCACTATTTAAGTTTCATAAATATATTTATAATAAAAAATCAAAGATAGTACCTTACCTTTAATAACTTTCATTTTGTTTGGCCTGCTCATTGGTTTCCTCATATCTGCTGGAGGGAACTGTTTAGGCCTCATCATATCTCTAGGTGGGAATTCTCTCGGTTTAATTCTATCTAATGGCCTTTCTTGACTTACTTTAGCAATTTCTTTTTGTCTGTAATTCGTGGCATTGGATACTTTCAATCTGTCTTTAGAAAGTGATGCTTTGGGTCTCAAGATATCATTTGGATTAGGTTTTGCAACAGTGTTAGAAAAAGGTTTCCGCATATCACCTGTTGGAGGTTTCTTGGAATCAACTGAAGAACGTTCGGTGCTTTCTGGTTTAGAACTAGAGGATCCATGGGACAATTTTGAATTTTTTTCAATCAGAGAACTATTATTTGAATTCATCATTCGTCCAGCAGCAGGATGTTTGGGGCCCCAATCAATTTTTGGTTTATAAATTAATTCATGTTTGTCTGAGGAATTTTCAGTCTTAGATGAAGAACTAACTTTTTTCTTGGTTTCAGTTAGAACATCTGCCGATATGTTGGTGCTACTAGATTTATTTATCTTGTCTTTCACATTTTCACCAATTGAATTTAGATCTGCAGACTTTCGTTTGTCATTCGCGGGCAACTTATTTTTATCATTTTTCCTTTCCTTCCACTCCCTCACTCTTTCCAGTTCCTTCTTCTGCTTTTCAGTAAAAGGATTACCTTCTTCTTTATGTTTTTTCTCTATTATGATAGGTTCGAATTGTTTCTTCTCTGCTAATTTCATAAGATCTGGAATAGAAAATGGAATGTTTTAGAAAAATTCATAATAATGATCAATAATCAAGCCAAAATAAATGAACCTATGTATTCAATGCAACGAGCAACTCTCTACGTCTGTTTTTGATAGATTTTAGAAAAAATATTACATGGTTAAAAAATCTGGTTTAAAAATATATTGAATATAAATTTTTAATAATATTAAAACATGAAAATATTTTATCAAGCTGCTAATACACTATCGAAATAACATTTTGAAATCACCATCTTTGACCCAGTTGGATCATTAATTAGAACAATAAAGAAGTAAAATGAAACTTGAATGTTGAAAATTAATGATGTATATATATACATATATACATCATTCGTATATATGCGTATATATACGAATGATATATATATCATATATAATATATCGTATATTATAGATGATATATATATATATATATACTTATGTGTTTATATATGGCATATATTCATCAGAAAGGTTCAGTCAAATTTGAGTGATTTCAAACATTGGAAATGAAGTTAGCAAAAGAAATTGCCGATATATCTGCAAGAACTTGTTTCAGGTCTGGTAAAAAAAAATATAAGTACAAATATTTATCAGGCAAAAGCTATCAACAAAGTACGTACAATGAATAGCAAATATGAAGCATTTATAATGAAACAATATTTAGAATTTTCTCAATATTTAATGAAAATAGGCATGACGCGTTAAGAAGTACAAATTCTTCATCAAATGCTGAAATAACAGTGTTAATAAGAGTGTTATTTCAGCATTTGATGAAGAAGTAGTACTTCGAAACTCGTCGTGCGTATTTTAATTAAATTATGAGACAATTTTAAATATTGTTTCATTATGAATATTAATACTACAAGTATCGGCCTCATCAATCAAAAATATGAAGTATTTATGTTGAACAAATTTACCTGAAAAACTCATCGGTGGTGGTCCCTTTGGTTTAGGTTTTTCCACTCTAAGTTTCTTAGATTCATGCTTCTCTTCAACTTTTTCGTGCTTCTCATCAGAACCTAGCCCAGAATCATCATCGAGATTTTCAAGCTTCCTTTTTCTCTTGTGAGGAATCAATGCTTCCTCCTTTTCTCTTTCCAGTGCAGATTTAACTCTATCTTTTGTATTATTAAGGGTTGTACTAACTTTTCTTTTCTCTGTTGAAAGTTTAGGTGAATCCTCAGGCATCTTATTATACTTCTCCATCATTTTATTATAAAAAGCTGATGCCTCCTGTGAAACATAGCCATAATCATCTTCATCTGGTTGAGCAGGACCAGCCAAAGTTATTGCTGTATTATAAGAATCAACAGCATCTTGAATTACAGATTGGTTTGCCGACTTAGTTCTCTTAAGCATGGCACCAACTCGTTTCACAGCTTTTTTATCCTGAAAACAAAAAAAATTTTTTAGCATCTTTGAAATTTACATAGATTTATCATAAACTTTCCAATGTCAAAACTAGTAGAATTATATTATATATATATATATATATATATATATATATATATATATATATATATATATATATATATATATATATATATGAATAGTATATATACAAATTGATTTATTTCCTGTTTAAGATAGATTATTTTCTATGTTTTTAGCAATTACATTCCTATTTTAATATTAATAACTATTTTCGTTGACGTTTCGCTGTATATCAAGACTTTGTCAAAACTAATGAATAATTGAATTTTATGAATTCCTACCGATATTTATCAAAACGTCAAGCTTATTTTTTTAAAAAAATCAAATTAGTTTTTTTGTATTATCACATATTCATTTTTAGTATCACAGGAATATTTCTGGCTAAGCATTCGCTTCGGAAGTTTTCGTCTTCTTCACCATGAGAAAATAATATTCACCATAAGAATCACCTGACTTACCATGAGTTTTTCAAAGGTTTCCTCACGGTGAAGAAGACTAAAACTTCCGAAGCGAATGCTGAGCTAGAAATATTCCTGTGATACTTTATTTTTTATCTTTTTATACAAATTTTATTTAATTGAAATAAGCTTGGTAATGCTAAAAACATTGAAAATAATATATATATATATATATATATATATATATATATATATATATATATATATATATATATATATACTAGTACATATTTTGAGATGTCAAGAAATACTATATTCGATACTCAATTAAATTAATTGTATAAATTCAGAGCAACTCTAAGTGTTTACCTAATTATAATCTGAACATACCTTTGATCTCAATGCTAACAAATCCTCTTTCTTTTTGAGAGCTTCCAAGCGCTTCTGTTTTTCTTCTTGTTCCATTTTTTCCAAAAAGTTTTTAACATTAATAGACACTTGATTTTTATTTCTTTGCTCTTTCTTTGGGGGTTCGAATTTTGTAGAATAGTATCTGATTGGCTAAAAATTGAAAACAGGATTAAACATGTATTACCCTCAATGGTTAATTAGTATATTAGTGCATAATTAGTTATTAGTATCTATAATATATTAGTATATTATCATATATATATTAGTTATAAGTACATATAAGAATGCAATTGAATCTATTCAATATTGACTTACCTCATTTTTAGCGACTTCATTCCTTCGAGCCTTTTCTAATATTCTTTCAAAATCCATAATAAAGAATATAAATTTCTTGTATTTAAAATGCTATGAATAATTATTTATAGTATAAAAATATTCAAATAATTACTTGAATCTCACTACACAACACAACCAACATTCACCTTGACACTTTAAATACTATAATATTCGATTACTGTATAAAACTGTATAATACTGTAGATTTTCGATTTTCACTATAATATATTCAAAACATGACAACATCGTTTCGCCAACACAGTGACGAAACGATGTTGATCATGTTTTATCGTCAGATGTTTATGATAAACTGGTTTCTGAAATTATTTCAGATTTCTTCAAATTGTTAAACCAACGAGTATGTCTTCGGCACGAGTCCTGTCACTGTTACTTTTCACGACATGGTAAATAAGTATTTTTATATTCATAAATTCAATGAACGATGAATCAACTCTATGATAGTTCATATTTAAATCAGTGGTAATAATTAATACTTGTCTAAAAATCACTGACTGACCAATTCTCTATTCAACTAGTTTCGCCTTTCACGGCATTATCATTCTTGATATTGCCGTAAAAGGCGAAAAAAAAAACTAGCCGAATAAAGAATTGTTCAGTCAGTGATTTTTAGACAAGTATGTGTTTATTATTACCTCTAATTTTTATATTCCTTTTTATTAAATATACTTTTATAATTCAATACAGAATTTCAATCGAGGTATAGAAGAAAAACCTGAAATTCAACAAACAGTATATTGATTATTGTTGAAATTTTCCATCAATTCATTGTAACATTACAACTTATTGGGTTGTATTATAAAAAAACCCTCTGATCCACAAAATTGTGTATGACATTAGAGTTTTTCATGGATTTTTTAAATTCACCTTGGAATTTTCATATTTATATAAAAAAAATTTTATAATTACCGAACTTTATCAAAAATAAAGGCTTCTTTTTTAACATACAAGCGATTGAAATAATTGATGCATTTGATTATTATTGCCCGCAATTCTGAATTTACACTAGATAGTTTTATATTTCGAAAAAATCATTCGACCTTCATTCATAAATTTAACTCGTTGATCAAATTTCTTTGAGTAAATAAATCGTCCTAATTTCGCCGCTCGTAATGCAGTTATAGTGTGAAAGAATTGCATAAAAGCATAGAATACGTTTATTTGCTCTACGTAACGATAAAGGGATACAGAAAAGGGCGGCAGCCCCATCAGTTTTCGACTTCGTCGTCATTTCCTGTTCATATAAATCGGGGCGAGCGAACTCGATTGATGGTGTTTATAATTCGATCCGAAACCATTAGGGACTCATCAAGAAAATAAAAACGATTTCGAATCGTTCACAGGTACAATACGGGGAACAATGGAATCCATTGTTTTGCAAGAGCTCCTGCTGGTTTTGGGGAAATTGTAATACGAATCGGAATTATAAACTAATTCGAACTTCCAATCGAATTCACACTAATCGTGTTTATTATAACGTCATTTTTTCCGAGACAAAATGAATATATCGAATCGTATCGAAATTTTTTTTCAAAAAAGACTGAACGATAAAACTTATTTTTGAAGTTGCGTCCTAAACTTATTCTAATAAGTTGACAGTACTCAACCTCACTTTTTCGCATTTTTCGTCAAATCTAAAAAATAGTAGACAATTTTTGTTATACTCATTGAACATTGTATTTATATACAGAGTATCCGAAAATAGCGTGTGTCTGAATCAGTGGCGTAACGAAACAAAGGCGGAGCTTTGTTTCGTTACGCCACTGCTTCATGTTTATTGATATGTAGGATCAATATCTGCCTACATATCTTTACGCATGACTTACGTCAATGCTTCAGCCACGCACGATGATCGAACACTCTGTATTCAGTTCAAATGTTCAATGTGTCCATCCATAACCTCATGGTAGTTTTTTTATTCAATGATCAATTGCATTCCTCGATTTGTCATAGTTAACAACATTTTCGTATTTTTGGTGTTTTAATATGAATGTTTTGTAATCAACTCCATTTGAAAAAAACAATAAGTAATAATCTTTATTGTATGTAAATTCATTATTCTCAGTAGATAATTTATAATAAATAAAAATTGGAACCATTCAATACTTATAATGAATATAAAAATATAATAAAAACACCTGCTGCAACAAACACAATAGAACTCCCACAACATCAATTAGAGTTTTATTCTGAAAGAAGATCAGAAGTTCTATCAATGATGTACTAATTTACAGCTACCCTGAATTTCTTCAATGACAAATATTTCAAACTGTTAGGAAACTTATTGAACAGTCAACAGCTGCATACTTTTTCGAATGATGAGAAACGGTGTTTTGGTAAAATTAATGTTTGGAAGTTTCGGAAAAATGAAAATTTACCAGATTGGTAAATGTTTAATGTACTTTTCCTAACTAGACTTCCATACTAAATAAATTTTGATACTTGGATAGCTTCAATTTGAATATTCAGTTCCAATAGCTTCAATTGAAAATTCAATTTCATTTGCTTAATACTTGTTTTTCTTCCTTGAGATCAATGCTTGTTCTACAATTTAACAGAGTTTCTACTCTTGCGTTTATTGTAAGCATTCCACTTGATATTGAAACAATACAAGTAATATATAGATATCATCTTCTTCACCTGTTTTTAAAATTGCTTATGCATGTAACAATTCTTTCTTAAGGTTATAATTATTACGATTTATTCAACAATATGAATAGTCAACATGTTTCGAGCGTTAGCTCATTTTCAAGACTAAACTACTATAAGGGGAACGTACAACAAATTTATATCTATACAATGGATGTGAGTAGGAAGGATAATTGAAAATCTACTTGTTCATTTACGATTTCTTCTTTTTTCTTCCAAGAACTGCTTATTTCAATTGCTTCCAAAAGGTCTGAAAGTTTCGCTTTATTACCTGCGTGTAGGCATTTGGTTTTCTCAAAGTCTATGAAGTGATTACAGTTAATGCAATGTTCTGAGAATCCGGTTTTATTAACATTATACAAAATCGGCCTTTTATGTTCGTCAACTCGAGTTTTTATTTTTCTACCTGTTTGGCCAATATAAAACGCTGGACATTCATTAGAAAAAATTTTATAAATCCTGCTTTTGTCTTCAACATTTGTCTTTTCTTTATTATTTACTAAAAGTGACTTAATATTTCTTTTGCTGGTACAAATGGTTTTTATTTCTCTCATCTTTAATCTTTCGCAAATTTTTTCGCCGAGATGAGGTATGAAATTAAAAAAATGATATTTTCCTTTGTTTTTCATAATTTGAGATGGATAAATTGAATTTAAAAGCATTTTCCGTTGCATTTTTCTCATAAGATTATCTATTATATTTTCGTCATAACCGTTATTATTTGCTAGAAGTTTCAAAGTTTTCACTTCTTTGTCGAAATTTTCTTCGGAAAGCGGGATAGTCGTAAGTCTATGTATAAAAGAATAAAAAGAGCTGAGTTTAATGTTTAATGGTTGATTGCTATCTTTAGGAATTAAGGTATCTGTGCATGTAGGTTTTCTGTATATATCAAATGTTAGAGAATCATCTTTCCTAGTAATGGCCAAATCTAAAAAGTTTCATGTTTTTTGGTCATTTTCTATTTCTTTTGTGAATTGAATGGATGTATAAAATGAGTTGATATATTTCAAAAAGTTATCTAATTGTCTGTCGGACCCACTCCAGATACAGAAAACATCGTCTACATACCGTCTCCAAAGAAAAACATTTTTTGTTAGCGTGATGATAAAGCTGAAAATTTTTTTCTCTAAACTATTCATAAAAATTTCACTTAGTAGGGGTGATAAAGGTGAACCCATAGGTAGCCCGTCTAACTGTTGATAAACTGTATTATTTATTGAATTTGAAATAACTTTGCTTCAAACACAAGGACAATGCTGACATTGTTTCTTTTTTAATTACTTGTAAAATATCATTGTTGAGATCTAAAGTGCTATGTATAATATTTTTTATTTCTGCATTGGGTATAGAAGGAAAACAAGTTTGTTACGTCAAAAGAGATCAATTTGCTTTAGTGGGAATTTTTAAAGTTTTTAATTGATTAATAAGTTCGAAGGAGTTTTTTATACTGTGAACCGGGTTGAATTTAATTAATGAAGGTAATTTTGAGTTGAGATATTCACCAATTTTATTAGCTGGTTCATTGATATATGAAACAATTGGACGCATTGGGCAATCGATTTTGTGTATTTTAGGTAGAGTGTATAAGCTGGGTATGTGCGGTTTTATAATTGACAAAAATGCTTTGTTGTGTCTTGGAAAATACTATTGCAGTTATTGATTAGTGATTTTACTTCTACCTGAAATTTATTTGTGGGGTCAGTTTTGAGTATTTCAAAATTTGAGGAATCAAACAAATTTTCCGATTTTTCTATATATGTCTGTTTGTTCATAATAGTTACAGTGTTTCCTTTGTCCGCTTTACATATTATTAACTCTTTATCTGAAATTTTCGATTTAAGTTTTTTGATGGTATTAAATTCGTTAAATTGTTTTGCAATTTGAGATTTCGATATGATATTAGCACAAATAGCTTTTTCTAGGTTCAATTTGGTGTTGACCGCTAAAAGTTTTTATCATTATTACTACAGTTCGATTTAGGGCAATATTTAAGGCTTTATTTAGTAGATTTAATTCATCTTCTTCAAAAATTGTATCTGTAAAATTTTTTACTCTATTATGAAAGCGAAAAGAAATATTTTCAGTGTCACATTTAGTGGATAATAGAAAAGACATACGTGTATTAATTAGGTGTTTGAGCTTCTTAGATTGTCGTTCATATTGTAAATGACATATATTATCACCATATATAGCACCATATATATCACCAAGATTCAATATTCAATTATGTTTCACCAAGAGTTATGCGAGAATTCAATTTCAGTCAAATATAAAACTGTATCAAAAGTATATAACACAGGGGAACAGCCATTTTGTGGTCTTAGATCTGACTTGTTTTTGCATAAATTTTGGTCACTGAATTCAAGAATGTTATCAATTTTTTTTCTATCACGTCATGTTTTTAAACTACAGGATACCCTCTTTTTACCCTAAAAGTCATACAAAATGGGCATACAGAGGAAAATAAAGTGGGTAGTACTAACCAAACATATTAGAATATTTTATTCACACAAAGGTTATTATGAATATTATAAAAGATATTAGGGTAAACATTTTTGCTTATAACGTGTCCTAGAATGATCAATCTGGGCACATTCTCGCTTGATGCTGTAGTCAGCCATCATACTGACATCCCATCTATCTTGATACCTTGCCTCCATGAACTTCAAATTTTATTGGAATCGCTCAACCTGTTCATAACTAACAGCGCCAAGATTTTCTGGAAAGTTACCAAGATGACTATGTAAGGAAAACAGTTTGATACTCATGTTACAGCCAAGCTTTTTGAAGCTTTCTAAGAGTTGTTGAACAATTTCGACGTAATTCTAGGCTCGTGTGTTTCCAAGAAAGTCCTTGACAATACTTTTGAATGCCAACCAAGCAATCTTTTCAAGTTCTGTCATTGTTTCAATTAAACGTTCATCTTTAATATGTTGCCGAATCTGTGGCCCACCAAAGACACCAGTCTTTATCTCCTCATATGGCAAGATAGGAAATGCCGAAATGATATATGTCCCCTTCAGTTGACATAGCTTTAACTAATTGCTTCATGAGATCTAGTTTTATATGCAAAGGCGGAAATATAATGTTTTTTCTGTCGATAAGTGGCTGATTTCAAATGTTTGGATCACCAGGTTTCAGGTCAGATCTTGGCGGCCACTTTGAATGCACACAATGATTCTCACGAGCTCTGCTGTCCCACATACATAGAAAACAGGGATACTAGGTATATCTGCGTTGCTGGCCAAAAAGTAAACAAACCATTCTAAGGTCCATTGATGATCCATTGGTGTAAGTTATATTGCAGCAAGTCAATGACCTTCTTTATGTCTTCGTTTTCTTCATGCAAAGAAACTGAATGACCTATTGGCACTGAACCATATAAATTTTTATTGTGGAGGAGAACACACTTCAAGCTACGTTTTGAGATATCAATAAACAATAGCCATTCAGTTGCGTTATAGTCTGAAATTCCCAATTCTTTCAATAAATCAGCTATGTTATGACAAAACAGAAATCTATCAGCACTCCGAAAGTGCAGAAATGCACTTTCTCTCGATCGAAGTAGGTAGTTTAGCTCCTTCTTCTAACAAGCCTTCGCGTTCAGTTCCGCGAAGAATAATAGTATGCGCAACAACTGTACAAAAAAAACTTGACGTAATAGAATAAAACTCATTGAAGTTTTGGAATCACCATGTCAATTTACCTCCAAAACAGCCTAAAAATTGGAGTCAACAGAAATTATGTTACAAATTGTTCCCCAGTGTGGAAATTACTTATATTTTCATTATTTGGAGAATTCGCAAATACTTTGAAAGAATATATTTTTCAAAGTTTTTATTTCTGCTTCCAAACAACAAAAATATTATGAAATTTGTGTTAAGTTCTTATATTATTTGTGAATTCCAAGTAAGTCATTTGGGTTTTGCTCCTTGATTATCACATTGTCTTTGAATTCTTGATCACACTTTGAATTAAAAGATAGTCTTCGAACTAGATAATTTATTCAGTTTTAATTATTTTTTTGAAGCAGTTAATTATATTTTGTTTGGTTAAACCGTTTATTTTGGAAATTTTGAAGATTTTAGTTATTGCATCCACTTTCATTTTCTTCCTTCGTAGTCACAAAATTATAATTTTGTTCCATATTATTCCCTATTAGTACGTACTTCTATAAGTTCTAAGGACGGAATAATTCGATATGAAATTTTGGGTTGATTAAATATTATTTCTAACAGATTTTGTCTGAATTTCTTCAAATAAGAAACATTAACTCTCACAAAGAACACTTTCAAATCGACTTCCACATGTTTGCAGTCATGACTTACATGCATTTTGAAGTTAATTTCAAACGAATAACAATATTTCTACTACGAACAATTTGAGAAAACTAATCTATCACTTATTTCAGCTCCTAAAGAAGTTTTTCAAATAATCCCCTATCTCAATTACAGTTCTGTTAAAAACCTTCTTCGGAGTACAAAGGAAGTAAGAGATCTTTGCCATCAACCCCAGCTCCGGCTATCAGCTTTCCTCGCATAAACCTCTCTCCGCGTGACGTCTTTTCTCCGTGTTTCCGGCGTCGCGACGCATCTCGCTTTCCTGCGCCCAGAAACCAGCGAACCTCGACGATGCCGGTGGTGCTTTCTTGGAGCAAGGCGAGAGGCCGCGCCTACCCCCCGGCCCTAATCGATGCAAAGACGGATACGCTGCCGACGCTTTTCCGCCACGGAGGAAAGCGGGAAGATCCGGACGAGGTCGGAAACTGACTTGTTTCGACCGAACGATAACAGCTATATTTCTCGAAGTATCGATATTTTCGCCTTGTAATGTTAATTCGAATCTGAATTCGCGTTCCATTTGTCAGATTTAAAAGTAGTGAAATCAGAAATTAATTTCTGTTCAAAATAAGGATACACAAAGGATATTACAACAATCTATATCACTAATACCTTCAGATGTTGGTCTTAAATTGCAGCAGTTGAAATTCCTTCTTGATAGTGGAATTTTTGGGAATATTCCACAAAAACTTCGTTACATTATAAGTTTTCTTCAATACGATAATTTAAATTAACAATGGAGTTGGTTCAATTTGTATATTCAAGAATTTCCACAACAAAGGTTGAAACGTCAATACCAATTAAATAACCTTTGAGTTCTATGAATACTCATACGTCATACGTTACATATGTACCTACATATTGTTATTCTTATTATTTATTTTGAGAAATTAAATATATATATATATATATATATATATATATATATATATATATATATATATATATTATTTGTTGTTACTAGTTATCACCTCCAAATATACATATTTGAAAATATATAAATTTCCAGCTTTTTTCAAATATATTGTATAGTTTATATTTTGTCCTATTCTCTTTTTAGTCTTTTCATTCAGCGTTGGATTCAGAACCCCTTTTTTGTGTTGACTGAAATAACCAAACTGGATGATTTCCACAAGATATTTGAGGAAGTCATCATTGAGTTATTCAATTTCTGAATCAATTCTTTATTTCCGAGTACCTTCAACCATTCTTTTACTTGTTGTATCTACTTTCAATAACCAAAAAAAATTGGTCGATATATATATTTAAATATTAAAAATTTAATTGTTCGTTTGCAACACGATAAAAAGTTATTATTATATTACAGTTTTCAAAATTTTTCTTTATGTCTGTTTGTTGAGGTGTTAAAAAAGAGCTGAGCAATTAGGGCCTAATTTGTTGAATGTTTCTTCTTCCCAGGTTATCAAACCTCAATTCTTCAAAACATAAAAAAGGGAGATCAGCTAAACGATCTGCAGAAAATTTGGTTTGGAGATATAATGAGAATCTGGGAAAACAGAATAAATTTTTCCAGAAAATCAATGTGTTGGGGAGGCAGAAGGTGAGATTTAGAACTGGGATGCATTGAAAAAAAAATTGATAAGGTCCTTTTTATTCGTTCTGAAAATGAACAGAGAGGCAGAAGAAGCCACGGCAAAATATATATATATATATATATATATATATATATATATATATATATATATATATATATATATATATATATATATATATATATATATATATAGTTGAATTTTTAACGACTGTAGATATGTATTTTCAGTGTTTAATTGGGATTGCAGTCTAGGACAGGAAAATCAGTTACCTCTTTAGTATTTTCCAAGCTTTCGAAAATGTTTATTTTCTTCTTCAGTGCTAAAATAGTACAAAAATTAACAGTTTATATAGCAAGGCACTATAAAAAGTTTTTTCATACAATTACTGTGAAGTTAGTCCGAAAGTACATTAGTTTTTTGAATTTTGAAAATAAGTACAAGTGTTCCCAAATGCATTGGGTTGGAATATTACTGTATTCTACGTGTTGGGTAGTCGAAAGGAAGCTATATAAACTGTTAATTTTTGTACTATTTCAGCCCTGAAGAAGAAAATAAACATTTTCGAAAGCTTGGAAAATACTAAAGAGGTAACTGATTTTCCTGTCCTAGACTGCCATCCCAATTAAACACTGAAAATATATATATATATATATATATATATATATATATATATATATATATATAAATATATATATATATATATATATATATATATATATATATATATATATATATATATATATATATATATATATATATATATATATATATATATATATATATATATATATATATATATATATATATATATATATATATATATATATATATATATAAAATTGATTTGTTGCCGGTTTAAGATAGTTTATTTTGAATATTTTTTGCAATAACAGGCTTATTTTAATGTGAAAAACTTTATTTTTGTTGACGTTTCGTTGTAGATCACAACTTTGTCAAAACTAATGAATAATTGAATTTTATGAATTACTATAGATATCAAAATGTCAAACTTATTTTTTAAATAAATCAAATTAGTTTTTTTGTATTTTCACATATTGACTTTTGGTACCAGAGGAATATTTCTGGCTTAGCATTTGCTTCGGAAGCTTTAGTCTTCTTCTCCATTCAGAGGAAACCTCTGAAAAACTCATGGTAAGCCAGGTGGTTCTTATAAGTGTAACTTATATATACATATATATATATATATATATATATATATATATATATATATATATATATATATATATATATATATATATATATATATATATATACATATAGTCGATATATATATATTACATATAGTCGAGTTTTATACTCATCCAGAATATGTATATTAATTGGTTTATGTGTGTGAAATTGAAGGTAGATCTGGAAAAAATGAGTTTCAAGAGATTGTTGTGTAATCATTTTATGTGTGTTATTTGTAAGGTTTATCAAATCGTTATAAATAGATTTAAGATGTTTAATGTCTGTTCTCTCATTTACTGTGTTTCCCATATTTTTACGAATGTGTAGCATTTCTAAAATTTCTCTACATTTTTTATCTTTTTCAGTTGATGAAATCTTTATATTGTTATAATCAAAATCGTGTTTTTCTGTTATTTTATGTTTATGTAAGGCTGTTATTTAAGTTTTGCGTATATTTTCTTCAATTCTTTCTTCGATATTTTGTGAATATAGAACAAACATCACTAAATCTTGAAGAAAGAATTGAAGCGCATAAATACGCAAAAACTCAAATAAGAGCCTTATATAAACATAAAATAACATAAAACACGATTTTGATTATAACAATACAAAGATTTTAGCAACTGAAAAAGACAAAAATTTGAGAAATTTTAGAAATGTTACACATTCATAAAAATTTGGAAAACACAGTAAATGAAAGAACAGACATTGAACATCTTAATTCTATTTACAACGATTTGATAAACTTTACAAATAACACTCATAAAATGAATACACAACAATCACCAAACATCACATCTCAAAACTCATTTTTTACATATACATATTTTGGATAAGTATAAAACTCGACTATATGTAATTATATATATATATATATATATATATATATATATATATATATATATATATATATATATATATATATATATATATATATATATATCTTGAAATTGATTTATTGCCTGTTTGAGGTATTTATTTTGAAAGTTTCTAGCATTAACAGGCTTTTTAATATAAAAAAGTTTATTTTTGTTGACGTTTCGTTGTTATATTACAACTTTGTCAAAACTAATTAAATTAGTTTTGACAAAGTTGTAATATAACAACGAAACGTCAACAAAAATAAACTTTTTCATATTAAAAAAAGCCTGTTAATGCTAAAAACTTTCAAAAAAAATATATATATATATATATATATATATATATATATATATTTCAGAGGTTTCCTCATGGTGAAGAAGAGTAAAACTTCCGAAGCGAATGCTAAGCCAGAAATATTTCTCTGATACCAAAAGTCAATATGTGAAAATACAAAAAAACTAATTTGATTTATTTAAAAAATAAGTTTGACATTTTGATATCTATAGTAATTTATAAAATTCAATTATTCATTAGTTTTGACAAAGTTGTGATATACAACAAAACGTCAACGAAAATAAAGTTTTTCACATTAAAGTAAGCCTGTTATTTCTAAAAACATTAAAATATACATATATATATATATATATATATATATATATATATATATATATATATATATATATATATATATTCGAAATAAAACAATATTTAGAATTTTCCCAATTTAATATGAAATACGCATGACGACGTTTCGAAGTTCTACTTCTTCATCAAATGCTGGATTAATACTGAGTAATAGGAGTATTAATCCAGCATTTGATGAAGAAGTAGTACTTCAAAATGTCGTCATGCATATTATATATTAAATTTAGAAAATTCAAAATATTGTTTTATTATGGATATCAATTTTCTCCAAGTATCGGCCTCATCAATTATCAATATAATTCGAAATTGATATGTTATATAATATGATGAATATAATTTATAAAAATAAAAATATCTACTCACCTTTTTCTTCGTCGTCGTCAGATCCTTCCTCGAAAACTTTGCATTCTACGTTGAGGGGGCTACTTGCCCTTCCTGTAACACTGTGCCGTAGATGAGCAATGTGTTTGGCAAGAATTGTACCGCTTCTTTCACTTCCTAAAAAGAAGGACAGAAATTTCAAAATGTATCGTGCAATTCATCAACTTCTTCTCATTATCATTTCTTTTTTAAGTGAAAAGACCATATTTGACCATTTCATCATTCTCAATAGAAAAAAAATTAACTAACAATAGGTTGAAAATAATTAGTGAATCTATATCAAATATCGAAATATTATTGTTTGTCATGTTCATCATTTCATTCATTCATTGAGAATCTGCCCTGGTGACTAAATTATTATACAATATTATTATAAAATATTATTAGAATATTCAATCAAAATTATGATTGAAAAGCTTTGAAAATATCAGTTTTTATTATAATAGAAAGCAGTGTGAAAAACATTGAAAACATGTTTCTATATCAAGGAAACAATACACAAAAGCCTATCTGAAATATTTTTTGTTCCTTTTATCACAGAAAATCTCTTGAATATTTTCCATAGATCCATTGAAAATGTTCAAACTTTTCTTGGATATTTTAGATAATATAAATGGTAATATAAATAGGTTTTTGAAATTAGATTATCAAAAATACAGAAAGGTATACTCTAGTTCACTATTGGTGTTTAGATCACAGAACCTATGGAACATTATTTTACATTTAGGAAGAAAAAGCAATGAGTAAGGGAAGAAAGTCCATTTCAAATACAAACGAGAATGAAAAAAAATTAAAATAAATATTGAAAAATTAAAGAAAATTTCAGAAAGTGAAAAAATTACAAAACATTGAACACTGACAGATAATGATGGAGAATGAGATTAAACTTTGCATTTGTCTACAGCATTTTTGAGTCTATGTAAATTGTTCAGTGAATTGTAACTGAATAAAAATGTTCAATACATTACTAACGTAAATATCTGAGATAAGAGGAAGGTGAATAGTTTTTTTAATTAATCTCTGCAAACTGAACAATATTTATGTATCTTTGTTACCATTGCTAGATGAACAGTACCACATCATTTATACTAACCTGCGCTATCCTGGAAGCCCTGCCGCGACAGGTCACAAAGTTCCGGACCGGAACCTGGAAACCGGGCAGGATCCGGCTTCGGAGTCAGGCCAAATTTCCGGGAACACCACGACAGCCACGACGTGATGTGAGCCGAGGACCACTCCTGGGGATCTGTGGAAAATTCATATAATGAAACAATGGTGAGTGAAAGATAATCTGAAGATATCCCGCAATCAAATTAACTGTATCATCAGTATCGAATGATTAAAAACGCTAGGCTAAGTTTCACAAAAATTCTTTAACCCCCTCGATCTATGTTTCGCGCTACTTAACTATTATCAAGTGCTCAAAGAGTTGATATACGGGGTTATGTGAACATGTGATAGGACATCAAGAAGAACAAATTCAAGATAAATCTTCAAGAAACAAGAAATGTCCTGTTCGTGAATTGATCCAATGATACATTGAAAAGTTTGAGAAGTCTTCCCAACACATTATTATATATTATATTCTGAGATCGAATTCTCGCTTCACTCTTGGTGAAACGTACAAGAAATTTATATCTATACAATGGATGTGAGTAGGGAAGATAATTGAAAATCTACTTGTTCATTTACGATATCTTCTATTTTCTTCGGAGAACTGCTTATTTCAATTGCTTCCAAAAGGTCTAAACGTTTCCCTTTATTACCTGCGTGTAGGCATTTCGTTTCCTCAAAGTCTGTGAAGTGATTAGAGTTAATGCAATGTTCTGAAAATCCGGTTTTATTAACATTAAACAAAATCGACCTTTTATGTTCGTCAACCCGAGTTTTTATTTTTCTACCTGTTTGGCCGATATAAAACGCTGGACATTCATCACAAAAAATTTCATAAATCCCGCTTTTGTCTTCAACATTTGTCTTTTCTTTATTATTTTCTAAAAGTGATTTCATATTTCTTTTGTTGGCACAAATGGTCTTTATTTCTCTCTTTTTTAATCTTTCGCAAATTTTTTCGCTGAGATGGGGTATGAAATTAATAAAATGATATTTTTGTTTGTTTTTTATAATTTGAGATGGATAGATTAAATTCAATTTATCCATCTCAAATTATAAAAAAACAAACAAAAATATCATTTTATTAATTTCATACCTCATCTCGAAAAAATTTGCGAAGTATTAAAGAAGAGAGAAATAAAAACCATTTGTAACAACAAAAGAAATATTAAGTCACTTTTAGTAAATAATAAAGAAAAGACAAATGTTGAAGACAAAAGCGGGATTTGTAAAATTTTTTGTGATGAATGTCCAGCGCTTTATATCTGCCAAAGAGATAGAAAAATAAAAACTCGGGTTGATGAACATAAAAGATCGATTTTGTATAATGTTAATAAAACCGGATTTTCAGAACATTGCATTAACTCTAATCACTTCATAGACTTTGAGTAAACGAAATGCCTACACGAGGGTAATAAAGGGAAACGTTTAGACCTTTCGGAAGCAATTGAAATAAGCAGTTCATGGAAGAAAAAAGAAGATATCTTAAATGAACAAGTATATTTTCGAATATCCTCCCTACTCACATCCATTGTATAGATATAAATTTGTTGTACGTTCCTTATAGTAGTTTGGTCTTGAATATAAGCTAACGCTCGAAACATTTTGACTATTCATATTGTTGAATAAATCGTGAAACATTGAGCCAAGAGTTTAATTTAATTTAATATATATTATATTCTTATAAATATCATCATAACCCTGAGTTGAAAAAACGAAAAGACAAACTTATGATAATAATAACATTACCTTTATTCCCAAGAGATATACATCCAGTTATAGGGAAAAAATATCATATTGTATACCGATAATAATAAATAATAAAAAATGAAAGAAAAGAGAGTATGAGCGAATATATGCAACGAAAACGAAATTGAAATAGATTGAAATACAAAAACAAAGAATAAGTGAATGGAACAAACTAGAAATAAAATAGCATCTATTACAAGGCCACACGTAGCCAACAGAAGTTAATTTTCTTTGATGAAGTCAAAGAAAATTAAATTGAAATCAATTGCACTAGTAATATAAAGTAACCAAATGAAACAAAACTAAAATTGAAACATTAGATATTACAAAGTTCATGTAGACAACAGAATTTCATCACGACATTCCATTGTGCTAATTTCAGGGGCATGTCAAAATCACTGATAGCAGATGAAAATAGATATCGCATCAACCGCAACACCCATTATAAAGATTACATATACTGTTGTTAGGAGAACGTGACATAATATTTGATCTGCTGTAATTGACATAAAATGGATTATTCCTTCATGCCAGGCCTTGATACGCGAATATTTCTTTGCTGAGAAAACATTTGATAGTAATTTAATGAGAATAATTCAATATTGTCTTCGGAAAATAGATGGAAAACCTGTCGGAGGGTAAATTATGAGCGCAATAGAAGTGATGGTTTTTCACATGTAAATTGCAATATATCTTGCGACACTTTAAATAATTGAGTTGCTGAGAATACAGTGACAACACAATGCATCAAATGACTCAATTATAAACTTCCAAAAATTTCCAATTCCTTAAGTTCATTTCTACTACTCAACAAGAAGTTGTCATTGCAAAATTAATGTTTTATGTTATACAATTAATGTTGATTATTGAATTTCAAATTAATGTTGAAAAAGTTGTCAAAACCTTTGGAAAAAGTTAATTAATCTCCTTTATAGTAATACACTTGTGAAATAGTAATTGAACCTTTTCAATTATTAAGAAAATTTTATTGAAATCATTGAAACTATATTCTCAACCCGAAAATTTTAGATATTAATCAAATATTCGAAGATTATTCAAATTTTCAGATGGTGATCTTGTAGGTAATTATCCGCTGATTTCAATCGTATCCATATTCAGTAAAATGATAGAAAAAATTCTTAAGCAACCTATAATATCATGCTTTGACACTAATAACTTTTTTACAAGTTTACAATATGGTTTCAGAAAGGATCACTCTACAACGCTTGTACTCTTGGATGTCGTGGGTGGCATAGTTTATGGCCTGGAGAAGCATAATCAAACTGCTCTCACAATGTGTGATCCCCCCAAAGCCTCCGTGTGTCTCTCACAATATTTCACTAGAAAAACTCCATTTTCACGGCATCAGAGAAGCTCCTTTGAAGTTAATCGGATCTTTTTCATCTGATAGGTACCAGGCTGTCTGGTATGAAAACTATCTTTCGGAATTTGAGAAAAATTTTTGAACGCCTGTTCTGAGAAAATTTGTTTCTCTACTGATTCAGGAAAAACTCCAACACAGTGGCTTCATCAGATGTTGATTATAAACTGAGCTATTACATTGTGGACTGCTTGTATTTATCCTAAAGTGCGTGGAAATGACCATAGAACACTGTTCTTTTTTTGTAGGGGAATGACTATAGAACATATTCCTTTGTGGGGGATGACTATAGAATACTTTTCTTCGATTGCCTTTTACTGGAATAAATTTAATAAAGGAGAATTATTGATTGAAACTTGATCATTTAATAAACTGTTTGATTTCTTCCTCTTATTGATTTCCATGGCTTCTAACAGGGTTAGGTTATATCCTTTACGTTACGTATGCAATATTTTAAAGTTGTTGTCGAAGACATGGTTCTCTTCTAAAAGACGTATTGCATACGTAGAATCGGTTTTATTTTTGGCAAAGCATCTTTGGTGTTTAGATATTCTAAGGCTGAAATTCCTGCCAGTTTGACAAACATATACTTTGGGACAAGTACCGCAACTCAACTCATAGATACCCGATTTATCATCAGGCGAAATTTTATCTTTCGCATTTCGGATGTGTCTACCTACGGTATTCGGATTTTGAAAGCTATCGTTGAATTTCTATCAGATAAAACTCCAAGATTTTTGATACAGGTTTGCCTAAATACGTTAATATTCTGAAATTTTTATGACTATCTGTTACTTTAGGATATACTTGAGAAATGGCCTTTAGTGTATTTATCTGCTAATAAAGGCATATCTATTAATTTGTGTATCATACTGTTGTACGCCGATGATTTGTCATGGAACGGATGTATACAAAACGGATGTGTGTACAAAAGAAGAACAGTGTTCTATGGTCATTTCCACTCACTTCAGGATAAATACAAGCAGTCCACAATGTAATATCTCAGTTTATCATCAACATCTGATGAAGCCATTGTATTGGCGAAACGATATTGTCATGTTTTTGAATTAATTAATTAAATTTTGTGACTGTGTATTTTTACTGAACTTTAAGCAATGGCAATCGTCTTCTATTTACTATATATGAGCATCTGAAATCTGTGCAAGTTGCAACCTGATTGGAGCGACGGGAGCTGTATGTCTCGAGATAGTAACTCAGTAACCGAATATCCCTCGTACCTTTGTAAATGTGAATTAAATTTTAATACATTTTTTCAGTCTCGTTTGTTTGGAAAGAATGGCCCAGGCTGTTCGACTTGTCTTTTACATTTAATGAAGACTTCTGTCAAGATGTATAGGGATACCGAGATAACTGACGCATATCATGTATGGGCTTGGTGATGGCAATGCATTTCAAGATAAACAATTGAACATTTGAAAATCTTCAGCTGATTTAAGGACTCCTTCATGAAAAAGTTCGAAAATTTCCATTGACATCTTCTCGAAACAGGTAATTTGAAACGTAATTTGAGGGTCAGGCTGAATTATGACTCAAAAACTTGGAAGATAATGTATTGAAGATAGTAGAGAAAGATCCCGGTAGTTCAACGCAAAAGAATGCAGATAAATTCAATGTGAGTCATTGAACTATTTGGCAAAATTTTGAGGAAAATTTGTTGTATTCATACCCACATTCAACGTGTTGAAGCTTTTTTATCACATGGTTTTCTCCCTTTGCTTTATGTCAGTGAATATTGCAAATATTAGTGCATCCTTCTACCTGACACAGGTCTTTCTTGAAGACAGTTTTTGAAGAAATGCAAAAAATGTTGGATTTTGCGATATTATCGAGAATTTATGATAATAATACATTTTTTTCCCAACAGATATGCTTCCAATTACAAGAACAAAATAAAAAATTTTACACAAATAATAATATATAAGAAAAAATTGAAGAAGAAAAACAGAAAAGAGAGTTTAAGAGAACATATACAACGATAATGAAATTAAAATAAATTGAAATAGTAGTAATAAATAAAAAAAAATAAACCGAACAAATTAAAAATAAAATATTATATGTTACAAAGTCACAAGTAGTCTACAGAAGCTGATGAAATATAGTTGTAGAAGGTTGATGATAGTTGATGATTTTGTATCCTAACCAACAAGATTCTTGATTCAACAACACCCACATTACCTGAAATATTTCACAAAGATCAAGATTTCCGATGAAAAGTGTATTTTATAATGATATCGAGTTAAAAACAAAAATGACATTTCTTGTCATATTCATTTTCTTTGTTCAATTTGAAATGCATTCAAATAATGATTCATTATATTCTAATTCAAGTAATATATAATTTAGAATCTTCGCCAAGTCTGCCAATATTTATGAATGATAAAATGATATGTATATATTCAAGATAACAGATGTAGTGTTTTAAGTGCTATCATTAGATTGGGAGATTCCATATGACATTTGGCAGAAGTCTGCCATGTTGATTTCCAAAAAAATTTTGTTACCTTTGGAATTCATCTGTTATCCAGTAACAACATTAAGTGACATTAGCCTCATGACAAAATTTTAATAAACCCTTCTTCATCTTTTAAGGACACGACCAATGATATGCAAAACATGAAGTCATATCAAAAGCGTAATCCGATTTTCTAGGAACTGAAAATTGAATCTGATGTTACACTATACCAAAATAATTGGTAAGCACGAAAATCACAGCAGAAAGGTCTCAAATAAATTACAACAAATAACAACTCACTTCTTAGAAGCCTATCAACTTCGCTGGTGAAAAAAATAGCGCACTTGTATTACAATAAATGTACGGGAGGTATAGCAGTATCGACCCCAAGAAGAAATTATTAAAAAGAATGAAAATTCTTATTATTAATTCCTAGAACCACCTCAGTGACTTCTATTCACCCTCGAAGTACTGTTCATCTATGAAGCACCCTGTAAAACTAGTTCAATAAAATGCCTGCCTCTTTTTGACGTCTCCCCTCTTTTCTATATTTCCTCAAATTGTGAAAAAGAGAGCTTCATACATCTCTAGATGTCACACATTAAAGCAAAACACCACAAACTGAATCAGTTAAAATTTCGAACAGGTTCTCAGAACTACACAATATAGAAATGCTATTGTCTACCTGTTCGACCACCTTCACTGCACAGATCACATAAAAAAAAAAGATTCAAGAAATACACTTTTCAATTGATTTGAATCAAGAGCAAAGCTAATAATTCATTTTATTTTCCCACATATATTCAAATTTCAACAATAAATTACATAATGAATTACAAAAACTTGTCAGAACTAAGTGTATAACGTGTATTACTTTATTCGGAACCATTTTGTTTTCCTCCAGCGGTTCTCAATGAAGTTCGTAGAATTAATCAACCAAAACTGGAAGATAAAAAGATGCTACCTTGGTATAATGTGGCGGTGCTTTTAAATATTTCGAGGAATTGATCCAAGATAAATTGGAGGACGTTCCCTCAAGTAGACTGTTTGTTGTTACCGACTGTCCCACGACGATAAATCTTCGATTCTGAGAGGATAATTTTATATCGTCACTATTTTTGGATTAGAAAAAAGATTTGTCTTTATAAAATGAAAACAGTGTCTCCACATCTAGAATCGAAATAGTTAGAAATTTCAACTTGTTTTAAACTTATACTAAAAATTGTGCGAGTACAATACAAAATAGTACACATTGTGTACTTATTATTTGAAGCTAATTCAAGTATGGGGATACTCATCGATGTAAAACGAGGCAAAGAGAGGTTGTGTGATCACAGTTTTACAGACTTGATAGGTCGAAGAATGGTACAAATTTCTTATCCAATATATTTATCAATAAAGTTCCCCTGAGTCTTAGATTCCTGTCTTATTCTCAGCAAGTTCAGCATTCAATTTATTTTGCGTTAAAAACAAAGAGAAACTAAAACTATTTCATAACAAAACAAGTCATTCTCTCCAATTTATACGAAACACTGAAAAACTTCTGTTTCAATTCTGGAGATTGTATTTTATTGGATATTCTTATTGAATTTTGGATAAGGTGGTCTTAAGAAAATAGGGATATCGATTGATAGGACGAATAATATAATAAATTTGTTGGCTAAAATTCGGAAAATATAATTCTATGTTTAATATCCTCCCGTTCAATTACATTCAAAGATTCAACTGATTGAGACTCGTTTGAATAAAATAGGTACCTAGTTCCCCTTTATTGGTCAGCTGAAACTTGGTGGATGCGCCGGTATTATTGTGTAGGTATTGCAATTATTGATGATTTAGAAATTCACTTCACAGCATAACAGTAGCCTTCTATTAAATATTACTCTAAATAATAGAAGGGCAAAAAGTGAAGTTGATTTTTTTATTACGATTGACGTTTGACATACATAACAATTCATAAAATTCAATTATTCTTTAATTTTGACAAAGTTGTAATGAACACAAAACGTTTATTTTTAGGAACAATTTTGCACACATATATATATATATATATATATATATATATATATATATATATATATATATATATATATATATATATATATATATATATATATATATATATATATATATTTTTTTTTTATTTTGAAAGTTTTTAGCATTAACAGGCTTTTTTAATATGAAAAAGAATTTATTATAAATTCAATTATTCATTAGTTTTGACAAAGTTGTAATATAACAACGGAAATGAAATTTTTTGTGCTTATGACACTGAATGAAATATTTAAGAAAATTAACACTAGAACATTCATTAGAAAAATTCAAATTAACCAAGAGAATGTTATAGTAGAGCTAGATATGTGAACGTGTACAATGTGATGTCTCCATCATCCTTCAAGGAATAAATGTTAGAGAAATATTGAAATCGATGCCATACCTGATGGAAGTGCGAGACATATATGTTTCGTTCTGCAAGGAACTCGTCAGTCGCACCACGTCCATCGAAATGAGGCAACGATTTCAACCCCAAGCATCTTCTTGTGACTCCAAGTGGAAGATCGTAGCGCAATGAATACTCTGCAATTCCATCTATAGAAATAAGTAGAAAACACACATCTCAGATTACAGACCACCGAATTGGCTCTTGAAATACGGGAATAAACGCGAGCGTACTACTAACGCAACCTATTGACATTTGAAAACATCGTATGATGATATTTGTCAAATAGACATTGCAATTAGTAGATACCTACGAGTATAGAAGATATGTGAAATTTCGATGCTTGGTGTGTCTGTAATCTGAGAGGTGTGTTTTCTACTGATTCCTATAGATGGAATTGTAGAGTATTCATTTCTCTACGATCTTCCACTTGGAGTCACAAGAAGATGCTTGGTGGTTGAAATCGTTGCCTCACTTCGATAGATGTGGTGCGACTGACGAGTTCCTTGCAGAACGAAACATATATGTCTCGCACTTCTATCAGGTGTGGCATCGATTTCAATATTTCTCTAACATTTATTTCTTGAAGGATGATGGAGACATCACATTGTACACGTTCACATATCTAGCTCTACTATAACATTCTCTTGGTTATTTTGAATTTTTCAAATGAATGTTCTAGTGTTTATTTTCTCATATATATATATATATATATATATATATATATATATATATATATATATATATATATATATATATATATATATATATATATATATATATATATATCACAACATTGTCAAAAAAAAGTGAATTTGACATTTTGGAATCTATATTGATTCATAAAATTCAATTATTCATTAGTTTTGACAAAGTTGTGATATACAACGAAACATCAACGAAAATAAAGTTTTCAACATTGAAAATAGCCTCTTATTGGTAAAAACATTAAATATAATATATATATATATATATATATATATATATATATATATATATATATATATATATATATATATATATATATATATATATGTGTGTGTGTGTGTGTGTTATTATATTTATTATAATAATATAACTTATATTATTATATTTTATATAAGAAAATCTATGATGTAATGCCTTCATTATTCTCAAGGGATGACGTTAAAGAATAATAAAATGATTCCTCACTCAATGAAGGCATCAAACACATGTCCACAAACCCAGCTCAATGTTGCATTCTTCTGATCAATCATAAATTTTTGAATGGATATCCTATAGTATTTCTTAAAATATTTCAGTGTCGTTAATCACCTTACAAAACACAGCACAAAAGCTATATATATGTGAGTAGTACATATATGTGAGTGTATATATTCGGATATATTTTCATGTTCTCAAATATTGATTGCACCTTAAGGATGAAGATGTAGTTATCTGAAATCTAGGTGACATTCAATAAAGATATCCACCAAATCAAGGACCTTATGACTTACCTCCCGATAAAGCTAATTATTAATCCTATACTCCACAAGTTGATAACAGTATATAAAATACGTATACAAGAATTTGAAAATATATACATATATTTATATATTCATACTGAAAATTTTTTTGTTGAATAACAGACAATAAAAATACATACTAAAATTTATTTTCTGTTAATGATTTGCTGAAATTGTAGCTTTGCTAAAACTTTGAAATAAACACAAATATTCGATTGGAATATTGACAGACAAGAAAACCCTCAAGAAAAAAAAAGAAAAAAGAACATATAGTATATCTGTTGGACTACTGATATTCAAGGTCGAGGAGAAAATTTTGCTGTTCATCTTGAAACAAAGTGCATCTGCAAATAATTGACAACAATGTAATTTTGCCAAATACTTTCCGTCTTTCAGATCTTTTCAAAGACAATTACTTAGTTAGCATTTGCTTCGAACGTGGTTATTTCATCTATAAGGCTACCCCTTATATATCAATCAAAAGGTTATCCAAATGACCGAGAGGTCAAAAATTCTTCATTCCCCAAAAACGTAGACATGGTTGAATAAGTACATGGGAATGGCCTAATCAAAAATACTGAAAATTCTAAAACGTTACCCATATATTTATTACCTCCAGTATTTAATTGAACACTCATGAAACACACAATTCTAAATTATATTGATTCTTTCAAATAAAACTTATCACAATGTTATAGAAATTGTGAATTTTATGTTATATCATCAATCAAACTCCAAATATATATACATATATATATATATATATATATATATATATATATATATATATATATATATATATATATATATATATATATATATATATATATATATATATATATATATATATATATATATATATATATATATATATATATATATATATATATATATATATATACTTATATATGTGTGTGTACGAATATATCTACAGATGAAAAAGTTAAAATATTAGAAAAATTATACGATAATATTCAAATTACCTTGAATTACAAAAAAACTGAATATGAATAATATTAGAAACTGTGTTTACTTGCTCAGAAATTACTCATTTCTAATTCATATGATAACTAAATATTATATTTTTACGAATTCATACTCATATATACTATATATACTATATGCTATATAACTACTCATATATGCATGTATGCTATATATTCATATATAGCAATAAGTAAGATATAAGTAGCTCAATGAAAATTGAAATATGAATTCTTCACATTTGGTATATAGTGCAAAATGTATATGTAAACTGTTCGTAACTGAATTTAGGAAAAAATAAAACGTTAAACTAACCTGATGGAACTAAAACCATGGATTCCTCGATTATTTTGTCGGAATGCTGAGTTTCATCAACACCTGGGTCACACTTTTCATCAACATTTTCGTCCGTCGGACACTTATCCGTCGCCTTGGACGTAGACGGACCGATAAAAAAAGGTTCGTTAGACACATCGACAACCGTATTTTTTCCAATTTCAAACGATTCACTTTCCTGGCTTGAAGACGTGGGCGACTCGATATTGAGGCACTTTTCCGCCTCCCTAAGTATAAAATCCATTGTCTCCTTCTCCAGAAAGTCCCGCGAAATGTCCGGGAAGTCGTCATCTGATACGGAATACACAGTCGAGTTCGAAACCGCACTACCAACGCTATTTGGCGAGGATACAAAGTCTGTTGTTCCTTCTGACGAAGAATTTTCACTAACACTTCTAGCCAACTGTCTGAACGAGCTTGGTAATTCGAAATACTTCGCAACTTCCCCAATTTTGGACGAGGTCGCTTCAAAACACTTACCGCCGCTAGTGTTGAATCGCCTAGGCACTTTTTTGAAATTTTCTTCACCGACGATACACGCACTTTTATTTTCGAGTTTGTCCGAAGTAAACGCGGGGCTTTCAACGGTTGCATCTTCGTTTTCGATGACACTTTCATTCGCGAATCGGTGCTCTTCTTCTTTTCCGTCCATTCTTCCATGTTTATCGTGTAGATCGCCAGAAATGATACTAATGATTGGTACCGAGTCCAATGTTCTTCTACCACGATTCGACAAGGAGACTTCGTCTTTATTCAATGAATCAGTTGAGAAATACTCACAAAAAATCTTTGTAGGCCGTTGAGTCACAGAGTAGCCGAGCGTAGAAGCGGATGATTCACGCGCTCGTTTCCTAGGAAGCGCTACATCCGATTTCTGGTCAATTTTCACCCGCAGCAGGTGCTTTAGCAATTGGGAACTCTTCAGATTTTGTATCAGTTCGTCTTCGACGGTCTTTTCGATATCGTTTGGGATTTTCAGAACGTACGGATCGCAAGTCGTTTCCAAACTGACGGAGGCGCCAACATTCGGTCCGGCCAGCATTTCACAGTGAATCATTTGATAATTTCTCGGAAAAAATGATTTCGGTGTATGATCTTGTGAATCGACGAGGGCCGGGTAAAACCCGTGAATGCAAGGACTGAGCGTCGTTACATGTGGACGTTTCTAAGTCGGCGAGTTAATTTTAAACTTATTCGCTGGAAAAAAAGTTGCGTTCTTGAGAAATTACAAATTTTCGTATGATGAATTGTTCGAATTCGTGTAATCGACTGGTGTAATTTGAGTCTAGCGGATGTATTCAAGTAATTGATATATCGAAACACTGTTAATTAAGATCTTATATCATTTCTTAGAACAGATATATAACTCATATTAGCATGTTTTGTATCCATAAATATTCATAGAAATACTAGGTTCAAAAAACAATGCAATAAATATAACTTCAATAATATACATGTATATATGTATATAAAGATATATATATATATATATATATATATATATATATCTTGAAATTGATTTATTGCCTGTTTGAGGTATTTATTTTGAAAGTTTTTAGCATTAACAGGCTTTTTTAATATGAAAAAGTTTATTTCTGTTGACGTTTCGTTGTTATATTACAACTTTGTCAAAACTAATAATTAATAATTAGTTTTGACAAAGTTGTAATAACGAAACGTCAACAGAAATAAACTTTTTCATATTAAAAAAGCCTGTTAATGCTAAAAACTTTCAAAATATATATATATATATATATATATACATATATATATATATATTTAGGTGTTATGAATAAAAAGCAGTTTTTTGATTCAAATGCTCTACATATGTTCAAGTTTTAGAATCCAATTTCAAAAATTCCAACTGTTTTGATAGTGATTTTCTTCAAAATAGATACGAGTTTTTCTCCATTTCAATGTAATTGGGGTATAGAAACGTGTTAGTTCACACATAAAATTATCAAATATTTGCTTTCAAAGAAATCAAATTTCTCGTCCATTTCATATTGATATATTTATACATTTTTGTTGATTGAAAACATCGTTTCTTAGTGTTTATTTGTATATTAATTTCTGTTTTATTGATTTTACTTCGAAATTCAATGAATTACTATAATAATCTAGGATATCGAATAAATATCTTGTTTATTTTTGTAGTAATGTTAGTAATATTAATTATTAATTGTTAATAATACGATGACGTGCGTTTCAAAGTACAAGTTCTTCCCCAGATCGTAAATTATTACTTAAAAATAAGTTATTGATACTTAACAATTTAGCATTTGGAGAGGAAGTTTTACTTTGAAACACGCGTCATACGTATTATTTAATTTATATGAAAAAATTTAAATTAGTGTTTCATTGTGGATATCAATTTCCTCCAAGTATCTGCCTTATCAATCGTTAACATATTTGTTGTTTAGGTTATTTTTCCCTACAAATTTATTATGTGAAAATTATATAAATATATATTCTATTCATATCATAGGAAGGTACAAAATTTATTAATGTTTCAACATGCATTTTCAAATATTTTAACATTTTGAAAAAATAAATCTTAATGAAAATTTTATCTGACATCAAAGCTTCAAATCTTATCTGAAATTGCTTTTAGTATTCAGTGAAATGAATTCCATTATTTGTTGATAGGAAATCAATGAAGCTTCATGAATTTTCATTCTCCGGAAATTTTTTATTTTATTTTTAGTGTAATTATAATTTGTAAGGTGGCTACTTTCAATTTGCAATCATTTGATTCTGCTGTCAATTAGATCCATTGTAAAGAAAGTATATTGTATTAGAAAAGTTCGTAATTTGGAATTTCGTTGGTATTTATCGCAATGGGTATAAAAAATCTCACTACTCTTCATTAAAGTGAACCATTTTAAGATTTGAAAAGGAATTTTTGTTATAATAGATACCTATGATTTTCATTGTTGTGTGAATTTCCTAATTGCACCATAAATACGATATATAAAAATGTTTATGAAAAATTTAATAAAAAATATAATGAAAACATGAACTTACATATTCAATGAACATTAAAAAGATATAATCATAATTCCATAACCAACAATTTGATAAGTACTTGTCGATAATTCGTTAGTTTAATTCAATCAGTTTCAACATTACTTCCCGAAATCTTCATACAAACTAAACCATAAAACATCTTCGGGTATATTCAAAATTCAAGTTCAAAGGAGGCAGTCAATTTATTTATTGTAAAAAAAAGGTTGGGTCCCATTTAAGACGCTCATTGGATCGAGCTTTTTGTAGGCGGTATTTGGCCAATTTAGTCTAATTTATTTACGTAACGTTTTGACAAGTTTCTTAATTTTTTTTATCGATATAAATAACCGCAAAGCCTCATGGAAATCTTCGCGTGTGTATCCGCCAAAGCTGGGCGACCTTCACAGGATCTTTATCGAAATCACAGAGGTACCACATAAAAAGGCTATTCTATGTCCGAAGTGTGACGTTGGCACTTTCAGGACCACCTATAAACCTATATAATCATTTGAATATCGGACGTTGAAGAAGTAATTATGTTTTTTTAAATGTGGTTTCCGCATGGCTATTTTTGTTGATGCCGGTGTTTGAATAGGATAATAATTGTTTTAGTTTCTAAATGCGATGAATCATCTGCAAAACAACTGAAAATTGCATTTATCTATTTATCCATTTCAAGTTCCTTCTAAACGAAAATTTTTGAAAAAGTCTACATTATTGGATGCGGTGTATTGAATTACTCTAAAGAAATCTTGTTGTTTTCCATTCGAAAGTATTTTATTTGAACATCAAACAAATTTTTTAATATCATTGGACCGAATTCAGAAATCGCAAATTGTGATTTTCCCATCATAAAGATTTACTGAAAAAAACAGTACTCTTTTCTAATAGACTTTTAATTATAACTTTTTTAAGTTGAGTAAGGTGAAATCATTTTTCCATGTTGGTAGATCTGGCCTAGCAAAAGAGTAAGATTTTCAAATGAGAGGTAATAATAAAAACTTGTCTAAAAATCACTGACTGAACAATTCTTTATTCGACTAGTTTCGCCTTTTACAGCATTATCAAGAATGAATACATATTACAAAGACAACCTAAACTAGTCGAATGAAGAATTGTTCAGTCAGTGATTTTTAGACAAGTTTTTATTATTACCTCTCATTTGAATATGAACTATCACAGAGTAGATTCATCGTCCATTGAATTTAGTAAGACTTTCACCGCGTGCAACGTCAATCTTATAATTGTTAGATTCAACGTAACTGAGGAGTTTCCACACCTATTTCATGACCAAAAATAACATAGAATATTTGAGTATAGAAAAGTTTTCTTTCAAAAAATTCTATCCAAATACGCTGAAGTTCTCCAAATGAAACATCCGCCAAATTTTGGTGGATTGTAGGATTACCTACTTAAAACCAATTCTTTAAATAAATTTTACAAGCTCACATGCGTTTGATATGCATGTATTGCATCAGTTTTAATGGTTTGTTCTCACAATCAAACTTGGAAACGGGAAAATACCTATGAAATCTTGAAATTGTTTATAACTTACAGAATTCAATGAATTCTTCATGATGGATTCTTGTTCACTAGTACCTGAGTCATATAATATAATTAAATAAGATAGTTTTATTTGCTATATAGAATTTCCAATTGTGATCGGAACGGTGATGGATATCTATGGCGACCTTGATGTTTCAGTGGAAACTACCTAAGCGGAAATAATGAAATAAGCTGAAATGTTATTCAGTCAGGAAAATTCAAAGCAAAATCGTGTTAGTAAGTAACTAATAATCTAATTGAAGAAAATGTTTTTTCAAAATGTTTGCTGTCTAGGTCAATTGTAGCATGGTTTTTACAATGTTATAGCACATAAAATTGTAAAATATTATTCTTGAAATAAATGACACGGAGGTTTCGCTTATCTGTTGGTGAAACATTATGTTAAAATCTATGAAATTAAAATCAACACACTTGACTTAAGTTTCACTGATTATTCAGTTAAAGTATTCAGTGAAACTTAAGTCAAGTGTGTTAATTTTAATTTTATAGTTTCTATTCTTGAGAGTTGAAATCCTCAAACTCCATACAATAAAACTCTTTCGACTATTAGACTTTTTTTAGTAATTTTTATTGGTGTAGTACTATTGTGAAATGTATTATGATAACCAACAAACCTATTTATCAGTATTTAACTAAGGTGACATGTTCAGTGAACAATCATCTTGCCATCAAACTTCCATGGGAGCAATATATAATTTCGCAGAAGTCGTTCCCACAGAGTAGATAGTGAATTAAGGGCGTGACAAGTGAGAGATCCTGGTTCGAATCCTTTAACGGATGCGGACGTTCGTGTATGTTTCTGATCGTAATAGTTATAACCAATATTAAAAATGACTAATGTATTTGATTAAGCAATAGCCGGTCGCAATCAGAGCTGCACTCTAAGTTCCAATATAATGACTGTCAAAATTTGAAAAAAAAAACTGCTGCTTGAAGGTGTGTAATAAAACCAAGCAGTCATTGAGAAAGCATGTGAGGTTCTATCAGAAACATGCCAGCAGCAACTTCATTCCAGTAAAGATTCGAAGTTTATTGTGTAATGCGTACAATATTAATCTCATAGCCTTATTTGGGAGCAGTTTTCTTGAAAGTTTTTTCGAAAGATTTTGCCAATATATTTATATATATATATATATATATATATATATATATATATATATATATATATATATATATATATATAGTTCCAGATTCACAAATCCTTCATAGCTAGTCAACACTTAGGTTATTAGTCAAAATATTGAATTATTTCAAATAAAACTGTCAGAAAGCGGTCTTCATAAATGTTAATCAAACCACAACCAACCACTTTTGAGAGTGAATACTGAGTATGCTCCGAAAAACATCGAACTTGTTGAAAATACCAAACAGCGTTTTATCATCTTATTATGGGAATTTTCAGTGGCATGCATCCAAACAATCAAGTTTTCATGGTTTCTCAACTGCACCCATCTCTTCTAAATAGGGTAAACATACATCAGTGAACTAATCATGTGAGCTCCCTCTATAGAAAAACCGAGGTAATCTCTCTCAGCATGGCATTGCATTGTCGTGATGAGATCAGTGCTTCCATATAAAGATGGCAGAGGCTTTGTAGACATTACATTCAAACACCTCAGAGCATTCTCTGTAGATGTGTAATACTGGTTTTTGACATATCGCTCCGTAGACACCCTAGCGGGCAATTCAATGAACACTAGAACATTAATTCGAAAAATTCAAATTAACTAAAAGAATGTTATAGTATATAGTATATGTTCAAGGATAATGCACAATATATGTCTTGCACTTCCATCAGGTATGGCATCGATTTCAATATTTCTCCAATATTTATTCCTTGAAGGATGATGGTTCTTCTGTTTTTCTCAGTTTTTCTTCTTGTGTTTTTCACCTCCAGGTTCCTATAACTAGAACCTGGCTACGCCGTTCTGAGGAGAGCCAATAAGCTCGAAACACGTGTCAACTGCTGCTACCAATATGCGGAATATGCCGATAACTTTCAATTTCATTTTAATTTTCTTCCGCATCAAATATTATTTACATATTTTTCAACGTCTCGGCTTAGAGCATCCTTTGAAGGATAAATAGTCACCTCACGGTTTCCAAATTTTCCAATCCGGAAAGAACAAATGCGTAGCCTAAAATGTTGCGACTTCCTTCAGAGGTTGTCTGTTTTTCTTAGTTTTTCTTCTTGTGTTTTTCACCTCTAGGTTCCTACAACTAGAACTTGGCTACTCCGTTCTGAGGAGAGCCAATAAGCTCGAAACACGTGTCAACGGCTGCTACCAATCTACGGGATATACCGATAATCTTCAATTTCATTTTATGTATATATATATATATATATATATATATATTTGTGCGTATAATATGGAATATTAATCCTCAAAATATTCGCTCGGGGCGATTAGTTTTCAAATAGGACTTGATAAAATTATGATATATCGATCCAATTAACGGATTACCTGAAGGAAGAATGAAATTCCTCGATGTAATTCACTTTGGAGATCTCCGAATCCGAGGCGTATTAGTCAGCGCAACAATTAAGCGAGATATACTCGAATTTTTCTTCTTCGATCACTCTGGGAACATTCCTGCGAAGCTTACTCACCTGATTACCATTCGCATTCCGCGCATCTCTTCGCACCGTTGATCTGTATCTCTACGACGGACGCCGAGATTTTATGAACGGACCTCTACTCGTCCCACTTTTAGAATGGACTACGCGAAGAATTCCAATGCGCTTGCTTTTTGAGAAATTCGAAAATTGCTAGTTGAAAAAACACGAAAATGTAGTACTAATTTAAACCTATTTTAAATGCAAATTAATTCTTTCATATCTTCAATGAAAATTACAATTATTCGGAGTTTTTAGTTTGTATAGGTATTAGACTATTATAGCATTATCAAGTACTAATACATTTAAATTAAAAATCGATTTCTTATATAATCTAGTAAATAGTGAGACAACCATTCATATTAATAGACATAGAGCATAATAAACTTGAACATTTATTCGAATAATTTAAATAAATTTAATGAATGTCGTTCTAGAGTCCGCTATGATAGAATTGAAGCTAAATGCTATGTGACTCCTCCCACTATAATTCAAGAGTTAATGTAAGAAAACAAGGAAATCAATTGCAATCTGTATGGAAAAATTAGTAATATTTCTAATACTAATTGAATTAAGCATTCAATTAGTATTCAATCAGGAAAAGTATCTACAATATTTGAGTTCAAGTAGCTAATTGAATTTGAAAAATATACAATATGAAATTCAGTTTTTTATTACATTTTTAGCATTTTAAAATCGAGTGAGAAAACAAAGAAAAGACTTGAAAACAACAAAAGATAACACTTATTCAGGGAAAGCTTGGTGATCTCACACACAGGCTTGACATTGCTACTCTTATTTCTTCCTCGACATTGATTCTTTAGCGATGTTGAATATAAACTTAAATTCAAACAATTGAACTTATGATTTACACTTTATTGACTACGATGATTACTTACTTCATTGAAACGCGTCATACTATATGACGCGTTTCGTCGTTACAAACGACTTAACTCGTCGTTACAAACTTACAGAATAATTCATTATTGAGTAATAATAATAATAATAATATAGTTTATTTAACTGTAAACATCTGAAGGAGTCGTTTGTAACGACGAAACGCGTCATCCTATGCAGTCAATAAAGTGTAAATCATAAGTTCAAGTGTTTGAAATAAAATTGTATTCAATTATAATGGATTTACATCGAGTATTCAAGTAAACGCCAACACTATTAAATATTTAAATGAATTAAATTAAAGATAAATAGATTCGAACTTGGAAAATTATAAATTGAAAATGCACCTTTGTTCCATAAGTTGCTTATGGTTCTCATTGGGTTCTTAAGATTTTCTAAGATAATTAATTTTAGCGTAATGAATTTCAACTCACTATCTACTCCTCCATGTAGGTATAAATAGTGAGAACTTTTGAATGGTAACATAAACGATAAATTGAACTATCATTTTTCATTTTCAATTATTTGAAAAAAATTGTTTGAATTTCCATGGACATTTTCACATCAAAAAGTTACTTTTGTAATATTTGAATATGTATTTGGGTTGAATTAAAGAAAACAAAAACAATTTGGAACAAGATAACCTCAAAATAGTTCACATAATAAACCGCTGCATATAGTTACACAGTTTACTGAAAAATATGTTTAAATTTCATTATTCTTGCTTCTTCAATTATAAAAATAAATTAATGAAGAACCATAGGAAAATCCATATAATTTATAGAATTCATTGTGGCCCTTCATTGAAAAGCACAAGAAAAATTATTGATCGTAACGTTTTGCGGTCTGTTGGCTTTATATTCATTGGAACTAACGCTGAAAGGAGCACATTGCATTGAATCTTGACCTATATCGCGGTAAATATGTACATAAATTAATCATTCCCACTGACAAATAATTTTGGCGCCAATTCTTACCCGGAAAACGGCTAACAATAAAACGCTACATGATTCATTCGTTAAGTATCACGCTCAATTATTTTAAAGATTCCCAGAATTCCATATGCGTTAGAACAGATAAAAATACATTAAATGTGTTCCTCCATAACCTTTTCTGAAAGATTATACGCATACATAATTCAAATCATAAAATTTTAATAATGTAACCTACCATAAAATGGAGAAGGGATCATCGTATCATATAGAAATACTTGTATATTATGAGGTATATATATGAGGTAATATGGCATGTGGTAATATGGTATGTTTTCTCCTCTTAAGTATTTATTTTTCTGAATGAAAGGGGCCGTTCTAGTATTATGTAAGCAGTATAGGAAGTGCTTATATAATACCATTTTTCCTGAGGCTATTTTCTTTTTTCTAGAATTATAAGTGTTGCTCATGAATTGATAAAAAACCGGAATCATTAAGAGAAAACTTCATATATAAATTTTTATGTAAAAATGTGAGGGAGGAGCTGTGAATAATTGAAATAAATCTGGTTACGGAATACTCATTTTTTCGTCTCGATATTTGTGCTCATAATTTACATCATTCATCTTCATTCATCTTTCCAAGTAATGCAATGAGAGAAACAATCAGCAATCAAAAACTTCCATATCCATGTAAAAGACCGAGATTGAATTCTCGCTTAACTCTTGATGATACATAATTAAATATTAAATTAAACTCTTGGCTTAATGTTTCAAAATTATGTTTAACAACATGAAGTTGTCAACATGTTTTGAGCGTGAGCTTATTTTCAAGATTAAAATACAGTAAGGAACGAACAACAAATTTATATCTATACAATGGAAGTAAGGAGGGAGGATAATTGAAAATCTACCTGTTCATTTACGATGTCTTCTTTTTTCTTTCAACAACTGCATATTTCAATTGCTAGGATTTGCTAGCAATTGAAATATGCAGTTCTCGTAAATGTTCTAACTCATATAATAAAGTATATAACTATAAAATAACTCATAATAAAGTTCTTACTCATTATTTTACAATTTTGTTCAATTTTCTTGTTCGTATTGGTTCTGTAAGTAAACTGTGCATATTTCCCAATAGGTACATAACATCATTTTTCAACCTCTAAAATCGTAGACATGCATAAATGTCCATACCTGGGTTAGAACACAGTACAAGTATATCTGCTTCAGAAAAGGCACACACGTTATCCAAAAATATGACTCAGATTTGTGATATTCTCTTTTTTTAGTATTTATCGTATCTTATTAGAAAATGATGATAAATAAAATATAATTTATGATTGAAAGTAATATGAAAAAGAATATATGCATACGAATCCTGAAAAATACTATTCATATGCAGGGTGTGTTAACTCAAACAGCAACACCCAAATATTTCCTATGATATACGAAATTTCTGGATGTTTTGTGATTATGTGCGTCATGTCGTCCTCCTAAACTTGTAAGCCATGATAAGAGTTCTTCAGTCTTAACACTTCTTAGAGTTGGCTAAAAATTCAATTTCAATACAAAGCGTTCAGTGTCAACTTTTTATGGATTTTTCGATCGTTCTTACTGACCAATTTAGGATATGAAGTTTGAACGGATGCATTCTTCTGATGCACTATATTTCTGTTTCCATTTCCCTTGATTCAATAAGGCAGAACACGCATTCAGTTACATAATTATTGCATGGCACACTTTTTCCTGCACTTTGAACACTCATACTATTGAATACGTATTCTAGTAACGGAAATGTTCACAGAAACCACCAATAGAACTCTCTCCATAATCTTACCTAACTCGCCTCCTTGGTGTAGTTACGGAGAGAATGAATTGGCTATGGTGTGGTAGGATTTGGTAGGTAGGTTTGGTGCTTGATAATTAAAGTACTTTAGGTAAATAAATAATTGTCGTAGGCGCACTATTATGGAAAAATAAAATACTTTAAAGTGTTTATATCCGGTTCATAAGAGAAGAAAAATATGGTAAATCAGAAACATGAGTTCATGTGAATTTTATCTCCCAAATTGATAAGTGTTAGTCGAAATGTTGGCACTAAACGCCCTGTATGCACCTGAAGTATCGTTCAGGGTATGCTGGAATGTTCTCAATTCGGGTACCTACACTGTAATTCCCAGAAAAAATGGCGAAGTGAAACAATGAATAATGAATATTCAACTCCTTTTACTATACAAAAGAAGTGTTAAAATTGAGAAATCTCACAATATAGAAAAAACCTTAAAATTTCCGTATATTGGGAAAATATTCGCGTATATAAAACAATGAGCTCAAAATATGACACCAAACCGAACCGTCGAGAGAAAATTCTGCTTCTGTCTGAGTTGCAGGGGCTCTTATTTGAAAATTGAAAATCTCGATAAATAATATGGGATACTTACTATATGGATTAAAAAATCATTTGGATGATGCATGCCATACGAAATCCAAAAACAACAGTACCTTATTTATGCAAAAAGTACTGTACAATCGAAAATATGTTTTAAAATTGATATTTCTCCGAAGTAGTAGAATGTGTGAAGGATTAACCAGTCTGTCTTGTAATACGGTCTTGTAATAAGCAGAAAATTTTATTTAACATAATTTATTGAAGTGCACTGTTCTGTCATAGTATGAGGATATGTCGATTTTATTCAAAGAGCTCGGCATAACGAAAATTTCAAGTATTTTTACATTTTTTTTTAAATTGGATTTTAAACAGATACATTTTCAATTGGTGATTTGGATTGAATCTCATTGTTTTGTTGTCAGAACTCTATGGTAGAAATATTTCGAAAAAGAGAAGAAACACCACGGATATATATATATATATATATATATATATATATATATATATATATATATATATATATATATATCTTGAAATTGATTTATTGCCTGTTTAAGGTATTTTATTTAGAAAGTTTTTAGCAATAACAGGCTATTTTATATCAAAAAAAGCCTGTTATTGCTGAAAACTTTCAAAATAATATATATATATATATATATATATATATATATATATATATATATTTATGTATATAAGCAAATGAAGTTTTTGTGCTTATGGCACTGAATGAAATATTCATGAGAATGAACACTAGAACATTCATTCGAAAAATTCAAATTAACCAAAAGAATGTTATAGTAGAGCTAAATATGTGAATGTGTACGATTTGATGTCTCCATCATCCTTCAAGGAATAAATATTGGAGAAATATTGAAATCGATGCCACACCTGATGGAAGTGCAAGACATATATTGTGCATTATCCTTGAACATATACTATATACTATAACATTCTTTTAGTTAATTTGAATTTTTCGAATTAATGTTCTAGTGTTCATTGAATTGCCCGCTAGGGTGTCTACGGAGCGATATGTCAAAAACCAGTATTACACATCTACAGAGAATGCTCTGAGGTGTTTGAATGTAATGTCTACAAAGCCTCTGCCATCTTTATATGGAAGCACTGATCTCATCACGACAATGCAATGCCATGCTGAGAGAGATTACCTCGGTTTTTCTATAGAGGGAGCTCACATGATTAGTTCACTAATGTATGTTTACCCTATTTTGAAGAGATGGATGCAGTTGAGAAACCATGAAAACTTGATTGTTTGGATGCATGCCACTGAAAATTCCCATAATAAGATGATAAAACGCTGTTTGGTATTTTCAACAAGTTCGATGTTTTTCGGAGCATACTCAGTATTCACTCTCAAAAGTGGTTGGTTGTGGTTTGATTAACATTTATGAAGACCGCTTTCTGACAGTTTTATTTGAAATAATTCAATATTTTGACTAATAACCTAAGTGTTGACTAGCTATGAAGGATTTGTGAATCTGGAAACTATATATATATATATATATATATATATATATATATATATATATATATATATATATATATATATATATATATATATATATATATATATATATATATATATATAAAATCTTTCAAAAAAACTTTCAAGAAAACTGCTCCCAAATAAGGCTATGAGATTAATATTTTACGCATTACACAATAAACTTCAAATCTTTACTGGAATGAAGTTGCTGCTGGCATGTTTCTGATAGAACCTCACATGCTTTCTCAATGACTGCTTGGTTTTATTACACACCTTCAAGAGCAGTTTTTTTTTTCAAATTTTGACAGTCATTATATTGGAACTTAGAGTGCAGCTCTGATTGCGACCGGCTATTGCTTAATCAAATACATTAGTCATTTTTAATATTGGTTATAACTATTACGATCAGAAACATACACGAACGTCCGCATCCGTTAAAGGATTCGAACCAGGATCTCTCACTTGTCACGCCCTTAATTCACTATCTACTCTGTGGGAACGACTTCTGCGAAATTATATATTGCTCCCGTGGAAGTTTGATGGCAAGATGATTGTTCACTGAACATGTCACCTTAGTTAAATACTGATAAATAGGTTTGTTGGTTATCATAATACATTTCACAATAGTACTACACCAATAAAAATTACTAAAAAAGTCTAATAGTCGAAAGAGTTTTATTGTATGGAGTTTGAGGATTTCAACTCTCAAGAATAGAAACTATAAAATTAAAATTAACACACTTGACTTAAGTTTCACTGAATACTTTAACTGAATAATCAGTGAAACTTAAGTCAAGTGTGTTGATTTTAATTTCATAGATTTTAACATAATCTTTCACCAACAGATAAGCGAAACCTCCGTGTCATTTATTTCAAGAATAATATTTTACAATTTTATGTGCTATAACATTGTAAAAACCATGCTACAATTGACCTAGACAGCAAACATTTTGAAAAAACATTTTCTTCAATTAGATTATTAGTTACTTACTAACACGATTTTGCTTTGAATTTTCCTGACTGAATAACATTTCAGCTTATTTCATTATTTCCGCTTAGGTAGTTTCCACTGAAACATCAAGGTCGCCATAGATATCCATCACCGTTCCGATCACAATTGGAAATTCTATATAACAAATAAAACTATCTTATTTAATTATATTATATGACTCAGGTACTAGTGAACAAGAATCCATCATGAAGAATTCATTGAATTCTGTAAGTTATAAACAATTTCAAGATTTCATAGGTATTTTCCCGTTTCCAAGTTTGATTGTGAGAACAAACCATTAAAACTGATGCAATACATGCATATCAAACGCATGTGAGCTTGTAAAATTTATTTAAAGAATTGGTTTTAAGTAGGTGATCCTACAATCCACCAAAATTTGGCGGATGTTTCATTTGGAGAACTTCAGCGTATTTCGATAGAATTTTTTGAAAGAAAACTTTTCTATACTCAAATATTCTATGTTATTTTTGGTCATGAAATAGGTGTGGAAACTCCTCAGTTACGTTGAATCTAACAATTATAAGATTGACGTTGCACGCGGTGAAAGTCTTACTAAATTCAATGGACGATGAATCTATTCTGTGATAGTTTTTTTTTTAATTCAGTGGACCTACAGTTTAACGCCGGTTCCGAACGGCCATTGGGCTTGTAATCGATGTACATTACCCAGCATATTTTATTATTCAAACTACTTAAATCATAGACAAACACAAACACCTATGCCTTCAGCGGGGCTCGAAGTTCTACCGCACCATAGTCGGGAGTTCTACCGACTAAGCTACGGAGACCGGCATATCTGTGATAGTTCATATTCAAATGAGAGGTAATAATAAAAACTTGTTTAAAAATCACTGACTGAACAATTCTTTATTCGACTAGTTTAGGTTGTCTTTGTAATATGTATTCATTCTTGATAATGCTGTAAAAGGCGAAACTAGTCGAATAAAGAATTGTTCAGTCAGTGATTTTTAGACAAGTTTTTATTATTACCTCTCATTTGAAAATCTTACTCTTTTGCTAGGCCAGATCTACCAACATGGAAAAATGATTTCACCTTACTCAACTGTGGCTATTAGAAAAGAGTACTGTTTTTTTCAGCAAATCTTTATGATGGGAAAATCACAATTTTCGATTTCTGAATTCGGTCCAATGATATTAAAAAATTAGTTTGATTTTCAAATAAAATACTTACAAATGGAAAACAACAAGAACTCTTTAGAGTATTTCAATATACCGTATCCAATAATGTAGACTTTTTCAAAAATTTTCGTTTAGAAGGAACTTGAAATGGATAAATAGATAAATGCAATTTTCAGTTGTTTTGCAGATGATTCATCGCATTCAGAAACTAAAACAATTATTATCCTATTCAAACACCGGCATCAACAAAAATAGCCAAGCGGAAACCACATCAAAAAAAACATAATTACTTCTTTAACGTCCGATATTCAAATGATTATATAGGTTTATAGGTGGTCCTGAAAGTGCCAACGTCACACTTCGGACATACAATAGCCTTTTTATGTGGTACCTCTGTGATTTCGATAAAGATCCTGTGAAGGTCGCCCAGCTTTGGCGGATACACACGCGAAGATTTCCATGAGGCTTTGCGGTTATTTATATCGATAAAAAAAATTGAGAAACTTGTCAAAACGTTACGTAAATAAATTAGACTAAATTGGCCAAATACCGCCTACAAAAAGCTCGATCCAATGAGCGTCTTAAATGGGACCCAACCTTTTTTTATATATATTTTTATAATCGCAACATGGAATCACAATTCTCGGTATAGTCCGCAACTCAATTGGAAGCAGCCGTTGATACGTGTTTCGAGATTATTGGCTCTCCTCAGAACGGCGTAGCCAAGTTCAAGGTGTAAGAACCTGGAGATGGAATCAACAATAAAAGAACACACCTGTAAAGGAAGTCATCAGACGTGTCAACGGCTGCTTCCAATTGAGGTGAGGGCTATACCGAGAATTGTGTTTCTGTCATTTCATATATATCTATATATATATATATATATATATATATATATATATATATATATATATATATATATATATATATATATATTTAATATATATATATATATACATATATATATATATATATATATATATATATATATATATATATATATATATATATATTTATATATATATATATATATATATGTATATATATATATATATATATATATATATATATATATATATACAAAAACTCAATATTTATTGGCAATTACAGGTGTTTGAAGTGAAACCTCGGACGTTTGCGAGGTTTCTCCTCCTCCCCCAGCAGAATAAATATATCTTTCAGGTCTTTCGTTGTTAATCCGGATTCAATAATATCATAACTCTCAATAATATGGAGTTTCGAAACCCACTAAATATTCATTGAAATATTTAACTCACTTCAAAAGTAATGGGTTAAGTTTCCGTTAACAACATTTTTTTAGACAGCTCCCCGAAAGTTTTATTCCAAATATTTATGAATATATATATATATATATATATATATATATATATATATATATATATATATATATATATATTTCGTACACATTATATATGAAGAAATCCACTATAAGAAATGTAATCGTATTCAATATAAAAAGTATACTATAACTTTCTTTCGATAATTTTTCACGAATTATTCAGAAGAATATTATATTGGATAGCACTGGCTATGTGAAACATGAACAATGTCATGTCTCCATTTTCCTTCAAGGGAATACATGTAAGTACATGTTAGAGAATATAGAAATCGGGCATATATTTATTGGAAATGCAAGTCAGTCAATGTTTCGTGCTGAAAGTCACTCTTCAGTTGCGTCTCATTCAACAAACGAAAGGCGTCGACTTCAATTATCCAAAAACCTCTTATGAATCAAAAGACAAAAATATATTGTAGAGTTGTGTGCATAATTCATAGATTACAACACGCCTCGAATCTTAGGATTCGAAAAAAAAATTCAAATTTGATGCCATATAGGTTGCGATAATAGAAACGCTCGGTTGCGATAATAAAAACAACCTTTCTAGAGGTTGCCATGAAGAACTTCTAAGAATTGAGAGAGTGTTTAATAGTGTAGGCGTTTACTTGATGTAAATCCATTAATGGAGATTGCTTGTTTTGATATCTTCAACAGGTAGCTCAATGAAGTGTATGAATCGCCAGTTGCCAAAAAGCGCAGCGTTACTGCAAGGCGATGGTTCACTGGAATTGCTTTTCTGAATGGTGTGTCTTTTTTAATTATGTTAGGCGCAATCAATTTCAAAAGATTTTCAAAATCGGAACTTTTCATTCTTAAAAAGTTTTTAAAGCCCGCGTCACATCTATATTCTAGATTTAATTCGTCAACCTCATCCAGCAATAAATCTCGCATAAATTCCTCCGTACTATACCTTTTTCTGCCTCGAACGAGGCTAGGCCGTACCCAAAATCTCCGCGGGCGACGATTAGGATCTTTTTGGCTTCCCAAGTTGGCAATAAGAATTGCAGCAGAAGCCGCTGCTCCAGCATCTTCATCATCACTCATATTTCATATATAAGAATTTATGATGGTTGTCGGTCGACTCGTCCACATGTACTGAGGCAATTTAGACGAGTTGACACAGTCGAAGGTATCGAGCGATTTTATCGATCGACCGGGTCGACAGAGTCGATCTACATAGTGTGGACACGGCTTTATAAATGAATATAAGATAAAATTCAACAACTTGAACTTTTGATTCAGAATACTGACTGTCAATATTCTTAAGATTTGAGATGTATATCTAGTAATGTATAGTATGTAGTATAAATGCATAAGACTTTACAATATATTTTTGTCTTCAGGTTCATAAGAGGATTTTTGAGGATTGAACTTAAGAGTGCCTTGTAGAACGAAACAGTTATTGTCTTGCGTTTCCAATAAATGTCTAAAATTTATCCCTAATAATGGAGGCATCACATTGTTCATGTTTAACATAACAGCTCTGCTATAATATTATTTTGAATAAATCGTGAAAAATAAAGTTATAGCATACTTCTAATAATGAATATTTTCTAGAGCTACAAGAATTATTTTTCTTATAGTACTCTCTTAATTGAATATAAGATAAAATTCAAAAACATGAACTTTTGATTTACACTTTCATTGACAACATAGCATGACGCATTTCGTCGCTGCAAACGTTTTCTTCTTATGAAACGCGTCATGCTATGTTGTCAACAAAAGTGTAAATCAAAAGTTCAAGTTTTTGAATTTTATCTTATATTCAATTAAGAGAGTACTATAAAAAAAATAAATCTTGTAGCACTTGTAAATATTCAATATTAGAAGTATGCTATAACTTTCTTCCGATAATTTTTTCACGAATTATTCAAAATAATATTATAGCAGAGCTGTTATGTGAAACATGAAAATGTGATGTCTCCATTATCCTTCAAGGTATAAATTTCAGACATTTATTGGAAACGCAAGACAATAACTGTTTCGTTCTACAAGGCACTCTTCAGTTCAATCCTCAAAATCCTCTTATGAATCTGAAGACAAAAATATATTGTAAAATCTTATGCATTTATACTACATACTATACATTACTAGATATACATCTCAAATCTTAAGAATCAATAAAAAAAATACATCTAACCTGAACGTACATGTTTCACATAGCCAGCTCTGCTATAGTAGGTATTCTTTTGATAGTTCGTAAAAAAATTTACCAAAAAAAGTTATAGTACACTTTTGATATTCTTCTTTATAGTTTCAAGATTCACCATTCATTCAATACTAGTAAATACTGAGACTCTTTATCAAAATATCGAAATATTTCAAATAAAACTCTCATGGAGCTGTCTGCACAAGTGTTGTCAACGAGAACGAACCCATCACTTTCGAGAATTAATAGTAAGAGCATTTCGAAAAATTCATGGATCTTGTTGAATAATAATAGGATACAATTGTTTCATCATTATTATGAATCATCAGTCCATATTTAATCTATCAATCAAGAATCGATGACTTTCAAAACGAACATACGTCCTATACTAAATTGAGGAGAATTTTCCCTAGTGAAATATTCACGTGAGCTCCCTCTATTGGAGAAAAGACGTATGAACGTTCCTAGCGTTCAAGATTCCTACTCATGACAACAATAGCGCGAATGAAAGGCTTTGTAGATATTTCATTCGAACACTACAGAAAATTGTCCGCAATGTGTACGAATAGTCCCATACCTAATCGCTCCAGATCACGGCGATAAAAGTAAAGCTAGTTTCAAGATTCACAACTCATTCAATACTAGTAAATACTGAGACTCTTAATCAAAATATCGAATATTTCAAATAAAACTCTCAGGGAGCTGTCTACACAATTGTTGTCAAAGAGAACGAATGTTCTTATATATAATGTTAAAATAAATTAAACTCTTGGCTTAATGTTTCTCATTTTCAAGACTGATTCAATATCATTCATTATATATAATGTCTTCAGTAAGTATATAAAGAGAGTGGCAAACCTGATCCTGAGGCAGCCCAATGCTGCCGGTATGCAGTTCGGAGGTTGGATTGTAGACCGCAACAAATAATTGCCTTCATATAGGATTCTTTCAATCCAGTTGTACCGATAGGTAGTTACTCATTTGGGAGTACCGTAAAATGCAAGTTTTACCTCTAGTGCTCTGCCGTTCCGGTTCATGGCTTTAGGTTTGGAGCTCCTGTTATGCAATAATCATTTTTCATAATTTTGGTTAATAGTGTTTTATCTTTAACTATTATTATCAGCAAAATTAACATTCTCGTAACTTTTGATTTGGTTTCATAATTATGTAATTAAGTAATTATCTACTACTACTCATTTTATTTCACTGTTTTTATTGTTTAGTCATTCATATATATTTTTTTTGTTTTTGTGGCAAAAACATTTTCAAGGGTTGTTTCAAAAAGAATGGGATAAAGTTGAAATATCTAAATATAAACATTTTCACAACTAGAAAATTATTTTATTTGAGATGAAAATTGAGACGTTACTAAAACATCAAAAAAAAAAAATCTGCTTTCAAGATTATTAGGTTAATTTCCTCATGAAGAACATCTGTGGCTCACTTTTTTGTAAAGTTTATTCAAATCATCACTAATAATTCTATGACTAATATTTATGTCTTGCTATGTTATTTTATTGTGCTTTATGTTTCGGCGCCATCTACAAACCGCAAGTCGCAAAAAAAATCTGCACCTCCTCTGAGATCAAAAAGGAACATGCGAAGAAAAACCTGAAATTACGCGTTGCCACCCTTGATTAATCATCCTACTTCCGCTCAATTTGCATCCGAATTGACGATCGTGGGCACGGTCGGCGACGGCTTTTGTCTCGACCGACTCGCCTCCCGCATCAACGCAACTCGGCGGATCTCTATTTTTCTACTGGTTCCGAGAAATGCTTTCGAATCTCCGTTACGCAAACGAATTGACTTCGTTCACGTGCACCTGAAACGAACGGGAATAAGTAATCGGGTTAATTCATCACATAGGAATTTGGAAGAAAGACTCTATCTTACTTTTCTTATAATTGATGAAACAAAAAATTTTTAGAAAAAACATTAAATGTTCCCTCAAAGTAAAAAAAAAGTGTCCGACTACAGAAAAAATGAGAGAAACACGGTGACGCTGGTATGGTCATATCCAAAGACGCGAAGATGACTATGTTATTGAGAAAGTACCCTACATACCAAAACCGATCAGTACAAAAGACAGACCACCCTCCACTTGGTAGAATAAAGAAGGAGATATACTAGGAAAACCTGACTATTCAGACCACCCAGAATGCAGTTCTATAATAGCGCAAGTTTATAGAGAGACACGACCCCAAATGAAATAGAAACATGGGTTGGTCAAAGAAGAAGAAGGAAACAGAAGAATTTTTCCCGATATTTACATATAATTATAAGTGGGGGTGTCATATTACATAAGACTTATTAAAAAGATCCTTAACTATTTCTTATTATTGCTTATACGAGGTATGTTCGAAAGAAAAGGTGAATTTTGAATTTTCGTGGGCTGTGCACATTCGATAATCGAAATTTTTTTCGTTATGTTGAACACATACGTTTCTCATATATAGAAATTTCAGCTATTTTATATTAGTAGTTTGTTTTTGACAAATGACAAAGTTAGTCAAAGTTTTGTGTTCTTCGATTTTTTATTTTTCAAGAAAATTAATCAAAGAATCTCTGTTAAATTTTGCGTTAAGAATGGAATAAAGTGCTCAAAAGCACTTACAATGTTCACTGTGCCACTCAGAGAGTCTACTTTGTCTCAAAAAAGTGTTTGGTGGTACAAGAGCTTAACAGAAGACCGAGAAGATGTTAATGACATTGAGCGTCCTGGAGTTATAAACACGTCAACAAGGGAAGAAAACATCTAAACAGTGGACAAAATGGTTTTGAAAAATTGTCGAATAACTATTAAGAAGATTGCAGAGGATGTTGGCCTACCAATGGGCTCACGCCATGCAATTTTCTCAGATGTTTTGAGAATTAAACGTGTGGCAGCGCAGTTTGTTTCAAAATTCCTATATTTTAAACAATATCAACGTCGCATTAGCTCAAACATCAATGCTTGCTCGTGATTTTTTGGCTAAAAAGAAAGCCGTAATCATCCACTCAACCACAGTGTTCTCCAAATTTGGCTTTTTGCGACTTTTTCCTATTCCCAAAACTGAAGAGACCAATGCAAGAAGAGCGTTTTGCCACAATTCATCAGATAAAGTCAGAATCGAAGAACGAGCTGATGGCCATACCGAAAGCACATGTCAGAGGTGCTTGTTGGCCTGGAAGAAGCGCTTGCATAAGTGCATTATATCTGACTGTGACTACTTTGAAGGGGACAAAATGGATATTGATGAATAAATAAATTCTTTCCGAAATAATTCAAAACTTACCTTTCCTTTAGAACAAACCTCGTGTAATTAGAAGGGGCTTAAGAAGTTGAAAGAATTCATAAGATTGTACAAGAGTTCTTGGTATAATTCATTATTAATACGCAAAACGAAATTATACCTATTTTTAATGAAAGTGATGAATTGTATGAACGTGATATTCGACAAAGTAGAACTTCGTATTGAGAAGAAGTACATGAAATAAAAAACTTCACTAGAAAGTGCACTAGAAATACAATGAATTGAATATCACATTTTTTCCATCAAGTATAAGCTAGCCAAACATTTTTTTCTCGACTGTCTCAAATAATAAATGAGCATTCAAAAGTTTGAGGGGTTTTGGGTTGCCTAATGAATATATTATTCAAGCACACGAAGAAATTTTTTCATGCAAAATGCACTAAATATACATTGAATTGAACATCACATTTTTTCCATAAAGTATAATCTAGCCAAACATCTTTTTCTCGTTTGTTTCAAATAATAAATGAACATTCAAAAGTTTAAGGGGTTTTAGGTTGCTTAATGAATATATTTTTCATATGAATTGAATGAAAAATACTTGGCCTAGTTTCACTGATTTATTAGGTTGTTCAACAATAGCAAGTTAGTTATTGTAACCCCATTTTCACAAATTGAAGTCAACACTTTAATTTATGAAAAATTCATGTTCTCAAGACTAACATTCCAATATTTACCATAATTACTTGCTACAGGTATAGTGGTTGGGGAGACATAGTGATGAAGAGGATTATGCTTCTTAAAATTGAGGTCTTCGAAAAAAAAGGAGGTGTCAATTAAAAAAAAAAAGTAAAAAATTTTTAAAACGGAGAAATTGAAACAATGGCCATGAAAACTGATTTTTTTGAGGACAAGAAAAGTAATAAGGAAGGCTAACTGAAGGTAAGTTGATCCTTATTATTGTTTTCTGCTGTCGGTGCCAATCGGAAATTTCCAATTGTTGTAGAAGATCCAGAGTTTCTACATCTGTGAGTGCAGTTTCAAATGATATTGCATTTATGAATTTGTTATTTCGGTTCTCAAGAATGTTTATTATGTTATATTATAAATAGAATTTATATTCTTTGGTCCTGGCTTTCGATGTTCCGTAAACAAGCTTTACTTTCTAGAATAGAACAGTATATGCACTATAGAGCAGCCTGTTCATAAACCTGCATTCTTCTTTTATTTCTGCATGCTTCCTTTAATTATTGGCAAAAGAATATTTATCTTTGGATGCATAGTATGAAGTCAGCTATTCTCTCTCCATTTTCAAGAGGCCACTGAAATAAACAAATGCACGCACAGTTTACGTAAAGTTAAACGTTCGATATTTGATTGTGATGGGTGTCTTCTTGGAAACTAACGCAGTATAGAGACTCGTAATGTGCAGAGAGATTTATTAGTATTCAAATATTGGTAGATCTTAGACTGTTTTGCCATTTTAAATAATCGGAAGATTCGGATTCTTAAAGTGTTCATTAAGTGCTCTTAAACGCAGTCTGAAGATAAAATCTTACGCCAATATAATCGATAGATGTGTAATTATAAATAATTCATACCTATTTTTCGTAGAGTTAATGCTTCTAATAATATCCGACGAAATGTATTCAGGTTCCATTTCTTGAAATTGTCAGATTAAAAGTTTCATAGAAACGAAATCTCGTTCTATTCTGTAATAATGGACCGAAATTTATTACCTTGATTGCATTGTTTCTTCACCACCCAGAATTTCGTCGTCTGCTGTTCAAGGTAAATATAAACGAAATGTTGTTCATTATGATTATATATAGTAAATAATTATTAAGAGACTCTTAATCGAAATATCGAAATATTTCAAATAAAACTCTCAGACAGCTGTCTACACAAATGTTGTCAACGAGAACGAACCCATCGCTTTCGAGAGTGAATATTGAGAGCGTTTCGAAAAATTCATCGATCTTGTTGAATGATTATAGGATACAATTGTTTCATCAATATTATGAATCATCAGTCCATATTTAATCTATTATCATTCATCAAGATCGATGAATTTTTCGAAATGCTCTTAATATTCAATCACTAAAGTGATGGGTTCGTTCTCGTTGACAACATTTGTGTAGACAGCTGTCTGAGAGTTTTATTTGAAATATTTCGATATTTCGATCAAGATTCTCAGTATTTAGTAGTATTAGTAGTATTGAATGATGTATATATATATATACATATATATATATATATATATATATATATATATATATATATATATATATATATATATATATATATATATATATATATATATATATATATATATATGTATATATGTTTTTCAAATGCAATTCAAATTTGTCTTCATGTGATTAAATTTTTTACTCTTCATCTGATGAATTTCAGCTTGCTATAACCTACCAATTCCTTTTTAAATTTGCATTTGAAGAAGTGAAACTTCGAAAACTGTTATATATAAAAATAGTTTTTGAAAAAATCATCATTAGAATGTGATCATTATTATTCTCATAAGGAGATTCATCAATCATTACAAAACAAGGGAATAATTGTTCTAGTATTCATTGTTAGACTACGTACAATTATGTATTTGATGACAGGTTGAGGTAATTTTTGAAAGTTATTCATTTTATTTATCTATTCATTTTATATACACTGTTCATATCTGCTACTAAACATAAACTACTAAACACAATATTGAAAGTGCAGAAGGTAATAAGAAAGAGTTTCTGAGAGAAAATACAGATAGATAGGTACGCAAAAACACAAACATGAAATAACATAAAAAAGACTCACACAATATATATATATATATATATATATATATATATATATATATATATATATATATATATATATATATATATATATATATATATATATATATATATATATCTAGAACGAAGAATTATGCAGATCTTGATTTTAAAAATCTTAATACCGGAAACAGAACAGTTAAATATATCCAGCTAATCAACCAAAATATTGCTGTGATAAGACTCTAGGTAAAATACATTTCACCTTATTGTTTATTATCATTATATAACTTCAATCCATGTATAAACGGGTGTTTTTTTTAGAGGTATAGAACTTTAGGTTGGCATTACTGTTGAAGATGGCGACCGATTTAACAGCTGAGAAGTGATTTATTCTCAGTTTGGTTTGGCAATTCATCGTTTCAATTAATTAATCAAAATGAATTGATCGAATGGGTCCAAAACGAGGCTGCCGTTGTTACCGATTTTCATAAGCGAATTTTGTTTAGCGATGAAGCGCACTTCTGGTTGAATGACTACGTCAACAAAAAAATGCCGAATTTGGAGTGAAGATAATCCTCAAGTGTATGTCAAAACACCGTTACATCCAGAAAAACTGACTGTTTGGTGCGCTTTATGGGCTGGTGGAATCATTGGTCCGTACTTCTTCAAAAACGATGATGGCCAGAACGTGACAGTCAATGGTGATCGGTATAGAGCCATAATTACTAATATTTTCATTCCTGAATTGAACAACCATGATGTCCAGTAGCTGTGGTTTCAACAAGACGGCGTAACATGCCACACAGCTAGTTCCACAATCGATTTATTGAAAGACACGTTTGGTGACCGCCTAATTTCACGTTTTGGACCTGTGAATTGGCCTCCAAAATCTTGTGATTTATCACCGCTTGACTAATTTCTGTGAAGCTATGTAAAGTCATTGGTCTATGCGGATAAGCTACAAACGCTTGACCATTTGGAAGACAATATTCACCGTGTTATTGCCGATATATGTCCACAAATGTTGGAAAAAGTCATTGAAAATCGGAAGTCCAGATCGGACTACATCCGAGCCAGCCGTGGCGGTCATATGCCAGAAATCATATTCAAAATGTAATGCGACAAGATTATCTTTCGTCGAAAAAATTGTTGTCAATCGAATAATCCATTGTTGTTTTATTGCAATTTAAAGTTCAATACCTCTAAAAAAACACCCTTTATTTTCTGGTTTTTGGTGATTGAACAAGAACTTCAATTCGTGTATTCTGTTTAAAGAGCCTGCCGTCTAAGCAAATCATATCCGTTTTTATAAAAATGAGTCAATTTGATTGAATGATTTAGCTTGAAAACTTTCCTTTTGAAACACAGGTTCCAAAACATAATATATAAAGGAGAATTATTATTGTATCGCCAAAAATGAGAAAACACTGAATGAAATATTTCTTTCAGGACTTTACCTTTATAAACCTTGTTGGTTTGTTAAACCTATTAATGGCTCCGCTCCTTCTGTGATATCAAGACTAAGGCAGTCCTTTCAAATTTTATGCTGCATTACTGAAAACGCAATAAAAATTTGTATAACTAACACTCAATCAATATTCACATTTTGCATCATTTAACTGAGGTGTGAATATTAAATCATCTTATCTTCTCAGATAATTACTTCGTCATGGAAGAATTCATAGATAAATATGGCTTGAACAGAATAACAATCATACATACAATGTTATACGTGGGTGTTTAACATTAACTGTTCAATTGATCCTACAGGTGACGGAGTATGAATAAAATGTATTCTGGAATTTATCTAGACTCATGTGGTTTGAGATGATGTTACGGGTTAAGAAACAAGGAATTTTGGATTGGCAGATCGAAAACATGGCAGGAACTGAAAAATGTCAGAAATTCTCTAAACAATCTAACTGAAGATCAAGACGTTTTATAGCAATAAAGCTTTGGAGGTAATTTTGTAATGCTCCACATCTTCAGCCATGTCATTTTCGCCACATTTCTGCCTATTTTTTGACTTATTTTGGAATAGGAAGAGAATATTTGCATGTAATTTTGTGATATTCCTCAGGATATTATTGGAAAACTGACCTGGAGTGATCATCAGTCTACGGATATTCGTTCGTATATTAATGTGCAAATATTACTTGTATTCTTAAATAGTAAATTTTCACATCAGTTATCTACCAGATTCAGTTTTATTTTTCATAGCAGCCATTAAAACCACACGAAAATTTTTTTTTAAAAGAAAATATCCTAAACGACCAAGACAGGTGCGTCGCGGCACCAAGGTACGCCTTAGAATGTAGAGAAGGGCGCCGTGAATCGATTTAACTGGGGAACAGCAATTTTATTGTCTTACATATGTGCCTTGTTAAAAAAATGTTATCAATTTTTCTCTATCTAACCCATATATTAGAATATTTTGTTCAGACAAAGCTTATTATAATATTAAAAATTAAATTGTGTTTATACAAAAAATAAAAAAAGCTACCTATAAGGTAGCTTTTCATTTCTTAACATCTCTTTGTTAATGATTTGCCGTTTGTCCTTTCTCATGCTACTGGCTTACTATATGCTGCTGATTTCAAGTTTTTTCAAAACAATCGAAAGCACCAGTGACTTTTTAAAATTAAAATCTGACCTAGTCTCGGTGTCAAACTGGTTCCATGATAATAAAATGAAACTTAGTAAATGTTTTGTTGTTACATATACAGGTGGGAAAGACTATCTTACTTGCGATTATTTTATTGAAGGTTTTAGGTTGGAGAGGAGATGTAATATTAAGGATCTTGGTGTAAATTTTAGTTTCAATTTGAGATTTAACGATCACTACAACCAAATCGTTAGTAAAACAGTTAGGGTACTGGGTTTTATTATCCGAAATAGTAAAAATTTTGAAGTTTCAACTATCATAAAACTGTATTGCTCTTTTGTTAGGTCTCACCTGGTGTATGCCTCCAATATTTGGTCACCTAAAGCTTTTACTAATGAAGACAGAATAGAGAAAGTTCAAAAACGTTTTCTGAGGTTTTTACATTATAAAAGACATAATAGTTATCCATTTGAAATATCATATAGCTCTATTTTGATTAGCTTTAATCTGCAAAGATTGTCAGTGAGATGAAATATTCAGGCTATTCTTTTCATTTATTATGTTCTGAATTCCGTCAAGTACGAAAATTGCAATCTTATAGATTTCATTCATTTGAAAGTTCCAAAAGTTTGGTTGCGTTGCTCCAGTTGGGATCTATTTCTGTTTGATGTAAATGGTTTATCTCCTTTATATTGTATGTTAAGTATCTGTAACAAGCTATTGAACAGTAACAGAAACGTTGATTTTTTTTAGTGATGATCCCAGAACCTTTAAGGCAGGTGTGGTAAAGTCATTATAAATTTGTTTCTTTTTATATAGCAATTTTTATGATTTCTATATGAGGTATTTGTATGTATGTATATTTTTAGTTTTATTCTCATTAGTTGATGTTTACGGTAGTGATCTATGTTTTGGTTTACTACTAATCTGTCTTATAATGTAAGTACTGTATGGGTGTTTATAAGACATGCAAAATATATAAATAAATAAATAAGGGTAAAAAATTTCGGTTATAACTTTTCCTAGAATGTTCAATCTGGGGACATGCTCGCTTGATGCTCCAACAGTAGTCAGCCATCATACTGACATCCCATCTACCTGGATACCTTGCCTCCATGACCTTCAAATCTTGGTGGAATCGCTCACCATGTTCAGCATTAACAGCGCCAAGATTTTTGGGAAATTTAGCAAGATGGCTATGGAAGAAATGCAGTTTGATACTCATGTTAAAGCCAAGCTTTTTAAAGCTTTCTAAGAGTTGTTGAACAATTTCGACGTAATTCGGGGCTCGCGTCTTTCCAAGAAAGTCCTTGACAATACTTTTAAATTCCAACCAAGCATTCTTTTCAAGTACGGTCATTGTTTCAATGAAACGTTCATCTTCAATAAGACAAACTAGGAAACGCCGAAATGATATACTTAAAACAGTCCCCTTTAGTTGACAAAGCTTTAATAAATTGCTTCAAGAGACCTAGTTTTATATGCAAAGGCGGAAATATAATGTTTTTTCTGTCGACAAGTGGCTGAGTTAGAATGTTTGGATCACCAGGTTTCAGGTCAGATCTTGACAGCCACTTTGACTGCACCCAATGCTTCTCACGAGCTCTTCTGTCTCACATACAAAGAAAACAGGGATACTTGGTATATCCGCGAGGCTGGCCAAGAAAGAAACAAACCATTTCAAGGTCAACACAGATGATCCATTGGTGTGAGTTATATTGCAACAAGTCAATGATCTTCTTTTTGTCTTCGTATTCTTAATGCCTATTGGGGCTGAACCATATAAATTTCCATTGTGAAGGAGAACATACTTCAAGCTACGTTTTGAGCTATTTATAAGCAATCGTAATTCAGCTGCATTATAGTGTGAAATTTCCAATCATTTCATTAAACCAGCTATGTTATGGCAATACACAAATTTATCAGCACTCCGAAAGAACTACAGAAATGCACTTTCTGTCGATCGAAATTATTAGCTCCTCCTACTAACAAGTTTTTTTTCGTGCAGTCTTGATGCTAAATGTTCTGACGCTTTTTTGGATAGTCCTAAATCTCGTACCAAGTCATTTAACTCATGCTAAATATTGATACGAATACAATACGACAATACAAATTTAAACCTATTGCGCCGCGTCATTGCCCCCTCCAGTCGTTAATGGAAAAAGTTCCGCCGACAGGAGTACAGTAGGGCTTTCTGTAATTCACGTTCACTTCCGCAAAGCATTATGGTATACGCAACAACTGCAGAAAATAAAACTTGACGTGATAAAAAAACTGATTAAAGTTTTGGAATCACCATCACAGGCGACATGAGATGGTGAGATGGCCTATCAGTTGGTTTGTAATAACTGGAATAGGAAAATTGATGATGGAAATATTGTAATTAGTGTATTTGTGGACTTAAAGACTCAAAGAGCTTTTGAAACCGTTGATAGAGTTAGATTGTTGATGAAATGTGAAAAATATGGCATAAAATGAAATGTTCTTGCATGGATGGGAGATTACTTGATTAATAGGTATCAGAAAACCAAAGTCAACGGTGAATGCTCAGAGGAGCTTCATTCGTGCTGTGGGGTTCCGCAGGGTAGCGTCTTAGGACCCTTATTATTTTTACTATATGTTAATGATCTGTATCAATACTTGCAGAATTCTTTCGTCAGTCTGTTTGCGGATGATACTTTGATATGTGTATCTGGAAAAGCTTATCCAGATCTGGTTGGCACTATGAACAACGAATTAGATATTTTGAATGAGTGGTTGATGGGGAATAAATTGAAATTAAATACACAAAAAACTAAATGCATGATATTAGATAGTAAGAAAGATTGTTTTAATTTTAAGCAAGGTCATTGGGTCATTAAAATTCACAATAGTATAATAGAAAACGTAGATGACATAAAAATATTTAGGAGTTGTATTAGATCCTCAACTCAAATTTCATAAACATGTTGATTTTATGTGTAAAAAATAATAGGAAAAACGTTGGATATCTGTCGAGAGTCAGTAGGGGTCTTTCAAGTTGGTGCAGAAAATTGGTGTACAGTACTATTGTATATCCATATTTCAACTATTGTATGTCTCTTTTGCTATGTTGTTCAGGGGGAGATATTCAAAGAGATATACCTCAGTTAACAGCATGTTAAAATCACTAAATTTCTCAAATATATCACAGCTTATACGTGAGTCAAACTTGTTGTTAATATTCAAAATTGTAAACAATCAAGCTCCATCATATTTTAATGAATACCTAAATAACAGATCTTGAAACATGGATTACAACTTGAGGACAAAAAATGATTATCAAAATGAAAGGTTTAAGTCAACAGCATTGGAAAAAACCCTGTTTATTGAAGGCTTGAGATTGTACAATAGTTTACCATGTAATATCAAGTCTTCTCCTACCGTGAGTCATTTTAAATCAAGGTTAAGAAAAATGTATTTTTTGTGTTGAATTGTATCTTTTTCGTTTTTTATTTTTGTGTCCTTTTCTATAGGGATGATATTTGAACTTGTATATTCGAATATTTTTGATGTAATATGAATTTATTTGATATGTAATAGCTGACATAGCTAAATGAAGTTTGATTTGATTTGATTTGACCATGTCAATTCAACTCTAAACCAGCCTTAAAATCGAAGTCAACAGAAATTATGTTACAAATTGTTCCCTAATGTTATCTTTCAGTATCGGAAACTAGAACTTAATATAGGTTTTATAAGTTTTCGCAGGCATCTATAATTCAACAATATTTTGAGCGATCACATCATTAGGTACCTACTTGTGTAGTTATCTAAGGATGAGTATATCCTCTACCTGACTCACGGTATATAAATGCTTATATACCGTGAGTAGGTATTGAAAACCATTGTTACCCTACCGCTCTCATGAAATAAACACGTTTTACGAAGCACTGAATGCTATGTGCATCCTTTGGAAGCTCTTGCATGAAAGTCAATAAGCTCTTAACTGAAACAAATACTAAAATTTGTCATTGGTGGATTAGAGCAGTAAACTACATAAAAACCATTCCGCTGAAGGTTAGAATTTTCAAAATAAAATGGATAAGGTATGGGAGCTGAACATACGTCTCTGTAATTCACGATTGCTCTCACTTGGAGATTTATTTCCATATCACTTGGTATTTTTCTGTGTGTTCCACTTACATGACGAAATTCAGATATTTTTCACCACAAGAATGTCATTATACCGCCAGATATTTAGGTGAACCAGATTTTTTGCTAAAACTAGCATGTTTGTGGGATATATTTTAAAATTAAATAAATTGAAATTGTCATCGCATAGCAACAACTCACACATGAACTAGGACTGCTGCCCTAACTGTTTCTCTAAGTGAAACTGTTAGGGAACATTGCGTCGTTTAGAAAGAACCTATAAATGAAAAACATTAATGAAGAAGAGATTGCGGTTGTACTAGCTGTCTCACAATGCCTAAAGGCTCTTTTCATGGAATACTGTTCGAAGTACTTTCCAGATGAAGATGTCGAAGAATATGCATGGATCCAAGATTCTTTGTATGTACAAACTCCGCTAGGACTAACATCACAAGAGGAGTAGCATTTCATTGAACTCTCTTGTAACAGTCTGGTAGTCAGTTCAAAATGAATTTTCAAAATTCAATTTAAAAATTTTTAGAAAGCTGTATTAGTTTGCAACATCATATAAACAAGAACGAATTGGAGTAGTGAGTAGCAGAAGCTGACTTTTCAGTTTGCGGAGGCAGTAAACAACTGATAACGTTTTAATTATTATTTATTTTCTTGAGGCTGTCTTGTTCCTCTTTTAATTCGTAGAAATTAGAGTATTTCAAGTTTAACTACAGTTGAATCAACTATTTATTTAATTGTTTTGAATAAAAAATTAAACTGGAGATCACTTAACACATGTTTCCATTATCAAGTCACAACAGTTACTAATTTTAAGTACTGTTAGAAATCAATATCACAAATACTTTTTTTTCTAATAGTTAGGGTGGAACGTCGTAACAAAATTTTAAACTTGTTAGGGTGTCGCAGGCTGAGATTGAAAACTCCTGGTTAACATCTTAAAATTCGGTCTCCACCAGATTTATCTTATCAAATTGTACCTATATACACAATCATCATGATTATAGTTCATACTATTACAATTAATAACAGATAATTTATTGAAAGAATCAACACAAACACTGTCATAAAATCAAAGTCGTCCTACTTCCGCTTCACGCGGGCCACTTCCTAGGGTCTGCGTGTGGTCATGCGGCGTCGTCCTAGGGGGGCGAAGCGAATCGACTTCACGGTCGCTAATTTACAAGATTCCTCGATTTCCCACCCGGCCAAGGGATGCAAATTGTTTTCAATCGAAAGGGAATTACTGATGCGGCACAAAAAGCGACCAAACTTAGTGCTATGCGAATTATAAGTAGGCTGAGTTCAGAAAGAGCAAAACAATGTTCGAAATTTTCAACTGAGAGTGACTACTGGACTTCTATAAATACATCAAGAATATATACATAAATATTCTTGATGTATTATATATATATATATATATATATATATATATATATATATATATATATACTATGATGTAAATATATATATATATATATATATATATATATATATATATATATATATATATATATATATATATATATATATATATATATATATATATATATATATATATATATATATATATATATATATATATATATATATTAATATTTTTAGCAATAACAGGCTTCTTTTAATATGAAAAACTTTATTTTTGTTGACGTTTCGTTGTATATCACAACTTTGTCAAAACTAATGAATAATTGAATTTATGAATTACTATAGATATCAAAATGTCAAACTAATTTTTTAGAAAAATCAAATTAGTTTTTTTGTATCTTCACTTATTGATTTTCATTATCACAGGAATATTTCTGGCTCAGCATTCGCTTCAGAAGCTTTAGTCTTCTTCACCATGAGGAAACCTCTGAAAAACTCATGGTAAGCCAGGTGTATATATATATATATATATATATATATATATATATATATATATATATATATATATATATATATATATATATATATATATATATATATATATATATATATATATATATATATATATATATATATATATATATATATATATATATATATATATATATATATATATATATATATATATATATATATATATATATATATAATTACATTTATAGTTTTTTATACTTATCCAGAATATGTATATTATAGGTTTATGTGTGTGAAACTCAAGGTAATCTGGAAAAAATGAGTTTTGAAGTGTGGTGTTTGGTGATTGTTATGTGTTTATTTTATGAGTGTTATCTGTGAGGTTTATTAAATTGTTGTAAATAGAATTTAGATGTTTAATGTCTGTTCTTTCATTTACTGTGTTTTCTAAACTTTTACGAATGTATTTCTACATTTATAAAACATTTTCTAAAATTTCCCTACATTTTTTGTCCTTTTCTGTTGCTAAAATCTTCGTATTTTTGTAATTAAAATCGAGTTTTCTGTTATTTTATGTTTATTTAAGGCTGTTATTTGAGTTTTTGCGTATTTATGCGCTTTGATTCTCTCTTCGAGATTTTGTGATGTTTGTCCGATATAGCTTTTATTGCAATTGTTACATGGTATATTATAAACTGTATGAGTTTTTTCTGAGTTGCAGTTTCACTTTTTAATTTTGTATATATTTTTATTTTAAATATAAATAAATAAATTTTATATATTTATTTTTTTAAATAAAACAATTTAAAATATATATATATATGTATATATATATATATAATATATATATATATATATATATATATATATATATATATATATATATATATATTATATACAATTTATTTCTAAGGGTGTAAGGTCCACTTGACCATATTTGTTGAAAATCTTCCTGGGGTGTATTCTCTTCAATTCATTGGTGACAATGCATTCAGAGGTTATTAAAGATACTTTAGGAATCTTATGAGAGAAGGAGCCCGTCTCACATTCTTCCCGTATTATTTCATTATCCATAGAAATTATTCTTCCATTTTCTATTTGGAATAAATCTTTTTGTAATTCTTCGAAACTTCGATTACAGTTTTCTTTCAGGTGCTTCAGGACCATTTGGATACATTCAGGTGGTTTTCTGAGATAATCTTGTTTACTTAGATAGAAATCTTCAACTTGTTGAATTATTTCGGTTGTCCAGACGATTTTGTCGTTGCGTGTTAATCCATAGGATAATAGGTTAGGTATTTTGGAATTTTGGTACGGTAAATTATACAATTTAAATAGGTCATATTGAATATTACCGAAGATTGGAACGGTTATGCTAAATAAAATATTGAAATCTTTAATAAATGCTCTTGTTGTACAAACAGCGTAGTAGTCTGTCAGATGAGTAAAAGGTAGCATTTTTTCTTTTTGTATTAGTTCATTGAATTTATTTAATGGTAAAATATTTTCATGTAAAAGATGTAACCGTGCAAAACTAATTACGTTTTCAATTTCGGATAATATTATTGCAATCTCGTGAGAATGGAGAATTATTAAATTTAATTTAAAACTTAATTGAGTAGATATCTCCAACTGTTCAGTCTTTGCTATAAGCAAATTTATTGTATTCGTGTACTTCGCCTGAGTATTAGATATGATATTTAATATTTTTTGTTGATTTACTTTAAGAATATCTTCATTTTTTCTAATACTTTCGAAATATTTTTCATATAAAATTTCGTCGTCTGCATCAAAGGTACCAAACAAAAATTTTGAAATGGAACCTCCAATATTTAATAGGCCTTTTCGTTCTCTTATTTTCTGAGTAATTATGTTATTAAAAGTTTCTTCATTTCTATGTATTGAAGAATTAGCCATAATCAAATAATGATACACAGGGATAGTATACGTAGTATTCACACATTCTTTAATAATATTTTTCTGAAGTTGTATTAATTCGGGTATTCCAGAAATGTTATAGTGAAATAATAAATATTTTGCATGATCTGCAATATAGATCTTTCCTAAATGGATAGGCAACAAGTTATTCGCGATTTCTTGAACGGAAAATGAGTAACTTTTAGTTAGTATGATTAGAAAGATGAAGGATATGGAGTTCATCTGAAAACAAAGAAACTAGTTAATGTTTTCTCTGTTTGATCCTATTTCTGTGATATACGTTTTTATTCTGAGGATTTCTTATCGTTATATCACTTATTATGTTTATAGGTATCTTTTTGTATGGTTCTTTCATTCCTCTATGTCCATATTTTTCTTCATGATGTAATTTGACTTTTTCCAATTGATCATATTCGGTTTCAATATCTTCTAGGAAAACATTCGCTATTTTTAAATCGAACAATTTAGCTTTAAAATTGCTTTGAAGTATATTAATAAAAGGTATTTTCAATTCGTCATGTTTAAAAAATAAACAATATGATTTTCCGGGTTGTAAGTATTCCTTAATAAATGTTATAAAGTCATTTGTATCACTTATTGAAACTGTGAGTCTGTTACGATTTCTAAATATTTTCGCTTCATGTACGAAATAGGTTTTTGAGGTGTTGACAAATATAATTTGATTTTTATAATGATTCAATGGTCGTTCTGTGAAGGGCAATTCTAATATGGGATTTTCAATACTACTATGTATTGTTTCATTTTGCGCTTCATCATCTTCAAGGATTTTCATGATGTCATCTAATTCATTGTTTGTTAATTCTAGTTCGTCTGAAGTTACGTTAGGAAATAAGGAATCGATATCGTCTTCTACGATGTTGATATCTTTTGATTCATTCAATGCAGTATTCTTATCTATTTCCTTTTTTAAGTCGCAATGAGTATCATTCTGCGATTCATCAGTATTTATTTTTAGCCTAGATAAATAATCTGCGTTGTTATCCTTGTCTGATAATTGCAATGCTTTTTCAGTATTGTTGAAAATTTTAATAAGTTGATTCTGAATTTTCATAGGTAAATGGTTCAAATCTACAGGATAAGATAATCTTCTCGGAATAACTTTTTGAAAATGAATAGGGATTTTACAATTTTCACCTATTAATAAATTATTTTTCAAATCAATTGTAAAATTATTCTGCTTAAGAAATTCAAATCCTACAATTCCTTCATATTGAGTATGGAATTTATATAAAACAAATGGATATTCTTTTTGTAATCCAAAAGAATTTAATGGAAAAGCAACTTTTTCGTGACTAATATCATGTCCATGTGGAGTTATCAAATCTGTGTCCTCTGAATAAATCAAATGTGGAATATTATTATACGCAATTTTTGGATCTATTAAACAAACGGTGCATCCACTATCAAGTAATAATTTACATTTTGGATAATTAATTTCAATGAAAGGTAAATGATTTTTCCTAATTTTGTTGTTTAAAGAATTTAAGTCAATGCGGTTTCTGAGGCAGTTATCTGAAAATTTTCATCAACAATATTTTCATTTTCTTCAATTATATTTGGATCTTCTTCAAATTCAAAATTTTCATCAAATTGATCATTGTCATTATTTTTTGCGTCTAAATTCGTTAATTCTTCAGATATATAATTGGGTGATATCTGTTTATGATTTTGGAAGTGATTAAAACTTCTCGAATTATTATCAAAGAAAGTTCTTTGTGGTGTTTGATTATGATTTTGTATTTGTCTTCTTTGAATTATTGGATTCGCGGTTGTCGTAGACATAGGTGTTTGTCTATATTTGGGTACAAAGTTTTTATTGGGTTTAAATACGTTACTTTTTTGAGATTCGTAAGTATTACTTCTACCAAAAACTTCTTTATTCGTCGGATAATGTCTAGGTACATTATTAATTTGTGGTTTTACATTTATTGATTGAGAAGGAAACGTTTTCATTTGGTATGGTTGTCTCCAAGATCTCATTAAGTCTAATTGGGATTTTTGAGAGATATAATTCTCTACGGTTTGTACTGCTAAATCAAATGTGATATTCGGTGTTGTTAAAAGAGCAGTTTGTAAATCGATCGACACATTGCTAATTAATACATTTTTAGCTAGGTCGGAAGTTAATTGTTTATGTAACAATTTTAATGCGGCGTCTAACGTCGGTTCTGCGTCTATTCTATAATTAATTCTAATTTTATAAGCTTTGATTTCTTCAATGAAATCGGTAATATCTTGATTAGGTTTCTTCCTCAAGAATTGTAACTGATTTTTGAGAACATCCAAATTGGCATGATCTCCGAATTTCTGTAATAAGAAATTCTTAAATGCGTTCCACGTATTTGGTACGTTAGAAGAACGATATTCGGCGTTTGCCTTTTCAATTAATTTGCTTTTAACAACTGCTATACAGTATGTTTTTACTATTTGTTCTGTATTTGCGAATTGTGCGATATACTCTTCACAAGCGCGTAAAAATGAGTTCAATTCTGCTTGTATCCCTGAGAATTTCGGTAATAATGCTCCAAATTCACGGGCAATTCTTAAATTATTTTCCGCCATGACTTTTGTTTTTTCTGACTTTTCTTCTTTATTTAAGTTCAGTTTTTCAATTGAGTCTATGAGCGAATTTATCATAAATATTTTTCTTTGTTAATTTTATTGAGAAATGTGCATTCACTATTTCCAATCTTCGCTTAATATATAACAACCTACTATAATGATAAATTATAGGGAGTTTAGGTTTTTGGCTGAAACCGTGGAAAAAACAGGAATATAATTAACACTTGCAACTTACTGTGATTTGTTTTCCCAAAGTGGAGTCGTCGGCGCTACCCTTGCTTTGCACTCTGTTCGAATTCTTCAATGGTCAATCGAGCTCCGGACTGGTACTACCAAATTCGCAATCATCTGTGAGACACGACTGAGCTTGTGTTTGGTTATATATATATATATGTATATATATTCGTATATAATATATATATATATATATATATATATATATATATATATATATATATATATAGAGAGAGTTATACAATATATGAATAAGGTTCAACGCGGGGGAAAATTTCAATCAAAAGTAGAAATTATAGACACAATAGACCTTGTCGGCATATCCCGTAATTAATAGCAGCAGTAGTTACGAGCTAATTGGCTCTCCTCAGAACGACGTAGCCAAGTTGAAGTTGTACGAACCTGGAGATGGAAAAACAAGAAAGAAACAGACACCCCACAGAAGGAAGTCGACACATTTTAGGCTACTGCTTTTTTACTCTCCGGGCTGGGAGATTTGAAAAAACTACTTCGCCCGTGAAGCTAGAGGCATCCTTGAGGAATATATAGTCGCCTCACGGGCGAAGTAGTTTTTCAAATCTCCCAACTCGGAGAGTTAAAACGCAGTACCCTAAAATGTGTCGACTTCCTTCAGTATGGAGTGTCTGTTTCTTTCTTGTTTTTCCATCTCCAGGTTCATAGAACTTGAACTTGTTTGTTGAACACGTGTCAACGGCTGCCACTAATTGCGGGATATGCCGACAGTGTCTACTTTTGATTGAAATTTTAAATATATATATATATATATATATATATATATATATATATATATATATATATATATATATTGATATAGTATAATATATATATATATATATATATATATATATATATTGATATATATATATATATATATATATATATATATATATATATATATATATATATATATATATATATATTCTGGGTAATCTCTCTTGAGGGAGGTGTTCGCGTATGAGAAAAATACGTATCAATTGCAGATTGGTAGTAACTGACTTTCTAATTAAGCAAGTTATATTTTTCTTCTTTGAGTACCTACCTATTATAATATATTTTTATTCAGGCTCTGGGTTTACAATAATAGTTAGTCCATTGAAATTTTACAGTTTTTAGGTCTAATCTTGCGTTTCTCTTCGCAATTTTATTGTTGAGATGTGTAAAGGGTATCTCTAGGGGCTTAACTCCAATTTTGTAGATTGCAAACCTTGTACGCGGCCGCCATATTGAAAAATGGGTTGCAACCCCAAAAACTTGAAGTAAAACTCCTAGTGACCCCCTCCACACAACCCAACAATAAATTTGAAAACTCTGAGAAACGTAATATCAAACATAACTTTTCAATGGACTAAGTATTTCATAAGTAATGCTTGTGACTTAAAAATAATTTAATACAATAAATCAATTTATGGATAGGTTACTATCAAACACTTCAATTTTCTCAAACAAGTTTTCCATTTGATGATAATTTCCGTTCATCATAATCTTAATTTCAAACACATTTCTTTATTATCTTCAGATTGTTTAGGAAGTTTTGTGGAAACAGTATTCCGTGCGTTACTTGTTGAAGAAACAATGATTGTTGAATGATTATAATTTCAATAAAACAAAGTTATGAATCATTGAATGAAAAGTAAAATATTGTAAGAAGGGAGGTGTATCGCTTATAGCCACTGGGAATGAAGCATGCATTAGAAATATTGACCTCAAATATCAATAAATGGCGAGAGATATGGATCAATCGATTATTATATTAAAATTCATTTAATAGACTGAAATAAACATCCCTCAACCTGAAACTCTAATATTCCATCGATAGAACATCAAATTTCCTAAGCAATGTTTTCCATTATTGATGATTTATAGCTAATTATATTCCGCAGAAAAATATTAGTCAGTCGAAATAGAATAGATATGATTCATTGAATTTCTCGGTATAGAAATGTTCCGCAACACTCAAACATTGAACGTGTATGAACAGTTGCAGATTATCAAAACGTGTTTTCAAATACAATGTAGGTTGAAATGTAGCAGTAATATGGACCCCCACAAAATATTCTGTAGTTTGTGCCAAACATTTTCCAGAGGGAGCACTTACTAGAGAAGGTATTCATCGTTTGCTAGATTGATCAACAGAAGGCAAGAAGGCTAGATGGATAAAGTTAAACTCAATTTAAATGCAGTGCCAAGTATTTTTCTTTATTTACCCCTACTTATCAAAATAGTACACTCTCAAAGAGAATATCCAGCTGAAAGAACCATCATTGAAGGAACGTTGTGAGAAATTGAATTAAGCCTTTGAAAACTCAGATTCAATTTGTAATTTTGTTGATTTAACATCCAATTATAAATAAAGATTTTAATATGTAAATCGTGGAATATAAAAACTTTTGAAACTAACAGCATTTTTTTACACTCTAGTTTTTCCATCCAACGTAACTGAATGTTCACAAATAAACTATACAAATTATTAATCAGAGTTTAGTATATTCATATATGCATGTAAATGTTTTTATCAATGAAAATAAACTGTCTCCGTGGCTGTGGAGTAGAGTTACGCCACAGAACATAGCTTTTAATGTTCTGTGATTTAGGCTGTGATTACACATATAAATGTCATTCCTTTGACGTCATTCATGTGTCAAGTGCTATCTCAAGTAAAAGACAGTTAGGTAACCTCATATTGGTCAATAAAAATAATCAGCAACATATTATTGTTTAAGGTTGTTCAACACATTATCCGGTTAATAAGTATGATATGCTGGATACCGATGTTTTACTACTAATATTTTTATAATTGGTTGCGGTATACCTTGGTTGGTTCTGCCAACTGAATTACATTATCGGCATTTTAATAAAAGGCGACTTCTGTTTCATCAGAAGATACTTAAGTGATAGAGATATAGAGTAAGACTGAAAAATTTATTTTATATATTTTTTACAACAAAATGGAAGGATATGCATCTAAATTATTACCACCAGCCAAAGAAGCTGTTCGTGCTGCTTGTAAAAAATGTGGTTATGCTGGGCATTTGACTTATCAATGCAGAAACTTCTTGAAAGTTGATCCAAACAAGGATATTGTTTTGGATGTTAGTAGTACAAGTAGCGAAACCGAAGAAGAATATATAACACCTTTAATCGAGCTTCGAAGGCAAGAATTATTGGATAAATTGAGTAAATCCAAGAAACCCAAGAAGAAAATGAAGAAAAAACATAAAAAAAGAAAAAAGTCAAGTAGTGAAAGTGATATTTCGAGTGATGAAAGAGAAAAAAGTAAGAGCACCCATAAACATAAAAGGAAGAAGTTGAGAAGAAAGTCACGAAAAGAATCTTCAAGTTCTGATTCTGATTCAGACAGTGAATGTGAAAAACGTAAAAACAGGAAATAGATGGTTCTACATGTACACATAAAATTTATCAATTCATTTTGATATTTCCGTTTACTTTTTTGTAATTTTGAATTTATATGTAACTTTCAAAACTTGTTCAGTAATTATTGAGAACTGATTTCTAATCTTTCATTGTGAATTTACTTTTAATCAAAATTATTTAATGGAAAATTTAAAGCTCAACAACTAGTTTCCTTACATATTTTTAACCCTTCCGATCATTTTTACAATCTTAATGTTTAATTTAAAAAGGATATTATTTTTAGAGACCGTTCAAGTATTATGTAAGTAGATTTATTACAATTATTGACCCTCATCCCTCTTGTCATCAAAAGTAAGCAAAGTTCTTATCGTACCTCCCATATGTACATAAGCATGGAAATATGCATTTTTCTTTCAATGTAATCTGTTTTTTTCTATTGATTCATGAGTATCAGTAGTAATTCCAGATATATATATATATATATATATATATATATATATATATATATATATATATATATATATATATATATTCAGATAGATAGATTTATTTATACACCAACATTAAAAGTACATTTAAAATGACAATTTTGTGGCTTGTCAAAAATATATCAGCATAATATACAGTGTAAATAATCAATTTTACAAATAAGTTCCAGATAGAATATTAAGATATAGAAACATAACACAAGTCAACAGATCTGAGTATAATATTCCAACAGATCAGGCTCCACACCCAGAAACTCATCCACAAAAGGCCATATCTGGTAAAAATGCCTTGATACTTTACAAAAACTAGTTTAATTTAATAATTTTACACTGTGAAGTAGCTTGTTATAATTTCAGATTTAGAAAATTATTCAGTGACCTAGCCAACCTGTATCAAGAGGTTCTTAGCAAAGAGCATGATCTGGTGCCATGGTTATGTGTATCTGAATAAACTGATAAATAATTAACTTTATTGCGAATTTCCAAAAGTGATTGATAAATATATAAACAAGGTACAGTTAAAATTCTATAAGTAAAGTAGGAAGAGCAAGTCTTCCTACTCCCGCCATCGTACGCACCGCCCATTTTTGCATAGGAAAAATGCTTATTGCTGAAAGAGTTTCTCCATAGGCCCACACCATACGCGACATGCTAATTGAAAAGCGCATGTCAAATACACAAAAGAGCATTCTCGCTCATACAGTCCCTCAGCTTGCGAATAAGGCAGATGGCGCTGGCTAATTGCCCAGTCAACTTAAGAATGTGCGCATGCCAAGACAGTGAATCATTAAGTGTTAATCCCAGTAAATCAACTGATGCTCCCTTGGTCAGGCGAGTTATTGTAGTAAATATAATATTTTGTGTCTTTCTCGGGTTCACCATCAACTTATTAGATGAAAACCATTCAGTAGCCTACCCTATTGGCTGTTCCTTCATCTGTTCTACTTCCGAGCCTTCTCTGCCAGTGCTCAACAGCATAGTATCATCAGCAAAAAGCACATACTCTCCATCAAGCTGGCAAAAATAATCAAAATATATTATAAATAGGAGTGGCCCCATGACAGAACTCTGAGGTACACCATGTTCAACCAATCTTAGGATGAACTTGCATTTTCCACAGTAACACACTAATATCTGTGAGACAAGTAATCATTCAATAACTTTAAAGGAGTTCCCCGTATGCCAATATGCTCAAGTTTGCTAATTAATATTTTGTGTGATACCTACACAGTCAAATGCCTGTAACAAGTCCAGGAGAGACGCACAAATCAGTTTACCATGTTCCAAAGCATCAACAATAAGTTCGAACTACTTACGAACTGCCTGTATAGTGGATTTTGCAGGACGAAAACCATATTGCTCAGCAATCAACACATCAATGCTTTCCAAAATCAGTCTCTTTTTCAATAACACTTCTGGTATTTTACCAAATATAGGAATAATACTTATGGGTCTATAATTATCGAGAAGGGAAGAATCGCCCTTTTTGAATACAGTAACAATCTTAAATTGGTCTAGAAAAACTACTTGAGAACTACAAGAATTATAAAATGCAGTGAGCGGTTGAAGAATAATATGGGCCGTTTTTTTCACAATGTAAGAGTTGAGACCGTAATAGTCAACGGCGTCTGATTGCTTCAAATTCATAATGGTGGTCAAAAGCTCGTCAGTATCGACCGGATGGAGAAATAAGGAACAATCTGGTGAAGATGCTTTTTGCAAGAAATGAGTATATTCAAACTTTGACTTCGGCAATTTTTTTAATAATCACTCGGTCACATCAATAAAAAAATCATTCACAGCACCTGCTGAAATCCCAATATTTGAAGATTTAATCTGCTTATTTCGCTCAAAGTTTACCAATCTCCAACTATCCTTAGTTCGATTTGCAGAAGAATATATAAAATCATCATAAGCTTTCCTCTTAGCAACAACAATAGATCTTGTATACAACATTTTCAACCTTGTGAGAGCTAATTTAGATTCTGGTGTCCTAAGTACATTATGAATTATAGAAGTGATCATGACCTTATCCCTCAATTTTTGCAAGTTGTCATTGAACCAATTTACTGGAGGCTTACCATTTAATCGAATTTTTTAATAGGAAAAATGTTTTTAACCATCCACATAATAATTATCCACAAGAAAAGAGGTACATTCATCAATCTTGCAATCTTTATCGAAAAACACGTCCCAGTTTAAGGCCGATAGGAAATGTCGCAATCTATTCATACTACTAGCATTAAACCTTCTGACAAACTTGAATTCCTCCTTTCTGCAATTTTCCAGGTCTACTCTGATAAACTGAGCTGAGTGGTCAGATATTTCAGCATGTATAATACCTACCATCTTGAAAGTAATCACTGCTAAGACATGTAAATATATTATCTATACATGATTGTGTGTTACCAAATATGCGAATAGGTTCAGAAAGTGTTGGCTTCAAATTAATGAAGAAAATAGAACCAAAAGATCACTGAGGTTACGAGAGTGATTCCGAAACTCCACATTGAAGTCACCAACAAGGCATATTCTATTCGACCCACTTACAAATTTTGTAAGAATATCTGTCAGAGCATCCAAAAACACTTCAAAATTTCCACCTGAAGGTCTGTATATAGTAATAACTAAAAGGGTTAAACTAAAAGTTTCAAGTTTGAGAACTCTATAGGTACCGCAAAATTCAGCATGCAATTCTAAACAGTATTTTCCCAGCAAAAGAGGTTTAAATACAATACCAGGCTTAATATAACAGGAAACTCTACCGTGAATGTGATTTTTTCTATAAAAATAGGAAACGATTTCATAACACCTTAAAGAATACAACCCTATGCTACTTGCATTCGCCCAATGTTCTGAAACACAAACAACAGATTAGTCAGATTCCTCCAGAAGTATGGGGAGTTCATCAGTCTTATCAGATATTCCCTGTGCATTCATATGAAATATTGCAAATTCACTGTACGAATTTTTGGCTTTTATTTTATCACTTAGTACACGATTAGACTTACGAACTACATTACCACGACAACTAGATCTGTCGTGGTAATCCAATACTGCAGTAGGCTTCTTGCCAGTCGCTCCCTAATTATAGATTTTCGAATCTCCCAGTCTGCTATGTGAGAATGTAACCTTCGGTTTAGATGAAATAAAAAAGTATTTATTCATTCACCTTCAGGCCATATTTCTGGATTCTTCAAGGAATCGATTTTATCTTTTAGTACGCTTATTCTGAAGGAAGAATATTCTGGTCTCCTGGAATCCAGTTTGGCGCATCGCACATCGTCAAAACCATTTTCATTGAGATACTCATTAACTTCAGCTTCTCCTATATTTGTATCTAATTTGCAAACATGCAAGTGACCGAACTGTCTGACACCCTTGATATTAATTTTATTTGCATCACTAGTGCCAATTATACTATTGTGTTTTCGCTTTGGATGAAATTGATTGGCAGCTTTCAATTTCTCAACTAGAGGTTGTTTTTCCAAGTTTAAACCTTGATTTTCCTGCATTTTTGTTTAATCTGGGATTCATTAACTGTTTGTATGTGTTTATCAGGCAAATTTTCACTTTTACTTTCAAGTGAGCTCGGTTCTTTACCAAGGTTGATGCTATCATCCATAAGAATGTTCTGTTCCCTCAGAGTATCGGCAACAGCTAGGTTGGGCTTTACACTGCTTGAGTATTTACATTTTTGTTTAAATCTGTGCATACAGTGGTTTTTGCCGTAAATCTAATTCGTTTCTTATATTAGTACCTTCACGATTCAAATTCTCCGTAAGTCTTTGGAAACTGAGATCCATTTCTTTCCATTTTCATTTATATATTACCCTATATATCAGTAGATATATATTAGGTATATCCGAAGGGATTCCATGTGTTTGTTCAGTTTGCAATTTATTTAACTCTAATATCAACATTTTTATTTCATTATTTGCAGATTGCAACTGCTCTATACTAGAATAATTTTTACCCTTTGCGTGCATTTTTTCTTCATAACTCTCCAGTTGCTTTTCCATAAATTCTTTTGTTGAAATCAATCTTTCGTTTTCATTAATGATCGTTTCATATTTCTTCTGTAGTTCTTGATACTTATTTTTATTTGAAGTATTTTGTAAGTTTTCATTCATTTGCTCCATTTTATCAGCGTGATTTTTCAGTTTTGCATTTTCATTAATTAAGCTATCATATTCTGATATCTTTTTATTCAATTCTTCCATTTTCTCGACTTTACGTTGTAGATCAACAATTTTACTCTCTAAGGTTTCCTTATGTTTATCCTTTTCCTCAATCAATCTTGACATTTCTTGAAACTCACAAGTCAAGATTTCCTCACGTTTCTCTGATTCTTCCTGAGAACTTATATTTTCTTTGAGAATCTCAATTTCCTGTTTCAATTTACGATTTTTTTGCATTATGTCAGCAATGCTGCCATATTCTTCTCGACACTTTGGGCAACATAAAATTACCTTTTTTTGTTAATGGGAAATATTTCTCTTCAGAAGCAGAGAATTTTAGACACTCTTTACAATGAGTATAAACACAGCCATCACAATTAAAAAGGACATATTTATCTTCATCTAGGGTGCACTTACTGCACTTCATTTGACTTCAGTTCATTTTACCATTAACGAGGACGTAATCTTACGCTCTATATATACATTTATATATAATAAATTCAATGGACCATGAATCAATTCTGTGATAGTTCATATTTAAATGAGAGGTAATAAGATATACCTACTCGTCTAAAAATCACTTACTGAACAATTCTTTATTCGACTAGTTTCGCCTTTTACGGCATTAACAAGAATGTTAAAAGCTCGTAATGAAGTTTTTTGAACCTTGGATCTAATTCGTAGCAATAGCCAATGATGAAACATGTTCAATGGTCCCCATTCTTTCGTTAATATCTCAAAGGTAATGAAGTTTTTTGAACCTTGGATCTAATTCGTAGCAATAGCCAATGATGAAACATGTTCAATGGTCCCGATTCTTTCGTTAATATCGCAAAGAGTTCGTTTATATACCTCCTTGATTAAAGGTTCTTCAATTACAAGATTTTTTAGTTTAGATATCATGCAATGTATTAAGGGAATGATTTTGCTACAAGAGCAATATTTATCGCCAGATATTTCTTTAGTCGCTGCTTCCAGTGGGTGTAATATGTTGAGAAGCGATGTTATTATTGTCAACACCATACCAGTTAACACTGCCGGTGCTGTTTTATAACTAAACAATGACAAATTACATTTTTCGATATACCAACTACCAAAAAAAAATTTGAGATATCGGAAGAAATATATCCATATTATATGTATATCGTAACTAGATGATTCGATATATCGAGTTGAAGCAATATATCGCATAGATATATCGATATTTTCGAAATATCCATCTATACCGTGCACTCCTGGTTAATAGCACAGAACATACCAAAAAAGTAAGATATGTTCTGTGGTAATTAGTAATCAAAATGTCGAGGTGGATTGCTGTTGTGCTGTGTAGGGAGATTAATAAATTTTAAAACGATTAATAAATCTGAAGTATTTTATATAAAATTAATTTTGTAAGGAATTATTATTGTTAATTATGGATTTTGGAACAATATTACACAAGGCTCAAAAGAATGAAGTCACTAAAAAGGAGGTGAGTCAATATTGAATAGATTCAATTTCATTCTAATATGTACTTAGCTAGGTACTAATATTTAATTATGCACTAGTATACTAATTAACCGTTCAGGGTAATACATATTTCATCCTATTTTCAATTTTTAGCCAATCAGGTACTATTCAACAAAATTCGAACCCCCAAAAAAAGAGCAAAGAAATAAAAATCAAGTGGCTATTAATGTTAAAAAATTTCTGGAAAAAAAGGAGCAAGAAGAAAAACAGAAGCGCTTGGAAGCTCTTAAAAAGAAAGAAGAATTATTAGCATTGAGATCAAAGGTATGTTTAGGTTATAAGTAGGTCAACATTAAGGGTTTTTCTAAATTTAAAGAATTAATTTAACTGACCAAAGAATGTTGTACTTCTTATTATCTCAAAATCTGTACTAGTTTGTTGTTTTCAACACAAAATAGAGAAGTACCGTAAATTTCATGAAAATTGAAGGAGGTGGCCAGCCTTGTAATAGTATTATTTATTTAATTTTAATACACTTATGTATTTCATTTCAAGTAATTTTTGAAAGATCAATGGTATTAGCAATTCAAGTATTGAGTTCATATTTGTTTTATTCAGCACAAAATAAGCACATTTTGTTATAAAAAAATTTGTACTTGCTTATTTTGTGCCACATTAAAAAAATTGTTTTCAAGTTTGCTTTCCCAATTGAAAATCTGAGTTTATATTAGTTTTTTTCATAACAAAATGTGCAAGGAACATAAATTTCATGAAAATTGATTGTGGTGGGTCCACCAATGTTAATCATGGAATATTTCTTATATAAATTGAAGTTGTTAGTTTATACATTTTGGTTAACTGTTATACTATAAAGAACTGCAATACACCAGAATGAGTATCAAAGCATAAATAATTGACATCAAATTTATAAAATTAAATGTTTAATTCTGTTTTATATTTCAATTTTAATGTTACCAGTTTTGATATTGGGTATTTAAGTATATGCTAAATCTTCTGTGAATTTCAAAGATGCTAAAAAACTGATGATTTCAGGATAAAAAAGCTGTGAAACGAGTTAGTGTCATGCTTAAGAGAACTAAGTCAGCAAATCAATCTGTAATTGAAGATGCTGTTGACTCTGATAATACAGCACTAACTTTGGCTGGTCCTGCTCAACCAGATGAAGATGACTATGGCTATGTTTCACAGGAGGCATCAGCTTTTTATAATAAAATGATGGAGAAGTATAATAAGATGCCTGAGGAACCACCTAAATTTTTAACAGAGAAAAGAAAAGTCAGTACAAATCTTAATAATACAAAAGATAGAGTTAAAGCTGCATTGGAAAGAGAAAAGGAGGAAGCATTGATGCCTCACAAGAGAAAAAGGAAGCCTAAAAATCTTGATGATGATTCTGTGCAGGGATCTGATGACAAGCATGAAGAAGTTGAAGAGAAGCATGAATCTAAAAAACTTAAAGTGGAAAAGCCTAAGCCAAAGGCACCACCACCGATGAATTTTGCAGGTAATCTTGTTTTACATAAATACTTCCTAATTGCTATTCATAGTATGTATTTTGTTGATAAATTTTTGACTGTTGAATAATACTGAGTACTGAGAATAATAATAGTACTTACACTTCATTTAACTAGATATGGAAATCACTTAAATTTGACTAAACCCTTATGATGAATATGCCATATAATTATAAACACTTCAGATTAAAAATATATGAAATTAGACATAATTATTTTTCAACATTTAAGTTTAAATTGATTATTATAGTTATAGAGAGAAAAAATTATATTTTATTATTTATATTTAGAGTGCATTTTTATCAGTCATAGATATGTATGCCATAAAAGGAAATAATGACTATGAATGAACATAAGAAATAGTTCAACAGTGGCAGTTTACAATCAATTAAGGACTGAGATAATAGATACAGAAGATTTTTTTTACTAAGGAGGCTAACGATTGTAAATCATATGCAATGGTGAGAAATAGGATACATAGGCTGGCTAAGCAACAGAAGTGTGAGTTTTATGAAAATCTGATACACAACCAAAGAAATAAAAAAAAAGTGTAGTACACTGAAACACCTGATTACTAGCAAAAATAGAAGTATCTATGATGTAGAATTTGATGGAGTGGTATGTGTTGATAGAAGTGTCGTTGCAGACAAGTTTAATGAATACTATATCAGCAGTATTAAAAAAATATTAGAAACGACTTTCAAACACAATAATTCAGACATACAAATTGTTACTGCAACAATAAGGTTTGAAAATTTTCAGTTGTTAAATGGTGAGCAGTTGAAAGTCATTATTAAATTAATGCCCAACAAAGGAAGTCCAGATGGTATGACGATGGAGATCATTAAGCTATGTTTTCAGGAAATAGAAAGTGTAATAGTTAATTTGATCAATAGTTGGTTGGAGGTTGATGAAATTCCTCTGCAGCTGAAAGTGGCTACAATTGGCACTGTCCAGAAGGTGAAAGGAACATTGCACAACAGTTTAGACCTCTCAACACTTTGCCAACATTTACCAAAATATTAGAAAAGGTGGTATATAGTCAACTGCAAGAATTCATAATACAAAATGAAATATTGTCACCATATCAGTCTGGCTATAGAAACAACTATAATTGTGAAACTGCTCTTCAATTTGTGTTAAATGAATGTAAAGAAAGTAAAAATGAATGATTTTATAAAGTAGCGATTTTTTTAGATTTTAAAAGGGTATTTGAAACAATAGACAGGCAGAAATTGGTGAGAAAACTGTGTTATTATGGAATAGGTGGTTCAGTGTTGAAATGGATCGAACATTACTTGTTGCATAGGCAGCAGAAAGTGAAGTGCGAAGAAATAACATCCAGCTGCAGAATGATTGGCGATGGAGTGCCACAAGGTAGTATATTGGGTCCACTTCGTACTTTACATAAATGATAAGGAAACGATTTTGAAGCATTGTAAGTTACATTTGTTTGCAAATGACACTGTAATATATTGCACGGGAAATAATAATGCTGAGGTAGAACTAAAATTAAACAAAGATCTTGAAAGAATATGTACATGGCTGGAGATAATACAAGTTGAAATTAAATTCTGATAAAACTAAGGCGATGGTATGTGGAAAAGATAAGTGCAAAATTCAAATAAAGCAGCAACAGGTAGAGGTGGTTGATGTGATAAAATATTTAGGAATTGTAATTGATAGAAACTTGATTTTCAGAGCACATAAGTTATGTCTGTAAGAAAATTTCCAAAAAAAAAATGTATTATACAGATCTAGTAGGTGTTTTACTATAACTACAAGGATAACTGTTTTTAATACTATTGTATTACCCCACTTCTGTTTCGCGGGGACGTTCTTGTATCTTGCTAACTCAACTGATTTCAAGAGGCTTCAATGCTTGCAGAATAATGAGATGAGAATTATCCTAGAGAAAAGGAGGGACACTAGGATCGAAGACATGCTGAAGGAGTTAGACTGGATGGAGGTTAAGGATATGCTGGAGAAGAATGCTGTGAATTTTTTTCATAAAGCAAATTTGAAGCTGGCACCAGAAAGACCTGACACCTGAAAGACAAATTGACATGGTTTTTTCAAGTTCATGATCACAACACCAGGAAGAGAGACAATTTTATGTTGGACCATAGGAATACGAGATCAGCACAATATTGTGTCTTTTTTAGGGCAGTTGTACAAGTATAATAAATTGTCAACTGACTTGAGGAGAGATACTGAATTAAAAATCTTCAGGAGGAAACTAAGAAGAATTTATCTTATGAAAATGAACGAGCACTGAATAACTCTTTGAGAGACTAATTTATAAATATTTGAGATTATTATCTTTATATATAATGTGTTTAATTATGTTTGTATGTTAATTAGTATAGCACAACGTGTTAAATAAACATTTCTTTATATATTTATTAAGCTCAACTTAAAAATAATAGTTTTAAAATGTTATTTCAAAAATGTATTAACAACTTGATAAAATATACTCCAATTGTAATTAAAATTTGAAATTTTTTTCACTACTTTTTGTTAATTATGTTATTTTTCTCCTGGAAAGTTTTAAAAACAGATGTAGACAGTTGCTAATTGCGTTGAGTACATATAAATTTATTTTGTTAATTAGTTATTATTATTAATTGTATTGATCTACAACATTTTATTCAAATCTATTCCAGATCTTATTAAATTAGCAGAGAAGAAACAATTTGAACCTATTATAATAGATAAAAAACCTAAAGAAAAAGAGAATCCTCTTACTAAAAAACAGAAGAAGGAACTGGAAAGAGTAAGGGAGTGGGAGGAAAGGAAAAATGATAAAAATAAAATGCCTGCATCTGACAAACGAAAGTCTGCAGATCATCAAAATCCAATTGGTGAAAATGTGAAAGACAAGGTAAATAAATCTAGTAGCACATCCATATTGGCAGATGCTCTAACTAAGAACAAGACAAAAGTTAGTTCTTCATCAAAGACTGAAAAATTGTCAGAGAAACCTGAAGTGATAAATAAACCTAAAATCGATTGGGGCCCCAAACATCCTGGTGCTGGACGATTGAACAATTCAAATAATAGTTCTCTGATTGGACAAAATTCAAAATTATCCCATGGATCCTCTAGTTCTAAATCAGAAAGCACACAACGATCTTCGAAACCTGCAACAGGTGATGTGCGGAAACCTTTATCTAACACTGTTGCAAAACCTAAACCAAATGATAACTTGAAACCCAAAGCATCACTTTCTAAAGACAGTTTAAAGGTCTCCAATGCCACAAATTACAGAAAAACAGAAAATGCTATAGTAAGTCAAGAGAGGCCATTAGATAGAATGAAACCGAAAGAATTCCCACCTAGAGATATGATGAGGCCTAAACAGTTCCCTCCAACAGATATGAGGAAACCAATGAGCAGGCCAAACAAAATGAAAGTTAATAAAGGTAAGGTTATATATTTAATGTTTGGTTGGAAATATATTTATGAAACTTATGTAGTGAACTATTACAATTGTCACAATATTTATAGTGTGTAGTTTCTGTTGATAATGTAGCAAAAAATAAAATATTCAATTTAGTAAAATATTTTTTTAAAGGTCGCATAATGGATGATGATGATGAAGAAGAAGATTCGGAGATGGATGATTTTATAGATGATGGTCCAGAAGAGGAAGAAGATTATTCTAAATATATTAGTGAGATATTTGGTTACAATAAATCTAAGTATGCGCGCTATGATGATGAAGATGATGCTCTAATGGAATCTTCTTATGCTCAGCAGATGAAGGAGGAAGTTATTAGCACAAAAATGGGTATGTTAATTTATATTTTATTCCTGTTTCTTAAATTTAATTGAAATTCTTTTCAATTCAGGTATAATGGAAGACTTAGAAGATATGAAGTTAGAAGAAGAGCATAAAAGAAGAAAAGCTCTGATGAAGAAGAAACTCAGTAAAAAGAGATGAAAATTCTGGTACTCATCCCTTACTGTATATATTTGTAGATTTATATTATTTATAAAGTTTGGTTATTATTTGTTGAGAACTAATTGTGATAAGTTACACCATGAAGCAAATGAAATAGTTTTATAATTTTATATATTTTGATTGTTTCTAAATGGTTATATACAGTTTTATATATACATCAGAATAATAATGGATATTGTGATTGAAGTTTATGTATAAAGATATATCAATTAATATAACAAATAATTGTTTTTATTGTTCAGAATATCAAACATTTCAAGAGAGGAAAAGTACAATAGTTTACAATATAGTGTATTAGACAATAGGCATTCTCAAATTACTAAGCCAAACCACAACACCCACCATCTCGATCTTCAAGCACCTAGTCTATATCCGTCTCATCAGCACGGTATCACAATGATATCGTCTCAACAAATCAGAGTTATTTCGCGGACTGAAATATGTCCATAAAAGATTACATATATTCGAGGGTGAATTGACTCCAATATATATTTATATATATATATATATATATATATATATCTATATATATATATATATATACACACGAGGGGCAGCTGGTAAGTTCACTGCCTAGAGTGCTTGATGAAAGACGAGTTTAGTTTTTTATTTTTCAATATAATCACCCTCAAGTGAAATACACTTCTCACAACGTGCATACAATGCCTTTAAACCATTGAAATAATATTCTGAAGATTTCTCTTGAAAATGGCTCTCCACGGCTTACTTCATCTCTTCAGGATGGTCAATTTCTGCGAACCCAGTGGCTTTTAAAAAATCCCTCGAAACGCGAGCGGTGTAAACGGGCGCGTTGTCTTGCAGGAACATCACACCGCGCGCCAACTTTCCACTTCTCTTTTGTACGACTGCTTCACGTGCCTGGCCCAATAAATTGGCGTAGTATTGACCATTCATAGTAGTTCCATTAATAACATTCCCTCGCTATCCCAGAAAATAGTCGCCTTAATCTTAGAGGCTGACTTTTCCACTTTAAACTTCTTTGGTGGTCTTTCTCCTTTATTAATCCACTGCATAGATTCTTGTTTGGTCTACGGATCATACTGACCAATCCAGGTTTCGTCTACTGTCACAATGCGGTTACAAAATTCGTCAAAATCCTTCTGACACAACTCCAAAAAATAATTACAACTCTCCAGTCGTCATTGTTTGTCGAGTGGTGTGAGCATTCGCGGTACTCGAGGCGCACTAATTTTTTTCATGTGTGAAATTTCTTAGATTCGCTCTTTACTAATCTGTAACTCTTCAGCTATTTGCCAAAATTTTATTTTTCTATCGGCCTCAACATTTTCCACTTTGTAAACATTTTCTTCGGTCACTGTTGACATCTCTCTCTTCGTTGTTTAAAAAGTCGAGCCCATTTTTTTACCATTGTATATGATGGCCCGGAATCCTGAAGAACCGATAACATTTCTTCAGTAATGTCTTTCGACGAGATTCCTTTTTTACAAGGAAATTATTCACTGCGCAATGCTCAAAATTGCGAGAATTTTCAGTTTCGGTGGAAATGGTATTGTTACTTGTTCCAGGTTTGAAGTGTTAATGAACCAAATGAGTGTTATTTATACTAACAATTAGTGCCGCAACTTGTGCTATAATTAACGAGATGATGAACCTTTTCGTTAAGTACCTTAGGTCGCGAACTGATCGATCGCCCCTCGTATATATACACTACCGTTCAAAAGTATTTGGACACCTCATAAAATGCAGTTTGTAAGGGTTTGATTGAGTGAAATGATGTCATAATTATTTTAACATGTTTATCAATCATTTTTAGGCGTAACAAAAATATAATTTTTAAATTTTGGACTCATCTATGTGTCCCATTTTATTTTTAACAACAACCTCACAAAACTTCGGTAAACTCGCTACTAATTTTTCCAAAGTTGTCTTCTGCCATTCATCTTGCAATTCATTCCACAAGTCTTCCTGAGCTGTGGGACAACTTTTTCGCACCTGTTTATCTAGCTGATCCCACAGTAGTTCGATAGGGTTTAAGTCAGGGGTCTGTGGGGGCCTGTTTCATGAGTTTCATATCATGAGTTTCAACAGCTGTTGTTATTTTCGTTTCAAAAAGTCCTTGCATAGTGTTGATGTGTCCTTCGGGCAATTATCCTGTTGAAATATGAATCCCAGATCACTTAAATGGGCTCCACAAGGGACTGCACTACCCTCCAATATCTTTTTCTATCCTTGTTTTTTTTTTAATTCCTTGTATTCGCACAAGATCTCCAACGTCGGAGCCACCAAAGCAGCCCCAAACCCGTGACACAGACCCTACACCGTTCAACTGATGCCTCAGAACAAGTGTCATTCACCCTTCAGTTTGACTGTTGCCTAACGAAAACTCTCCGTTTGGTTCCAAAAATTTCAAACTTTGACTCGTCCGATCAAAGGACCTTTTCCCAATCTGCTTTTGTCCAATTCTTGTATTCTCTCGCCAAATTAAGTCTCTTCTTTTTATTAATAGATTTAAGAAGTGCTTTTGAGTATCACGGCCCACATTAAAGTCTGGTGCTATTTCCGGTGAAGTTAATCGCCTATTTCGTTTACCATTAACAACTATACTCAAATCTTCACTCGAAGTTGTAGCTTTTGGTTGCCTGGACGAGGTTTGTTGCAAATTGTTCCTTCAGCCGCAAACTTCATAACGATGAAGTCAACAGTTTGTCTTGGTATCTTCTGTAGTCTTGAAATCCCACGATTACTTTTACCTGATTTATGAAGACCGATTATTATGCCTCTAGTCTCTTGGGAATAGTCCTTAGTTTTACCCATTTTATTTCAAAAATTTAACTCAAACGCGAAAAACAAAGAAATATTGGTATACTCTGAGTACTGAGCTGTGGAGAGCGTAATTTTTGTTCGAATGACATCAGATAACTAATGTAAAAATATTTGTAGTAGTTATTCAATATACTACTTGTGTTTATTTCCCGGTAACTAAATCAAAACAAAGTTGGGACTTCAAAGATTAACTTTAAATAATTTCCGACGATAACACTATTATGTTTTTATGTTCAACAGTCAGCAAATACCAATAAACTATTTACTATTGTACTGTAGATATGTATTTTAGGTGTTATAACAAATTGCAAGTGTCCAAATACTTTTATATATATATATATATATATATATATATATATATATATATATATATATATAAAACTATATATATATATAAAACTTGGTTCTCGGAATGAGCCGCGTTCTAGATTTATAAAATCTCGACGTTTCGGCTTCCGTTGTGAAGCCATCTTCAGAGCCTGACTTGTCAGTTGACTCCGAAGAGTAGGCAGGTTGAGACTTCGGAGTTAACTATTAGAAACGATTTGGCTCGTGGAGTAGGCAGATTGAGGCCACGCAACCGAATCATTTCTTATCGTTCCTAGTTTCCCTCATTTGGTTCGTGGACTAGGCAGATTGAGGCCACGTAACCAGGTAACCTTTCCTCATTTTCCTTCATTCAGTTCGTGGAGTAGGCAGATTGAGGCCACGTAACCGAGTAACCCTTTCCTTTACTAATTTATTCCAACTCCTGAAGATGGCTTCACAACGGAAGCCGAAACGTCGAGATTTTATAAATCTAGAACGCGGCTCATTCCGAGAACCAAGTTTTATACATACTTCGGACCGCGGAAACCTTTCTGAACATTTCATATATATATATATATATATATATATATATATATATATATCTTAACATCTCCTTCCCATTTACTTGATAGTTTTGTCTGTTTATATTTTAGCTGAAAATTAATATTTTTAGTGTTAACAGACATTAAAATGCAAATCTCCTGTTCTAGTAGATGTTTTGCTATGAATTGTAGATTGAAGACTATTACAGATTTTTTATGAAGCTACAATTTGTAGCGGAACGTACGCAAGAAATAATTGAATTTTTGTTCATATAAATATATACATATATATTTAATTCTGTTTTTCGATAGTTTTCTTGTTTGTTCAGAATTCAACAGATTTTTTTCCACTTCCAAATATTGCAATATGGGGTTGTGAATAAACAGAATGAAGGATATATTTCGGTCGTAAGTAACTCTGAGTGAAGTATAACTATTAGTTAGTAGGTGTTGAACATATTATTTCATGTAATGGGAATGTGATATATATCCACAAAAAGATACATAGTCGAGGACATAGTTATGTCCGCGGTTACCATCCGTCACCTTAATTTTGCATGATTTGATATTTTAATCAAATTGCACTCATCAAAACATTTAACATTCATCATCAATGTATTCAATGAATGCACTCCAAATTTCAAACTTTTCGTTACCTAACTGAAAGAAATAAAATTTTTGAAGGTTTATTGAAATTTTTTAGATAATACTACAAATATATAGTAGTGTACTGTGAATATATCTGTAATACTATTACTGTGTAAGTGTAGGATATTAGATGGACCGCTAAGTACTCCCTTGACTAACCCATTTACAAATATTCCTACATATGTGTAATTTAGTGCCCTATAGTTCAGATTATTCAATTTTGATCGGAGGTCATATATCGAAATTGATCAGTGCCAAGGTCGCGGACTGAATTGTTTTTCATGAAAACAATTGGGTCTTTTCTGGGTACATTTCTTTGTCAAAGCAATCGATCAATTTCTGCTTCAGAAAAAGTATTTTCTGATATAACAGAAGTAGCAAGTTTTGATGACAGTTTGAATATGTGAGGATTTATGTGTTTATTTTGTTTTTACTATTAAAAAGATTTTTCGTTCTAAATCGGTAGGTATATCTAAATCTAAATAGGTAGGTACGTATTTACTTCTGTAACAGAAGCTTTAGGATTGTTCGTTGAAACAGTATACTGTTTTACGCCCCAGATTCAGTAAAGATTATCGAATATTTTATCACATAGTCTTCCAACATCCTCTTCCAGAATAGTTGAGGCAGTACCTTGCTATTAAAAATGGTTTCACTTATTTGAATTCTGTGGTGAAACCATGTCGTTTATGGGGCTCTTTAGAAAAGTAGTTTCAATATATATTAAGTGTAATCGATGATGGTCTAATTTCTTACAAACTTTTTTCCAACTATATTTCTGGGCAGTCACATTTTTTGTTCAGATAGCTTACCTAGAGTGAATTCCACTAAGCGTTCACAACGTCTAAAATACTCATTTATGCGTTCCACATGGCGACCACGATCGTTGTGGTCGCGTCGAAAACGTCATTAATGACGTCATTATTTATGCTCACGACAAGCTCTCAACGACCCTTCTCAAGAGGGGGTCGATGGTCGATGTGAGCGTTTTGAGAAATCGAGCGCACTTTTGAAAGCTAAAAGCATCAAACATGGCGACAACAACAATCTCCTTCTATTGTGTAAAAAAAGAAACTCTAGTGGATCTCAAACTTTCTCCTGCAGATGCTGAACGTGCGTTAACAGGTAAATATTATTGTTAAATGAAGCTTAGTAAGCATAATTACAGTTTATAATTTATCGCAATTTATATATTTTCATCATTTCTGATGAATCAACAACTTCAATTATCAATAAAAATATATTTGTCAAACCGAAACTTATTTTGATTTCAGATTCAGGTTTTGCTGATAAGTTATTAACAGAAACCTTGAACCAACAATCAGGACCATCGACATCGGCTATTGTTGATAATGACCTGTCTTTGGTGCAAAAGACTTGGTGCAATCCTGTTGCAGTTGCATCTTCCACTGGTCTTTCAGTAAAAACTTCAGAAACTAATAAGGTTATGAGAGAATCTGATAGTGGATGTTCTATAAGTGAGTTGGATGATACTAAACAATTAGAATTATGATTAAAACAATGAAAACATTGAATTTTATTCTAGAATCAAATAAATCACAAATAGCAACTCTACTGGCAAAAAGACTGAAGCAAAAAGAAGATCATGAGGAACAAAGAATGATACGGCACAAAGAACGAATGGAAATGGATGAAAAATTTCTAAAAGTATTAGAAAAGTTAGCTAATAAATAAGTTTTATGTTTATCAGAAATAAGTTTTATCAATTTACATTCTTTATCTAAAAATCAGTTTTGAAAATCTCAGATTCTAATAGATTACTTTCTAATTTTTAAATTCTATTTAGAAATAAGTTTTATCAATTTACATTCTCTACTTAAAATCAGTTTCGAAAACCTCAGATACTATTAGTTTATTTTCTAATTTTTAAATTCTATTTAGAAATAAGTTTTATCAATTTACATTCTTTATCTAAAAATCAGTTTTGAAAATCTCAGATTCTATTAGATTACTTTCTAATTTTTAAATTCTATTTAGAAATACGTTTTATCAATTTATATTCTCTATTTAAAATCAGTTTTGAAAACCTCAGATACTATTAGTTTATTTTCTAATTTTTAAATTCTATTTAGAAATAAGTTATTAAACATTAAAATATTCTAACAATATTTGTTGTACCTTTTATTTAAACAAAAAGTAAATTTTATTTGTTGTATTTGATGTAGTTTAATGAAACCCAAAATTTTTTATTTATTATTAATTTTACAAAGAATTCATAATCAAGTCTCTTTTGTAAACTCCAGCATAACTTCTTATTTCACGCGGAATATTTCCATTATTTTCTTCCTTATGCTCAGGTATAGTGATGATAAATATTTCATCTTCTCGTGAAATACAGTAATGGATAACACAGCATGCAACAACATACTCTGCCATTAAGTCTACCTTTGTTATTGGTAGACAATGTAATAAGCTCCTTATTCGTCCTTTCAATAATCCTATGCATCTTTCAACAGTCACTCGTGCAGCTGAATGATGATAATTATATATTTTTTGTTTCTCAGTTAAATGTCCATTATCTCTATATGGAGTGAGTAAATGCTGATGTATTTCATAAGCAGAATCTACCAGAATATGACTATTTTCAGGGAATGCATCAACATCGTTCAAGTAGTCTGCAACTTCTGACAAACGAAAAACTCTTTGATCATGCACAGACCCAGGATTTCCAACATAGTAATAGGATATCATAGTCTTGTGATCACATACGCGCTACAACAAAAATCTAACTATGTAAATCTATTTTGATTGCTTGCAAACTTAGTACTATACATCAAATTTACAGTTACTGGAAACATTTAGCTGAATAGAATGGAATCCTTTCCGATTGATATAATCTACTGGATTTTCTTGCACCCAAATGCACCCTTTATATTATATTGCTGGCGTACAAGTGGCCTATGTACCAGGTACCCGAATAAGGATGGCTCTCGGACATATCTCGAGGACCGTTTATAGTACAGCTCAGGGCAAAAAATTATAACAAAAGGGAACTCGAGAAAACCCGGGAAATTATTTACAGAGTTGTAGGTTCACCGCTAGGGGGTGTAATTGAATACCAAAGATTAAAAATGAATTTTTTACAAATTTTGCCCAATTCAGACGCATTTAAACTAAGATTACCATATTTCTCAAGATATTCTGCGTATATTTGATTTCATAAGTTTTTATTTATCTTTTCAAATAAGAGGAGGGAGAAAGTTGGAACCTTAACATGAAAAAACGACTGTAACTCAGGTTCCCCTCAATCGATTTATAGTATTTTTGAAAAAAGCTATTTTCCACCAATGTAGGAGTTTTAATTTAGAATCAACGTAATGAGTAACGTATACGCTAGAGAGAGCCCTATTTATTTATTTTTTATATCTACTTATCCTTAAAATTTAAAAAAGTGGTTCCAATTATAAATAGTGATTGGAACCATTATTAATAGAACAAGGAAATAAAATTTTGAGGTGTCAAAAATGTTCAAATCTATTCAGTAAAACCTAAGTAATTTATATTTAAAGGAAAAAATGCTCAAAATTTATACATTTCTTAAGATATCTCGGAATAGAAAAGAGATATTGGCATGCGGTTTTCAGGATAATATTGCTAGTTTCACCTACTTTTATATTCCATGGTTAAGAGGGATCCTGATTCAGAAGGTTCAATAAAATCGATTTTTGGGGAATTTTTTTAGGATAGAAAAAATAACTTTTCAGGTTATTCCATTATATGTCTGAACAAGACAATAAAAGTTTATTTAAAGGAAAATATTCACAGGCGCCCGATTTTTATGTAAATTCGTGCAATTGATGTTTATTCGGCGGAACAGATGTAATTTTCATCTGAAACTGAAGAACCAAGTAGGTACCATTTTGATTTTCATATATTTTTCTTCTATTTGAACTGAAAATAATTAAATACATGATGAAATTTGAACGTTTGTTCAGGTTTGAAACAAAATGTGCTTTTTGAGATAAAATAATTTCAACCCGCTAAAAAAATTTGTTAATTTTTTCGAATATGTTTTAGTTCAATTATAAAAAAACAAAAACAAGCCTTGGTTTGTTCTGATTGGTCGTCTAGTTTTTTGCTATCACACCCGCCAGTTCAGAAAAATCGTTAAAACAAAAAGCGTGCTTCGACGTTATCCGCAAATTGTCAAATCGAGCAGCTGCATATTTAATACTGCAGAATATCCTCGTTAATCATTCCTGCAGCCGTATATGCAGCAATTTCAACGATTTTTCTGCCAGAATTGAGATGTTTTAGGCAGTAGAGTTCAAAGATTCGTTAGAATTTTGTACATGCCTGCCTAAGTATCGGGTCAAAAGTTTGTAGTTTGAAAGTTCTTCGTAGATTGGACGAATAGTTCAGAGTTATTCGAACGGGGGAGCAGATCGAGCACCCCAACGCTCGTATACCTGCTCGATACTCCACTGCGTTCAGTGGTGTATCTTTGAGAATATTTCGAATTAACCTATATAAGTTTGTCTATACATTCTTAGTTACAATGAAAAAAATCGATTTTTTTGAATCTTCAAATCAGGATTCCTCTTAAAAATGCATGTTTCGATATATTTTCCAACAACTAGATCTGAAAAAATAAATAATTAGCGCTTTCTGGCGTATAGGTTACTTATTACGTTGTTTCTAAATTAAAACTCCTACATTGGTGGAAAAGAGCTCTTTTCAAAAAGGCTTTTCGCATAAATCGGTTGAGCAGAACCTCAGTTACAAGCTTTCTTTCATGTTAAGGTTCCAACTTTCTCCCTCCCCTTATTTGAAACTGAAACGATAGACTAAAACTTATGAAGTCAAATATACGCACAATTTCTTGAGGAATATGATAATCGTAGTTTAAATGCATCCGATTTACGCAAAATTTGTAAAAAATTAATTTTTGTTATTCAATTACGCCCTCTAGCGGTGCATCTACAACGCTGTAGATTTTCTCAGTCACATTTTTTTCCTAATCTGTACTATGAACGGTTCTGGAGACAAGGCAGAGAGCCATTCTCATTAGGACACCCGATACATGTATCACCAATATATGTAGAAATTGTTATGCAACAGATTATTGCTCAATACTGTGAAAAGCAAATTTAGATTAGAATATACAAGAAAGTGAAATATAGGCATGTCCAAAATTAAAAGATCACACACTGCTCTAATTCAGTTGTACCAACTTTTAACAAGTTAGCCTCCTAAAACAACTTTCACATGAATTGAACAATATTTACCGTATTTTGCAGAATTTACCCTTACACCTTTCACCAATGTTACACCTAGGATTTTGTGATATTTTAATTGATATCAATTATCAATTCATAAAGAATTCTAGTTATACGATATTTCATATGAGCATAAAAAACATGTGACATCAAAAATAATACCAGAATGGTGTAGATATATATTTATATATTCATAATACAAAATATTCATCTGGTGGAATAAACTGTCTGCATTTATGACAATCAACTATCCAATCTGGGAGAATGCAAATGGCATTTGAATTAATCTCTTTGAAATTTGGAGCTTCATCTTTCCCACAGATGATATAAATAACATCTTCCTTAGGATCATCTAACAATGTTCTGAAATGAGAACATTATTATATGAAAATAACAATTGTTGTGAACAATACCCTTCATGAATAAATATATAATTTTTCAGCATATCCAATATGCAATCCTCAAAGTTATTGTCAATATAAAAGGTCATCTGCTTGAAAAAATCGAAAGGTTTATTTTTTATTTGTTCTTTTCGTATCTTTGTTTCTTCATCAGTATCTGTCTCAGCTGAGTATGGATCAACAGTATCATTGTTAGATACAAGAGAAATAGATGAATTTGATGTTGTTGCATTCTCTGGAGTTTTGTCTTCTTTGTTATCTGCATTAATGAAATTGAAATTTTGTATTCTTTCTATTGTTTCTTCAGTATCTGAAGCCAATTCCCTGAAATATAAAAATTCACTTCCTTTCTTTTGAAAATGTAATGCATTTAATGACCTACATTGTGTCTATATCAATTATTTGGGAGTAATTTTTTTTTTGAGTAATAGGTTTGGATTCCTCTGATTCTTCTGAGATTTCATCCTCACTTTCTGCTTTATTTGTTTCATTCTTATCCAAAGCAAATCTTCTCCAAGGAATTTTCATTCTTTGGCTATAACATTCTTCAACCCAATGACGAGTTACAATTTTTCCTTTTCCTTTGACTTGGTTGAATTTTGGTGTATTCATAAAAGCACAACTTCAAAATAACATACAATTAGAGAATATATATATATATATATATATATATATATATATATATATATATATATATATATATATATATATATATATATATATATTCAGAAAGGTTTCCGCGGTCAGAAGTATGTATAAAACTTGGTTCTCGGAATGAGCCGCGTTCTAGATTTTTATAATCTCGACATTTCGGCTTCCGTTGTGAAGCCATCTTCAGGAGTTGGAATAAATTAGTAAAGGTAAGGGTTACTCGGTTACGTGGCCTCAATCTGCCTACTCCACGAACCAAATGAGGGAAACTAGGAACGATAAGAAATAATTCGGTTGCGTGGCCTCAATCTGCCTACTCCACGAGCCAAATCGTTTCTAATAGTTAACTCCGAAGTCTCAACCTGCCTACTCAACCTACCAGTTGACTCCGAAGAGTAGGCAGGTTGAGACTTCGGAGTTAACTATTAGAAACGATTTGGCTCGTGGAGTAGGCAGATTGAGGCCACGCAACCGAATTATTTCTTATCGTTCCTAGTTTCCCTCATTTGGTTCGTGGAGTAGGCAGATTGAGGCCACATAACCAGGTAACCTTTCCTCATTTTCCTTCATTCAGTTCGTGCAGTAGGCAGATTGAGGCCACGTAACCGAGTAACCCTTACCTTTACTAATTTATTCCAACTCCTGAAGATGGCTTCACAACGGAAGCCGAAATGTCGAGATTATAAAAATCTAGAACGCGGCTCATTCCGAGAACCAAGTTTTATATATATATATATATATATATATATATATATATATATATATATATATATATATATATATATATATATATATATATATATATAAAAAAGAGGTTCAAGAAGATATACAACAGATCAATATAAAAAATCTCGAAGATCGCACTGAATGTCGCTATAAAATCGAACATGTAAAGTTTGAGCAAAAATCAAATCGTTAGCCTGGAGTAAAGTGGACAGATGAACGGAAGAAAGAGCATTCAGAGAGGATGAAGCGTTTTAGGGAGGCAAAAAAGATGAAGCAAAATTCCTAATTATTGCGAAATCAAGTTCACTCGCTCTCCTCATGGGGAACAATCCAAATAATAATAATAATTTATACATGCAATATATACATATAACAATTTACATGCAAAGCAAGTATGAGCCTACTCACATTAAATGTGTACTAGTATTATCCCAATCTGGTTTATATTTTGCTCCCATTTCCATGGCTTTCCCCCTTATATGTGCTCTATCTGGATTTTGAATTCCACTTATAACTAGAACTACATCTTCTAGAAGTTTGTTGAAAGGCCTTGTTTTTTTAGAAGTTTTAATTTTTTTGGGTGATATTTGATTTTGTTCTGCAAGTTTTCTTTTATTAGATTCCTTTTTATTAGAACTAGTCCCTGCCTGTGCATGTTGACTATCCTTGTTCCTTTTAGCTTTTGGAGTTTTTGAATTTTCCATCACATCTCCTTCTTGATTTTTAATATTTTGTTTCTTAGGTAACTGAAGAGCATTTTCTGTGTTTTTAGTTTTTTTTAGTTCATCTCTATTTTCAATAAGTTTATCAATTTTTGCATTAGGTTTGTCATCTTCTTCACTGTAAAATAGTTCTTCCCTATGTCTTGGTTTTAAAATGATATCATCTGCTTTTATGTCTTGTTTTTTGTTTCTCTTTTCAGAATTTTTGAGCAGTTCAGGTAAAAGTCTAGAGCTACGAGCAGGTGAGTTTGATGTGCCATTCAAAAGACTTGAATTAGATGCTCTTATAGCAGCAGCCACTAAAACATATTTTTATATCAAATCAAAAAAATTCTGATCTAATATGAACATCAAAATTATATTTATGCTTCAAAATTTCATATTACATCAGTTCATTATCATCAAAAAATGATAATAAACTGTGAAATTACTCTTTAGTATTAAAATAATAACTGACTAAAGTAATATTTCTTACCACTAGTAGAAGATTTATCATCAGTTAGTTCCTTTCTTTTTGAAAATAAATAACCAGCTCTAAATTCATTTGGTGAATCAGGCCTTAAACGAAACCCTCCTAATGTTTCAACAGGCTCTTTTATTATATCACTTGTTCTTACTTCATTCGTGTGAAATTTAATAAAAGACAGTCCATATTGAACATGCTTGTTAAAAGGTTGTGTACAAACAATTTTGATTCTATCCCACTTTTCTTCACATTCTGGCTTCAAAAGGTCATTTTGTTTGAACATTCTAACCCGGTTCATACCTGTACTCTGCCTTGATTCAATGGCAGACATAAATGATGACATTGGTAACAGAGTTTTGAAGTCTGCATCATCTCCAGAACGAGATACTAATACTTCTATGTATGCTGAATGTTCATTTCCTATATCAATGCCAATAATAACACTAGCTTTTTCGAGTTGGAGAACTAAAGTAGCGTGTTTTTCTCCTGGAAGTTTGCATTTCCATCTTAATGCGGCCTTACTTCCTAGTATATTACTTGCAACATGCACCTAGAAGAGTCAGTGTATTCAAAAAAATTTTCAACTAAATATTTTTTACCTTATCTTCGCTGCTGAAACTGACAATACGATCTATTTTCAAAATTGGCATTTTATCATCAGAATTGAAAATTTTATCATCAGTTTGATAAAATTACATATTTGGAAAATAAGTAACAGCAATACAATTGAAAAAAGTATCCTAATTTATCAGTCCTCGATATTTTCGATTTAAAATCATAACACTGAAACATAGAAAAAGGCGGGATATAAGGTTAATTCGACCATAGAGTTTTATTTTTAGAGTGATGTCATTACAGATTTGAAGTATCAGTGTGCTAGAGCCAACTACACATCTAACGATTTAGCGATGAAACTGTACAGTCAAATTGAGTAGATAGTATAAAAATATTTTTAGGGTGTAAGATCCAATTAAAACCTAGATTTACCTAATTTTTGACTAAAAGTATTAGTTCTACTCTATTAACATTGTCAACTGAATTCAACTTATAGATATTGTTTTCGTCTTATGAACTTTGAACCTCATTCACAGTGAGCTTAAATTGCTATTTCACTTTCGAAATCCATCAATCGAAATACTAATACTGTTCCGAGTGCCGAGTTATCGAGAGTTTAGTTTTTGGTGGGTGTTCTAATGTTGATCATAGCTCTAAAATGCTTTAAACTAAACAAAAAGTTTTAGAACTCACTGTTTTCCTCTATTTTTAATAAATAAGTCATGTATTGTATTACTAAATCACGTTTATATGCTATTACGTTGTTCCATATTTTTCTTTTTATACCGAATATATATATTTTTTAATTTTATCTCTATAGTAATATTACAGAATTATGATTATTTTATCATTTATTCTTTTTTTGTTCTTTTCTTTATCAACATTTGTTTTTTATGATTGTAATAATTTTTTGTTTATATGTCACTGAAATATCAATTTTGCAACTTTAAATGGACATTGTAACATATTTCCTGGGTTGGTCTACAAACTGTACAAAATAAAGAGTTATTTATTATAATAAAATTAGGTAGGCACACAATATTCGTCGAAGTTTCGAAGTTAGTGAAGTAAAGTTAAGAGGGCCTCGTTTCACTCAACTCTCTTTTCAACTGACGTTTCACTAAACTACTATTGTTGTTATTTATGAAATGACACAGTTAAAAATTTATTCAAAATCTCCTAAAAAGATCTACTGTCAGCGAAGGAGAAAAATCAGAACAACTGTAGAAAAATCTTTCGTAGTTGTGTCATGTAAGGAAACAAAATACATGTGAGTACCAGATAAATATCCTGAGATAGTTAATTTTTTTCGAACGTACTATACTGACAGCGAAATTCGGTAACGGGAATAACAGATCTAGTTAAGTATGTTTGAGAACTCATTTAGGCCCGGTCTTTTCATATTCGGTTGAAGTTCTGGGTACCTCACCGAAAAATAAATTGAACCTTTTATCTTAACTGACGGTTAAGTACACAGCTGAAAGTAACTACTAACTGAAAGTGAAAACACGCAAAAATCTTGTAAGTGGCAGATACAGCTTATCTGAGACCGGGTCGTATTCAAAGTATTCTCAATATTTCCACAAAACTTTGTGCTTTCTTCAATAAAAAAGGCTGCAAATCATTAAATACAATGATAGAATATATAAATGAGTAAAAATATTACATGGGCTTTACAATTTGAGTCAACAAAATATTATCAGAACTGAAAGTAACATAATTTAACGAACCGCCATATTTTACTTAGTATTTTACTGGCTTAATTTCACAAAATTATATCAATCGCTTGACATTTGTTTTGGGGTATTACTCCATTTTCAGAACCTAAACTCAATTGTCAAGCAATTCATATAATTTTTGTAAAACCAAGCGGGTGGTTTTTATTCAATAAACAGAAATGATGATTGATGAGGCTGATATTTGAGGAAAATTGATATCCTTAATGAAACAATATTAAGAATTTGCTCATAATTCAATACAACTACGCATGACGACGTTTCGAAGTACTACTTCTTTATCAAATACAAAGAAGTAGTACTTCGAAACGTCGCCATGCAGAGTTGTATTAAATTATGAGAAAATTCTAAATATTGTTTCATTATAAACAGAAATGAATTCTTCCATTTTTACAGTTTGTTTATTGCTACGAAGATATTATTATTACTATATTATAACGATTATTCCACATTATAGGAGAGCGATGGAGCTTGAATTCGCAATTTTTAGGGCTTTTGCTTCAAGTTTTTTGCCTTTTAAAAACGCTTCATCCTCTCAGATGCTCTGTCTTTCGTTCATCTGTTCATTTTATTTCAAGTTGGCGCGATTGATATTTGCAAAATTCACATGTACGATTTTACAGCGAAACTACGTGCGATCTTCGATATTTTTTATATTGATCTGTTGTAGATCATTTTGGACTTTTGCGGCATATAGTGGCTTTCACTACTCTATACCGCATTTTCTATACCACATTTACTCTTTGTTATTATATCGATTAATTTTTTCGTTATTCTGGACTGCTTTATCCTGTTGACGACATGTGCAAAAAAATTTGGTGGTTGTTCTGATTTCTTTCGTTATTGTATTTGTCCCCTCATAAATTTCCTTCTGAGGTCTTTTCATCAAAATGCCGTTTCTATTGATTGGCTTGTACACAGTTTAACTTTACTTACGTAAGTAACGTTAGGCTGTTGTAAATCCTTCTGAGAATTTTTCGTGCTTGTTTTTCTATTTCTCTTATATTCTTGAATGGCTGTCAATAACCATTGTTTCAGATGCGTAAATTGCTTCTGGACAAATCGTTGTGTTATAATGCCTTAATTTTGGGCCTCCCGAAATGCACTTTTTATTATAATACGAGATGTTAGCGTATAGGCCCTTTGGGACTTTGTAATTATTTGTTCGTTAGCGATTCGATTTCAACCTAAAGACTGTATGATTTCAACGAGGTATTTAAAATGGCGGGCTTGTAGAATATCACCATATTTTGTGATTAGAGGAGATTTATTTCTTGGTTGTCTTTCCATGTATTGTTTTTATTGTAAAAAATTTGTTATCTGGTTTTCTGCGCTATTTCTTGTAGTTTTTCTATGGCGAGATTTTCCAGAGTATTTTTTTTCTATAGTTTTTCGAGAGTAGGCAGGTTGAGACTTCGGAGTTAACTATTGGAAACGATTTGGCTCGTGGAGTAGGCAGATTGAGGCCACGCAACCGAATTATTTCTTATCGTTCCTAGTTTCCCTCATTTGGTTCGTGGAGTAGGCAGATTGAGGCCACGTAACCAGGTAACCTTTCCTCATTTTCCTTCATTCAGTTCGTGGAGTAGGCAGATTGAGGCCACGTATATATATATATATATATATATATATATATATATATATATATATATATATATATATATATATATATTTTATATAAAGTTTTTAGCAATAACAGGCTTTTTTTTTTGATATGAAAAAGTTTATTTTTGTTGACGTTTCGTTGTTATATTACAACTTTGTCAAAACTAATATATATATATATATATATATATATATATATATATATATATATATATATATATATATATATATATATATATATTCGTATCCCAGTCGAGGTTGAAAACTTTTGTGGTGTAATTTCGATTCCAAATTTACATAGAAATATTTCTTCATATATATATATATTTGAATATCTATCTGATTCGTGAACCATTTTATTGTAAATTTATTTTTATTGTAAAAAATCGCTTCTTGGGTTTTTCGGTTCAATTAAAACAAAATGGTGTTAAATTTTTTCCAATAACGTTTTGGTTATTATTTTAACCTTTATCAAATTGATCAAATTGATACAAATTCTTATATGAACACCTCAGACACTAAAGTCGACTGAAATAACAATTATATTGATAATTACACTCGAAATATCTAAAGTTTTTCTTCCAAAAAACAACAACACATTCATCTCTCAAAGCATGTATCCACAATATGCTTCGTTTGAAACCAAAGTTTAAATCAAAATTTTTCGGATTCTTTTATTGAAACTCAAAGTTTTGAGTGGTAAATTTTTTATCGCACGGTATTATGAAACTGCCGATATAACCTTCGCTGAATTTTTCCAAGATTTTCCTACTTTAAATCGCATATAATACGGAGTACTCGCTTAACAATACCGCACAATATCACACCTGTATACATATACTATATTTTATATATATATATATATATATATATATATATATATATATATATATATATATATATATATATATATATATATATATATATATATATATATATAAAAAGAAGGTTTGTCAGGCTGAAAATGAAGTTAAGAGTTTACGGTATTTACCTGAGATTTACGTTGTTTGTTTATTTGTAACAGCCGTTTACATATGTTTCAAGCTTATTGGCTTTCATCAGAACGGCGTAGTTCAAGTTATTAGATGATACACACTTGAAAGTTGATTAAAAAGGAAAAACACAGAACAAAACAACACAAAATTCCACGTGAGGAATCTACATCATTTTTGGTTAAATCGAATATCTTGACCAAGCTTGTTAAAGCTATATTTTCAGACTGAATCGATGTCTACCTGTGATGAGATATTTATACCTTCTAGAATTTTGTACCGACAATATTATAAATTAAAAAGAAGGTTTGTCAGGCTGAAAATGAAGTTAAGAGTTTACGATATTTACCTGAGATTTACGTTGTTTGTTTATTTGTAAACTATTAAAAAAAAAAAGTATTTGTAGATGTAAACGGCTGTTACAAATAAACAAACAACGTAAATCTCAGGTAAATACCGTAAACTCTTAACTTCATTTTCAGCCTGACAAACCTTCTTTTAATTTATAATATTGTCGGTACAAAATTCTAGAAGGTATAAATATCTCATCACAGGTAGACATCGATTCAGTCTGAAAATATAGCTTTAACAAGCTTGGTCAAGATATTCGATTTAACCAAAAATGATGTAGATTCCTCACGTGGAATTTTGTGTTGTTTTGTTCTGTGTTTTTTGAACTACGCCGTTCTGATGAAAGCCAATAAGCTTGAAACATATGTAAACGGCTGTTACAAATAAACAAACAACGTAAATCTCAGGTAAATACCGTAAACTCTTAACTTAACTATATATATATATATATATATATATATATATATATATATATATATATATATATATATATATATATATATATATATATATATATATATATATATATATATATATATATATATATATATATATATATATATATATATATATATATATATTTGAATTTCAAGATTTAAATTTGAGTGAATCTATACAACTACACACATTCTATTAATTATTCTGCATTGATAAAATATTCAGTATACATAAGAAGAGAAACTACAATGAAAATAAACATATCAATAATTGAAAAAATCATATTATAATATTTCGAACAAATGCAGTGTCCGTTTGTCGTAGACACCTCCACATCTTACCTTCACTTCAGCTCACGTTTGAATAAAATATTCACCCTATATCGTATTATTCTCGTACTTATTTAAGGGAAGGTTCTTCGAGTGGAAGCGAATGTTCTTTCAATTTTCCGTATAGAGTAGCGTTATTAAATCATTTCTGTTAGTTTACCCATAAGATCAAAACAGTTCCGCCCCCTCGTCGTCACGGCTCTGTCTATTTCATCAAATTGGAACGTCTGTTGTTGCTTTCTTGGTAAACACCATTAGAATATGAAATATATCGACAGACGCCTCTTAGTATACGAGTATCATTTTACATAGGTCAATTTTATAAATCCGCACAGTGAAAATCATGGAATCTAACGAACAGTGGAACCACACTGATTTATTAAAGGAATGGGGCAGAAAATGCCTAAAAAATGCACAACTGAAAAACCGTACGGAAAAATTCAAATTTTGTCCGACTGTTTACGACGGGATTTTGTGTTGGAAAAAGACAAAAGCAGGTGATATAGCTGTACAGTCTTGTTTTTCAAATGAACTTCTGAGACCTTCCCTTGCGGTAAGTTTAATTTTTTAAAAATTAAAAAGCCTTTACAAAATTATATGCAAATACTACTTAGAATTGAAAATGAAAAGTTTATAATGTTCCAATTTTTCCGATTTATGTTTTGAACTTGAAAAGAATTGTTTACATGTTGATATTCGTATTAAGACTGAATTAAAAAGTATCTTTTTTTCATTTATTATCAGTTCAAAAATGTTGAAAATTTGAAATGTATTAATATGGTATGATTATTAGAAAGAAAACTTTTTCGTTTCTCAAGGTAGATCAATAAATATGAGTATGATTGCAATTGCTTATTGAGTAAATTGAGTTCATTGGTTTTATTTGGTAGAAAATTATTAATATAATACCTACACCCCAAGAGCGCCAGAATAACTCCACAATGGAATTCAATCCAAAAATAATTCATCCAATGTACTAATAAATTTCCTCCAATTCCCAGTGGCGTACAACAAAAAGAACGAAAACGATAATGATAATTCGTTATTCATTTATAAACGAAACATATCCTTCAATTGTCTCGTCCTATATCAGAAAAAACATTGTGAAATTTGTTGATAAAAGTTGATACATATGTCACCATTTTAGCGAACAAATTCGTTGCATTAAAATATGTAATTTTATCAATACTTTAGGTTTTCAGTAAGTATCGTAAAAATAAAAATAGTAGAAATTATAAAATGAACGAAAATATCTTCCACAATACTTTTGATGAACGAAAATACTCTTAAGCAATACCTTGAAACCGAAATACAGCAAGAAATACCTGAAAAACAAGATCGACTAAAATGGTCCAATAGGAAAAAATGAAAATTATTCAATACTTTCAATAGATATCTGAGAAAATTTGTATTTGGAGGAAGTAAGAGCATATGAGGTTTGTAGATCGAACAGTGAATTATAATACTCACAGAACAATAAAAAATATCAAAACATTTGGCCCATCACTTTTACAATTGAGGTCGCTGGTGTAGTATGTAATTTTGAGGAAAACACGATTAAAAAGAAATTCATTCATTTAGAATGTGAGTTGTGCGAAAAATATATAAATAACATTAATAAATCTCGTACTGAAAGTGGTTGTGAAGAATTTTTCACCGCTATAACTAAACAGAAGCATGATTAATTTTAACCGAAATAAAGCAAAACTAACACAATAGTACAAAGAATATTTAGTAGGTACTGTTTGTTTGCGTGTATTGGACCAGATTATTGTATGATGGATGGGCTTCTTGTATGGGCTCAAAGTAGACAATAAAGCTTCGCCTCTTGACCTTCAGTAAGATGTCAAGGCGCTGTGACTTCCTTTGTGTTTGGCGTGATGGCCGTATTGCTAGGTACTGGAATCTACCAGGTTTCTGGATCTACGTCTTGACATCATGGACACACAAAGAAGAACCGATATAGTCTACAAAACGTATGTGCATTACTCCCGAGCTGGTTAATGTTGAGATACTTACACAATTTCATTTTGCCTCTCTGCAATCGGTCGTTATGTACAGTGTCAAGTTCTGGGGATCATCTAGTGGACCACCTATGTCTCTATTGCGTAGAAACGCGTAACGATATGCTTAATCAGTTTGGACCTTCGTACATCATGTGGAGCCTATTTTAGAGACCTGGCTATTATGTGTATATAATCCGTTTATTTTCTTACGTCAGAAAACATCCCTAATTATTCCACATAAATACTCATAATTTTACTGTAGATATGTCGATCACTATCCGTGGCAGTACTGATATACGAGTACCTCAAAAAAGGTCGGCGTTTTACTAGATATCGCCAATGGAAGTTGAGGCATAAATATTATTTCTCACATCTTTAAGGAGGGAACAAAGCTTACTGCGATTGAGAAAATATACCATCGAGAAATAGGCGAAGAAGATATTTTATAGTATTTACTTTAATTCTTAAATACGGATATTAATGTAATTAATTTTTTACTCTACTAGTTTCTGTAATTTTATTAATGAAATAGTTGTACCTGACGTTACTGTTTCATATTAATTTTCTTGATAACAAAGATTAATATTATTACTATATTACAACAGAGAATATTTCAAGCAAATTGTTGAAGATGTACTCTGAATAGTCACTACAGAGCAATCATTTGCGTTCCAGTTACTACAAAATTTTTTTCATCCATAATAATGGTTTGTTTGCTGTCTTTTTGGATTTGTTTGCCTCTATCAAGTCAGTTTCACGCCATTTTGCAGAATGTCAGTAGTTCATATTTCTGGAATTCCGCTTTGTCTTGTCATTAACTTGTGTATAATTTAGAAGAAATATACACAGTTCTTCATATATTGTAAGCACTGTTTTTTATATTCGATTAATAATTCAAGTAAGGATATTTTCAATGAAAAATACTATTTGCAATGGCGTTTATTACAATACGAACTTACATCAGTCGTTTATTTCAAGAGAACATTCGAACATTGCATTAGACCGTAGAGAGTGCCTACTTTCTTGCTTGCACTTGTGTGACCAAGCGAGGAAAACCGAGCTATTGTCATGTTCTTAACTGAAAAAATGCAGTTACACCCCAGTTGAGTAGCGCGTATAGTACGTTAAGGGATTAAACCAGTTTAAATATCAGTACCAGTTCATTAAAACCCAAAATTCTTTAGATAACGTGGTCAAGTAGCCGCTGTTGGAATTGTGAGAATTCCAACTATTTTCTAAATTCTAAAATTAATTTCGATAGAAACATACATTCACATATTTATATTTAACGCACATTTTGTAAACCTATCTTCATTAATAATTACATACTCACTTTACCGTGTTTATATATTTATAGATGTTTGTTATATGTTGAAGAAAATGAAGATAGGTTTATTAAATTGAATAGTAATCATGAGTATTCAACAAGGAACAAGGATGTACTACTTATTCCTATGCATAAAACAGCTAAATTTGAGCACTCTCTCTATTATCAGAGTATTAAAATTATCAACCATTTACCATCGAATTTGAAAGTACTGAAAGCTCATTTGTTTAAGAGGAGAGTTAAATCTCTGCTCTTAACAAAGGCATACTATAGTGTGGTAGAGTATTTCCATGATACGAATGTAGGCAATAATGTATGAATCAATTTTTTGTATCATATGTTTTTATATTTTTTTAACACAAATGTTCTTCACCATATGAAAGTGTCTGAAATGTTTAATATTTCTGAGGTAATTTTTTTCTTTTCTTTTCAAATAAAGTTATTTATTAATGCAAATATAAATTTAACCAATATTTTTGTTTGAATCAATATTTTTGCTCGAGGGCTGAATGGAAGATCAGACTCAAATTAATTCAGTCCTTTTGAGAGCATTCTTCTTAGTTGTAATTATTGTATCAATTGAAATGAATGTAATTTTACAATGTAAAGAATGTTTCTCAATAAATTTATTTTATTATTATATACTATTATTATATAAAATTTTTATGAATATACACACAAAGTTTCAATTGCTAAACCTTGAGAACCAAGTGCGTATCTACATATTCATTATTGCCGTACCAAGTGAAGTTTAGTTAACACAACGATTACGTTCCTTATTGCTCGTAGGTCTTCGTTCAGAATTGACAACCTTAACAGAAAATAAATGCAACAATGTTCAATCTATGATCAATAGGAAGGCGAAAAAATATAGATATATTCGTCTAGATTAATTATTATCTAGATAATATTATTATAAGTATAATAAATTAAAGATTATAACAAAAAATATTTCTAACGTTTATTCATCTGACATGAGGAAATTGGATGGGGTTCCATCAAGTCGCCAATTGGGAGGGGACCAAATTAGAGAGAATTTAATCACGTGCGGAGGGGAGGTCTACCACAACTAACTAATGTACTGGGATTCAGATTAACATAATATTAGATTACTTAATTCGTAAATGGCGGTTTCGGTTTACAATTAAGAATAGGGGAGCACAATAAATCGTCTAAATTTCCTAAATTTCAGAATACTGAACATCTTTTATTAGTGCTTTTTATTTGCAATATTCAATTATTTTTGTTCTTTTAATTTACCTTTTGAGCTATGCTTTAGTACATATTTGTGTAAAAATTCATATCACCATGATGCACATAAAATATTTCATGTTTAGATGAAGTAGGTATATATATAATGAGAATATAAGCTGTAGTTTTATGAAAAGTATTGGCAAAATACAACGTTTTCTTTAGTTTTTTATACAAATTTGGATATTGTTCTTATCGTATGAAGTTGAAGTGGGGTGCGCTGTATCTACAAGGATATATCTAAAATTAGATGAAGAAACTGGATATTTAGGATAGCACACATTGAGCCATTATTATAACTGGGCAGAATGGGCAGTTGCTTAGGTTTGCACGAGTTTTAGGGACACAAATAAAGCAAATTCTTATCTGATTTTGAAGGAAGAAATTTGAATGTCTGGTTTGATTAACCCTTCGGATGAAAGAACCAGAAAACGTATGAATGATATAACACACTGCTATTACAACAAGCAGAATGGTTCAAAAAGTAGATACATTTCCAATTATACAGGTAGATATAAAAATATATCTTACTGTACATTTCACCACATATCTCAACAACCAAGCATATGTAATTCTATTCTATTCTTCAGATAACTTATGTGAAGTTGAAATTTGTTTAATTTTGTGGTTGTCAGTTACCAGTTCAGCCACGGTGGATAATGGATAGATTTTCCATTCTTGAAGAGAAGGGGTAAAATCAACCGCCAACCAACTGATGAGAATAAATTATGTGGAAGTCGAAATCTATTTCAAAATTCTGAAGTAAAACACTTGGTGGAAAGGGACGAAATACTTTATTCTGCCCATTAAAAACGGCCCTATACAGGCTATGCAATGAAAAGGGACTCCTGGAGTCATAGAGCTCAAGAAAAATAACCCACAGAATCAAGAAGATGCAATGCTAGGTCTAGATTTTCTGAAATTGATTTAATGTTGGACGTTAATGGAGTAAATGAGAAAATGGAAAGATAAAACTTATGGATTAATCATAAACTATATAGACTTCATTCAACAATACTTAGCTCATAACTCTAAAACGTTATGAAGCAAATAACAAAATTTTATAATTTAAATAAAACTGAGTAGTTTTCTGATTTTCACTATAATTACCTATTTCAAAACATGACAATATTGTTTCGCCAACATAGTGGATGATAAACTGGATGAAGCCACTGTGTTGGCGAAACAATATTGTCATGTTTTGAAATAATTATAGTGAAAATCAGAAAACTACTTAGTTTTATTTAAATTATGTATTTAAATTTTCATCAAGTATCGGCCCAATCGATTAATGATCATTTAATTTAAACTGAATCTTGAGTGTATTTTTTAAGATAATTGATTTTCAGAATTAATTCTGTACTATTTATATTTATTTACAGAGTATTTTTTTCGAGGCGTGAATTTTATATTATATGCCTTACATCACTCACTTACGAGGTATACTTAAATTATTCAAATAGTTTCCTACCTAATTAAGTCGATTTTCTATTGCTCTATAAAAATAATCAGTTACTTTTATATTTATATTTGTAGGGCTTTGCAAGTTTACCTTGTGGAACAAACGGTAAATGGTATACACCAAATGGTACAGCCAACTACACACAATGTGGTAAATTTTACGTTTACAATAATGACAAACACATTTATTCTCAATGGTTACCAATTCTACAGAAATGTACACATATTGGATATACAATATCAATAGTATCTTTAATATTCGCATTGATAATTTTCATATATTTGAAGTAAGTCGAAATGAAATTACTCTTAGCTACCTCGAAATAAAAATTGTGTTTACAGAAGACTTCATTGTGCAAGAAATTATCTTCATATGCATTTATTCATTTCGTCGATAATGAGAAGCTTAATGTCGTTAGTAAAAGATGTCTTATTTGTGAATGGTACATCTCTGTTCACAGAAACATCGTATATGAATGGAGAACTAACTGTAAGCAAGGAATCAGTGAGATTGAATATTTCGAATTATTATTTGAATTTTCTATGAAGCTCATTTTAGATTTGGTTCTGTAAAGTGTTCATAAGCCTCAGACAATATTTTATTTTGACGAATTACATGATGCTACTGATGGAAGGCATTTATTTACACAATTTAATATTTTTGAAGCTTTTCTCTGACAAGACCAGTGTCAAAATATATGTACTCACTGGATGGGGTAAGTTAATAATATATGTGGTAGATTATGAAATATATAGCTTTTGAGTCTTGAAGTGTTTTTGATGGCAAATAATATTGACATATTATGCGTGAATGAACATTCGTTAATCGTGGATACTATTATGAATATAAATATACCTAACTTCACGATTGTTACTCATTTTAGTAGGACGGGTTCTGCTCATGTATATTTGTGAGAAACGTACTTATGACTCTGTTGAAAGTTTTAATATTGAGTATCTTTCTCTTGAAGGACATGCGAAGTTATATGGTGCGTAGTACAGACTGCCTGATCATGGGGATTCAGTTTATTATTGTGTCTGTGTATAGACCTTGTCGGGTAGAGGTTGACCAATTTATTTACTGTATATCCTCTCTCTGAGAGGATATTGCCAATTGCCCATAAAAATTGCTCCCTATGCGATTGCCAGGCGGGCTTGCTGGTGGCGGTGTTCTCAGCGTGAGCAGACGAAAACGTACACGTATTTTAAACGACGATAATCGTTTGAGTTTCAAGTTGCGTGTTTCGGAATTCAAATCGTGGTATCTTGTTACGAGTGCTAAAAGTATAGACTTTGGTTTCGATGGACTCTTCGATATTCTGCGGAAATTCTTGGCTAAGGTTTCTTCAATTGTTGAAATCAATAATCAAATACCTATTCAAAACTGTGAAAAAACCATGGATAATACGTGAAATTATAGTAATGGGGAAGGAGCTGAGAGCGCTGTTCTGGTTGCGTTCTAAGCGAAATTATTTTAGAAACAAAATAGAAAATTTCACAAATAAGTGTAGGGGTATCTGGGACATCGTAAATCAACTGGTAATAAGTGGCAGGAAATTTCTTCTGATAATTTTGAATCAGGATGGGATCGTGGTCCATGATAATTTGAGGGCTGCAGAGATCTTTGCGAATCATTTCTCTTTGCTGGGAGAGACACTGCGCTTGGAGAATTTTGGATGTAAATATTGTACTTCCGCCCACATCTGCAACCATGTGTTGTGGATCTATTCTTCAGAAACCAGTAAGTGAATCATATCTTCTTAATATGATACATTCAATGAAGTCGAATTATGCTCTGGGTTATGATGACATGACTACAAGTTTAGATACGCTCGACTCGGAGGACATAGTGTGTGCTTTGGCGAAGTTGATCAATTGCATGAGGAGTGCTTCCCGAAAATTGAGGTCTTGCCTTTTTATTGAGGAGCTGATTGGTGTATACTACTCATTGATAAAGGTCCACCTTTCATATAACATTCTTTTGTGAGGTATGCCAAGGGTATGAACAAGAGTATTCATTGAGCAGAAGAGGGCCATTCGGATTTTGTTTAACTTGCTTCCTTCCTACTGTATCTTGTAGAGGGTATTTCATAAGTGGAAGGATACTCGCTCTGCCCTCCTTATTTGATTTCAAAGCTACTAAGATGCTCGGCAGAATATCTAGTAGTTCAAAAGATTGAGTAACTCATCTAAATATGAGACTAAAAATGGTGCCGTACTCCTTGTTCCCGGACACATAACAACTTTATTTGACTGGTCTCCTAAGTATATTTCAGTGAGTGTCTACAACAAATAACCCTCGTTTATCAAATCTATAATGGGTATTAATAAATTTAGTTTATAATAATTTCATTTATTTAGTGTATTAATAAATTTAGTACGAAATAAATTATTTTTATTATATAATACGCTAGATCAGAAAGCCATAAACTTGCAGGTATGACCTGTCAGCATTTCTAGTGTTATAAACGTGCCCATTACTATACATGTTTTGCTATATACTTCACATGGGAACAATTTATTTTTAATTTTAAATAACCATAAATCAGTGTAACATAAATATTATCAGTTTAACTGATATAAGTTCTAAGCAATTTAGAATTCTTTCGATTGGAGCATATTTGTTACCTTGGAACATAGTTTGCAAATCTCTGTTCTGCAACTTTTGCAGCAGTTGAGTTTTTCTTTGTTCCAACCGAATAACACAGTGGAAAAATATGTAGAATGTGCGATTTTTCCAAACAGCCATGAATTTATATATATCGTAAGATTTTTACAATGCGTTTCAAAAAATTATTTTTTTTGGAAATTTGAAACAAAATCTCTATTGATCCACTCTGCCATAGTCTTAATATTTTTACCACCGATGTAAAAAATTCTATCATCTGCGAATAATTGTTTAGACCATTTTTTCACATGGCAAATAATATCGTTAATATATTATGAAAAGTGGATCTAATACTGTTCCGTTTTCTTGAGGTACGCCAAAATCAACTGCTATTCTATACGAATGGACACCATTGAGCTACTCGTATTTGTCTACCACCCTCCTTCAAAGACTATTTTATTCAGCTTTTTCAATAGCAGTGATCTATATTAAGTTCCGAACGCTCTTTTGAAGTCCAACAATACCACCCCTCATCCATATCATCCTTCACATATGCTCTAAAAATCATAAATGCTCAACAAATGCTATTTCACATGAGCAATTTCTCTTGAATACTGATTTGACTCAGAAAAAACAAAAAATTTTTCAAATAATTTCTGAACATGATCAGCAACACTATTCAGAGCATATTGAAATATCGTTTCTTGATATACTCATCCACGAAGTTTGAATTGTATAGTGTAGTTATGATTATTACATGCCTAAACTGATTTAGATGACAAATGTTCAAACGGCCGTTATACTCAAAATGTATGAAATGTGTCAATTCCTGCACTAATCTCTTTTAATGGAAAATCGATAATGTACATAATCCATTATCCAATTGAATTATCAATTTATATAGTATCCATTTTTTTTTGATTTTGTGATAATTATGATCATGTATTTTCACATGAACATTAAATTTGGCATATAGGTTTTCTATCTAATATTTACCATTTTCAGTACTACCTATTTCATTTGTTGTTCCTTGGGTTGTACTTAGAACTACAAATAAAAGTGGCTTCTGTTGGACGATGATGGATAAAACGTCACTGTTACTAGAGATACCAATAGGGATTATTGTAATTGTAAGTACGAGAAGTTGTAATCAATTCTATAATTGCTAGAACTGTACTGGAACCATAAACCAGGTTTTTTTTTCAGATAAACTTCATCTTATTCATATTAATTGTGAGGATTTTATGCCTGAAACTAAATTCGATATTTGTTCAACAGAGGAAAGTGAAATACAGGTAGATTTGAATTAATTTCTAGTTCTTATTGAAATTATAATATTTTCAGGAAACTAGTAAAAGCCACACTTATACTTCTACCACTATTTGGCGTTCCATACACTATATCTGTTATTATGTATTTTTATGTGTCTAAAGATAAAACTTTGGAAATTGTATGGCTTTTCTTCGACCAAGGATTTACAGCCTTTCAGGTCGGTACTTAGAGAACTTTTGTATATAATTGGACAAACAAACAGCTATTTTATTGCCATTTTGAACTAAACCTATATAAATTGTCCAATAAATCAATTAATTATTTATTTTTTCACGGGGGCTAATATGAAATATAAACAAAGATTTTTTTCTCTTGTTAAGGGATTTTTAGCAGCCCTTGCTTACTGCCTATTCAATAGTGACGTTCAGAGCGAAATCAAAAGGCGATATCACTGTTTATTGGATAAAAAAGAACTCAAAAGATCCAGGACCATTTCACACACACTTCAATCTTTTGTACCAAATGGCGATGATTTAACAGAAATCCAACAATGCACAATAGAAAATGGCAAACAGGAAACTAAACTTTAAAGGTATGCCCTAATAATCTTTAATATAATATTTAATAATCAATATATATATATATATATATATATATATATATATATATTTTATTTATATATATATATATATATATATTTTGATAGTGTTGGCGTTTACTTGATATAAATCCATTATAATTGATGTATTTTGCAGTCTTGTTTGATTCAAATTTTCATTCTTTGTATAGCTCCTCTACTTGTCGAACTACTGGTGTTATATGTTCTTAGTTTGATATATTTAGGGAATATTTCTTTCTTCAGACATGTTGTTAAAACCATATATTCTGTGTGTTGATTCCGTATGCTGTTAGCATCCGAAGAAGTCGTTTGCAACGACGAAACGCGTCATGCTATGTTGTCAATAAAGTGTAAATCAAAAGTTCAAGTGTTTGAATTTTAAATTATTTATATTTTATACTTTAAGAATAGCTGTTGCTTCTAAATCTTTTTATTGTTGTTCTCTCGCTTTTAGGTCCGCATGGCGAATATAACTGAAGCCCTAAAATATTTACCATTTCATTGTTTCTATATCCATTTGTTTTGAAAACAAGTGGGTATCGCCAAATAAGCACTATTTCATAGAGGACTTTCTAAAACTTTTGCTTAGACTACTTGATGGGATGATAAGATTTCATATTTGAGATAATTGTTGGGAATGAATCGATTAGAAAGAACACTGCTGTGTTTTTTCAACCAGAAGATTGAATCTTTGCATCCAACAAAAATATATCATTTTGAGCACTTGTTGGTTTATATGTGTACAATACATATAAAACTTTATTCTTCAGTATTTACTTATTATTCAGGTATTCTTCAGTAATAACATGTTGCTACGTTGCAACTTATTTTCTTCATATAATGAAATACAGTGGTATAGCAAAAATGATCAAAGGACAAAAAATGCTTAGGTAGCTTTGGCACATAAATGTATGCTGAAGAATAAATGAGTTATCTATATTTTTAAACTTTAGAAAATAAATTGTGAAGCACTAATATGGATATATTAAAACCATTTAATCTAAAATAATACATCTAGAACATTCAGAATACATGAATATAATATTTCTTTATAGAATCTTTGAATTTTCATTCATCAAATTTGGGTAATTCATGTTTCAAGAATGCGTGAGAATCTCTTGATTTTGAGAAATTGAATCAAAATATCCAACAGTTCTAATGGTACTATGCTAAAATATTAAGAAAAAGAAATCAGTTTTTATATAATACCTATATTTCTAAAAAGAAAGCTACACCAGCTCGAATCCATATATCTCGGTCTTTTGGATCGCAAGGCACTTGTAACATAGTCAACTTTCTGCTTCTAGATGACGAGAAAAACAGAGGAACTTCCAACATATCGTTCTGTTCAAACAGACTTTTCTGAAATGTGAGTTGCAACATAATTAGAACCAACAATATTTATTTAAAATTTAATTCTACATATGTGATTAAAATTTAATTATGTCATATTATTGAAGATGTTTATTGTAATATAAATCAATCATAAAACGAATAAATGCTTGAAAATTAAAATTGTCAATTTTTAACCTTTCCTTGATGATAAAATAAAGAAATGTTCAAAAGTTATTGACAAAAAAGAAGTATTATTCATACCCTGAGAACATTGAATGCTACAATTTTCTATAAACTATAAGATCGTAGCCTGGCATAGAGGGAGGTGTAGTGTGAATATCGCTACACCTATAGGAAAGCACGCATTTGTGTTTCACATAAATGGTGGATGTGGGAGCGTTTGAAGAATTTTGAAGGAAGTTATTGTGTGGGATACTTGAATCATCGTATTGACAGATTCCCACAAAATCAAATCCAATACAAAAATTTTTAGAAGGTGACAAGCATCAACATTTTGAATTTCAATAGAAATCCTTGAATATTTGATGACCTTATTAATACGAATCTTAGACCTGAGAAAGTTCTGTTGGAATAGATGGAAACGATGTCGTTTGTGTATTATTGAAATGAGACCCAGTTTTAAATACAATCTTTGCAATAGACACCTAAGAATTTAGTAGAAAAAAAATTTTTTACAGATAAAAAGGACACAAGTACTCAAAGGAAAAAAAAAAGAATATAATAGATCACTAAACTTTATAGTAGATTATATTTTTGATTTTGAGGACATGACGATTAAACTAAAACGACTGAAACCGAAGAGTCTGGAAATTGAAAAAATATTTTGAAAAACAGTATTTGAGTAAGAAAATTGATTTTTTAATGTTTTTAAAGAAAATTTATGAACCCCGTCGTTACTATGTGTCAGTTCGTTTTGATGAAAATTTTCCTTTTAATGTACCTACTACTATTTTATTATATTACAATTATAAAATTTAGCTGCGATTGCAATATGGTCACTCAATATCGATGTTCAATTTCTGGTGAAAACTGAATAAACGATTTTTGACCGTATATTGAGTTTACACTTCAAATTGCCTAAAGATGATCATTAAATAATCTTTAAATTTTTTATCTGAAACAACAAGCTTAGTAAAAATTTGAATATTAAAATAAATTAAACTCTTGGCTTAATGTTTCACGATTTATTTAACAATATGTATAGTCAACATGTTTCGAGCGTTAGCTCATTTTCAAGACTGAAAATCATGTAACAATATATATTTCATGTAACAATTATATATAATAATTTATTTAACAATATGTATAGTCAACATGTTTCGAGAAAAATCGTGAAACATTAAACCAAGAGTTTAATTTATTTTAATATCCAATTATGTTTCACCAAGAGTTAAGCGAGAATTCAATCTCAGTCATTAAAAATTTGAATACTTAATTTTTCACGAAGAAACAATATTTTTTAAATATTAATTCCTATATTTTTACCTTATCTTTCCATCCAATGTAGCAATTGGGAACACTGCTCATGTTGTCACTATTGGAGTTGCATATTTTCAATGTTTTTCCATCAAAAATTGCGCATTCAATCAATAATTCACACATAATTAGTGAACTGGATTGAGACGGCATCCATTGCGTTTCCAATATCAATTCATCAAGCGAAATATTATGTACTCTGAAATAAAGAAAATTGTTTTTGTTAAGTATAGGATGATAAACAATGGTAAATATTAAGAAACAAAAATTAAGTATGTAATAGTTTATCTAAAACACATTGAGTGCTTTGTATGCTGTTATATATACAAAGTATCTTTAAATATGTTACCGACAAAATGCAGAAATTTTGTACATCTGTTGTAATTGAAATGATGCTAATACAGAGTGTTATTAGCATTATTACCATGATAGAAAACAGTTATCGTGAGATAAACACTAAACAGTTACCGTGAGAATTCTAATTTGTAGGAAGCCAGAAAGGCTTCAGGGTGGAAAAGCATAGATGGCGGTACTGGCTTCATTAGGAAGTCATCCAAGTTTTGATTTTTCCAATCGCAAAATTTTAGCACTTTCGAAAATAAAGTTCTGAGATATTTTGACGGTTCCGTTGGCCCATCCCACAATTCTTGCCATTCTTTGGGTGTCTGAAATTTGACAATTAAGTAAAATTAATAACTTTATCAATTGAGGATCAATTTTTTTCACTTTTGCATGAAATACATATTTTCATTGCAGTATTAGATCCGTATTTTTGAGTTTGCTTATTGAAATAAGAGTTAAGTTTTCTAATGCAGCAGCATTTCTGTCTCTAAAGAATATTTTGACAATATTGATGATTTAAATTAGGCTTTGACACATAAAAGAACGATTTCGGCACGAAACAACAAAACTGGCATTCAGGCTTTCTTAAATGGAGGCCAATTTGAATAAAACTTGGCAAGGAGACATAGAAAAACCAGCCAATAATTACTCTCTCCTGATAAATGGAGAAAGTATGGAAAATATTTGACTAACTTCTTTAGAAGCACTTCAATTTAAGTAATTTCACAATGAACAAATTTCAAAAAAAAAGAAAATAAAAAATAAATACATATTAAATTGAATACTAGCAATACGAGTTATTTCTAATTAAACGTAATTTTCAAGTTCACCCTTTAGGTATTTTTTCTCTGCAACTATAAATTTGAAAATGAAATATGTTATATTATTATACCAGTCAATTTTGTTAGGAAAATTGATTAATTATAACTCATAAATTATGTTTAACTTAACTGTGCCCATTTGAGATCAGGTGAATCTTGTTAATAATGTTTGACCTGATTGACTTTATACTTTATAACAATATTGACATCTTGCGTTCTAGTACAACAATCTTTACACAAGTAGAGATATTTTATACTTTCGTGTTATCGGACAAGCCATTAATTCTAAGCAATGATATACTTACTTTATGACTCAAAAGAGCCTTTCCTAGTTCAACGTCATTATTTTCCGGAGCAACGATTTTTTTGCAGATTCTGTTCAAACCGGTGAAACATCTATGAATTTTCTGAATCAACACTATGGCATAGCGGAATTCTTCTGTTAAAAAGATAGAAATTGCGCTACTCGTATCTGCGGTTTCTGGCGGAGACATTTTCACGAAGTCGTGCCCGTGATTTAATTTTTTCCAAAGTGTTAGGTATGGATTCAGACCCTTGCACCACAGGTCCAAATCGAATTTCGAGGATATAGTTTTAGACAGATGGAGATCTACAAAGATAACATATATTCATTAATTTTACATGTATTCTTATTAAATCGTTCAACCCACTACTAATGAATAATAAATAATGATTTTTTATGGAATAACATTGCACTATTCCATTATCACAAGATGTGATTTAATTCTTATGAGAGAATGCCCTATCGATACTCACAATTTACAAATACTTTATACTTCTTTAGTCAACACTTCAACTCCCATGGTGAAAATCAGAAAAAGTCAAAAAATGTACAAAGTGTTATTTCATTAGTTCTTTGAATAGTTCATACATGCCTAAAATTTATATTATATACATTTTGATACATTTTTGCCCTATTAAAACTGTACGAGTAACTAGGCCAAAGGCCCCGTGGCTGACTCATAACGTTAAACTTATTTTCAAGAAAAGGGATCAGGCACTATCCAGTTTTAAGATCAACAGATCGACGGAAAATTGGAAAAGACATACATCTCTCAGAAACTATGCCTTACAAGCTGTGCAGAATGAGAAATTAGCCTATCTAAAGCATTTACATAAACAACAAATTAATTATAAACTCGATTTGTTGATTTATCTTTTGTCTCCTATCACGTAAACCATAATATTCGTCAATTTGGGAGGCTTGAAGGTTATATTTATTCCTGATTATTAATAAAAAATCATTGATTACATCATCGTATACATTGAAGAAAAATGCTCAATTTGTCCCCATCAGTATTTCACTGAAATGTCTTGAAAAGGAAAAAATCTTACAAGTACTTATAAAACTCAATCACTCCTCGATATTCCTCACATACATGAGGACTAACAGGAGTGATCTAAATTCATTCACTGAGCACAATGGTAAATGAAAGGAGTCAGCTAATATTATCTAGTAAATCAATCTGTTGTTCAGTTTTTTCCATTCTTAAAAATTTACGCAATTGTAACTCACTTTTAGAATTGCTAATAATGTCTGCTGATTTCTGCATCTGCCATGATCTGTCTATATTTTTGGGTAATCCGAACAAGTCTGGGGATTCCTTCGAAGGCAAGGCAATCAATACCTTCAAGTAATCCTGAAATAGAAATTAGAAGATCTATATATTATTTAATCAAAATATTTCGAATAGGTATTCTAAAAAACAATATTTATTTGATAGTAATTTGAAATATCTGAAATAATATGATTGAAACTCTCACAACTAATTTTTTTCCTCATGAATTCACAAGCGTATAAAGCGAATGAATTTCGTAACTTACGATAAATAAATATATGACTTAACAATACATTAATCATTTATTAAAAATTCAAAAGAAATTTAGTAACTATATCGTGAAAACTTTGCTCTTTGTTCGAGATCAGCTCTAAAAAAACTTGAAATTTGAATTTATTTCTCCCTACTTGTTTGAATCAAACTTAAGAAACAACATGGCAAATATCTGTATTTAATTCCTGCTATGAAAAATTTGCATTTTTAACAGAAAATTTATATTAGATCATATATTAACAAACACTCTGAGCATTGGCACCACCATGTGCAATTGGTGAATGTAATTAAAAAATTAATTGAAAGAAAATTAATTGAAGAAAAGTTTTTTCACACCGAAATATTAATATTTCAGTTCATGAATTGAATAACAAAAAGGTAAAAGAACATTCTACCCTATTTGATAATCCTAATATTTCGTGAAATCTGCATGTTTATAGGCTTGAAATGAAGAAAAAGAAAAACAAATTTACATTCCTCTCCCAAGTATATGTTTGATAGTTATTTAGTTTTTAATTAACTCCTTCAGCAAGATCATAAGAAACAAGAATAGGTTTCACAGGAAATACAGGTCAACATTTCGCCATATAAGTTTGTAAACAGTATCTACTCCATGAAAAACCTCTGAAAAACTTATGACAGAACACTAATAATACTATAAGTATGACTAGTCTAGCACTTGAGTACTCGACTTACTAGCTTGGTATAGACTGTAAAGTAGTGGACGCATCTGAGAAATTAAGCTGAAACTATACAATGACGTGTTTTCAGAACAAAATTAATAGTAAATTAACTAATAATTCATAACATGACTAATTTCGGTGCTCACTTCAAAATTAGAAGAAGTAGGCAAAGATATGGACAGTCCGAATGGTTTCCAGCGGTGACTCAGAATCTCGTCATGGAAATATTGACGTAGGTACGCTTCCAAAATTTCCAGATCGTCCACATTCTCGATTCGTCCTCCATAGGCGGCTAAACAGCAAAGTCCTCTGACGGTGTTCCATGGAACCCGGGCGGAGCCTGATTGCCACACGTCCTCTAACAGTTTAATGCAGGTGGAAAAGTCAACTTCTGAGAAATCGTACCACTTAGACCAACCTAAAAAAATTAAAAACATATTAACAATTTTGTAAAGTATGTTAGACAGAGAAGATAATGAAAGAGGTACAAGCAGGGAAACTTTTGCACAGATTAATATTATGAACGAAAAAATTTTGAGTAGAAGAGGATATAAAATACAAATTGAAAAATTCAAGAAATTCGAATACCAAGTAATGATAGTGACCGGTGATAGGACAAAGATAGAGAAAAGGATAGCGAAAGAGAATAAAACAGTAGGCGACCATGCTCAGAATACAAATATTAAAAATATTATCAAGAATGGTAAAGTTAAAAGTTTCCCGAACAATAATTCGGCATACTATTATATATTCGTTAGAAACATGTATACTGTATCAAAATGGGGAAAGGAAAATCCTACCAAAAGTTTATGGGGGAGTTAAAGAATAAGATGTGTGGAAGAGCTACCAACCTCGAGCTTGAATTACAATATGGCAGGACTTAGGAAATTTAAAAAAAGGGATTGGAAGAACCAAACATATACTGAGAATGAGAGGGTAGGTGGGTTGAGAGAACTATGGGTGGAATAATAGGAATGAAAAAAAGAGGCTGATGAAAACATGGACTAAATCTAAAGGAAGATCTGAGAGACCTGGAAGTCATGAGTCTATATGGTCATAATATGTTATTCTCGCCGAACTGAAAAACACACTATCAAAATTGCAGTTTGATCATAAGTGCTATATATATATATATATATATATATATATATATATATATATATATATATATATATATATATATATATATATAAGGATATATATATATATATATATAAGAACATTCATTCGAAATGAAATTTTGTTTGTGCTTATGGCACTGAATGAAATATTCAAGAAAATGAACACTAGAACATTCATTCGAAAAATTGAAATTAATCAAGAGAATGTTATAGTAGAGCTAGATATGTGAACGTGTACGATGTGATGTCTCCATTATCCTTCAAGGGATAAATGTTAGAGAAATATTGAAATCTAGTGTTCTTTTGTATCGACAAACATATTACTTACCTTGGGGTATATACGTCCGCCTCTCCTGCAAAATGGCGTGCAAGCAAGCGACTACAAAAAATATCTTCGCTGCATTAGTTGGCAACTTCTCCACATAATTCGCGCCCCAGCTGATGTAGATTCTTTGCATGTTATGTTTCAAACCTGTAGGAGCGTCATAAGCCACTTTTAGGCTGTTCTGGGCCAATACCGAGTTGAAGTCGTCATTTGGCTCAGTGATTAGCCAGAGTCTGAATTTGTCGTTATGGACGGCTTGTAAATTCAGCTGTTGACAGAGAATAGTCAACCAAGAGGCAACCAGATGTAGATTTTTCAAAACAAGCCACAAACCCGCTTTGCTAGCTTTATGGAGCGCAGATAGAGCTTTCTCTTCTTGCCCTTCACCCATCGCAATCTTAAAAGATAATAAGACAACAATTTAAAAACATAAAGATAATTTGACATTTCATATATATATATATATATATATATATATATATATATATATATATATATATATATATATATATATATATATATATATATATATATATATATATATATATATATATATATATATATATATATATATATATATATATATTATATTATATATATATATATATATATATATATATATATATATATATATATATTTCATATAGAATAATAATTAAACAAGTCGTATAATCATTCAAAATTGCATTACGTGATTTTCACAGACTACTTCTAATGTTTCCTAATCCCTTCTAATTCAAGGAAGTACAGAAGGAAAGAAAGGAATGCAGACACTATGAAAAACTGAGTTTTGAAAGAGGAAGGCTGAAGGGCAAAATAGAAGGTGGAATATGAGATAAAATATGTGAAATATGAATAAAATATGTGGTGGAATATGAGATGCAAGTAATGGAATGAATCTTTGGAAATAAATACAAAATTAATAAATAAACATCAAAATCTATGTAACATCTATGTAATTTCACATACCTCAATATATTCCATCTCAAGAATATTTGCTAGATCTCTTATTTCTATGGAAGGGTCATTTCCAGATGCTGTCATTAATAGAATCGGCTCTGAACACAAAGATTCCTTGTGAATCTGGCGTAAGTCCAAAACTGAAGGATCTGAAACAAAGTTCACAACTAAGATAAAATATATGCATTAATTTTGAACTAATGTAGAAATATTTTTGTGTTAAAGACGTTTTGAGATACAGAGTTGACACCTTACCAGTTAGATGATTCGTAAAATGAGAGATAGCGGCATACAATCTGTCTGCTCTTAGCGCCTGTACGAGTAGAATCTTCTGAAATTCTGTCGGTTTGCAGTGATTAGGAATTCGTACTTCGCAGTTATCAATAGCCATGAAATCACGCCAAAGATTCTGCTCGCTTAATCTTAAGTTAGCATAAAAGTCTGGCATTCCATTTTGTAAGTTTTGGATTGAAGCTGTAAGTCTTTTAGGGATCCACTCAGGTATATTTTGAGTGTCTGCTTTCGATTCTGCGACAGAATATTGCAGAAATACTCTCCATTCCTGAAACATAACCAAAATGAGATGCATTGAATTTAGTACTACTGAACTACTTAGTACAGTTAGCTTCCAAATTAATACAATTTGAAAGTCTCAAAGTGAGAACTATATCACACTCCAATTTTGTGTGAAGGCTTTAAGTTTATTCAAGTATTGTGTAACACGATTAATCATTCTTTAAAAAATCGTTGAAATATTGATATTCATTTATTAGAATATTTCTAAGCATAAAAATATAATTAAAATCAATGAATAAGAAGCTCTGAAATAGAGTGAATGGGATGCCTTGCGAAATATCAGGACAACCATTACACTTCTAAACAGCGCATGAAACATCAAATATTTTTGATGTTTAGCTGCTTGATTTCGAGATAATTCAAAAAGAAAAAATATCATTTATTTCAGCAGTTTAATTGGCTTAACAACTTACTGTTCAAATAATATTAAAAATATCACTTCTGTATCCAAGTAAACATAGACATGGATGAGATCGGTTGTCTTCAAAAGATTCTGTATGAATATCTCGGAATTAAAATTGCAAAATATTGTCGCTTGGCGTATGAGGGCGTTAATATAGTCAAAAAAAACAGGCTTAGCATAAAATGGACTTATTATTATTTTATTCATATTCTAATTTTAGTCAGTAAAGTGATAATTGATCATCTTCATGTGTACTTTTATGCATTTATAGAAGCTTAGTTTACAATGCAAACAAATTGTCCACTGATTACTCTCATTTACAGAACTGAAAATCTGATATGCAGGGATCGAATATGGAAAATTCTTACAACTTGCTGAATAGATATCTATTCAATAAAAAGTATTATAATCAGCAAGTTACTTACATTAGGAGGTATTTTCTCTGGAAACATTCTCTGCATAAGATGCATACCAAATGTAATCCTGTCGCCCTTAAACATGCCTCTAGCCACAAACGAATACAACGTGTCGATGAAATGATTTTTTTGTAGCTCTGTATTCTCCGCCATCGATTGGAACGACCCAACAGATTTCAGAAACAACCTCGTATATGACGACGAAGAAATCGAATATAACACGTTATATTTAGAAAACTCGTTCGTAGCGAAAAACAGCGCGCTACCAAACGCTGAGATACGTCTGTAGGCATCGTATTCCTCTTCCAATTTTTTCTCGATCTCGCTTTGTTCCGCTATTGATTTCGAAACCGCCAAATAGCTAGCTTTCGTCTCGTTAAGTGACTCCATCAACTTCGTATTACGCAAAATGTCGCCAGAGGTGCTTGCCATGTCCTCCAGCAGTTGATCTTGCAGTTGAATCTGGCGCTCTTGAAGCTCTTCTGTGAAGCGTACGAGTTCTTTTTTGCGTTCCTCGAGCTTTGGATTTTCCTGTGCAATTGTAGCTGAAATGAGCTGTTCGGTGAATCCAGTGTGAGTGATTGAAAAATTTATCAATGATATGAAAGCTCTGCAGTCTGGTGGAATTTTCAGGTGTTGGTCTCTGCTGCTAAGAATCAGCCGAAAATCGGAGTTGTAGTCGACAAGTTTATTGCTCACGGAAATTAACCGACGTTCACCTGTAAAATATAGAAGAAATTAAACTCCACTGAAAATATTTCCACAATTTTGTTTCAGTGCATTCATTTAAATTTCCACTTAAAATCTTACACACGTTTTTGATGACTAAAACATTTAAGGCTATTTCTGATGAGCAGAATTGATTTGGCGCTACACACATATTTTACGGGTGTTTTTCATCATTAGAAAAACGAAATATCATATAAAAATAAATAACCAAACTGAAGGTACGAAATAATGATTAAGGTATAGAATATTTTTATAAGTTTAGCAGAAATAGAATAATTCCTGCTATAATGTTGAAAAACAGTGAATTCTTCATCAAAGTTCTAAGATTATCCAAACTGGATTCTCAAAATTATGTTGAAATAGTCCCATCATATTAATATAAACGGCAATAAAAAATCTATAACCTTGTTGAATGAACTGCTTTCTTGATATAGATAACAGAACTGGAGAAATATGGTCAACTTCTTCTACGAAAAGTACTTTTCCGAATCTGAAAAGAAAAATACAGTAACTACCGAATTTGATAATTCAACATTAACTTGTACCTAATTGATAATTCCAGTACATTGGTAAAATTTGGAACATCTTGAGTGATACATTCGATTTGTTTATGTCTCAAGTTCATTTTCAGCCAGTTCAAGGCATTAGAGGTGGGATCAATCAGAAGTGGGATGATATTTGACTGAAAATAGGGAATATATTAATGTTATTCTTACTGTGAAAATAAAAGAAAAGTGTTTTTTTTGTTTGCAAAATATTTTTCAACGTTAAACCTACTTTGGTAATTATGACAGCGTTCTGGATTGACATCTTATCATATGGGAGTCCTTCGCCATGCCATTGCAATTGTTCCCTTTTTGTGGACATAAACTGTTCGAAATCGTAAGAGTCATCTCCAAATTCTTGTAAACATTCTTTCAAGAACACCCTAAAATATGAAATAATCTCTATATTTTCAGATTTCAAAGAATTTATATTTACTACTTGCTTTCTAACGGTTTCGTATTCTCCGCTTAAGTATGTGATGAATGCGGATGTTAATAGGCAGTTGAATGGGAGTTTCTTTACCTCAACAAGAAGTTCTTTAAGCTAGAAAACAAACATATTCGTGAGAAAATCTTGTTTATTCTAATTGCTGGGATGTTCAAAAAACATCTAAAAGAGCTACTGATGAGCCTTTATTGTGATTATTTAATTTTCAATATGCAATACTATCAGATTCAATACGAAAAAAGAAATATACAAATAATTATTGTTTTTGAGATTTTGAAACATTATATGAAGTGAAGAAAATAATTTGGAAATATTGATAGTTTTCTGAAACCTAGATGGATTATTAAGAGTGGCGCTCGTCAGGTAATGGTAATTCCAATTGAAAGAAGAGAGCAGGCTTCTTAATTAGAAAAGAATATCAATACCAAGATAAAAAAAGAAACCGCATAATGATGTGATTTTGAATGTCACCTGTTCTTGCCATCTTTGGAATTCATCAATCAACTTATCCACGAGAGCCTCTGACGTTGCCAAGGTTTCTCTTGCATGATTTAGATCAATCTCGATTTCCGCCGCCTCTTTTGTGTAAGCGGACAATTTGGTCTTCAATTTCGCCACCGCTGTGTCCACGTCCGATAGATCAGCATTCAATTCACCCAATTGAGCCTCAGCAGAATTTAGATTCCTGGAATAGTGATGGGTAAGACATAAGCAAATAGAATTATCGTTTTTTAAAGGAAACCTCTTTTTCAGAACTTTATAACACAGTTGTCACATTTAACGACATTAATGACCAATACAGGATCTGTAACTTAAAAATCTAAATAGATGGGACTACATGTGAAATATTCCACACAAAATTTTATCATTCAGAGTCATAATACATTTTTACAGTTGCTATATATCATATAACCTGAGTTGAAAGTGAGTGATTTAATTTTGACCTGTTAGAAGTATTCAGACGCAACCTACCAGTTTCTTTTTACAGTATGGAAGTATCCTGTGACTAGTCATTTATTTTATTACATATATGTCCATCATTAGTAGATGATAAATAAGTTTTCATTATGAAGAGAAAGTTCGGTTATGATTTTATATCATGGACGATAATCACTTCAGGCGCATCAATTGTAGTCAGTAATATTTAGTGTTATTCCAAGCAAATCTAACAACAGGAACAAAATCAGAAAGAGAAAAAAGAAATAGAAAAAGTTCAGAAGACTAAAGGCAGATGAATGAATAAACATCAAAGTGTTATAGAATACATGTTTCACACAATAGAACATTGCATTCACTGCATATCGTGTGCTCAGATCAAGATAATACTTTTAACTATAAATGTGGATAATGTTTTATAACCTTTTGTCAAAACATATATTTTTTATTAAATTGTTGTATTGTTTAAGTATACCTTAATTTTTTTGTTTTCTTTTCAATTAAAGTGTTAAAGTTTAAAAAAATGAACGTTTGAATGTTCTTATTATTGGATAGTGCTTCCTCAGCATATCTTTCAGGAAGAAGTATTTTAAAATATTATATATCCGGTACTGTCTCAGTCTTCCCTTCATTCAGAATTTTATTGCCGTTGTTGATGACACGCCAAGGATAATTCGTTAAATTAAGGATAACTCGTTGTACTCACTGTTTTAGCTTATACTGTTCCTTTTCCAGCGGTTTTATCTTTTCCACTACGTGGGAATATCTAACGTTAGCCTGGACCCATGCAGCCAGAGGAGCAGCCGCCACTGAAGCTCTTTTAGCAGACGCGGGATTGAAAGACTCCCCTCTCAAACTCATTAGTCTCTCCACGGCCTGTCTGCTTTCCTGATTTATTCTAGATGCATCGAACGACCGTATGTCTTCCTTAATACCGCGTTTGGACAGAAAATTCTTCATGCTATTCCATGACGTGTCCTGGATACCCATGAGCCGTAAAACGCCTTCTAGTATGTCTCTAATAACGTCGGGAGGAGCCCTTAGAGATCTGATTTCGGATAGGGATTCTGGTCTGATTTTGCCGACCGCAGCTCTAGCTTCTTGAATAAGAGGTTCGACTTCTGCCAGTTCGGCTTCTATTTCTTTTTTCCTGTGAAATGAAATGTTTGAATTAAGGATGTATCAATTAATATAAATCTGAATATTCTTCGGTTCGTAATTGTTTCGATCTATACCTGTACATTCAAAATATTTTTTATTATTTTATAATTATCAGTTTGTATAATTGTTGCATCGTAAATTTATAGACATTTTCCATTTGTCGTTTTCAGGTCCATTATTTTTAAAGTACGTTCCTGAAAAAATTTTGAAGAGGAGTTCAATTCTTTCTGATAATGTGGCGTAATATCCATTTCTTATTACTTACTCTAAATACATGAAAAGTTTATACTTAATTAACTAGAGAAACGTTTGTGATGTCAACTGATATTCTATTTTATAATATAACATTGCATTCTCTCAAAAACAGTTCAAATTAATTGTTTTCTGTAATTTCTCAAACATAAACCAGACAATTATGATTGATTGATCAAGTAACACTTGAAAATCTAAAATTCACACACATACAGAAAAATTTCCGTTTTTATTCCCATGTATTTTGTTCAATTATTACAGTATAAAGTTTATAGCTATTATCTTTAAAAGTAGGTTGAGTGGAGTAGGATGAGTGAACCTAGGTGATATTTCATCACTGGGCTTCGCTTTTTTGTGCATTATATTTAAATAAGTTAAGTGATTTATTAATATTGGAAACAATATTTAAACTATGAATGATGTCCAAAAAAAGATATTACTATTACATACTCCTCTGGAACAGAACCAATTGTTGCAGCATTTATTGAAATTTTTTTTGAGCATTTGACATGCATATTAGTATTAAAGCATCATCTATATCATGCATTATGTAAATATTCTTGGATAATTCTATTATAATTCTTCATGTTGATAATAGTTGTAAAGTTATACCTAAAAATAAATCAGTAACCTTTTCATGAGCTGTTGGTTTTCTTCTTCTGTTTTCAATTTCAAAGTTTCCATCTGCTCCTTGTGTACATTGGCATTCTTCATAGTGCTACTGATCATTTCCAAGGCAGCGTTCGCCTTCTTTTGTTTTTCCGCTAATTTTTCTTCTTGTACTGCCGCTTTTTGCTTCAATTCGTTAACTAGATTTTTCGCTTCTGTTAATTTTGTTACTCCAGCCTAAAAAAGATAATTAAAATTTTAAGACTCGTTTAAACTGAAACCAAAAATGTGTATTTTATCGTGCAACATTAAGAATAATTGAAATTAAACCCAAATTTATAGTTTGTTCAGCAAGTTTACCTTAAGCTTTGTCTGCTTTGACATTATATGTGCTATTTTATCTTTATATAACTGGATATAGAGTTTTATGAGTTGAATGTAGCTAGTAGGACTTCGTACTCTCACATCAGCTATTTGAAAGATTTTTGGGAAGTATTCTGTTGTTTTAATCTCGAAATTTTTTTCATTGGCATTAAATCTGCAAAAAATATTCAGGATTACATGAAATAACGTATTAGTAACATAAATTCTTAAACTTCATATTATCCACAATTCTATTCCTGAAATCAATAGTTTCATCTAGCGCAAAATATTAGGTAGTTACTCCGAAATATTTGTACTGCGTATCATTACCAACTTATATAGAATCATTCCAAGAAATTACGAATAAGGGTAGAGGAATTGAATAATCTTTCATAATTATGAATAAACTGTCAAACCACACACAGATCAAATGATAATTTTCATTTGCTTCTGGGGACTATCCATGTCACTGTGTGACCAAAATGGCATTGCAAGAAAATTAGAGAAAATGAATTACTATAATTTCCTTTTTTAACATTTCATTTAATTTTTCTAAACTGAATACAAAAGTACCATTGGGTTTTTACCTTTCAATCATTAATTTAGGTAGATTCATCATGGTCTCTTGACTTAGTTTATCTTTCCAGATAATAGTGCTGTTGAAAATGAATGCTGGACAGTTTTCAAAAACACTTTGCAGATTTTCGTTGTCAACATTCAAGCAAGCTACTACATGAAGATGCTGTTTGACTCCTGGAATTCAAAAGTTGAATATAAACTAACATAATTTCAAAACGAAAACTAACTTTGAGTGAAAAATTGGCCTAGATTCCCTTCAAAATTTGCTCTGGACATTTCATCTCCCAGACCCATGACAAGTGAATTCAATTCTGTAGTATTATACAATCCTGGAACCTGTAAATATTCAGATTTTATTTCAACAATGTTCGAACCTATTATTTGAACCGATTAAAAATCGTTTATCGTACCTCACTAGAAGTTATCAAGGTATTTAAGGCACTAAGAATGCTTTCATCTTCCAAAATATGATCTTCAAAGAGTAAGTAAACCTCTTCGCCTTCTATGCCAGCTTGCTGTAAAGCCTAGAATACCAAAATAACGCTTGAATTCGAGCAAATCTAGAGCACCAACTAACATAAATTGAATATTATATTCATTTAATATATGTAAAATTGTATTTCTACGATAAAATTTGTTGTGATATTCATGAAATGAAATCTACACTATTAAATGAAAAAAGATGCTTGGGAAAATATTCTGAATATCGTAGAATCGATAAACTTCATAGTATATGATTTGCACAAAGAACAATATGAATTAACTATTAAAAACCCACTTAATTAACACACTTGACTTAAGTTTCATTGAATATATATTAAAAACTCTACATATATTTCGGGTGGTTAACCCATCATCAAGAGTATACAATGTTACTGAACATTGTTAGCAACATTGTATACTCAACAGAACATGTAAGTAACATTTCATACTCTTGATAATGGGTTCACCACCCGAAACATATGTAGAGTTTTTAATATACTCAGTGAAACTTAGGTCAAGTGTGTTAATTTTAATTTATTGTTTTTAATATAATGTTTCACCAAGAGATAAGCGAAACTTCCGTGTCATTTATTAACTATAAAAATTAGCTCAACGAAATTTTCAATTATTTAATAAAGTTAAAAGTATAGAATCAGATGATTTGAACATGTTTCAATATTCAGTAGTATCGGATTAGCTTTGAACGAAATGCTAAGATATTGTATCCCTAACAACAAAATACCATTTGGATGCTTGAAACTTTGAAAAAAACTCGAAAATTTTGTGGGGAGAGATCTTCATTCGGGATTGGAAAGATTGGCGAATTGTTGAGTATAGCTGGATCTACATCAAGTGGTAGTACCACACAGAGACACATCAGAAGATGGATTAATTTAGGAGAAATATTTGCTTAACATAATGAATAAAAAAAATAATACTGAATGAAAAATATATAATTTGATAAGATGGTATTGTTAAGAATATTTGATATAACAGATATAAACATTTGAAATTCAGAAATATTGTTACAGAGTGTCTCCTTAGACTATAATATTACAGTATTATAAATAGTAGGTATCTACCTAAGTAGTATCCAATATTCAGTAGTAGAATAACAATCCAAAAAACGACTCGTTCGTAAAGAAGGAACAGAAGTTCATAAGTATTCTTTACATCAGTATACAAGAATCCAATGCGTAACAAATTTCAAAATTCTATGACATAAGGAATGAGAATGACTTCAAATACTTGAAAAGAAAATAATGCTCAATTAAGTACTAAATGGTCCAGATGTTTTCAGCTTTTCAAAATCAAAGCCATCTAGGTAAGTATTATTTCACTCACGTATTTAAGATCGTTGTTTAATTGAGGCTGACCTCTAATCACAGGAATAATTAGCTTAGCAGAATACAGCGCTGAGGCAATTTTCACAGCAGTTCTTCGGCCGATGCCGCTTTTTCCTACCATCATTAAATGGCCACCATGAAGATTCGTCAGTACCTTGGCCACACTAGCCACCAGTGATAGAAGATCTTTACTGACGACTACGTCCAAGCTGTGACCTCCTTCACGTTCTGAAACAAGAAGGTCGAATCTCTACGTCCAAACATATATATATATATATATATATATATATATATATATATATATATATATATATATATATATATATATATATATATATATATAAGTTAAACTGAATATATATATATATATATATATATATATATATATATATATATATATATATATATATATATATATATATATATATATATATATATATATCCATTTCTCTATATCGTTCGAAATTGCGACATCATCACCTATTCGAATTATTTTCTTCATATCAAGGTAATATAATATTGTTAATAATAACTGAATAACAGTTGTATTAAACTCATGATAATGTAGTGTTTTGAATTAAACAATGAATGTTATCGTAAAACGATAATAATTTTGAACATTCAGAGAATTGCCTAAAATTTAAAAATTTCAAGATTTGGATAAAACACATATAGTTGTTTGAAGATTTCAAGACACTGTGATATTGATGTAGGTAAAAAGAGAACACGCCACCTGACAAAAGGAACAATAATATGCTAACATTTGACAGTGTAATTTTTTAGATGAAGTCTATTTTAAGGTAAATTGAGAAATTTGTATTTTTTTCAAACTAAGTGGATTCCACCTATAAGTTACATTGTAGAGACACATAGTGCTCAACAATGTTCAAGAATTGAGTAAATTTTGTGATCACATTATGGTAATCAAACATCTATTCTATACTTGGAATAAAAAGACGCATTAGGCCCTCGAGAACTGTAAATATGTGCTCTTTTCGATGACTCAGAACCCCCCTATTCACAGATGACCATCTGAAAATGAATTTTTCGTTTATGCTGAAGATCTAAGATTATACTCTTATATCATACCTATCCATATAGGCTATTACGTTTAAATTACATTAAATTTAGATTCGTGGCCTCCGATCCCAATTGAATATTCTGAACAATATGAAAGTAAATCGCTCTTATGTACGCTTTATTAACGGGCCAGACAAGTGACTTATCTATACTGAACAAGGACCTCGAAAAGAGCTTGGTCTTACGATCATTATAGAACTGGAAGAAATGATTGTAGCCTTACCATATTGAATTATTCCCTTCTCAATTGTGGACGACCAGTCGCCGAAACTCATCTTCATAAGGTTCGAATCGGAACCGGAGTTTGAAAATTTTGGAAACGGAACGTAATAACGTTGGTTTATGTTGGGAAGTATATTTTTCACATCGTATACCCTTTGAAAATTGGAAACTAATATCTGTATGAATCGATCAAAATCGTTTTCATTCACAAATCTTTCTCCAAATAACTTTAAAGCTTCGTAGCAGAGAACCTGTAATGGAAGAGAATTTTGCAACTTATCGGACACTATCATTTATGAAGCAAGATACTTTCATTTTTTTGACATTTCTTACCTCTATCAGTAAAATCTCTTCGTTTTCATCGACACTATCAGTCTGGTAACGACTAACACTAAAACACCATTTGGTAAGGTCGTGTGGTCCAAAATCGTAATGTTTATGTTGCACGTTACTGAAAGTAGTTCGGATCTGAAAATTATATTTTGAACTTATGTTTTAGTAAACGCCAATTATATTTACATCATTGTATGTAAGTATCATAACGCCTGCGAGTTTTGCCACTTTGACTTTGGGCCAAGCATTTCCATTGCGGGAATTTGTTTTCAATAGACTTTGCAAGTAAGATGTGATGATAATAGATAAATCTTCTTGCTCAGGTAAGCTGAAATAAAATATTCAAACTTAGAATTTTTTCTGACAAACGATGCATCTCAAGTTTTGATAAACACCAACAGTAATCTTACTGACAGATCAAAGATGTTTTTGTCGGGAGTGGTTCACAGTTAATGTATATTGCTAATATTTGGACTACTTTGAAAGAACTTTGAATTCTTTTGAGTTATCTGAGAACGTAAGAAATTGTAATAGTTTTCTGTGTCCGAACCTAATTTCAAATATGATAGTTTTGTTATAACTTATTATATATACATAAAGTATACCTGTAACACAGTGAACAAATTGTTTAGAGAATACTAAAATGGAAAGTATGTATTTATATTTAAGGAAATGAAATTTTTTGTGCTTATAGCACTGAATGAAATATTTAAGAAAATATGTAAAAAAAAAATAAAATTATAATAATAAAATAAAAAATACTTCGATGGACGGTGTGCGACTGACGAGTTCCTTGCAGAACCAAACATATATGTCTCGCACTTCCATCAGGTGTGGCATCGATTTCAATATTTCTCTAACATTTATCCCTTGAAGGATAATGGAGACACATCGCATCGTACACGTTCACATATCTAGCTCTACTATAACATTCTCTTGATTAATTTGAATTTTTCGAATGAATGTTCTAGTGTTCATTTTCTTAAATATTTCATTCAGTAACATAAGCACAAACAATTTCATTTCCTTAAAAATGTCGCCGAATAGGCCCCTGAAATACGGGAATAAACGCGAGCGTACTACTAACGCAACCTATTGACATTTAAAAACATCGTTCGATGATATTTGTCAAATAGACATTGATATTTAGTAGATACCTACGGGTATAGAAGATATGTGAAATTTCGATGCTGGGTGTGCGAGCAATTTAATGAAATATTTAAGAAAATGAACTATAATCTCCTTCAAGGGATAAATGTTAGAGAAATATTGAAATCTATGCCACACCTGATGGAAGTGCTATATGAGAGGTGTTCTATTGATTCCCATAGATGGAATTCTGGAGTATTCATAACTCTATGACCTTCCACTTGGAGTCACAAGAAGATGCTTATATATATATATATATATATATATATATATTTAAGATCTTCTTAAGTCTTAAGAATATCTGAGCGCCCCAATCAAGAGAAGAAAAACAATTTATATCGTAAACTTGAAAAAGTATATAAGAAAGAACTCTGTAAAAAACTATATAACATTTTCTATCATAATATTCTTCAATATTGGTCTGAACGTATTGATACGTGGGGTGTGGATTTTTAGAGGCAAAGCATTGAAAAATTTGCCATCGCCAGCAATTCAGGATGTTGTGTGACCTGCTCAATCTGGTGAAAGTCAGTCTAATATCAGATTTACATCTGGTATCATAGTGGTTATTAGCAGCAGCTATAAATGTAAAGTCTCTGGTTTTATTAAACAAACAAAAACATATAAACAGTAAGTTTAATTCTTTGTCATTGTTTTCATAACATACTCAACAGACCCAAACAAGGAGAAATACGCCTAATTGAGCACTCCACCTGAAACAGATCCGACCAAACTACGAAGCGCAAATATGCTTCAGTTCAGACTAGCAGTAATGGATTCAATCTACACGCAAAGCGAGGGTCAACATGTATACCAAAGAACATGGTGTCATTAGTCATATCACGATAGTTCAAGCTCTAAATCATGCACTCTGACTAATATGATTAGAGTGCATGAGGGCTGAACATTTTTCAGCACTCATGCGCTCCTCTTCACAAACACTACGAATATTATTCAAATCAGATCCCCCAGGAGAAATGCTGCTAGCATATAATTATAAATTCAATCATGACAATAGTAAGATAGTCCGGAAGATCATTTCTGAACACCAAAAATAAAATAGGACCCGCAATAGATCCCTGGTGGACTTCTATGGGAGGGATGCTCTCTTCAGACCACCTTCCACAAGAGAACACTAACTGACACCTATGAGACCAAAACGAAGAAATCAACGCTCGTATATGACAATGTCCTAATCAATAATAGAAAAAACTATTAAAGTTTATTCATGATGATTCGCTGATGTCTTAATAATTGAAATTTGGTTTAACATAAATTGAATAAAACAAAAGAGTCTTGGCTTAGTTTCACAAAATTATATTAATTGCTTGACATAGTAGAGTATGTCAAGTAATTCTATGTAACGGGTTAACACCTCGAGCATTGGTCAGCAATTGAAATAAAATTTTTTGAAGTTAAGACAAGGGTTTTTATTGAGAAAAATTATAATTGAATAATTGTAGTGGTTTTCACACTTTCGGTTTAGTTTCAAAAATATTGCTAACAGTCCATCCATTGATCTTAACACACTTTTACTTATTAGACATGAATGTATACTTACTCTACGTTATAGATATTGACGATAGATGTGAATCTGGGCGATAGATGGCCAACAGCAGACATTGATCCAATTATGGTCACGTCTTCCAAGGTGACGCATTCCAAATTCGAATCGAAGAACGCCTTGTAGGTGATCAACTAAAACATGACAAGAAACGTCAGTGTCGCGAGTGTCACTTGAATCCAAGCGTAAAGTTTCCTTCACAAAATTGAAATCAAAATCGCCATTATGGAAGTTATGAAAGTGAGTATACGGGGCGTTTCGAATCTTATCATTGAATTGTCGGTTATCGGATGGTGAATATGAACTTGAAGATGCGTTTGTGCGATGAGGGTGAGCGATGTGATAAGGTATTTTTTCTAGTTCGTATTATTAATCGGAAAATACTCGGATTTTCAAATGGGATGCATGAAAACATTGGCCAGGGGACTCACTTGACGAAGTATGGTTTTCCATTATCATTTTTTTAGATGAAGTAAATATATGTTCATATTGAACTATAAATTCACCGAGAATTCATTGAGAAATATAATAACTGATACAGTTATTATGTGAATATAATAATGGGATGATACAAAATGGTCTCAATGGCATATAGGTATATCTTCATTATTTTCAATAACGTTCGAGAATTATTTGAAAGTTAACATTAATAATTCATTGAAAATATTGTCTCACTAAGGAATGTAAGCTTTATTCCTCTGATGGTTCACACATCTTTACTAAAATAATTCGAAATTTAGCAGTTACAGAACCAAAGTGAAATAACAAACTCTAATATATCAACAAACAAATCTAGAGCCAATATTTTTTTATTATTTCCACTCTATTACATATAATAGATTACAACCTAATCAACGAATTCATCTCAAATTTAACCTTGAATTATAATGATATTTGAAGATGATCATAAGCAAAAAATGGAATCATATGAAAAAGTTTTTTTTTCGTGCGCTTATGAATTTTGGTTGTCCGCAAAAGCTTCAACGGTAAGAAAAGAAACGCCCAATGAATATTTTGAAATATTTTCGGTTCGATTATTAAGAGATCAATATTGAAGATATTTCAGATGGAGGAACCAATTTCTAAGAAACCGAAAAATTCGAACAAATCTCGAAGTCTCAACTCGTCGTTAAAAAATAACAAAGTAGATCAAACAGACGAAATTGATAAATTGAAGAAAGATTTATCTTTAGCGCAGGTGGAAAAACGGACGCTGCAGAAGGAACTGACGACGGCGTTGAAGGAGGGAACGGAGCACCAGGAAAAACTCGCCGAACTAACGAAAACGCTCAAGGAACTGCAAAAAAAACATGACGCGCTAAAACCAAAAAGTCCGGTGAAAACAAAACCGAAGGAAACTAAAACGGAAGAAGTTTTGAGGTTAGAAGAAAAGCTACGAAATATAGAAGAAAAGAATCGAATTTTAGAAGAGACGGTAGCAGAACTCGGAAAAAAACTAACAGAAAAAGCAAAGAACGAGACGTCAGGTGAGGGGATGAGAGAACTGAAATCATCGCCGAGAGGTACTGGAAAGTCACTACAACTTTTCGAAGGAACTGGAGATTCCAAAACTACCAATAGGGAAAAAGAGTTTCAAAAGGTGAGTACTAATACTAAAATTAATGAAGTTAATCTTCATCATACTCATTATAACAACGGAAATGAATATAAAGGATATTTAGTTCTGCTGAAGTTTATATACTTGTGGAATTTGATATAATTTTCTGTCATGGAAAATTTCCGATAATTCTTTTAACATTAACGTTATTAATGACAAAGATTGACCTCATATTGTATTAATTATTATCCCGATTTCAAGGATAACTGCTTTCACACTACATCACAGCAAAACATCACAGGAAAACTTTCATTATCCCAGATAAGTGAAAATATCAGCCTTCAGCTCTGCGTGGCAACTTTCTTGTAAAGTAGCAACTTCCTTGGTTGCTACTATAAAGTAGCACCGATTTATGTAATTCTTTGTACACAGTGGTTCGAGTAGTCCTAGTTATCTGATGTTTGCCATGAGATTTTTGTGATTATAGTAGTGGACCCTAAGATGACTGAAACAGTCTTGACGACGTTCATGTATCACTGGGTCTGCAAGCGCACTTCAAGTTCTCGATATATAGAGATTTTATAGTCCTAATTCTCAACTAGGTTGTTTGCATTTGGAATGGCTACATCGATAAATGTAGTCTCCTTGGCTCTTTTGTCAACCGGGACAAGGTCCGGCTGTTATGGCGAACTGTTTGATCAGCCAAAATGGTGCGGCCCATTTTGTGCGGCAGTGTCTAAGCAGATTGTTCCCAAAATTGACTCTAGAATGTAGTCGTAGTTATATTTTTGCTACTGCGTCATGTTTCTTTTTGTATCCAATAGATGCCAATAACTGACATCACTCTGTGTTGTGTTAGATTGTCTCTGATGTTTGGCATCCGCATCAGCATCTGACGTTCCTCACTGTTGGATCTTTAATTATATATTTCCGGTAGTTGCGCTTTGGAATAACCTGATTTTGAATAGCTAAGAGTGTACCTTCAGTTTTGGGAAACATTCTACATATTCTAATTATTATACTTCATTATTGCAAGTACTTTTCAAATCTTTTCTGATGTACCTTTTGAGAGTTTTTAGAAATCATATGTGTTGGCAATTATTTTCTAATTATAGTTGCCAATTAACTTCCAATTATTACTCGGAGCACATTACTGTTGTCATCAATTTGATCACTTGCTGAAACCAATGTTAAGGCTTGACATTTTCAATTTATTAGGTCATGTGCGAATACGAAGAACTACTCAGACGTGTACTTTCCGAAAGACAAAATCTGATAGAGGAGAAGAATTTCGCTCAAAGCGAACTCGTCAATTTGAAACAGGCTTTCGACGATCTCATGGACAAGTATAATCGCGCCAAAGAAGTGGTAGAGGGATTTACAAGAAACGAACAGCTCATGCGCAAACAAATGGAAGACTGGACCAAGATGCTCATCAGCTTCGGTAAGAAGTACACGGACTTGAAAGCGTATGCGGAAAAGAAAATATCTCAAGCGAACGTTGCCATTATGAACAAGGACAAGGGTAACATTGAAGAAGTGGCGAAACTGAAAGCAAAACTTCTCCAGAGTCAAGTCAAGATTAACGAGCTGCAAAAGCAAGTCGGGCCGAAGGAAATGCGAGGAGAATCGCTCTTCGCGCCGCTAAAAAATAATCTGAAAAAGAAACAGTAGGTTTAGGAATTTAGGTTTTACCTGATGTAGAAACTCAATTAAGATATTTGTGCCCCACTTGTCGGCCTTCAAGAGATGCAGGTTCTTGAAGTGGAGGAACAGTCGGCCCCTTTTCGGTTTGTAGGTTTTACCCCTGTTTGTGTTTACGGAAATGCAATACTGGAAACATATCAAAAGTTCAATTATATATTACACGCAAATATAATGTACAGTTCTAAAATTGAGCCTTGATCGAAAATAATAAAATATGTATTTATGGAGAATATATATAAAAATTTACTATTGTGAACATTGGAATAGATCATAGTTACGAAATGATTCAAGATGGTGAAATGTTTTAGAATGACATTTATGCAAATTCAGGATGCAAAACAGTTGTAGATTTTTTTGCATTTTTTTGAGTCTGCCCTTTTCCATTTTGATGCTAGATTTTAAAACGTATACTTATAAAATAATTTCAAAGATACTCTTAATATTATTTATCATATACTTAATTGCCAAAATTTCAATAATTCGTAAACGTTCGATATTTAACGATCTGAAAACAAAAAAAAATCGTTGTTTAAAGTTTTTCATTCTTCTTCAATTTTATTATGATAATAACTAACCATCAATATTTTTTGTCTGAGTACAAACACAAAAAGTTTGTATAAAAATAATTATCGCAAAGACAAAGTCCAATGGATATTAAATTTCCAAATCAACGTCCATTGCATCCCGTTGGAGTGAAATTACAGCATAGCAATTTTATCATAAAACAAACTTATTTTCAGAACTGAAACTGAAAATCTAAGTTAATCTAAGTAAAGCAGTGAAATATATCTGAGCTGAAATAAAAAAAAATTTCAGAAAAAATGATACTGGATATTCAAAATTGAGAATATTTTTATTGTTTAAGTTTAAAGAATAAATTCGAAAAATTATTGTTTTATCGTAACTTACAGTGAAAATTTGCTAAAGGCAAATTTTTAACTTCCACAATAATCTTTCTTTTTGAATGATTACATTCGATATTTTTATAAGCCCGATTTTTTAAATTTTCGCTTGTAACTGATAACAACTCAAGAAAAAACAGAAACTTTTCAACTAGTAAACATTTAATACATAAACTATTAAACATGTTCAACAAGTGGAAACAAACTAGACAAGTATATAATATTTTCATCAATATATTTCTCTAGAAATTATTATCTCTGTTCTTTCTCAAGGCTAATCCACTCAATATAATTTGGGATTAGTGTTTAGGCATTACCTCTGATAGTTTATTTTTCACATAATTAGGCTGCGTATTTCCACTGCAATTGAAGACTAGAATATCAGCGTCAAAATTCTCAACCAGCTTTTTAACTATCAATCTAAAAAAATGATCAATTTGTGAACACTGCATAAATTGTAAGAATTATAAAATATTACAAAACACTAACATTTATCTAATATTATCGATACTGTATTTTAATACTAACGATTTGGCAGATCCATATGCTCCAATCAGCAAAACATGATTGTCTTTTTTGTTGTCTAACCAAACTTTCAAAATATCCAAGCATTGACTTATTTTGCCCGTCTCCACTAGAGGCAATTTTCCAAAATTATTAACCACCGTTATATTAGGGTTGGTGACGTAGGAGTCGATCATATCTCGTTCCACGTTGTGGCGAGACTTTAAAATGAGAGGAGGAGGAGGCTCTTTTAACCAATCGTACACCTGTATATAATTACCGATATAGGTATAATAAATCAAACAACTTTTTGATATGTTTTACAACAACAATAGTTGTGTAAACTATTAATAACGTGTTAGTAGCCCGAAAACTATGTTCTATTTTCAGGAAAAACTATGAATTATTACCTTTTCTGAATATTAATTCCAAACCAAATGCGGCAAAGAAAAATATGATAATAATAAGTTCCATAACCTTTAGTCCCAGTCTTTTCATATCGTTTGAACTTCTGGGGACCAGACCGAAAGATAAATTGAACAGCAAAAATATGGTTACTGGCAGATAAAATTTATCTGTTGCTCTAAATGAAGGCGAAAAGACCATGCCATAAAAAGGTACACATCAGATATATTACAATAGAGCAGTTATTAGTAAAACATCAAAATTCACTTAAACACTCAGAGCAAGAGAATAAGTGAACATTAATTAGCACTTAATACACCCATTAAAAGAAAACTTAAAAAATCAACATCCAAAAGGAATGAAATTTTTTTCAAACGAAAAGTTATATTGGATGGTATTGTAAGGTACAGACAGAATCAATTCGAAGATTATTAGGTAGATACCGAAGAGAATATTGTAGCATAAGCATATAAACGAATGACAATATTTAGAGAAAGAGTGTCATATTTCGAAGGATAAGTAAAAATCAGTATGTGACAAAAGTTGGAGAGATTAACCTCTGCAAAACAAAATATCGTGTATGTTTACCCTTTCGAGTGCCAATTTTAAAACAGAAAACTTTGGTGCAAAATATCAATTTTGAGAATCTTACCTCTTGAGCAAACAATTCTCTGAAATCAGCCTGCAGTAACTGGCCCAATCCATTAATGATTGCGACGATAAAACCATATTTGTTAGTAACCCTTGTCATCTGAGATAAACCGATTTTCACAAGAGCCAACTTGGAACAAGAAATGGTTGTTTCCCCTTTTGTTGTAATCCAGTTCACAACTGATTTCAATAAAATTGTAATATTCGTGTTCAACACAATTGCTTAATTACATTATCAATATAGGAATGAATTTCACTCCAAATGAGCTTATTTATTGAAATATATTGTGGCTACATTTTCTACAGTGTTACTTTTATACATGGTTAGTGAAGAACTGCTACTTTCTGCATTGAATATATATTTTTATTTAAAGTACAGTTACTGTTTTCTTCAATGCACAAATATTTCACCTATGTAATCCAAGAGAATCAAAATTCAACCAAGTTGAATCCAAGATTGATTCAACTTGAATGAGGATGAAAAAATAGAAAAAATGGTTGGAATATTATTTTCAGAATAATTGTAAAGAAACAACACTCGTTTTATGATGATAATTTATTGTTACATTATCGTATTGTATCATCAGTCAGATAATTTTTTGTGTGTTTTTCATTGTATATGTTACACATATATTACTAAGTATTATGAGGACATATAAAATAAATTGTTTAATTTAATAGTGTTGGCGTTTACTTGATGTAAATTCATTATAATTGAATATAAACTTAAATTCAAACACGTGAACTTATGATTTACACTTTATTGACTACATAGCATGACGCGTTTCGTCGTTACAAACGACTACTTCATTATTCTGTTAGCTCCTGAAGAAGTTGTCTGTAACGACGAAACGCGTCATGCTATGTAGTCAAAAAAGTGTAAATCATAAGTTCAAAAGTTTGAAATTAAGTTTATATTCAATTAAAATAAGTTGAATTATTGCACGGTTTTATATTGATGATTTTGTATTACAATTGTTCTGAAAATGGCAAAATAAAATTTGATAAAATAGCACTTTTATTTCCAAAAATAAAGCGCCATGCTTTACTATAAAAAGATAATTTAGAAAATTGAACTAATATTTTGCCATTATACTCACATTTGATGAAATACTCCTCTATGAGTTCCTTTATTTTCAACCCTAAAATCTCAGATCTGGAATTCATAAAGTTTGTAACGTAATCAGCTATATCTAGGTCCTCCTCACTTAAGAGTACGACACCCATCCTGGAAACGGTTGCAGGTGAGGCACTAGCCAAGCTGTGTGTCTCGAACAAAAAGTTTACATTAGGACCGAAGCGTATACGCCATCCCGATGGGAGGTCAAAAGCCTATTGTCATCAAGAACAGAATTCAGTGATTCTACCCATTCGGGATCTACATCACCGTCACATACAATCCACGACCAAACTTCTAAAATGAAGAAAGAATCACGGTTCGAAATTGTTAATAAATGTGTATTACATATTGTCTATTATTAGTTTAACTATTTAACATTGTAATGTGTCAGCTAGCTCTAAGACTTCCTCGCTTATCATTATACTCAGGTGCATCAGTCATTATTATTATAACTTTCATCAATTAAAATTGTGTGAACTTAGTAGTAAAGAAATAAACTTTCTTTGGAAATATATTGTTATTCTTGAATAACGTCATTTGAAAGTTTTTATATTGATTATCTGAATTGCTAAATGTTTAATACTTACAACTTTAAACATATATGTTTTATATATTAACAATACATTCACTTCAATTAACAGAATCTTCTTGAAACTGAAATCTTTAAATTGTTCAACGTTAATTCAACTAATCAACATTAGCCAGTAATGTACAGTTGTCGTCTTGCAGCAACTTAATTGAGTTACACGATTTGGTTCATGCCACTAGAAGACACTAGTGAGTTGACCCATTAAATCAACTTCCCTGATAACATGCAACACTTTTATAATTTTATAACAACTGATTTATAATGGCGGTCAATTTTTTCAATTGATTTATATCACTGTCTCTTTGCCAGCTCTATTTTTGGTGTATTTCGACCAATGTGGAATTTTAACATGACACCTTCTTAGTTATTTCAAACTCAGGTTCATTGTTCATTTTAGCAATTTCATCAGGTTTCATTCCAAAATATCTTGAGATTAAAATATGTTTGAGTTTATTGGGTTCTGTCAGTACAGCGAATTCTTTGAATAACGCTTATGAATTGCGATATGAAAATGTTGAAAGAATACAAGCACATTAAAATATAGATAATGTAGACGTTCAGGGTATTTCCGAAAATGTAATTGTGACAAGTATACGTCTATATCCTTCGTTTCATTACAAAATTGGAGGAAATTACTGTAATTTAATTTGCATGGAGAATTTTACCATTTAGCAAAGTCTTGATTTCAGGTTATGACTGTACAATGAAATATAGATTATTCTAGTATGGAAGTTATAACAATAATTAAAAACATTGGTTTAAGTAAGACGCTAACAAGTAATATCTAACTTGGTCATACAAAGTACTTGCACGTGAATTCATTCACAAATACAGGAATATTGAAAGCTACAAATGGCATAGGCGTTTACATACTTTCGACAAGGAGTCAATTTCTGGATTCAATGTCGATAACAAAATAGAATGAAACAAGAGAGCTTTACCTGACGATTCTGAAGATACTTGCAGACTGTATTTTGTCAGAATACCATCATTCCATTGCCTCGTGTCCGGATCGATGTATCCTAACAGCTGGTTCCTTGTCATACTCTTAGGATTGAAGACGTGCTGAACGACATTTTCGTTCATTTTCAACAGTGCCTGAAATAGATTCTATTTAGCATATATTTATGCACTGAAGTCAAGTACTCCTATATGGTCGATAAACTAGAGGTTATTAATTATAAATGATTTATAGTGAAATAAAATTTTTATTCATTCGTAATACGAACACAACATGCTAAAATGCTTGAGTTTTATCTAAACGAAGTAGTATTCGTAGCAAACGAAGTTACGGGAATTTTATAAAAGCACCCAGTAAGATATTTCTGCAGTTCACAAAGGACAAATCATACTGCAGAATATCAAAAAAAAAAAGTAGATGCATTGACAAACATTTGACAAAAAAAATGAGGATATATATATATATATATATATATATATATATATATATATATATATATATATATATATATATATATATATATATATATATATATATATATATACAATTTGTATGTATTTTACCTCATTATTTTTATATATATGATTGATCCTACTTAAGTAGGATCAATCATAAGTATAAGTTTTCCATTTATTAGAGTCGCTTTTTCATAACATTAAGCATCGAACATAATTGTATATATATATATATATATATATATATATATATATATATATATATATATATATATATATATGATTTTGGTATAGATTAATTCTGATATTTTTTTTGTGGCGACGAAAACAAGAAAACTGAAAGCAAAATCTTATGATCTAGATATTTTGAAAAAAGCGCAAGTGTGTTCTTTGTCATATTGTAATTGAAGAGAAAAAATTATTTACCTTCCTTAAAACATCCCTCACGGTGGATTTTCCAGAAGTTGGAGGTCCAACTATCGCAACACCCATCCTTTGTCGCAGCTGTTCGTATAGTTCTACACATTTCTTAACCTTCAACAAACATTGATGTTATTTCTTATTAAATAATATAAATTGGTAACACGTTTTCGATTTGAAGACTTAATGTATCAATACAACTCATTTGATCAAAGTAATTAACGTTATGTTTCAAAGTGCATATTGCAAATATTCTACAATGAATAAACATTTTAAACTTTCACAATAAAATATTATATAGTAGAAAAAATTAAATGAAAAACAACTATGGTTATAGACATGCAACAATAGTTTGAACAAGTTTAAAAAATTATCTTTTCAAAGAAATTCAAATGGAAATTGGTTTGAATTTTTCTACAATCGAAGAGTTAGACATTTTTCCACTCGATGGAATAGATTTTCTGTATTCTCTAGACCCAAATTTTCATTAAGCTTTCTAAATTACAGGATATATTATCATCATTTATTTTAAGAAATAACAGGTACTTTGATAATTCGAAAATATAATTATTTTCAATTTCTTCTTCTGTTCCTGCGTTTGGCAACTTTGTCCAACTTTCTGGAAACCTTTGAATTTTATACTTTGAAAATAATTATAATCAAGAAAAATCATCATTTTCAATTTCCATAAGTTTGCAAGGTATTACAAAAGAAATGTATTTTCAATTCTTAAAGTGCCTGATATTCCTTAACTGTAAAATTATCAACAATTAGACCACAAGCATTGAAACTGGTGTTAGGGGTCTCAATAACAGAAAATAAAAACAGGCCGTGATAAAAAAGAAACATAAATAATAGAGGAATTGAATCAAATCTGTAGAGGAATAGTAAATATTCATACCTGTCTCTTGTTAGGAGTCAGACCAAGCTCAACGAACGTGTCCTCCAAGGCCTTAATCAGATTTTCGTTTCCCACATACTGAATTTTCACATCCTTAAACACCTGCCCGATAATATTGTTGAATTTTTGACCATCCGAATATGCCAATTTCGACATGGCGTCCGATTTCAAAACACTGACCACAAGACTCATTTCGGTGTTAACATCAAGAACCATCTTTGACGCATTTTTTACGAATAGTTTCTTAGTCCTGCCGCAGCCATTCAAAACAGTTTTAATAGCTCTGAGCCCCCAGTCGTAGTGGCGTTGTTTACTCAAGAGCATGCTTAAATAATAATTATGTTGTGAGAAACTATTGAATAGCAACATAGAGATATTTCACTATCAACCACAGTTTTGTAACTCCACTAAAATTTCTGATTATATCTGCAGTATTTTTTGGAATAAAGAAGTGCAATTGCAATATCGGCAATAGTATTTGGGAGTGAGAAGATAATATTTATAAAAACTTCATTCTATGCACTTTATTCTATAACTATTAATATTCTCAAAAATTACAGAGAAGAAAGAAATCGAAACGTCCCATATGTGAAGTCCAATATGCTTAAATAGTATTTATAACTTCATATATAACCTTTATTTAAGGTTTTCGTAATAATATAGGTGAAACAATAGTATTCTAATTTTAAAATCTATCTTGTCAATTTTGTTGCCTAAACAAAGATAATACATTTTCTCACAAAGACCATAGCCTGTGGTGAGAAATGTTGCTATAGAAAATAGTTTCGAAACAAATATGTATATTATTTAATGAATGTTCGTCAAGAGCAATATTTTTGAGTACATATTCGGCATTTAAACGCATTTAAGTATTTTGCATGGCGTAAATACACAATGTATAAATACTCAATTCCCGAGTATCACAGAAAGTAAAATTTAGTAGACATAAGGTAATTTTATATTTTCTCCTTTTATATGACATTTTACTAAAAAAACTAATATAGAAATAACTAATAAACTTGCTTTATTCGAACAAACATTAATACTGTAAATATGGTTTTATAGATTTGAAATATTTCGTGATTTTTTGGATCTATATGAGGTTTTCACAGGTTTTAAGTTGATAAATGAGTACTTGCTTCAGTGCTTCACATTTTTTGTATTCAATGTAGGAAGGTTCACGTTATCTTATTTTATCAATATTTCTTCAGAATATATTGAACAATGTTCAACCTAAGCTAGAATCAATGATTATATCATTGGGTTTAAATATTAATTCAAATGTTCTGCTTTGATATAAAGAGAACTTTCAGGAATTTTCTGAAACTCACCTTGCTAAATTAAAAACTTCAACCAGCTTCCTGCCGATTACATTTGCGTTTTGATATCCCTCACAGAGTAGCAGAGACCTGGCGATGAGTTCATGATTAGGATGCGTCATGACGATGGGTCTGAATAACTGTTTAAGGTTGTCGGGAAGTTTATTTCTACCACCGTAACTTCCACCAGCGGGATTCAGAGTTACAAAAATTCCGCAGTATCTGTTCACCCGAATCTGAAAAAAAAAAATTCTTAATAAGATTCTTCATTGAAATTATAGAGAATCGTATTTAAAGTTGCTTACCGGTTGATCCAACAGTGTTACCGTATCCTGGTTATTCTTCAAGGCAACTTGAATTGAATGTATGTAAGTAGATATGGCCGACAATGTGGCTTCGTCCAATCTATTAAATTCATCGAAGCAACCCCAGGCTCCACTCCTCACTAATCCTGAAAGAATTCTAGCCATCGAAGCAGCATCTATACCCTGAAAAAACCATCTACAAAGTAATATCACGTATGTGACAAATATTCATATTCATTGTCATAGGAAATATTCAACTCAGTCGATCTACAATTAAAACATAGTTTTGAGGAATCATTATAGTTGTAATATAAAACTATTATCTATAATTAATTATACATAAATTCAATGGACGATGAATCTACTCTGTGATAGTTTATATTTAAATGAGAGGTAATAATGAAAACTTGTCTAAAAATCGTGAGTGAACAATTATTTTGCTTGATAATGCTGTAAAAGGCGAAACTAGTCGAATAAAGAATTGTTCAGTCAGTGATTTTTAGACAAGTTTTTATTATTACCTCTCATTTAATTAATTATACTATTATTTCGACAAAATAATTTTATTGTCTATCCCACTTTACAAAGTATTCACTACCATAAAGAAAACAAAAAAATAACCAATATTTACTACAGCATCGAAAAATTAAATTGAAAGAAAACAACTAAGCACAAAAATTAAACAAAAGTTTTTCAAGAATACCTTTATGTCAAATTAGTTATGAAAATATTTTTTTAAAGCAATAAGTGACCTCATGTTAATGTTTCATCTACATTATATCTTAGGATATAGGTTAAGCCTATACACTTGTTCAATTTTTTTGACGATTTGCAAAAAAAAAATTACAAAAAGCGGTAAATTGATCTATCAATTTAAATTAAATAACTAGTTGATAATAATTATTTCTCCACATACAGGCACTATTATATTTACCTATTAGGTAGGATGTGCATTTCAGGATTCAACTTTTCAAATAGAATTTTATTATTAACATTTTTCTATCAATAACGGATTAACGCTTATTGTAAGGAAAACAGTATTACCTCGTCGCAATTGAACACTAATACTTGTCGTCCCAAGAGAGCTCCAAGGGCTTTTACAGACTCTGTTTTACCTGTGCCTGCCGGTCCATATGGATTTCCACTCATACCAAGATGCATTCCCTAAACAATAAGTTAATATCAAATTGAAATCATAGAAAATTTGCAAATAAAAAAAAAGAACTAATCAGTGAAATAAAAAACATTGTAAACTAATTAAATGTTGACTTGTAATTTAGAATTATAAATATTCCAATCTTAAAACAAACAAAACAGAAGGTTTAAATCTAACAAATTGAAACACAAAAACAACAATAAACCTTATCCAAATCAGTGACTATCGAACAAATTATACGATTTCATGTTGACTGAAAAGAAAGGAAAATCTCAAAAGCAGCCGAATTGCATTACCAAATCAAGAATTTACAATATATGACAAGTACATGAATTTGTAGCCAATTAATCTTACTTGTGTCAAAGTAATGAAGCACTGTTCGGTAAGTGGAGTCCTGACCAACTGTGTCGCATTTCCAAGATATTCGTACGCATATTCCATTCTAGCATTAGCCATTTTCACAGTTACTTCCCCCAGGGAATTTGAATAAAACCTAGGAAATACAAATAGCATGCAACAAAAGGTATCCTTTATGAAATTGATAGAAATTAGACAAGATGAAAACATCTACTGGGCTGAGTGGCCGTGGTCAAGTGGAACTGCTCCTCTTCCAGACGTGTCGTCTTTAACTGTGAGATACAGCATCAGTTGTTTCAAAGTCGTTGTCGAGTATATAACAAGTCATAGGTCTCTCCGCCACTGAAGAAGTCTATCTCGGTTAGAGACGGAATGTCTGGACGACCCGTTCCAGTTGACTACGACCAATCAGGTCGGAACATATTTTTAACTTGTGTAACAGTTTTTTGATGTTTTGTAATACTTTGCATACTTTCATACCTAAGTTGTTTTTGCCAGGCCCATTCTGCCACTTTCGTTATATTAGCCTCCAAGAGTTCTTCAAGAATAGATATATGATGAATAGAATCCAGGATTAACGCCTTCAGTTTCAATTCCAATACATTAGTTTCATCGTCGACTTTGCCGTTACCATCCTCCCTAAATTCAATCTCAGAGGAATTGTAATGCATCAATCTCATCTATAAAACGTGAAAGGTGATATTATGGTACTATTTAATTGAATTCACAGATTATGTTACTCAAATAAATGTGCTGAAAATTGCAAAAATTGAAAAATAGCTGAGTACATATTTATGGACATTTTAATGGAATTAATAATTTTAATACAGTAATAACTCATAGCGTTAAAAAACAGTATTGAAAAAAGTACCTTGTATTTTGCCAAAAGAGGAGCTACACTCATAGTAGTTATAGCTTGTTCGCACTGCACTGCAAAAGTAATATTATTAGCCAAACATAGCACCTGCGAAGGGTATTTTGAGGGATCCACACCCTGTCCCTCTTCTAGACATCGAACTAGAAGGTCTTTCACGGTTATATTCATTTCTTTCACTAAAGTATTCAACCATTCCTGAAATGAAAATGAAGAAAGATAATTTTTTGACAGACCTAGATACCTTCATCTCTAATTTCTATTACCTCTACAGGTTTAATTATATTGACAACATTACTGAGTGGTACAGTTTCACCTTCTAGAGAACAAATGGCAATTATACTTTCACCGCTGTCGTTCAATTTTATATTATTGATGCCGGAAAATATTTTCTTGAGATGCGACTGGATGACCTGCTCCTTTGAAGCTTGACCAATAACTTCCAGAAGATCGTCGTCTCCCAGAAAGTAAAACCGAGGAAACTTGTTCCGCTTTTCCTAAGGCAAAAAAAAACGGAAAATCATTAATAAAAACAAAACAAAAGAAGCAACGAACAGAATTAAGAGTTTAACAAGTACTATTGACTACATCCAGATCTTTTTGAGCGATACACTTTGAAGAGGGACAAAGAACTTACAGCTAGAAAGTTGTCAAGGCTGTGCTGGCATCTGGAAAATTGGTCTTGAAGATTTTCCAGAACACTTCTCAAATTAGGGTATCGGTACATGGTAGACACTCTGGTATCTTTACTGATGTAGTTATAGAGATATCGGATATCTTTGTTGGCTTTGTCAAATCGTGATTTTTCGTAATCCAGGGTTCCACTTCCGAAAATTGGTTCCAGGTAGAGCCACCTGTTTATTAAAAACTTTTGTGAAGATTAAATCGAAGTTGCAAAAGTGAATCAAAATAAATATAGACCCAAAATGTGTCTTTCTTGGTGCAATCAACAGAGAATAAATCATATAATTTGCTACAGATTAATAATGTTTTCAAAATAAATGAAAACAAAAAATTATCTGTTTTGTCGATGACATCTTTATTAAGGAGCAATAAAAATTCCCAAATTTTTATTACTCCCAGCTATTGCACTGATAAAATATGCTTACTTTCTCTGAATGTGAACCAAGGATGACAAATAGAAATCCAAATCGACTAATTTCGTTTCCCACAATCCAGCCCTTTCGGAAAAACTCTCGTAATCAGAAGAGTTTTTGACAGATTGAAGCAAACTTTGGTGATCTCCAATCTGTAATGTGAATAGAAAAATAGAAGGAAGTTTTGGGTTGACATAACTGAGCATTGAAATGAAAGGTTACCTTATTCAACAGTTCTTTGAAATCTTTAATAACCATGATTTTCTTGCCAAATGAATCGCTATGCTCAAACAGAATAAATCTGGCTTGAACCTCCCAAGAATCAAGCTCTGCTAAAGCTTGTCTTACTACAATTTCACTAGCAGCTTTCTTACAAATAATCTGAAAACAATGTCAAAATGGTCAGAACTAGTCACATTGAATGAGATTTTTTTTTTAGAAAATCAGAAAACAAAAATTTTAAGATACGTCGGCTAAGGCACCACTGATGGCCATTACCTTGCCTATGGCCACATAACTTCAATCGATGAAATGATTCAGTTTTCCATTTCGAATAATATCAATGATAAATTGATAAGTATCGATATTTCGGGAATAAATTTTTACTTAACTAACAATGACTAATACCCTAAGTAGAAGAAAATGACCAAAATTGGGGAATTTCAAGGCTCGTAACAAAAAGTTCTGTAATAATTTTATTTTATATGAAATCTGTGTTATCACTAGATTTTTTTGAAACAGCAGATCTTGATATGAATGAGATTCTGCACAAATGTCTTCTCAAAGTTCTCATGTTTTCCATTAGAATAATTGAAAATTTTTTAGTGTCCTTTAGTGCCTCAACTGTATATATATATATATATATATATATATATATATATATATATATATATATATATATATATATATATATATATATATATATATATATATATATATATATATATATACACTTTGTATGGTGAATTCAATAAGGTTATACCTGCAATTCTTTGGTTCTGTCTTTTATTTTTTGTGAAACATCCAAGAAGTCCTTTAGTGTCAAAGCTTCAATAGACTTCGGAGTCATTTCTAAAATATTGAAGACATCCATCCAATGCTTTTCTGTAAAATCGTCACCTCTTACGTATTTCAAAACAGGATATAATTCCTAAAAAACATAATGACACCAATAGAGATGTGGAATGAAACTATTTCATGGGCGATAAATTAAGCTCTTCAAGTATAAAAAAGTCTTCAAGCCATCAAGTTTAATTTAAATTACTGTCTTTAGTATTCGGACAATTCATTTCATACCCCAAATTTATCGTTTTCCTGGATTATCTTGACCACAATGTCGTTCTGTTCTACCCCTATTAATTTATTCTGCCATTCTTGCAGAAATTCTTCGAATTTGTACATCTTTTTTCGAAAGACTATCCATTCTTCCTCATAAAGTGCTGACAATCCCTCATAAAAATCTTCAAATAATTTCCATGTTTTGAAGACGTTTTCCATATCTTTTTCAATATCCTCTGCCAGAGGAAATTCATTTGGTGTTATACTATATTTTTCATATTCGGATCTGAAAAAGACTCATACATACAAACTTAATCAAAGAATCCATTATTAGATTAAGACCTGACCACATAATAACAGGTATTTTGTGTGATAAACTAATTGTGTTATTGCAGATATTTTTATATATAAAAAATCATTAATGAGTTCCAGAAAGTAATAGGCTAATGATGAAGAGATTTCAGAAGGAAAACTATCATATTCAAAATGAGACTGCTAAATACTATCAGTCTTGGCATAATGATGCAAAACTGAGAAATAGAAAATACAATATATCGAGTAAATAATATCGAAATCTGTGGATTACATACATTAAATATATAATGCAAATGCTCATATTTCAGTTAGAACTAGTCTTGGCGAGGACAGATAATAGATGGAGCACATAAATATAATAAAGAAACCATGAAACATGAAAAGGCCTAACAGAGGGGTTCAATTTTTTTGTGGGTGCTATCAAATTTCGAAATTATATTAACATAGAGACAAACGCCCAATGACAACATTCTGTTCAAATTAAATATATAATATATATATATATATATATATATATATATATATATATATATATATATATATATATATATATATATATATATAATAGTTATTCTCTCACATTATTTTTTCCTTAGACTGGATAAGATCATTCCATTGTGTTCTTTTCTCCTTCATATTTAGCAATTGCTTATATAACTCCTCAGTATTTCGATCGGCAATATCTCCATTGTACTGTTTAGGTTTTATTTGCTCCCATTTAGCAACGAAACGTTCAATTTCTTTGTTGATATTCTCGCTTTCGATGTTCAACGTCGTCTTTATAGTTTCCATCTGTAATACTTTTGAAAATTAGCAGGTAATTTATATTATAAATAAATTTTTCGAATGTTCACGGCCGTAACTTGATATTAACCTTTACGATACGCCACAATTGTTGACTAAAAGTGAGTGAATCTATAAAGCAGTGTCCTCTTTAGCATTTTGATTTCATAGAATATATATATATATATATATATATATATATATATATATATATATATATATATATATATATATATATATATATATATATATATATATATATATATATATATATAATATAATATAATTATTGGTATATCCCGCAACTCAATTGTAAGCAGCCGTTGACTCGTGTTTCGAGCTTATTGGCTCTCCTCAGAACGGCGTAGCCAAATTCAAGGTGTACGAACCTGGAGATCGTGGTACGAACCTTCCACGTGAACCCTCCGAGTTTGAAGATTTGGTCAACTTGGTGCCTTTTGTGACGACTATTTATCCTTTACGGAGTCTTCAACCGAGAAAGTTAACAACGAATGAATATCGTTTGTACTTTTCACCGCAAGAAAAATTTAAAAAAAACTTATGACCGTATTCTGTTGAAAACTGATCTTCTAACGACCCATTCAATATCAAACAAAATCGATAATAATTGCAATATCCCAACATACCAAAAGAAATGGAAAAAATAAAATGAAGTGAAAATCATAAAAGGAAAAACCTGAATAAAAAAATTTAAAATGGTTAATTTGAAGGAAATATTAATAAACATAATTGTCACCATGCCTCATACTTATGAACCCCGAGACAGATTTTTGAACACAACATTCATAGTCTTGCATATATCATATGAAAACCCTTTTTGAAATAAAGGAATTCGATTCACAGAGCGGTCCCTTGCTTCTTACATTTAGTGTATGCACATCCGACCGAACTTTTATAGCTCCAGTAAATATTATTAGATGTAACTCAACATCTAACATTATTATTCATTACATTATGTCTTCATATATATATATAAATAGAATATACCTACATGTATTCAATATTTCATATGAATAGAATAATGAAAATCTTCTTTGAAATATCAAAATCAATCGGATAAACGACCAAGGAAGTGTGCTTCAAGGATATCGTGTAAGGTATAAACATTTTTCGGTTTTTCATAATTGGTCTGTACATCCATTATGAAAAAAGGTTATAAACCTTGATACATAACTATATAACCTTTAGTTATACATAAATTATGTATAACTAATATAACCCTTAGTTATACATAACTAAGGGTTAGATTAGTTAAGAAGCATCTTTGTGGGAGCCATACTTAATAAGCCATATAAACAAACCAGTCTAGTGTTTCCATCAATGGATCAGTGGAATATATAATGTTATTATATTATTAAGAGAGTTATAATATTTCATTTAGATTCAGAAATAATAGCTTAACCGCAAATTAACTCTTTCTATTTTACCTGCTTAGCCACAATGTGCTGATGATTCTCCAGTAAACTCTGCAGACGTTCCCAAGCGCCTTTCAATCGATTGACAGAATCTACTTGCTCCCTAGTCCAACTAGCCAGAATCTGAGATTTCATTATCATATCTGTGTATGTCCTACTGATCTGGAATTTAGAAAAAAATATATAGGGATAAAATCATCCAAGTATTTTTAATTTAGGAAAATTTATTATTCAAGACTTATTTTTCAATTATCTATTTCATATAATGAATTTCAAGTAAGTTGCTCGCCTCTGGCACTTGATTGATGATATTGAGATGCATGGCTCCAGATTCAGATATTTCTTCAAGAGTTACAGATTGTTTGGTAAGTATTGCTGTTGACGGATCTATGAAATTCTGTAGAACTACTACGTCTTGAGCTATAGAGTCTTTCAGCGAAGATGTAAGCTGGTCCCAGTAACTTCTATTGTGGGATTCAAGATCAGAACGTAATCTGGAAAGGCCAATCACAAAGCAGCCAACTTTTTCCTCGTTACTGAAAAAGAAATTAATATACTTATACGTTAACACTATCATTCAATACAATTCATCACAATAATTTATTTACGAAAAATAACGATATATACTAAAATTAAAGAATTTATTACAATTTTGGTTAGCCTCCTTTATGAATGAAAACGTTAAATGGAACACTGGGAGTCAGCGAGGTTTGTAAGTATGGCCTACGTTTTTTGATAATTAATATTTTCTCAAATTTTTCACAATGGGAAAACTGAAAGTATTGTTATCATTATTTTTCAAGCGAATACCTATACTGACTTCTCGTTTTTTCTTTCTTTTAATCACAATAAAAACGTTTAATTATAGTATCAGTTATTTGAGGCACCTTGAAAATTTGTTGAATACAGTTACTGTGTTATCTAAATACAAGACAGACGCTTAGAGGAAATTTCGCAGAGAAAAGTTTGATATTTTGACGTTTTGAAATTTCAATATGTTCTAATTAAATATGCAAAGAAAAAATATAAAAGCCAGTTTATTTCATTGCGCTTAATATTGACCTTGAGAGACAATCACAACTCACGATTTTACTGATATGTATATGTGTAATATGTACATTGAGATGTTGCTTTTTCATAGAACATTTTGGTCCTCCTTTTTACGCATAGGGATAAAGTAGGGTACATTAATTTTTGAAAGAGTTACATTTCCGCTCACGTTACAATCCGAAAAATGGTATTGTTTCCGTTAAACATTCGTTTTTATTGGTACGTCTGTAACTTTATACAGTTTCAGGTTCTGTAACAGTTATTTTAGCAAATTGTTTTTGACTCAATTACAATGCAATTGTGCGGGGACCAATGTAATTATAAGCCTATTGTGTTACGGCAATGTTGTGAATTATTTGCAGCATTCTATCATCAGCTCAGATCTGACCGCTGATTTTATCCAATTTTCCGAGTTGATCTTCGAATTGATATCTTTTGCGCATTGCAGGTTTGTGTACAATTTATATTAAAATGAAATTGGCAAATATTACTCAAGTTACTAATCTTGAAAAAAGAAAAAAGTCTAACATAATTATCGAATTTATTGGCGACTTAAAATTGTTCAGAAATCATACCTAGGTAATTTAGCTATTTCTTGACCGAAGGTTTTGGAAAGCTTAAAATGCAGATCCCAGTGTTGCCACATCGTCAACTTGCTTACATCTAGGTCTCCGAACTGTAACCAACTCTGCCAATAGTTGATGACACCTTGAAGTTGAGCAAATAATTCCGTCATATGATGGGTGGTTTTATCTAATTCATGTTTACACCTGCAAAAATGTCCAAGTGGGAAATATTTTAGTAGGCAAGCAAAAATAATTTTCAAGGCAACAAATTTTAGCAATTACAAATAAATTTTTATGACTAAACAATGATTATCGCGTTCACTTTTCACTTAAATACATGATTATTAATTTTTCTTTCATCTTCAACAGATTTATTTCTTTAGATATTCTGATGTATTTCTGAGAAATGCTTTCAAATTTTTGTGTTGATTAACCCACAAAACGTAAGATCTTACCAAATTTTATCTTTTACTCACCTTTCCACGATCTCGTGAAAAATATTTTTGCCAAACTCGAACAAGCCATAGAAATTTTTTGGTATGTCTAGAAACTTCTGCATTTGTTGTTCGTACTTGTTTTTCAGCTCTCCCTCGCTGGGTGAAAACTGCAGCTTTGAATTTCTATAGACAAGATCCGCATGAATCTCGGGAAGATACAGGTGCAACTTGTCCAGGCTTTTCACGTATTGTTTCTCCAGAATTATTGCAAGCTGTTCGGATATCTCGTTTATCCAGTTGTGCATATTCGGGAATCCCTTTTCCTCCACATGCGTTATGATGTTTTTAATATGTTTCACAGCTTCCTTCCATTTACTGTATTGGGTTATAAGATCGACGTCGGTCAGTGAGTTGATCTAGAATTTTATAATGAATTTTCATTTTGAAGAAGATGTTATAGACATATTGCACCGTTTTACTTGACAATAATACGAATTGATGCTCAGTTATGTAAGAAACCTCAAAGAAGATTAAATACATTAGATATAATGTTGACCAGTGGCAACAGTCGATCAGAACTGTTTATATTTGATTGTAACAGTAAAAAGATAGAACATTATTAAATGACCTTAGAGAATGCTATTGGCGATGAGCAGTAACCTCTACAATTTTGTTCACTTTTTAACTTATTCACACTATTATATAGGACCATTATTTTTCAAGGTGCGTTATAACAGAGAAGTAATTCAAATAGATAACTATATATAATAGAAATTTATGAAAATCATCATAAAAAATAGCGAAAATGCATCAACTAACTTGGTGAAGTGATACCAACGTTGTAAACATTACCATACAGTTCAACTTCTAGTAGAAAATCCACTAAATGCAGCATCAGATAGTTGTAATAGTTAATAAAAACAAGTCAACAATGAAACCCTTTATGAACATATTTGTTCAATAATCTTTTCATTGGTAGAAACTAGAAAATTGATGACAGATTAGACTCTTTATAACTAGATATTAATTTAAACCATATTGATATTATTATGGGTGAACTATTATAGACTAAAAGTGATTTGCTGCTTTAAATGTTTTTTAAATCAAATTATAGATATAAAAAATTGGGTTCTGTAAATACACATCTTAAAAACAAGAAAACACACCAAACAATAAACTGCAGAGATTTAACATTGAAGCAAACATTTCATCCATACTGTAATGTGCTTAATTCATTCAGAATCTTTTTAAATTCTAAAATATTTTTGAAAACTTCAGAACTTGATCCTAAGTAATTTACTAAATCTTATAAGAAAGAAAATGGTGATTTCTTGAACTTTATAGCAACCAAAAGAAAGAGAAGAAATAGATTACATTACAAGAGGTTCTTGCCCTTAATGTGTTTATATGAATTTCCTAAACACCAACACTGTATTCAAGAAAGAAAAATAAACTTCTTGCACATTTATCTAGTCTAAGGGTTAATTTCAATAAATTCAAACAAAAATAAATAAATCACTTTACAAACCTTATCAATTATCTGTAAGTGATAAGAAGACAAAAGGCTATTTGTTGCTGACAGATTTTCCACAACTTTTTTCAGGGTATCTACGTACATCTCTATTGATCTGGTCTCACCCCATGAAACAACTTCTTGCTCCTCCACTAATTTCCAAAGATCCATTGCGCCCTTCAGCATCATTGGCCTCTGGGATACAATCATTCTATCTCCTATTGTATTGTGGAAATTTGCTATCTACATCAAGAAAAAACTTTCAGAATTTCTATAAGACTTTTATAACGAATTTTAATGAAACTAATTTTTTGAAAAATAAAAAATATATAATAAATAAGTATTTAGTCACCTGCTCTAATACTTTAGCATAATACACAAACTTCTTCGCATGTTCAGCTGTTTCATAGATATTACTTGGAACACTGTAACCCAATGCTCCAAGCTGTCTTACTTCATTGATCAATAATACTAAACGCGGAGAATAGTTCACTTTCATCAATTTATCCTTAGAGAATTGTACAACTGGATCTGACTCCCTCAAACTGAAAATAAGAATACTTGTTTGATGCAATTGATTTCTGTAGAATTCAATAATCTAACATTATTAGAGATAAATCTCAAAGAACCTATTCTATCATACATTTGAATTTCACTTTTTTCAAATTTTATTTGTAGATTAAGTTTTTTTATTATCTCTTACCACATTTATACAATTTAAACCAAATATTATTTAAGTCATTCAATGTTTACCTACTTCAAACTGTTGTTATTAATTCTCGAGCTGATTTCACTAGTCCAGGAATCGAATAGTTCTGTATGTTGTTTTTTCAGGTCTTTCAATAATTCTGCCACCATTGAACTGAGGTTTTCAAAATCAGGTAGATCGTTCAAAAACTGAGTAGCTGCTACTTGTACCTCCTTAGCCCTGGACTCTAGCTGTCTCGTTAACATGAGCTCTTTTATTATCATCGGAGTGTCTGCTCTGGCCGCATAGTAGGTCACGTCCGCCGAGGTTTGCGTCTTAAGTTGTGTAACGTAATCATAGAGTGCGCTTGAAAGATATTGTCTCTCTGTCAATAGCATTTGCTTAAGAATTGGGCGAGATATCAACTCAGCGTACCTACTGAATTCGTATAGGAGCTAGAAAAATTGTATTATATTAATGAGGTGTTAATTTTGAAAATCAGATTAGAAGTTTCTTGAAACCAACAGCGAAAACATGAAAGAGGCTGCATTAAATTTGTATTTCTTAGCTATTTTATTACCTGTCTGGTGTTTGCATTGAAGGAGGACAACTGTTTTTGTAATTTCTCGCCAACTTTCTGTTCCGCAGGTCGTAGTAGATGTTCAAATTCCTTTTTACTTTTGATCCACTCAATTTCAGTATGTTGCCCGCAGGAATAAAGATTCAAAACTAAAAAAAGGCTCGAAAATTCAAACAATATAATAGCAACAAATTGTTATGACAACAATTGCTACTTAGTTATATTGCTACTATTGCTGTGATAGAACAATCACAGCAGACAAAAATTATTTATAAATTCAGTATAATAAATTAAAATAATCCAAATTTCTGAAGTTTGATTGGATGTACTCTGGAAATTTTAAAGAGTATTTAACGCATTAAGGTTTTGAACAAGTGTAATTATAGAAAGCAATAGGTATATTTTTATTTAATTAGATTTTCATTAATTTTCGACTATTTATAAATTGACTTACCTCTGAAAGGGGCAAAAATAGTCATAGCGGACATCTGTTCTTGTTCATCTATTGTTAAGAGCCTAATGACTTGCCTGTGTATAGTTCTTATACTTAAAATCTACAAAAGTGAAATCAAAAAAACTTCTACTTTATATAATTATTCATATAACCTCTTTGAGTCGATGAACAAAATTTTTAAGATCTACGACCTCATAAGGTGATTCCATCCACATGTGATCACTGTTATTTGTCCAAAATATTTGGGTTAGATGAGTACAACTTGTTAACCACTTTTCTCCAAGAGATATGTGCTGGGAAAGCAGATCACTGATTATCCCATATTCTTCACATAACATATCGGTATCCTTTAGTTGCTTCACTGAATATGTATACAATCCATTACCTTCAATGTGAGAAAATCACTTTAATAAGGTACTTCAATATAAAAAATATCAGCTTTCAATGGAAAATGTAAAGCAGAAAACAAAACTCTTTAGAATTGGAAATTTTAAGGAGAAAAATTTATTTTGAAAAGTTTAATAATAACAAAAATACTAACTTTCAAAAGACACATTACCAAACAAATGACTAGATGAAACTTCCTTAATATAACGGAGCTGAATCGTATAACTCAAAAAATGTAGCAGTATTAAGTGAAATTAAATAAATGTTTCACTTAATAATTATCAAGTAAATATAAAGCGAATAATATAATAATTATATTTCATTAAGCGTTTAGTTTATTTAGTATTAACTTCAATTAATTTCATGTGGCAGGAAAAGCTATTGTTTAAATAAAGTGTACATAAAACATTTGTGTACTATTTCATTATCGAATTGATTGATTGCAATTTTCTCTATGAATTTAGATGATGTTGAAAAGTGGTTTCTGAGTATGTCTACTGCTTCCTTACCTTTACCAATTTCATATTTACATAATTTAAAGGAACTTGAGTTGCAGTCGAAAACGACAGTTGATTTGTAATTTTCAGCAATTCAAAATATAGGTATCTACTTACAACAAAACATAGATTTTTGACCTTTACAGGTTAGTTTTGTGATAATAATGGTGCTAAGATAAATAGTTATTATATTTATAGTAGCACTTCTATAACTATGTCGCGATAAACATATTTTAGAAAGCTTTTCTTACAAAGTTTTTTTTAAGCAACACCTATCCAATCTGTACAAACCAACCAACAATCCTATAAAAAAAATATATTCCAAAATACCAAATCATTGAAAGGATTTGGTATAACAAAAATATAATTGTTAAATTAATTAATTGAAAATGTCAATTTAAAAATAGTTTTTTAGTAAACTTTTAATGTTTTTTGATGATTCTAATAGTTACAAATTGTATATATATCTTTTTGATTCAACGAAACTTTCAGAACAATCTTCATAAACTCTGTAGTGAAATAGAGAAAAAACAACCTTTTTTTAATATAATTTATGATTCTTGAATGACTCAAACCACCAATTCCAAATATCCTAGAGAATATATTTAACTGTCTATAATAAATGAGTATTCATTTTGCTTTACCTATAATGTCCATAAGGTTTTTCATTCTATCAATATTGTATGATGGTTTATGTCTCCACAAGTCGTCAAGAACATTATGACCCAACTCCAACACTTCTTCAACTTCGTCTGGTGTAAGTGTGTCAATTAGCCTGAAATTGACAGTTAATCATATCATAAAAAAGTACAAAGTCTGCAACCTACCTAAAATTTTCTGCAAAAGGTCTTAGAATATCTCTAAAAGCGGAACTAGTATTTTTATTGATTGCTCCTTTTGAAATGTTAGTTGCATTGGCCCAATATTCAAGTTCATGATCTAAACATCGAACTACTAGAAAAATTGACGACTGATAAATAAAAAAATTAATTATGCTGCAATTAATACCTGAAAATGTGTTTTCAGAAGTTTTATGAATGGATTCTGCATTGTTCAAATCAGAGCACAGTATATTTGACCGAAGGTCAGCTTGTAGTGTTAAAATTTGATTTTTCAATAATCCATTATCCTGGAACAAATTCCTTACTCTCAGTTGAATTTATGGATAAAAATGTAATTGGTATCAAACTTTTATACAGTATCTGTTCATTCTTAAGGTGTATACTTACATTATCTTTTATTATTGGAGCATAAACATGGTTTAGAGTATTATACAATGCCAAAGTTGGTGATCCATTTACAGATGTAACTTGTACTGAATCAGTAAGATTTTCTAATGTTATAACACTTATTTTGATTTTTATAAAACTCACAAACTTTTTCACAACATTTATAGGTGCCTAAAACATAAAATATAGAAAACCAATTTTGTTCAGATAACTACAGTATACATTTGGACAAAATCTGAGTCTTTTGCAAAGTTCAACTTCCTCAATGTAAGAATAAATTGATGTAATATTGACATTATCCAAAAAATCTCCAAGGGCAGTTATCCCAAGAACATCCTTCTCCCAAGTGTCTTCAAGAAAAGTGGTTCCCAAGTAACACCCTTGAAAAAAAGTTGCATTTTAGGTTGTGGTTCACAAACTGCATCAAATTACAATGTAAATGAAGCCCAAAATCTTAACTAAACCTACCCGAGATATTTATGAAAAATTTTATTCTAGGATCATTCATTGAAAAACATAAATGATACTTATATAGAAATGTATTTATCACTTAATCATATCTTGTTTGATATTAGATTGTGAAAGTTTGATTTCCAGTAATTTCGTTTCCATAGTAACCAAATGTTCATAGAACAATAATTTTGTGTGTTATGCATTATTGATTGCACAGAACCAAAACCATTTTGGACTAATATTTTGAAATTTAGGGATTTCTTCAATACCTTAAAATCAATTAATCATTTTTGCAATTGGATTTGTAAAATGTTGGCTTTGAATACAGTGGATTGAAATTATCTCGAACAGTTGACTGAAATATTACCATCTTGTATTAATGTTTGAAGCATGATAATATAAACTATAATACACCCACATTTTCTAATTCAAGCCAAAAAAAATTACAATTGAATCTACAAGAAATATTGATATAATAAGATACATTACTATTATATGTAAACATTTTTATTAGGTATTCATCTTACATACATAATTAGTTGCTTCATATCTTTAGTTTTAAATTGTCTTCCAACTTCAACTTCATATCAATTATTAAGACAATATTGTTTTGTGTTCAATACTTGTCTCACATTTATATTTATTCTACTATCCCTTAAGAAATCTTCATAATGTAACCAAGAATAACTATCAAAACATAACTCTAATACATTATTTTCATCTTTAAGCTTTTGAAGAGAATCTATATCATCCCATTGCGAACATTTCTCATCTTTTATTATCTTTGGTACTCCATGGTAACATAATCGTGATTCCTTTGTCATAGCAATTATATCTCCACTTCTTATTAAAATTGGAGTTACATAATCTTCAAGTGTATTTCCTCCAATTAAAAATATTGCTGGCTGACCAAAACTGAAACAATGCCAACTATAAATTTTATTATTACAATATATAATTGCTATTATTTATCAAAAACCTTAATTACAAAGAAATTTTAATGAATATCTTGGTTAAGGTATGTTTAGTATTGCTCTATTAATGATCAAGTATTATTAGAATGTATCGATCAATTGATATTTCACCTGAACGAAAACAGTGGAGCCTCTAAATTCTCTTCAGAATGATCTGTATGTCCTGATAGAGTTGAATTAAAGTAATAATAATTTACTATAGCTGCTTCTGCTTTAAAATCTTTAAAACCAAGAACACTGCTAACAATATGAGACAATTCTGCTAAATCACTTGGAAAAATACTTTTCGATTCTTCAGAATATATCTAAAAAAGATTAGATAAGAATTATAAAATATCACATATTTTACTGATGTATACTTTTGTGTCCCAATTATGATGATACCCCAAAGTAGCCCACCTCAACTCTTGTTTTGATTTTTTTTCTTTTGAAACATCATGTAATTTTTCTCTTAAATTTGTTTTATTTGGAGACAAGGGAAAGTCTCGTAAGCAACGAACTGCCCAGTACCTTTGACCAATAGCAGTGAATGGATTTTTGATGAAAATCAATCCTTAAAACACAGAAGCATTAGTAATCATTTAAGTGGTACCGTTCTATTACCTGGATGCTTTTTCAATTCGAATATTTTCCAAGTATTCGGTTTCTTCAGTCCAAGATTTGGTTCCTTTACGGAATTTGAAACAGACTGAACTTCCTATAAATATAGAATAACAGCATGAATTTAAATTAAATACTCAGTCTTTGAATATTAGAATTATTGAAAATATTGTACTGAAATATTTGTTAAGATAATTAAATATAAATGAAAGAGTAAATACATTTAGATACAAACTCCACTTTGAAATATCTTCAAAATCCACTACATTTTCTAATGATGGTGGAGGTTTCTTGGACTTGTAATATTTGAAAGTCTCTTTGAACATTTCATAACAAATAGAAAACGAAAATATTATTCTCGTCCCTTAATTTTCTTGGTTATGTTATTTTTATTTATCAATTAAGAGGTAAATTACCTACTACATATCCCCAGAGCAAACATAATTTTTTTTAGTATCCAACTCTATGGCTAAATTTGTGTTCTTCGTAATCTTAGCTTTCGTCATTTTTCAAACCATCATTTATTCTACTAGTAAGTTTATGACACAGCCTAACTCTACATACGTAAGTAGAGTTAGGCTGTGGTTTATGATCTCAAAAAGCATTAAATACCTTTTTGTTTATATCATATCTAAGGCCGGTTTTGATACTTTGAAATTATTGATTGATGTTCATGAAGCTCCACTTGAGTTTTTTCAATTTCTTTTTAAATTATTTTACATTAATCACTATTCTTCAATTATTTAGCTCAAAGTGTGATTTTCTGTCTTTTCACTCACCTTTTCTTTCAGATTAGCTAAATAAGAAACAAAATCATTCCTTTCAATTTCATTAAAAAAAAACCTTCCTTTTTCAAACATTCACATTGTACATTTTAAGAGGATCTATAATATAAAAACGTAATATCTCTTCACTGAACCATCTAATATCGTCAATTTTGTATACTTTATGTAATTTTCACTAACATTTATTGTGCAAGAAGAAAACTTTGAAAACAATTATACATGTTTTGCAGTTTGTTAGTTAATTTATAATTTCTGTGAGAGGTAATAATAAATACTTGTCTAAAAATCACTGACTGAACATTCTTTATTCGACTAGTTTCGCTTTTTACGGCATTTTCAAGAATGCATTCTTGATAATGCCGATAAAAGACTAAATTTCAAGAAACACAATAGAGAACATTTCCATTAGGGAACACGTGAATCATATATCGAACAACTTTTATGAAAATCAGTTAAAAGCCTTTGTTGCCCTATTAACATCTTCCAATATTTAACAAAACATTAGAATAAACTTCCAAATCTAATAATGAACTAATAACATGATCTTCCAATTGTCTTAAGCAGGTTTTTAACGAATGTTTTTTCTGTAAATAATATAAGTAAATAAATTGTAACTGCATCATTAATCAAAAAATAGACTAATTATTGTAAGGCTCTATCGAGCCACTATGTAATATAATTCACAGTGTGAGCTTTTGTATAAAGCAGGAGCTGTAAATAAAATAGATCAATTAATAAAAACATGTGTAATAGTATAAATATGTATGTACAAATTATTATCTATGTTTGTAAATCCTTTGTATATAATACCTATGTAAATAAATCCTTGTTGAGTTGAGTTGAGTTGATCTCTGAAGCCAAGCAGCATCGGGTGCGGTCAGATTTGGATGGGTGATTGGAAGGGTTTGAATGAAGACACTGATGAATGTATTGCAGATTTTTGATTGGAATAAGTTTGTGCCGCTATGCCACGACCCAGTCATGGTCAGGCAAAAGTACTGTGTATTCCACATGCATTAAAAGAGGGCTCTGACTTTTCACTCTATTCATACCAGCAAGTATTCTCTCTTGAGAGAAAATAAATACTTGCTGTGGACCCAGAAGCGATACGAGAGGTTCCAAGGACCTGATTGTAGCAGTGCAGAATTCACCGTCCTCGAGCTTTTTGTGCATCTTGGTTTGTGGTCTTGCTAACTTCACGGGTACATGGCTTGCCACTCTTGAGTGTTACAAATACGATACGGATTTAGGATACGTGTCGCTCCGAAAAATTTGGAATACCATCAATAACAACCTCTCATGCAGGTTGTCCAGAGTGAGACAACTCTTAATCATCTCTATTCGGCGGCGAGCATCAGCAGCGCTGCCATGTATGGTAATTTTACTAATGGTCTCCAGGAGAGCAGGTTGCGAGTCAACCAAAGTTTTACTCCAGCAGGATTGTTTTTGCGACGTTCACTTTTCTCTTTAGTTTTTCTTCGCTTCGAAATTTTTTTGTACGCTTGGTACTGTTTTTAAGTATGTATCACGTAGACATAGTCAAGGGATTCCCCGAAACATAAACTAAGGTTTTGCCAACTTAGGAAACAAAAAGGAAAGTGAAGTACAATACAATTCAGGGATTCCCCGTAAAACATAAACGAAAAAGGTTTCCGATTTGGAAGATTCTAATTCCCTTGTTTTTTATGAAAATAAAAAAATTTTTTTCAAACGTTGTTCAAATAAACACCCTCTTGCCCTTGTAACGCACCGTAACGTTTCACAAGACCCCCCTTCCTCCCAAATTACGATAGGTAATACACGAACGCTCCTAAATATATAAAACAAAGTCGTGGCAATTACATACATTTTCTGATTGAAAAATTGTATACATTTCATTACGTTAATCAAAATCCTCAATAAATTTCAGCAGACAGGTATCATTTTATTCATTGACTATCGAAAACTCGCGGGGTCAGCTAGTGTTATAGACCTCATTTTCAGATTCGTCAAATTTTTTTTCGAGGATCGCACAATGTATGCATGAAAACACATACCCTTGTCAAATATGAACCCCAAAATCTTATACCATTGAAAAAGGACTCGTTAAGTGATATTCATTATTCATGTGTAATAAGAGCGGAAAGTTAGAATGAATTAAATATTAATCAATCGATAATTACCATTTTGGTTTGATTGATCATCGTTGATCCGAATAGAACATACTGAAATATAGGAAACGAAAATTTGAAAAGAGAGCAAGGAAGTGCGTTTATTTTAATATTATCTCAAGTTCACGGAAAAGTTTTGTGCTGCATAAATTATTATATTCTATTATTCAGAATAAAATGAGTTGGTATTCAATTATTTCGGCCTTCACCCAAGTCATTCAAATGAAATACCAAAGTTCTGAACTATGTCGATGGAATTATACACATCTTTGTCTGATAGTGAATGGGATTGCCCAAAGAACAGTGTAACATATAGATATTTCAAATTGACTGTTGAAAACAAAATTTGGGATTTATAATAAAATTTTGCGTAATCAAGTGTGTGAGCTAGTTATGAAACAATATACACGAAATTGCCTCGCTTGCGTCATTGAAATCAATACTGAAAACTCATCGGGGAATTTGGTTAGTTGTAAAACACTTATCGATGATTGTTTATCGTAAATTTGTCATATCCTTTCACTCAAAAAAAGAAAAAAATTTATTGGTTTGGTACCTACTACTGAAAATTTGAATGAGAAATTAAATCAAGAATATTTTTTAAATTTTATTATTTTATGTCATTATATATAAAATGTCACTACTTAATTATGTTTTGATATTTTAGTAAACATTCACTTGAAAATTTTTTGATTGAACGTTCAACATATTTGAGATAAATAAGTGGGGTAATGAAAAGCTTTAAAAATTAGGTGAGTTATCTAACAATTAAGAAATTTCTTGAGTTTATTGAATTTTCTGTGTGAAATATATTTTTTAGTTGAGTGTATTTAAAAAAATTGCCGACTGGTAAGTCTTCGTTTATGGCAAATTTATGATATCCTACAATTTGTAACGCGAAAAAATCAGTTTGCTATCATTGAAAAATTCGAATAATGAAAAAATTAAAAACATAAACATATTCGTCATAATCTAGTTTACATAATATTTTTATGAAATACAAATGGATATTTCATTCAAATCATATTCAAATAACAATTGGAAGTTTGTAAATTTTATATAGAATTTTACTACTAAAAGATGACATGAACGACACTTGAAATTATATTTTGGTGTATATAATATGATAACTGTAGATTAATTGAAAGTATAAATCAAATTCAAGGGTTTGAATTATCCTATACTTATTTATAATGGATTTATCAATAAATTCCAATACTATTCTATATTATAATGTGATAAAAATTCAATCAAACGTTTTCTGAATGAGCAATCACCGTTTATTTTCATTGAGATGAATAAGTAGAGTGGTTAAAACGGTTAGACCGAAATTTTTTAATTTTCTACCAATGTTGTTTTCCTCAAATAAAGAAATATAACTGTAAATTTTCATTCATGCTACATGAGAAATTTATTGCTTCTGAATCAATAGCGTAATTTTGGAGAATAAACAAAGAATAAAAAAAGATGACGAGAATACGTCACATATTTGGAGGAGTAGCCATAAAATGTTGAAGTGTGGTTGGGTTTTTCAATGCGATCCTCAACATTTATATACTTTATTACTCAATTTTTCGTGACAAAATCACTGACTCTAACCTTGATGACACCTCAAATATATTCTTTTCATGAATCTTCGAATTTACATTTGTTTTACACGCTTTGTCTCTCTTTATGTCGTAAATTGGCATAATCATTCTTCGAAAGGTTAATTTCGTACAATATTTCTGTTTTCATATTACCAAATTTATTTAATACGCATCTGTCGCTTTTCCGGGTCAATTAAAGATGCTTATTAGATTTTATAATTTGACATGCATTTTAAATTGAATCTTTAATATAATGAAATTATAATAATACAGAGTATATTGTAATAATATATTATAGTAATTGTACAAGTGATTCAGTAAAATTCAAATAATCCATGACAACAAAACTGCAAAATGCACTTAAAAATATTTAATGAAGAAAACCATAGGAACTTCTAACTCAAGATTGATTAATTACAAAATTGACAGTATCTCCATATAAAATCATCGAAACCACTATGTCCGTGTTATGTGTGGCCTACTCATCAGAAACCTAAACAAATGTACCTACAGGCACAAACGCTTAAAATATATAATTCAAAATAAATTAAATTAAACACTAGGCTTAATGTTTCACGATTATATTTAACAATAAAATCACATAGTCAATTATGTTTCGAGCGTGATTTTCAATCTTGAAAATGAAGTACGCTCGAAACACATTGACTATGTAATTTTATTGTTAAATATAACTGTGAAACATTAAGCCTAGTGTTTAATTTAATTTAATATTCAATTATTATGTTTCACCAATTCAAATTAGTTTCTTAGGAAAAAACGAAACTCATACTTTGTATCGAACTACGTCATGTAACTTCTCACTACGAGATTTCATTAGAAATTTTTATTATATAATTTCTTATTTTCTAAAATCTGAATAATTACATTTTTTAGCATCGAAAAAAATTATTGTAAGACTTATTATTATTATATTTATTCTTGAGACTACTAGTGGATTAGCTATGTATACTTACAACCAAACTCTGAATAGCACAGACTACGATACCGCTGAGAGTGTAAAAATTCGAGAAATTGGTGAAATTATTATTTATTATAATATTTTCATTAAATTGTTCAATAGAAAACGAATGAATAATTTCAGAAAATAAACGAATATGTTACCTGTTTATATTTCCATCGAATTAAAATATCTTCAAAATATCTACATAAATTAATTTCTTGGTTTAATTTCCCAAAGTAAAAATATGTCAGAATATTTTTTCACGTGAAAGTGTACATATTAAATTCTTATATAAAATTATAAACAAGGGATGAACAAGCTACTTGATAGTTTAAGTCGATTTTAAATTTTGAAAATTTTCGTAAGCCACATATAAAAAGGTATACAAAAAAATATTGAAAAATGTTAGTTATAAGAATTATGTGTTTGAAAACATAGAAATATATGTACAAAAAATGGGCATTGAATTTATATATAACAAGCCAAATATATCTATTTTACTTCTCTTGATAATTCTACAAAATTGGATCAATATATTTTCACAGCCAGTTGGACCAAGTGGAGTGAAATAATTCATGAAGTTAGTTAAAAAAGTTGATAAAAAAGGTAGAAATAACTCGATAAGCATTCAATTCAGGGTACCTCGACCTTTTCACAAATTTCCGTAATTCAGTAATTTGAAAGACATTTTGTGACACATACGGAATTACAATAATTTTTGAAGATATAATACCTAAGAGAAAAATGGAAAATTTCTTGGGAGCCACTAATTATCTTTCAAAGAGCTCTGGCTTGTGAGTCGTAGGTTGCCCCCTTCATTATATACTGAAATATTTTTAGAAGACAGAAAAAACTCAGTTTCATCAGTTTTTGATGGCTCTTTCAATTTATGATTCAGAAAAAATAGTGTTCCATTTGATTTCAATTATATTGTATGATTTTCATTTCATAATATATTTATTGTATGAGAAAGTAGAAAATTGTGGATAGGTTGAAAGAAGTTACAATAATAATATTAGTTGTGTCTATTTAGAAAATTTCATAGTTGTAATAGACTCGTCAGTCATATTTGATACATTTTATTTGGGTCATATTCAACATGCTTTAGATTTAGATGCAACTTTTTTAAAGTTCTTCGAGAGTTTCCCATGATTTCGTGTTGTAATAACTAGTGGACCGAATAACAATACTGGGCAGAGCAAGGAGCCACGTGAAACTCCTAGATCATTACTTAGACCAATACTGTTGAAGTCTAACCTTTATTAATCTTCCAGGAATATATATCTCTATCCAGTTAAGAAAAATAACCCTGAATCTTCCAATATACACCTTACCTAATTAGTAGATGCCTCAACTCAATAAGTAGACACTTATTTAACATGTGTGGACATTTCATTAACTATTAACAACTCAATTCAATTTTTCAGTTGAATTTTAAATTTTCAAATCTGACAACCTTAATTAGTTTCAAATTGGTTCGGTATCTCTCAAAAATACGGACAATATTACAGTTTCAAATTGTGTTTGGCAATTACGAAATGGAAAATTATTTCTTTTAGAAAAGATATAATATATTAATGGAATATGCGCTGTATTTGAAATGCCTTATTTGTAATGAGGTAGATGAAAATCTGTGGACAATTTGAACTGAATAAATATGAATAATTACAGCAATTAATTGAATAATGTTGAATTGTCCACTTGAAGGTCTTCTTACTCAATATTTTGCCATTCTATATAGCAAAATATATTTTCGAAGTTTTATTAACCAGTTCGCTCTAAATGGCTATAAAGGTCAATTTTTTCCACAGTCAAGTTCTTGGCACACATTGGGAAAATTATACAGATATAAATTCAAGTGGACTCTCATATATGATTGATCTCTGCAAGCTCCTTGACGAATACTTCAGAATTTTCATTTATTTTTATACTTAATCCGCTTATTTTTCTCGGCGATTATTTTTTTTGAAAATGATAAAACTCCTCAACTTCCCAAACAAAAAAATGACAAACTAAGTAGTTTTTGTCATTTATAAAAATTTGGAGGTTGTACTAGGTCAATATTAATTAATAATAAATAGTTCATTAAAAATCCTAAAAATTATGTAATAAAATTTTTATTTGATATACGTAAATGTTTACTCAATAAAAATTCAACTAGTAGAGTTGTATTCAATATTGATTGATGAAGAGATTAAAGTTCTTCTTGGAGAAATAAAGAACTTTCAGTTTTTCCGATACGAATGAATTCTTAAATCTATTTACCGAAATAGATTCTGCGTAGTGAACACGCATGCGTTTTTTAGACGTTCAATAGTTTGAACTTGATCGAAGCAAGCTTCTGCACACCCAACCCGCCAACAAAAACAAAACAGAACATTACCTACTAAGTAATCAAGACTATAACAAGAACTAAGGAACTGACCGCATTACCTTGTCCACTTCACTTGGAGAATTAACATATGAGTCAGCTGTAAATTCTACGCGGAAAAACACAAACTTGCTTTGAGTTCATATCAACATGGAACGAGCTATTTTTGAAAAAATTCTGTGCTTACCAAAATGTGACAAAGATCTGTGATTCCTGTCAAAATGTTAGAGCTTTTCTTCCAAGTCGGTTTCGGTTTGGCATGTTTATTAATTTGTGCGTACTTTTTTTTCGAGTTACATTACTTCGGTAGGTCTCTGGTTAGTGTAGTATGGGCAAAATGCAAAAAAAAGGTGCACGTCTTGGAGGAGACAAGTGTACGGGGTGAGTATATTTTGAATATTAAACGAATAATATAATGGAAAAATACACTTTCGATTTTTAATGAAATATTGAAATGTTTTCAGAGTTGTAACAACAAAAATATTCACACAAATTTGTGTTAAATGTATCGTTCATATATTCTTTATTGACACGGTGTTATAAAATTCAAGATATTTGTATGAAAACATTTGTTTCCAATTTTATATGAGAGGATGAATATTTTTCTTCATTTTATTTTTCATTTAAGTAACATTTAAACATTTTCGAGTTACAAATTTTGAAACATTTGCTCAGCAGTTGCATATTATAGTATTATTTTATCGTATATTATATATTATAGTATTATTTTCATATTTAATTCCAAGAAAAATGTTAATATAATGAGCAAACAGATCTCACATCTGAGATCTGAGATCATAATTAAGAATACATAAATTTTTTTCTGTGAAAATTTTGAGTCATTGAAATTTTCTTCATTCAAAGATTATTAATAATAAGAAATTAACTAATATTTTCACAGTAAGTATTTTACTAATAAAAAGTTTATTGCATATGTAAAAGGTAGAGATACGAGCCTATTAATTAGTAAGGGTCTTTACCGATGTTGTTTTCCTAATCACATTTCCTTCATGTTTTCCTGTGTTCTATATCCGTGATTATCTATATCCGTGAAAAATCGGTGTTCTTCTAATTATAATGGTTACGAGTCGATCAATATAATCAATTCAAAGTCAAATATAGCTGAAAAGCCGACATAGTAATATAAAAGAAAACACATTCAGAAATTTTATCTATTAATGAAAAATTCATTTATTGATTTATCGCTTATACGAATATTTGTTTAAAATGACTTTCCGATGACCTGCATATAAAATTAGCGAAGGTCAAAAAAATGCATAACTATTATTTATATTTCCTATTTTCAGAATTTTCGTTTCTATGAGTTAAAGCTAATATTGATAATTGCGATTTTTTCAACATTATCTCTTACGGACGTGCATCTCCTTTTCAAGTGATCGTTTTTCTTGGAAATTTCAACAACTATCAGTAATGCATCGAATGGAGATTTGATTAATTATTTTCATAAAATATTTCGTAGTCAGGAGCATCGGCAAAGATTATTCAAACAACATAGTTCAACTGTATTAATTTAGGCCGGAAAAATTTTAAAATGGATTATGTTGATAATGTATTGCGTAAGAATTGAAAAAAGTAGTTTTAATACATTTTTCAAAGATCCCAAACTGACAGATAACTTGATTGTGAAAAAATTGTCTAAAAATGAATTCAAAATTTCTACATAGTTACACAGTTAAAAAGGTAGCTGAAAAGATAATAGGGAATTATTTATAAGTTACTCTTATAAACCTGTATAATAATAATGATGTATTTATTTAGCATAATTGCTACATCGTGTTACAATATTCAATAATAAGAAGTATTTACAATAATGAAAAGTATAGTATATAAATAACAAAATACAGAAGAACAACATTATTCATCGCACTTAATTAATATTACATAATAAACACTAATTTAGAGTACTTGTAGTAACAAAACCCAATGAATCCAATTGACATTAAATAGTATTTTATTTGGTCAAGATAAACATTTCCAAAAGTCTTATGAATTCTTTCAAACTGTCACAGTTTTTTATATCTGCAGATACAACCTTTATACAAAAAAGAGTTTAGCTTTTGCGTAGTGTAATATTTTCCTAGTATAAAAAGTCTGCGTTGTACCTCGTATCACAATTATGTACAATCAACGTAAAATTATTTCAAGTTCAACACAACTCTTCATTTTTTCAAAAAAGAAGATAATAATAAAACAATAATAATACAAACAATTGGGGTAAGATCAACCGCTGAGAGATTAGGTATAGGTGCTTATATAGGCGATATCGCGCATTTTTTATAGTTTGGTTTAGCGTATTTGTATTCCAGCTGGCTATCGTTGCCAAGTCTTACTAACTTAAATTTGTATTGAATTTTGAACGCTCAGTGGTCAAAATTCGACCATAAATTATTCAGTTTGTTAGTTTCAACTTTATTAGGGGTTTCTTGTCAAGGACTATACGTGTACATCATCCTTCATTTCTGTTTACCTTTATTATTTCGAGCAAGTTGTATTTAAATAACTTTGAAATTCGAATAACACGAATTTAATTAACTTTGCAAACGGACTTCATTTCGAGGTTTCATTTTTTTTATCGACATTTAATAAGACCAAACATTTATAACTATTAAAGTCAAGAGACAGAAGTCATTCAAACAGTAAAATATATGTTTATTTTGTTTAATTGTATGTATTTCTAGTGGCAAATTCTATATGACAAAATAGATTGTTATAATATAACAAATTATGTTATTAATAATATATGTTATTTAATAAATTTCACGTGAATTCATTTGATCAAGCTTCTCGAAAAGGGGTACAAAGTCTTCACATATTAATATGTAGATAGTGTTCGAAAAATATAAATTGTAAATCTGAAGTTATATAAAATTGGCTTAAAGGAAAATTTTTGGGTTCAACAATTGTTCATGATACCTCTAGAGCAAAGGTGACAATTACGTGGTCCAAGGACTTCTGAAAGAAAAATATTTCGGATTAAAATATGAGAGATTAGTGTGCGACAGCCAAGAAATGCTATTTCTAATTTTCTAGCTCTACCACTAAAAAGTTTGGCCACCTATTACCTCACACACAAAATGAAGAAGACGATGGTGCACTTCTTAGTTTTATTGTGTTGCAACCTGATATCAAACTCACACACATTACAGAAAGAAATTGAATGTATTCGAACTGAATTTAAAATGAAAAATAAGAAGGAAGTTAAAATCTTAATATTTCTGATTTTTGTTTCTGATATATCTAACTTGCGAATCTTTTGGGGAATATTTGCTTAATTAATGTTAGGAAAGGATAATAGGTATGTAAAAAGATATACGAAATAATATCGAATAAACTCAAACACAACATGATTAATTGTAATTTCAGTTGGAGAAAATTTTTGATACATCTAACCAACGGAAATAGCATCCTCACCAATGGATTATATATAATACAAAATCCAAAAAGAACAATCCATTCATTTCAGCGATGATGTTTCTGTTATATTCACTAACAATATTTCACTATTATTAGTGAAAAAATAAAAAAATGCTTTCCTCATCCAATATCAAAATGGTTATCATAATATCAAAGTAAAAATTTCTTCTCGTAAAAATACACAAATTATTTTCGAACTATGTAATTAAAATATTTACGTCTGCTAATTTATATAATTTTCTAACGAAAATGCTTATATAGCCATTCATCATTCAATAGAGGTTCAAACAATTAAATAATACAGTAGCATTACTTCAAACTACGAGTACATCAACAATTTCCTTATACAGAAAATATTTTCCATTCGTCAGCCCGATTGCAAAAAATGCAAATGCACAAAAACCCACAATGATTTTTACGATGTATTTGGGACTTAACGTATGACTGACGTTTCTAGGAACAACCATTTTGAAATTGTGAATAATGATGTTAGTTATTTGTGCAGTATGAGCAAATAAATCTCTACTGAGAAACTTCTCGTCATGAATTATTCCATAGTGTGCATATCCTTAAATCACTCTTCATTTAAAAATGACAATTTTTGTGTTTCAAATAAGTATTACCTATGATATAAAATACCTACCTAAATATTTACCTACGAAAAAATAACAACGTGAGTGATTATTCGGATTCGGTAAACATGATTATTACTCTCAAAGTAACTCTGTTTTCATTAAGTAGAAAATGATTTGACAAAAAAGTTCTTTATGTTACAATTCGGAAGTGTTCTTAAGCAATTAAACTGAACAATATACCTAGTACTTTATCGTTGATATTTGGTAATAATATAAATATAATACAGAAAGATTATGAAGAATATGAAAAACGAAGGGACAAGAAAAGCTCGAACATAAGCCTTATAAGAACTCATAAAATTGAAATAGAAAAAATAACAGACGAAAGAAATGTTGAAAAATAGACAGTAAAACTGAAAAAGGACTGCGTACAACCAATCGAATTAAGAGGTTTGAACTGAAAAATTTCTCGATAACAACACATCTGTTACCTTTAAAATGAAAGAAATCGTTGAAACACTCTTTTACTGTTAATATATTTAGAAGGCATCAGAAGTCTTCTATAGATTATGCCAGACAAAAAATATTATTCACATACAAATTTTTGTTTACATTACCATTCAAATATCTATTCCATTTTATATTGATTGAGTTGACTTTTTGTCACGTTGAACTAATATCAGGTGTTGCAGCTTGTTTGGCTATTTCGATTGATAAATATTTCGAGTATGCTAATCCAAAATATATGAATATTAATTATATAATGTAACGTGATGCATTGACGAACTCAACCTAGAATTATTACAACAGGAGAAAGTTGATGAAGAAAAGTAGTAGATCAGGAGATTTCAAACGGTTTGCTAACACCTAATATGAATAAACTGAACAAAAATCGATTCGATTAGTTTTAGATCGCTGTATTTAAGAACATAATTTGAATGAAAAAATTTTCAGTGATAATAATAAGATTATAATATATTGAAAATTTGTGTATTCAACTCTTTTTAAGGAATGTACAATGTGGTTTCATCGGTAGTGCGTCGGAATTTAATGGTCTGTTAATTTCAACAAAAGTTTCTGAAATGAAAAATTTTGTCTGAAACAAATTCTCTCTAAAACATTCAAATAAGTGGTTAAAATGTGAGATAACTTGAAATAATCTTAAATTTTAATTTGGGGCAGTTCCGAAATTTAAATAACACTACGTTTCAGTTTCGATGTTCAACCGTTTTCAGGTATCAATATATCAGTTATCAAGGAAGGTTAACTTCTAATATGGCAAATAAGTCCGAAATTTCACTTGTCTGTTCGTTGAATAATTGCTGTATTTTCTTCCCTTTGGATTGTAGTAATTTCTAGACATTGATTTACATTTAGTTTCTTTTGTTTCTATATTTTTATTTTAGTGAATGTCATTTAATAATAATAATAATAAGTTTCTTTATTTAAAATAACACAATTCATAAACAAACTATGAACTCCCCGAAATGAAATTTGTGTTAAATATATGTATTATAATTGTTGTCAATATATTCGTTGTTCGAGGTTCGTTGTTAACAAGCAGCCTAAATACATTCGACTTGAAACTGCTTAGATTTTTTTCTGATCTGATATTTGGAGGCAAGGCATTACATTATCTTATGCATGTATATTCCGGTTCCTTCTCTATATGTGTAAGTCGATGCTTTGGATACTTCAAAAAAGTTTGTTCTTGTGCTATACTCACTATACGCTTTTTGTTCAAACATTTGTAGATATTTGAAAACAAAAAGCAGATTTTTTGGATGCGTATCGCTGTTGCTGTGAGTAGTCAATCTTCTCGAAATTTGCTTCTGCAGGAAGCATCAGACTTCTTCCCCAAAAAGCTACACAGGGCTATTTTTTTGCAGAACGTTTATATTCCTCATAAAGCTACTAACGCGTGATTTTTTAAGAGTTAAGTTTTTCAGGTTGGCGGCACTGGTTGGTAATGGCATCCAAACGTCATCTGTCAAAGTAAAAAGTTTTCAGTATACTCTGCCATTTTATCATGGAAAGACTTACAAACGAGAAACGATTGCAAATTGTTGAAATTTACTAGAAAAATTCGTGCTCTGTGAAAATGTTATCGTTTGTTACGACCATATTATGGTCGTCATAATCGACCTGGTGAATCAACAATTCTTGTTGGACATTAAAACATTGTCTCGCATGCGTACAGTGCGTACTGAAGAGAATATTGCAGCCGTAGCGTAGTCTTAATGAGGATCGTGAAATGTTAATTGGTTGCCGTTCTCAGCAATTGTGCATGTATTACTCAACCACATGGAAAATTTCACGTGTTGATTTGGGTTGGAAAGCCTATAAAATTCAACTTCTACAGGAATTGAAACCGAATGACCTACCACAACGTGTAATTTTTGTTGAATGGGACTTAGAACAGCTTAATGAAAATCCGCTGTTTTATCGAAAAATTGTGTTCAGCGATGAGGCTCATTTCTGGCTTAACGGATATGTAAATAAACAAAAACTGTCGCATCTGGAGTGATGCACAGCCACATGCCATACAAGAACTACCGACGCATCCCGAAAAACGACAGTTTGGTTTGGTTTATGAGCTGATGGCATAATCGGTCCATTTTTCTTCAAAGACGACCGTGAAAGAAACGTTACCGTCAACTGTGAACGAAATCGAGCCATGATACGGAACTTTTTTTTGCCCCAGTTGGCCGAGTTGAACTTGCTTGACATGTGATTTCATCACGACGGTTTCACATGCCACACAGATCTTGAAACAATGGACATGTTGAAGGATGAATTTGGTGAGCAGCTTATTTCTCGAAATAGCCTTGTTAATTGGTCGCCAAGATCATGCGATTTGACTCTTCTGGATTATTTCTTTTGGGATTATGTAAAGTCGTTAGTGTATGTGGACAAGCCAAACACGATTGAAGCCTTACAGGATAACATAACACTCGTAATTCGTGGGATACAGGCCGAAATGCTCGAAAAAATTGCCCAAATTGGACCTTCCGAATGGACCATTAGATGAAGTTATTTTAAGTTTATTTTAAAGTTAGTTTATTGTTGTTAAGACAACATTTACATGAAGTTATCCTTGAAATGTAAATGGCAAAGGCCAAGTTATCAATTTCAATTAAAATTTTGAATATATGATGCAAATTGAGTGTTTTATTTGATAAAAAAAAACTACGCTTAAAAAATCACCCTTTATTACAGAAGAACATAGCCTGATGAACCACACGCAACACCGGCTAATTCAGATATTTCTCCATTACCTCCTAAGAGAAGCAGACAGAGCTCAGATTATTGCAGAGCTGTGCTATGTGTACATCCCATTTCATAAACTCATCAATGTAAATACCAAATAATTTTGATGAGTTCAGAGCTACAATGACTGAATGTTTGTTTCGATTAATTAATTTAGTGTGGCCTATTCAAGAAGCATCACATTCAATGCAATTTATTTCGTATTTAGTATTCGTTTCATAAAATTTTTCAGTTCTTGGTCTGATTTTAATGAAATTAAGTTATATTATTCAATTTGTTTCTTAATATCATATTATATTTTTCATTATCAAGTTATATCAGTATTTTTTAGTATGGAGTATTATTCTTTAAATGACTTTCCTGAAAATTTCGAGGATAATGATTTTTATCAAGTATATCTTGGATTTTTCCAACATTTTCAGGTTTAATATCAGATTTCAGACTTAATATGAGTGTAAATCCACAGCATTTATCTCATCTCTCATTGGTACCAGACTTTTTTCCTTTTGCAGATGTAAATTTGCTGACTTTAACAAATTAAATTATTCTAACAACAAAATTTATTATACGAATTCCACCTCTCAGAGAAATTAGAAATTATATTACGTCAACAGATTCCTCTATTTTCCTCGTAATCCATTAGTTATAATATTGTTTCAATCCTATCTCTAGGGTCTTGTTTGTACTACGATATTTCCATTATTCATTAATTGCGGTTATTTTGCACAGCTGTGAATAATAATACTCCCGATACGGTAATATTTAATAATAGTAAATGTGCTGACTACAGTTTAATAAAAGAACGATTGCGGTTTATAGTTCCTCGCTCGACCGATCTATTAAATTCACCCAATTAAATTGCCAATAGAAAAATCAAAATATGAGCTGGTGTAAACATACGCATACGTGAAAGTGGTATTCTCGATTTTTCGCTCTCAATACATTATTTTAATGTAATTGGTTGTTATCATAACATCTGTGCAGTTATATCACGTAAGTATGGGTGTGATAATTTATCGATTTCCTGGAAATTTCAGCGAAAATCGATCAGGAGAATGAAGGGATCAATCGGTCTGGAAAATTTTGCAAATCTCCAATCCAAGGAAGGATCAATGCTATCAACGCAATATTGATCTTACTTTTATTTTTGAAGAACACAAGGAAAAATTAGGAATTGTAGAAAATACCGTAAAAGGCGAAACTAGTCGAATAAAGAATTGTTCAGTCAGTGATTTTTAGACAAGTATTTATTATTACCTCTCATTTAAATATGAACTATCACAGAGTTGATTCATTGAATTTATTTAATTGTAGAATACCTAGTACTTTAACGTTGATATTTAGTAATAAAATGAAGATGATACAGAAAGATTATTAAGAATATTAAGAACAAATGGACAAAAAACTCGATCATGCGCCCAACAATTAAAATTGAAATGGAGAAAATGTTAAAAAATAGACAGAAAACTCGTTTGAAAAATCGTAAAAAGAACTGCTTACCTACCATCTGTTATCTTCAAAGTGAAAAAATATCGTTAAAACACTCATTTTACTGTAAATATAGAGAAGGCATCAGAAGTCCTCTCTAGATTCTGTCAGACTTCCTGGAAATTTCAGCGAAAATCGATTAGAAGAATGAAGGGATCAATCGGTCTGGAAAATTTTGCAAATCTCCAATCCAAGGAAGGATCAATGCCTTCAACGCAATATTGATCTAACTTTTATTTTTGAAGAACACAAGGAAAAATTAGGAATTGTAGAATACTTAGTACTTAAACGTTGATATTTGGTAATAATATAAAGATGATACAGAAAAATTGTGAAGAATATTAAGAACGAATGGACAAAAAATCTCAAACATGAACCCAAAGCATAAAATTGAAATGGAAAAAATATTAGACCATACAAATGTTGAAAAATAGACAGAAAACCGGTTTAAAAAATCGTAAAAAAACTGCTTATTCAACATCTACAGTTTAACGCCGGTTCCGAACGGCCATTGGGCTTGTAATCGATGTACATTACCCAGCATATTTCATTATTTAAACTACTTAAATCATAGACAAACACAAACACCCATGCCTTCAGAGGGGCTCGAACCCGAGTTCTACCGCACCATAATCGGAAGTTCTACCGACCAAGCTACGGAGACCGGATATATTCAACATCTGTTACCTTTAAAGTGAAAAAATATCATTGAAACACTCATTTTACTGTTAATATATAGCATCAGAAGTCCTTTCTAGATTCCGTCAGACTTCCTGGAAATTTCTGCGAAAATCAGTCAGGAGAATGGATCGATGAATCGGCTTGGACAATTTTGCAAATCCCCAATCCAAGGAAGGATCAATGCTACTATATTGATCTTCTTTTTTAAGAACACAAGGTATTTGAAACATTCCGCTAATTCAGCTGTGAGTTGCAATGCAAAGGATAAGCGCCTATTCACAACTTCCGATTGAGTATGCTTGAGCATGAAATCTTCAGATTGAATGATTGGATCTTTTTCCGTCACGAAGGCTGATAAGACCCAACAAGCTCGGAATAAGTACCAAAAGCAGTTTAATTACAGGATGACTATTTATTATCAGCAACCATTTCACAATGGATATATCCTCTCGAAGCAGTCACTATTAAAATCCTGGCAAAATTCATGGCATCCTAACCACAAACCACTGCTAGGAAAAATATTGAAAATCTAGAAGACGAACTTTGGTATTAATTGAATTAACGAAATAATTTTCAAATATAATATGTTGGGATTTAGATATATTCAAACCTCCATATATCATTTAACTTATCAGGTCTTCATTTGAAAATTTGAGATCTATCTGGACTTCCGACGAATTTTCTTCGAAACTTCCGAGCAGCTGTGCATTGAATTACCTTGCAAAAGATAAGCGTCCATCGACAACTTGATTGTATGAAATCTTCAGATTGGGGAATTTAATCTTGGTGATGAGATCAACAAGATCGGAACAAGTACCAAAGTCAGTTTTATTACTCAGTGAATTTTTTATATCATCAACCATTGCGCGATGCATAAATTTTCTCGAATGCAAAATATATTTGAATAGTTACATCTGAACTCTTAGCAGAAATCACAACATGCGAACAATAAAGCTAGCGACTACAAGAAGGTACATGTATTAAATATTGAAGAGGGGCCTTGGTATCAACTGAAATAATGAAATTATTCCTGAATATATGTTGAGATCTAGAGATATTTAAACGTGAAAAAATCGATGAATCTTTCTGGTTTTTCTCCGATTTTTAAGAATTATCGATTCATCTGAATTATTCGGGAAATTTCTACTTACAATCTCTATAGCTTCCTGAAAAAAAAAATACTTAACTAATTTGCGAAATTAACTAATTTGCGAAATGAATTTCCAATTCCTTGACCGTTTTTCATTGAATATTATTATTATTTTAATTTATATGTATTGGAAATTTCTTAGAAAATATTTTTTGGCATTACCTATATTTCTTCAAAATGTCTTAGGTAGATCAATTTATGTATATTTTTATTCATAAATTGATTTATAATTTATATATTATTTTATTTGGAAAAATTTCGTAAAAGAGCCTACTTTCCACATTTTTTCAAACATTTCTGCGCCTTGGTAGAAACATTCTGTTTCTTCTTCTACGGAAGCCTTTTGCTATCCTCTCTTAGACATAATCACCTTCGGTAACGTTCTGTTTAGGAATACTGGAGCTCAATAGACCATAGAAATAAATTGGCGATATTTGAATAGGCTTCATTATGATGTATCCGAATTCACTTTAATTCTATCTTCCCACATTGTTAACACGTTCCTATTTACATATGATTATTTGTTGTTATTTGTCCTTTAGTCGCGGTCTTCGCCTACTCGATAAGTGCGGTAGGTACTTCAGTTGCGGAAGAAAAAAACGTTTTCTAGGTCGCTTAAGTGAACTTTGCAAACATTCTGCGAATCGTAGATACGACAGGTGAATATATAAACAACCGGAGATATATAAAGACAAAAGATCGTTTTTATTATTCACTAAACGTGTGATTGTATCAAAACATACGACGACTTGAGTAATGGGCTGTCGGTTTTGTTGTTATTGTTTGAGATTAAACAACATGGAAAAATATTTTCATGAATTTCAAGTAGATGGAAGGATGATATTTTGGATGCAAACACGCAATTCGCAAAGTACAGTTCTTCCTTATATTGTGAATGTTGATGGCATTGAAGTTCAGCGTTGAAAATATATTTTTCATGTATCTGACATTATTCGGAAGAACGAATGGGATCATTATGAATATTAATTATTTTATGTATAATTAATATTACTATTTTTTATTTGTTCAAAACGAGACCTAAAATCATTAAACACTTTTACACTGACACTTGCATGGTTATTTGTTAGGAAAGGTTCTTATGCTGGTCTCCGTGGCTTATTCTGGAGGACACTCGACTATAGTAGCGGTAGGATTCGGGTTCGAGTTCCGGTAAAGGCATGGGTGTATAGGTTTGTCCATGATTGAAGATTTAATGAAGATAACTGTTGGGTTATGTAGATTGTTTACAAGCCCATTGACCTCTCGGAACCGGCGTTAATAATAATAAGTTCTTCATTCTCAACAGGTATAACACCCAATTACAGAAAATAATAACAATGTTGAATACATAACTAAATAATTAAAATGAAAAAGATATAACAAAGAGCTCAATCTAATCTAAAAAAAATAGTAACTTATAACTACATTATAGCATTCAATGAAATATTACAACGAACTAAATTTAAATCAATTCATTTTAGTCAATTTTCTTGGTTCACATAACTCCTGATAATAAATTCTATGAATTCTAATTCAACTCTATTGAATGTAAACCAAATGGGGGATTGTATTAGGGAGTTCGTCCTCGGAGTCTTTAGGAGGAATAATTCTGTATTACGAGAATTTTGCCTAGGAACACGAAATTTCAAAGCGAACAAGAGAGGAGGATAATCAATACTATTGTGAATTAATTTGTACAAAAATTTGAGTGATAAAGTTTCCTGCCCTGTCTCCTGCTCTGCAATGAGATTAAACTAATTCGACTCAATAATTCTTGATGATTGACTCCTCTATGTGGATAAACTTCATCCTCCCTCCAAACTAAGAATTTCAAGAACCTTCACTGAATAGTCTCAAGATGGCGTTGATGGCAAGTGTAAATGGAATGCCAGATCGTGCTGCCATACTCCAACTTGCTACGGATTAGGGTATTAAATAGTCCTATAAATGTTGAGGAATTAATAAAATATTTGCCATTACGAATCCATACATTTTCGCAGCAGATGAAATGAGTTGGGTGATGTGTGGGACAAAAGAAAGCTTCTGGTCGAAGACTACACCAAAATCTCTCTCCTTATCAGAACGAGAAAGAACGTGACAACCGACAACAGTTACAGCCTACAGTTAAACAACTGTAGACCCACTGAATTGAAAAAATATTGATTTTTATGGATTAAAGATACTATGCAAAACGTTTTTCCAGAAGTTTTTCTGTATTTAAAAGATATTTCCGTATTTATCAGACCGACAAATTTGCTTTCATACAGCTAAGGATTTGAGTATCTTAAAATATCAACATTGCTTTCAAAACTGGAATATGTAACTGCGTTTTTTCAGGAGTCTATATTTTGTTCATTATACTACCGAGCCAGCTTTCGTAGAAACTTTTCGATCATGCCATTCTGTTGTTTTTTGCATCGTAATATAGTTACAAATTAATGAAGAAGATTCGTCAATTATTTCAGAGTCTTCAGTGAAATTAATATTATATAAATTATATCTCATTGTCTATCGATACATCTAATGCTTTCTGAACGTCAGTCTATTTTACAAAATAAAAATTGTCTGTTTTACAAAATAGGTAGCCGTACTTTTCACAAATCCATCATCAGTGCCAGTGCCATTAACTTTCAATTTCATCAATAATATACGATGTGTAAAATTAATCAGTTTCAGGGCCAAATTGTCTCTTAGTTGACTCGTTCCTGAAACTCGAATTGTCGATAAAGGGTCACTCTCACTAACAAAAAAAAATTTGGCTGGTCTCCGTAGATTAGTCGGTAGAACTCCCGACTATGGTGCGGTAGAACTCGGGTTCGAGCCCCGCTGAAGGCATGGGTGTTTGTGTTTGTCTATGATTTAAGTAGTTTAAAAAATGAAATATGCTGGGTAATGTACATCGATTACAAGCCCAATGGCCGTTCGGAACATGCCAACGAAAATGTGAAAAAAGCTTCCGATGCGCGATTTTGAATTTTTTTGATAATTGAGGACATTTCAATGATAAAGAATAGTTCAGTCGACAAAATTTTCAGACCATTTCGAAAAACGGGATATTTTTGCGTCTCTGAGTTATCTTTGGGGACAACGGGGCACATAACGGATAAAACTGATGGTCACGATAAATATTATTGAGTTTCTTAAGCAAGCAGCACAGTATTGAAAAATTTTTTTATAGAGAGTGATATCACTTACTCAAGCTATCACAATGAAAATTTGTCATGATGAACAATAAATGAAGCTGGTAACAATTCATTTTGAGACGATTATCATCATCATCAGGGTCTCAAAACGTGAGATTGTATAAGGACTGAAATAATTACTTGAAATCTATAAAACATGAACTAAATGAGCGCTTGCCCACCAATTCTCAGCATTCGGATTCCTACTCGTGACAACATCAATAAGACTACGTACAGGCTTTGTAGACATTTCATTCGAACACAACAGAACTTTGTTCTTATGCAATGTGTAAAAACGGTTCCATCTCTAATCTATTTTGTCCAGGCGGCCAAAAAGATAATTTCTACAAGATTCACAAATCATTCTTACTTCTATTGAGTTTTATTTGAAATATTTCGATTGAGAGTTTCAGTATTTACTATTCTGAATGATTACAGGAAATATGGAGGGGGATTCGAGAGAATCGATACAAAATTAACAAGAAACATTACTAAAACAAGTTTATTGAAGGAAGAGGGAAATACATTCTGCTATAATAAAAAACGAATTCGACATTTTCATTGTTATGTAATGAAATTATAAATATAATAAAACGTATCTATTCATGAGCTCAACAATTTCAAATTTAAAACAGGATTGATAATTAGGTATAAGTCACTTCCTTGTGAAAAACTGATCAATTCAATGAAGGGCGATGATCAGTGTACGAATAATTGGGTAGCAAATGCAAGAATGTTGAGGAATGCCGCTGTGCATGTCAGAATCATATATCAGAATTGCGGTTCATTTTTACCAGACTTCTAAAAATGAGGGTTATATTTCTGACCCGTAAGTATTCATTTACGTTTCTTATGTCCTCTGGTAACCACTTAACGGTAGAACCGATTTTGATAAATAATACCTACGTCCATAAAACTAAAAATTGACACACTTGACTTAAGTTTCACTGAATATATTAAAAACTCTACATATGTTTCGGGTGGTTATTAACCCATTATCAAGAGTATACAATATTACATTTTATTAATAAATTCGATGGACGATGAATCTACTTTGTGATAGTTCATATTTAAATGAGAGGTAATAATAAAAACTAAATAATAGTAATAGTAATAGTAAGAGGTAATAATAAAATAATAAATAATAAATGTCTAATAATCACTGACTGAACAATTCTTTATTCGACTAGTTTCGCCTTTCACAGCATTATCAAGAAAGATTCTTGATAATGCTGTAAATGCTGATCATTCTTGATAATGCTGTAAAAGGCGAAACTAGTCGAATAAAGAATTGTTCAGTCAGTGATTTTTAGACAAGTTTTTATTATTACCTCTCATTTACATTTTATTATCAGTAATATTGTATACTCTTGGTAATGGGAATGATAATGCTGTAAATTATTCTTGATAATGCTGTAAAAGGCGAAACTAGTCGAATAAAGAATTGTTCAGTCAGTGATTTTTAGACAAGTTTTTATTATTACCTCTCATTTAAATATGAACTATCACAGAGTAGATTCATCGTCCATTGAATTTATTATATGTAGAGTTTTTAATATATTCAGTGAAACTTAAGTCGAGAGTGTTAATTTTCAATTTTATAGTTTTTAACATAATGTTTCACCAAGAGATAAGCGAAACCTCCGTGACATTTTTTAATAATACCTACGTCATTGAATTCGTATTGATGATTTGATGATGCGAGTGACACAAGGTACATGAAATTCCTGAAAAATCAGAATGGCTGATTTTTGGGGTAAATTGTGTGTCTTCACAAAATTTTATTTATTCAAAACTGTCAGTAAAGTAACAACAAAATTGAGGTATTCAAAAAGAGGCAGCGCATCTAACGTTAGAAAATAGGATGAATTTTCTCAATCTCATGAGCTTATTTTGTGTGTTTCAGTATCTTCTCACGAGTTCAATATTTAGTCACTAGTTCGTAACTTCTTTGGGAGTAGGTTATCTATAAATAAGATGTGCTTCAATAGTGGTTATCAGATTATAAAACTATTGAATTGTATAATTACAATTCAAAATAGCAATTCAATTTAAAAGCAATAAAAGAATGAAATACATTCACAATACGTAAAATATCTGGTTAAAACAAATTGCATGATGAGAGCAACGTCCATGAGAGGTGGTGGGACCGTTTGGTTTTAAATATGAATCAAAACATTTTTTTAAATCATTAATTACTGAAAAAGTCTATTCTTAATTGAAATGCAGAAACCTATACCTAATAGTACTTAATTGTCGCTATCAATTGTATTTTTACGGTTGAAAATGCCGCAAGGGTTTGAAAATTTGAATAAACACTGGATGAAAAAGACATTCATTCGATAGTTCTTTTATCTTGAACTTAATTTCGATTCAGAGACTGTTATTGGTTCACACCGATGTTTTGTGAGGAATATAAATAGTAAATATATATGAATTTGAATATAAGAAGCATCAGAATTGCGATCAGTATGTGTACTTTATTTTCTAACAAGATTAATATGTCGACGCTAGTTTGTAACTTCTTTATGAGCATATAAGATTCTCCATGATTTGAAGATGTTTTCTATTGATCCTTTAATATATTGATATCGATTAGATGGAATGTTTACTATTCATTACTTGGCAGCTTTTCACTTCAAAAGAAGGTGTAACACAAGTAATGAGTTACATGCAGAATGCAGAAGAGTTTGTTCTTTGCTTCCATCAAATGTGGCATTTTTTCAATATTCTCTAACATTCATCCTTTGAAAAACTGAATTTCGTTCGTAGCAATAGAAATAACGAACAGAAAAACTGGAAAAGTTCATTTCTTGTTAAGGTTTTCCCTTTTTAAGATCTAAAAAGCAGAATTTGCAGTTTTGTCAGAACTTCGAAATGAAGAATTGTTTCAGTTTGTCATCCAACTTCGGCAAACATTTTGTTAGAATTTTTTGTCTATAATTCTAACTATTCAACAAAGAATAATAATAATAATAATATAATTTTATTGAGAAACATTCCTTACATAGTAAAATTACATTCATTTCAATTGATAAATAATTACAACTAGAGAAATGCTCTCAAAAGGACCGAATGCAGTTTGGAGTCTGATCTTCCATTCAGCCCTCGAGCAAAAATATTGGTTCAAACAAAAATCTTGGTTAAATTCATATTTACAATAATATACAATTTCGATTGAAAAGAAAAGAAAATAAAAATTTCCTCAGAGATATTAAACATTTGAGACAATTTCATATGGTGAAGAACATTTGTGTTGAGAAAATATATGATACAAAAAATTGATTCATACATTATTGCCTACATCCGAATCATCGTAGTACTCTGACACACTAATATATCTTATAAAGTGCTATTATATTCGAGATTTACAAGTACAAGTATTCAACTCATTTGTATCCTTTATTTCATATTCCATTTGTAAACATGCTGTATATTCAGGTATACTAATTTGTTTCTATCCGAATTATATCAAGCTTTACAATAATAGCATTTTTGACTGTGAAACTATCAACTATTTCCCATGAATTGGCTCGACATGAATATACAGAAAGAATGATTGCGAAAACATAGGAAGATGTTAAGTGTACTTCCACTTTTCCATTATTAAAATTTTCAAGGTTTCATTATGCATGGGTTTCCGTGTGGGTTGATCGAAGCAACTCCGTTATATTAACAAATCGATGAACCATATAAAATTACAAAAATGGACGGAACCGGAGCGAGTCGCTTTAATTAATTAACTTCCGACTGAGTGATCGAAGATGCCACGTGCAGTGCCGCCAAGTCGAGTCAAAAAACAACAAAACAAAGGAATATTCCTCTAGATTCTTCCGCGGCATACTTGATGTTTACAAATTCTCGTCCTAATTAGCATAAAGTTGCGTTGATCAGTATGAATATACTATGAGTTGTATTGTAGAGAATATCTATCCACTATTATGCATGTTAGGCACGGTTGTAACAAACACGGAAACATCTCGAATGTCATCGAGTATGGGAATGTGTTCGTTTATGAATCCCAGTCACGATTTGTAAAAATCAAGATTTTAGCAAAATAAGACGGCTTTCCATCTACTAACATTGGAATTCAGAAGCTTCAACTGTGTATAAACACATTGAACGAAAAAATGAAAGTAAATATCATTTTAGCATTTCATAAATGAATTCATTTCATATAAATATAAATTTTTATTCATATATTTCAATTTCGTTTTTATTTTCTGATTCACAAATTTTATAATGGTTTACAAGAAAATAAAATGAATTCATTAAAAATTATTAAAACCCAAATCCAAACGTGCTCATTTAATAGCGATAACAGTGCTCGAAGGCCTATAAAGCAGCTTCTATAGATTGATGTCCGGGATGACCCTTTTTTAATTGGAGAGAGTACAAAATATTCATGTTAATAAGGTGATTTTCGAAATTTTCCTGCAACCAATGAAATATTCGGTTTATATTCTATTAGCAATCTGAAATCTATATAGATTTAGTTGCCTATATATATATATATATATATATATATATATATATATATATATATATATATATATATATATATAAGTGTGAAGGTTTCTTGGAAATGAGCACAGTTTAAAATTGATGGAGTAATTATTTATTCGACATATGTTTCGGCTCTAGGCCTTTTTCAAGAATATTATAGGTTTATTGTTGGTTGGAAATTGACTTCAATAAACCTATAATATTACCAACAATAAATCTATAATAGGGGAGACCGGGGACAAAAGTAACGGCGGGTCGAAAGTAACAAACGCCCTGTAAGTATATCGAATCACCAAAACATAGCGTCGCTGTAGTGAAGTGATACTTTGGTACACTCCCCTCCCCTGCAAATAGTTTTCGTGCGCGCCACGTGCTTTTTGGTGGTGTGAGAGGACGCTATGTAAATTTACTGCTCAAAAGTAAGTTTTTTGACATTTACTTATTTTATGTTTACGTATAGTTAAAAGTATGATATAAACATGAATATTTGCCTATAGTTTCTTGATAGGATTGGTCGTTTAGTGTTTCAATCCATTTTTGTGTATCACGTTTCGTTTTAAGTTTATATTTCATATTCTTACGAAAATGAGGTAGGGTACAAAAGTAACATAGCTATATGGGTACACAAGTAACATGTTACTTTTGTCCTCGTATGGATTTATCAACGCAAATTATTTATGAGTATCTTTATTTCAACAGAATGCCGCGACAACGCATAGGAGCCACCACACGAGGGACTACTGACATGGAAGTGTATCGAAAAGCTGCAAAAGAGCATTTAGAAGATGGTGAAAAAATTAGAGCTTTGTTAAAAAATTTAATGTTTGTCATGTAACATTATATAGATACATAACAAAATTGAAGGCAGGAAACACTAATGTTGTCGTTGGTTACCGTTGCACCAAAGACACTTCAAGAAGCAAGTTAAGCCATCAATAAATCAAAATTGCTTGTTACTTTTCGATCCCGCTGACACTGATACTCTGATTACTAGTGTAATTTCTGATCAAAGATCTGAGTCACCGGTTCCAGTACCCAGTAGATTACAGCGAGCAATCTTATCTCAGTTATTAACTTCTATAACACCTAAAGATATCAGACCTTTACCACAAGCAGGTCCAAGGTCATTAATAAATAAAGGAAAATTAGTCGGCAATTTTGACGGACACACCTGAAAAAAATGCAATTGAAGAAGAATACCAACTAGGAAATAGAGCCAAGGAGAAGGCTTTACCACATGATAATGAAGAGGGCAAGAAGGAAATGAAAGGAAAGGGAAAAACAAAGAACACAGATAAAGGGAAGGAAAATAAGTCACACGACGAGGATTCCTTCTGTCTTGGTTGCTTAGAAAGTTTTGGAAATAGTCGATCAAATGAGCAATGGACACAATGCATTGAATGCAAAATGTGGACACATGCTGAATGCGTCAATGACGAAACAAATTATGTGTGCCATAATTGCGAGTTTGAATAAGAGAATGGAATTGCATAGTCCTATTATCTCTTATCATTAAAAGATCTCACAAGATACTTATAATAAGAATTAGAAAGAGACTTTAGTTATGTTGATTTGATTTGTTAAATAAGTATAAGTATAAGTGTTGTGCATTTATAATGCAAATGCAAACTTTTTGCTATTATACAGTTCGTAATAAATATTTTTTGATTGAATATGTTTTTCATTAAATAAATTAGAAACCCACTTTGTCCTGTTACTTTCGACCCACGCCGTGTTACTTCCGACCTGCTAACGTGGTCGAAAGTAACAAGAGACGATTTTTTTTCAAGTTCCTAATTTTCATTAAAAAAATTCAAAATTGCGTTAAATTAAGGTGGTAATGTAAAGAACATAAACCAAATTTACATATATTTATATCCTTTACATCATACTAATAACACCTTGCTAGAAACAATGGTTAATGTACAAAATGTTACTTTTGTACCCGGTCTCCCCTATTCCTGAAAAAGGCCTAGAGCCGAAACATATGTCGAATAAATAATTACTCCATCAATTTTAAACTGTGCTCATTCCCAAGAAACCTTCACACTTATGTTATTAAGCAAAGCACAAGAAAACTAAACGAAATATATATATATATATATATATATATATATATATATATATATATATATATATATATATATATATATATATATATATATATAATTCATTCATTATTTCACAGTTATTGCATCAAAGTTTAGAAAAATTCATTCAAAAGTTTTGTCGAAAGTATTATCATTCATTATTATTTCCAATATATATTAGTTTTTTGTATCGGATTTTTCAACTGATCATTAAAGAAATAACTCTGGTAATTATGAGTTGGAAAAAAGCACTATAATTATGAATTTATTGTGCATCTAAGAACAAGTATTCGGTTTTTTGATTTTTTTGATTTCCGTTTTTATATTTGCTGCGAAACACCTTTCAATTTTTTGAAAATAATTCACAATATCGAATGAAAAAATTAATGAATAAAACAATTAATCCTCTAAGGAGAATAATTCGTTAAGGAAAGGATTTCCTCAAATTTCAAATTATTGTTTTTATTATATCACTTTAGAATTGGTTTTAATTAATCTATATTCGAATTTTTTATATCCGAATTCAAAAGAATTTTTCCTCTGTTCAACCTTTTCGAAGAATTTCATAATAGTTTCTGAAAATTGAATTAATCAAATTTCTGACAAAATTGATTTTTTCGGGATAGAAATTAATGATATTTATTCAATGAAAAACACCTATATGCATGAAGTAAGACATTTTAGATACCTATTTTTCATCTGAAATTTTTTTCATGTTTGTGTTTCTGCAATTCTGTAAAAATTTCGGCATATATTCAAAGATAAATCGGATAAAATAAGAATTAATTGTTATCTGAACTCTAAATGCAATAATATTATAAGCATAGCATGAATAAGCTAGCCGATAACGATTTAAAGTATCCTCAACATTGTATTAGGATAAAGTGTAATTTATAATTTCGTTTATGGTAAAAAGTTTAGTTAAGTGAATTGAGGAAATACTAATCTACATTTAGATGTAGAGTGTAGAGAGAGAATAAATATGTAGGTATGTAGGCGAAAATATTTTAATGAAATCAGTTAATTAAGTAATTTTATACAGTTGAAAAACCTATTTTAGGTTAGGTTCCACTACTATTTTTAGGTATTACTATAAACGACGCAATGTTGTTGTTCTACTGCTCTCTCAAGAACAGACATAAACAAAGTTGTCAAAAGATTTCGATATTCAGAAATAAAACAAAGTAGCTCAACTCTTGGGCATACAAAGGTCGGGGTAGGGGATTAAAAAATATGACTTGCCCCTCGTTAGACCAAGAGCTAGGTATGCAAGCCTATGCCTCAATTGAATTGATTTATCTCAAATTGAATTGAATTGAAAATCTCAATTCAGTGTTGAAACTATCTATATTGCTGATAACAACAATGATTTTCTTTCAGGGACACCTAATTCAGAAAAAACTTGCAGAAAGTATTACGCAATAATTATTATATTATTACCCAGTAATAAAATACATAAATATGAGAATAATAGCAACGAATATCAAAAAGAAACGCAAATATGCGTAAAAATATATCTAATAATTAATGAATATTTACATGTACACTACTTGTTCAGCAAAAGAAGGAAACTAACTTTTCCAGGAAAATACGGCTGATTAAAAATCGTAAGACATTGTTAATTACGCATCTGCTACGAGTAGATAGCTCATTTAATAATAGTGAACACATAGGTGGTTGCATGAGAGAATTGGTCTTCTGGGTAAGTGATTAATGATGAATCAGTTTCGACCGTAAAAAAACTATTAGAAATTCTATGCAAAATAGAGGTGGAGGGTAATATAAAAAACCGTCAGATACCTGTACCCTGCTGGACATATTGGACACTTATTTAGTTAAACCTGCATATCAATGTCTATCATCATATCTATGTAACAGTATGTTTTTCGAATACGTACTTTTTCAAAAAGTTGGTTTATCTTATCAGAAATTCTTCATTGCGGTTTGAAAACATTTCCAGAGCACTTTTATGACATAGAATCGGGTCGTTTCAAATTATATTTCAATAGTTTTGAGTAGGTAGAGAAATATAGGTATTTTCAGATGTGACCACCTGTATTATTCTGAATATTTGACTAGGAATTGAAATTATGATTCCAAAAATGAAGAACATCAAAACTTTGTTGAAGTTACCTTTTATATATTATAGAGTTTTCAAGTTTATACATCTACTTTTTGGAACGCAACCATTGAACGAGTAAGTAAGTTTGGACGTGTCGAGTGTTGACGTTTACTTGATTTGTTGAAATCAAGTAAAACTCAGAGACGGCAAGCAATTTGTATCACGCGAGGTTACCAGAAACAAGGCTATCTCTCAGAGCAAGTTTTGCAAAATTCGACAACAAATAGGGATTGGAAATTGAAAGATATAGTTTTCTGTTGCAAATACTACCAAAATGTTATGATAACATTTTGAAATATCAAAAGACCTACCAAGACTAACATTAAATATTAATAGGCTTCAATTCTTTAAAAAGCATAAATGAAAGCCAAATAAGACAAAAATATTTACTATATAATCCAAATTAATTACTGGAACTAATAACAATGCTAACTGTAAATGTTGATCAAACATTGTTTGTTTAATTGTTCAGTAAATATTTTTTAGTGAACATTGCATACTCAACACTGTTTGATCATTGAACTTTGATCAAATTCAGCACTTATTGATAAATCCAAAATGATCATCTCAACACTTATTGATCACACTCAACAAGCGTTTATTTAGCAAGACAATTCACCTATTTAGAACTTTAACAACAAAAGATTGTCAAGTATTCTTTTTCTCTTTTCGATGAAAGCAATCTGCAAAGCTGAATTTGTGAACGGAATTCTCTGAAAAATTCCGAAATCTGTAGATATACGATATTCGAACAGAGATAATAATAATAATAATAATGTAATTGTTTAGCAGAATTGCTACATCATATTACAAAATATAGTAATAAAAAATTATTTAAAAATTAAAATAATGAAAAGTAAAATACTGTGAATTAAGTAAAGTACCAATATATGTAAATAACATAATGCAGTAGAAAAACAAAAACGTTATACTTAGCACCTAACTAATATTACATGATAAACATCAATTAAAGTACTAGCAGAAACAAAGCCCAATTGAATTAGAGTGACTTTAAACTGTATTGCATTTGGTTGAGATGAACGCTATCAAAAGTCTTTTAAATAACTTTTAAACTTTCACAGTTTTTATATCTGCAGGAAATCTATTAAATTCAATTAAACCTTTATACAAAATAGATTTTAGTTTTTGTGTAGTGTTACATTTTTTTTAAGGATAAAGTCTGTTTTGAATCTCGTATTATAATTATGTACATCTGTAAATAATCGAACTCTATCACTAATGTAGGTTGGTAACATATTTCTTTTCAGATACGTATAAAGAAACCCTTATATTGATTTATAAATATTTTGCAATTAAGTCTGAATTAGCTCAATAATTATTATCGATATTTTAGTATTAAGTAATATTGAGTAAAGCTATTGGAAAATAAGTTTTCTACGTGGTGCACAAATATGCGTGCTGCACAATAAATATATTACACCAACGATTATTTCAACATAAAAAAGCCATTTCTTATATCATCTAAGAAATCGATATTGTATTAACCTGGAATAGTATATGACCATCTCGAACACCTGATCTGATGCGTGAACACTTACTTATGCTTCGTGACATATCGATGAGCGCTAGAGCGATTATCACGCGATTAAGTCGGATGACTGTTTTCGATGATAACATCTTTCCTCATTATAAATAGAAACTTGAGTAATTTTTCATTGTTTTCTGAATTAACGATCGTACAATGAATCTCTCTATTACGATAGGGAACGAATGAGAGAGGAAGTATTCTTGTAAGTAGTCAGAATGCGATTTTTATTTCGGAATATTCCTCGTGCTGTAGCCTCGATAAATCACCTTTCGATGTGCGGAAATGAATTTCCAATAAGTTATTCTACATATCTAACGGCGTGGAATTTATTCTTGCGTAACTTTTCTCGTTGAAATTTTCCTCGGCTCTTTGAAACTTATTTATAAGAAGACGTTAGAAATCAAGTTTTCAATTGCTTTCATAGCTATTCACTCTCGTTATTGGCGGATTACCTAAATTCAGAGGTAATTTTCTATAACTTGGTAATCAGGGAAATAGCAAGTTTCATTTGTGTCCGTTTACTAAACAATATCAGGGGGCGTTTTATATATTAATAATGGAAAATAACTATTGGTCTTTATATGATGAATGTTGAGATAAAAATCATATACAGAAATCAACAAAATTCGAAAATGAATGAAACACCTAACTTCATAAAAAATGAGGTTATCATTCAGGAAAAGTAGATGAATAATGACTTGAAATTCATTATTACAAATTCATAAAAGCAAAGCGAAATCTAAACGAAAAATACACTAATTGAAAAGATATGGTAACATAATGAAAATGAAATTAAATTGAAACGAAGTACATAAATATCGAGATAAAATTCATGTGTACCAATACAAACAAAACGAAACAAATTGGAAAATACAATAAAGAAAGAAGAATACAGTTATGAAGTAATTGAAACAATTATTAGGTACCGGTAAAATAAAAAATTAATTTTTTTCGCTTTCTCATAAGCAGAGAAAGAAATTATTTCTTAATATAAGATCTTGCAGAAGTATCTCCAGCTGATAAGATTGCCAAAATTAATAGTCTCGTTTCAACCACCAAGTAAATAAAACACACGTTTTTTTGTGAAAATATTTTTGGAATTTGACTCATTTACGAAAAAACATTCATGAATATCGAATGTTTAATATTAAGTAGAGAATTATTTTTTATATTTTACAGATTAATGAAATTTCGGTATGATAATTTTGAGTTTATTTAGCTTGATCCCTTTCTATTTAAATTTTGCTTACTACGATAAGCCCTTAGGTGAATAAAATACACTTTGCAACTGTTAATGCTTTGAATCAGCTATTGTATCAAATTTGATATTGTTCTGATAAAATTTTTCACTTTTTGGAGATTTTTAAATTTTGTGGAGGACTATTTCATGGATCGGTTTATATTCCATTATAAATGGAATTGTGTGATTCTATTGTCGTTTGATGTTTGAGGCCTTGAAAACCTGACGTTTTTATTGAAATAGGGTAGATTTTGAGATTTAATTTCTTGGAGGATAGTATTTGTTTTTGCTTTACGATAGAGTTCATGGATAGGTATGTATATAATAGAGTTTGTACTGGTAATGTTCTGTTTTGGAAGATTTGGAGTGTTTTATAATTATATTTGTATGTTCTGCCTCAAATTTGACAATCATTTAGAATAATTAGTCTAAGTGCGGCTGTAAATATTTGGATTTATATATAAGGATAGACTCGTTTGAGATAAGAGAAGAAACTTCTCTAAGAGTTTAAGAACTGAAAATGACCTAGGTGATGATTGAGAACCATTAAATTATCTTTTGAATTGCAAAAACGTAGTCACAAGACAACTCTTCAAAATATCTCCTCGTCTTTCAGACGCTCATATTTTTGAAATTCATCACTAGATCACTCGACTGAATGGAGATTTTTTCGAGTTTTTTCTGATGCTTGAAAGGTTTTATTAAACGGTTTTATCTAGTTCGACATGTTTATTCATCTATTTGGGTAAAATTTAGTAATGATGCTCTCTGCTATTCATTCATCGCTATTGATTCATTGGTCTGTGGCTCCGATGCTATGTGCTAATTCAAGGTGCGTACTTCTTGATATGATTTGTTTTTTTCATTGATTTCATCTATTTTTGTGTCTTTAACTATGTGTCAAACTTTTCTCATTTTTGCATCTTGTATTTCAGGCCTCGAGAATGTCAACAAATTTTGACGAAACGTTGGTAAACGATTAATTCTTCAGCACATTTGTCTTTTTTTTTTTAATATTTTTTGTGTATTTAACGATTCATATGAATGCCAGAATAAAATCATGCGAATATCAACTATAGATAACCTTTTCGCTGTTCCAAAATTTTTTGGAAATATACCGTTATATTCAAGAAAATAGGTTTATTGAAATGTTTTTCCCTTTTATTTTCAGGTATATGCCTTACTACGGATATAGATACCCTGCTAACGCACATGAACAATGCCAGATTTCTCAGGGAATTGGATTTCGCCAAAATAGACTTTTTCGAAAGAAGTGATCTCTTCAGACTGATTAGGAAACACAAAGGCTCCATTTGTTTGGGAGCCACAACCGTTAGATATAGGAGATATATAAAATTATTTTCATTGTACAAGATTATATCGAAGGTATGTGGAACCATATTGAGACAGTAAAATTATAGTGAAATAACGGTAAAAATTGTTTGTTACTCGTAAGTTGTTCATTTCGATTATTGGCAAAATTTGAATAACACACATTCTCTTTTTATATTTGGGATTATAAGCTTTATTTGTTTGTTGACTTTTGATCGGCCTGCAGTCATTAACGGGTTTACGTGGTATTTTTGGTCTGCAGAGGAATAATATTTGCATTTAATAATGTGATCTCGCCATATTTTAGTGAGAATATTTTAGTGAGAAACTATTATCGAATAACTGATAAGTATTCAGATAAAAGAATTACTAGTATATAAAAAAAACTAGCAAAGTTTCAAGAATCCTATTTGCCATGAGAATGGCAAATAGGATTCTTAGGTTTTTAAAATTTGGTTACACTAAAATGAAAAGCAGAAGACATCTCCTGGGTGGATCCTGATATAAGATACTACAAGCAAAATTGAATCTAACATCAGAAACCTTGGGCATACAAAACAATACTAACCATTACACTAACAATTTGTATTAATTTCATGTTTAGTTGAGGTGTTTTTGAAACAGTTTTTTCAATTTTTCAAGCACCAAAAATATTTTTCGTAAATTTTGGTCAACGGTCAGAAACCACTGCTCTATAACCATAGAATCTTTCAATATTGAAATTCTTTTGGGTTAGTGCCATATAAATAGTTGCTGTGAAGAAATTTCATATGCAGCTGTTAAACCTGCGCAATTTCAAAATGTTTCCAGTCTGATGCAGTTTCTCATTTTCGAAGAATTCTTCTGATATAATGGGAAAAAGGGTAAAATATAATCTCAAATATTCAGTTTATAGGAGTAGGTATTCAGTCACTTCCTCTGTGAAGTATTTGGTGTTCAAATTTAATGTCTCCATGAAAGTATTAGAGTTATATTTCGACTGAGGTCTGATTACATGTCATGCTGGTAGTATTTACAAAAATAGGTCTGCAGGATGCCCTATTGCGCAGCGGTGATTGAGTTGGACCCATAAAACACATGTTGAATTTTTTAGTAATCTCAGTTATTCATTTATTGATTTTCAAGCAAAATAAGTCTACCGGTCTAATTATTCAATGTATTTTGTTTTCATTGTTTTTGGGTGACAAAAAGATCTATGACTTAGTGCTTTGACATTTCTTGTGTGTCCTTCTCAACATCCCTTTCGTCGTGGTTAAATTATTGATTGTATTGAAGGGAAATGTTGCCTTCGTACTGTATCTTTGTCCTTTTGTACCTTATTAGTACCTTTTGAAAATTATTCATATCATGGTTGTGGTTGAAGCGTTATTTTCAGAAAATGGTTTCGATTCAGTATGATGACTCAAGTCGAAACCGAAAGGGGTATTCACTTAGAATTATGAGAAACGATCTTAGATTCTTCAAGTTTGAATCAATTGATAAGGTCCAACGTTGAAGTTGATCACAACCTACCCCTGTAAGAATAGTTAATTCTATGTTCAATCACCCAGAAGTATGGGGTATTTTTTTTAGAGGTATAGAACTTTAAATTGCAATAAAACAACTATCAATCACTCGATTGAAAAGAATTTTTTTTATTCGAAAGATAATCTTGTGGCATTTTAACGTTCTGGCCATCATCGTTTTTGAAGAAGTAATGACCAATGATTCCACCAGCCCTTAAAGCGCACCAAACATTCTGTTTTTCTGGATGTAACGGTGTTTTCACATACACTTGAGGATTCTCTTCACTCCAATTGCGGCAGTTTTGTTTGTTTACGTAGCCATTCAACCAGAAGATTGTCGACGATAAAATGGACGTAGTGCGCGATACGTTTTCCGCACAGAACCATTATTTTCGAAACGAAATTGCACTATTTGCAAGCGTTGTTTAGGCGTGAGTCTATTCGTGATGAATTGCCGAACCAAACTGAGAATGAATCACTTCGCAGCTGTTAAATCGGTCGCCATCTTCAACAGTAATGTCAACTTAAAGTTCTATACCTCCACAAAAACACCCATTACATTCATGATTAAAAATATTCAGTTCAATAATAAGTCAGATTTTTCTCATTGTGTACTGACTACGAGAAATCGAATTCAAACATCATGAATATATTAAATGTGGATTGTTATCGGATGCCCCCTGTACGTGAAGATTTGTAACAATTTCGAGCAGAGTTTTCATGCGAAAATGATTTTACTCAATACATAAACTCTTTTGTTTCCGAACTGAGAAGTCACCATATCGAATTATGTGGATGAATTAAATTATACGAGCAATAAAAACTAGCAATTTAATGAGATTTTATAATTATGTAGGTTAATAATGTCGAATCAGTTTAAATTAATTCAAGAAGTTTTGATTGTTAATCTAGATACCAGAGAAAATTTGTAATCAACCGAATGAGTTTATAATAAATATGTGTAAAGGTTTTATATATTAAATTAATTCATGTTTTCCATTTTGAGATACCAGCTGTATGAGATTATTATTATTATTAGATTATTTTTATTCATATTAATGGGTGCTGTGATTTTATTTTCAAAATCACCGAATGATTTACAACAATTTTCGGTTTGAATTTCGACAATGAATATTTCAGTTTTTGAAATTTTAAAAGTAGTTTCTTAAATATATATTCCAAAAGAATCAGATACATGTATATATATATATATATATATATATATATATATATATATATATATATCCCACGCTCTGGCAAAGCCTCTGTGGGAATAGAGTAGTTTTTGTTTATTTACATTTTTGGATTTGACACTTTGAAAGTCATATTGTAGAAAACAATGTGCTAATTTATATATTACAAAATTCTGTAGCCAATTTAAGTTAAATAAACTATATTATTATTATTATTATTATTATTATATATATATATATATATATATATATATATATATATATATATATATATATATATATATATATATATATATATATATATATATATATATATATATATTTATTATAATGATTGTTTTCCATGAGGAGAGCGATTTAACTTGAATTCGTAATTCTTAGGACTTTTGCTTCAACTTTTTCGCCTCTCAAAAACGCTTCATCCTCTTTTAATGCTTTTTCTTCCGTTCCTCTGTACATTTTATTCCAGGTTGTCGATTTGATTTTCGCTCAAAGTTCATATGTGCGATTTTATAGCGATACTCAGTGCGATATTCGAGATTTTTTATATTGAGGTGTTGTAAGTCTTTGTGAAACTCTTTAGTCACTCTGTTCCGCATTTACTCTTCATAATTATATCGAGTAGTTTCTTCAGTATTCTGGACTGTTTCATTATGTAGACGTGTGCATAGAACTTTGGTTCTCGTTTTCTGATTTCTTCCGTTATCGTATTTGTCTTTTGATAAAGTTCATTCTGAGGTCTTTTCATCCAAATGCCGTTTCTATCGGTTGACCCTTAAATCTTTCTAATAATTTTTCGTTCTTGTTTTTCTATGTCTCTAATTCCTGAATGACCGTTAATAACCATTATTTCAGCTGCGTAGATTGCTTCTGGAAGAACCGTTGTGTTATAATGCCTCAATTTGGCACCTCTCGAAATGTACTTTTTGTTATAGTACGCACATGTTAGCTTGTACGCCCTTTGGAGCTTGGTAATTTTCTTTTCATTGGCGATTTGCTTTGAACCTGAGGACTGTATAACTTCTCCGAGGTATTTAAAGTGACCGACTTGCAGAATTTCACCATGTTTTGTGATAAGAGGAGATTTATTTTTTGGTTTTCTTTCCATTTATTTGGTTTTATCATGAGAAATTTCTATCCCGGTTTTCTTCACAATTTCATGTAGTTTTTCTATATATATATATATATATATATATATATATATATATATATATATATATATATAAAATGATATACCTACTCAATTCAGCATCTATGGCTTAGTGAAAAACATTTCGGAAAAATTGGTCTTTACAGCCGCAGTGTGGTAAATCATCGTTTTGTTGAGGAAACTTTGCATTTTGCATAATTCTTGCTAAATGTCGTTTAGGCAGCGTTGAATTTCCTTTCTATAACATATGAGTAGTTAGGATTTGTTGACCTTTGACTTGTAATTATCCCATAAAGTGAAATCAAATCACGTTAAGTCACACTATTAGGCGGGAGACAGGGAAATTTGTTGTGACATCATTTATTTCAGCAAACCGACTATGACATTTGAAGAAATGTACTTCATACTTCATTTTTGTTATAATTTGGACAATCAAATACCAATATCAAATTTTTTATTGACGATTTATACCAAAAAATCGCATTTTTTATTCATATCATTAAAAATAATTTTGCAAACTCAATGACATTAAAAGATAAATTGTAGGCGATTCAATAACGAACAAAATGAGCCGTCACTCGACCCGATCGAATTATTAGGAGCGGAGAAAATTCGGATATACTCGGAGATTTGTTGTTTAATTGACTAATTAATTACTTCGTTAATTTTTATCTTACTTGGCTGCGATTTGGTGAAAAAGTAGCGATTTTGGCGTTCTTCAAGTTGGAAAAAAATTGACACTCTGGCATAATAATTTTTTTGAGTAATTGCCGGTTTCAATAAATCAATGCGGTTAATTGCAAAATGTCTGGATGGCACACGAATGGTCCAATTTGGTTTGTTAAAACGAATTTATATTGGATCATTCCGGCTCATTTTGTTCGTTATTGAATCGCCTACAATTTACTATTGATGTCATTGAGTTTACATAATTATTTTCAAAGTTATAAATAAAAAACTAAAAATATGCAATTCTTCGGTATAAATCGTCAATAAAAAATTTATTATTGGTATTCGCTTGTCCAAATTATAACAAAATTAAAGTATGAAGTACCTTTCTTCCAATGGCACAGTCGGTTTCTGAAATAAATAATGTCAGAATCTCTTATTAGTTGTTACCCGTTTTCGGCCTATATATAGAGGACCAAATCTGATCACTAAAACTAAGAAGTACCTGACCCGCAGGTATTTCATGCGGTTATTGAATTCTTTCTTGAGTAATCTCATTAAGCATAGTCATTAAGTTCAGTTGTTCAGTTGATTGAATTTGTACGCATGAATGCACGGATCTTTTGGAAGTACAAGATGTGGAAAGTTTCTTGTAATTTGTAATTGTTTTTCAACATCCCGATTTTCAACACAGCTAATCGAATCTTCGACAATTTTGTAATCAATCTCTTTAAATTAATTGGGGTATACTTGTCCGAGCCTATTTATTTTCTAAAAATTTTCGAGCTGTACTCTCCGAACTCTGAAAAATTTTGAGGTATCCATTTGGTCAATAAGGAGATATGTTTTTTTTCCTTGAGGACTATTTTCACTGATCCTCAACTCCCAGTTTGTTAAATTGTTTCTTTGCCATAATTGCCAATAAATCACCAATTAAATGAACGGAAATACAGTTATTTCGTTAATTTTTCGGCACGGTCAAATTCATGAACTGCTACAATATTTGTTCAAACCTATGAAACCTGACCCTAAATAATAACCAAACTCCTAATAATCATTATTATATATATATATATATATATATATATATATATATATATATATATATATAAATATATATATATATATATATATATATATATATATATATATATATATATATATATATACTCGTATATATACACGCTATCAAAGTATAATATAACTATCTTTCGATAATTTCTTGACAAATTATTCAAAAGAACATTATAGCAGAGCTGGCTATGTGAAACATAAACAATGTGATGTCTCCATTGTCCGTCTAGGGATCAATGTTAGAGCATCATTAAATCGATGCCTATATTTATTGAAAGAATAAAATTAAATTTAACTCTTGGCTCAACAGTTTTCAAGACTCTCAATCTTGAGACTGAGAGTCTTGAAAATGAGCTCACGCTCGAAACATGTTGACAAATTCATGTTGTTAAATATAATCGTGAAACATTAAGCCAAGAGTTTAATTTAATTCAATATTTAATTATGTTTCATCAAGAGTTAACACGAAACGGTGAGACAGTCACTGTTTCGTACTACAAGGTACTCATCACTCACGCCACGTTCAACGAATGAAAGACAACGATTTCAATCCTCACATACCTTTCTATTGATTGTAAGACAGAAATATAGAGTGAGGCGAAAGTAACCACTTCTGCATGAACTTTTTGGGTTGAGAGATATAATCATTTTCCCAGCCTTTGGGACGACTTTTTATTGTCACCCCAAAAAATATTATTGGAGATTCCGTGAAGGATAAATATTCCTCCCAAAAGCGGGTCAATTAATCAAACCTCTCAACCCTGAAAGTTCATACAGTATCCTAAAAGTGATGAATTCTTTAGAGTCTTCTTTTGTTTTCTTTCATCTCCAAATTCCTACGCCTTGTACAAGTACGGAACACCTGCCAACGTATGCTTACAATTGCAGAAAATATCAGTTATTTTTTTTTCGTTTAAACCTCTCCCTGCAAACCTACGTTTATATATATATATATATATATATATATATATATATATATATATATATACCTATATATATATATACCTATATAAATATATATATATATATATATATATATATATATATATATATATATATAAGAATATGAACACTAGAACATTCATTCGAAAAATTCAAATTAACCAAAAGAATGTTATAGTAGAGCTATATTATCCTTCAAGGGATTAATGTAAGAGAAATATATGAATATATATGAAGAACCGCGAACAAAATTCCTTTGAATTATTGGCATTATTTTACGTATCTCTTCGCAACTTTAAATTCCATTGTGTAAAATCTCCATCAAGTTATTTGAACCACTATAGATTAATACATTAAGGGTGATATTTATCCTGAATTAACCTTTGATCGAAATAATCAATATAAAAAGCTTCCAAGTAATGATTAAACTAGTTATCTCTGCATACTCATTTCAGATAATCTATTGGGACAGTCAGAGTATCTATATGGAGCATCGTTTCGTAACCTCCTGCGATGATTTCGTTAACGCCATTGTCTTCTGCAGGACGCGAATTGCTAATTGCGACGTCGAGGCGTTGATGAGCGAAGCGCTTCTTGTACCTGAGAATGGCGACCTGGAACACGCAAAACGTGAAAAACCACCGTTGACGCCCGTGCTGAAGAAGTGGATCGAGCATAACGAACTGTCAAGCGCTCTTCTTAGGAGTGCCTCGAAAATGGAGCCCCAATCCGGCGAAGCTGTGACAGATGTCGGCGCGGGTAAATACGCCAAGGAAGTAAACGGCAACGCCAAAAAGCTTTCCAAAGAAATAATCGACCAAACCGTTATGCGACCTTTTGACGTTATAGGCTGTAGCAATCCCACTTTTAGCGATCCAAATTGAATTTTTCAGAGATTTATCTATCCAAGTAGTTTCAATTGTTTCTCCAGATCGCAAGTTCTCGTATTCGAAAAATGTGAAGGGTGAGCCGAATTAGCTGACGACTTGTTTAGTTCTTAACACTTCCGCTAGCAATTAGTTCTTGTTTGACTGCAATTGAATACTCAGTTAACACTTTATGAAACATCGATCAAAATTATTATTCACTAAGCAAAACACTTGTTACAAAACTATAAGATGTTTTACTTATAAATTTAAATGAATGATTACGAAAAGCCAGTTCAATTCTCAGAATTTATGATTGAATTAATTCGAAAAAGACCGAACTAATATTTTAATAAAGAGCTCAACCAGATTTGCTGTGATCCTCTGGGATTCTACGAGATTTGGAGTTTGCTACATACATCTGTTCGTCTTCATGTTGACATTTCTTCTTCAATATTGTGCAAATACTTCCAATAAATCGCCTGAGTCGTTGTGTCTCCTGTCATTTTCATTTTTCTCCTTTGTTAATTGAAAACGGTATTCAATATGTAGGAAGTTTGAAGTATATCAAAAAACGATTGAAATTTTTTTCCGTAGCATTTTTTGAGCAATTTAAAAAAGAGCCCAAAAAATTTCCGACAACAATACAAAGATGTGACTTTCAAATCTTTCGAAAAATCTTCTGCTAGGTTCTGGGTGATTCTGGTGGTATGAACAAAAACTTCTTCAGAAGAGTGTATATTCTTCTTCTTCGAGACCAAAAATCATAAAATGCTCTTCTGTAACGTGAACAAGTCTGATTACTGTTACTTCGTCCCTGATATTGAAATAGTTCTCCAGGTATTCTGATCTAGACAGCCTTCTTCTCCAAATCCACGTCTTCCTAAATCATTTCCTCTATGCGTAGCTGACAAAGATCGTATTTAATGAATGTTTGAAGCTTTCACGGTTTTCGTCCAAATTTAGACGTGGTATAAATACTTTCCGGTTTGATAAGCTTTAATCAGCAGGTTTTCCTTCCTTTCCAGATGGCACCACTCGATCTCTATTGAATATCCACAGTTGACATCTCGACATGAATGACATCTCGATAATGAATGCTTCGATCTCTTTGTGCACTGTGAAAGTCTTCAAATGCTTCGATCATTGCCTCTGACATATTATTCATTTCAGTACTATATATACATATTAGTTATGAGGCCCTATAAACTTGCAATTGAAAAATAGTTCATTAGTGACTGAGACACTGAAGGTATGCTGGCTAAAGTCATGGCTTGACTTCAAATGATTGGTCAAGATATAAAAATATGTGAATATGATTCGTCATGTTACATAGAAGCTTGAAATCAGTCTTAGATTTCTCGATTCACCACCTTCTGCCTCTTGTTTCCAGTACATGCCCTTTTCATAGTTTTCTAGCGCTGCAAGCAAGGGTTTTAGGTTCCCTAGACGTGTAGTGAACATTTTCACTGCTGCCGCTCTGATGGTTTTTAATCCACTAGATGTACCAGGGTCTCTTTGAATCTGTGCATTTCTTACATACCAGAGGTAGTCCAAGGCATCGAGCATCTCTATGTGGCTACGTTTTATGTAGCTCCAACTCGTTGGTAATCTCCGATATATATTATATATCGATTTATACTTTTCGGGTACGAATAGGAGTTACCAATATTGATCTGAAAGAAATTTTAGCAGTTAACAATTGTTTGTCCAGATTAGAAATAGCCAAAATGTATATATAGATCCAAGTGGTGGTTTGCAACTTGTGTGGAAGACTTTTTCAGAGGAAAAAACTATGGAAATCTACATCTCAATCATGGTTTATGCTATCTATGAAACTACTTATAAATGATTATTCATTATGTGTCACAAAAGTTCTGATACTGAAAGGCGCTTTATCAGAAGTTTCAAATCATCTTTCCATTTTAACATTTGGTGTTCAAAAGTTTTTACAGGAAGGGGATTTCATTATATACTGAAATTTGAGACATTATTCGTTATATACATAATTTGTATATACTTCATCTATTATAAAGTATTGAAGATTAAATTATTATTTATTATTGAAGATATTTATTTTGTCATTGTATATTTTGGAAAGATAATTTATAATCGATATTTGGAAAATTCAACAATTTTCCAAATATCGATTATTATTTTCAAAATATCGATTTTGATCTTTCAATGGCTGATTAGAAACCAAAATATTCGATAATTGGGGTCTATGATTGAGAACTTCTGATATAGATGCCGCAATACTCTGCAAAAAAAATCGGAGAGTCATTTTATACTAGTGATACTAGTTTTCTTCTAGATGGCTTCTAGATTTTCTCTATGGAAAAATCGAAGCTAATAATGGTTTTCTGTTACTGTCTCTGCTTATAGTTAACATTGGATAGTAACTATCTGATGTAGTTTTCCAAATTTATACATACCGGGAATCATCATCATATATAATTAAAAAGTTTTTTTGATATACGCGAACGTTAAGAGGACATAAGAAGTGAAAGTGTTATAGAACTGGTCATTAGCCTTAATATGTTTATTATAGTTGCAACAAATATATACAAAACTATGGGAAGTCATTTCTTTGAATAGAAATATTGAACGAACAACAAAATTTATTTAAAAAACAATATTGTTGATTAAATTTTTTTTTCAAAAGAAGCATTTTTTCAACTATATAAGAGGTGGATTACCCTGTCAATATTGGAATATAGTTCGGTAAAATATTTTTTGTCTTGCAACTATAATAATGCCTATAAGAAAATACAAGGAATATAGATTGAATATGTATCTTATTTATCTCCACAAGCTTCCAAAGAACATAAAATTACACTTTTGATGTCGTCCTAGAAGCACGTTTCTTCCGGAAGTGCAATATATATATTTACACATATGAATAATATCCTAAGTATATTATTGTACCATCAAAAAAGTTGGAGTTGAAGATAGTGACATTTCTTTAAGAATTGAAATGGGAATATTCTGAATTTTTTCGATATCTACCTTTAGTAAGGTACTTCTTGCGTATCTTCTCTCATTCATTTCATTCTGTGAGATCAATGAGATTGACTACTCAGATCATGTATTCACATGATCAACAAGAATTTATAGGATTTCTATAAGAGATCTACAGCAACATTTTTCTACCTCTATAAAATATTCTCTTTCGAATATTCCAGTCAGATTTGATGTTCAATGAGAGTTATGGACAAAGGACATCTCTCTCACAAAAAAACAATCGCTATCTACTTTCAACTGTCGAACTGTCACCGCTGTCTACTCAAATAAGACACATAATTTAGAAGTTACGAGTATGTTTTACGACATATTTTTCCTACTCTAGTATTTCTATAGAAGGATGTATAATTTTCCTTGATTTCATTGAATTATTCTGTTATATGGATATAAATCAATATAATACCAATTGTAAAATAAAATGCGAGAGGTATAGTTTTGTTGAAAATCTATTTAATATAGAAATGAACCTTTGAAAAAATCTAGCCTTGAGAGGTAAGTGATTATGTAGATTGAAATTAATTGTGATCTACTCTGTAGCATATTGTATATTGAATTAAATATATAGAGAATTTCGTCTCAACATTTTCAAAACATGTGATAAATCGATAAACTTATTTATATATGTATGGAGAGAAATATATTTAAGATGATGTGTAGTTATTTGTTTTGCTGTTTAATGTAAAAGAAGGATACCCAAAATGTAACTTGAAATATTTTTTAGAGCCACTTGAACAATTAGTAGAAAATAGGTATTTAGTTTCGTCATAAAAACTTTAACTTCAATGTGATCTTAATTGATGTTTAGAAATTGCACTACATTTTGAAATTAAATATGAACACTGTTGAATTGAAAACAATTCGAATTTATATATTAATAGGTTGTCATAATAATAAAGTTGTTGAAAAAAATGTTTTCAGCACTGTTTTATTTCTCTTTTAAATCCCTGGATTTCCATTAGAAAATTTCAGAATATAATGTGAAATATTCGACGAAAATTAGTTTTGTATATTTTTTCACATTGTGAGCTTTTTGTCTGTTCCTTTGTTCATTCAGTCATTCAAATATCGCCTATTCATTGGATCATTGAATAACTACAGGCCAATATCCATTTATCAAACTTTTCCAAACTTTTTGAAATTGTAGTCTATAATGCTATATATTCAGCCGTCAGAAACAGCATCAAGATTGATCAACATGGATTCATGTCAATGAGATTTTGTTCAAGCAATCTAATGCTGTTTTCTCAGAACGTTTCTGAAGTACTCGACTCCTCCGGCCAAGTTGATGTGATTTACACAGATTTCAGAAAGCCTTTGATAAAGTTGCTCATGCGCTCCATGTACAGAAATAACGCAACAAATTTGGATTCTCTGATAGCCTCACCAACCTTTTTCATTTTTACCTGGTTGACCAACGTCAATTCGTACAGCTGGAGGGTCATACAGTCGTCTGAGTTCATACCTACCTCTGGAATGTCTCAAGGGTCTATTCTTGGACCACTGTTATTTATGCTGTCCGTAAATGATCTGATGGTTAATATTCACTCTCCACATTTGATATTCGCAGACGATTTGAAAATATATCATGAAATTAGATCACAGGACAACTGTGTACAACTTCAGTTCGCGCTGGACCATGTTGCTAGTTGGTGTGAGGACAATTATTTGAGTTTGAATATGTCAAAGTGTAATGTTGTCTCTTTCACAAGGAAAAGAGACCGAATTAAGTGTGATTATAGCGTCGGTGGTCAGGTTCTTCCTCGTTCTGATAAGGTGAGAGATGTTGGTGTAGTATCCGATTAGAAACTTTCCTTTGTCCAACACATCACCCAACTTATTTCATCTGCCTCGAAAATATATGGATTTGTTATACGCAATGGCAAATATTTTAATAATTCCTCAGCATTCATAGGACAATTTGATAACCTAATCCGTAGCAAGTTGGAGTATGGTAGCATAATCTATTCAACACCGAGTTGAGGATATTCAGAGAAGGTTCTTGAAATTCTTAGTTTTTAGGGAGGACAAAGTTTATCCACAGAGAGGAGTCAATCAAGAGGAATTATTGAGTAGATTTAGTTTAATCTCATTGCGGAGCAGGTGAGAAACTTTATCACTCAAATTTCTGTACAAATTACTGCCCAATAGTATTGATAGCCCTCCTCTCTTGTCCGCTTTGAAATTTCGTGTGCCAAGGCAAAATTCTCGTAATACAGAATTATTCCACCTAGAGACTTCGACGAACAACTCTCTAATACAATCCCCCATTTGGTTTATGGAGTCTACATTCAATAGAGTTGCCAATAATTGTGACATTCATTTTGAATCTATAGAAGTAATTGATAGAAGTTATGTGAACAACAGGAATTGACTAAATTGAATTGATTTAGATTGAGTTCGTTATAATATTTTATTAAATGCTATTATTTTAGTTATTAGTTAGTATTTTAGTTTTTTCAGATTATATTGAGCTATTTGTTATAACTTTTCATTTCAACTATTTAGTAAGTATTCAACATTATTTTATTATTTTCTGTAATTGGGTGTTATACCTGTTGAGAATAAAGAACTTACTATCATTATTATTATTATTGAATATGAAGTATATACAAAGTTTCATTGATAATTATCAGTATATACCAAATAGGTCAATTGAAACAAAGCTTTTTTCAATAAGGGTGGTATATGGAATGAAATAAAACAAGCTGTATGTAAACTATCAATTAATTTTTTTCAATTGTAATTCTTATGTGTGCCATTAAGTATGGAATAGATTCATTTAAATGCCCGCCCCTGCTTTCTATAATGGCACGGATGCAAATGGTCCAATTTTCATTGATTTATCCCAAAATTTAAACTGAATTTGCACGAAGGCTTGTTATATTCATCTTCAGGCCATCAGTAAATAGTGGCTCATTTGCATAAGAATCTTTGTGGATCCAAGAAACTCCAGAAGAAAATATTAGGCATAATCCGATGCATGACCTTGTTGAACAATCCATATTACTCCTGCGAAAGATGTCGTTACCCTCAAATCCTTCATGCAGAATATCAATCATGGCATCCACTGTGTTCACGAGGCTCAATCCTGCTAGAAACACATGTCGTATTCATATGGTTCATTTTGGAAGAAATTTGTTTTCATCAGTCTGTGTCGCTAGACATTAACGGTGACTGCCTCAGTAGTTTCGTTTTCAGAGAAGGAACTTTTTCAGGATGTATCATTTCCTGGTTGATCATCGTATCCAATCACGGCCGTTTTGTTTGTTAACACAGCAAATCATCCAAAAATGTACCTCTTCGCTAAAGATAATTTTTCGACCTAAATTGGGTTAGTATTCCACTCGATTTGAATGCCAATCAACAAACAAACGGCGGTCTATAGTCATAAATCTTGTACGGTAGTAAAAGGATCTTGTAGATATTAATTTCTAGGAACGTTCTTGTCCACTGCGAGTAATTCACTGCTTCGGGATCTGTTGTACAGTCTCACATACCGTGGCGATGTTTTCTGCTGATCTCTGAACAGTTCTGGCAGTCTTTTGAACCTGGGGATCTAGGATGATTGATATTGAAAGAATCGGAAAAATTTTCTGCCACGGGATGCCAAAATTTATTCGCGCAAATTGGAAAACTCATTATATAACATGTCAACAGTATGAATTCAATACTTGGATAGAATCTCTTAAAAATGATTTTCATCCTTTAATTTCTCGGGGGTCCTGAACTACTGTCAACAAATTTTACTATTAAATACTCTATAAAACAAAACGTCAGCGGGATATCTGTATGAAAAATTGCAGCTTTTTCTAACCAGTTAATCCGGATGTAATTCATCGAATGAAAATAGGGTGGACTTGCTAGCTTTCTATTGAAAGAGTGAGTTGAAGTGATTTTTGGTCTCTCAGCTAATTCGATAAGTTTTACAAAAATTTTGAAATCCTGAATTCTATGTTAGCGACTTTTCATAAATCAATTTGAATCTTTCGGTACTCGATAGAATTCTTTTTACTGGATGATATAAAAAATTACACATATCGAATTGAAAATAATATGACAAAGTTTCTTTGAATTTCACATATTGACAAGTCAAAAACTCTCAAATACTGGTTTTTCATTATGAAATTTGCTTCCAATTATATTTATACTCGATATTATTCAGTTCAGTCAGAGTATTTCAGTTTTTCACAATACTATTACAGGTATAGGCACTATTACAATTTTTGTTCTTCGTACTTTGTGACAACATTCTGCTTTTTTTAAAAACAATCCTAATTCCATAGTCCGGCTTCATATGTTCTGGATGAAACGATACCTACATTATTTCATGTTATTGTATTGTTGGTTGCATAAAAAATTGTAAACTTGCGAGCAATTAGTTCGAGAAGAGCTTTCATGTCATATATAATATTTCATTTAGTTCATTTCTTAATATCAGCTGATTTTTTGCATATTAATGAGTGGGAAATCGTTAAATGTAAGTACTGAAACCAAGTGTGTTCAACTGAAGCGATTTTTTTCAATTGAAGGGACGTTAGTGATAGTGAACATAAATCTAGGTAAGGGGGCGTCAATAAAATACGTGAGGTGTTTAGGGGGGGAGGGGGTAGAGTTAAATCTCATCTAATCTTAGGTTGGAGAGAGGGGGTCTTGTCAAATATCACGCAATATTTTTCTGATTGAAACAAAAAAAATTATACTATTTTTGTCCATTTTCACATGATTCATTCACGCATGATCCTCCATAGACTAAATTGGAGTAGATATTCTTTTTTTAACCACAGTTGTTACCTTTTAAGTATTCCATTGTTAAATTTTTATTACAATTATAATTAAACTCTCAGCAATATTGATTACTAGTCTTAACTAGTCCTAAATAAAAGCACGAAGCAATTTTTTTTTCTTTATAAAATAACAATCCAACGTGTTTACGTAAGAAACCCACATCTTGAAAAATCTCACGTGAGATTGGGGTGGGGAGGGGGTTGAATAAAACCTCACGACATTTCACCAGGGGGGGAGGAAGGTACAGAAAATTTGAGAAAACACCTCATGTAATTTATGGACGCCCCCTAACTACCGCAAAACTGTTGAAAAGAGTTTCAGTGAGTATTATTAATTCACGATTGATTGAAAATTAAATGAATTGATCGAGAATAATCTAAATTGAAGAAATGAAAAGTTTGTGTTATTTGAATAAAACTAAGTAGTTTTCTGATTTTCACTATAATCAAGTTAAAACATAACAATATTGCTTCGCTAACACAGAGGCTTCATCACATGTAGATTATAATTTGAGATGTAGTTGGCGAAACAATAGTGTTTATTTCAATTGAATTACAGTGAAAATCAGAAAACTACTTAATTTTATTTAAATTATGTATTTAGATTTTCATCGAGTATCGGACCAATCAATTAATGAAAAGTTTTTATGCTTATTTAGTAAACCCCGTACCTAAATAACGTTCAAAGCCTACTAGCAATTCAAAGACAGTACATACTCCTGAGCATTATCGTGACAGTACTTGGTAGGTACTGTCTAATATGTATCAGTATAATATAATAAATGCAATTTATAATACGCACATTTATGAAGTTGAAACATCGTGAAACATCATTTAATATATTGAATAAAAACACTCGGCTTAGTTCCACAAAATTATATTAATTGCTTGGGAATTGCTTTGGGGATGTTACTCCATTTTTAAAAATCAAATTTTTAAACTCAACCAGAAGTACTAAAGCATATCTAAAGAGTACGCAACATTATGAGTAAAAGAGCTGATGCATTTATCCATTCAGGTAAAAGATATTTCAACTCTCATTTCTATATACCTACAATTTTTTTCACAAAAGATGGGCATAAGTACGTATAAATTTTTGAATAAGAGTCATTTAACGTTAGATTGATATTTTTAAAGGATGTTGTGTTACGTTAATGTTCAAGCAGAGGAACTCGTTCTATGTTTTTTAGCTATTAAATAACTGAACAAATGTTGTAGATCTAAAAGATTTCACTGAAATATCTAAACAAATATCACAGATTTGTTGAAAAAATAATTTATTTGAGAATAGAAGTTCAGGATGTAGACTCATATGAATTTTTCTTTTTAAAATGAACTCGAAAATCATTCTATTATAAATAATTCATTCAAATTCAAACGTTATATTACTGTAATAAAGAAACAATATAGTTACTACTTATATTTATTTGCCTGCAAGATTTATTTGGAGACTATTTATTCAGATTGGAAGGAAAAGCTGGCAACGTCCGGAAAAGAGCTTTTCAAGTAAAATAATGACGATAGAAGCGTGAGGCAATTGAAACGCAGGCGCAAATCAAGCAATTTTCTTCAGTAGTGGTTGTAATTCTGCCTGTGCTGCCATCGGTCGACCTTTACGCGAGAGGATATATAGATAAATAGAATAAACCGAATTTAAATAAATTGATCCCTCCTAATAAACGTAACGGAAACGTAGTATCTAAATATGGAACTTTTATGAATCGTCAAATTTTCTGTCTGATATCTCTCAAATCAGAGCGTTCGCGATGTGTGTTTGGTTTTCGAATCCAATACATCGATTAGCACTTCTACAAATTTTGTGTCGTATTCGAGCAAATTAGTGAACAAATAATGGTTCCAAATGTTCAATAGTTTTTCATCATGCTGTGTGGGACTTTAACTCATTATAATTCCACACCTGGATGAATTGTTCGCATTCATTTCAAAGTACCAATTGAAAAGGATTTCGTATTTATTTTTGCGAAGGAAATATCATGAACAGTAAGTGATTTTTCATATATTAGTTCTCATGTAGATACCTTTTTAATTTTTTGTCACCCATTAATTGTTTCATGAATTATTTTTATTGACTGTTTGTTTGGAATGTTTTCACTTTATGTTTTTCTTACGAGTCACTTTCCTCTGCAGATTGTCATTCGAATAACAGATTTCTTGGACTCTTTTTATATACTAGGCGGCTCCTGATCTCTGCTAATGAGTATTGACTTGTCCAATGCCGTCCCAATTCCAGGCTGTTTTACTTGAGACAAATATCTATGTCTATCATCGGTTTATTTATTGACTTTTGATTCTTGTTTTGTGCTAACTGATCAAATATGAGCAATATGAATGTTTTTGATAATTTTTATGTGACTTGTCTATTAAAATTGTCTTTCGAACTTATACCACAAGAATTCTCATTTTTGTTTCAAATATCCCGAAATTTCAAGTAATCACAGTATCAATGTGACACATTGCTATATATTATTTTTGTTTTGATTGAGTATATCTCAACGTTACCACATTCTAGAGGAGCATTGAGGAAACCAAACTGTCCTTGGTCAAATTATTATAGAACATAAACTGATAATATTAAAAAATATTGGAGACGTATATACGTGAAAATACAACGCATAATAAAGTACCAATTATACATAGATTTATATTCTTCAACCAATAATTTCAAGCGATTACTTAATGAATTGAATACATTTTAAATATTTTAATAATATAATCAGATTTATTGTCCACTACAATATTTTTCTGTAAACAATACCTTCATCATGTTGATGAACACTGGTACACAGGAAGTGTTCATCCACTGGATGAACTAACTTGTATACTGGAAAAATATTCTACTAGTCAATATATAAAATATTTTTAAAAAAATATATATTCAATTTATCAATCGTTTGATATGAAATTTCAACATGTATCTCCTCCTCAATGAACTAATTATCTCCAGTTGACTTTCAGTTCAAATTGTAATATCATAAATTTTTTTGAAAGGAACGATTCTCATTAATACACATTTGTTTGAACTGTCAGAAGAGAAAAATGAGACATTGAAAGTTCGGGTTTGTAGCTCCTTTGACAGTTATTCAGAAATTGATGCCGCTGGATGAAAGAAATTTTCAAGTTTTTCAAACCTATAATTCGTAGTCAAATGTCAATTGAAAATAAACATTCCTCAAATTTTGAATTATGTTATTACTCACTAAAAATCGAGACAAATAGCTACGAATAAGCATAAAACTAACAAAAACAAATTGTATAATTAAAATTATATCTTAATTGATAACGACTTGTGAAACTTTCAATGTTAGATGTATTCATGATTTTTGATTGATTCTAAGATTTGAGATGTACATTAATATATGCATTATAGATGCATCCGACTTGCTGTATATTTCTGTCTCACTATCGATACTAGGGTATGTGAGATTGAAGTCGTTGCCTTTCATTTGTTGGACGTGGCGTAACTAATGAGTACCTTGTAGTACGAAACAGTATTTGTCTTACGCTGTGTGGACATCGATTTCAATATTCTCTAACATTTATTCCTAGAAGGATAATGGAGACATCGCATTGTTCATGTTTTGTTATGTTCTGCATTTTGTTATGTTCTGTATTTGTTATGTTCTGCTATAATGTTCTTTTGAATAGTTTGTCAAAAAATTATCGAAAGAAAGTTATAGTAGGTATATTTGATATCGAATATCGATCAGCGCGATAATATAGCACGAGAACTACAGAATTCTTTTTCTTGTAGTAAATTTCTTTTTTTAAACAAACAAAAAACATGGTTTTTGTTTGGTCTAGTGCGTTGTTTGGGAGGGCTATGCAACGAAAGAGTATCTGAACTCGAAAGAAAGCAGCACTTTTTCTTTCATACTTTTCATAGTTATGATCTCAGCAATTCAATTTTGACCATGTTACTGATTATAAAATTAACTCTCGTGTTCACATGCTCCCGCTGCTTATTTCCTACTGAATAGCGAACTTTCTACTAAAGGAGTGAGTTGCGTGTGAACCACAACCATTCTTTCTGGAGTAATTTCGATAATTGTTACTAGAAGTTTAAAATTCTGAATTCTACGTAATTCATTTTTCATCAAGCAATCGGAATTTTGGCTAATTCGACTAATACTTTTTACTGGATTATATTATTTCCAATTGCATATATGTCATTTTTGATATCAGGAAGTTTTTGTGAAACTCGCTTATTGACAAGTCAATAACTCTCAAATACGTGCTTTTTCGTTATGAAATATAACCATGGGGTCTATCCCTGAACCTCTGCGCACTTGAAACTAGTTGTGCAATACAGTATTAATTTGGCTAATGGACTAGCTTTTCTGCAAAAAATGACGATGAGAAGACATCAGAACAAAAATCAACAAGTGAGGGAGTCAACAAGTTAGGAAGAAAATTGGTTCTACTCAATGAGTAATAACACATAACGATGACTCATCTCGAGAGGCTGCCATCGAGGTTATGAATCATTTTTCAGCATCAGTTATCATCAGAGAGATAATTGCCTGTGTCTTTATGAATGACATATTTCCATAATATCCAAAAATAAAATGTTAAAAAACAATTTTTTCTGGATATACCCTTTAGCTAAACAATTATGACGTATCAGTTTTTGCAAACCAGCGAGAAAAAGTCAAGGTGAATCGTATGTTCATAAAACTCCGTAAATCTAGTGAACAGTGTTTTCGTGACCACTTTAGTTTCGATATGAATTTATATCATCTAACTGCCGTAAACCGTCGAACTATAATATTTGTTTTAACAAGCTGAGACAGATCAGCAGCCACAAAACATCGAGAATAGATTGGGGTTTGGAAAACACCTACTAGAGTTTTTTTCAGTTCGACATGAAAATAATGAAAATGTAAAATGTAAAAGGCTCACAGAACTATAGAAACTGTCAATTCAAACTGGCATTGAAAATGAATATTCTGAAATACAAGAAATGCACTGCAAGCCAACATCGAGAAAAAACAACAGATGAACTGTAATACCTAAACTCATAGGCACTAAGTTCGTTAAGAATTTTGTGAATTAATCCACAATGCATGGAAGAACCACATCAGGTTTTAGCTAAAACTTCAACTTAAGAAAGCAAGTTGAGTACTTGAGAAGCATGAGAAGAAATGAAATAGTTAGATCTCCAAATGAACCTCATTATTTGCGAAAAATTAAGTGAAAAGTGGATTACCTGGAAGATTATATTCTGAAAAACTTTTGAATTGTTTGACAATTGCAACTTTGACTTTTTATCAGAAATCATTAATTTGAAAATTTAACTCAAATTTGTCCTCAAAATCTCCACTAAATTCCATATAGGTATTTATAATCTGTCTTTCTATGTCATTAATCTTCTATGAGGGGTTCCCAATCTTTATAATCAGAGCTCACTAATAAATTTATTATTTCGTAAAGGCTTCATACTATAGCAAAACTATTTGAAATAGTAATATTAGTTATATTTATATCTAATAAGTACTAATAGAAATAAGTTCATAATGTCAGAGAAAGAATTACATTTAAGTATGAAGTACCCAGTTGAACTTAAAATATCCACAATATGAAATTGAGTTTTTAATTACAATTTCATCATTTAGGATTGACAGATTCACAAAATTTAGAATTAACAATAAAGGCTTGGGTATAACAAAAATATAATACTTACTCAGTCAAATCAATGTGATGGGTGAGCTTGATGATCTCCCCACACAGGCATGGCTTTGCTTCTCTCATTTCTTGCTCGACATTCTTTAGCGATATTTGTTCTTGAATACAGCAACTACAAAAAAATACGGCTTCACAAAAATATGATGTCGCAAAGGCAACGGAAAGTTCTGAAATTTTCAAAGATGAATTTTAATATTCATTTTGAATCGATAACCAAAATCCGCCAAATCGGAAAAGGTAAATCTAGTTTTGAGGCTGTTTTTTCAAGAGAGTTCAATGAGACTATAATCCTCTTGTGATGTGAATCCTGGTGAAACTTGTGCATGGAAAGGATATTGCATCTTATTTCTTCATTTCAAAAACTATTTGATAAACTTCAAATGAAGTCAAAAGTGAAAAGTACCATCAAGGAGTTTGATGAGACAACCAGTACATTAGATGTCATATATTCATACAATTGCTGAAGTCAATCTTGACCGCCAGCTATCTAATTTTTTTTATCCTAAACTACAGTTTGTTTCTAAACGCCTCAATCTCCTACAAAAGTTTCATGATGTTCGTGTTGTTCCTCGCAATGACAAGATTCAATTGATTTAATTTCTGAAATATATCGCCCAAATATGCCAGTTTTAGCAAAAATCTGGTTGAGTAAAGTACCCGGTGGTTTCGTATTCTGCACGGACGTGTGTTCAGCTCTATGCATAGTTTTTCGTAACCTTAGCGGAGTAGTTTGTATGTAATTTACTGCACCGAATATACATTTCAGTACCTACTTGGTTCAGTTCATAGCTAATTGACTTTGATGCCACAGCTTTACTCCGGATGTAAAGGGTGTTTTTTAGAGGTATAGAACTTTAAATTGCAATAAAACAACGATGAATCATTTGATTGACAAGAATTTTTTTTATTCGATAGATAATCTTGTGGCATTGAATTTTAAATGTGATTTCTGGCATATTACCGCCACGGCTGGCTCGGATGTAGTCCAATCTGGACGTCCAATTTTCGATGATTTCACAAGATCTTGGAGGCCAATTCTCAGGTCCAAAACGTGAAATTAGGCGGTCACCAAACGTGTCTTTCAATAAATCGATTGTGACACGAGCTGTGTGACCTGTGTCGCCGTCTTGTTGAAACCACAGCTCCTGAACATCATGGATGTTCAATTCAGAAATGAAGAAGTTAATAATCATAGCTCTATACCGATCACCATTGACTGTAACGTTCTGGCCATCATCGTTTTTGAAGAAGTACGGACCAATGATTCCACCAGCTCATAAAGCGCACCAAACAGTCAGTTTTTCTGGATGTAACGGTGTTTTGACATACACTTGAGTATTATCTTCACTCCAAATGCGGCAGTTTTGTTTGTTGACGTAGCCATTCAACCAGAAGTGCGCTTCATCGCTAAACAAAATTCGCTTATGAAAATCGGGAACAACGGCAATCTCGTTTTGGACCCATTCGACAAATCTACGTCTTGCTTGATGATTGTTTGGCTTCAATTCTTGCACGAATTAAATTTTGTAAGCACGCAAACCAAGATCCTTTCGCAAAATCTTCCATAAAGTGGATGGACACAGATCCAATTCCTGTGCTCGATGGCGAATGGACTCATTTGGATCTTCCTCAATGCTACGCTCTACAGTAGCAATAGCTTCTTCTGTACGCACCTAAGACACCTTACGGCGTCTCTGGGGATGCGAGTTATCAATAAGGGTAACGTGATGCGAAAACGCTCCATGGTTAATCGAATTAACTTCTCTAATGGACGATTTTGTCGACGATAAAATGGACTTAGTGCGCGATACGTATTCCGCACAGAACCGTTATTTTCGAAACAACTTCTCATCTGTTGAATAGGTCGCCATCATCAACAGTAATGCCAACTTAAAGTTCTATACCTATAAAAAAACACCCGTTATTAGGACCATACAGCATTCAGTAAAGTTCTATACCTCTAAAAAAAACACCCGTTATTAGGACCAAACAGCATTCAGTGGTTGTTTACGAATAACTGCCAGTATGTCGTGGAAAGCGTAGGCTATCAATGGCTATCTAGTGAGTAGATACTTTTACTAAGGCGCAACGTGTGTAGGTACCGATGCTAGCATTCAAAATATTGTTGATGTATTTGTTCACCCGTGAAAACTTACTTTTATCACATTAATAAATGGTTTCTGATGATGATAGAGGATGGATTCAAGGTGTTCTGCTCTCTGCTTTCGACGGCGCCGTAGAGCGCCGCGGCGTACAGTGTGGGAACCCCTGTTCTATGGTATGAATTTTGAAGAAAATAAGGAAAACGGTTTTGAAAGTTTGGAATATTTCTATACATATAATCATAAAAGTATAAGAACAAAATGTTTCAATATCTGTGTATTTGTATGGTATTTGTTGAATACAGATAATACTCAATAGAAATATGTGAAATATTCGGGTCGTTTAAGCAGTTCTATTTTCAGGAAATTAAGGTGTTTGGTGAAAATATCATTATCGTAAACCATACGCTGATTCCATTTTAAACAGGATGTTTTGGACGGTTCGCAATTATAATTGATGCCTGATAATAAATTCCACATCTGGTATTTTTAATTTGATCAGAACATTTTTCAAACGTAACTTACGACGTTACGTTTCCTCGCAGCATTATCTTTCTCAAATGCGATGTAAAATTGGAATTTATACCCACATTCTGAAGAAAATGTGGCAATAATATTTCTCCACAAAAACTTCGAAATCGAGTTCGAAATACTACTTATATGTCGGTTCCCTAGTTTTCACTCCTTGTTTTTTCCTTCTGGGATTTCTGATCGTATATACTTGAAAACAGCCCTTCGAACTGTGCAGAAATAATTTCCCTACGGGCTATATTTTACGTATTATGGCTGATATTGTGCCATAGTTCGTGTCATTAATATCTTCTATTCTAGTCAATACTGGTCAATGCTTTGATGCTTCAAAATATTATCAAGGATCAACTATATTATCGTAATTAGATGATGTAATAAAGATCATGATATCTTGACCCTTGATTCTAATTTTGCGTGTTCAAATGTTACCGAAATCATTTCTTCACTTTCCCTTTAAAAATCTGCACTACCCTAGAAATAGAAGGATCAACATTACATAATTACATGAACCGTATTGAATCAGTATGAAAGCTATGGCTATTTTGATAGGAGAATTTCTCAGAAAAAATAAATTTATATAAATAATAATTTCAAATAATTTCAAAGAATATAACGAGCATGATACATAATGCTATATTTTTTTTTATTACCAAGCAAACGTAGTTTATTGACAACACGAAAGATAAAAATCGAGAGAAAATAATAATTGACAACACAATGTTATATAATAATAACATTGAGAATGATTTTTTAAATAAGAGAAAATATTGAAACATTTCTCAAGAATCCATGATGAAAAATCAATTCAGAAAAATTTTGTGTGATAAATTGAATTAGTATTGAATAAAATAAAGAACATTAGACACATGAAAATATGATTTTTTGAGTTTTGAATGAAATTTCGCTTCAATTTTAACCTGTAAAATGAAATTAGAAGTAGTGAAAACCTGAAAATTCGAATCAAAGTGAACTGATGATATATTGGAAAATAAAAGATATTGTAAGGCAAAACAAATGGAAGGAATAAGAAATTGAAGTGAATAATGAAACTGAATCTTTCAAATTGTATATGAACGTTAACTGGGATGAAAATTGGGAACCCATAATTAATAATAATTTTTTTTCTGATTTTTCTGATAACAAAACTTTTTATCGTGATAAATGAACCGAATATATAACCGAAACAGTAGATACAATGTTTCGGTCAGTTGGGTATTCTGATCGTTTTCAATTGAATTTTTTATCGTTTCTTAAGGATATTTTCATAAATGCCAATTTCGTTCTTGTAATTCCGAATAAATTTTCGGGACTTCTTCTGTTGGTATCAGTTTTTCTTCTTCTAAATTTTGAACAATTTGAGCATAAATCAATTTATTTTCAGCCTCCCAAGTTTTTCAATAATGTATCCAATAATTTCACAAACTTTGTATTTAAATACCTCGGTATATTAAATATTTTCTGGAATGATTCAAATGGAAAAAGTTTCAATTAGTTCTTCAATCCCATTGAATACTGTTTGAAAGAATGCAGCAACATTATAATAGAGGTATTTAAGGACTGGGAAACTTGTAGGTATACATTTATTCACAGTTGATAACCAAGGAGCTGGTTACTTATAAACCTTTTTTTACTTTGAATGTGATTTCAATTCGCAATTTAGTTTCAATTGGCACAACAAAAATTTTTATTGCACAATATGTCAAATCAAAACACAAAAATTTCATTAATAACAACTACTCTTTGCTTTTCCCATAAGATTTAACTTTCCTATATATATTCTTCTTCTCGATATTTTCTTGTTTGTTTACATAAATCTAAAAATTGGTAATCAGCAAATAAGACTGTTTAATGAAAATGTATATCTGGCAAAAATTTCGCTAACAATTCTAACTTTAAATTCAAACACTTGAACTTATGATTTATACTTTATTGACAAACAGAGCATGACGCGTTTCGCCGTTACAAACGACTTCTTCAGCTGCTAACAGAAAATATTATTCTGTTAGTATTCTGTATTTTTTATGCATTAGTTTCTGTCTATTATTCTGTATCAGATGCTAACAGAATATATTATTCTGTTAGCGTCTGAAGAAGTCGTTTGTAACGACGAAACGCGTCATAATGATATGTAGTCAATAAAGTGTAAACCATAAGTTCAAGTGTCTGAATTTTAGTTTATATTCAATTATAATGTATTTACATCAAGTAAACGCCAACACTATTAAATAATTCTAGCTTTGTCAAAACTTTCGAAAAAGTGCATAATTTTCTCTGAATAGATGAAAGTTTAGTGAAAATTATACTCATTGTATAAAAAAATACTCAGAGTATAAAATTATACTCTGTTAAAATATTTCAAACTGAAAAGGAAATAATTCCAAGAAAAATGATAACATTCATTTTCATAGGTTACACGAAGAAATTTTGAAGAGAAAAATTATAAATATCTGGAAGTTCTAATATTCATGAAAATTAGATTCATGATAACTTGAACGATTTCGTAAAACTGATTTCCATTTAAAAATATGAAAAATTTTCATTTATTTCATTGGAACATTCAATTTGTTATTGAATGTTCATATTCGCGTACCATTAAAATTGAGTCAGAAATAATTTAATTGAAAAGTATGAGTCACATTATATTTAAGTGCCGATATTTATATCAATGAAATCGAATAACAACATTTAATTGCACAATAAAATGCAAAAAGTAGATTATAAAAACAAATATAGAACACACTCAGATCAAGTTTCACTGTGATATCGAATAGCTCTGGTTTTCACATTTCCGTGGTTGTTAAAGTAACGAAATTCAATTTGGTTGTTTTTTAAATTATACAACTATGAAGCAGATTTTTCAATGGGGTCATCTAGTCCTTTGCGATTCCTGTACATATTTTGACATCATAGATTTATATTTATCATTGACTAACTCTGTACCTATATACTTATATAACTTTTAACGCCTTCAGTGTCTTCGCCTTGAAAACAATTAAAAATTAATAAAATCGTTAGAACTTTTAGATTTATAAACCCTAATAAATTGAGCTCAAGTTCAGTTCCGTTTTGAATGCGATTGAGAGTGGTCAGATCAGAACTATTAGTAGTAGTAGTAGTAATCTTTATTGCAGAGAAAAGAAATTTCTTACAAATGGTAGGAGTTTGACGAATCATTCTTCCACTCCTCCAAAAATAAAATTAACATAAATTAGAAAATAATAAAAAATAGTAGATAAAGATACAAAATTGAACCAAGATGAAACTAATGATTGAAGTCTAATAAGTATAAACTTCGTGAACTTAGTGATTAATTCACCATAAAACTGATGTTTAACAACGAACAAATCTATGTATATTTATATGCACAATAATTATGTAGATCAGACTGTTTTATCAATTGAGTTTTGTCATCATTCAATTTGAGTTTGTTCGCCGTGAACCATAATTGAGACTTGGTATTAACGTACGTGGTTTTTTCCTCTTGCCTGAAGGATTTCTATCATAGTAAACAAAAATGGTATCCTCCGCGAATAATACCGTTTTCAGTGGATCCATTAAGTTGGGTAAGTCGTTTAAATATATAGTGAATAACACTGGCCCCAGAACTGATCCCATGTCTTAATAGCTTTAATTCAGACGGTCAATTTTCATACCAGACAGCCTGGTGCCTATCAGTTAGATAAGATTCGATTAGCTTGAAAGGAGTACCTCGGACGCAGTAGAAATTAAGTGTTTCTAGTAGAATATCATGAGAGACACAGTAAAAGGCGTTTGAGAGAAGAGATCACACATCGTTATAGAAGTTTGTTATTGCTTCTCCAGGCTATCAACTATGCCACCCACGATATCCAAGAGTGCAAGCGTTGTAGAGCGATCTTTTCTGAAACCATATTGTGAACTACCGAGTGCCTCTACCATCTTTTAACCTACTTCCCTTCACGAAGATAATGGTTTGCACCGACCAGCTCAAAACTGAAGACAGGGTATATAAATGTTACCTGAATTGTGCACAACACATATAGTGAAACAAGGATGTTGTTTGAAATATCTGTTTGAAGAATTGTTGATTTGACGTTCGAAAGCGCATACGAAAATTGAAGATATTCGACTTTTTTCCAAAATTTGATTATCTAAATTGAACAGATATTAAGAATGTGCACTTGGATAATCGAGGATGAAAATGATAGACGATAAAAAAATTCAAACACAAGATAAATTGAGAAAAGAAATTGCGATTGAAGACCTCAAGGACGTATCTTAAATTTGGTACTCCCAACTTTTCTTTGGTAGTACCTCTCTTACAAGTAAGTCTGCAGATATCACAGGTAATCAGTTTCACATATACTTTCAATCCTCAAGTATATATCTGCAGCTAGCTCCAATATATTTTGTACTTTTGTATAGTTTTTCACTACAATAGATTTGCAATTCTTGGATATTTAATTTTTAAACCTGGGGATTTTCAATTCATGGGGTTTCTTTCACTCCTGGCGATTTGTTACTTCTTCATGTTCATGGCATAATGTCCAAAGAAGACAAAGTGCCATGAACATTGTCTCTTGACTTCGGTATCATTCAATGACTTAGTGAAAATAAATTTGAGAAACCTTATAAATCATCAAATTCATCATAAATATGAAGGCATTTAATCTTTGTGATCTGAATATCTATTCCATTTCACTCTAGATCTTGAATCATGGCTTCAGAAAATCGACTATAAAGTCTAATTCGTTAAAACTGAGGTGTATATATATTATACTCTACAACAACAAGAAGTCAACAGACTCCTTTCCTAATACAGTTTTTGCTGAAAAATCACGTCGATGTAACCCTATTTCGGATCATCTAACATCAAGTGATGCCATCAACGCTCTTTTCCGAATTTTTGTTGGGGTTCTGTTGGGACTCACATAAGATGTGCTGAACGATATATTATTTCCTCAATATTTCGTTTTAGTTTAATTTCATATCCTGACGTGTGAAGTACACTTTTGTCAGAAGTATTGCTGGCTAAGTCGTTGGATGACCGACCTCCACACTAATCATTGAAGCTGATATAAGTAGAAGCAACTTGGGATAATGGGCTAGCTACTCGAAACATTATTGAGCGAATAAAACAATTTTTGTGGAATAAACACAATTATGAATTTTACTTTTATATTTCTGTACTATGTTTCACGGAGTTGCCTTACCAAAAATGATTTCATCGATCTCGAAGAGTTTTGAAAGATTTACCGTGTATTATTTCCAGAATTTAAAATTTCAAATTGAATGATTCCTAAAGTTGTATTCGTGTTTAGAAATTTTGATGGAGAACCTACTGGGTCCAACCAGTGAATACTTTTCTACAAATGATATTCAGTTTTACTTATTACCGATTCATCCTTTTATTCCCTTCTTTAATCCAAATCCAAAAAAATTTTATTCTTCTCCATATATTCACCTGAATTATTTACAGTGTGGTACGCAATATTACGCATTATATTAATAATTTTATATGTTTTGTTCGTTGTGCTATTTGATGTTTCAATGTGGAATGAGCCACTATATTCATCGTCGTGTCTAGATGGACCTAACAAATCGCTTTATTCACTTCTTTTCAATAAACTGATGATTGAACTGTTTGATTGAATTTCTTTCTCATTAGAAATGAACAAATTACTATTGAATGTCACAAATTTCAACGGAAGATAATGTTTGTGAAGGATTACAAGAAGACTGAAAACCTGCTTTTTTATATAATTTTCTCATTGTCCAATTCAATGATTCAATCGACCATTATCGACATATGTATCCAAATAACTTATTTTATTATTCGTTATTTTAGCCACTCATCATGCATAAACAACATTTGAGCACTAGTAAAAATTGAAATGCATTTTAAAGCAGTAGAGGAAATTCACTAATAAGAATAATTAAAGAAGATCCCTGATGCAAATATTTCAATACTGAAATCCGCGGAGGTAATTGATGAGGAATTTATACGCGTATTAACAAACATCTCAGTTTCGAGAATAATGAACTGAAATACCTATTTTAATGACGTATGTGAGAATTTTTAGTATGCAAATCTTAGGTATATTGCTATGTTGTCTTATAATAAGTTCTTTATAATAAGTTCTTTATTTTCAACAGGTATAACACCCAATTACAGAAAATAAAAGTCTTGCGCTATGATATAAAAATAATTATAGAATCATGAGTTTCCCTATTGTTTTCAATTTGAATATCTGTTATACTTACTTAATATATGGATTATGTATATTCCACTCAAACTATATTTTGCTTCGAACGGACTAAACAAAGATTCAATTTTAATAGCTATTATAGCTGTTGATATAGAATTACTTCAAGAGGACTCACGAAAACATCTATACAAAATGCTTTGAGGAAGTTTAGTGAAATATTTTGAGCTAATTTTTATCAAAATAGTTGACATATTTAGCTGAAACTAAAACTCGATTGATTTAACTTATTTATATACCACCGGTTAGCTAACTAAGTTAAGTTGAGCTAAGTTGAGCTCAACTCAATTTATTTTAGGCGGCGTCTACTTTATTCAGATGCTGACGTGACACAGAACTCTGGCTGTGAGAGTTTTTATAAAAAAGTAGAGAATTAGAATGAAAACTATATTAAACAATAATTTTGAATTAAACACATTTAAACCATTGAAATAATATTCTGAACATTTCTCTTGAAAATGGCTCTCCACGGCGGACTTCATCTCAATGTCATCCAAAAATCTTCGCCCCCTTAACTTCAGTTTAGAAAAAAGGAAAAGTCACTGGGAGCCAGGTCTGGACTATAGGGTGGAAGGTCAGCTTCTGCAAACCCAGTGGCTCTTACGGCATCTCTTGAAACGCGAACGGTGTGAACGGGCACTTTGTCTTGCAGAAACAACACACCGCGCGCCAACTTGCCACGTCTCTTCTGTACGACTGCTTCACAGGCCTGACCCAACAAATTGGCGTAGTATTGACCATTCATAGTAGTTCTTTTAGGCAAGTAATCAATTAATAAAATTCCTCGCTATTCTAGAAAATAGTCGCCATAATTTTAGAGACCGACTTTTCCACTTTAAACTTTTTCGGTGATCTTTCTCGTTTTTTTAACCACTTCATAGACTCTCGTTTGGACTCTGGATCAACTTGGGTCAGGTATCGTCTACTGTCACAATGCAGTTACAAATTTCGTCAAATCGTTTTAACACAACTCCAAAAAATCCTTACAACTCGCCAGTCGTCGTTGTTTGCCAAGTGGTGTGAGCATTCGCGTTACCCAACGCCCACAAATTGTTTTCATGTGTAAATTTTGGTGTGAAATTTGTTCGATTCGCTCTTTACTGACCTGTAAGTCTTCAGGTATCTGCCACAATTTTATTCTTCGATCGGCCACTACTAATTTTTCAACTTTTTGAACAGTTTCTTCGGTCACTTCTGTCACAGGGCGGTCCGGACAGGGGTCGTTTTCACAGCTCTCTTTTCCTTTTATTTTTGAAAAGTCGAGCTCATTTTTTCACCATTGTATATGATGGCATGGAATTCTCAAGAACCGATGACATTTCTTCAAAAATATCTTTCGGCAAGTTTTCATTTTTTACAAGGAATTTAATAACTGCGCGGTACTCAAAATAGCGAGAATTTTCAGTTTCGGTCGATATGGTATTGTAGCTTGTTCCAGGTTTGAAGTATTAATGAACCAAATTGAACAAAGGTTTATTATTTATACTATCAATTAGTGATGCAAGTTGTGCTCAGTAACGAATGATACCTTTTCAATTAAGTACCTTAGGTCGCGAACTTATCAGCTGCCCGTCGTATATTTAAAGAGCTGAGAATTCTCACGGTTCGTTCTATTTTTATAATTGAGCTTTTACTATTTGTTAAACAAAATATACAGAACTACGTAACTAACATTACCACCAAACGATACATGGGATTCAAATATGCTTTTCCTATATTCAACCTATCCAGGACAGAAAAATTCAATTATATTAGTATTTTTTGAAATATTATGAATACCTTTGTTCCTATTGGAGAATGTTATTTCAACGTGAAAGAGAAATTGATTTCTTTGTATTAATTTTCTTTTGTATTGCATTTTCTATTTCATTGCTGGGCCTGACGTGTCGTATTGTATTGTATGTGGTCTCTTGATTTTCAAACTGTATTTATTTGCCATTTCTCGGAAAAAATGGTTATGTGAGCTTCTAGAAATATTTCACTATTGCCAATAAATAAAAATAAATTATGAATTCAAGAAAATCATATTGAGAAACTTTTGATATCTGATATGATATATGAATCAATTGAATTTCGTTTTTAAATTAAGAAAAAATTTAAATTGGCATTTGTAGTTACCACCGATATGAAATATATAGGTAAAAACTGAAAACCTTCTTTATCAAAATTTGACATTTTAAAACATTTGAATTAAAATTATCAACATCTATCATGGTTTTCACATCTATTTGCACGCCGCGCAAAAATTGCATGTTTATATGGTTTTTTCTATTCAAATATATTATATTAAATAAAATCACTTTGCTTGGTTTCACAAAATTTATAATGAATAAGACAATTGTGTCGGGGTGTTACTCCATTTCGAAATTTAAACTTATGGCGTAAGACCCCCAAAGAATTGTCAAGTATTCATTATAAATCTTGTGCAAGCAAGCGAAAGGTTTTTTTATTTAATATATTAAAAAATGTTTGACCAAGACACCAGCGAACATTCAATCAACTTTATCAAATATATTAAGAACAAAATGTATTAAGGGTTGTACAAGAACATGGCTAATTATAAATACAATTTAATTGAAATAATATTAATAGACAATCATATTACCTAGGGAACAGTACCTATTTGTATTTACATCAATTGCAATGTATTTTATCGCATCATCTCCATGTTTGCATTATTTTTATCATCAATTTCAACAATACTGGTATAGTCATGTCGGTGACGCAAACGCATCAAATTTCACCATTCCAAAAAGCGCCGAACTCATCACCAAATCAAAATATCCAAAACGTTGATTTCACTGTGAGAAGTAGAAAGATTCGATATCTGAAGTAGAAAGCAAAACTAATTTCATCGCCATTCAGCTTCAATGTAGTATGGTGATTAGCTTCAATAATAAATCCCTTACAATGGAAAGTTGCAACGAACGTTTGTTATGTTTGATTTGGTATTGGCACAGTTACAATTCAAGTTCCTAATCCTCTTTCAGCGTTTTAACCTACTTGAGTTAGTATCTTTCAGTCATTCTCGAATCAGACCCAAATATTTATAAATACGATCTAAAGTAAATAATTGGTAGATATACCAACATCAAACAGTATATTTTTACTGGTAATGACCTAGAAATATGTAGATTTATTAATAGAAGCACTGCGGAATCGAATAGGTGTTGTAATTCTTGAAAGCACTCTGCTACTCAAAATTTTATTGCTAGATCGCTAAATCGGAATTCGTTGGACCACTTTAAATTTTTGCGTATTCCGTGACTCCTACATAGACTAAGTTGAAACTCATAGTGAATAACCAGAATAACCCATTTTAGAACTAAAGTTTTCAACGTTTTCAACAATCAGAGAAGTAAATTATCTGATTATATGGAGCTATATGTTATTCGTAACTATATTTACATAGTATACGAGAGTGACACAAGTTCAATTTTAAAACTCGAAAAATGACATTATGAAAAACATTCATTTAACCTTATTTCGAGTTAAAATTGAAAACGTGTCACTATTTGAGTTTTTGCGTATTCCGTGACTCCTACAAAGACGAACTTGAAACTCAGAGTGAATAACCAGAATAGCCCCTTTTGAGAACTGAAGTTTTTACGTTCAGAACAAAGTAACATGTATATAAATATCTCAAATACCGTTGAAGTTATAAGAAAATATATGCTGAAGAGAGAAAAAACATAAATAAATCAAAAATTATAAAGAAACAATGCAAATATACATTAACAATTCAAATATACATGACGGTGCATGCACCGTCATAATCCTCAAAGAGCACACTTACGCACAACCACACTACATTTATAATGCAGTGTATTGCAGAATATGTTATTTGTAACTATATATACCTAATATAAGAAACTGCAACAAGTTCAATTTCTAAACTCGAAAATTGACATTATGAAAAACATTCATTTAACCATTTTTCAAGTTGAAATTGAAGAAAACTTGCGATCATTACAAATTTGCATTGTTTCATTAGAACACCATATTGAATTCACTTTCATTTTCCATATATACTTAAATGCATAATTAATTAATAATATGATAACTATAATCATTTACTTTAATTACAATGGTACTAGTATAGTAGAAATGAGATCATTAATATATAATTAATTCAGAAGCTCAGTTCGGTTTAGAATCGGAATCAAACTGTGAAACCTATTGGAGCTATGTAGGTCTCCAACCACCGTACTTTGAAGGATAATAATAAGTATTAATATAGTGAAAATTAATGAGACCCGACATGGAAAATGTCGACAAAGATGCGTCGAACTACTGGTTAGTTCGACGTTAGTTAGATCAGACAGAATGTTTCCCGAAACGGAAAGCACACTCCAGTCATCCAAGACCAGTTATCCCAACCAATAATTACTTGAGGTACATAGTTAACGAGCTAAAAGTGAAAGACCGCCCGATGCGTATGCCAAATATCAGAGACAATTCAGCACATAACAGGGTATCACCGGAAGACAAAGGAGGACATGACATCTTAGCAACGATTGTGCATAAGGAATGAAAAGGTGCCTTATTACAGGAGTCAATTTTGGAGAATGACCAGCTTAAACACTAATGGACCGCACTATCTTGAATAATCAATGAGTTCTCTACAATAGGGTTGACCTAGTCGACGTTCACAAATTACTACTTTTATCGAGATAATCGTAACAATTGTTGGAAATGCCGAGAAAATGTTTAAATTTGAAAACTTGGCGTGCGAGTGCAGTGAGTCAGCGTTAAAACTGTTTCAATCCCAAAAAATCCCCATCAAACACCGAACCACTAGGACTAGCAGAACGCCAGGAAGGCCGCCGACGTGATGATCGTCGCCATGTGGCCCGCCGCCACACGACTGATAATTTGGAAAGAGTACCCACAAAGTTCAATACGTCTGATATAAATATCTAAGATAAGTGAAAGTTTCCCTTTTACGGAGTGTAAGGCTCGAAATTTGCTACAGTATACTACACATAAACAACAAACAAGAACTCACAGGACAAATGACGAATTTCTAGACCACAGAGTGTTATATAGAATGCAGATCACAAAATATATGGAGGAAAATGATCAAAAGGGTATCCTTCAGAGAGAAGAAAAATATACCATCTTTCTTTTACTTTCATTGTGGTGTTTCAAATACATATTTTAAACAAATTAATATGAAAAGGAAGGTATGTTGTTTGTTGAATTTAAACGTGACTTGATTTGTATCCAACCAATGCCTTGTTAGCTTATTGAATGATTCCAATTTAAGTACTTTCGACATATGTGTAGCATCTTCATGTCGAAAATGTTGAGAAATGAATGTCAATCGTTAATATAACGGGATTATATAGGGAAGTCCATTTTTCCAAGTCTGTTTGACCTATATAAAAAGCCTTACACAAAAATTTATTTATGTGGCCAGACTTAGTTCATCAGTCTATATATATTAAGCCTTTCAGCTACAAACAAAACTGAAATATTCTTCCCATTGGGATAGACTAGAAAATGTGTTCGACTAAGTATACTGGTGCTTTTGATGTTTGCAGAGCGTCAACGTTTGTTTTAATTATTCCTTCTTCAACGTGAATTGCCTGCATACAAAACATTTTCATCGGATTGTAGAACAAACTGAAACTTATACTACTGCATAGCATTTATTAAACTTGAATGTTGAATTTAACGTATTCATTAATTTAACAAGAAAGTCTATAGGATTGGTCGATGTTAGATTTATTAGTAGATCTGAAAAAAGCTTCAGCAGATGTGAATTCCTAAGCGCCTACTGCTATTGAGCTGGATATGTGATTATTTATGGGATCCGCATTCTGAGGATGAATACAGTTTTCAATTCTCTGTGTGTATTATTTTAAAATTATAGTCAATTGTGTCTTGCATTTTTAGTATTTCAGTACAGTACGGGTATTGTTTATTTTTCATTATTAATATTGTTTCTCTTATAATTTTGCAATTTCACATATTGGCGTATATTATTTGAATACAGTACATTACATATTATGTATGATATTTTATAACCACTGAAGTTAGACACATAGATACATCACCATGGTCTTCTCCGAGATTCTAACCCAGATTGAAAACAATTTGTCATTCAGCCACCAGTTCATTATTTATGTTTTTTCACTGTTATAGAAAGATGTAAACGAATAATCGAACCGACTGAAAATTCGTAGAATAAAGTTCACTTAGAAAATAGAACAAAGGCACCAAATTTATTACTCAAATAAAATGAGAAGAATTCAGTAAAAAAATCATAAATTGAAAAGTTTTTGATGTTTTTAGTTTTAACATTTTAATATTCATAATTTAAATAAAACTAAGTAGTTTTTCGATATAATTAAATCAAAACATGACAATATCGTTTCGCCAACACAGTGGCTTCATCAGATGATGATAAACTGAGCTATTACATTGTGGACTGCGTATATTTATCCTGAAGTGCGTGGGGTGGGAATGACCATAGAATACTGTTCTTCTTTTACAGGGGGATAACTATAAAACATATTTCTTCTGAATTGTGGGGGATGTCCATAGAATATTTTTCTTCGATTGCATTTTTACTGGAATAAATTTAATAACGGAGAATTATTGATTAAAACTTGATCATTTGATAAACTGTTCGATTTCTTCCTCTTATTGATTTCCATGGCCTCTAACAGAGTTAGTTTATAACCTTTTCGTATGCAATATGTTAAAGTTTTTGTATGCAATATGTAAAAGTTGTTGTCGAAGACATGGTTCTCTTCTAAAAGATGTATTGCATACGTAGAATCGGTTTTATTTTTTGCAAAGCATCTTTGGTGTTCAGATATTCTAAGGTTAAAATTCCTGCCAGTTTAGCCAACATATACTCTGGGACAAGTACCGCAACTCAATTCATAAATACCCGATTTATCATCAGGCGAAATTTTATCTTTCGCAATTCTTATGTCTCTACCCACGGTATTCTGGGTTTTGAAAGCTATCGTTAAATTTCTATTAGATAAAAACTTCGAGATTTTGTATACAGGGTTTTCTAAATACGTTAATGTTTTGAACTTTTTTGGCTATCTGTTACTTTAGGATATACTTGGGAAATGGCCTTGTTATATAACTTTTTTCGTGAAATGTTATCAACGAAACAATGATGATATCCAATATTTTGTGCGATCTGCTTAATGATGTTCAATTCATGACTATAATTATCTGCGAATAAAGGCATATGTATCAGTCTATGAATCATACTGTTGTAAGCCGCTGATTTGTGATGGAACGGATGTGAGGATGAGAAATGTATTGTTTCATCAGAATATGAGGGTTTCCGGAAAATTGAGAAATCATGTTTATTATTATTTCTTTTTATTGTAAGGTCCAAGAAATTTATTGAGCCTTCCGATTCTATTTCTTTTGTGAATTCTATATTTGGGTGAAGTGAATTAATGAATTTTAAAAAATAATTAACCTGTCGGTGGGTACCTATGAAGCAGATAATAATGTCGTCGACATATCTATACCAATAGATATATTCCCCAGAAAATTGGCTTCTGTGAATAGAATTCTCTATATTTTCCGTGAATATTTCCGCTAAGAGATGGCTTATAGCGTTTCCCATAATTAATCCCTCATTACTACTGTGAAAGTTATCATTGAATTGAAAATAGTTTTGGTTCAAGCACATTTCTAAGAGATTCAAAATCTCTTCCTCAACTAAAGGGTTCACATCACCACTGTGTTGGCGAAACGATATTGTCATGTTTTGATTCAATTATAGTGAAAATCGAAAAACTACTTAGTTTTATTTAAATTATGTATTTAGATTTTCATCAAGTATCGTCCCAATCGATTAATGATTTTAATATTCAGTTTACTTGACTGAAATTTCTGTAGAGTCAACTTAAGTATTATTCAAATATTCTTTCAGGTTAGCTATGTCCAACGATTTCTTCTATTCGTCCAATTACTCTGGAGAATAGCAATTTTGTCTTAGACCTGTGACTTGTTTTTGACTAAATTTTAGTTCCTGAATTCAGAAATGTTATCAAGTCTTATCTATCGCGTCAAGTTTTTAAACTACAGGATACCCTGTCTTTAACCTACCAGTCATACACAATGGGCACACAGAGAAAAATAAAATGGGTACTAACCAAACACATTAGGATATTTCATTCATTCAAAGGTTACTCTATTATAATATTAAAAGTTAAATTGTGTTTATTCAAAAAATAAGATATTAGGGTAAAAAATTTCACTTATAACATTTCCTAGAATGTTCAATCTGGGAACATTCTTGCTTGATGCTCCAACGGTAGTCAGCCATCATACTGACATCCCATCTACCTTGATACTTTGCATCCATGGTCTTCAAATCTTGGTGGAATTGCTCACCATCTTCATCACTAACAGCGTCAAGATTTTCTGGAAAGTTAGCAAGTGAGAAATGCAGTTTGATACTTTTGCAGTTTGATTCATATTACAGCCAAGCTTTTCGAAGCTTTCTCAGAGTTGTTGAACAATTTCGACGTTATCTTGAGCTCGTGTCTTTCCAAGAAATTTCTTGGCAATTCTTTTGAATTCCAATGAACCATTGTTCTGTATTTTCATTTTTTTTTGTCATTGTTTCAATGAAACGTTCATATTTTATAAGTTGCCGAATCTGTGCCCATCAAAGACACCAGCCGTTATCTTCTCATATGACAAACTAGGAAATGCCGAACAGTCCCTTTCAGACAAAGGTTCAACAAATTGCTGCATGAGACCTAATTTTATATGCAAAAGCGGAAAAATAATATTTTTCTGTCGACAAGTGGCTGATTTACAATGTTTGGATCACCAGGTTTCAGATCAGATCTTGGCGCTCACTTTGACTGCAGCCAATGCTTCTCACGAGCTCTGCTGTCCCACATACATAGAAAACAGGGATACTTGGTATATCCGCGTTGCTGTCCAAAAAGGAAACAAACCATTTTATGGTCAACACAGGTGATACATTGTTGTAAGTTATATTGCAACAAGTCAATGACCTTCTTTATGGCTTTGTGTTCTTCATGCAAAGAAACTGAATGATCTATTGGCACTGAACCATATAAATTTTCAATGTGGAGGTGCACACACCTCAAGCTACGTTTTGAGCTATGTATAAACAATCGCCATTAAGTTGCGTTATTGTCTGAAATTCCCAATTCTTTCGTTAAAAGAGTTATTATAGGCAATACACAAATCAATGAGCACTCCGAAAGAAGTGAAGATATGTACTTTCTCTCGATCGAAAGTAGTTAACTTCAGCTCCTTCTAACAAGTTTTTTTCGTGTAGTCGTGATGCTAAAAATTCTGTCACTTTTTGGATAGTCTCAAATCTCGCACCAAGTCATTCAACTCAGGCTGATTGAATCCTTTGCGAAAAGAATCATCGTCAATTTCAAAATCTTTGTCGCTGGGGTCACTTCGATCTTCGCTCAATTCAACTTCTTTATTTCTCAGGAGGTTAATTCTTGAAAAACTGGCAATGGAATTTCAGCTGAATGCGAAACAGGGCGTACACCTGATGGTAAATTGAAAATATCCAATTTTATATTTGTTTTTTGGTTATATCCTGCAGTTTTTACTATACAAAAGTAACAATCATTGGAGTGGTCTTTGGGTTCTCGCTTAATCATTGGCATACCAAACGGAAGTTTACCAAGTGTTCCTTTTTTCCACATTCGCAAACACTCCTGTATAATATGCGCAGCAAACGTAGAAAAAAAACTTGATGTGATAAAAAAAAACTGACTGAAGTTTTGGAATCAGCATGTCAATTTACCTCTAAAACAGCCTAAAAATCGAATTCAGCAGAATTTATGTTCAAATTGTTCCTCAGTGATCCCTTCATTGCGGATTGTAGTGACGTTATATTTGTAAGCGTTCAATTTAGTCCGTTACCTACATCATTATTAGATGATACAAAAATTTTTTTCAGTCTAATTTTTGTGTGTGAGCTAATAAGAAGTTCCAAATATGATTCTTCATTACTCTGGTTGGAAAAAACCTAACAGTGTATATAGGAACACTGGTTTTTTCGAATCAGAGGTGAAGGCCGGGTGTCACACAAAAATGATAAAATCGCGAGGACGTTTTATATGATAGATATAATAGAAAAAAGTTAGAGAAATCATTTTACCAAAAAATAACAATCACACTTTTCAAACATCTGATAGAAAAACTCATGATTTTCACTTCAATTTCAAATTATTACATATTTACCGAAAACTAATGGAATATGAAAAATTTATTGGAGACTATTGAAACTTCAATATATAATAAATCAAAATATTTGCTCAATGAACGGCTGAAACTTGGGAATTCGAATTCAAGTCTGTTATGTGAATCTCGTACTCGAACTGTCTGTTGCTACAAATCAACACTAAACAACTCAGTAAATAATACCTCAATGAAGAGAGTCCTAAAATAACAAATATAACTATATTGTTGTATGTATGAGTTTCATTTTATAATATAATCTGATGAAGACACCTGTCAAAATAATTGTATTATAAGCCAGGTTTTCAGAAATGTTAGGAAAAAGTTCTGTCGACCAAGAAAATCGACCGACATTCAACTTGTAGTTATGTGTTTTTTTCATAAATTCTACACAGCTCTTATATTGTCGAAATCTGAGGAGAGAACTGCAAATATTCAGCAAATAAAAGAGATGCTCGGTGAAAATCAGTGTACAACTTTTTCCATTAAAAAATACTGTTAGTAACATGTGTTCATTCGCTATAATTTGGTTACTTATAGTAATAAATTCTTCACTTAATAATTTCACTAATAGGTAAAAATTAATTTTGTTGTAAATTTTCACATTTTCCATTTTAACATTCAACCAATCAGGAATATTTATTTTACTGAAGTGATGAAGAATTGAAAGTTGAAAATTAACAATTATATCTGAATGTTCAAAAATGTCATTCAAATAATCATTGCGAGCTAAATAATTTCTCCTCCTCTAGGCTTTTCCTAGGTAAGGGCACATTTTTGACAAATAAAGCGGTAAATTTGGAAAAACAGACGGAACCGCGTGGTTCCTTTTATTGGTGTCTACTTAATCTTGTTCTCTTAAGTATGCTTACAATTCCATCAGGTGAAACAAATTTCTCTTCCTTGATGATTCTATTTTCAAGGTAAATGCATGGCAACTGAATAGAAGTGACTCTTTTGTTGGATCCTAATTATCCTATTATTAAGTGGTATAGATTTCATCCATTTACTCTTTGAAAATTCATTTTTAGGGAAATTAAAAGTCGATACCAGTTGCCCACCCACGTTCAGAGTGCTGTTAAAATTTGATTCACAAACAGAAGTGCAACAACTTTTCGTCATTCTAAGAGAATACACCTATTAGAAACTTACCTATTGAAAGCTTGAAACTTACTGAATCACCTACGGAACCCTCTACACTGTATTTCACAAAAAAATTATTTGTAAGTAATCCTCACTCAAAACACAACACTAATTTGATTTCAATGCTATGAAATCGGTACACACAAAACACTTCGTTTCTATAATTTGATGTTATGTTATCCACAAACTATCATCACCAGCACCTATATTAGATACATTATACAAAATTAATGAATAGAGGATTAATACTGAAACAGTAAAATATTCGAACTTCGAACTACGAAAGTCTTAAACCAACACAAAATTCAATTCGTTTCAATGAAATCGGTAAGCACAGTAAACACTTTGTTTTTTATAGTTTGATGTTGAGATTTTAACAAATTATCAACAACAACGCATGTATTACACTATACTAAATTGAAAAATATAGAATTTTTACTGAAAGCTCAAATTATTCAACTTCCAACTGCGAAAGTTTTGAGGAGTGTCCTATTTGCTAAACTATACAAGCTAAACTAACTATAACTAACTAAATCAACTATTACTAAACTAACTATACCCGGCCGTTAGTATACACGCTAAGCTAACAACGGGGTTGTAAAATTCCAAAGACCATCGCGCCACACTGCCATATACTCCATAACATGGCCTGTTTAAAGTCGGCCGTGGTAGTGACGTTGTAGACATTTTATTCTTTGTCTGTAGATGTGTATATGTTATATCAGTCCTCAATTGGAAGGAATAATCGATTGAAGATAATTTCGTAGCCGGATTTTATTAATAAATTCAAACAAATTCAAATAAATCCTTTGTACGTCACTGGAAAGTGGCCATTAGCGTGCCAAGATGATATAGTATGTTCAAACGATCGTCTTGATTAATTATAAACCATTGAATATATAGCATTCGAATAGTACATCTCACATATTTTATTTTCTAACGAATGAATATACAAACAATTTAAAACATGAATCGAGTGTTCAGAAACTGTGAAGTTTCATCATTGATTATAAATCTTTCAATCAATTGTACGAATAAATGTTTCGTTTATTTCTTTATTTAATCTGAAAGTATTTCACTTTTTATTGTTTTTACGACGAATCTATATTCATTATGAATTTGTTATAGGTACTCAACGTAAGTTGATATATATATATATATATATATATATATATATATATATATATATATATATATATATATATATAATATAAAATATATATATTTAAAAAAATATTTTGAGAAAATTCAAGCAACCTCATTTGAGTTTAGATAGTCTTTGTAGTTATATCAGAGCTGATTAAATACATTATTCACTTTAATTAATTATTAATTGAATTGAATCGTTCAAAATGGTAATGAATCAATTGAGAAATTAGTCTCACTTATCTAACTTTTTTTTTCAAAAAAAAATTACAATTCACAGTCAATTGTAAGGTTATGTAAACAAATTACTGCTTATCCAGCCTAATCCTATACTGAGTAAAAGAAGAATGTCTTTTATTGAACACTAGCTTTTCAGATGTATTGTTAGACAAACATCCTACAGTCGAAAACAAAATAAACCTACTGAAGAAATAATTTTTCTGCAAGTCAAAACGAACTAAAACTTTTTCTGTATAAACAAATTATTTTTATTTGAGTAGATTAAATATTGACATATTCGATTGACATATCCACATTTAACTTTCCTTACATTTTTGCTTGTCCACGAAGACATTACGTGCTGCTTTTTGCACTACGCCAAAATTATTCATTTGCAGAATTATTAACAGTGCAGAATGTTGTTGTATTTGCGTTTTGAAAGCATTATTATTTGAATCACGTCAGGTGATTCAAAGAACAATCAGAAAGTCCATTTTTAAAATGTGATAGAACCACAAACATTCCAATCTGTAAATGTTTGTTGATTACAATTTATTCAAATAATCCATCCTTATATACAAAAAGCTACATACATAATGATTTAGATACTATTATATGTGTATACGATAATATACACATAAAATTATATTTACATAGTTTAAAAAAAAAATTAGAAGGCATAGAAAAAATATATGTAAGAAGAAAATACATGTGAAACATCTAATTTTAATCTCAATTGAATACCTAGCGTAATTTGTAAGTATTGTAGTTATTGCCGTTATAAAAATAATAATAAATTGCTGATTCTCAAATATATTATTTATTTTGGAATATTTTGGTATCGATAATTAATTTGTGTAATTCTACATTAAACTATTTCAAAATCTTCTTACTGCATTATTTGGTGATACACATTTCTAGAACAATGCGCTTGTTACAATTGTTATTTGCTGTACCTATGAAGTAGAAGCTATGCGGAGAATAAGAAGAAGCATATTCTGTCAACAAGCATCTCTCAAGATGGGACCCATTATAACTCCGGTTTAAGGTCAAACGTCTCATCAGCAGGATGAAGTCTGGCACATATACGATGTAAAAGAAGGAGACAGTTAATAATATTCGGAAGAAATTCAAAACTTGCGTAAACTGAAAGTTATGCTACTGGTTACAGCAATCTGCGGAACAGATACATGAAATGAAAAACTAATCACAAATGAACATTGAATCAAATTTCACTACTGGGCTGAAAGTTTATTTGTACAAATGCATTTTTTATGGAGAATTTTTTGATAAACTGTCATCTGGAAGATGGTGATCAATTTGGACTAGCAGATTCGAAAATTTTAGATTGTGTTCACCTTTAAAGTAAACACTTCCCATTCACAGGAAACTTCATTTACAGGATAACTACTTGATTAATGATTATTTTATTTTATATTGATATGAATCTTTTAAAATAGATTAATTTCGTTCTATGAGCCAAATTTTCCGAATATGAGTTTCTAAATTGGACTGATGAACACATGGAATTTCACGATATGAAAATGAGTACTATTCCCCTCTACAATTACCAGAAATACAGAGCATTCGTTGAATATCGGCTCGTAATTACAAATTTTATCGTTTAATATCGTGAAATATATCAAGAATATTCTATATTTTTCCGTTATTCCAAATGTCTCAAGGGTTTCAAAAAATTTGGCAATCAAGTATGAGTAGATGCAATGTTCGGAAACAAGTAGGAATTAACAGTAGGTATTTTTGGACACTTATCGTAGATAAAATGTTACACACACGTTTTGTAATATGATGTACGTAACGATTTCAGGTTTTATTAGTAATAGATAGATGAACAAAATTGATTTAGTGGAATATTGTTTGGATTAAAATTTTGAAAACTATTCATTTCATCAAGGAAACAACATTCATTTATAACATACATGTTTAGAATCGCTAGTATTCAGTTTTTTTGGGCAGATCATTCTCATCAATTTTCCCGACATACATTTCACGAGTTTGAAGTTTTACTTCATGGTGCTCCCATATCAATATTGATAAAAAGCCAACGGAAATGTCCTCCGTAAGATCACAGCAATCCCATTTGACTTCAGTATCCTATTCCGATATAGAGTTACTGATCAAATGAACATTTAGGGAGCTGGAAGAAAATATTCTCCTGCTATACCGTCTGTGAACTGATATTGATTTTCAATTTATTAGCTATATCTGCCATTTGAGAATCAATTTGCGAAAAATAAGGTCGTTTTCGAAAATCTTATGGCCTCATTTGAAAGATGAATGGATGATAAATAGAATCTTTCATCTGGAAACTTGGGTCATTATTTCTTTTATATGAATTGAATCGTCTTTCAGATATTTTCAAGGATTTTCAACTCAATTTCCGAACTGAATTCAGGGGAAACTTTTCACCATAAGAGTTCGAAGCTTATTGAAGTGCAATTTGAGTAGTACAAGTTTATCAAAGTTTGAGTGCAATAATAGCGCTGCTTTTCCCTTAATGTTACATTAGTCAGAACAGCTAACTCTTTGACGTGCTAATCAACTGATTAACGTTGTGAACGTCAAAATTCGCCCATCGAATACGAGACATAAACACTGAGGCATAGTCTGCACGAGCAAGTAAAACACCACCCTTCAATCGCCCAAGCCCGCCCTATTTTTTTCTTTCTTTACAAACAGTTGAATTGGACGCATCTCAATTAAACAGCGCTAAATTCTGGAAAAAAGTACAGCCTTCTTCATTACCCAAAATAAATGTTTCAAACAGCACATTTCACTTGTAGTAGTTGATTATGAAGCTGCAAAGGCGGATTATTGTCGCCTAAAGGAGAATATTCCACTCTCTAAAGCTTCTACTGGCATTAAGGGGACATGTTATAGCTACCGCTTCCAGCAAGTGCTACGAGTTATCAACCTTGAAGTCCAAGTGCAAGGTTAATATTAGTCTACATGTAAAAATTTTCAAAATGTTCTATATACAAATAAACCCTTACTGTAGCACTTTGGCAGTAGGCAAGATATGATTTTTCGCCGTCCTTATAATATTTCGTGATTAAAATTTATTCTGCTCAGAAAATGTATAATGAATTTTTCATTCAAACCACGAATTTATGGGTCTAGAAGAATCTAGTACTGAGTATCGTGTAAAAAATAAATTACTAGTAGGAACATCAAAGTAGCATCGCTTTTCTATCGAAGAACGTGTGAATAGATGATCTTGAACAGACTATTTTTGTTGAATACTTGAGCAAGGAAGGTTGCTGTTAACTTTGTATAACCTCTAATGTCCTTCTGATACCGATTTTTTAGATTTTCTTCTCAATTCAAAGCATTCTAGTGAAAGCTAGTTTCTTTTCATGAAAACTCCTTGCTTGAGCTAAGGCTGAACGAATAGTTTAAATCTGATACTGAACGGCCCGAGCCGTTGACGGTTTCGGTGTGAGCCGAAACCGTCATAGGGTCACTATAGCTCAGTCACCGTCCGGCTACTGAGCATCTGCTGGATTTTTGTCTCGAATTGCTTGAACAATTATAAATCTTTTAAACACATTATTGCAAATATGTACTCTTAAAAGTTGTGGTTTTATTTCAAGATGTAATCACTGAATGGTCAGTTAATCTTATGCAACAATGATTTCCTATAGTAAATTAATAAATGACCTAAATTCCTTATATATGGTAGCAAAAGCAGCCTTTGTGACTTACTTTTAAAACTGTTACATAAGTCATATAAGAATTCAGAATGGATTTCGGATATAATTAATTAGGCTAAAATTGTAAAATATCGATAGTTTATCTTACAAGGCACCATTGACAATTATTTTCACAATTACTGTGAGGTCAGTCGAAAGATACATTTGTTGTTTGAATTTTAAGAAAAATTATTTTCAAATACACTGGAATTGAACTCAATTTGATGACTGAGATTGAATTCTCGCTCAACTCTTGGCGAAACATAATTAAATATTAAACTAAATTAAACTCTTGGCTTAATGTTTCACGATTATATTTAACAACATGAATTTGTCAACTTATTTCGAGCTTGAGCTCATTTTCAAGACTGAAATACAGTAAAGAACGAACAACAAATTTATATCTATACAATGGATGAAAGGAGGGAGGATAATTGGAAATCTACCTGTTCATTTACCTGTTCAAAAAAAAAAAGACATCGTAAATGAACAGGTAGATTTTCAATTATCCTCCCTCTTTACATCCATTGTATAGATATAAATTTGTTGTTCGTTCCTTACTGTATTTTAGTCTTGAAAATGAGCTCTCGCTCGAAACATGTTGACAAATTCATCTAGTAAAATATAATTGTGAAACATAAGCCAAGAGTTTAATTTAATTTAATTATCCATTCGATGAATTTGGATCTTTCTGGATTAGGTTAAAAACAATTCATGATAATTTCTTCGAGAAACATTCACTGACGAAATACTCAATTCGTTACGATTCGTCATCTTTGAAACACTATTAAACCTAAACCTACTAATAAATACCATAAAGAGTACATGGTTTGACAGTAAAAAATGTATGCAATTCAATATTGTATGAGTAAACCCTAGTTGCTGAAATTGTTATAAATGGACCTTAAAGTACTGCAGCAAGATTCAAATATACAATGAAAGTGTATATCTGCAAATATACACTTGCATGGTACATGGAAATCGCGCTTTGGTAAGGAGAATTTTTAATGGTCGAATCATATATATTACCTTGAAGCTTTTGATAAGTCGAAAACTTGTAAACTCGATTATTTTTGTATTTCCCTTGACATTTTAGTTAAAGAGATAACACTGAATTGGTATATGTATGGGAGTGTATTGTCAATCTTTTAGCATTCATTGAAATCTGGCAAAAATGCACGATTGATTTGTCGGTAAAGCTGAAAATTTCAACATCCACGTCATATCACAGAGGTGATTCACATAAAGGTAGATATTATTGTCTCTGTCCTCCAGTCGTTGACTTTGTATTCTCAGAGGTGCCTTTTCGACTAACTTGCCAGCAGATAAAAGGCCACTCGGGGCTGTGTAAAACTCACGCTCGTACAATATACAGTATACACATGTTAATGGCTTTTTCGGCGCGAAAACAAAAAAATCCATTTTCACTCGTCGAAAGAGCATTGTCCGGTCGTTCAAGTTTTTCCGCATTTCAATGCTTGAAATGACTAACGAACGGAACGTCAAGTTCCTACTAAACCAGACAAAGGCAGAATTCGCTCAATTCCAGCTTTGTTCTAATTTTCTAATTAAGCCCGAAGATCAACAACAAATATTTGAACGGCTTTTATGGGTTCTGAAACTATAATGCAGAAATTTAGCAGGATAGCCTGGTCTTAATTGAAACTAAACATTGTGCGATCCGGGATAGTTGCTTCGGGACTAATCAGCCTTCTAAATCAGTACAAGTGTTATTCTTCCAGTCTGGAACTAGAAATGTTCTCTGCTTTCAACGAAATTAGGTGAAAGACTTCTTTGTCAGAAGAGAGACTTCCTTCCATTCTCTGTTTTCAGTAATCTTGGACATTTCGAAAAAACTGTAAATAATTAATCTAGACAGAGCACAACGTGATAGAGCACATTATGTTAAATACGGAAACTATGTGTCCAAACCAATAATTTGTGATTCTGGAGTTCCACAAGAAACAGTTTTTGGGGCCGAAATGTTTAATTTATATATGAACGATGTAATTAAGTATGTAAAGAATTGTGAAATTTCTATATTTACTGAAGACACGATGTTGAAAACGGCGGGCAACAATAAAATTTAAAAATTTTCAATTGAATATTTATAAATTAATTATTAAAATATTTAATTAATAGTGAGCTTTATAGTTTGCATACATGGTTGTGTGATAACATTCTTTCATTGAATACTGATAAATCTAAATTTATTATTGTTGGAAACAAAGCAAAATTATCTAGATTAGAGTATGATATACAAATCAAAGTTAATAATGCACCATTGGAACAAGTCAGTGAAATTAAGTATTTAGGTGTTATTATAGATGAAAATTTGAGTTTTGAAAATTATTAATAAATAATTTATGTCTACCTACATAGGTTATACATAAATTATATTATGTATAACTTATTTATGTCTATGCCTAAATAGTTTATGTGCGAAAGGAATGATTTCATTTAATATTTTAGATACGAACCTAAAATGATGCGAGAATCATAATGATTTGAAAAAATCATTGTATCATTTTGTAAAAAATAATCTGTAGGGTGAAATATGTTGTTTGATGTTGTATGAACTTTTTTTGAACTTGTCTTTTTTTTGTAAAGTGTATTAGCTGTGCTAAATAAAGTTTACTTCTACTAGATTGGTTCGAGATCAGATAACTTCATTTGATGCCAGGTTTAGTTTGAACATATTTCAAAAGTCTATCACTTAATAATAATTGTTGAGGGTGATACTCGAAAAAAAATTATATCTATAGTGAAGAAAGGCATTTTTATCTAATATTAATAAAACCAATTCAATGCTGAGAGATTTTCAGGTGAAGTTTATGTTGGTTGAATCGCATCAGGTTGTTTCAGGAAATGAACTAGTGGATGATAGATCGAAACTTGCCTGTACCTTATAGCATTCACAATGTTCAATGCAGAGATGATGATGTCTGCATCGTCCGCAAACAACATAGACCTCATAGAACTAGAAAAGAAAATGTTAGGGAGGTCATTAATGGAAATAACAAAAAGCAATGGTCCCAAGATACTGCCCTGTGGCACGCCTAAGTCGATAAGCTTCTTTGGAGACAGGTTTGTGTCACGCCTAAGTCGATAAGCTTCTTTGAAGACAGGTCTGGAGGTAGCTCCCAATCAATTCAAGTTGTTTCGACAGCCAACAAAAACATTGAACTTCCGAAAAAATTTCAACAACCTATCAGCCAGAACCTTCTCAAACACTTTTGAGGAAGAAGATAACAGACTTATGGGTCTATAATTACTCAAATTATTTGTCGAACCCTTTTTGAAGAGAGGCTTTACTACAGCCGCTTTGAGGTCATCTGGAAAGATACCTGACTGAAAAGAAAGGTTCATAATAGGGCATAGCGGACCCATTATAAACTCTAAACAGTGCTTAATAACACTCATCGGAATCTGATCATGTCCGCATGATTTCTTATTTTTTAGCTGTTTCACAGCATGATGAATTTCAGACTTTGGACCTCAAACATAAAGAAAGATATTTATCAGAGCATATACGCATTGATTATGTTGGTATTTAGACAGATAATTTGGAAGTCTCTTCTCGAAAATCAATAAACTTTTCCCACATATCAGGACAACTATACCTGAATTTTTCATTCAGTGATTCATTATTTCATTCGGTTTTCTCCTTTTTCTCTCCTACCCAAACTATTTATGTTCAATTCAATCAAACATTCGAGTTATGGGTTTTGAACTGTTTTTATCTGATCTATTGATTGTATCGTAAAGGTCTCTAATCATGGTTTGATTGAACAGAGGTATAATTTGCATAACATCTGAACTCCGCCCTGAAATTGTTTTCACCTCATTTTATAGTAGTTTATAAGTTTATCATTTTGTTTTTCTTTCTAGTACTTTGTTTTCGTAATGAGAATGGATCTTTATTCCAATGAAACTCTATTATTATAATTGTTTTACGGATTAAAATTATCTGATTTCAAGCCTTATGGCTTTTACACTACCTTTCAATGGAACTTTCACTTATCTCAGATGTTATATATTATAGGGATTGAGCTCTTTGGGGTTCCTTTATGTCCCAGAAACTTCTTGACTGTCCTTACTGTATGAAACTGTACCGATCTTTGTAATTACTTATAAATATAATCACGGTGTCCTAGTCTCCTGACACTTGACAGGACATTTTTTGGAATTATACCAGTGGACCCTAAGATGATTGAAGCTTGATTTAAAACTTGACCATGTTGTGCCACTGACTCTGCACTCGCACTTCAAGATTTCTATATTTGGCAATTTATCGGTATTATTTTCAACTACGTTGCAAGCATTTGGAATGGCCACCTCGATAAAAGTAGTTCCCCTGGCTCTTTTGTCAACCAGGACAAGACCATGTCTTTTTTGGAGAACTGTTTATACAATATAGTGCGGACCCAGTAACGTGTAAACTTTTCATTCTCCAAAATTGATTCCGGACTGTAGTTGTAGTGACACCTTCGCCTTCTGTAGAATATGTCATTTCAGATATTCAAATATATTTCTTGATTACCCATCTTTGCTACTGTATCATATCTCTCCAAAGGGACAAATTTTTGACCCCCTTTTAGGTCCCTGATTGTCTCTCATGTTTATCACCTGTCGTCCCTCACTGTTGTGTCTTTAGCTGTGTATTCAGCTAAATATAGTTTCTAATAACCTGATCTTGGATAAATAGCAGTGTTCCTTTCCATTGGGAAAATATTGTGCAACCAGTAGTTCAATGCTTCTTTGTTAATATTTTACTTAGCGGTCTAATTGTGCAAGAGTTTTTCTCTCCAACTCTGTAACTGTTCAGTTTATAAGAACACGAATTCGCTCTGTTTCAGAGAAGTAAAGTAGTCATTTTGGAAAATCACTCTGTACAGCTGTAAGTCAGTAGACTTACTTTGGAAGCAGTCACGGATATCCACTTTTGACTTGTCCAACAAGCTACACATATCTGCCAATCTTCTGACGCTCTCAGTATTGGAGTAGTATTTTCAACTGCGGTGTTGTAATAAGTGTATTAGCAGTGTTGTAATCTTTAGCTGCAGGTTATCCACATCAGTTCTGCTCCACCTGACTATTCTGAATGAGCTAACACAAATTGAACACCCGTAAGTGTTGATAGCCTTGATGAGATGTCAACTGTCAAGTTTAGTTTTCAGCACCTTCACTCGCTTCGTGAATTCAGTGCATGCTTCTTCATTAAAGGATGATCAATTCTTTGGAATAATTTGATTCAGAAGTATTTAAAGCTATTTATCTCGTGCATTGACTCGATGTGATGTGACTTGCGCATTTGAAATTCTTCCTTTTGTAAATGAGAGGTAATAATAAATACTTGTCTAAAAATCACTGACTGAACAATTCTTTATTCGACTAGTTTCGCCTTTTACGGCATTATCAAGAATGACGTAATCACGGAATGAGAATCACGTAAAAGGCGGAACTAGTCGAATAAAGAATTGTTCAGTAAGTGGTTTTTAGACAAGTATTTATTATTACCTCTCATTTAAATATGAGCTATCACAGAGTTGATTCATCGCCCAATGAATTCATTAATCTTCGTTGTGTATTTTGCCTTTTTCGGAACTGATGATGTGTCATTTATTCATGTCAAACTGTATTTAAATCGTTCGGAAAAATAAAAGTTATTGAAAACAAATGAAGCTTAATGTTTAGGAGTGAAGAATTGTTAACCTCCAGTTAATCGTTTTGTTGTACACCTTTCTTCTTGTATCTGTTCATTTCGAGTTTCCTTAGTGAATTGAGTTTTGAGATTTTTCCTCAATACGTAGAATCTCGAAGTCTTTAATAAGACTATGTTCGTTCTGAATGCAAAGACTGACAAAAGTAGAATCTTATTTCATGTTTTGGTAGTTCCTTTGTTGTTCTCATATTCTTATGTCAAATAATCTTCTGGGCGATCTAATATAACATTTCCCGCATTCACCAGTTAACTTTTAAACACACGAATTCGATCCCTATCGATCTGTCTTTGTAATTTCTAATAAAATTGCCTAAAGTTTCAATTGTCTTGTAGGCTACCTGCTTTCCTCTGAATTAACTATTGCCGATTTTTTCTCAAAATGAGGCTTGGAAATTGTGTTTCCTCACTGACAGTGATTATAATGCACAGTCAGATAATTATTTGTCTACATCAGTGGCTTCCAACATTTTCATGACAAGGGTCCTTTCATTTGTTCGACGTTGGTAGAGACCTTCGAGTGAAGGAAATCAGAAAATCAGTGATTTTTAATTGCTACTTTGTAACATGACAAGTTATTACAAATAAATTTGACTTTTGGGCTTGCATCGTTTCCACAAGATTGACAATCCTTGGATTAATACTGCTACTCAAAGTGAATCGTAAATTATAATGAGCTTTCAGGTGATTTCGAGCCTTGTTTCAATCACCAGCAGAGCAGAAAACGTTCTTCCTACACAAGTGGGTAAAGGTAAATACCATGCCAATCTCTCGAATTCTGATACAAAAATAAGTTCGTATACTCAAACTCAAGTGTATTGACTTCAAATGAGTCTGTTTCCTTGAGAATCTGCAGACAATTAACTTATATCCGTGATAAAAAACATTTCGAATTAATTTTCGATGAAATTTTCTTGTTTTTGTACCTACCGAGAAGTAATGATAAATTCATAAATTAACATTTTCAAAAGGTTCTTAATATTTTCTTGTATGTTTTGCCTTGTAGCCTCATCATTTGTACTTGCAGTGAACTCTCTTTATGATGGGAATGTACAGTTATTATTGTTCCAGTTTTGCTCTACTATACGTAATGTTTACAAAATAAAGCAGGAAACTTATCTTCAAATGCAAAATTGTTAGCACTGTTCGTTTCTGGAATCTTGAAATTCTCAGTTTTTATTTAAGTGTGAAATAATGTTATTCTGATGAGCTATGTTTACTTGATGTGTTAGATCAGACAACTTTTTTCCACTCAAGAACGCAAACATTAAGTTGCATTAAGTTTATATAATCTTCCAGCGTATTACTTTTCGAACGCCAACATACAATGAAATGAAAGTTTCTCGTGAGCAGACTCTATTTCATGACACAGTTTCTTCAAGAGACGTGATTCAACACAGTACTGTCTATAAATTCAACAAGTTTTATGGCTCATTGCATAGTATAATGGAGGCATCGAGTAATAGAGACGAACTATTATGGACTGCCCACATATGTACAAATAACTATCAGACTATTTATCGGCTTTCGCCGGATCACTGGTTGGGATCCACTGATCTACATGGACGGATACAGAAAAAAAAGTTTTCCTTCTTCTCTTTCAGCTCACATACATTAATTTCTGTGAACCTCCATCCAAAACTTGTGAAATTCTTTCTTTTCACGTCAAGCTAGACCCCTCAGGGCCTCTCATGAACTCCATCCCCACCAATTTGGACCGGTGGATTGAGGTCTAATAAATAAGTAGAATATAAGTTCCAATATTGTATAAATTTCCATTAGCTTCTAACAGATTGAAAATCTCGGTCATCGTAAAAAACACCGGTACATTTCCCCAACTTCGAGGAAATAATCGTAATGACAATCCTTCTACCAGTGTCTTGATATCTCGCTCAACGCCGAAAAGTAGCGGATACGGATCTAGGGAAGTGAATAGGGCAAACTAGTCCGTAATGCACACAAAGAATGCGACCGAGTGTAACGACAAAAACGTAATAAAAGAATGGAGCCTATTCAAGCAGCCAACCAACTGTCGGCTGGAGGCAAAATCGATTTGAATATGGAGAATTCGAAAGGAGATATTGTTGCGGATGCTCTCCGCCTTTCTTAGCTAGGAGCGTGGAACACTATTGCAGATTGATAAGGTACCGGGTGTGCCATAACTCTTTGCGGCATTAGAATTTGATTTATTCTATATTCTCCCCTTCTGGCTTACAAATTGAGATATAGAACGGCAATAACAATAGCAAAGGAAGAATTTATTTTGCATTGTATGTAGCTTTAGTCCAGCGAATTCGTTTTGAACACACACATATAATCAATACTTCAAGAAAACGGTATTTTCTTGACGAAATGAATATTTAACAAACGAATTCAAATAGAAGAATGACATTATATGGAGAATCAATTTATCAGTCTCAGGATTTCATTTCATTATTCAAACGACTTCATAGATGTTCTCCAACAGAATTTTAAAGTTTTTAATCAAACACAAATAATTCTTTGTTCAACTAAAACTCTTATGTATTTGTATTCTACATAATTAAGTTTCTTAATGTTATTCTCTCCAAAGGTTTGAACAACTTTTTGATTTTCTTCTCAAAGAACGAAATTGCAGACGGATATCGAACTAATAGCGCATGAATGTTCACAATCATAAGTCTCATATTGCTTACTTCCAAGTTGATCCTATGTCCAAAAATGTGAAAATCGCTAAGCCATAAATCAAGGTTGTTAGACGGATGAAAATGCGTTTCTAGTGCATTTTCACTAATTTGTGTTGAGTTAAATCCGCAGTGTGGATACAAAAAACAGTGGCCAAATTCTGCTTTTAGTCGTAACCAGTTGAAAAATGACTAAGTTTTTCTGAGGACAAACTGCTTTTGTATGAAATATTGTTCTTTTCTACAGGTAACAATAACTTCCCTGATCGATCGATTGGTTTCGATAACACGACAAAGATGAGTTTTATTCATATGGCACCATGCTGCAAAATTTTGCCTTTTTCGAATTGTTGCTACCAAGATGAAATAACAGTAAAAATACTGAAGAATAATTTTGGCATTTCTGGAAACTGATTTTTAGATTTAGCTAAGATTTCACTAACACATGTAATATTTTCAAAATTTTGAAAATGTGTCATAATGATACCTGTGCCAATAAGTAGTAGTAGAAAACCAAGTATAGGACTCTTGTAAGAAACTTTCAGAACTTTACAGAATTGTTGAGACTATGTTAGGAATGGTTTTCAGCCATGAATGAGAAATTGTTATAATACTATTATTGTATTTTAAAAGACCTTTTTGCACTATACTATTGAAAAAATTTTATAAATTGGAATTTGATGGAGTGGTAAATAATTGATTCAGATCTCATTTGGATTCGTGCTCACAAAAAGTTATGTTCAATGGCATGGTGTCGAATAAAACTAGAGTTTATTTCGGCGTATCTCGAGGAGCTCTATTAGGTCCGTTGATGTTCTATTTATACGAGGGTGGGGTGAAGAGTTTCTGGCCTGAAAAAGAAAAACAATGTTTTCAAATTTTTTCTTTGCTTTATTTTTCAACATAATCTCCAGCAGACATTTCTCATTATGTTCTAATTTAGTTATACCAGTTTCAATCGTAGATTCGTCAAACCTCAAAACAATGATTTATAGTTTCGATAACTTCTTCGTTGCTTTCAAATCTTTTGCCGCCAAGCAATTTTGGAGGTTAATAAACAGGTATTAGTCGCTGGGGGCTAAGTCTGGATAAAAGAGAGGATGTGGCATCAATCCAAACTTCGATTCGTAGATTTTGGATATGGCACCAATCGACGAATGCGTTGGTGCGTTATCGTGATGAAAGAAAATTTCTTTCTTCTCCATATGAGATCGTTCAATTTGCACCAAGTATTGACCAGTATAGTTTTAGGCTTTTCAAGATATTAAATGTATATAATTGCTTTAGCATCCCAAAAAACAGTAGCCATAACCTTGTTTGGCGATGAAATTGTTTCAGTATTTCTTTGGAATTGGTTCCCCCAATTCATGCCAAATTTTCGTTAGAAATATTTTTTCGAATCAGTTTATCGTTGAGTGTTAGCAAATGCGGCACCCATCTTGCGCAAAGCTTTTGCATGCTCACTCAAATGATTGTGCGAAATATTTGGCACGCGTTCAGCTGACATCCTGCAGGGCTCAGCTATCTCATGAACTTTCAATCTGCGGTCTTTTCCGCAATACTATTCGATGGATTTTCACAATCATTTCTGAAGTTGTGACCTCAACGAGCCGTCCTGAGCGAGTTTCGTCAAATGTGCCCACTCGACTCATTTTGAATTCAGAAACCTACTGCTTAATAGTTAATATGATGTGAAGGAGTCTCCTAGTGTTGAACCCATCTTTTCTTTTATTTGTTTCGGTTGAAACCTTTTAAATATAATTATTTGATGACAGCACGTTTCTCAAATTTTTAAATTTTCACGAAAACAACGGAAGCATATCGCGCAATTTGCTCTCAACCGCTAACCAACGTAGCGATCGGTCTGAAACTTCACATACAAGCTGAGTAGGAATGGTACTGTAGGACGCAGTTCAAGTGTAGATCAAGTGACACCATATCTTGGTCAGGCCGGAAACTTTTCACCCCATCCTCGTATATATACGATATTGTTCTTCATGTGGAAAAATGCTCTATGAGTTTATACGTTTCCAATTTTCGTATACGTTTCATGTTTGTGACCAAGATATCAGAAATGTAACTGTGTGCATCAATATAAAGCAATCAAAAATTATAAATTCAGCAATTAAGAAATGGTTATGTGGCAATGGATTAGTAATGAATGTGCAGAAGTTAACTTTATATGTTTGGGTACAAGTAGAACCCTGAAGATTAATATACATGATGATCTAATTATAGAGATGAATCAGCCAGAAATTGAAATAGTTGAAATTCAGTTGAAACAAGTTCAACCACAGAACTATATCAACCACAGAGTTTTAATTATATGTTTTCATCTCATCTAAAATCTCTAGAGCAGCCTTTCCCTAAGTGGGCGATAACGCACCCTTGTGGGCGTTGTAGGCTTAAAGGGGGGCGGCAAGAGACCCTGAAAAAAATTGGGGCGTTGTGTATAGGCTTGGGGGGCGATTTGGAATTTCATCTAGCTAGAAAGACTGTTAGACACCTACTGAGCTCTCGACTACAACTTGTGAACATCAACTAATATTGATTACGAGATTTATTCAATAAATAAAAGAAAAATCATGTCAATCGGTTGCTTCGTTTCGAAATGAAAGTAGACACAAACGAACAAATAAAAAGGCATAGACAAAAGGCATCGTATTTTAATAGATATTAGTATTCCTAGAAAGCTAATTTTCGTAGATGATAGACGGCAGGCAATCATGTTTTAAAAAGTTTTTGTTGAATAACCCCATTTTTGTATTCCTGTTTCAATCGGCTTGTTCTTAAAATACTTGTTCTTACTTCTTAAGTAAGATTGATCGCCGAATAAAATAAACGAGTATGTGAATGTTTATTATGTGGCGACTTGCTGCTGTTCTTTAGTAAATTGGAACGTGATATCAACAAACTTATTAAACAGCATCAGATTCATCCTTCACATTAGTTTTTATATAAGAATTAATTATATTTGTTTTATTTTAAATAAAAGGTACACTGTCTGAATTCTATTAAGTGGCGTTTCAATAATCATTCTCAATGGCAAAATCAAGAAAAGAAAACAGAAGACCAAGGAAAAATTTCAACAATTACAAAAATTACAGAATATAGCAATACAAACCTTCATACACAGTTTCGTACAGAGCATTTTTACGAAAAAATTCAAATACTACCACTTTTTTAAACTTGGTCAATTGTTATGTTGAACATAAGTTATTGTTATTATTATGCTTGACATAGTGAATGAAGTTAAGGCTAGTGAATGTTGTAGGTACTGTTTATTTTTATTCACCTCGGAATAAATGATGTTTCAGGAGAGGCTGGTTTAAATTTGAATTCTCTTCTGTTTATCCTGTTCTAACCAAGAGAGGGAAATCTTTTTCTATCTTCAAATTTTCAGTCTGATAAATTACTTTTTCTCGGAGAGGTTTGAAATAAAGCTACTAAAATACAGAAATCGATATAAGAAAGTAATTTCCACAGCATGGTTTTCTTTTCAATATAATGGCACTTGATACGAAGTTCTTTAATGCATAAAGTATTATATTTGCTGATGAAAATTTCAAGCAGGTAAAAATGCAAAATGCAGGAAAAACACAATGCAATCATGAGAAACCAAATGAAACATAATACATATTCATGATGCCTTTAAGCGTCGTGAAAATTTACCAAGTGAATGCAAATTCGGGCATCACTTGGTGACATGAGTTTGTACCAAATCGGGATGTTTAGCATATTGTTTACTTTTCATAGGTATTCGATTCTGCTCAAGCTGAAAACTCAACCAACATGAACATATATAAACACTGAAGAGAAATCTATAATTGATAGAGGGGGGATTTGAAAATTTAATTTTTTATACGTGTTGAAATTCCATGTTGAACGAATGATGAATTATACACATTCCAAGAATTTCAAAATTTTATATATATTGTTCATCGATGGACAACAATTCGCCAGTTCTGAACATTAAGTTTAGTAATTGATAGCACAATTGATCGACATCTCTATTCCGTGATTTTAGTTGTAAAGTTGATTGAATGTTCACTGATTTCTTGGGCAAAGATTGTTTGGTATATCCATCGCTAAGAAGCAATAATTCGTATCTGCAAAATGCGAAAGTTATGGGAAATGGAAGAAAAAATTGTATGCGTATTTTGGCAAACATAATTTATTTTACCGGGGTAAAAGAGTACACAACACAATTTATTTCATCAGGTAAAAGAATACACAAGTAAAATACATTATGTTCACCAAAATACGCATACTAACTCTGTCCATCTTCCATTACTTTCGCATTTATAAGAAACTAGTTATTGCTTTTTTGTCATCGATGTTGAATAAAGAACACTGGGCTTAGTTTCACAAAATAATATTAATTGATTGAACTAAACCAAGTTTAGTTTAGCTTTTGAAAATGGAGCAATCAATTAATATAGTTTTACGAAACTAAGCTAAGGTTTTTATGCAATTGATTCAAGTAGTATTTAAGTTCATTTTCTGGGACCTAATGAAGGTTTACCGAAACAATATTCCAATGAACAATACATACATAGCTTTCAAGTGTTGAGTATGACAAATCAATATGAAATTCGGAAAATATTTTCTTGATTTTTGTTGAAATGTATGCAAAAAGTAGAATGAACAATACAGAATGTATGGATTTTCAGTTATTCGACAAAACTGAAGGCAAATGAAGTTGGGAACATCTTTCCCAATAAAATCATGACTCTTTTGATGGTTGATTTGCATTATTGATCTGCAATTCTATGAAATCAACTGTCCTATTATTTTCATGAATAGATTATAAGAAAATGTATGTTTTCTTGTCTTTCTTGTTTATTTTTGTTTTTTTCTAAAATAAAGTTTGTGTTTATAGGTTTAGTTTTTCATTTTTACCAGTCCAAATTTCTGGTTGGAAATCAGCAGCGACGTTTATTTTCACCGTTATATTGTTTCTTCACTGGTTTTGGAATTTTTGTAGAAATAGAGTGGCATGCAGCAACCGTAATCATTAGAACTTCTAAAATGGAGTACGCATGAAATGAGTATGAGTATTTTTGTATCATTCACTTCTGGATATTCTTGTATTCCGTGTTTCCTTTTCATAGGCGCATGATTTTTACTTTTAGCCATGATGATTTACACAGATTTCCAGAAAGCATTTGATAAAGTTGCTCATGCGCTCCTGGTACAGAAATTACGCTACAAATTTGGATACTCTGATAGTCTCACCAACCTTTTTCATTCTTACCTGGCTGACCGACATCCCAATTCGTACAGCTGGAGGGTATACAGTCGTCTGAGTTCATACCTACCTCTGGAATACCTCAAGGGTCTAATCTTGGACCACTGTTATTTATTCTGTTCGTAAATGATCTGATGGATAATATTCACTCTCCACATTTGATATTCGCAGACGATTTGAAACTATATCATGAAGTTAGATCACAGGACAACTGAGTTCAACTTCAGCTCGCGCTGGTCCATGTTGCTAGTTGGTGTGAGAACAATTAATTGAGTTTGTGTCAAAGTTTAATGTTGTTCCTTTCACAAGGAAACGAGAGCGAATTGACTGTGATTACAGCGTCGTTGGTCAGGTTCTTTCTCGTTCTGATAAGGTGAGAGATTTGGTGTAGTCTTCGTCCAGAAGCTTTTTTTTGTCCCACACATCACTCAACTTATACTGCGGAAATATATGGATTCGTTATACGTAATGGCAAATATTTTAATAATTCCTCAACATTTATAGGACTATTTAATACCCTAATTTGTATCAAGTTGGAGTATGGCAGCATGATCTGGCATTCCTTGTACAATTGTCATCAACGACATCTTGAGTTTATTCAGAGAAGGTTCTTGAAATTCTTAGTTTGGAGGAAGGATAAAGTTTATCCACAGAGAGGAAACGATCATAACGAATTATTGAGTGGATTTGGTTTAATCTCATTACAGAGCAGGAGAGAAACTTTATCACTCAAACTTCTGTACAAATTACTGCACAATAGTATCGATTGTCCTCCTCTCTTGTCAGCTTTGAAATTTCGTGTTCCTAGGCGAAATTCTCGTAATACAGAATTATTCTACCTAGAGACTCCGAGGACTAACTCCCTAATACAATCCCCCATTTGGTTTATGGAGTCTACTTTCAATAGAGTTGAACATTCAGTAGACTTGCCAATAATTGTGACATTCATTTTGACTCCATGAAAGTTATTATCAGGAGTTATGTGAACAGAAAAAAAATTGACTAAAATGAATTGATTTTGATTGATTTGTAATATTTCATTGAATGCTATAATGTAGTTATAAGTTACTATTTTTTTTTATTAGATTGAGCTCTTTGTTATATCTTTTTCATTTTAATTATTTAGTTATGTATTCAACATTGTTATTATTTTATGTAATTAGGTTTTATACTTGTTGAAAATAAAGAACTTATATTATTATTATTATAAAAGTCAGGTCATATGTTACTATCGCCTTTTCCCTCCTTTTTTAGAATCTTCTGTGCTTACTCCAAAATATTATATGAGAATACAACATTGAAGGAATCTTCGATTTTGATTACCCAACATTCATTATTAATATAACATATAGAATTTCTGAAATAAACGTTGAGACTTTGGTTGTAATGTTGTCTGTGGAGTAAAATGTCATGTTGTGGATTTGTATCTTGTATTTCATAATAATAAAATAGTCCTTTTTGTCTAATATTTATCTTTTTTTTTTAGGTGAATCGTCCGAGTAATGGGGTTTGGGCCAAATGGCTCGTCAACAGAAACTACCTCTGCATTCCTACCTCCCACCCCTACGTTAGATCCCGTAGAGCTCAACAAAACGCGTATTGCCGAAGAATTCTACAGCACTTATGACGTTATGACAGGTGTACGCATCGCGATGACCTTGGGTGGCTTTTTCGCCTTCATGGTCATCCTGGTGCTGTACAAATCCAAGTCTGAGACTGAGAAGGCGCTAGAAGATCCCGATTTCACTGCCGCGGCGGTAGCAGACGCCGAGCAAGAAGAGGAAAGGGAACTTGCGGCGGTTATAGAGGCGGAGGTGTTTCAAAAACTGAATCCGAGGAGGAGTAGACAATCCATAGACAATTCTTGTCTGTCCAGAAGTTGGATCCGATCGACTAGAAGATATTCCTCGATTGGCGGTTATAGCAGTTTGATGGAACCATCGTGGAGGATGGGGCTCCAATCGCAGTTACCTAGTTTCGATGAGGACTCCACCGAGGATGATCCGTCGTTTTTTGACGATGTTATTCATAATAGGTAACCCACAGGCTTCACCAACTTTTACTTAAATGCACTTTTGTACCTCGTACTTTTGGACAATGTTCCGCTAGTATTGCTGGACGTAAATTGATAACTTTCTCTGTCGTTTGATTCACGTCATAAAACATTTCATAATGCAAATGAATCTATGAAATATAATGTATCATAATTCATTTTGATACATGTTGCATCTCTAAAGGCAGCAATTCGATTGGACCCATTTTCAATGTCTCGGAAAATGAATCTTTCTATTCGATCAATGCTCTTAGATATATTTGCTATAAATAAATCACTCAATTTCACCTTATTAAAACAGAACTGTGACTTCAAAAACTTGTTTTTTGAAGTCACAGTGATTCAACAAAAATTTGTTACTTTGTGTAACAAATTCTTATCGCACAATATTATTGACCACTTCGCATCTACCATAGCCTCAAATCAATTTATACGGCATAAATGGATACCTACTTTCTAGTACATAATATCATCCTGTTAAAACCACATGTCGTTCATGACCATATCGTGTAATATGAACCAACAGAAGCGACAACGATTGCTTTCGCCATTCACGGTTTCAACTGTACCGAAATCTTTTTCAACCGCCTTTTCAACAATAACGCCACCGGTTTGAAAGCTGCAATAAATAATCTCTGAGAAAATTCATTGCGACTTGATAATCCTCGTGTGAAAATTTTGTTAATCAAAATAACCATTCATATGAAAATGAAAATTCAAAAGTTCAGTCAATGAAAAGTGTTGTCTGAGGATATTAACTGGAGCCTCTTGGTCAGTAGGACAGGTAAGGTTTTGCCAAATTCTTATGCAAAATTGGCTGAGTTCAAGTCTTCTATAAGCTATGTTACCTTCGGTTCCTTGTCGTGATAGCTGGTTGTTCATCCAACCAGTCACCTTGAATCTGAAGGGTTACTGTGAAATTTCATCATGTCTCTTGTGCAATAACTGTAATAAGAGCAACTGAATCATCAACGAACACGAATTTTCATGATAAAGTTAATCCTTGCTGATAAGCTGAGACTTGCTGCTCAATCAACTTACTTACCTCATTACTTATTGATGCGATTTTGGACCTGCAGTAAAACTTTGTGGAAGAGATTTGTGGAAGAAAGCTGAATATATAGAAGAATAACTCTAATTCTTCGAAATATGTGTGTTAAAATTGATGATTGATGAGGCCGATGCTTGAAATAATCAATTGGTAATTCAGCATTTGGTGAAAAAGTAGTACTTCGAAACGCATCATGTATATTTTTTAATATGTGAGAAAATTCTAAATATTGTTTCATATGTGTGGTATTTTGTTAGCGGCAAAGAAAATTATTCAGTAATTTATTTCTGGAAGTCAAAAAAATCAATGTAGGGCTATTTTGAGAAAAAGGATGATTTGAAATTTTACGTTCTGGAGGACCTCAACAAACGTACAATAAGTAAAATGAGCATTTCATAAATAAATCTCTCCTCTCATTGTTTTTCAAATAGTAGTTAATCGATACTACGCTAAATGCTGTTGAGAGTAAATAATTGAGATCATATATTTTCGAAAATATTTCAATCTGAACTATTGGTCAAATATTAAAATTCTTTTTGTGGGACAAAATATCACTACTCAATTCATGTATTTGAATAAGCTCCTATCATTTAATGGATAATTATAATTATTTGCAGGCATCTTGATGTTCCAAGGCGTTGTAGCAACATAACCTGTTCATCTTCAGGTAGTTCATACCTAGAACGTAGAGATTCTGCCTTCCTTCTGGGTATGCCAGCTATACCTGCCCACAAGTCGCGCTCGAGGCGTCGCCAATCTTCGCCTCTACCTGCCGTGTACGACTTCTATTACCCCATCGACATTCGCGTCATCCAGCCAACGCCGGGAGGTTCCCCATGCGGCAGTGATAGGGCCCTTTACGATCGAACTTGCGAGCCCAGCGACTTGAAACCGCGGCTCGCGCCCCTTGCATCTATAAGTAGCTGTAACAGTTCTCTAGAAACCGAGGCCTACCCTGACGAAGAACCGCTTTCTTGCGTGAGCGATTCAATTTTCGAGAACGTTTGTGATGATACGGACAACGAAGTCGATGAATTTTCGACGGACAGTGAGTTAAATGATGAACAGGGCGCGTGTTGCAGCCGGCAACAGTTCAGAATTCCAAGAGACAATACTGAGAGGAGTTTGACGCCTTCTATCGTTTCGCTGGGTACTACGGTTAGGCGAAGTTCTAGGTCTTCGCTGACCATTGTGGAAAGTCCCGAGGAAGAGTTTGGGGTGGAATTAGGTGAAGTGTCGGCATCGACCAGTAAGAGTGAAGATAAATCTTGGGCACAAGAAATTCTTTTTTAGCAATCATATTTTTGTATTCCTATTTTAAAGAGACATTGAGATTAACAGAGATTGAGGTCTGAAATGAATCTGGCGTAGAGTGTGCGATAGTTCAACCGACATATTTTCATTTCAGATTTTTGTGCTGTACTGAAAATTGAAGTAAAATTCGTATGAAGCTGAATTTTGTCGCAAATATTTGATTGTAATCACTGTGAGTGCTAATGGGTATCGGTATCATTTGGTCAATATTCGTGAGTTCTATACAGCTTCATGGAAAAGTACCTGAAAAAAAATTTCAACTATTCTCAAATAGAATTCAATGAGAAGAAAATGGGCTTTATGAGTACCCCTTGATGAGTTTTCATTTTATTTCTGTACATTACATTACAACTACAGATGAGATACATACATTATCTGTAGTTTTGGAAGTAAATTCAATAAATTTGCTGATTTCTGAAAACCTGAAATCTTATTCAAATGAACTAAGGTAATACTACTTGTATTATATCTTACTGTATGAGACCTCAGGTGGCAACACTATTTTCTTCAGGATTGAATTGAAAAATGTATGGTGATACGATGGCCTAAACCACAATATTCAACCCATATTCATTCAAAAAGCCATTTCTTATAGTAAGAGTTACTTCCCTGTGGAAACAATTTTATCTGCTTCATCAAACCGTCATTGCATTTTCATGATATTTTAAAGAATATCAGATCAAAGTGACTTCAGGTGTCATTATACATCGGACGTATGTCAAATCAAGATGCGTAAAATCCATGCCTTTGTGATCCAATATGAATTTTTCATGAACCGTCAATCATTTCTCTCAGTGAAAGAAACTTTCTCATTAGGGAGTTACTTTCGATGCTCATCTAAACCGCACAACTTGTAAATAAAGGCACAAACCTTCCCGAATGAATTATTGAAATATAAGAGATCACAATGGCCTACTCGAAAATCTAGTCGAAAGAGAAGTTTCTTATGCTGTGTTTCAACTCAAACGACGATATTCGTATCGCTGCCAAATTCTTAATAGCTCCTGTTGCTATAAAGTATTTATGTTGAAATAAATATGAACATATTTTTCTTTTATCAGAAAGAAAATAATGAATGAATGGAAGGAGTAGACAAAAAAAAAGGCCTTTTGTTTCTTTATTACGAAAAATATATTGAATAAAACATCTTGGCTCACAGAATTATATGTTGCTTGAAAATTGTTTCGAGGTGTTGTCCCATTTTCGAGAGAACTGAACACCTGAAAGACCAAAATTTTAATATTTTACTCCACTACTTTTATCTACGTTCTATGAAAGTGTCAACGTTTCTTGAAATCCATAAAAAGAAGAAGGTCAGAAATTTACGGAAAAAAATTGATAGAGGAAAGAAAGAAGTGTAAGAAAGTTGAATAGGAAAACTTAAAAAAGAGAGAAAAGAGTTAACTTTAAAAAACCGAGAATTTCGCTATTACTTTTGTTGTTCACTTTAACTTTTTAAGTGGGGTAATTCGTTGAACTGAGTTAAGTGTTTTTATTAAATATATCAAACCATGTTTCACTAAAAGATAAGTGGATATTCAGTGAACTTCAGTAACACGAGAAAACTACGACCAGTAATAAAAGCAAATACATTTTATTTTGAATAATAGCTACAATAAATTCTATTCCTTCGATGTTATTAGTTGTTCTATATTTGTTGATTATTATATGTTCTTTCGATAAGTATTATTACATACATTTATTAGATAATTATTTACTTTATTCACTTTTATTATTAGATAATTTATTACTTTACCATATTGAGACAAACTTTTCATTTTGTTTGTAAGATTTTCTGTTTCGTTTGAAATTAATAGGGTTCCCATAGTCAAAAGACGAAAATAATATTTGTCTCGATTTAATTAATTTCAACAAGTCAACTAAGTAACTCTAAGATATGATTTGAATCAACAAGTGGAACTCCATAACACTTTCAAAACTTTTGGTACATTCTTGGAAATCAGCATTCTGTAACACACATCTTCAGTTACTTTCGTTTTAAATTTTTCCATCATCCGACGCTTTCCATACTAAAATTAAGTATTCATATTCGATATACGTTTCAGACCTAAATTGACTGTTAAATAAATAATAATTAATTGAAAAATTGTACGAATTAGACATTTAACGTGAATTCACATTTCAGTAAAGTAAAATGTCGTTATGTTATAAATTTGTAAGTGGTTAGATAAAACAATGAGCTTAAGTGTTTGCCAAATTATCGGCTTCGAACCGAAATTGAAAATTAGAAACGCGTATTAATATCCAAAGAAATAGCGCTTCTATATAATGTATTAATTACCAACAGAGATAACGATTGGATAAATTCAGAATTGATCCACTGGCATATTAATTCAATTATACTGAAAGTTTTATCAACAGCAAAATTAAATTCCAAAAAAGATAAACAACAAAATCTGAGAAATTTATTGATAAATTGATGAAAGCTCCTAATTGTCTTTCTCTTTGAAATTTTTAATTTATATGTGGATAATATTAATTTTTCTAGTATTTCGTTATATTTTGGATAGAAAACGCCAATTCAACAGTTACAGGAATGTCTATATTAGTGCTATATATTTCAATTTCATAGGAATAATTTTTATTATGAAAGTAAATATGATTTAAGTATATATTAAATAGTTATAAGTCCTAATCTATATGATCATTTCAAATAAAAATTTGAAATACCTTTATTTCTGGATCTTGTCATTCGAAATACTTGACTAAATTATACGAAAATTTTTTAATACACTCCACATTCCAGGATTCTAATGTCGATAGTGTAATAAAATTACTTTCAAAACAAACATTCGAGTAACGAATTGAAGATTCTCAGTATTCAATTGAAATTACATTACAATTGTTACTTTGTACAGAATGTTATTATCATATTGTAGGTTTCTTTAGATATGCACTGGTATAGTTTGTAGACTTTAAACGAATGAATAAATAAATGAAAATTATATGAATGAAAACAAAGCCTTGAAATGTTTGATGAAAATCGTATTCAAGTTACAGAAAAAATCTTTCCTTTCATGACTATAATTTTTCAATACGTAAATGAAATAAAAATATATGAAAAGGTTACAGTTATAACGATTTTCAGTGCTACTTTCTTCATTTCATTGATTTAATTACATTTAATCTAGAATAACTAGTAGGTTATTGATAATAACCTTTTCAATAAAACCTTAAAGCCGAAATCTTAATCTAGTCAAATAATTAACTAGTTTCAACTACTTGTATTTCCTACGTTTGGTTTTCTTTCAGATTCACTACACAACACACTGTACTCTGGTTCATTTTCATTAGCACAAAACGTGAAATCATTTTGAGTTTTCTTGCCATAGCTAGTCTAGCAGCTGTATTACGAAGCAAAGGTTCGTGTTTCTTTGCAAAATTTCTTGTCACATCTCCTACCTTCTTCACTCCTAAGTCTCTAAGGAGATTACTATTTTTCACATTGAAAGGTCATCGGCAATTCGTCTTCTTTTTTTCATTTTTCATGTTAATATTACAATCAATAGATAATATACATACGTCCGAAAACATAAACTTCGAAAACATTGACATTAAGCAATACAATTAAAATATTCTTCTGTTGAACAAAATGAATTTACCAACAAAATATGTTTAACTTTTTTTTAATGAATATTGAGTGGTAGGTCCCTTATCTCAGCAAGAAGTACATTAAAAAAACCTCACTGCCCAGAATCTCGGACCATTCTGACATCTCAATCTTGTGTAGGCCAGCACCAAATCCCGCCTATTTCTTGTAGGATATGTGTGAATGTCACTGTGAGCATCAAATAAGTGTAGATTTTTTTTTTATGTATAGAAGATTCTTCAGAATATACAAAGATGGCAATGTGAGGATACTCAATTCTCTAAAGGATGCTCTGCAATCATCCCTGATACTCAAACCCCTGAACACCCTCATCGCCTTTCGCTGTAGGCCGAATAGACGCTAAGCACCAGACGCATGCCCCCATACAACAACAACATACTAGAGGTGCGAGTGAAACAATGCAAAATAAGCTATTCTCAGCACCATAGGAGAAACATTATTGGCCAAGCAACGGAGCAGATAAAAGAGTTCAGACTCGAGGCTACACTCCCAACAAGTGCTTCCCAATGCATTCTTGAGACGATCGTATGCTATATTTCCATACAGGCTCTAGAACCTGTTCAGAAGGTTCTGATAGCAATATGAATATCTATGTCTATGACTGAATTCGTCGCTTTCTGTCTTAATATTTAAGGCTGAGTTTCCGTGTTTGATAAATATCGGCATTTGGTCAGTGTGCCTGTTGGTGAAATACACCTGCATTGACCTGATTTGAGGATTCTTGGAATAATTTATCATTTCTTTCTTAAATGACACCAACAGCCAGTACACATGTGTCAGCTGCAAATGTAGCTACTGTGGTTTGTTCTATTTCTGGTATATCAAAGGTACAGAAATTGACTTAAGACCATGTGGTACACCAGCTTTCATTGATCCTAATTGTTGGTATAGGATTTCGCATTTGTTACGAAAGATTTTTCCACAAATAAAAGATGTCAGATTTTTTATCTTTTTTTCTAGATGATCAATAATTCTATGCAATGTGTCTATCATGGCACACTTTTCTCTAAAGCCGATCTAGTGCGAGTAAAGTATACATATTTCTTCAATAGAAGTTCAATTTATTTTCAATATTTTTTTAGGAAAATCACAGTTTTAAGTATGCTGATTGCTTCTGCTACCTATCAGTAAATAGGTTCATATTCAGATCTGAAAGTTGTGTCAGTTATAATATAATTTCACTACCGCAGTGCTACTTCTTTGCATCAACCGTATTTAATTCTTGATAATGGGTGAAATATAGCCTGAAATATATGTCGAAATGTTTTATCTTTTTTTTTTCAAATTTAGGCTAGTGTTCCCTATTATTAGATAGATTTAAACGAAGGTTTTGATAATGCTGTTGCAGAAAGTCAGTTGACATTATCTTAATAGGTTGAATGTACCAAATTCGTTTCGATTTTAAGAATCGCTAGTGTCTGGTTTCCCAAAGAAAATTAATGAAATGCAATTCGGAAAAACATCACAATTTTCATTGAGATGAGGAGTGTATTTTTTCTGATTGACTATTTTAAGTATGATCATCTACCTTAGGACTTACTGTAAAAATGTTGCAGAAAAAAATTGGAAAAAATTGGTATCCGTATTCGAAATTCGTACTAGAAAACCTTCATTCGAATAAATTGTTCGTAAATGAAACTTCTCGTAAGCTTGTCAAAGATCTGTTGGAATGTTGGTCTATATATTGTTACGAAATTATTGGTAAAAACATTTATGTATCTTCCAAGAAGAGGTATGTGATTATAGAGAAAACTTATTTCCACAGACTATGTTATTTTTTGATTTATCAGAGTACCTTTAACATTTGTTGAAACTTCAATGATTTTATTATAAACGTTATTTATGTATTTTATGTTTAAAATTTTATTTCTATATACCAGAAATTATTGTTTTGTTATCTTTGGGCGATGTTCCAATTCACACAATTCTGTATGTTCTTATACATGTGTCTAATTTAAGAAATACGCAGTCATATAATACCGGGTGTTCATTTTGAAACTCATAATCAAAACTATGTTTGAATAATGGAAGTTATTCATGAACTAGAATTATAATATATATATATATATATATATATATATATATATATATATATATATATATATATATATATATATATATATATATATATATATATATATATATATAGAAGTAAATAGTGAGACTCTTAATCGAAATATGGAAATATTTCAAATTAAATTCTCAGGAAGCTGTCTACACAAATGTTGTCAACGAGAACGAACCTATCAGTTTCGAGAGTGAATATTAAGTGCGCTTCGAAAAAATCATCGATCTTGTAGAATAAAAATAGGATACAATTCTTTCATCATTATTATGAATCATCAGTTCGTATTTAATCAATCAATCAAGAATCGATGACTTTCAGAGCTAGATTAGTAATAATGATCAGTATGAATTCACAAGTATGAAAGATATGTGAATCTTGAAACCAGCTATCCTTTGGGTCGCCGGGGAGTGAGCTCGAGCGATTTGGCATGGGTCTATTGACTATGGGAGCTCACGTGAATGTTCACAGAGTGTTGTTCTCCTCACTGGGATATAGGGCGTTTTGAAAGTCATCGATTCTTGATTGATTGATCAAATAAGGACTGATGATTCATAATAATGATGAAACAATTGTATCCTATTATCATTCAGCAAGATCGATGATTTTTTTGGAGGTACACTTAATATTCACTCTCGAGAATGATTGGTTCGTTCTCGTTGACAATATTAGTGTAGAAGGCTCCCTCAGAGTTCTATTTGACATATTTCAATTAAGAGTCACAGTATTTATTACTATATATATATATATATATATATATATATATATATATATATATATATATATATATATATATATATATATATATAGTAATAAATACTGAGACTCTTGATTGAAATATTTGAAATAGAACATATAATAATGAAATTTGGTGAAACAATACTGACCAAGTTGAAATATTCATTCATCATTTCAATATTTTTCGAATATTTCATTAAATACGTAATTTTTCTGGTAATATATTGGATGAAAGATATTTACAATTCTGAAAGTATGTAAATCAAATAATTTGTTCATTCTCATTGGAGACTGGAGAGTATATGAATGTAAACAAATATCAGTACAAAATCGAATGTAAAAGCAAATTTTCAATTCATGAATAGTATTTACTGTTCTAAATATGGAGATAGATTACAATTATAGCTCGATGTCTCTTCATAAAAATGAACACCCTGTGTGGAAATAATTCCGCCTTCCCGTAAAGGGTTAAACTTGCGCACATGGTTTCATTCTTGTGTTAGAATTAAAATAAATGTATGATCATTGTTACTTGTTTGTTTTAATTTGTTCTTTGGCTAATATAGTGATCTTCACGATCACTATATTTATGCATTTTCATGTTATAGATTTCTTCCTGTTCATTAAGTGGCCCGTTGGTGGCGACCTGCGAGCCGGGGATAACAGAGCGTTCTACTAGTGCAACCTAGATGGTTTCAATTCATCAAATTGTGTGAAATTGTTATGATAGCATTCTCCACGGCCACCTTTACTACAGGCCATGAAGAGCGTAGTCCCTCGGTGTTGCCAAATTGTGCACAGTATACTATCCTAGTCGGATCTTCCCAAGCTAAGAAGCATTATTTCAACTCCTTTTGTATCTTGCGAACAAACAAGAAATATTATTAGTATTTATAACATATAGAATATTATATTGGGTATTTTGAACACATTTTTCTGTAACAGAAAACTTTAAAACATTTATTATTGCAAGAAAACAGCGATGTTTCCGATAAAGCCCCACTACGTAAAAAATACCTCTATTAGTCAGTGGGATTTATTTACATGAAAAGTTGCCTAAACAAATTTATTGAATTATTTGAGAGAATAGGAACCTTGAAAGAAACGCTGTAGGAATTACCCAAATTCAATTATTTACCCAAGTATGAATAAATATTATATTTCTGATTAGCGCAACCAACAAACTACTTTATGGAAGTATTGAGCCTTCTTCGTTTATTTTTTTATTCAGTTTTCTCGTGTCCGGCTTCATTAGTTTTTTTTGTGTAATCATTCAATAAGATGTTAAAAAAATGGAACAGAGCATGTTCAGAATATTTTTATTGTCTTCATCACATAAACAGCAACAATAAAAATCTTCAAGGATTCATCCAATGACACTCTTAAAATAGTGAGATTGCACAAAATTGCTTTCTGGTGTATATTATTCAAAAAGGCCCGTTCGAGAGAAATACCATTAATAATTTTTTCAAATATGGCACACATAGGAAATAAGACATTTTTAATTAAATCTGTAGGTATATTCAGTCCTCCCCTTTGCAAATAATTAAAATCTTCCAAAAATTCTGTTTTGAGGAAAGTTTGGATTTTGAAAGAATGTGTTATTTTTAGATTTGTGAATAGCGATCTGTTTATTTGATGATTATCGGTAATAAATAGGTTAGAAAATATACTTATTAGAAACTCACCTGTCCCAAGCCTGAAACTTACTGAAACATCTACGGAATATCTATCCTCTACACTATATTTCACAAAAAAATTATTTGTAAGTAATCCGTACTCTAAACACAACACCAATTCGATTCGATTAAATCGGTACACACAAAACACTTCGTTTTTATAATTTGATGCTATGTTATCCACAAACTATCAAAACTAGCACCTAAATAACACTATAGAAAATTAACTATAGAATAGAGGATTAGAACAGAAATCGTAAAATATTCAACTTCAAACTACGAAAGTCTTGAACAACACAATATTGGTTTCGTTTCACTGAAATTTGTAAACAAAGAATATTGAAATCGGTGCCTACATTTATTGGTGAGGTAAGACAGTACTGTTTCGAGCTACCATGTTTTCCTCAGTTACATATCGTCCAACAAACAAAAGGCATCGATTTCAATCCACAAGTATCTTCAGAAGACAGAAAAATACTGTTGAATCGTATGCATAAATAATGCATAGATTACTAGATATCTCAAATCTTAGTAATCAATAGAAAGCACATGAATACATCTAACATTGTAAGTTTCATACGTCCTTATAAGGGTTCGTTTAACATTACCTATACTAACTGAGGAGAGCATGGTAGCTCGAAACAATATACTGTCTCAAGTTTTCAATAAATGAAGGCACCGATTTCAATATTCTAAAAACATTTAACTCTCGAAGGATAATGTAGACGTCACATTCCTCTTGTTTCACATAACCAGCTCTGCTATAATTATATTCTGATTAATTCATCAAAATATTATGGAAAGTAAGTTATAGTATACTTTTAATATTGAATATTTTCAAATGCGATGATATGAGCACGATAACTTCAGAATCTTTCTCTTGTAGTCGATCTCTTCATGTTTCAAGTAGCCACTTCAGGAAACTTTGATAAATGATCAGCGAGTGTTTCTTCAACCTCGTCAAATATTCAATTCAAATATCACTCGTAAAAAAATTATCGAAATATAGTTATAGTATACCTTTAATATTATATATATATATATATATATATATATATATATATATATATATATATATATATATATATATATATATATATATATATATATATATATGAAAGAAGTAGACACTGTTGGCATATCCCGCAATTGATAACAGCCGTTGAAACATGTTTCGAGCTTATAATGGCTTTCCTCAGGAGTTGTATGAACCTGTGAACCTGGAGATGGAAAAACAATAAAGAACAGATACTCCACTGAAGGAAGTCGACACATTTCAGGCTACCGCGTTTTACTCTTCGGATTGGGAGATTTGAAAAAACAACTTCGTCCGTGAGGCGATGTAGTCGGCATATCCCGGAATTGGTACCAGCCGTTGACACGTGTTTCGAAAGATTTTTCGACACATTTTAGAAATTCCGTACATATTAGACTTCCTTCAGTGGAGTGTCTGTTCTTTCTTGTTTTTCCATCTTGAACTTAGTTATGCCGTTCTGAGGAGAGCCAATTAGCTCGAAACACGTGTCAACGACTGCTACTAGTTGCGGGATATGCCGACAGTGTCTGCTTTTGTTCGAAATTTTCCCCCGCGTTCAACATTATTCATATAGTGTATATATATATATATATATATATATATATATTAATGAAAAGGATTATTGCCTGGTAATTCAAATATAATTGTTGTGGGTTATAGGCAAAAATAAGAGGCCACTATGAATAGGTTTTATCCAATTTGTCTGCCTGGTCTATATTTCCACTGTGATTACAGTCTTCATCAGGACTGCCTAACTAGGTATAAAAGGTATGGCCAAAAACCATCAAACAGGAATGTCTATTTTTAACAATTAAGCTGAATTAAATGATAGATGTAAAAAAGATTCTTATGTACTGTACGACTGTAATCACAATCGAAATATAGACCAGGCAGACAAATTGGATAAAACCTATTCATAGTGGCCTCTTATTTTTGCCTATAACCCACAACAATTATATATATATATATATATATATATATATATATATATATATATATATATATATATATATATATACTACATACATTGTAAAGAGGTGATAATAATGTGTGGCAGAAGGTGTAACGAAAAAATACTTCTATATCAATTTTCCAAATTTAATTGAAAACAGTATATAAGTAGATAAATACAATGAAAATACAAAACGAATAAGCTAGAGACGATGCTTTCAAGGATTTTCAGTTTGGCATTAACGTCATCACTTGTGTACTTAACATTAGGAAAGCAGGGAACTTGTTAACGCAAACAAGCTATATGTATCTGGTTAGTGCCTAGTCCCTAGTTCTCGTCGATGTGAGTCGCTCTTTAGGATTTTCGTTATTTTTCTTTCAGTAGTGAGTTGAAAATGGCGAGTGTTTGATACCGAAGCTGTGTGCTGGAGGATTGTCCAATACCGCCTGTAAATAAAAAAAAGTGTTTAACAGATAGTCAGTTCCAGTGAGATGTATAAGAGTCAAGCCATGACAACTTTTCATCAATAATCATTTCAAGGTGTCAACATTCAAAGTATGACGTCAAACAAAATGATTGAGCAATTTCATACACAAAATTTTGTGAAAATTAACATCAGAGAAGAAACATTCGCAACGAGTTAAAGATAAGTTTATGAACCAATAGTTGATAGACTAGTAAGTGATCATTGAAAATGATGTAACCTTATTATAATATGAACTCTAATCTTTACGTTTCTATTATCATTTTTCAATAATTCATGTTATTATTTTTACATCTTATTCTAATATTGATATTTTTAAAATTGATATTATCAAATGGTAATATACAGGAATCACATGCCCAGAATATGGAATGAAAATTGGGAAAATTAATTGAATTTCAAAACTCCATGTTACTTATATGAGACAATATTTGCTACCGTGGTGCTATTAGCTAGTAAATGAGATCAGTCGAATTCAAACAAGGATACCTACATATATTATAAAATGTACCTACTATAGCGTAAAATGAAGACATCAAAAATCACAAAAAAAACAGTGCACTCCATAACCATTTTAAATGCCTAAAAAGTGAATTATCTAATATTCAGAAGAAATCATAAATGTGCATATAGCCAAAATGAAATCGTGACACATGTAGTTACATTTTTACCTCGAGCTCATGTCTTTAAAACAACATAGATGTCGAGCCTGGCCTCAAAAATACTAGTCGTGAGCCCAGATAAGGAGAATGTTTTATCCCGAAAGAATGACTAGGAGCTTGCCTCAGATGATCGGTAACCTGAATGGAATGTTATTTAATTAGCGAACTGTGTTCCTATTTGTCACGAATAGTCATTAGACTTCTCTAATTTAAATGGATCTCAGACGATATCATTTCATATTTTAATTTCATTTATATTTTTCGAAAATATTTGCTTTATATGATTATTCAAGTGAATTTGAAAACATCTAATTCCCATTTTAAAAAACTCTAGAAAACTAAAGTTTTTGAGTTACCTGAGTAAAAATACAAATAGTATTTATAATGAATTAGCTATTGAATTTTGTTCTTTCAGAAGTTTAGTTTATAGTTTTGTTCACCAGACGATTTTATTCTTTTAAGAAATAATAAATGCTTTAAATAAATGAGGAAATTTGTGTTATGGTTTGTTCCTAGGTGCTACCGAACTATTTTCCAATTTTAGTACATTATCTACATTCTTTTTCCAATAAAATCGTTCAACGTAAAGAAATTTTGCATTTTGCTACTCCAAACTTCTCATACAATTTAGTTCATTTGGAGCCTCATTATTACATGTAACCTGCCCTTTTTTCTTGCAGCCATATTGAATTTGTTCTATTCCACTAATCAAGTCCTTCCATTTGATATCAACACTGAGGTGATTGAGAAAAAATACGTGATGCGCCATTTTGTATGGGTGGTCATCTGAAGTTTATAACTATTCAGAATGTATTGTAAAGACAGATCAATCTGTCAACATGACGGATGAAATTCGAATTAATAAATTTGACTCGAATAAAAAACAGAAAAATATCCAAATAAAATTTACAAATATACAACTATTACCAATATATTCCAGATAGCGTTGTCCTCTGGATACTAGTTTATTGATTCCTGCTTGTACGACTATATATGCGATTGATTTAAAAAAAGGTTGTGATAAAGTTCAAAATAACAAAATACTGAAAAGTAGACTATTTGAAAACTGATATACAGTTAAGATAATAACAAATCTATATTTGTATCAAACTACGCTTAAGAGAGATTTTCGGAACAAGTGTAAATCACAAGGGGTGTTAGGCAAGGCTGAATTCTGTTCCCCTTGATCTGTAATCTATATGCAGAACAAATATATATTTAACGAAGTCTCAGAAAATGTCAACGTAAGTACACTAATGAGCGGAAAGTCATAAACAACATTCGATCTGGTGATACCCTGCTCGTTCCAATTTCACAGACTCAACTGAGACATTATTAAAACAGGATAACATGTTTTTGTAACAAGTTCGCCTAATACTGAACATTAACAAGAACATTTAATAGTGTTGGCGTTTACTTGATGTAAATCCATTATAATTGAATATAAACTTAAATTCAAACACTTGAACTTATGATTTACACTTTATTTATTATTCTGTAAGCATCTGAAGAAGTCGTTTGTAACGACGAAACGCGTCATGCTATGTAGTCAATAAAGTACAAATCATAAGTTCAAGTGTTTGAATTTAAGTTTATATTCAATTAACAAAAACAATGTAAAATTGCAAGTGGAAGCCGCAATTTTCAGGATAACAAAATATATGTTAATGTATATATTTATCGTTCCAATTTTAGTATATGTATCGCCGAAGCGAGTACATGTATATATTTATAAAAATAACCCAAGTGTTTTGCACACACCTAACTATCGATTAAGTAATCGGAATGCTGACATGTTTTATTATTCCTGTATACCCCTACGGTGTTAAGTCTGGGAGTTAGCAGATAATGTACTGATAAGAATACAAGAGATGGACATGTGAGTATACAGAAGAATTCTGATAGCCAGCTGACTAGATAAGGTAAAGAAGCGTCAAAAACAAGAGTATTTTCGTCATGTTATGAGATATGCAGAAAAATATGCTCTCATGTGCTCTATAACTCGAGGAAAAATAATGTTCGAACGGAGTGTAGGCAGAAGAAAAACATCGTGGTTGAAAAATCTTAGAGTGTGGTATGTATTTGCATGTATTTAAATATAAAAGCTTAAATCAAACTCTTGGCTTAATGTTTCACAAATATTGAAACTTAAATCAAACTCTTGGCTTAATGTCTCACAAATATATAAAAATAAAATTCAATGAAAATTTCAATCAAACCCTTTGTTTGATGTTTCTTAAATACACAAAAATTTAAATTAAACTCTCGGCTTAATGTTTCACAAATATAATGAAAATTTAAATAAAACTCTTGGCTTAATGTTTCACAAATATATGAAGATATAAATCAAACTCTTATCTTAATGTTACGCGAATAATTAAAAATCTAAATCAAACTCATGGCTTAATGTTTCACAAATATTTGTGACACAGTAAGTCAAGAGTTTGATATAAATTTTCTAGAAATTTTTTGAATGGAAAAAACATTTATGACAGTAAGATGTAAAAAGCTGCAATAGTAAAGGGTTGAAGAACTTCGATTTAGAGCAGTAGCGAAACAAAAATAATTCCTTCGTTTTCCTGCTGCTTGTTTCCAGAATCTTCAAATTGTAAGTCCAGATCAGTTATTCAAGGTCCAAAAAAGTCCACAAAATGAGCCATGTTTACTTATCAGAAAACTTTTCTCACTTAAGAAAACAAAAGTTTGGTTTAAGTTCGATGATCTTCACAACCTGTTACCTTTCGAAGGCCAACGAACCTATGTATGAAAGGAAAGTATCTTGGGATCATCCACTTTGTGACACAGTTTCTTGAAAACACGTGTATTCAACGCACTTCTAATTGAGAATTTTCCATTTTTCACGGTCTATTGTTATTTATAGTATAATTAAGGAGTTGCGCACGCGGGAGGAACTACGAGAATTGGTGGCCCACTGTCAAATGGGTATGGAACCACATCTTCAGAGTAACTGGGAACCAGTACTAGAAATTGTACTCAACAAGTACATATTACACGCTTTAAGACAGTCACAAAATTTGATAGAACTTCGTTTTTCTATATTTATAGCAAATCATTCAATTTTGTTCTATAACCTAAAATATATCGGTCAAACAATATATCTTTTCAATAAAATAATTATTCTAAGAATTATATTCAATGCAGGCAAACTAAAATTAAGTAAAAGAAGAAACTTACGTTGAAAACCTACACATTTTTTTATATAACAGCCGTTTACATATGTTTCAAGGTTATTGCCTATCGTCAGAACGGCGTAGTTCAAGTTAAAGATGAAAGTACTTGAAGAGATATATAAAAAATTAATATATAAAACACGAAACACAGTTTCGTACACGTTTTATACACCCAAAACATTTGGGAAGAGTCAACACAACGTTTGTCGTCTGCAACGTTGTGTTGACTCTTCCCAAATGTTTTGGGTGTATAAAACGTGTACGAAACTGTGTTTCGTGTTTTATATATTAATTTTTTATATATCTCTTCAAGTACTTTCATCTTTAACTTGAACTACGCCGTTCTGACGATAGGCAATAACCTTGAAACATATGTAAACGGCTGTTATATAAAAAAATGTGTAGGTTTTCAACGTAAGTTTCTTCTTTTACTTAATATATCTTTTAATAATATATTCAATCTACTACAGTTAATTTATAGCTAGATCATATTATCGTCGAATTCATTCGACATCTTCTTATTTGACATATTCTGATCTAATGTCTTAATCTTGGGTTAATGGTATTATGTTTATGAATGTAGAGTAAAAACTTAAATTTAATTGTACACACCTTTTCTGGACAATAAACTCCTGGTCCAGGAATGTTCGTGTGATCAGTAGGAATGTTGGTCCTCACGCTTATAGTATAAACGGGAGAATTTGACTTATAAGTATCGGGATCTACATTATCATACTGGCCTGGACCAGGATTTTTCACTCGTTCATCCACAGGTTCTTTGTGCCTTCCGGAAATCGTGTAAGAGGGAGCCGACCTCAGATCACCAACGGCTGACGGGATGTTATATACATTCGGTGCTAAAAAAAAATGATATACTGATGAATTAATGGAATCATTATTTTGGAAACGTTATAACCTCTTAAATTAACGGAAATAATGAGAAATCGCGCATCTTCCAATATTGAAAAAAAATTAATTCAATATTGCCAAATATAGGATGCTTTGAATTACTGTACATTGTGAGGTAGATAAACCTCAAAAGAAATGGTGTTTCAGTGTTACATTCAAACTTTTTTTTTATTACGTCAACTCGGTAAGAAATGATTATAACGTGAATATGAATTGAACTGATGGAAAATCAATATAATGATCTATTTGAAAAGAAAATAAATATATATATATATATATACGAATGAATTTTAAAAAAATTTCTTCAAGATGTCACAAAATTCGTTTAATTGTTGTGTCCAAATTTTATTATAAATTGAAATTTAGAGCTAAATTTTGAGAGGTACCTTATGTTTTATTCATATTCATATAATATGTCACTGTTCTTGTTTACCTGAGTTTACAAAAGTCACTGAATTTATTCATGTTTTCAATTCAAATTAATTTCCTCTTCAAAATTAAATTGAAATTAATTTATTCATCAATTCTTGATAGTGAAATTGCTCTAAAAATTGTTGAATTGTGTATTTATTCAGTCTGCAGTCGAAACATCAATTCACACAGAGTATTTGTTATTATTTACAGTGTTTTTATGTAAATTACCAGTTATTGTATTGAAATGGACTCTATTCCAGATTTATTTTTTGACTTCCACAGTGGATATATCGAAATTTTCTGAATTTTTCAGTTACTAATGACTTAAACAAACATGAAAAAACACTTGTTTTAATCTTTCAGTATGGTTTTAGACAGTTAATTTATAAAAATGTTTGAAGTTCTGAACCCATTTCAAAATTGAAGGCTTAGTAAAAAATCAAAATATTATATTTCAGTTTTTTTAAAGAGTAGATATTCTTTTTCTCTTTTCACTCTTGATGAGCTCATGGATAGAAACATTTTGAAGCTCTTGTATATAGTAAATAGCGGTGTATATATTGAAATATTGAGCCAAGTGTTTTATTTTTTCATCAAAAGTGTTCAATATGAAATGAGTGCAATCAATTTTTTATGGTCCTTCACTTTTTGGCATTTTTAAAAAAGGAGCGAAATTTTTCAAAACTTAAAACCTCTCTAATGACATTCAAATAAGATTAACTGGAGTATAAATATCCAGAAAATAAAAATATCAACTATGTTCATATTCTGAATATTTAAAGTGTTTCAGCAAGATTTTCACAAACCCGGTACATCGGATGGTTTTTCCAGTTGGGGTCTACTTCCGAAACTGTATTTAGGCGAGTTATCATGGGTAATTTGATCTGAATGTGGAACATCGTAAACATTTGGAGCTAAAAATAAATGCACATGCAGTAAAACTATACATAAGGATTACTTAAAAATAAAATATATCTGAGTAAAACAGTGCACTAACCAGGGGTGTCTGATGGTTTTTCTACGTTAACCTTGTGCCCAAATGTGTATTTAGGTGCGTGATCATGCAGTAATTTCTCCGATTTAGGAACGTCGTATACGTTCGGAGCTGAAAAAGCGGTGCAATCAGTGAGATAAAATTTAATAAAGCATTAATTCAGTTACTATTAATTAAAATTTGTATGTCCATTTTCATGCGATTTTACTTAGGCGCAAAAATTCATATTCGACACATATAATTAATCATAGATTATTTCTAATCACTTGTGCAGATCATAGAAGTCAGCTTATGATTTTTATTATCTTATAATAGATAATATAGTATCTATTATAACAGATACAGTAGATACAGTAGATCTATATTTTCAAGATTCCACTTTCAGGTGGAATTTCAGAAATTATTCGATGATAACCTGAAGTTCGGAAATTACTCCATATTTCAAACTGCAATATCGTTGCGAATATGATCAATCACGTGTTGCACATATTTTCATTTGAGTTTTAGTACCGTTATATTAAATTGAATTGAAAAATTATTATTTATAATTATTATTATACATTAAATGACAAATATTAAATTATATTAGATATACTATATATTTCATTTTCTTAATTTTGATTCGATTTTTTAAATATATTTCGCTTGATATCACCGAATTTGAGCATTAACCTTATGAAGACTTGTTGAGATTTAGTTAGACTGCTCATTGAACTGACATTATCTCCCTATGTTGATGAGTATTGATTATAATTCGGATGAAAAATATTTCAAAACTATATATATATAATAACAAACCCCATAGATATGCATTGTTAGAGAATAAAAATATTTCCAACCGGTTTTCTGAGTTTTTCGTTTTGGGTAGAGAATCTTTCAATATGAATTAACTTATTTATTCATCTTTGAATTAATTGTCAAAGAAAATCAATGGTAATTTTGTCTTTATGTAAATTTAGCTTTTGCCAACAAAGAGATTTTCCACTCAACCATGTTTTTGTCAAAAGAAGTGATACAATAAATTGACAATATGCGGAGCAATTAGGTGTTAACAATAAGAATATATTTTGTCCATTCCATTAATATGAATAATATATCCGAAGCGGTTAAATAAATGAAACAGTATTTGGAAGAAGTTAATTCGCATCATTGTTTCTTCTCTTCTGTCAAACAACTATGAATATATGATGAGAAAATTTTTTATTAAGTAAATAAGTAACTAAACTGTGAAATAGTAAATTGTTGAGATTCAATAGTAACATATTACATTAATAATTTCAGTTAATGAAATAGAATTATATTATTATAAATTTATCGAACAACAATCTGCGATATAATATAACCTCTATAAAAATATAAAACTAACCAGGGGTGTCCGAAGGCTTCTCAAGATTAACTTTGTGTCCAAAAGTATATTTAGGTGCATGATCATTAACTAATTTTTCGGACTTGGGAACATCGTATTCATTCGGTGCTGAAAAGGTGGATGAATTAATAACCAAACATAGAGCACTGTCAAAATAAATGATATCTAGAGAAAGAAATGCAGCTGAAAATAATTCCAAGGCTGATGGATGTAGACCATAGAAGTGTGGATTTGATGGAAATAATTAGGCTAGAGTAAAGTTTGATAAAGTTCTAACAAGAATATTTCCATTCCGTATATATTTTTTGGAAAATCTTTAGTAGAAAAGTATAGCCGAAATGAATGGAGGAAGATAAAGTTTGAATCAAGTGGTGATTTTCAAAGTTCAAAAATGAAATAGGTACTATTGAATCAGGGAAGGTTTAGAAAAGTTCAGAAAAGAAGATAATCTTGGGGTGATGAACGAAGTATCCAGAGCCACTAACCAGGTGTATCGGAAGGTTTTTCACTGTTCACTCTCAAGCCAAAGGAGTATTTCGGAGAATTATCATTTACCAGTTTTTCCGATTTTGGAACATCGTACACGTTGGGTGCTGAAAAAAATCTTCAAATTTGCGGGATACAACTATATTCAAATTGCAGAAAAAGAATAGGTTAGCCGTAATATCCTCTCAGCTTTTCATGAGAATGTTGTTTAAAAGCAATAAAAGACGAATAAAACGAAAAAGCATACTGAAAAAATCTCAAAATGACTAGAAAATCTTCTGATATAACTGAAACGTTTATTGGATTATTAGAAATAAACAAATTCACTCACCTGAAAGTCAAATCTTAAAGTAATTGAGTGCTATTTTAAGATCACAAAAGCAAAGAGAAGATTTATGGAATAAATTTTACCAGATTCATGAGAAGCAGAACATATTTAACTTCCCTCATCTTTATTGATCAATATTGGTCGATTGAGCCAATACTTGATGAAAATCTAATTACATAAATTAAATAAAACTAGTAGTTTTTCATTTTCATTACAATTCAGTTAAACATAACAATATTGTTTCGCCAACACAGTGGCTTCATCAGATTTAGATACAATAAAAACAATAATTTGTAAACAATATTTTTATGTTCAACTGTGTTTGTTATTGTGCAAAAACTATACTCGTTATAATTGTTTGTGTTCAACATTCCTGGAAATGACTCGGTGATATTTATTATGCTCTCCCTATTTACTGTTATTGTATATAGTATATGAGAAGTAAAAAGAAATACTTCTCTAAAAATCACTGACTGAACAACTCTTTATTCGACTAGTTTCACTTTTTACGGCATTATCAAGAATGTTCTTGATAATGCCGTAAAGTGCGTAACTAGTCGAATAAAGAATTGTTCAGTCAGTGATTTTTAAAAAAGTATTTCTTATTACCTCTCATTTAAATATGAACTATCACAGAGTTGATTCATCGTCAATTGAATTTATTGTACCACAGAAACACTTAAATTTTGGAACTTGAGACAGTTTATATTATATTTTTCATAGTTAGTCTCATCAGATTCTTCGACTGAACAACACACCATATTACGGCAGTTAAATAAATGATTTTATAAAGTGACGATCACCATGTCTCACTTATTGAATCCACCATATCTTCCAACAAACTGAATTATAGTAAAAATCAAAAAACAATTCAGTTTTATTTTAATTATCCATTGATTATTTATATATACAGTGGAATCTCCTTTATCGGAACAGTGAAAAAACAAAAACTCCGAACAACCGAAACAAACCGCATTATACGAAACGCATCTGGGATTCCCCGACAAAAACCCTAAATGATGTCACATTCAAAAGGACTAGAGTCCTTGAAGAAAGTGTTAACTTATGTGGTACAAGGCAATACCACTGTTGCATTGTTTTTTTATCAACGTTGGACAGATAGAGCAGACAAAAACAGAGTTATTCCATCAGATGCGGTTAGCATCTGAAGAAGTCGTTTGTAACGACGGAACGCGTCATGTTATGTTGTCAAATAAAATTTAAATCAAAAGTTCAATTGTTTGAATTTTAGTTGATATTCAATTATAATGGATTTAAATCAAGTTAACGCCAACACTATTAAATATTTAGGAGTATTCCGGTTAAAAATTACCTCACTTTTAAGCTTGTTAAATAAAAATTAGGTTTATAAGTACTGTATTCATTTTATATTTTACGTTGCATTCAACATTTTTTTGATATCTTGAATTATATACAATTATATATTACATATTTCACATCTTTTATGGTTGTATACATCGTACATACTTTGTTCGAAGACATTTTGAGTAATAAAAATTAAACAAACTATTGTTCGTAGGTTCATTTTTTCCAAATAGATACACAAATATAATAGAATATTCCATGAATGCCTTTAAGTCGACCTGAAGAAGATATGGGCATTTCATAGGGTTTTATACGAAAACAAAATCGGATTTACCTAAATCACGGTTATCCGAAATCACTTATTTCAGAAAATCGAGATTCCACAGTACATTCAAGTATCTTTAATGCATTACGGTATATATTTTCCTAAATACTCTTTCTTATTTCAAAAACGATTTTTCTTTGAAGAAATGAGAAATATGTTCTATTTTCATTCAACTGATAAAGCGAAATGATTTTATCAAGAAGAAAACTAACCAGGAGTATCTGCCGGTTTTTCCATATTTACTTTGACGCCAAACGAATATTTGGGTGCATGATCATGTATTAATTTTTCCGATTTAGGAACATCGTACACGTTAGGTGCTGAAAAAAGGGCATTACTATTATTCTGGGTTGTGTCCCCGACTTGTCATTCGAAACCGAACGATTCAAAACTTAGGGTACTAACCGGGAGTTTCAGAAGGTTTTTCTAAATTAGTTTTCACGCCGAAACTAAACCTTGGAGAATTTTCGTGCAAAATTTTCTCAGCCTCTGGTATGTTGTAAACGTTTGGAGCTAAAAGAAAATCACATTGAGCATTGATACAATCTTAAAAAACGAAAAAAAACAGGGGATTTCTCAAATTCACCAATATTAACGTTAAGCGTTAGTAAAATAGTTATTAAAATAAAAACAGAAAAAATAACAAATATAAATATTAAAATAAAACAAACCCGGTGTGTCAGGTGGCTTTACTAGTTTGAATCGACGTCCAAAAGAATACCTGGCGCTACTTGACCTCCTAAATGGGCTGTACGAGTTAGGAGCTGCATTAAAAACCACTTGTTATAAAAAGCTAGAATTATTAATTTATTAGTTGGAAATAATCGCTGATTGTATTCAATCTGATATATCTATAAAAAATTAAAATCATCATTAAATTTCTATGCCTACCTTTTCAAAGCTAGCTTTACAGGTGATCAAAAACTTGATAAAAATAACAGATGTCATTTAAAAAAATACGTAGGTAGGTACTACATGAAAACTTCACATTCAGTAACAAAATGCGACAATATGTGTTGTTAACAAGGAGAAAATTTATATTGCGGGAGGGATCCTCAGTGATGATTAGATAAGCTTCAGCCTTCAGTAGACTCATCTATCGTCAACCCTCTTACCCCTATAGTAGGTAGACAGAAAACATCTCGAAACGGTTCTATGAACCATGGTCTACTAACTCGAAGAGAGCTTTAATGCTATTCAATTTTGGACAGCCTACTCATTTTATCAATTAATGTTATCAGTATTTTCTCATGACATGATATATGAGAAGTAGAGATATCTGGAGCTGATAATTGTGGGGAGTAAGTGATAACACACCGTACCTAGTCCAGTTCACACTGTGATAAATTTGCTGTAGGCAAATTAAAAGGATGATCCCAAACATTTATCAATGGATAGGCTTTCAAGAAACGACTAAAACGAAATGTTGTTCGACATCTAAAAATATTTAAGATTAATTCAGTTAAATTGCAACTGAGCTGAAAATGAGGATAATTTTGCTTTCATCAAACCCCAGAATTTCCGTAGTGAGTCAACTTATTAGATAATTTCATCAGTAACAGAGTGGTTCCCGACATCGACATTCGGTTAATTAGAATTAACCTCAAACATAAAAGAAACTAATACAATTCAAAAATAAACTAAATCATGAAGAAAAACCGAAACATTATTTAAGATTCATAATATATTCAATATTTTCGTATATAGAAGTACCAAAATGTCATTTATTTCTATTCTGATATGTCAATCTCAGTTGAAATAATTGTTCTATCTAATCAGGTATTCGCTGTTACTGTGCAATTTGCCTGTTCATTTGCTCAGTCAAATTTTTGATCACCAATTTTTCTAATTTGTAAATGCATCTATAACTTCAAACATGCTGAAGTATTAGAGTAATGCTTCCTTTCAAGCTTTGCAATTAAACCTGCTTCAGCAAATTTCACTTAATAGCAGCAGATAGCTCACCTGGGGTGTCTACAGGTTTTTCCACATTAGTTTTCAATCCAAAAGAAAATTGGGGAGATGCATCGTGGATCACTTTTTCCGCTTTATCAGGATTGTAGTCACCAGGAGCAGGAAAATTTTCCGGTTTCGGATCTTTGGGACGACTGTGCAAGCTGAGAGCCGGTGGAGTGTCCTTACCTAGAGGTAAAATATAAACAAATTAAAAATAAGTTATTTCATATCTTAGGTACTTATATAAATCCAAAATCTTTTCACAGTTCAAGTTTTTTAATTTTTAAATTATGACAATTATGAATCGATATCGCAAGCTCTGATTGAAGCTTTCACTAACCTTTTGCGCTCAATCCGGTCACGTTGTATTGTCCAGGGCCGGGCCCCAAACTTTCCAGCTTTCCATTGTGCCTGGCACCAAAACTGAAGGCTGGTGCGCGCCCACTCTTCGCTTCGAAAGTTTTCTTACCTGTTGAGGAAATGCAAATTTACCAATATGCTATTTATAATTTCAGTGTTTGTGGGCGATTAATGGACCTTGTTCAGCCTACAAACATACTTAAAACGATATATGATATCATTAATTTGACAATAACAGTTATAAGACGAAATCTAGTTTCACCTGACTAGACATATCCGGTCAGACGAAATATTTGAAATGTTTTTCATTACACTTTCCTTTTTAAATTTCACAAATTTCGTACAAAGTCCTCGTAATATGGTCTAGGTATTAGTTGTAAATATTAGATCAAAAAATATAAAAACGTTATAAATATTATAAACATTATTGAAATGAAGTTATTGATTCTCATATTCACTGTCCCAAGGTGTGAAATGCTGGAGAATACCTACTGGTATTAAAGTGAATGAAAGTGAAATACAGGGTGTTTCGTTTCAGGAGAAACTCATCAGTAGTATCTAAGTACGAATCTAACTCATTAGTAGTATATAACTTAAGTAGGAATTTTATATGTTTTTGCGCAAGTTTTAGCCACCAAAAATAATAAAATTGATAGTTATTTGATATAGTTATCTAGTAGTTCCTAAAATTGAATTATTAGCAATATAATCGAAAAAAATCATCTATATTCTATAGCAATCAATAAGAAACATGCTATTAAATTAAGGAAACGCCCTAATAAGGCTACACCCGTAATGGATTGCCTAAGTCTGACTTCACCAGAATGAGTGAAGTGCTTATACTTATTCCAAACGAATAAGTGTATTAATGTGAAAACCCATGAGAATATTTTCATTTGACATTTTCTCGTTTTTGGTGATAGAAAAAGAACTTCAGGAAAGTCAATTTATTTAAAAAATTTGGATTTTCTCCTAAAACACAGGCTCCAATACAAAATGCATGAAGAAAAAGTCGTATTGTATCGTCAAAAATGAAAAAAACGCCGAATGAAATGTTTCTTATTGGACTTTCATCATTATGAACTTTTTTGATTAGAGTCATTATTTGCTTCAAACCTTTCTGTGGCGTAGGAACTTAGGCAGTCTATTGATCACTGAAAAATTTCAATTTCCAAAATCATACTGTGTTTCGTCTCTGAAATGTAATAAATTATTCATTTACATTTTCTGCTTCGTTTCTAATCATAGAGAAGCTGTTGTTCCTGAGTAGTTGTACTGAAATATTACTTTGAGATAGACCAAATATTTAGTGTCCAAATTGTGAGCAATCAAAAAAATATTCGACCAAATACTCAAAAGTTTGCATAGAAATAATAAACTAAATAAATATTCACCTATATATGATGGTAGTGATACACAAGCTGGTCCAGGACTATTGTACTCTGCTGCAATAGGACCCCTTCGTTTTGTTGGTGTCCATGGTCGTTGTGTGTATCCTCCCATTTTGTTAATATTTTAAATATTTGGTTACCTACAACCAAAGTAGATATAGAAATCAATATAAAATGTACGAGTTCATTGTAAAAAATACAATCCAACAAATTGCATCTACTAAAAAGGTTTGCAAACTAGGCATGGTAAAATTATACTCAACGAAACGCCCTCAGTTTGAAACAGAAAATAGTCCCTTTAACCTTGTTCAATATTAACAATCTTTACATTACACTGGTCTCTATAATCCTCTAATTGCAAATGTTTTGTCATTGGTATTCGACAAAACATTTGCAATTAGAGGATTATAGAGACCTTCACGTTGTGCAAAATAGTTCAAGAGCTTTTTTTTATTATAAGTAATCCTTTGGACTCTCTTGCACTAAACTATCAATATGAAAACTAATAAATAACACGTGCGGTGGAGAGCCAATGAAAGCTTCAGATCTAATTTCACGACTCGTGTTAAAGAAGTAATTGAGATGGAATCATCAACAATATATACTGGCCTGAAATCTATAACAGGAATTCCACAAAGCTACTTCTTGGACATATTACTTTTACACATCAAATTTTGCACAACCGTTTCAATTCTGTTATTTGGAATTGGAAAAATGTTATGAACTCAATGTATTCCTTTATGAAATGAGTTTTTCATTTGGTAGAAAATAATTAGGCACTGAATGACGTCTCAAATTGAAGATAACCAGAGCATTTTTTTAATGAGGTAGGTACCTTGTTTCAGTAGATATTTAGCTGAATTCTGCACATGTACTATTATAATATTGTTTCTCCAATACGAAATTAAGGAACCTTAATATTTTATAAGAAAATATGATATAATCTGTCTGAAATCTTCAAAATTATAATACAAAATTCTGGAATACCAGCAACATCATCTGACTATCTCCCTTTGTTTTGATTCGTCTCAATAGCTGACATTGGACTGAAAGTTGAGCCTTCAGTTTAACGCCGATTCCGAATGGCCGAAGAACACAGTAGGAATCGAACACACTAGCGCCAGTAAACCGATAGCTTACGGAAAAAATATCTTAAATATATTTAATCCTTTCACATAACTCCTGAATTATTTTCAGGAGTTATATGAACAACGAAAATTGATTGAAATGAATTGATTTAGATTGAGTTATTTGTAATATTTCATTGAATGCTATAATGTAGTTATAAGTTACTATTTTTTTAAATTAGATTGAGCTTTTTGTTAAATCTTTTTTTTGATCATTTAGTTAAATCTTTTTCCTAATTATTTAGGTATTATTTAGTTATGTATTCAAAATTTTTATTATTTTCTGTAATTCGGTGTTATACCTGTTGAGAATAAAGAACTTATTATTATTATTATTATCCTGATTTATGCAACTTCTTAAACACTGAAAGTAGAACGGTGAGGTTTGAAAATATCAATGAATTATTCAAGTCAACGATATTAGTGATCAAGTGAAGTCAATGATTTCAGAAAATATCAATGATAATTTAAGTCAATGCATCGACTTTAAGTTTGATGAGATGTATAAAAAATTTTTATAATATAATATACATAAGTATTAGATACAACTTAGTTTATAGGTAATTAACATTTGTAATATGTACTCCTCTATTATAGGACACTACTATACTGTCTGTTGACTGAGTCCTTGTATGTAAAAATTTAAAAAAATTTATAAATGAAAACAAAACTTTTCATCTCATATATTCTAATTTCGAAGATTGCTTATATTAATCTCAAAATTTATGTCTCAATTATGCATTATCTCATGTAGTTCACTCTTGATACTTTATGTAATATGTTGGTCCTTGAAATTCTCAGTTCTGTTCTAATTATCTAACCATGCAGAAACTGCAGGCGCAAAAAATATGTTGATTATTTGCAAATTCCAGGAGAAGAATGATGTTTACCATTTCAATAAAAGTTGTCATGCAACTTATAAGGAGGTAACTTTTCTTATAAAGCAACTATTTCCACATTATACAACTATGTAAATCAAACAACTTGGTCACCACACAAATTCATTACTAAATGATTAAGCGAGGTCTTTACAACAGCCATATGGCAAAACAAATATATCGGTTCATTTCGCAAAATACACACGCGATGCAATATAACAGTTGAACTTGAAACTCAACAAAATTCACTCAAAGTCAACAAAGTCGTTTCATTTTCGGAATTAATAACAAATGTTGAGAAATTGAACACATACTGAGTATCCTTGGAAATTAAAACAAACAAAACTATAAGAAACATTAATCTAGAAAATCAAGTTATCTACATACATTGAATTCCAAAACTGGTGTAAATAGTGCAGTTCATTTTAGTCAATCCACCTCGGAAGATAATTTTGAGGTGGACTGAATATTTGTATAAACCTTCATTTAGGCGTTATAAATAATGGCGCAGAAGTGTCATAAAATAATAATAATAATAAAAGTAAGTCTTTATTTTCCTACAGGTAAAAACACCCAGTTACAGGAAATATTCAAAATATATATATAGTATTAACACCTAATGATATGATACAAACGTTTAAAAAATAATTATCGATAAGAAAGAAAGTAATTATAATAAATAATAGACAATGAGATTATGTATTTGATAGTGTTGGCGTTTACTTGATGTAAATCCATTATAATTGAATATAAACTTATGATTTACAATCTATTGTAAATCATAAGTTTATTGTTTCGTCGTTACAAACGACTTCTTCAGATGCTTACAGAATAATAACAACATTTTGAAAAACACAGGTATAAATTTACTTTTGAAAAATATATTTTTGAAAAACACAGGAACATAAATATAGCTTCGCCCATAATAAAAGTAATTCGAATTATGCTAACCATTTATTAACAGAAAACCATACTTTTGATAGGAATTTCAAAATTTTACACAATATAGAGATGAAGTAGTCAATTAGATTATTGAGAAATAGTGGAAATAAATCGGCTTGAAAATTCTGAAAATTTGCTCAATGAACAGATAGAATTAAACAATTCACCCTTGTTAAACCTTTTCAGGTAATAGAAATTATTTTTCAGAATGGAATATATTAGGTAATACCAAAACCATAGAATCCCAAAATTCCCTGATATTTATACCTTTGTTTGTACCTAAGTTTGTAACGACGAAACGCGTCATGCTATGTAGTCAATAAAGTATAAATCATAAGTTCAAGTGTTTGAATTTAAGTTTATATTCAATGAGATTATGGCTTACTTCAGTATTTAATATACATGAAAAGAGTCCAAGTAAACCCGACTAATGAAAGCAAATCAGTCACTGTTGATATCGCATTGGTCAGACACATCCTCGAATAGCGAACACATATATCTAATGGGCGATTGTACGAGGGAATTAGTTTTTAGGGTATGTACCCAATGAAAAGATTGACTTGAACGAGAACATTGTCAAGGAACATGAAAATCAATAGAGCCAATAATGGTAGGACAGTCTATATAACCATGTAAGAGGTTATACAGAAACTTCAAAGACAACATGACCCTTCCAACTTCGAGTGATTTAGCTTCAAACATACATGAAAAGAGTCCAAGTAAACCCGACTAATGAAAGCAAATCAGTCACTGTTGATATCGCATTGGTCAGACACATCCTCGAATAGCGAACAGATATATCTAATGGGCGATTGAACGAGGGAATTAGTTTTCGGAGTACCCAATGAAAAAAATTGACTTGAACGTGAACATTGTCTAGGCTCTAGGAACATGAAAATCAATAGAGCCAATAATGGTAGGACAGTCTATACAACCATGTAAGAGGTTATACAGAAACTTCAAAGACAACAAGACCCTTCCAACTTCGAGTGATTTAGCTTCAAACATACATGAAAAGAGTCCAAGTAAACCCGACTAATGAAAGCAAATCAGTCACTGTTGATATCGCATTGGTCAGACACATCCTCGAATAGCGAACAGATATATCTAATGGGCGATTGTACGAGGGAATTAGTTTTCGGACTACCCAATGAAAAAAATTGACTTGAACGTGAACATTGTCTAGGAACATGAAAATCAATAGAGCCAATAATGGTAGGACAGTCTATTATAACCAAGTAAGAGGTTATACAGAAACTTCAAAGACAACAAGTCCCTCCCAACTTCGATTGATTTAGCTCCAAACCTGTTTAACAGATCAGTTTGGCTATTTCCTCTGGCCGGATAAACGTGATCTTCCCTCCAAATTAGATATTTGAGAAATTTTCGTTGTATCGACTATAAATGATTTATATGAGAATTGTAATTGGACACCGGGTCTAATTTACATAAAATCTCGTGTCCATGTCTCAAGATATCGAAAATCAAAGGTCGGAAAAATCAGTTTTCTGCTCTATTTTGGAGAGAGGTCGGTGAGCGCGCAGCCCTTAGCTGTTTACAGCATAATGCAAAGTCAACCACTAGTACCAGTAAAAAATACCTCGTATTGGGATGGAAATAATTCAAAAATATAGAATCTTAAAGAATTATTTGTATTTATAATTAATTGAAATATTTAATTCAATAATATTTATTATCAAACGAAGATATTTTCACTTCATTTATATTTCAATTATATTCTTATAAGCACTTATTATTCATTAGAATATATGTAATTACATTTTTAGAAAGTCCTTTCTCTTTAAAATGTCTAAACTTTTGAATTATTTCAATTTCCAAATTTTATCTTGGCAACCACAGACATACAATCCAAAGAATTATGGCTGATTTGTGTTTAATATATCATAAGTTAATTTGGGAAGGTGATTCTGTGAATTTAATGCGCGTTTAAAGCAAGCATTGAAAGAAATGACGGTCATCCTAACTACTATTCAAATGCCTTAACAGATGCAAATGTGCATACCGAATGTCGAAAAATGTACATTAATCACGGTTGACATTGCTTTATGCTGTCAACCGTGATTAATATTGCAGCGTGCTATCATTCTCCGCCCTCCATCTTGAAGAGAACTTCATATATAAAAAAAACGTTTGAAACAAAAGTTGTGGAGAGTTTAATTCTCAACAATATTTATGATATATGAAAATAGCATTAAACCCATTAAGGAGATATTTGCAAAATATAACATTGTTGAATCATCATTTAAACCACCTTAATAAAGGATCAAACAAATATTCAGCAAATTTTCTTTTTTGATAGGTTGTAATGATAATTCGCAAATCTCTTGGTGACACATGACGAATATTTAATGAATATTAAAAGCACGTTTGGTTGTTGATAATGTATTTTAAAACTATTGCTTGACAGTTGTTAACTTTCTATTAACTTTTTTCATTTTCACAGGAGGACCTCCATAACCAGACCAGGAAAGTTTCAAATTACCGATCTGTTAGTGAAAATGCTTCAAACGTCACACAAAGAAATATATTCTCGGTTACATAGTGAACAGAAATCAGCGAAAATGAAATAAGTACATGAAGAAAACTCTTAGTGAATGGGTTTTATAAAATCGATAACACAACAGCCGATTTAGTAGATTAAAATTTCTCAAAAAAGCTAAGATATGGGTATACGACTTAAGGGAAAACGTTGTTGAGAAACAAAAGAAAATTTAAATATATACTTGGTGTTTCTTTCAGAGAAATTCGATAGAAGAGATTTTATGTAATATTTACAAAACCAAAATTTCAATGTAAACAAAAACTCAATGCTCTCTTGATCATCTCATAAATCAATAACATAATTTTTTCAGCTGAAGTAAAAGATGAATATACACGAAATGTTTTCCACTCAAAAACAAAACGATAAAGTTAAGGGGCAAAATCTCTAAACCATAGCTGCATCAATTTTCAAATTCAAATTTCAAAACTCAATGAACTTTGTTCGAATCTTAACGTTTTATCAATCTTAATGAATCTTCTTCCTGTGTAAACCTTCATACTGTATTGAAAAGTCTATAGGACAAAAATTATAACGACAATCTCTCGTACTGCTTTTACCGATTGAATTTCGTTTCTTTGTAATACTAAGACAGAAAACATGAAAATCTATTTCATATTATATATTTTATTTAGATTTTGAATTAAAAATTGTTTTTTGTAAGTAGACTGCAACTTAAATAAACTTTGTTGTAAATAAACTTTGTTATAATTTCTAATCATTTTCAATTTTATTCGATACAAAAAGACTAGGATAGAGGCATCATTAACGGTCATTAACTCATTAGGTACCACGCCTAAGGCCATTTCACTCTAATTGAATAATGAGTATCAGTTCTTTATTCCAATAAATATCAATAATAAGTATGAGTATTTCGTTACGCAATCATTATTTGAGTGAACAAAACTAGGAAAAAGAATGAAATGACCAAAACTATGGAATTTTGAAGTTCTAACGAAAAATTCGGTAATAATTTTATTTTACATGAAAACTGTATTAACCCCAGATTTTAAGAGCAGATCTTCAAACCTTAATGATATTCAACACAAATGTCTTCGTCAAATCATGTATTTTTTATATTAGGAAAATTATTGAAAAGTTCCTAAAGTAGCCATAAATGGTGCCTCATCTCTACTTGAAAAATATATAATCCTTGAGGAGTTTTACATCAAGTTTTTCCGATTTAGTAGGATTTCAGTCTTCAGTACGGTTACTCATTGATGTTTTTCCACCTGGAAAAGTATTGATTTTTCTTACGTACATTGGCGTTATTTCAGGCAGGTTCATTAGGTCAAAATGCTCAGACTAAACACAGAATGGATCAATAGTTGACTTTCTAGAGAGTTCATTTCGTGCATAACGCGATGAGACTATTTTAGTTCGTTTTGCAAAACCTGGACTCCGTACCTGTCACAGAGTTGAATTTTGTGAACAAGCAAAAACTCTGCTTCCAGAAAAAAGTAATAGCTAATGGAACAACAGATAACAGTGAGCTCTCCTTCGTTTTCTTATTATGCTCAGTCATCGAAACCAAATTACATTTCTATGAACGTGTTGAAGTATTTGAGCTTTTTCGTGCGTATTTTGTTGTTTATTCCTTAAGGTAAAACTGAATTCAAAATTTATTGAAAGTATTTCTGAATCGACTTCCTTCAGTGGAGTGTCTGTTCTTTCTTGTTTTTTCATGTCCAAGTTCGTACAACTTGAACTTGGGGACGCAGTTCTGAGGAGAGTCAATAAGCTCGAAACACGTGTCAATGGCTGCTACTAATTGCGGGATAGTGTCTACTTTTGATTTATATATATATATATATATATATATATATATATATATATATTATACAAGTAAATTGAAAGTTTTCAAAAAATATATAAAAACCAACAGAAGAAATTGTGGAAATATCATATTAGAATTAGATCCCACTATTCATACAATATTGGAAAATGGGATCATAAAAATTGGATGGAGACAATGTACTGTGTACGAATACATTGGTATTACACAGTGCTATAAATGTGCGCGTTTCAATCATTTAGCCCGTGATTGCAAAAACGAAATAACGTGTGTAAAGTGCAGTGGTAAACACAATAGTAAGGAGTGTGAAGAAAACCGAAACAAATGTGTGAATTGTGTATATGCAAATCAAAAAACGAAGCTGAATTTACCAACCGACCATACAGCTCATGATAAACAATGTCCTTGTTATCTGAGAATGGTCACTAAAGAACAAGGTAAAATAGAACGTAGTCAGTAGCAATTAAATTTAAATAAAATAATATATCTAAATTGTCAAGGACTTACAAATAATATAGACCTGTTGAGAGTGTATATAAATAATGTGAAACCTATGGTTGTTTGTGTATCTGAAACTCATCTTACAGAAGACATATGTAAGAATGAAATCGATATAAACGGTTATAATTCTGTGAATTGCTTTAGTGAAAACAGAAGAACAGGTGGAGTCACCTTTTATATTATAAATGGAATAGATTTCAATGTAATAAATAATAAGACTATTGATAGTACTTTATGGTTCTTGTCAATTTGTTTAAAAATTCAACAACATAAACTATTATTAACCGGAATATATCGATCACCATCAGGACCAAATAATATTTTTTATAGATAACTTTGAAAATTTTATTGAAGATATACTTGAGTTCACAGGGACACAAATTATCATGGGCGATTTCAACTATGATTATAAAGCACAAAGCTATTATACAAATAAATGTAAATTGTTATTATCAAATAGTGGATTGTATCAGATTGTTAAAGACTACACACGTATAACCAATAATAGTAAAACTCTCATTGATATATATATATATATATATATATGTATAATTAATTTTTCCACTTTTACAGAACCTTGATACTTAGGTATAGAAAAATGATATCGGAAGATAATTCAATTGTATATCAGAATATCGGATAATACACTGGGTGTCCTATTTGAGGAAATTTCAGCCTATCGTAAACCTCACGATTTCTAAATGGTCCTCTGAAATATAAAATCAATTTCGGTATGTAGAACTAACAGACCGCCTATTCATGATTCACATTCAGAATTTCAACCTTCTACGAATTCAAACATCAGAATGATAAGCACTTTATTGTAGCCATGTTTTGACTGAGAAATAGGGAAATTTATTAATTACTCGAAACCAGCTAAATATAAGCGTAGGGATGTGTGTTGCAAAAATAATCTGAAATTAAAAGTATAAAAATTTATAAACGCATAAATTTAATAATATAATTGAAATATATTTGAAAAGGTACTCATATACTCGAATATACTCAAATATACTCAATATTCCTCAAATAATTTGAGAATATATTTGAAATGCCAAAGTTGCTACCATTTTTCGATATAAACAACGACCCCACAGAAGAATGCTGTGGATAAAGAAAATTTTCTCTGAGGAATGCAAAATTGTTGGCTGAAACGTTAAAATATCTTCATGTGTAAATATAGATATACCATCAGTTATTGATCGATTTAATTACCCAATATAACCAAGCGAGGAAATATATTTTCAAGACTAAGAAAATAAGGGAAGATCTTAATTCTAATTAATAATATATATATTAATCATTTGTGTGATATGATTGTTTTCACCTGTTTGGATGTCCCTCCTTAGGCTTAGTTGAATAAACTATTCCGGAATCTCACATCTCAATTGCAAAATAGATTAATATGCATTAAGTTATAATATCGCTATTACTGTCGATGACCAAATAAGTTGTTCACCTCTCTTCCTTTAGTCGCGTGAAAATGTAATAAAACACCGTATAGCGTTGTTGAACGATATATATTTGTTTCCATGTATGGTACCTCTAATTACTGTTTGTGGTTTGCCTTTTTCAGCTCATACGTTCGCGGTGAATTTCATAACGAATTTCGAGAAGTATCCTTGATGTAGAGAAGAGAAACTTGTTTTTTTGCAGGCAATGAGCAAAATAAAGTAATAAATACTGAATCGGAGGGTAACGGGTTCTTGAATAATGACGAATTGGTTAAGATCATCCTTATAAATATTTAATGAAAATATTTTCTTGGGTTATCTCTCATCGGAGTCACTCTTTATAGTTCTTCTGGTCACACAGGTGTTATTGCAAAGTAATTTTTTAATTAAATGTCAACCTAGACTTTTTTCTTGATTGGAAAACTGAATTAAATGAATCTTGTATTGAAATGTTGTAAATAGAAAGCATTTCAAAAAATAATTGCGGAAAAGAACTGATATGGCTTAGGTTATTTACTTCCATATCATATTCGCCAATTACAAAAGCGATATAATTACCGCAATGAAAATAAAATATCATCTAGGGAGAATTTCTTAAGATAAATTATATTTTCTCATGTTTCAACACACTTTCCTATTCTCTCCGAAGTTTTCTTGAAACAGTATTATTGACATCAATATTTCAGCAAAATAATAATGATATAATATTTATTGTGAAACATTCCTTACATGGTACTATTACATTTATTTAATCAATACAGAAATTACTTTTAAGAAGAATGCTCACAAAGAACTTAGTGCAGTTCTGATCTTCCATTCAGTCCACGAACAAAAATATTATTTCAATTTAACCAGGAATTCACAATAGTATTATGTGACGACATTTCGAAAAAAGAATGATCTAAATAATTCAAGACAATTTTACATTGTAGAGTATAGCCATAGTAAAAAAAATAAACAAACATATGATGAAAAAAAAATTATTCATGCATTACTAAAGTTGACTGAGTGTTCGCTGATCTCTTGGTGAAACATTGTTTAATATATTAAATAAAAAACACTTGTCTAGGTTTCACAAAATTTATAATAAATAAATACTTGACAATTGTTTCGGGGTATTACCCCATTTTCAAAAGTTAGACTGAACAACATTTTTTGACCACAATTCTTCAATACATCGTTACCTGCAATAGACTTAAGGCTGATATCGATGTCTCGGAATTAGAGGGACAGGTCAATATACAAGTAGAAGTATTAAATTAAATCTAAGAATTACGGAATAACAAAGAAGGTCTCAAATTAGGAAATTGAGGAACGTAACAATGGTGATAAACGGAAGGAAATTGATCATTTAATATTGGTTTTTTCTTTCGGTGTGAATCAGAAATTTCCACTTGTTTTTGAAGATCCAGAGTTTTACTCTTCATCTGTCACAATCAACACAATAATTCTGGTTACAATTGTCAAGTATTTATTTATTATAAATTTTGTGAAACCTATCCAAGTGTTTTTTTTAATATATCATATATTACTGTCTACATTCGAATCATCAAAGTACTCTTCCACACTATAGTATGCCTATACTGTTAACATCATACTTTGTTAACATCAAAGACTTAGCTCTCTTCTTAAACGAATGAGCATTCGGCAATTTCAAATTCGACTAAATGGTTAAACATTTTAATACTCTTATGATAGAATGAGTACTCAAATTCAGCTGCTTTATGCTTCGGAATAAGTAGCACATCACTGTTCCTTGTTGATTACTGTTTAATTTAATGAACCTATCTTCATTTTCTCTCAACATGCAACAAACATTTATGAATATATAAGCAAGGTAGGTTGAGTAGTTAATTTTCAATGAAGATACGCTTAAAAGATAGTAGTCGATGGATATCGAATATTAAACGACCTATTCGCTTCTATGTAATAACCAAAATATTCAATTATCAACTATTCTGTTCATCATCAAGTGTTTGTCAAGCAAGAAAAATTGTTGCAAATGAATTCACCGTTCAGAAAATATAGCTAATGTTATTAATTTTACTTGAGTTGATTGAATATTCTTTGATCTCTTGGTTAAACATATATTGAATAAAAACACAAGGCTTAGAGATTCACAGAAATATATTGTTGCTTAACAATTGTTTCAGGCTTTTATCCAATTCCAAAAAGTTAAATTGCGTTTATTGGGTTGTTTATATTATGGAATGTATTATTATGAAAGAATTGTCAAGCAACAATATATTTATGTGAATCTAGGCCAAGTAATTTTTATTCAATATACTAATTTTACTTATCATTCAATTATCATTATTTCAGTTCGAATTGTGAACCATCCCAATTCAAAACATTTTTCGACCAAACACAAAAATCCAAAATATATTTGCGTTTCAGATGCTCTTTCTATGCAGCCTACTTGGTTATTACAAGATGAAAAAACTTCAGGATTATTACATATGCAAATTTCAAAGCATTATAATTAATGCTAGTTGTTGCTTCAGAATCACACTGTGTGCGAAAGTTCAACCTACAGTTTGACGCCGATTTTAACGACACAAGAACAGGATGGAAATCGAACCCACCAAAAGCAGCCGAACGCGTTATAGAATTACTCGACTGTTCGGCAATAAGACTCTAAAGCTCATATGAAGTATGAGCAATCATCATAACTCATATGAAATCGTTTTTTAGAATGAACCTGACAATATAAACAAATAGAGTTTTAGGTAAACAATTGATTATTATACCATGCATCGAAATATCAACACTTTATTTTTACAACTTTCAAATCAAAATACCTTAATACTTTCACCAGCTTCATCAGGTTTTACAAAAAAAATTACGCTAATAAATATAAAGCTTCAATTCTGAAATAGTTTGTATCAGATAGAAAAAAACTACTTTAATCTAAAACAAAATGATAGCAAGGAACGAATTACTCGTGGAACGATTTGATGGTTTCATTTCCGTATCTGATGACGAACAGCTCTAGAAACTTCGTCCAATTAAGTTGAACCATGTCTAGTCTCGTGACATCAGTTCATTTTGAATGGTGTGTTTTTGATTGTAATTTCACATGAATTTGCATTATGTATAGTAATATCGATCTATTTTCTGAAATGGAACAGAAAGCTTCGTTATTACTATAATATGATGTAATGAAAAGCTTGTAAAAGTTATGGGGAGAAAACTTATATATATATATATATATATATATATATATATATATATATATATATATATATATATATATATATATATATATATATATATATATATTTACAAAATATATATATATATATATATATATAATATATATATATATAAATATTGCTATTTTACAAAAAATGGCAACTCTGCTATATAAAATGTTTTCTGTTAATTTGCTATATAAAAACAAAACTTGTTAATTGCGGAAGATTCATTATAAACTATTCTTTCCTCAAATTAGTAAATTCAATGTGTAGTTTCATCCCTCACAATTACGGTTATGAAACTGGAAATGTTTGGTTATCATATCATGAGGATTAACATACTGGAATGTCAATTATTATGACGAATCAAATCCTTGAATTCTCTTAATATTCTATGGTATAATTCAATTTTAGAAACATCGGCCATTTAAAATCTTTATAACCATCATAGTTTTAACTTTTTTGGAAAAAGTCTCATTGCGTTTGATCTTAACATAACCTAGTTCTAGTCTTCACTTTTTTTTCGAGTTTTGGAAATATTATAGGAATGTATCAGCAGGAGGTCCTCAAAACTATCAAAATTTTGAGTGATGAACGAAGACAAAGTTTGGAAACCTCTGTTTAGACGTCACGCTTTTACGAAATTTTGTAACTAATATTTTAAAAACAAACCACGTTTATTATCATAAGATTGGGTAATAATTTTAAATGGAACTGCCATTTTGTTTCGTCGATTTCCTCTTTTTCTTTTTTACCACAATAAAAAAAGAATTCTACTCATTAATCATTATAGATTGTCACGAAGTAACGACTGAATCCATCAATAAATTTCTCAGTTTGAAAGAAAAAGAGATAAAAGAAAACAATTGTTATTCTGTGTAATAATAAAATAGAATTAATTAACAAATTTAATTAAACTTTAATGTTTAATTAGATTGTTTTAATTTTGAGCTGATTGTTTTGTTTACATTGTTCATTGTATTAAAATTGATATGAAATGATTTTTTTCTACTCAATTGTAAAAAGAAGTGTAGGTATATTTATTGAAATGTTCGTACTAATTCGATATTTTCTGAAACAGTTTTGTTAACTCAAGTAAATGAATTCACTAAAAATAAACAGTAGGTACTAAATAAATATATCTAAAAATGCTTTATTGTTATTACATTTGATTCTTCGCAGATGTCTTATCGCAACTTATCAAAAAAAATGTGGTATCACTTTCTTTCCAACATCAATTTATTGAACTGAATTTGAAGTTAATTATCGCTTCTGGCGAAGCTCATTCGGATTGTAAAAACTTTATGACAGTCTAGTAGTTTCGACAATCCGGGTACTAGTTTTTAGAGAAGGTTACAATAATGAATGTAAAGAACTGCGAACAAGATAATTTCTATGTCAAATTAGGCATTCATTTTGAGTAAAGGCTATAACAATTCATTATGTACACTGAATACAATAGTATACATTTTTCATGATACAGTACATGTCTCTGAAAACATTGTATTGTGCTTTCGTAATATTTAAACTCGGATACAGATCAACAGTCTGGAATCCTGGTTATCAGTTACACATTGATCAACTGGAGTGTATACAACGAAAGTTCCTGAAATTTTTTAGCATCAGAATTGATGGAATTTATTCACCTATAGACATTCAACATGAAATCTTACAAGTCGACATAATGTGGACACTCTCAGTGCGCGAAGGAAATGCCATGCAATAATCTTCTTGCATAAAATAATTAACAACAAAGTGAAATGTCAGGAATTATTGCAAAGGCTCAATTTTATTGTTCCAAGAGTTTCTTCCAGAAGCGCATTCATGTTCTACCTTCCAGTAGCTAGAAAGAATGTTCCAAAATTTTCTCCATTGCACACGATGTGTGAACAATGTAATATTTTGGGAGCTAAGGTGGATATTTTCAACTGTTCTGTTACTGATCTCAATATCAACTCTGCTAGAACAATCATTTATATGTATTCTCGAACAGAATTCATATTCACTCATATAATTATGTGTGTATACCTAAGTGTTAATATGTGAATGTATATGTATTTGTGTGTTTAAATTTATACGTATGTATAAGTTTGGTCAGCATTTAAGTTTTTTTTTATTCCTATAATTATTATATTTCATTTCATCAGTTTGATTCATATCACAAACTCTTTCATTTAAAATGAAAGTAAAAAATTGCAACTTTTGTACTACCGATTTTGTTTTTTGTATATGTTGTGTTCCCTGTTTTGTAATTAGGACCTGTCCTTAAAACAGTATATGTTAAATAAATAAATAAATGAATTATTCCGGTACAAACTACACATAGATAAATAAAAATTGAGAAAATTGTTGTATCGTCATATACGAGTATTGCTCTAATAAAGACCCTCTCTATTAGCTTTCCTTCAACATCCCCATTGCAGTGGCTGCTACAATTTCATTCAATGCATAGATGAGGGTGCCAAACCCAGTTATTTAACTATTTATATATTGAAACTATCCCCTATAGCAGGGGTAGCCAAGCTTCTTGGTACTTGAAGCTTCTTGAGTCGCATTTCAATAAGTATCAATAGGTAGATATGCAACAAAAAAATTTTCAGAAATTATATGTATTGAAGAGATGCATAAAATTACGAAATATGTGTACCGAACTCAAATACCTTAGAAATTAAACACATTCATTTTACTTCTCTGGATAATTCCTTAATAAAGTTGATTGATTGTTCGTTGATCTCTTGGCATTCTTAAATATATTAAATAAATAACACTTGGCTTCGTTTCGCAAACATTTACAAAGTCTAGCTTTTAAAAATGAGGTTACACCCCAAGATAATTGTAAAGCAATAATTTAATAATTTTTCTGAATCAAGAAGCCAAGTGTCATTTATCAATTCTTTGATATTTGGTGAATAATTGTCGACCGCACTTCTCAATGATTCTTTTAGATCCTGGTTAGTTAACCATTGGTTCACATTGTAATGAAATAATTGGCAAGTAGCCTTTATAAATTTGGCATACGTACTTATGATTTCATTATAATGTATTTCTCTTTGCATCTCATTGATTCAAATTCTCCATATGCTTTTCAGACTAATTTCGATGTAAATTGAAAACCTTGACGTTCATTCTAAGTGAATTGAAAAAAATCAAGAGACGATGTAAAATATTCTAATTCTTGAAATATATTGCAAAATTTCATCAATATCCCTTCTTCTAATTTAAATACTCGTTGAAATTTTATTGTTAATATTGCAACATTTCTTTTTTTCTAGAAAAATGACAGAATGTTCCATGTTCTTTTGAAAACGTTGTAATTCAGTTAAAAGTAATAGTAAAGGAATAAATATACACTGTGAGTGATCAGATATTATATTATCTTTCCTCTGCAATTGTAAATTCAGTGTCTACAAGTGTTCCATGACATTCATAGTTAAAACTGTTCAATGTATTAACCAGTCGTCATTTTAACATCTCTCTCATTCTCAACTTGGAAGGAAATGAAAGCTGTCAAATAGGTCCACTTAGTCTTACATATTTGTTGTCAGTAATTTGAAAGAAATTTTAAAACACATACGAGGATATAAAAATTTTTGAAATATAATAAACACAAGAATGAAAAGGCCTGGTACATTTATTGACAGCTACAAAAATTATTCAAATAGCCCCCTCCTGCACTTTAGATTAAAATGGTAAATAAAACACCGTTTTCTAGATTCACACATATATTCTAAGGTCAATCAAAAGAAGTCTTCGTGAATGTTGAAACGTTGAAATAAATAATGAAAGCGTGAATCAAAAAACCGTATTTTTTTCAAAATTTCAATTTTTAAAGAGATTTTAGAAAGTAAATAACGGGCGCAAACATTCAAAAGTATTTAGAATCGAAAAGCTCACCCTGATTAGTTATTCCAAACACCTGATGAACCGTATTCACCAATAAAAGCACGAGTGCGCGCTGGGCACAAACAGCTAGTTCGAAATGTAATAAACAATTGCCGAAAGTTTTCTTCCCTCCAAACTCCAAAGGCTCCTTCTCCTTCCCTCTCCCGTCGGCGATTCGCTCTTTCTCGCTGCCCTATATGGAAGTCGCGCCTAAGGACGTCAGGAGTCGCTTGCCATTGCCTTGTTTGTAAAGAGTTCAATTCATTATTTCTCGAGGTGGGCAATTATTCTTTTCGATCTCCCACATGCTATTGAAAAGAATATCATTTGTTAATAAAGCGACAATCGTTAGGAAGTTGTTAAATGTCTGTCGATGAGGATTTTCCGGTAAGTATTACTGATATAATACACATATATATATATATATATATATATATATATATATATATATATATATATATATATATATATATATATATATATATGGTATATTGTTCCGGGAATACATCCATTTTTTCAGTCACCAGACTCCGAGTAATCGATAACCATCATTTGAAGCATTGATAATGTCAAGTGAGACCTTGACGAAACGTCTGCCTGTTCCCAACAGGCACTCAACAAACCAACGGATGTATTCCCGGAACAATATACCATTATATTTCTCCATCCGTGAATCTCTACGTTCAAACAAATATATATATATATATATATATATATATATATATATATATATATATATATATATATATATATATATATATATATATATATATATATATATATATATATATATATATATATATATATATATATATATATATATATATATATATATATATATATATATATATATATATATATATATATATATATATATATATATATATATATATATAGTGGTAAACTTCATTTAGCACAGCCAATACACTTTACAAAAGACAACTTATATATACAACATAAACAACATATTTCACCCTAGATATTATTTTTTACAAAATGGTACAATAATTTTTTAAAATCATTATGATTCGCACATACTTTTAGGTTCGGATAAAAATAAAAAACAGAAGAAAAAGAAAGAAGCTTGAGTGGTTTTTGTACTTGAGGCCATGCTTAATGAAGAGTGTGAGGAAGAAGGTGAGCTAGACTGGAGAATAATGAAGGTGAATTCGTGGACTGAAAGAAGGATTGAGAGCGAATGAGATCTCCTGGATTTCAAAACAGAAGTTATAACAAATCTGGATAATGAAGAATAATGATATCCAAGGGAAATTAGACATATGGTTAGGCAGGATATTAAGAGGTGTATAAAAAAGGTGAATGGTGTATGGGAAAGAAGAACGAATGAAGGTTGGAACATGAATTAGGAGAGAATGACCAAAAATGGAAGGTGTGTTGGAGGTGGTCGAATGGTTCGAAAAGTAGGGAAGAACCAGGAAAATATAAAGGGAAGCGGTATTGCGGGGTAATCAAAAGAGGACCATAGTAAACTGGAGGAAGTGGCAAAGAACTGATAAGAATGGAAAGGACTTGTAAATCAGTAAGAAAAGGAAATGGCACGAAACTACAACTACATTGTTGAGCATTTTTTTGGAAAATGAGCAGTTAAGACTCTACTCGGGCCGCACTATCTTGACTCATCCAACAGTTCCATATTACACATATATATATATATATATATATATATATATATATATATATATATATATATATATATATATATATATATATATATAGTGGTAAACTTCATTTAGCACAGCCAATACACTTTACAAAAGACAACTTATATATACAACATAAACAACATATTTCACCCTAGATATTATTTTTTACAAAATGGTACAATAATTTTTTAAAATCATTATGATTCGCACATACTTTTAGGTTCGGATCTAGACTATTAAATACAGTCATTCCTTACGCAAATAAATTATTTTATGTGCGTATACGTATATATGATATACATGATGTACTAATATATGATGTACCTATACTAGCTTCTGTCACTTTAGCAGATTCTACAGAACGTGAGATCCGAGAATATTCAGTTTGAAAACATTGCAAATAAGCCTGTATTTTCAGATGAATCTAAAACAATTAATTGATGAAAGCTGCAGTAAATTACATCAGCTATTTTCGCGTATAGAGTGTACAAATATGTGGAGATAAGCAAACATGTAGTCATATATTTGTGAGTAGCAAAATATACCTTCCTAACAAATTCCGGAAAGTAATTTGTCATAACAATCAACTGAAATTTGATGACTATTTTCAACGAATTTAGCGATTTGTTTCGTCAGTAACCATTCAATATATTCGGTCGTTTCGCGAAGAGAAGTAAAAGTGATATTTCACACCAAAATCACGTATATGTAATCATGTTTCGCTAGCATAATGAATAGCAGTTGATATTTGCCTAAACAAGAGTTGTATGAAGTGTTTCAAGCAGGATTCTTAAACTGTTGAAAGCATTATTCGTTCTATTCTAAATGTGCAATTTTGTTCCTTCCAACATTGAACATTACACTTATCCCGATTTCAAGCCTCACGGCTTTTACACTCTCTCACAGAGGAACTTTCACTTATTCCGGATTTCATATTTCATAGGGATAGGGTATAAGCTGTGTATTATCAGACCAGTGTTGGCGGTTCAATTGGCAGCGATCTTCACGGCGGCGGCCTCCCAAAAACTTCCTAACGGTCCTTCCTGTGGCGAGCAGCACCGATTTCTGCAATTCCTTATAGAGATGTTCGCCCAGTCCTAATTTTCTAATATGATTTTTTGGTATTATACCAGTGGACCCGAATATGATTGGAACAGTTTCGACGACGTTCATGTGCCACTGTTCTCTGTGTGCACAAGTGCCACAAATTCTCGATATTTAGAGATTCTACCAGCATTATTCCCAACTGGGTTGTTTGCATTTGGAATGGTCACCTGGATAAAAGTAGTTTCCCTGGCTCTCTTGCCATTCACGACAATGTCAGGCTTATTGTGGGGAACTGTTGGATGAGTCAAGATAGTGCGGCCCGAGTAGAGTCTTAACTGCTCATTTTCCAAAAAAATGCTCAACAATGTAGTTGTAGTTTCGTGCCATTTCCTTTTCTTACTGATTTACAAGTCCTTTCCATTCTTATCAGTTCTTTGCCACTTCCTCCAGTTTACTATGGTCCTCTTTTGATTACCCCGCAATACCGCTTCCCTTTATATTTTCCTGGTTCTTCCCTACTTTTCGAACCATTCGACCACCTCCAACACACCTTCCATTTTTGGTCATTCTCTCCTAATTCATGTTCCAACCTTCATTCGTTCTTCTTTCCCATACACCATTCACCTTTTTTTATACACCTCTTAATATCCTGCCTAACCATATGTCTAATTTCCCTTGGATATCATTATTCTTCATTATCCAGATTTGTTATAACTTCTGTTTTGAAATCCAGGAGATCTCATTCGCTCTCAATCCTTCTTTCAGTCCACGAATTCACCTTCATTATTCTCCAGTCTAGCTCACCTTCTTCCTCACACTCTTCATTAAGCATGGCCTCAAGTACAAAAACCACTCAAGCTTCTTTCTTTTTCTTCTGTTTTTATTTCTAAGATTTTTTATTTCTTTCAGATATACACTTCCACTAGTAGGTACATAATTTATCCAACGCTATATCCAACTCCTGTCATTTTCCAGTTAAACTATTGTCGAAAGAGTAGGCTGAACAATGAAGTTATTATGTGGGGTCACTTTTAAAGAATAGTTGAATCAAAATTTTGTTTTATTCTAATAATATTAAACAGAGCTAGAAAGTTTTGAGAACGTTGCATAAACATGAATAACCATCACATTAAAAAGAAAGAAACATAAATCTCAATTGGCAAACATGTATCTTTCCTAAGAAATATATTCACACTATCAAAAGCCTTCCTAAGTAACATAATCTTTGAAATGCATGAAGTGTCTCTTCAATTATTTACACCGTTAACTACTAAAATGAAAAATTTCTTTTGAAAAATTTTTATATGATAAAAAAAATCAATAAAAATTATAAAGTATAAGAGTTAATCCGTATAAAATACACTTCTTTTGAATTTGTTATTTCTCATGCAGAGCAATAAAAAGTTTGAAAACTTTCTGACGACGAATATTGTCCAAAAATCAGATTTTACAATGTCGAATATTATTTAACATTTCAAATGTTGAGTAGTTTGTTCACCGATTGGTGTAAATTATTTTGACATTGCCCATTTATTAAATAATTGATTGAACCCGATAATTGAGTTATGTTACTAGAATTAAGTGCAATTAATAATTTTCAATTATCACCATACTTTTCTCACATTCCAAGAAAACTGTATTAATTATTGAAATTAATTGGCTCTTTGTGTTTATTAAGTGTATGGTATATGCGACAAAGCGATATTTATTTACGTTGCGTTGATTAGCAGGTAAGTATTACTTATTGACATGTTATTATTTGTTTTGACTAAATGAATTGATTTGAGTACTTTCTTCAGTATACATCTTATTGGGTGTTACATATCAGGTGTTCTAAAAGGAAATATCTATCTGAATATTTGATTGAATATAACTTTTTTTAATATTTTTAAGGCAGGTTTATTTCTGAAAGGGAACTGAAATACAACTTCGTCCTTTTTTTGGAGTTGTTGTCCATACGTAGAAATAGATATGATATATGAAATTATATACGCATATAGAATTATTTTGAAAAAAGGACTACTTTCATGATGTTTTTCATAATTTTTCTAATAACTTTTTCAATTCATTCAAGTGTCCATTTCAACTTCTTAAGATATTTCTTTAAAGTATCGAACAACCAATTTTTATATATTCATTAAAATATTTCAAAATGCCAGAAAACCCAGAGAATAAGAATATGATACACTTCTTAAGCCAATGGAACCAGCAGGTATTTTCCTGATAAAGATACGAAAGACAAAAAAATAGTGCAATTTTTCATGATCATTTTCTTTCTGTCATTCAATAAAGCCTATTCATTAAAGTTTTGATAAAGTTACAATTTGTATCGAAACATCTACTAACGTCGGTTGTCGCTAAGAATCAAACTTTCTTAGTTCAAACATAAACTGTCCCAGAAACTTTCGAGATTATATATAGGTACATATATATAACCAGAATTGTGGCATTTTCTACATTATCGTCGGCAACACTAAGCTGTATTGGAAGTATGTCTTCTGTTATTGATATCAGTATCGATAACACTGGGGAACAATTCAGTAGCAATACAATAAGTATCGTTATTGATATAAGTATCGATAACACTGGAGAACTATTCGTAACATAATTTCTGTTGACTTCGATTTTTAGGCTGTTTTAGAGCTAAATTGACATGGTGATTCCAAAACTTTAATCACTTTTTTTCTATCGCGTCAAGCTTTTTTTTCTACAGTTGCTGCGCATACTGGAGTGCTTGAGAATGTGGACAAAAGGAACACGTGGTAAACTTCCGTTTGGTATACCAATGATTTGGCGAGAACCCAAAGACCACTCCAATGATGTTATTTTTGTATATTAAAAACTGCAGGATGTAATAAAAAATATATATATAAAATTGATTATCTTAGTTTGCCGTCACCTATACGCCCTGTGTCGCATTCAGCTGAAATTCCAGTGCCAGTTTTTCAAGAATTCATCTCCTCAGAAATACAAGTTGAGCGGCGATCGAAGTGACCCCAGCGACATAGATTTTAATGTTGACGATGATTCTGGACGTAAAGGCTTTAATAAGCATGAGTTGAATGACTTAGTACGAGATTTGGGACTATCCAAAAAAGAATCAGAACTTTTAGCATCAAGACTGTACGAAAATTCACGAATTTCACGACTGCAACTCAACTGAATGGCGAATGTTTATAGATAGCTCAAAACGTACATTGAAGTGTGTTCTCCTCCACAATTTATATGACTGAGATTGAATTCTCGCAAAACTCTTGCTGAAACATATTTAAATATTAAATTAAATTGAACATTTTTTTTATTTAATAGTGTTGGCGTTTACTTGATGTGAATCCATTATAATTGAATATAAACTTAAATTCAAACACTTGAACTTATGATTTACACTTTATTTACTACATAGCATGACGCGTTTCGTCGTTACAAACGACTTCTTCAGAGGCAAACAGAATAAACTGTTTACAGAGTAATCATTATTCTGTTTTCATCTGAACAAGTCGTTTGTAACGACGAAACGCGTCATGCTATGTAGTTAATAAAGTGTAAATCATATGTTCAAGTGTTTGAATTCAAGTTTATATTCAATTAAATTGAACAGTTGGTTTAATGTTTCACGAATATTTAACAATATCAATTCGTCATCATGTTTCGAGCGTGAGCTCATCTTCAAGACTATGATTCATAGTCTTGTAAATGAGCTCGAAAAACATGTTGACGAATTGATATTGTTAAATATAATCGTGAAACATTAAGCCAAGTGTTTAATTGAATTTAATGAAGAAATTTAAATGGTTCAGTCCCAATAGGTCATTCAGTGTCTTTTCATGAATAATTCGAAGACATAAAGAAAGTTATTGACTTGTTGCTATATAACTTACACGAATGGATCATCTGTGTTGAACTTAAAATGATTTGTTTCCTTCTTGTCCATCAACGCGGATATATCAAGTTATTGTTGTTGTGTGTATGTATGTGGGACAGCAGAGCTCTTGAGAAGCATTGGTTGCAGTCAAAGTGGTCTCCAAGATCTGACGTGAAACCTGGTGATCCAAACATTCTAAATCAGCCACTTGTCGACAGAAAAAAAAATTATATTTCCGCCTTTACATATAAAATTAGGTCTCGTGAAGCTTTGTAAACTGGAGGGGGCTGTTTTAAGTATATCATTTCGGCATTTACTACCTTGTCATATGGGAAGATGAAGGCTGGTGTCTTTGATGGGACGCAGATTCGGCACTCTTTTAAAAGATGAACGTTTCATTGAAACAATGATCGAACTTGAACAGAATGCTTGGTTAGCATTCAAAAGTATTATCAAGGAATTTCTTGAAACCCCACGACCTCAGAATTACGTCGAAACTCTTAGAAAGCTTTGAAAAGCTTGGCTGTAACATGAGTATGAAACTGCATTTCTTACATAGCCATCTTTCTAACTTTTCAGAAAATCTTGGCGCTGTTAGTGATGAACATGGTGAGATTCCACCAAGATTTGAAGGTCATTGAGGTAAGGTAGGTACCAAGTAAGATGGGATGTCAGTATGATGGCTAACTAGTGTTGGACATCAAGCGAGAATGTCCCTAGATGGAACATTCTATGAAAGGTTCTAAGCGAAAATGTTTACCCTAATATCTTTTTTTATTTTTTGTATAAACACAATTTAAGTTTTAATATTATAACAACCTTTGTATGAATAAAATATTCTTATATTTTATATTAGAATATTCTAATATGTATATATATATATATATATATATATATATATATATATATATATATATATATATATATATATATATATATATATATATATATATATATATATATATATATATATATACTTATATTCTTTTGCATGCCCATTATTCATGACTTTTAAGGTAAAGAGAGGGTATCCTGGTGTTTGAAAACTTGACGCGATAGAAAAAAATTTATATCATTTTTGAATTCAGAGACCAAAATTTAGTCAAAAACAAGTCACAGATCTAAGACAACAAAATTTCTGTTTCCCAGTGATAATTAAAGCTGCAACAGAAATCAGTCAACTAAAAGACAAATCGGCACAGAAACAGATCAATCAGTTCCTTCGTTCTACAGTTCTTAATTTATTGGCGAAATTGAAAATCAACGACAATGACATTAATGACGAATTTGTGAAAAGTACTACTACCGAATTTCATAAAACAACCGTGAATATGAAGAGACGTTCACTAAAGGAAGACATATTGATTCAAAATAGAATATATCGATTGCATTAAAGGCAATGATTGCTTAAGTGAATATGAAAAAAAGAGCATGCAATTTGATTTTTTTTTAATACTTATTCTAACCTGCTGTATTGAAGCAAATTGGTTCCTCTGATGAATACAAAAATAACTATAGTTAAAAAAATATTTTATAAGGTATTTTCAATTCATAGTAATCATCTTTTCTTAATAGGGAACAATAAAACTGATAATGTTCAGTTCCTAAGGACTGATAAGATTAAGACTTAATAGCACAAGATAAAATTTCATACTTAAAAAAACCAATCAACAACATATTACATTTCCAACCATTATTATTGAACTTAAAATAATTCTACACCCAGATTATAAGATATATCAACCAATTAATTAAATATTTCAAATTTACAAACTTTATTCAATTTTAAAATTTACCTAATAAGCGGTACATATTTCATAAATGTTCTTAGAAAATGGCATTAAAACGACAGAGAAGATTTAGACATGCTGGCGACTGGATATTACCTTTTGTAAGTAACGTTAAGTCTAGACGAAATATATTCGTTTATTGAATTCATTAATTCTATTTAATAATACCTATATGGTTGTATGACATAAGATCAGAAAAGTTTTAGTTGCACGCTCAGAATAACATTTATATTGCATGAAATTTAAATAAAGTTTTTAAATTTAACACCTGCACAGGAAATTAAATTAGAAAGAGAATTACATTAAATAAATCTGAATAATATTGCAATAGGTAAACTATATTGAACATTTTTAATTAAATAGTTTTCAAAGTAGCACGAAAATTAATTTCTGTAAGTGAAATTTCCATCATTAGAACCATGTCATCAAGAAATTATAATTTATTTTTTTTAAATAGCATCGTAGGTACAAAAATTTGGTTCCACCGAATTATAGCAATTTGAATGTGTTTTATTTTTTGTGGGCGATTGAAATAGTTCCACGTGTCAATCAACGAATACAAGTAACCAACCTCGCTAAACTCAACCATGGGTGAGTCATGACCCAGAAGAGGCGTCTTGCCATATGCGACCAGCAAGATCGCCTTGATTTTCATGGTCTGTAATCGATGGACGTCCATGATTATTATCTTATTAGTTTAACGATACGTTTCCTACGATTTATATTGGTACATTAGCTTTTGATTCCGGTGAAATGTAAACAGATGGAGAGTTATATTATATATTTGAACTTTTCATGAATCTAAAAGCCTAACAATTAATATTTTTGACTGAAATACTGAATAAATTATTGATTTCGCTAGCATTTTAAATAATTGTTCAGTATTTCTTTTGTCTGATGAGTATATCTATCTAGGAACTAATTTTGAGATAATATTCTATGGACCATATAAGGCTCTGGCTATATCAAGAATAATGCTAACTTTATTGTATTGTTACTTCCGTTTTGAATCGAGAAATTACTTTAAGCCTTCAAATACGAACTATACGGCTATGAAAATACCAATTCGAATTTAATTTTAAAGAATTTATGCTTTCATTTCAGATTTTATTCAGTTGTAGATCATATACGATTTTTATGTGATCATTCTAAATTGTGACGGACCATTCTTTTTTATATTCATTCAGTGGATTTTTACGTACTAGTGTTGACGAATGTTAGACATATATTAATTTTTTTTTGTCTCCAGTATACCTACCTTTATATCAAGTACCAACTGTTTTTGAACTGAACAAAATCATAAAGTCGACTTGAGTACCTAAATTTATATGGAAAACCTTTAAAAAGAAATTATATAAGCAGAGAAAATAAATTATTTCTAATGTATTCAATACCTATTAATTGAAGGCAATTAAAAATATTAGGAAAACTGTGTACCTCAATTAACTTAACACCTTAACCACCATCATTACATCAGAGTTATATTGAGTTCATCAAAATCATATCCGAAAATCTCTATTGAATAAGAGGTAATATTTTACAGGGGAGTACGTAATAAGATACCTAATCTACCAGAGTCAAGTATAATTTTTTTTTCGATAGATATTTATTGATGCAATTCAAATTATTACATTTTTAGCATATTCAAATTTAGCAATTTAGCATAACAAAAGGGGTTAAATTTAGAAAAGATGAAAAAAGTATAAATAAAATAGGTTATTATATCCAGTACATAATCTGTTAAAATTCATCACATGAGTAGTAACTCTTTCGCAATAAAAACCCTTCAATATATCTCTTGAATCTGGCTTGATCAGCATTCCTCACATAAATAGGTAACTTGTTATAAAATTTAAAATAAAAGATTTACTGGCCATACTGTGATTTGCCCAGTCTGCTCCATCCTGTACGTAGATCCTGTTTATTATATGCCCTGCCTTATATATGTGAAAATGTGCATTTGACCTAACATTGATATTTTTTTCAGTTTATAAAAATACGTTACTTATTCCTAAATATAAAAACAAGTGAAGTCAGGATTTCTAGCTGTGAAAATGCATTTCTGCAGCAGGATCGGTAGTCTAGATTTCTCAATAATCTAGTACACCTTCCTTGAAGTCTAAGAATATACATTACTCCAGAAGAGCAGCCCTATAGAAGTATACCACATCTTATGTGTGACTCAACAAATAACGCGAAGTACGCTGTTCAGAAAGCATGGAGCGACACCGAGCCACATAAATTACGGATGAGGAATATACTTTTCGTAGAATATAAACTTAAATTCAAACACTTGAACTTATGATTTACACTTTATTCACTACTTAGCATGACGCGTTTCATCGTTACAAACGACTTCTTCAGATGCTTACAGAATAATAGAAGTCGTTTGTAACGACGAAACGCGTCATGCTATGTAGTGTAAATCGTAAGTTCAAGTGTTTGAATTTAAGTTTATTTTAATTATAATGGATTTACATCAAGTAAATACCAACACTATTAAATATACTTTTCATGATCCTATCGAATAATTAACTTAGATGCGTCTTCCATGTTAAACCATCATCAATAGAAACACCAAGAAATTTTATTGAATAATTTTGATCGATATTCACATTATTACGTGTCAAAGAAATTAACGTGCGACCGTTCTATCCGAATGTATTTATTCATTTATTATTATGTCCACGTTAATTTATTAGCAGAGAACCATTCAGACACACTAGAATCTATCTTATCACCTAACTTATCTGTGGAAGGCAGGTCAGTATTCCAAAGAGACACACTTGTGTCATCCGCAAACAGTTTTGCGAGTCATACGGTAAGTAATCGGGAAGATCGTTGATGAAGACCAGGAAAAGCAGAGGGGCCAGTAATGAGTCTGTGGAACCCCGATATCCACCATCTCACACCCCTAATACTGTTTCTCCACCACCACCGAGAAGAATCTATCTTCTAAATACGACTGAATACACCTCAAAGAGTCAAAACCACACTTCTACAGCTTGCTCAGCAAAATCAAGTGGAAGATGCAGTCAAAAACCTTCATAAAATCTAAAAACAATGATATTGAATGTTAAACCATCTCAAAACAATCTAGCGTTATCCCGACCAACTTAAGAACTGCATCTATTGTAGTTCTACCCTTTCTATATCCATATAGACAATCGCTCAAAAAAATATTATCCTCCATGTATTGCAGTAGTTCACTCATAATTTTTATAAATTTTTCAATAATCTTGAAGAAAAAGGGAAGAATAGGGACAAACCTGTAATTATTTTCGTGATTTATATGTCATCTCCTATGCAAAGGAATAACTTTTACAATTTTAAGGCAATTTGGAAATTTACTTGGACCACATATTTATCAGTTTAGACAAAGGTAAAATGATATTTACAACGTTTCTCTCAATTAAATTCAATCTTATTGAAATCAAAGCTTCTATTAATAGTCAATGTTGGATCAAATAAAAGTATGAAGTAATAGCTATGAAGTAACACCGAAATATAGCACCTCCTTAACCTTCATTACTAGTAAGTAGGTACATAATTATCAATATTTCATTATACAATCATTATTTTATTGCCAAACCTGGAAATGCACGAGTGGCCAAAAGTGGGGAATTTTGAAGTTCGTAACAAAAAGTTCCTTAATAATGTATATGAAATCTGTATAAACACTAGATTTTCTGAAAAAAAAACAGATCTTAAAAAATAAATGAAATTCAGCACAAATGTTTATTCCAAATCCTGAATTTTTATATTAGAAGAATAATTGAAGGTTATTAAAGTGGCAATAATTATTGCCTCCGCCTTATTTAGGTAATGTTTGTATTTTTGAATGTTCTATAAATGTATCTATATATTTTAAATGAACACTTGTGACTAATAAATTATATTATTTTAATAAACATAATTTATTAATGTAATAGAACTACTTGAATAAATTACTGCTTTGTATTATTTCATTTCTCGTGTTCACGTGCAAATCCATTAACTACCCCTAAGAATTCACCTTGCAGCCCTTATTTGTATATAGAAATGTAGGCCATCATTTGCCTCACGATTGATTAGAATTATAATCTTATCATATCCCTTTGATCCCCGTAAAAAAATATTTTCAATATTCAAACAGTGAATAACTAGACAAGTATAACAAATGAATAACAATCGAACCAGATTAAATTTTATCAAAAAAAATATAAAAATTTTATCCCATTGAGCTTGTTATATCCAAATACCTGTAATATATGTCCTAAATAAGATTTATCAATCCTAATATGTTCCAACTGTAACAGTAACGTGAAAATGTTATTAAATCAACTTTTATTGTAATAGAAAAGTATAAATAACAGTTAATTAATAATATCACAACAAAATGGCAACAAGTCAAAACAAATAAATTCAACCGGATGATTCTCTAATATGCCCAAATCCATTGATCACTGGGTGACTGGAATAGTACAAATTGAAGTCCATTCTGAAAAAAGAAATCGAAAGCTATAGAAATTTTCAAAAAGATGTGCATATCTCACCAAAGGGAGTGATATAACGGACCCAAAGGAACTGATTAAATCAGATAATCTGCGGGATCGATTCCTGGACAAGCGTAAGCTATTCTAAAAAGGATATAAAGGAATGTGAAGGAAAAGGATAAGGGACTATATTTATAATATTTCAGTTTAATCATATTTCCTTCTATATTTTTCTTGTTCATTTTCATTGAAAAATTGTATTACAAAACAAAATATATACTACTTTGTTACAAACTAAACTTAGACTCATCACGAACTCAAGTATAAAATCATTTAGATTTTTTAAGTATAAATAATGTTCATCTTTTGAATTACTGTATATGAAGTGTGCGAACAGTTATTACGCTATAAAATGTAATAAATGTTTATAAAATATAAATATTTGTGTGAAATCTCATATTTTAGACACAAATCAAATCTTACATTGAATATAAACTTAAATTCAAACACTTGAACTTATGATTTACACTTCATTGACTAAACGCGTCATGCTATGTAGTCAATAAAGTGTAAATCATAAGTTCAAGTGTTTGTATTTAAGTTTATATGCAATTATAATGGATTTACATCAAGTAAACGCCAACACTATTAAATACAAATCTTACACTTAATATAGATTAGCGTTTTGAAGTAGTGGATGGATCAAGTAGAAAATAATAACATTATTAGTTAACAGGAATTACATTGTTTCATTATGAATGGTATGTTTTTATTTTCTTTGTTCTTACTCTTAATTTTTTCTATATTTTTAAATATTGAAAATAGAAACAGCTATATTCACTGATTTTTATGCCTTCTAGGTCATGTAGAAATAGGAAAACCTGAACAAAAGAATCTATATTTTTATATGTACTGTTCGTGAAAATAAACATGGTTTCAAATCAACCAATTTTCAATTGTAATTTAGAAGCAATATGTACCTGAATGAAACTGACTTCTACACTGATTTGGCACATAAGACGAATTAATAGTTCCACAGATCTCAAAATCGGTTCTACTTGATATTGCACATTTATATATTTTCATATTCAAGATATTTTTAAAAATTTTCATTCATATTTTATTACTTGATCAATAAAATACCACATACCTGTATAAGAGGTTGAAAAGTCTGTCATGTTCTCTGGTATCCTTGTTCAGTTCATTGATCTGTTCTAGAAGAGTCAGAAGGGCCGCGGTGAAATCCACATCGTATTGGGATATCTTATCTTTGAAGCTGGGTGCTGCTTCGCCGTTTGTAGATTGACATGGTTGTTGCAGAACGAACTCTGCCTGAATTGTAACAAAATAAAAACGTGAAAAATACAGTACCGGGTTAATAGGAAAGTTGCAGATAGATGCTAGAAATTATATAGGTACCCTTTTGAAGTTCAGTTCAAGTAAGCTCGATATAAAGTTGAGAAAGAATTATAATTGAGTGCTATTTAACCTATGCATGGGGTAGAGATATGGAGAACCGTCATATACAGGAGTCAAACCGAAGAAAAGTATACCGTCAGTAGTATTTAACATCAAATTATCTCAGAGCCAATTTAGGAAGATGGCTCATTATAATTAAATTCACACTTGTGAATTTTACGAGTGGAAATATTTGATATTTTATCGGCCGTATTTCTTAATGAAATAGAGACAGACAAGCTCTCGCCTAATCAGAAACTACCTTAAAAATGTGACGGAAATAAAGGATCATATTCTACACGTTCTCATGGAAATTTAAAATCTTGCTACCGTGGTACCACAGCAACTACGTGGTGACCAATGGTTACGTCAGTTTTTGACTTTTTTTAACCCTCAACCTAGTCAAGAGATTTGGTGGGCAACCTGGCCAGAACCCGCTTATCTCAAATAAGAAACTTGAAAAAATAATATTTAAAAAAAGATTGCTTGGATCGTAATCTAAAATCACGGTAAAAACTCGAACTATAAGCAGAGTGCTACTTGAATTAAAATGAAATATCTATTCAAGTCCTCATTACTCATTAATGGAGACTTATACAGGAAAATATTTTCCCTCTGTTTTACAATTGAAATTGAAAGACAAACTCATTTGATATTACTAGAAATATTGGGTTGGATGCCTAACCGCTCTACTTTAATTGAGATTTGGTTGAGTACATTTGACCCAGCCAGCTCATAGCTCACTCAATTTTTGGACCCTCCCCTATATGAAATAAGATGAGATTTGGCACAACCCCCACTGAAAATTTACGTAACTCGAGCATGTATTCAGTTGAACTTTTACTAACAACTCACGTAATGATCTTCTGTGAGATTAGACTCGACACCCCAATTAATATATTTCACATATGCATTTAATAGGATAATTACATTTCGTATAGGTAGCCTACTATGATATCCATTCGAAATAATTTATGACTTACAGCCTAGAGAAAATTGATTGTTTCGTAAAAAGTTCATGCAGAACGTGTTTTCATATACGCCTGGTTTATTGAGTATGTAACCGAGAAAAGGATATAATATTTAGACAAACTTCAGTCCGATTTTTTCCTTTATGGTCAAAGGAATATTGAAAATTGAGAAAAGATGATATAATTTTTTCAAATATGAACGAGGTTTATACAAATGGAGAAATATCGAAAAAAAGACCTTAATTAGTTTTCGATGTTGAACACTAATTCGAAGTGATTAGATTAGATGTAAAATAAGAAAAACTATATCTTTAAAATACTATACTATACTATACTATATATACTATATAAAAATTTTAATTAAATGTCCTTATGAACAACACCTACTTTGATAATTGAGTAATGAACATGCTGCATAAAAATAAATTTGTTTAGATTCATTTGTTAAGTTAGGACTAGTATTTTCCGTTATTTTTTTCAAATGATAATCTAGTATATTATAATTTCCAATCTTCTAAGAGCGAAATAACTGAAGGAACAGGCTGCCAAGAATCTTATTCACAGCAATCGATACTTATTATTACAAGAGAACTTCATTTTCACTGAAAATAAACGCAAAACTCGGATTTTATAAGTGAAAATTAAATACAGTTTGTGAACCTATTGTGCCATAACTCAGGTTCTTATGTATATCTACATACAATAACATTTTTAAAAACTGAAACACATACAAGCAACAATGAAAATAGAAGAGATAAAAGCATCTCGCAACTTAGAAACTCAAGAGAAACATTCAGATGAAACGGTTGAAGGCATGCTGACACAAGCTCAAGCCAATTCTTGAGTAATTCGTGTATCGATGGTTTTGCAAAATACCTGTGCAGTGAAGGACTCAAACATTGAGTTAGGCAAGGACCCCAGCTCTGCTTCCACAAAGTAGCGTTCCGTCGTCTATGCAATTGTGCAAGTAAAAAATAACGAATATTTCTTAATACACAAAGTGATGAATTAACTTAATGCCACATAAAGAAAGTGCTCTATATATATATATATATATATATATATATATATATATATATATATATATATATATATATATATATATATATATATATATATATATATATATATATAGATATTGACCTTGGAATGTTGCTCTTATGATGCTCGTTAAATTTAGAAATATTGAGATGCATCGAAGGACTACAAATATCTTTAGTTGCCCCAAATGTTTACATTAATATTTTGAAGAATGATGCATTTAAAAATGAAGTGCCCAGAAAGGGTAGGGCGTACCTTTTTAAAAGTATTTGTAAATAAAATTTAAAAAACTTTGAATTTTGATGTTTAATTTTGATGGTCTCAAATTACATTTCTATAACTATGAAATCTACAAAAAATAGAGTAACACACCTTCCGGCAGAGGTGGCATGTCCAGCACAACTACAAATACCCCCCAACAATTCTGGACACCTGGTATAAAGCTTAATATATAGAATATGTGATAATATTTATTTTCAATATTAATGATATCGAAAATAATTTTCGTATCATTACTTAGGTATGAGATAATCCACCTAGCTATTCCAAGTTCATTACGATTACTAAAATAAGCTTTTGCACATGTTTTTCCTCCATAATTTACAATAAACAATTTATATTTATCAATAATAATATAACTGAATAACTAACGAACTTCGCCTTGAAGTTCATTAAAATTGGCGATAACGATCAAGGTTTCTTGGATCCTGGGAAGACGCCTAGGTAGCAAAATCGTGTAATCTTTCAAATCAATTAAAAGTTGAAGCTGTTAATTGTCGGATAAAAAGTTCACGTAAGTCACCACAACGAATTTATGTTATTCAAGTTTAATCATTCCATGGTCTTAAAATATCGGTAATCAAATCATCGAATCACTCTTAAGGAATATAAACGTAAATTTTGCTTTCCCGAATTATCTCTATATCTTAAAGATAGCTGTTGACTTTTCATTGCTGTCAAGGCAGCTAAAATATACTTAAAATATTCATCTGAAACTTCAACTCGCGCTGGGCCATGTTGCCAATTGGTGTGGTGAATTGTGGAATTATTTTCATTCCACACATCACCCAACTCATTTCATCTGCCTCAAAAATATATGGATTCGTTATTCGCAATGGGAAATATTCAAATAATTTCACGGCATTAATAAGACTATTTAATGCCCTAATCCGTAACAAGTTGTAGTATAGCAGCATGATCTGGCATCCTATTTATACTTGCCATCAACACCATCTTGAGGCCATTCAAAGAAGGTTCTTGAAATTCTTAGTTTGGAGGGAGGAATAAAGTTTATCCACAGAGAGGAGTCGATCATGACGAATTATTGAGTCGATTTAGTTTAATCTCATTGCAGAGCAGGAGAGAAGCTTTATCACTCAAATGTTTGCACAAATTACTGCACAACAGTATTGATTGCCCTCCTGCCTTGCCCGCCTTGAAATTTCGTGTTCCTAGGCAAAATTCCCATACCACAGAATTATTCCACCTAGGGACTCCAAGGATCAACTCGCTAATACAATCCCCCATTTGGTTTATGGAGTCTACATTCGAGTTTATGGAGTCTGAATTAGATCGAGTTCTTTGTAAAATTTCAATTAAATTAAATTTTTAATTTATTAATTACTTGATCAGTTTTTTTTATTAGAGGAGCTCATTGTTATATTTCTTTTCATTTCATTTATTTATTTACTTATTATACAACATTATATTATATTTTCTATAATAGGGTATTATACCTGTTGAGAACAGAAAACTTATTATTATTAATATTATTATCTGTGCCAACGCAGCTGAATTAAGCTTCGAAATATTTAACATATCTTCTTGTTTATGTTTATGTCAATACGTGATGATTTATGCTTGCTTTTTCTACGAGCTCGTGACATTACCATACCATAATGAATGGTGCAAAGTACAAGAATGTTTCATAGCAATTATGTTTAAAGGTAAAATAAATCTAAAAATCTCATTTTAAATAGACTGATCCTTCCATCCATCCATCTCAAATTGGAAGTCAAAACTTATTAGTTTCTAATATTGTATAATACAATATAAATTACATGAGAAGGATCAAATATAAACGAGAATATTTGCACCGAAACATCTAATTCACTGACTGAATATAGGCTGTAGATAAGGTAAAAAAGAGAATTCATTTCTAAGTTCTGCTAATCTATGATATGATATGAAAAGAAAATGAAGAAATGTTTCGTTTGAGTAATTCATATTTGATCCACACTACTATAATAAATAATGAAATGAAAGTATATTGTCATAGGTGGATGAATATATAACAAAGCACAGACTTTGGTCAACAAAATTAAATGATATTTATTAAAGCGAACATATTCCTAAAAATCTAATTTCTTACCTGCATAAATCGGCAGAAGTCTAAACAAATTGCTAAAATTTTGACAATTGTAGCTAGAATATGTGGTATGGTCAGCATACAATCTTTGAGACAGCTATCCAGGAAATACGAATGACAACATAAAATTTCGTCTACGTTGTTCACCTGAAATTCATATCGGTAAAGTATTTGAAGTAGTATATTCAAAACTTCTTTCATTTATACTTCAAAAGATTATATGCTTCCTAAAGACTGATCTATCAAACTACTATCTACTGATTTTCAAATATTTATGTCGTACTTGCTTGCCTTAATTGGAATTATTCTATCAGTACTAATTAATGACTAAAATTTCAACTCAATAGGAAGTTCTTTCAAAATTGTTCTTTATTGTTATCAGTTTTTATTTTGAAGTGTAGCAGTAAGTGTTTGAGATTAAAGAATAGATTGCCTTCCCATTTCAGATGTTTTATTGTATAACAAAAAGAAATCAAAAATAAATTATCTAATTGACTAAACATACCTTCGATATTTTTTGCATAAAAGTACACCAATGTGGTTCAATCACCTCAACCATCATATGGTATTCAAGGTTTTGGACGCAATGCAGCATTTTCTGTCTGAGTGCAAAAGCCGTCCTGTAATGGCTAGCGTCCTCGAAAGCAAATCGCTTTGCCACCTTATTAGCCCTCCATACCTGACAGATCATTCGGTCCACATGTTTGCAGTAGAAGAGATGGCGGAAGATCATTTGATAGCAAGCCAAAGATTTACGGTTCAGAATTAGAGAGAGTGGCCAGTGTACCTTATAGCTGAACGCGAACGTCTCGATGGCAAGAAGCGTCTTCTGCTGCTGTATCGATCTATACTCTGCCAAAGTTGCAACAAAAATTTTTTAAATATTTATTACATGTATTTGTACCGCAATAGATCGCAAAGAAAATTCAACAAATTTATATATAATATTTATTGTATTAAATAAAAAAACTCTTGGCATGGTTTCACAAAGTTTATAATAAATACCTCACAATTGTTTCGGTGTGTTACCCCATTTTCAAAAGTTAAAATGAACAACATTTTTCGACCAACATTCCTATATACCTATACATCGTTACCTGCAATAGACTGGTCAATGTCTCCAAAGTAGAGGCACAGGTCAATATGCAGGTAAAAGAATTAAATTGAATTTAAGAATTATGAAATATAACAAAGAAGGTCTTGAATTGAGAATTTGAAGAAAGGAACACTCGTCACTCTTAACACTATAATGAATAATTCACACAATTATTCACACCGGAGAAAAAACCAATTTGAGACGATCAACTTATCTTCAGTTTATCACCATTGTTACTTTCTTCAATTTCGTCTTTGTTATTCCATAATTCTTTATTATGTATTAATTCTTTAATTATTTAATTTAATGTTTTTACCTGTATTTTGACCTGTGCCTTTACTTCAGAGACATCGATATCAGCCTTAAGTCTATTGCAGGTAACGTGTATAGATATATAAGAATGTTTGTCGAAAAATGTTGTTCAGTTTAACTTTTGAAAATGGGGTAACACCCCAAAACAATTGTCAAGTATTCATTATGAATTTTGCGAAACCAAGCCAAGAGTTTTTTATTTAATATATTGAACAATGTTTCACCAAGAGATCAGCGAACATTCAATCAACTATACATATAATATTATTTGATGTAAAACATAATATTTATAATGAAAAAATTTGCAGCCCAGTTTAATAATTAATTGATAATTTCAAAATATCAAACATTTTATATACTTCTACATAATTTTTCCAATGCAACAAGAGATATATTATAAATACAGTAATTTCGTTGGAGGTAAAAAATCATTACATCATTCCACATTGCATTTTAGCTAACTAGTTTCCTGAAATGTCAATCGCATTCAAAAATGTTCTATAAGTGAACTGTAATTCTGCTTTAGTGTTAGAAGTCTAAATTACTATAGAAGTAAAGTAAAAACATAAACGAAATATTCCTAGTGCTATTGGTAAAACGGTTTTAAAAGCATGGAATTAATTGATTTTCCTAACTTGCATCCATTTAAATATTAATAACTCACAAATGGTCTTACCCTGCTCAGCGGTCGTTTGTATGCTCAGTATCTTAAACATCTGAAATTGCAACCCATGTTGCAAGAGTTCTGTCTTCAGATCATCTTTATATGGATCATTGAGGGCACTGGAGAGCCTCAACGATAGGTCCATAAGAGCTTCCAGTCTGCCCTGAATTACATCGCCCACTTTTTTGCTCATCTCCTTTTCAGTAAGATGCAGGAACGTTACGATGAAATCGCCTCTCTCCAACAAAAAGTAATTCTTGACTGATTTCAGCCGTCCAATTAAATCTTCTTCTTTGATGACAAGATCAAGAAGTTTTTGACTGGCAATATTGTATGCTTTCTCGATAGCATCAATGTAATGCTTCCCTTCAATTTTGTACTGAATGGGAAGAACTTTGGTTTTGTGAGGTTTTCCTGAAGCATTTTTCAAACTTTATCACAACATGATTCTAACAAGATAAATGTTTTTACATCTATGTTTTCTTGATCATTAATGATTATTCTAATCTGGTAATGTCATATGTTGGCTCAAATAATCACCAACAGAACTACTAAATCATGTGAGTTAAAATTAAAGTTCAACACCCACAGCCATGGTCAGGTATTTATTACAATGTTACTTGATCTCATATTGAAAATTCAGTAGTTTTTCAAAAAAAAGTTATGGATCTTCAGCACATACTGAATTTTAAGTCAAAAATTTCAACTTGTAAGTTGAGGTGCCAATTATTAAAGCAATTATTCTGAAGCAATAATTTATTATTGATTTCTAAGTAGACTTCAATTATTTCAATTGTTCTCACACACCAAACTTGGTGGAACAACATCCAAAGGTCTAATAGTATAATTCAAAACATTTGGCTATATTCTACAACAATTGTTTAGTTTACTTGACATATTTTTTGGGCTGGTAACGTTTTGCCAAGAGTTGATAATATGGATGTTGCAGTAACTTTTAACAATAAGTTAGCATTCCAAAACATATATTCAGTGAGGGAATATTTTTTTTACAATAATAAGGAGTTTATTTCGTTTTAATATAGAATAAACTCATTAAAACTCTGCGGAAATATCTCACAAACTTTTTCAGTGTGTGTTTCAAATGAGAATGGTCATGAGCGTGAATGAAAATGTTAAAGAAAAGTTTGATTCAAGTTAATTATGTGAAACTTAGACAAGTGTTTCATATTACACAAGCTTCACAATTTCAAAATTATTACATATGTAACCCAAACAAAATAACAATTTTACTGACACAAAAAGGAGAAACAATAACAGAAAGGGAAGAGATATCTAATGAATTTGGAAGATACTTTTCATCAATGGCTGAATCTAAAATGAAAGAAAAAGAGGAACAGAAAGACAACACAACACCTACTAAAATTAAAATTAAACAAAATACAGTATTGAGCACAATTGAACTAAGAGAGATAACCGTGACTGATGTTCGGGAAGCGATAAATAAACTGAAAGATAAACCGTCTTGTGGAATAGATAACATACCCTACAAAATATTCAAGAGAACATGCACTTATGTAGCACAGACATTACAGTTTCTTTGTAATTTGGTCATACAACAAGGAAAGTTCCCCCAAGCACTCAAAACAGTTAAGATAAAACCGTTATACAAAAGAAACGACACACACAATATCGAAAATTACAGACCAATATCAATACTGAATATGTCCAATGTCCAAACTTATAGAAAAGATTCTTTATAACAAGATAACAAATTTTTTGGAAAAATTTAAGATCCTCAAAACACATCATCATGGGTTTATACCAGCAAAGTCAACCGAGACAGCAATTGTGGATTGCATTGCGTAAACTTACATGTGCCTCTATATATATATATATATTCAAACTACTCATGTATATAAGGAATAAAATCGGGGAAATAATTAGAAATAAGGATATACATGAATACATCACTCGAAATTCTGACCAACTAAGAATAGAAAAGCATCTTAAATCAAAATATAAAAGAAGCCCCGACTATATGGGCATCACGTGCTATAACAAACTCCCCAAGAAGATATCAGATATCAAATCTATCAAAGCCATTAAAATGTCAGTCAAAAATTTATTGATTAAGAAGGGATATTATACAGTTAAAGAGTACCTGGAAGATACTACCTTCGAAGAGATCCAAAAACCAAGGGAATTCCAAGAAAATAAATAAAAAGGGAAAAAAAGAAAAAAGAAAAGAAAAAAAAACATTTGCAGTTACATATTATTATAGTATTGTATTTTTGACTCTTGCATTATGTAAGGTTGTGGCAATAAATTATTATATTATTAAAATTATTATTAAATGATTATTTGACGTAGTATAATGATACACTTACCACACTGTCTGATGACATTAAGATATTTTCCTGACTTTAATATTTTATCAGCCATCTGTTCTAGAAATTTGGGAATTCTTTCTCTTCTGATAGAGTACTTTTTATCCCAATAATCTGAAGAATAATCAATTGGCATGTCTTCTTTCTGTACAACCTCATTGTCTTCAATCAAAAACTGTAATGATATTCTCAATCATTACACATACTGTTACTCTCATTAAGTAAATTGATTTAATTGAAAGTGAATTAGGACTGGATTACAATCGTTTGAAAAAATTTTTTTGAAATTTTTCATTGATATTTTTTTCAATGTTTTACTATGAAATTTCTTTGATTTTTCTAAAACATATTAAGTTTTTCCTTTATGAGTAAACTTAAAAATACAGGATAATGTACAGCTGTTTCAGAAAATATTTTTTTAAAGTTTACACTTTCACGATCCTATTGAAATTATATTAAGATAATTAAGATATTAAGATACACCATATAACTACAACTTTCATAATATTTAACATATATTATATTATATTAGCATATAATACTGGTGAACTTTTACCTCTTTGATAGGGTCTGTGATAATTCCACGATAAATCCACATACTCAACATCTTCATATAAGGTACACTAGCAGCCTCCATAAGACTTACATAGAGATTCTGAGTTTTATCGTCTCCAATAGAGCTTGTAATATGATCATGTAACAGGCTAAGGACTTTCCCACCTCTAGCATCCGACTTAAAAATGATTTTTTTTATATTAAACAAGTCAATAATTCTGATTTTAATATTTTCCATTCTATAAATTCATGTATATTTATTTGTTTGATAATCAATCAAGCAATTTCTCTGTGATAATTCAAATATGATATAAATAAAAATAAGGTATCCTTATATAATCTGCCATTTCAATAATTTTATTTTCATTTTATAGTTCATAAATTTCAATTAATTTAAATTTTCAACTACCTTACTTATTGAAGAAGCGATTCTTGCTGTGACACCAAGTGTTTGCATATTTCTCTGAATGAAGAACCAGAGTTTCTGCAAATCCAGATTATCTGCTCTATATTCACTCTCTAGTTGGACAACAAACAGCTGAAATGACATCATAATTAGTTTGACCCTCAAAAAATTACATAAACTGTATCAACATTATAGCATCACAAATGACAATACTAAATCATTAACTCAATGAGATGTTAAGTTAATTTGATACAGATTTTGATAGGGTAAAAATGTGATTTCATTTTAAATTTAAGCACATAGTTTTTTATTCAGAATATTTTCAATGGGTTTATTTATAATGGATCTACTCCCATTAGAAAGAACTTTTGAATGATATACAAATAAATTATTGTATATGTGAAAAATTACTGCATATTTGAGAAGACATTTTAAATCAATTTTCTATACAAATTCTATTCTACAGTAAAATTATGCAAAGAATTCAATTGAAGCTTACAGTATGTTCCTTTATAATAGCTGCCATCTTTTCAGCTAAAGCATTATTAACTTGTCCAAATTCAAACCTCATTTTTTCTTCAACAAACCTCTGTATAATAGAATAGTGACTGGCAAGAGGTAGAATTTGTTTCACCAGCTCTTTGAGATATAATGGCACATTGTCATTTATCTTGAATGATCTGGGTCCATAAACTTCCCTCAGTTCCTCAGGTTCAATATAACAGCCTGGCAAACCTATATAAAAAAATTAAATAAAATATAAAAAACAAATTTTATTTATAAAAATACAAATTTTATATTAAAATACAACTTGAAGTTTTTTTTAGATATTTCAAAGCAAAACAAATTTAACAAAATTTAATATTTTCACTAGTCAAAAAAATTCAAATTCGTTTTTATTTACTTCATTTTATTTTCTTTCTAACAGTTTAAACTTCAACACACTTTATATTTCAATTCTATTTGAAATAATTTGCATCTGTTTTCAATAATCATCACTGCAAAAGATTTATCTCGTCACTTTTATATCAACCTCAAAAAGTTTCAATTCAATTCAAAGTTCAATCTCCCAAAGTGAAATATATGAATCATGCTGTACAACGCCAATACATACTTAGAAACTGCGAATTTTAATACCCATTAATCCTCAATGTATTCAATGTTCAATTGTGAAATTTAGGAAATATCAAGAGATTCAGAACTGCAAAAATTTTCTAAATGAAAAATGACAGATCTTATCTTTACATAAGGTCTATACATATTAAAATAAAATGACTGTAATTTCAATCATTTGACCATCATCAAGCTTTGGGGTGAAAGAAAAGGTGAAATGTTTTGTTTTTTAATTACATAGTTACGATCATGTAGGTCAATTATTTGAATAATATTTTTTTTAATACCTATTAGAACATTCAAGAGATCATCAACCAAAATATTTTCTTGGGACACAACTGGAACAGTAGCAGTATAGGTTCCCAGATTGATACAGGAAAAATCCCAAGACATACTTGGTCTCCTCTGAACCCAAGAAACAACTGTAGGTGTGCTTGCCACTGGTAAAGCTGAAGTATTTAAAACTGAATTCCCAGGTGATGAACGATTCTCAAGTAATGTTGTAGTTACAGCTTTCTTCAGACGTGATCTCACCTATAAACATGAAATTTTTAACAGAACATATCAACTGTCAGCATATCATGAGAAGTTATACAATATCCTTCTCTAGGACTAAAGGAATAACAAAGAAATCATTGAAAATAGTTTCAAAGGTGTGTGAATACAAGTATCACAAAAAACATTATTGACAAAATCTACACACTGTTCTATACTTACTTGTGGCAAATCATCCTTGGTGAAATTAGGTCTCACATTTGAACAACTATCATTCTTTGAAGTTTTATTTAGATAACTTTTCAGTTTTATATCCTGAGTGAACAGTCGGAGTAGATGGATGAATTGATCCAAGTTATCAACACTGAAATATTAAACAATATTATTATCTAAGCATTATTCCAAATTAGTTCATTTTACTTTTTTTGATTGAGGTCTTCAAACATCGAAAGGAATAGCTGAGAATCTTCAAGGTTTTCAGCAATTTGCTGAACTTGACTCTGGACAGTAACTTGTGAAACTCCATAAGCATTTTCTGAAGATTTGTTTATACTTTTCTGTAAAGTTTCTAATACTTTATCAGGTGGTTGATTCCCCCTATGATACAAGAAAATTCATATCAAACTTCTATGTAATAAATATTTGATTAAATAAAGGATTGAATAAATAAAATTCGAAGTCATGAGCATCATCAAAGGAATCAAGGGAAAGAAAACACAGGATACATATGGCATGTCAACTACAATTATTAAAACCATGTCCATTGAAATTGCCCAGCCACTCACGATTATATCCAACCAATGTCTCTCTGAGGGTGTATTCCCAATCGCACTTAAGATAGCAAAAGTATTGCCAATCTACAAAAAAGGAGACAAAAATGACCTGCCTAACTATCGGCCGATATCCATATTGCCAGCAATATCAAAAATTCTCGAAGAAATAATCAAATCTAGGCTCCTGGCATACTTTGAAGGAAATAAATTGCTTGGCAATCAAGAGCATGGATTCAGGACAAGCAAATCAACAACAACTCTGCTGATGGAGGTCATGAACGAAATAGTCGAGTCCCTGGAGGGCAAATGGCCATCGGAGACTGTTTCACAGGATTTATCTAAGGCTTTCGATACTGTTGACCACGATATCCAGCAAAGTAAACTACGATATTACGGATTGGGAGGTGCTGCTCTTGATATCATCTGTTCGTTCCTGTCAAATAGGCAACAATATGTACTATGGAATAACCAACTATCTGGAAGCAGGAACATAACGGCTGGAGTTCCGCAAGGATCGAGGCTGGGGCCCTTACTTTTCGTAATATTTGTAAACGACCTGAATCTGGAGAAGGATGAGATGAACACGTATCTAAGAACACTTTTATTTGCAGATGATACTTCTTTCTTCCTAAAGGCCTTAGATGAGGTAAATCTGAGGATATTGGAGAAATATGTGCTTTCGACATCTAAGCACTGGTTTAGATGTAACTCTCTTGCCATAAATGAATCAAAAACACAAAACTTAAAAATAAAGAGTAACAAAAATAAGACCATAAAATTGCTTGGAGTTACATTGGATGGAGCGCTTTCATGGGAGCCGCACATTGATTCATTGAAAACAAAACTTGCAGTGGCAATTTACACCATCTCAATTGTGAAAAGAGTTTCCTCTAAAAAAAGGTTGAATAAAGGATGATCGTTTTTATTATAACTTTAAATTAAATGTATTTCACATTAATTGAAATTTATTGAAATAAATTCATAATTACATTGCTTATTATAGATAGAATTCTATATCTTACCCTAATATTTCAACTAGTTCTGATACAAGGTGCTGGAGAACAAATTCGCTCATTCTTCAATAAATAAAATATTATTCAAATGAAAACTAATATGCTATATACAGTTTGAATAATATAAACACTATAACGTTTTGACACTACCTTTTTGTTATTAATTTAATTCTATGGTTTGATGCTGTTTCTTGAAAGGAAGCGTTTGAAACACAGCCTAACTCTACTTACGTAGTAAGTAAGTAGAGTTAGGCTGTGGTTTGAAATAACATACAATCGTAAGATAGCTCGATTTTCTGTTCCAAATTTGATTTAATTTGATTTTTTTTCTAAGTATAAACTCATAAACAATTTTACATCATCACAATTATTCAAAACATTATGATTCTCATCATGATTTATATCCTCACAATGTTCTTGGGTCGTTCGGAATCGGTGTTTCAACCTTAATAAACCTTTCATAAGCACCAAAGTTCTTTTGAAAGAGTAATTAGCATTCAAGAGAGTACTCTGAAATTAAAAAAATGTTATTGTTATGATTAATATTATTATGGCATTAACCCCAGAAAAATATTCTACTCAAATAATTTATGTTCATTTGAATGAGATTGAATTCTCGATTAACTCTTGGTGAAACATAATTGAATATTAAAATAAATTAAACTCTTGGCTTAATGTTTCACGATTTATTTAACAATATGTATAGTCAAAATGTTTCGAGCGTTAGCTCATTTGCAAGACTAAACGGGTTTAGTCTTGAAAATGAGCTAACGCTCGAAACATGTTGACTATACATATTGTTAAATAAATCGTGAAACATTAAGCCAAGAGTTTAATTTATTTCAATATATGTTCATTTAATATTAATTAATTTAGAAATGAATGTTTCTATCAATATATTCATAAATATGAATGAAAAGACTTTTTCACAAAGGTTGATTATTTCTCTATAAAATAATTTTAAATACACAAAAGAACTCAAAATAAATTCACTCTACATACTTAATTTTAGTATACATAGTTTCACACATTTGAAGCTGCACGATATTTTGTTAAAAATAAAAACTTAAACTTTGAAATCTGCAGAAATGCTTGCAACGTATAGATCAATAAATCATATAAAAATAAGTTAACAAACTTTGAAATACAGTTTTGAGTGACTTTAAAAAGTAATTGTACTTGAGTCTTAAAGTAACCACAGTATTTTATAAAATTTGGATAAATCATGTTTGAATTCATATGACCAGTTTTATATTTCTATTATGGTAGTTCATTCATGACAAATAATTAGTTTTAACGTAATAGATCAATCAAATTTTTGGTTTATTTGAACGTTCTACATTACATTCTAATCTCTGGAATAACGTATAGTGTAAATATTATTTTGAAACTTAGGAATGTTTTAATATTTTGAATTAATATCAGTTGGAACATGGAATGGTTGAAAAGGAATGGTAAGAGTGGACCTTTATTGTATTGAAAGCGAAAATTATTGTACGAAATTGATTTTCAGCTGAAATTGGAAAAGAAAATTGTCCTCACGGGGAAAGATGTTATAGGAAAAATCCACATCATTTCAAGGAATACGAACATCCACACTGTATTAAACATTCTTCGCAATAATTCAACAAACTACACTTAAGAATGATTTTTTTATTTTAGTGCTGGAATATTTGAAAAATGGTAATACTATCCCTGAAAACTTGCCACAACCGAAAACCTTGTATACAGAACAATTAGAAATTCTCAAAGGCCTTGGAACTACGAAAGCTACTCTTACTTCTAGTAATCAGGCAGGCGCAAGCACTAGCTATGAAAAATCACTAAAAAATAAAGTTAATAATGAAATTCCTGCAGATGAAAAGAATGGAGCTATTCCAAATAAGAAAGCTAAAACAACAATTTATCAATCTGTTAAGGAAGAAGTAACTAGTAAGGCTATTGGGAGTAGGAGTGATATGCTTCAAAAATGGAATTTAAATTACCCTTATTATATTTTTTATACTACAATTCCAAAGTCTCCTGATACTTTGAGACAAAAAAATTCAATTACATTCACAGGTGATTATTTTGAATTTTTTTTATGTATGTGGTGCATTCTTTAGCATACATATAATAGATATTGTTATTTCCATTATTCTTAAATTCTAACTTAAATTCGCAATTAGGACTTTTGCTTCATCTTATTTGCCTCCTAAAAACGCTTCATCCTCTCTGAATACTCTTTCTTCTGTTTATCTATTCATTTTATTCCAGGTTGACGATTTGATTTTTGCTCAAACTTCACATGTGCGATTTTGTAGCAACATTCAGTGCGATCTTCGAGATTTTTTTATTGATCTGTTGTAGATCTTTTTAGACCTCTTTTAGCCACTTTGTTCTGCATTTACTCTTCATAATTATATCGAGTAGTTTCTTCAGGTACTCTGGACTGTTTCGTTCTGTAGACATGTGCATAGAACTTTGCTCATCGTTTTCTGATTTCTTCCGTTATCGTATTTGTCTTTCGATAAAGTTCATTCTGAGGTCTTTTCATTCAAATGCCGTTTCTATTGATTTGCCCATAATCTTTTTGAGAATTTTTCATTCTTGTCTCTCTAATTCTTGAATGACCGTCAATAACCATTGTTTCACATGCTTCTGGAAGAATCGCTGTATTATAATACCTCAATTTGGCGCCTCTCGAAATTCACTTTTTGTTATAGTAAGCCCATGTTGTAGGCCGTTTGGAGCTTGGTAATTATTTGCTCATTAGCGATTAGTCCTGAGGACTGTATAACTTCTCGGAGATATTTAAATGGCCGACTTGTAGAATTTCACCATGTTTTGTGATAAGAGAAGATTTATTTTTTGGTTTTTTTAGTTTTTCAACGGCTAGAATGGCTTCAGTTCTGTTGCTCGTTATGATAGCAATATCGTCTGCAAAGGCGAGACATTTATTCTATTTTCTTTTTTGATACCCACTTGTATGCGCTTCACGTGAAGTTCCCATTCTTAATGATCTTTTCTAAAACAATATTGAAAAGGATTGGCGAAAGTCCGTCCCCTTGCCGCACACCGGTTTTGATTTCGAATGGATCTGATACTTCGCACATGAATTTTACCTTGGAAGTTGTACCTGTTCTATAATTTTTCGGGTCTTTCGATCAATCCCAAATTCTTTCATGATCAAAAGGGTTTCGCGGTCTACCGAATCGTATGCTTTTTTGAAGTCAATGAATGTGATCACTGTATTTCTACATTTCCTCATCTGTTATATAATCTTCAAAGTCCAGATCTGTTCAGCACATGATTGGCCTTTTCTGAATCCAGCTTGGTATCCCCCAATTGTGGATCCGCTTGGTGTTCTACTCTGTAGTAGTAGTAAACTTTATTTAGCACAGCTAATCAAAAAAGACAAAGTAAATATACAACATCAAACAACATATTTCACCCAAGATATTGTTTTTTACAAAATGATACAATAATTGTTTGAACTCATTATGGTTCTTACGTAATTTAAGGTTCAGATCTTCTGGAGTGCTTCAGAAAGTATTTTGTACGCAACTGGGAGTAAAGAAATTCCCCCGTAATTATTGATATCCATCTTGTGCCCCTTTTTGGGTAATGGTTGTATCAGCGCATTCAAAATAATCCGATCTTCTCCTGCTGCTTTGTTGTTTTTGAGTTGTTTGATAATTGCCGTAATCTCTTCCATATCAGAAGCTTGCGAGTCTGGATGCGTAAACATAAAAAAGTCGAAATATATATATATATATATATATAAATTAAAAACAAGGTTTGTCAGGCTGAAAATGAAGTTAAGAGTTTACGGTATTTACCTGAGATTTACGTTGTTTGTTTATTTGTAACAGCCGTTTACATATGTTTCAAGCTTATTGGCTCTCATCAGAACGGCGTAGTTCAAGTTATTAGATGTTACACACTTGAAAGTTGATTAAAAAGAAAAAACACAGAACAAAACAACACAAAATTCCACGTGAGGAATCTACATCATTTTTGGTTAAATCGAATATCTTGACCAAGCTTGTTAAAGCTATATTTTCAGACTAAATCGATGTCTACCTGCGATGAGATATTTATACCTTCTAGAATTTTGTACCGACAATATTATGAATTAAAAACAAGGTTTGTCAGGCTGAAAATGAAGTTAAGAGTTTACGGTATTTACCTGAGATTTACGTTGTTTGTTTATTTGTAACAGCCGTTTACATATGTTTCAAGCTTATTGGCTCTCATCAGAACGGCGTAGTTCAAGTTATTAGATGTTACACACTTGAAAGTTGATTAAAAGAAAAAACACAGAACAAAACAACACAAAATTCCACGTGAGGAATCTACATCATTTTTGGTTAAATCGAATATCTTGACCAAGCTTGTTAAAGCTATATTTTCAGACTAAATCGATGTCTACCTGCGATGAGATATTTATACCTTCTAGAATTTTGTACCGACAATATTATGAATTAAAAACAAGGTTTGTCAGGCTGAAAATGAAGTTAAGAGTTTACGGTATTTACCTGAGATTTACGTTGTTTGTTTATTTGTAACAGCCGTTTACATATGTTTCAAGCTTATTGGCTCTCATCAGAACGGCGTAGTTCAAGTTATTAGATGTTACACACTTGAAAGTTGATTAAAAAGAAAAAACACAGAACAAAACAACACAAAATTCCACGTGAGGAATCTACATCATTTTTGGTTAAATCGAATATCTTGACCAAGCTTGTTAAAGCTATATTTTCAGACTAAATCGATGTCTACCTGCGATGAGATATTTATACCTTCTAGAATTTTGTACCGACAATATTATGAATTAAAAACAAGGTTTGTCAGGCTGAAAATGAAGTTAAGAGTTTACGGTATTTACCTGAGATTTACGTTGTTTGTTTATTTGTAACAGCCGTTTACATATGTTTCAAGCTTATTGGCTCTCATCAGAACGGCGTAGTTCAAGTTATTAGATGTTACACACTTGAAAGTTGATTAAAAAGGAAAAACACAGAACAAAACAACACAAAATTCCACGTGAGGAATCTACATCATTTTTGGTTAAATCGAATATCTTGACCAAGCTTGTTAAAGCTATATTTTCAGACTAAATCGATGTCTACCTGCGATGAGATATTTATACCTTCTAGAATTTTGTACCGACAATATTATGAATTAAAAACAAGGTTTGTCAGGCTGAAAATGAAGTTTTTACGTCAGGCTGAAAATGACAGCCGTTTATATGTTTAACAAGCTTGGTCAAGAGTTTACGGTATTTACCTGAGATTTACGTTGTTTGTTTATTTGTAACAGCCGTTTACATATGAAGCCGTATACAGCTTGAAACATATGTAAACGGCTGTTACAAATAAACAAACAACGTAAATCTCAGGTAAATACCGTAAACTCTTAACTTCATTTTCAGCCTGACAAACCTTGTTTTTAATTCATAATATTGTCGGTACAAAATTCTAGAAGGTATAAATATCTCATCGCAGGTAGACATCGATTTAGTCTGAAAATATAGCTTTAACAAGCTTGGTCAAGATATTCGATTTAACCAAAAATGATGTAGATTCCTCACGTGGAATTTTGTGTTGTTTTGTTCTGTGTTTTTCCTTTTTAATCAACTTTCAAGTGTGTAACATCTAATAACTTGAACTACGCCGTTCTGATGAGAGCCAATAAGCTTGAAACATATGTAAACGGCTGTTACAAATAAACAAACAACGTAAATCTCAGGTAAATACCGTAAACTCTTAACTTCATTTTCAGCCTGACAAACCTTGTTTTTAATTCATAATATTGTCGGTACAAAATTCTAGAAGGTATAAATATCTCATCGCAGGTAGACATCGATTTAGTCTGAAAATATAGCTTTAACAAGCTTGGTCAAGATATTCGATTTAACCAAAAATGATGTAGATTCCTCACGTGGAATTTTGTGTTGTTTTGTTCTGTGTTTTTCCTTTTAATCAACTTTCAAGTGTGTAACATCTAATAACTTGAACTACGCCGTTCTGATGAGAGCCAATAAGCTTGAAACATATGTAAACGGCTGTTACAAATAAACAAACAACGTAAATCTCAGGTAAATACCGTAAACTCTTAACTTCATTTTCAGCCTGACAAACCTTGTTTTTAATTCATAATATTGTCGGTACAAAATTCTAGAAGGTATAAATATCTCATCGCAGGTAGACATCGATTTAGTCTGAAAATATAGCTTTAACAAGCTTGGTCAAGATATTCGATTTAACCAAAAATGATGTAGATTCCTCACGTGGAATTTTGTGTTGTTTTGTTCTGTGTTTTTTCTTTTTAATCAACTTTCAAGTGTGTAACATCTAATAACTTGAACTACGCCGTTCTGATGAGAGCCAATAAGCTTGAAACATATGTAAACGGCTGTTACAAATAAACAAACAACGTAAATCTCAGGTAAATACCGTAAACTCTTAACTTCATTTTCAGCCTGACAAACCTTGTTTTTAATTCATAATATTGTCGGTACAAAATTCTAGAAGGTATAAATATCTCATCGCAGGTAGACATCGATTTAGTCTGAAAATATAGCTTTAACAAGCTTGGTCAAGATATTCGATTTAACCAAAAATGATGTAGATTCCTCACGTGGAATTTTGTGTTGTTTTGTTCTGTGTTTTTTCTTTTTAATCAACTTTCAAGTGTGTAACATCTAATAACTTGAACTACGCCGTTCTGATGAGAGCCAATAAGCTTGAAACATATGTAAACGGCTGTTACAAATAAACAAACAACGTAAATCTCAGGTAAATACCGTAAACTCTTAACTTCATTTTCAGCCTGACAAACCTTGTTTTTAATTCATAATATTGTCGGTACAAAATTCTAGAAGGTATAAATATCTCATCGCAGGTAGACATCGATTTAGTCTGAAAATATAGCTTTAACAAGCTTGGTCAAGATATTCGATTTAACCAAAAATGATGTAGATTCCTCACGTGGAATTTTGTGTTGTTTTGTTCTGTGTTTTTTCTTTTTAATCAACTTTCAAGTGTGTAACATCTAATAACTTGAACTACGCCGTTCTGATGAGAGCCAATAAGCTTGAAACATATGTAAACGGCTGTTACAAATAAACAAACAACGTAAATCTCAGGTAAATACCGTAAACTCTTAACTATATATATATATATATATATATATTAGTAACATATAATATAAAAAATTATATTTGTTTTCAGATATATTATGTCCAAGTTTGGGAAAGTTAAAGTGTACACTTCAAATAAATTTTATGATAGATATTATGTGGCTTATGGAACAATATAAAATAAAAAATGTTAGGTAATAATGTAATTCAATATTCAGTGATGTTATAAATGGAATAATTTTTTTTCAAGTTCCCTTCCAATGACAATTTTATATGGGTATGAATTTCCACAAATGGAAGAATTTATGAACAAGTTTTTGAAGCAAGTTACCTACCATCAGATTAAGATGAAAGATCCCTTTGGTGTACACCATTCGTAAGTTGACTTTCTGTAATTTAAAATTTCTTTTTAAACATAAATACAAATATATTTTTGGTTACCATATCAACTTTCGGTAATATAAACTTATCAACATATGGTAACCATATTTTTTTCTTTGTAATTTGTATTAAATGTCTCACTCTTTTTATCATAGTGTTATGCATATATTTTGTTTCTATATATTTTCTTTTGTAGGAAAATTGGCTTATATGTTTATGATGATGATAGTTTGAGAGTTGTAGTTTCTACAGCAAATTTATACTATGAAGACTGGAATCACTATAACCAGGGGTAATATTTTCAGTTTGTTTTATATCATTAGATTTATAAACTTTCAATTTTGAAGAAGTTTGTCATATGATGTAAGAAATATTTTCCTGTAATATTTTTTTTCACAGTGTTATATAAATTATGAAAGAAAAAATATTATTAAGATCATGAAGATGACAAAAAAAAGTAATTCATCACATTTTATTTTATTATCACTCATAATATTCGCTTCAGAAATAATAGTGGCACTCTAAATTGATTGGTTAAATTTAACATTAAGTACAGCTGAACACTCTTGTGTAAATGGTTTGATTTCATCTGATATAATTTGAGATTTCATCTGATATAATCTGAGATAATTTCAAATATTATCAGTGTTTGGAATAAGTATATGCATGTAACTTTGATAATTTCAAAAGTGGATCATCTTTTTAAATGTTTTACGTTTATTGTATTTGTATGCAATCACTTGCACAGAAGTCACTAAGTGTCATAACAGATGCATAATTATAAACAAGCAACATTTTCAATGTTGAAAAACAAATCTGCAAGCTTTCATTCAAGAATTAACTGATAGAGGCGTTCTTAGAACATAATCGTTTATAAGTTGAAGACAATTTTTCTGTAAAAATGCTGAAAGTTTCATTGCAGAATTCTTGAGACAGTTTCATAATTGTAACCAATGGATAAATCCCAAATATCGATATATCAATAAGGATTGCTGTCGAAACCTAAGGCTATATTGTGCAATAGCTAAAACTCTATATAGTCATTAATACATTTCTTAGGAACGGTCACTTAGTAAACAGTTGCATATAAATCAATGGAACTAAGATTGTCTAGGTGTGGTATGCTGATTAACTTGTTATCAGCTCTATGCTCATTGTGCTTTTCTATTTTCTGTTGATGTTAATTATTATAAATTATAGATATCATTTCTGTCAGGTGCAAATGACTATAGGTGGGATCGAAAAAAACCCTTTACCGAACTCTTTTCCCTTGATAATAATTTGTGAAACCTAATTGAGCAATAAATCACTATAGAAGTATAAGTATCAGTTGCCAATTATAAATTTTTGTACTCTAAATTCTAGGTTATGGTTGAGCCCATCTTGCCCTGTGATGGACGAAAGCACGGAAAATAATGGAGAATCTCCAACAAAATTTAAAGCCGATCTACTCACTTATCTGAAAACTTACAATGTACCTTGCTTGAAACCTTGGATAGAAAGAGTGCAGAATGCAGATTTCAGTAAGATAAGGTAATTTTCAGCAAAACGTAACAGAAGTGGTCATTCGAAGCAATATACTTACTACAAATACAAAGGATGAAATGCATTCCTCCAGGAATTTATTCAGCAAGATTTCTGTTTTTGAATAATTTCAGATCTGTTGTCTTGTTTAAAAGGGTTTCATTATTCAAAAATCAGTTGCTTTGCTTCTTTACAGTCTATTATTTTTCGAAGATTGTATGAGATAGAATGGAGATTGCTGGTTACAGGATGTCTTCAGATTACTGTAGCCGCTGCAACCACTCTGAAGATAAGTACACCAGTAGGTTACCAAAAAATCAGGTAATATTGTATCTAGGCCACAGCTGATGAATACTGAAAAGTGACATTTTATCTGAGTTGTCTCTTGAGATTTTCAATTTTCTTCTATCCATTTAAAATTGAAAATATCTTGGTTTTTTCTTGTTTTTTCTTACATATAATTATCAAAAAAATGGAAATGAGTTCAATGAAATAAAAGGAGTATTTATTTTGTATATCGAAAACGTAGGCGAAAATTGTTATTGTGAATGTTCATTCTTACCTACTATCAATAGTGACTAGAGTTGGATCTTTTTGAACAGAATGGTGAAAAAATACTATATAAAAATGGGCTATAAATACTAATAAAAATAATATTTTGGCGATATACTTCTGTAGCGCTTTTTTAATATAAATAATCAATTATATCAAACAGTTATGATTAACTTCGAAATAGTTGTTTTTTTTTCTGTGTTTGTATGGGAATTGTACGATACCATGAGATATGATAGGTCCTGTTCGTAATTTTTTGTCTAAATAAAAGTAATGAAATTTTTCTGGCCCTATGTTGTTTTGGCTCAGAAGCTTTTTATATGGTAGAACTCAGGTTGGTTCATATAAAAACAGTGGGCCCAAGATGATTGGAACAGTTTTGACCACGTTCATGTTCCAATGTCTCTGCACTCGCACTTTCGCGAAAAGTTCTCACAAGTTCTCGAAATTCCGAGATTTTTTGGGCATTCTTCTCAATAAGGTCTGTCATTTGGGTCAGGTCTATTGGGGGAACTGTTTGATCAGTCAAGATAGTGCAGTCCCAGTAAAGTCTTAAGCTAATCATTCTCCAGAATTGGCTTCGGCATGTATTTATAGTAGGGCACCTTTTCCTTCTGTAGAAGATGCGATTTTAGTGCCAGTTCTTGTTGTACAATCTTTACATGTCTCTCATTGTATTTCTGTTGGATTATTTTATCCCGATATCAAGCCTTACGGCTTTCACAGGCCCTCATATGGGAACTTTCACTTATCCCAGGTATATAAGTGTATATCAGAGTGTTTAAGCTCTGGGAGCCCTTTCCAAGTTATTACTACTGTGTAGGCGGCCCCCATAGTGGTTGATTTACGATGTGCCCTAGAAACTGTCTGACAGTCCTTGCTGTGGCAAGCAGCACTGATTTTTGTAATTCTTTATAGAAATGTTCGCCGATTCCTAGTTCTCTGATATTTTTCAGGAGACTATTATTATAGTGTGAATTAATCAGGCACAAAAGTCAATGAAACGAAACCCTCTTTTGAATAGTAAAGGTCCTTATTGACTTGAGATAAATTTTGCGACTTGTTCGCTAAAACTGTACATTGTTCAGGTGCACAAGGCAAATCTCAAAATAAAACGGAAAGTAATGAGTTATTTTCTAGGCGGGTAGTGAAATCATTTCACATGTTTCTGTTGCAGAGAATGAGATTTTTATCAACATCTGAATTAATCTAGAGTTCAAATACTTCCGCGCACTACGAAATTTCTATTGAGATTGTTAGAAATCAATTTATATTATTTTAAATCCACTTGCTCACATTTTAAGTCGTTCTTTCAAACATGGTTTTTTTTTCGAAATGACTTCAAAATGATTTACGAGTACGATTTGAAACCTGAAGATGTTTATTGGTTGAGATGTATGATGGTTGTTGAATAAAATAGGTATTATTGTTATTACTGAAACATCTTTGTTTAAGTCGTGCTTGCATCTTTGAATTTTATTTCCATAGATTTCTGTCATCATAAAGCAGCCAGAAAAAAAACTGAATAAATAAAAATGAAATAAATTATTTTCCCAGCATTATAAGTTGTACAAAGTAGAGATAAAAAGGTCATTTTCCTGATCTGTTGTAGTGATAAGCTAATATTTGTTACTGAAAACGCGCTAAAATAAAATTAAATTGAAACAAAATGGTGAATGCAAACGATAGTGGTTGGCTAGAAATGCACATTCATAAGTTTTTTCAATATTTTACCTCAATTTTTCATGTATCAATAATTGCTAACATCATATCAAGTTGTGAAACATGGTGAAATGATCTTCCGGGCTGATTGGCCGTGGTCAACTGGAACTCCTCCTCTTCCAGACGTTTCGTCCCTAACTGCGAGAGACATCTTCAGTGGCGGCGAGTGCTTCGACGTAGTGGTGTACTTGGCGACGACTCTGGAGCAACTGATGATGATCATCAGTTGCTCCATCATCAGTTGCTCCAGAGTCGTCGCCAAGTACACCACTACGTCGAAGCATTCGCCGCCACTGAAGATGTCTCTCGCAGTTAGGGACGAAACGTCTGGAAGAGGAGGAGTTCCAGTTGACCACGGCCAATCAGCCCGGAAGATCATTTCACCATGTTTCACAATGGACACCGGCCGTGAAAGCCTACACGATTTCATCATATCAAGTTCTCTGCTCTTTAAATAGACCCTTTCAGATATTTGGTATTTGATAGTTTTCAATGGTCAGATAATTCATTTTGTTTTCTATATATCTGTTTGTTCCTGGTAAAAAAAAGTAGGATTAATTTGGTTTTCAGGGTATTCTTGATAACTTCAACTCCCGGAAAACATTATCCAGGGGACCAGGGTTGCCATATACACACTGTTGCAAGACTACTGAAAAGATATTGCAGTCTTCCAGCGAAAACAACACCCCAAAGTGAAGGACCGTCGGCTTGGGGAGTAATTGGCCAATCATCTAGCATTGGAAGCTTGGGAAAGGCACCTGGAGATTGGTTGCGATCTACATTCCTGAGATCCCTAGCTGTTCACAAGAATGCATCTCTTACTACAAATCCAAATGCTACATTGAATTTTGTTTATCCTACTGTGGACAATGTCATGACAGGTCATTTTGGGCCAGAAAGTGGAGGATGTTTGCCCTATGATAAAAAAGTTAATGAGAAGCAGAGATGGTTTCAGGATTATTTACAGTAAGTAGCTCAAGGTCTTTCAGTTCAGTAAAGTATGAATCATTATATACAGATTTATATATGATAATATATTTTATATATATATATATATATATATATATATATATATATATATATATATATATATATATATATATATATATATATATTTATGCATATATGTACTATTTATGTATATATGTACATAATTTTAGTCATGCAATCACACAAAGTATAGAAGTAGGAAGTAGAATATAGTTAGTCAAACATAAAAATTAATGAAATGAAAAATGTGGTGTTGCTACTATTTTTTGAGGGGTAATATGGTAATATCAAAGGATATCACATTAAATAAACAATTTCGTGGGATTTTAATTAGTTGTAACATGTCGACTAAGTGAGGTAACAATTTCAATATCCTCTAACAATATTAAAATTCGAAAATTAAAATTGTAAAGTATGAGAAGCTCAATAGCCAAACTCAGCATTGACCTTACCGGCTTCCGGGTGCTGTTTATTTCCACCGTGTTTGTGGGTCGTTCGGAATCGTGGTTAAACTGTAGGCTTTCGCATAAGCACAGAGAGCTAAAATAATATATAAGTAGCATTCACTAGAATTCTTTGAAATAAACAAAAATTGAACTGTGAGAAATACATCATGACTAGTTTTATAAGATCAGAGATATTTTCTATGGATCTGTAGGATTTATGGATCAGTATAAACACAGCCACGACCACCTTTACGACAGGCCATGAAATGAATATCTGACATATGTCGTAAGATTGCCTAATATTCCCGTCATTTCTTGTAGTGGTATACTAAAGCAAACAGGACGCTTCCCAAAACTTTCGCAGTTTGAAGTTAAATAATTTGAGCTTTCGGTATAAATTCTATATTTGTCAATAGTGTACAGTGTATTACAAGTGTTGATGTTAATAATTTGTTGAAATCTCAACATCAAACACTAAAAAACGAAGTGTTTAGTTTGTTTACAAATTTCAGTGAAACGAAATCAATTTTGTGTTGTTCAAGACTTTCGTAGTTTGAAGTTGAATATTTTACGATTTCAATTCTAATCCTCTATTCATCAATTTTCTACAGTGTTATTTACGTGCTAGTGTTGATAGTTTGTGGATAACATAACATCAAATTATAAAAACGAAGTGTTTTGTGTGTACCGATTTAATCGAATCGAATTTGTGTTGTGTTTTGAGTATGGATTACTTACAAATAATATGTTTGTGAAATATAATGTAGAGGATACGTATTCCGTAGATGATTCAGTAAGTTTCAAGCCTGGGATAGGTGAGTTTATTTATAGTAATAAGTATATTTTCTAACCTATTTATTACCGATAACCATCGAATAAACAGATCGCTATTCACAAATCTAACTAACAATAACACATTCTTTCAAAATTCAAACTTTCCTCAAAACAGAATTTTTGGAAGCTATGATTTTATTTATTATTGATAATATTTTAATTATTTGCAATGAGGAGGACTGAATATACCTACAGATTTAATTGAAAATGTCTTATTTCACATGTGTTCCATATTTGAAAAAATTATTGAAGGTATTTCTCTTGAACGTGCCTTTTTGTATAATATACACCAGAAAGCAATTTTGTGTAATCTCACTATTTTAAGAGTGTCATTGGATGAGTCCTTAAAGATTTTTGTTGTTGCTGTTTATGTGATGAAGACAATAAAAATATTCTGAACATGCTGTGTTTCATTTTTTCGAATATCTTATTGAATGATTAGACAAAAAAAATGATGAAGCCGGACACCAGAAAACTGAATCAAAAAATGAACGAAGAAAGCTCAATACTTTCATAAAGTAGTTTGTTGGTTGCTCTAATCAGAAATATAATATTCATTTAAACTAAGGTAAATAATTCAATTTGAGTAATTCCTACAGCGTTTCTTTCAACGTTCCTATTCTCTCAAATAATTTAATAAATTTGGTTAGGCAACTTTTCATGAATTCAATAAATCCCACTGACTAATAGAGGTATTTTTTACGCAGTGGGGCTTTATCGAAAACATCGTTGTTTTCTTGCAATAATAAATGTTTTACAGTTTTCTGTTACAGAAATATATGCTCACAACACCCAATATAATATTCTATATATTATACATACTAATAATATTCATTGTTTGTTCACAATATACAAAAATAGTTGAAATAATGCTTGAAATCTTGGAACATACGACTAGGATAGTATACAACTAAGCACAATTTGGCAACACCGAGGGACTACGCTCTTCATGGCCTGTAGTAAAGGTGGTCGTGACACAGCCTAACTCTACTTACAAGCCATGAACATAGACTTGGCAACGCCGCATCTGCTCAATCCGGTAGACCGATCGATCTTCGAACATTGGTCTACTGCATGTTAATAATTGCCTCTTCAGAAAAATTTTCAGCGAAACGGTACTTTGTATATAAAAAAAAATTCAACAAAAATTGTAGATTATACAATTATCTATAGAAATTAATAATACACTTTTTTTCTAAGAAGAACTATGTCTGAGTTATAGCGATTCAAATGTTGTTTTTTAGTATGTACACTAAAAAGTTCACTTGATCAATTAGAATTGACAATATGCAATAAATTTAATTATTTTTCATTCTCAAGTGAGAGTAAGTTTAATGCGTCAATTCCTTTAAACATTTATTGAGATGTGTACAGTAATTTGGATGGTAGAATGATTCTGATATCATATTTGTAACGAACAAGCAAATTTTCCAGTTGAGACTATCTAGTTAATTTCAGTTGTAAAATCCATTTTAAATCATTAGGAGACAGTTTATTTGTATTGAGTATTGAGATTTCCTAGTTCATGGCTTTTAAGTAGAGTTAGGCTGTGGTATAAAATTCCTACAGTTCAATATAAAATACCTACGGTCTATTGGTAGGTCTAACGTATCTATGATCTAATAATTTTTTATGCATTGCTATATTTCTGTGTTTCTCAAAGTGTTTTAGTGAGACGGCAGGAGTTCGCGACCGATTTTCGTTGTGGTGCTTGATTTAAATTGTGTTAAACACAATTGTTTTTAACACAAAATTGTGTTAAAATACTCTAAAAATTTACTCAATTTGCAACAAGAAAGAAGCCCACTGCATTTCTCATTTTTTTATTGAAATTAAAAAGCTTAAGTACTTCAACATGTAGTTTTCATCTCGTTCATCGAGAATAACATTTGATTCTTAGTCATATGAAACTTGAATAGGGGTACATGGAGCCCAAACATTTAAGAAAACTTGTTCTATGTGAACTTATATTTTCTGATTATTGATGTTATTTTTTAAATTATATTCAGAAGATTTCTGAATATTTAAATCGTTATCTCACTTGATGAATACGCCACAACTAATGAACAAAATAATATATCTTTGAACATCATTTGTTTTGATAAATTCTAACATTATTCCTCAAAGGACAAACAAGGCTGAAGATCGTATGCTTATGATGCCAGCTTCCCTACTTGGTCACTATTAGTCTTAATTTTTGAATGATTTTCCTTATAAAGTCTTCCGAAAGTTTTTAGCAATAACAGGCTTTTTTTGATATGAAAAACTTTATTTTTGTTGACGTTTCGTTGTTATATTACAACTTTGTCAAAACTAATGAATAATTGAATTTATGAGTTACTATAGATATCAAATGTCAAACTCATTTTCTAGAAAAATCAAATTAGTTTTTTTGTATCTTCACTTATTGATTTTCATTATCAGAGGAAAATTCAATTATTCATTAAATAATAAATTATTAATATAAATAAATATAATATATAATAATTATCAATATATATAATAATTAAATTAAATCATAAATTCAATTATTCATTAGTTTTGACAAAGTTGTAATATAACAACGAAACGTCAACAAAAATGAAGTTTTTCATATCAAAAAAAACCTGTTATTGCTAAAAACTTTCGAAATAAAATATCTTAAACAGGCAATAAATCAATTTCAAGATATATATATATATATATATATATATATATATATATATATATATATATATATATATATATATATATATATATATATATATATATATACTAGCTGACCCGCCAACGTTGTTTCGCCATGTTCATTATTTCTAGGAAATTTTTTTTCATTTCAATAAAAATAACTATCTACTATAAGTGTCTATCTATATATCTACTATTTAGGTTAATAAATTAATCTTTATTAATTGTAACGAATATATTCTAAATAACAACTCTTTATAGCTATCTAAACATCAAAAATAATTATTCATATTTATACTATCAATTATAGCAGTTGAAAAAAATGAAGATTAAACTTTCAGCGCAATTAAATTAGCGCAATAATAAATTAATACTAATATTCTTGGTTAGTCCGTCTTTAGCCAGCACAAAGTAACAGGATGGTTTTCCCACGTATTTTCGAATCGGAAAACATCTATTTTTCATCCCCCTAAATTGTGATACATCATATGAAAATACATAAAACCCCAAATTTTGATTCCTCTACAATCCCTATTTTTTATTTGTTAATTTAAAACTAAAATTTTTTTGGCACGATTTTTGTTTATTTCGTCATGACTTAGAATAAAAAATTTCATATTACACTTAGTTTTTTACTTTAGTTTTACCTTTCTACGATCAACCCCTATTTTGGGATGGTTTATTTACATGAGATCACTTAATTAACTGAGAGCTTAAACTGCTTTTTTTCAACTCTTAAAACAGTTCAACTTTTGAAAATGAGGTAGCACCCCGAAACAATTGTCAAGTATTTATTATAAATTTTTTTAAACCAAGCCAAGTGTTTTTGTTTTTATTTAATATAACTTAATGATAAATTTACGATGAGAGTAAAATTAACATGAGAGTTGCACAGAAAAATTAAAATATTAGTTATAACAGACACTGCTACGATTGATACACAAATAAAACAAAAAAAAATGGTTGAAAAATGTATAGTGAGTAAGACTGCAGCTTTTTCCTCACCCATACTTCGTGATGTTTGCTGGACGAGAATGACAACGGTAGACACTTGGCGGGGATAACTGATCAATTGATAGTTGACCGGTGAGGGCGGGAGATCAGATTGAATTGAGAAAAAAATTATAATCAAGGTAAATTCAAATTATAAACTTCGAATTCTGCTGTATCATAGGGTTCACATTCCATGATCAAACCATAAATCATCCTCTTAAATTGATGAAAGTCCGTTATAGATTGATATCTCGTAGGTAAAACATTGAATTATTCATTGACATATACTTCATCCCATTCTGAACAAGTCTCATTATATTTCCACTTTTGTGTTGTTCAAAATAAATTTTATTCTTATGTAGAAATAGCAGGCATTTAAATAAGTATATCCCATTCAACGTCAGAATTTTATTTCTCTTGAATAAACCCCCTACATGGTTCCTTAGTTTCATTTTGTATAGGGTCCTCAGAGCAAATTTCTGCATGACAAAAATCGACTATTGTGAAAACTGTTTCTCAGATGATTAGGTACACCATAAGTGAGAAGGGTTTGAAAACTTGATTTATAAATTATAATCAAAGAATCCACTTCTACATGATGTTTCATAACATTCCACAGAACAAAGTCGTCCTGCCAAGACATTCACATTATTTTGGATATCAGGTTGAAATCCAAAAGAATACCTTTGGATTTTGTACTGACAGCCATCTGAGTTCATTCCCCTCGAGAGTAATTGACCTAGGCACGAGAAGGTTAGATTTATTGGTTTGAAAGGGAACCTAATCTGTTTCGCTGATTTTCAAAAGAAGACCATTCAAATTGCACCAGTTTTTGATAGCTGTGAAAGCAAGCTCATTGTTTTGTATGACATTAGCTAACTCAGTAGATAATGTCACTATATTTCTATCGTCGGCATATATAGTAGTGTGTGAACATTGTGGCAATGCATTTGGGGGATAATTGAGAATTTGCTAAGGACTGTATGTTTAAATGTTTAATTTTTAAGCTACAGTTATTAAGGTGCAGAGAAGAGCTGTCTTTTTCACGTTGTTTTTGTTTGCAAGGGGCGAATGTGATGTATCTGCGCTTCACAAAAAACCGTTTTATTGCTACACCCTCTGGTCAAAGTCAAAATGACGGATTCATAACTTGTTCCAAAGATTCAAATTGCACAGTCATCTGAAAAGATGAGTAAATGTCAGGCCTTCTAGAGTCCAGCTTTTCACATGTGATATTCGTTATAGTTTCATTAATATAATTTTCAAGATGTGCAGATTCCGTTTTTGGGCTTAGTCTAGAGAAATGTAGGATTGCAACGGGTTTTTTTGTAGCGGCGACCAAAACATTGGACTTATAGTACCTGCTATGGTTTTTATTGATTTTCTGTTGGCTTTTGGCGGAGTATCTGCACAATAATTTTTATTTTCCTTGACATTCCTCGTGATCGAGGAATAAGAATCCATTTTCCCCTTTTTTTTCAATTTAACAATCGTCCCTTCGTCCTGTTTTTTGGCAAGTTTGTAATATCAATCTCATTAGGCTTTATGTCGCTCTCTTTGAGTGTAAGGTCATTTATAACTTTTCTTTGCTTCGATTTATAATTAGGAGGATGATAATCTGGAGACACTCCGTCTGTAGAGTTCGAATGTATGCATCTTGATTTATATACCTTTTTCATCCACAGATGATTTCGTCGGGGATCTTCAATCACATGTATTTTTTTTAGGTTGCTTTTGTCGCATTTAATTTAATTCAATTTTGATTTCAGTGAACGAATTATATCATTTTTAATAGAAAGTAATTCTTTCAATTGCGATATTTCAACAACAAAATACGCTGTAATTTCTCTTACTATGTCCTTCTTGAAATCAATTAGATATTTTTGAGTTAAAGACTCACCATCAATATGAACCATATCGAGCTGACTTGAGACGGATTTACTTGCATGTTGCTTACGGCTCCCACAAATGCTTTGATTAATCTTATTTTCATCACGTAACTTCAAATAATTTTCCGTAGATGTAATAACACACTGACTTACTATGGACTTACTTTATTCATCCTTACAACTTATACATGTAATTGAATCATCGTATCTATCCATTTTCAAATCACAACGAGAGCACTGTATGATTGTATCGATAACCAATCGATATATGATATATATATATATATATATATATATATATATATATATATATATATATATATATATATATATATATATATATATATATATATATATATATATATATATATATATATATATATATATATATATATATATATATATACTAGATATATATACTAGATGACCTGGCGAACTTTGTACGCCCATTTATTTTTATCTGAATATTTTTCAAAAAGTCGGAAAGACATGTTCCACTATTTGTGCTACACTATCTTGTTTTTAATATTTATCCCGTGTGAAGCAAGGGACTTACTATGCAATACTTCCTGTTGTTTCAAATCAGTGGAATTATCAAAAAATTCCTATATTAACGCGTTTGATGTATTGAAAGTGATTAACCTGTCTGCTTTGAACTAACCGTGATGTATGATAAGATATTCAGTTTTTTAACATCTCCTTTTTGAGACTTAATAATTATTTCTAACTTATATTATTAATTAAGTATTCTTAATTTTTCTAATTTCAGAGGCAATTTTTTAAATTTTTCCCTGACAGTAATAAACACATTAAAAAAAATAGAGACATCGGTCCAGCCGTTGACTCAACATTTTAGATTGAAAGCGTTTGTATGTATTCGAATTTTCGAATTCGCCGTAAAAACCATCCTTGGACTTCAAGGAACAGTTTAAAAAAGAATTGGCAACATTCATCCAGGCGTTGTTGAGTTATGCGCTTACCAAAACATTTAGCGATTCATTTTTATATTATAGATATATATATATATATATATATATATATATATATATATATATATATATATATATATATATATATATATATACTCTTGTTTTTGCATTTCTAGTAAAATTTATAATTTTTTTTCGTTTGTTACAGCCAGTGGAAAGCCGAACGCCTAAATCGAAGTAAGGCAATGCCACACATCAAAAGTTATACTCGGGTTTCACCGTGTCTTACAAAATTGGCTTATTATATACTTACTAGTGCCAATCTCTCTAAATCGGCTTGGGGTGGTAACATTCAAAAAGATCAAGGAGTATACATAAGATCGTACGAGGTCGGGGTGCTTTTCTTACCAGAACTGTTTGATGAAGAATATTTCGAAATTTGCCAAACTTTAAATAGCAAGAATACTAATGTTTTCCCATTTTTATATGACTTACCTTTAACGCCTTATAAAACTGATGATTATCCGTGGTGTAACTGAAATGCATTTATCATTTATTTTTATACAATGTTTTTGTTAATTCTGATGCAATGGTTGAAAAACTCATTGAATAAAATTTTTCTATGCTATGTTAACTATTACTTATCTCTCCTCATCTAGGTTCACATTTTTATGAAATTTGATAGATTTAGATCTGTGTTCTTGTATATAACTAAACAAGCGCAGGCTCACATCAGCATTTGAGTGTGCAAATTCTGTGTCTACATAACTATTAAATTACTATTTAATCAGTGTTAATTTGTCATCTGGAGAGGAAGTTGTAGGTACTTCGAAATCTGCGTCACCGCAAATCTTTTATGTGTATTATATAAGAAAATTTGAATTTGTGTCTCATTATAACGACTATTACTAATAACTATATATAACTTATTATATTACAAACATTTAAAATTCAAAATACCTTGGGAGCTACCAGAATTCCTTATGCGAGCTACCAGTAGCTGGAGATCGATGGATTGGCAACCGCTGCTCTATTGTGTCTGATGTGATATTTATATTCGTGCCTGCAACATAAAACAACATTTTATTGCCTTTGAGAGTTGTATAGTTAGTGCGCAATTCTAGTTGAGTAGATTTTCGCTTATAGAAATTAGTAAGAAATAACGGGTATTTGATCCAATAGAAGGAATTTTGTTGTTTTAGTTCCGCGTGCGTATTCTTACGCGGCGTGATATAGGTATATATACATATATATATATATATATATATATATATATATATATATATATATATATATATATATATATATATATATATATATATATATATAAGATGATTTTTTTTAGAGTTAAGTTTTTCAGGTTGGCGGCACTGTATGATAATGGCATCCAAACGTCATCTGTCAAAGTGAAAAGTTTTCAGTATACTCTGCCATTTCATCGTGGAAAGGCTTACAAACGAGCAACGATTGCAAATTGTTGAAATTTACTGTCAAAGGTCTCTGTGCAAAATGTGTATCGTTTGTTACGATATATTATGGTCGTCTTAATCGTCGAAGTTTACTTTGTTGGACATTAAACCATTGTCTCGCATGCGTACAGTTTTAAAAAATTTTACGTGTTGATTTGGGTTTGAAAGCCTATAAAATTCAACTTCTGCAAGAATTGAATCCGAATGACCTACCACAACGTCTAATTTTTGTTGAATGGGCCTTAGACCAACTTAATGAAAATCCGCTGTTTTATCGAAAAATTGTGTTCAGCGATAAGGCTCATTTCTGACTTAACGGATATGTAAATAAATAAAACTGTCGCATCTGGAGTGAGGAACAGCCACATGCCATTGTGGCTGTTCCTCATTCGATCCATCCCGAAAAAACGACAATTTGGTGTGGTTTATGGACTGGTGTCATCATCGGTTCATTTGTCTCCAAAGGCGACCGTGGAAGAAACGTTACCGTCAATCGTTACCGAACGATTCCTATCGAGCCATGATACGCAACTCTTTTTTACCCCAGTTGGCCGAGTTGAAGTTGGTTGACATGTAGTTTCATCAAGACGGTGCCACATGCTACACAGCTCGTGAAACAATGGACATGTTGAAGGGATGAATTTGGTGAGCAGCTTATCTCCCGAAGTGGCCCTGTGAATTGGCCGTCAAGATCATGCGATTTGACGCCTGTGGATTATTTCATGTGGGGTTATGTAAAGTCGTTAGTGTATGTGGACAAGCCGAACAAGATTGAAGACTTACAGGATAACATAACACGCGTAATTCGTGGGATACATGCCGAAATGCTCGAAAAAGTGACGCAAAATTGGACATTTGATTCGGAGCCGCGGACAACATTTACATGAAGTTATCTTCAAAATGTAAATGGCAAAGGAGTAATTGATAATTGAAGTTATTCTTTTTATGCCTGCTCTAATTTACAATTTTTTGGGTTCGTATTAATTGTATTTCACCTCGTTGATATTCAATTTTATAACCGCCGAAACTCATTTTCACATACACGAACTTCCTTGTCTATCCCGGGAGTCGTACCCAGATCTCCTTAGCGTGAGACTCTCCCCACGAGGCTACGGAGACTTACGGGACATTGCAGCAGACTCTGTCCGAAACACAACGAAAATAGCGACACAAAATAGAATTCGACTACCAAAATTATATAATCTTATCAGGAATACGAAAACTTCAGAAGGTTAAATATAATTACCTAGCGTTTTGAAACGTGACTAAGCAAGGCATGATCAAGAATCTGTTATATAAAGAAAACATAGAAAATTATTAATATCAGGGCTGCAAAACTGTCTACTTCAATTTCTGAAATTGAAAAATCTTCTAATTGAGCATGAATTTCGATCATTTTGTACGATTGTTCAGGATATAATAAACAATTTTCTTTGTTTATATATATATATATATATATATATATATATATATATATATATATATATATATATATATATATTATTTTTGTGTGCATTATCTGTCTATTCACGTTTTGTGATCATAAAGATGAACTGACAATGCGGATATTCCTGATGAAATTGTAGATAAGAAAAAAGCTTCATTTAAGAAATAAACATAATTGACAACAGAAAAACTCATAAAATGAAAAGATTGATACCCAGAACCTACGTACAGCTGAAGTTATTTACTTTCGTAGAATTAAACCACTTTAACCATGGTTGATTTTGAATAAGCAAAGTCCATTATAACACTAAATTAGGTTGGCAATCTTGAATCTTTCCACTGAGCAATATATATGATTACAAATATCAACAAAACGAGTGTAATTTATTTATAAGTAGTAATGGTGTTACAGAGGATATTAAGTGCCCCAGTAGCCGGGTAGTATTGTGATTCGTACACATAGTAAATTCAAAAATATTGTCTCAAAAAACTTATTAACTCAGAATTGTTATTGGAGATCTTAATGCTGCACACACGGCCTGGAACTGCAGACGTAACAATATAAATAGCATCACCCTTTTTGACTACATAAATGCAAACGATGATTGTTCATTATTATTCCCTAACGAACATATGCATTATCCACAAAATAATGGACTTCGCATATCGAATGGGATGTAGTCAAAAATATTGAAAACATTTCTCATCCGATAGCTCATGAAGAACTCAATTCCGATGATAATCCGGTATGTCTCCAATTTCTTAACTACCAATATACAACGTGAAATAATAAGTTAACAAAAATACGAATTGGTATATATACAGGCAACTCATTAATCGAAGGGTACAAATAACATACAACATTGAAAGTCCGGAGAAATTAGAAGACGAAATTTAAAAATTTACAGACATTCTTATAAAAACAAGGGACGAAGTCTTATTGAAAAAAAATCATTCAGATTTTTCAATCAATTCAGATGAAACAATCCTAGATTTAATAAAAACATTTAATACTAATAAAAGTACCTGATAGATTGTACTTTTTATTCAAGATTTCAATTTAGATTTTCGGTCAGTGTAACAAGGCCGAAATTTATAGCTTATGTAGACATAAATGATGATAATAATAAAAATCGGAACAAAATTTTAATTCATAATAGAAAAAACGGATAAAAATGTGTTTATTGAAAGCACAAATTCGTACGAATAAGATTTTACAGTGCGAAAACTAGCCTATGATACTCCTAATCAATGTTTCTGCTTCTTCTTTTTAACCACATGAACACAATGTGTAGGGTCGGATTCTAATTTGTGCCGTCCTGGGGCACTGAAGAAAATGCCGCCCCAATTTTCTATATATTGTATAAAAATTTTTCTCACTTTCCAAATTTTGCCGCCCTAGAAAATTCGCCGCCCTGGGCACTAGCCCCGACTGCCCCTAGTATAAATCCACCATTGACAATGTGGAACTGATAAACACAATAACAAAATCACAATACGTGCAGAGTATGATAATCACAACCTTTCAGTACAACAGTCATGTACACCAGAAAAATTTTCAAAAAACCTCTACATCTTTGAATTAGTCAGCACAACTTTTCGTTATCAATAATACTTTGATTGTAAGATGAACTGAATAATTGTGAAAGAGATATGTGAAAGAATGATCAAAATAATTCATTTATTTCCTTTGACGCCAGAATTCATTACAAGAGCTTCCTAAAATAAACACGAAGAAAAATTGTAAGTCTCATTTCTTTAATTTGTAATAAAAGATCATCACTTACTTGAGTTCAAAAGTACGAAACTTCATTTTTTTTCTTATTCCCGCCAATTGTTATTTACAACAATGGATGTAATAAACTAGTCGACGTTGCGAAGGACAAGGATTTACCGCGAGACGAAATATGATGAAGTATGTAGAGAATTCATTCTTGATAAAAAGCGCTAAATCTGTCATATTTGAGGAAGAAATAATAACTATATAGAATAGAATAATTGAACTGAAAATAAGATATTATCTATTACAAAGTCATACGTAGGTATTCAGCAGATGTTAATGAAATGTAGTCATGTAGACATTAGAATATTATATTCTAGGAAGTCATATGAAAAGGCTCAAATGTGAGTCTTATTGAACTTCAAGACTGCAAGAGTCTTGCAGCTCAGTCTTGTTCTTGCGTAAGTCTTGCAAGGTGAGTCTTGGTCTTGGTCTTGCATTCAAATAGGCGGTCTTGGTCTTGGTCAATTTTTGGGCAATACTTTTAAGTAACCCAGAGACCTTTGCAAGTGTTTCAAAACAAAATATAAAGACTCGTGACAGAAAAGGATAGATACACTCCTATAGAAATACTACTAGAGAAGCGAAAATAGAACCACTAAGGGAATATATCAATAATATGGCCAATAAATTCTACAAAACCCAACGTAATCATAATTCACTAACTAAGAATATAACAAATATCAGAGGACATAACATAGAACAAATTAGCAAGCACAAACTACCATATCAAAATTTGCCCATTTGCCATGAAAGATTATGAATAGAAAATTCACTTCCGCAGCCCGGATAATAAAATTATTAACGAATGCAAAGCCTTGGACTAATCTACTGAAGATGCTATTTCATAACCTAATCAAAAATAATCGTCACACGATTTGAATAATATTTTATAAATAAAGATTTTGTTGAGTGACCCTATAACGCTTCCGTGCTTCCGTCCTCTGATTCTGATGGGTTCGATACCCATCGTGTTCGGAACCGGCGTTAAACTGTTGGTCCAACTCACTCACCACAAAGTATAGATATAAATACTTAGTTTCACGCACAAACACATAGTGCTTATGAAAGGAAACTAGCATTCATTAAAATGCTTTGAAATGACAAAATATATTCAATTGAAGAGTATTTATAATAATGTTACCAACGATTTATGTTTAGGTACTTGTTGTAGTTACGAAAAATTAGGTTTGCAATTTTATTCTCACGTTCGATTGTTTTTGAAAATATACGTAGGGAATATTCGCTAAGTTAGAATATACATTAGTTGCCCTCAAGAAGAAACAAATAATGTTTTCGATGATTTGGTAAATGTATAAGGATCACTAAATAATTAAGAACTCTGTTTGCGGAAATCCTTAAACACATTAAATAAATAGTTGATTTGTTATGTCATATCAACTACATATTGTTCCTAAACTTTTGTCGGCCAGTTTATTTGAAGAATATCTCATAGTTCCTTCGCTTTTGACCCTGAATAAAGTACCTACTCAACGCTTACCGTGGCGTTACGGTAGTACGGTACCCATTATACTAGAAAAAATATAGTAGAGTGAAGTGGAATATTGATATAACGAAGCTTCACTAAATATCATCCGTTTTATCTTGAATTAAGTTTTCGCTGTAGTGATAATACGAATAATTTAAGTTTGTTTAATATTTACTTGCAATATGACGGCTTCAATAGAAGTGAGTGTGATTGGATCTTGTTCCTGTTGGTCAGTTTTCATCTCTATAGTAGCACTTTTGTATATATTTTTTGATGTAAATTACTTTCTGAGGGTTGCAGTGACTGTTTTGTGGGGTAGACTATTTCATAAAAAGAAGAATGTAGAGGATACAACGGAAATATACGGTAAATATTTCTACACCTAATTATTAAATATGTGTTTCTATTTTTTCAAACGAAATATGTTTTGTAGATGGGGAGACATTAGAATAGCCATCGTAGTATATACTTTAAGTTTTTACTAATATAAATAAAATGATACTGTTGATAATTTACAAATTCCATACACTATTAATTTTAACAAATCTAATTCGATTTGCAAAATAATTTCAAATTCAAACTATTTGTGTATTTATTTGTAGGTATTTGTGTACCTACGTACCTAGAATTCCAAATTGAAATTTTGCGATTTCTTTCCAGGTCTCGTTACGACAGCGGATATTGATATATTTTTTAAACATATGAATAACGCTAGGTATGTAAGGGAGCTCGATTTTGCACGGTTTCATTTCTATGATAGGACTGGATTGTATGAGGAAATAACAAGGGCCAAAGGACATGTACTTCAAACTGCTTCCAATGTTAGGTATAGAAGAACAATTCCAATATTCACCCCATATAAAATCACCACTAAGGTTTGTTGAATACTTAAAACTACTTATAACTAAATCGAGTAACTATTGATTGATGGTACTTCTTATTTTGATTAGCTTTTAGGAAAATTTGTTTATTAAGTTAATTCGAGAGTACTCAATTAATAATTGCTTCAATAAGTATTATTAGTGAATCCTATAGTACTTTCCATGAATTGAAATTTATTCCATCCAGAAAAATAGAAAATAAATTGAAATGCTGAAATAAAAGGCAACTTGGAAAATGAATACTACTCAAAACTAATTTTTTTCACTGGAAATTACTTCTGTGAAACGTCAACAAAGATATCGAAATTTTTATTGTTTTCTACTAATCATTGGTAATCAAATGCTTAACATACATTATATGATAATAATGCTTGTTATTTTTTCAAACACTGTGTTTGTCTGAAAGTTGGACCTTCAGTTTTACGCCGTTTCCGTACGGCCCTAGATTACGGTGGAAATCCAATCCACCCCTAAATCGAAATGAGGTTACTATACCGTTTGACCACTGAGCCCCTTAAATTATAATTTGAAAAAATGTTTTTTATTTAATAATAAATATAATGATAACTTAGTATTTCATAAGAAAAAATTTCTGATTGAAAATCATAAAATATGCAAGATAATTAAATACTTAAATGAATCAGATTATTATGTTGGTTGTATCATCCTTAATACCTCTCGTTTTACTAAAAGTTGTAGGAAACTCTTCTCTAGTTCTTGCTGCTCTCAGGAATTGTTCCAATTCATTTCTATGCCACCAGTTCTCATATTTCTATTAACTTCATTAACAAAATTGTTTCGTTAATTTCTGGCTATTATTTATATTTTCTGTCATCATACGGCTTTCCTGAAACGCCTGTTTGTATATTTTGGTTGCCAAAATAAGTGATCATATTTTTATTATGCTTTACTTCTTGTTTTACTTTTGTCAGTTGTTATAATAATAATATTTTTATTCAAGAATAATTGATGGATACAATAATATTTAGAAATGATTTCAATATAATGGGTATTAGATACTAACATTTCACGAATAAAAACAAAAATATACCATAAATGGAAAGCTCACAAAGACCAGGGCCTGTGGTGAACAAGTTGTTATTTATTGTAGTGGTAGTTGTTAGTTGTTGTTTTTAATAATTTGTTTTTCTAATCTTTTGATAAGTCTTTATGAATAACGAAAGATCTGGCTTCGACTTCCAGATTTAGTCTGTAGTTTCTAATATACCATAAATATTCTTAAAAATTTGAAGTAAAAAGGAACTTCTATAATATATATTCGAATTCTGTTGACACATACCCTCTGCTAATTATTCAATTTTTCGGGTATATTTCATATCAATTTTCAAAATTATTCGATATCTTTTGATGAATCTTTCAATTTTTAAGTTATTCCACGTAACATCTTTTGAATTTGTTTTTGTATATTTTTTAGCAACTTCAGAAATAAATTTCGCATTTTTTGAACACAGATATTTTTTTACTGTCATGGCAACACTGCATTTATTCATGTAGGCTAATATCACGGCCAACTCTGTCAAAGGTTTCGTAGGATAAGTTCCATCTGTTGCACGACACGTTGATAATAATAATAATACATTTATTCCCAACAGATATACATCCAATTACAGAGAAACCATTACAATTTACAAAAAATTACAAATTGTACACAAATAATAATAATAAGAAAAAATGAACGAGAAAAAAAAACGAAAATAGAGAGTACAAGCGAATATATACAACGAAAAAATTAATTTAAAATAAATTGGAATAGTATTGAACACTAACCATAATTTTTAATACCTAAAAATAAAATGAAATATTGTCCATTACAAAGTTACGTATGGTCAGCAGAAGTTGACCATGTAGTAACGAAATATGTTTGATGAATAAAAATAAAATTAAAATCGATTGCAATAGTACCATCTAGTAAACAAATTAAACAACTAAAATTAAAATAATATTTATAAGTAAGTCATATACAAAACAGAAGTTCAGGAAAATATTACGACATCCCATTGCGCTGTTCTGAGTGGCATGCCAAGATAACTGATAGCCGATCAAAATAGATATCATGTTCATAGTTAATGACATTTTGTCATGGTCGTTTAGTGTGAAAGATTTTCACACCTACAGCCGTAAAATTTTTTTTCGTACGTTCAAAACCGTATAATGTGAAGTAGGTGTTACAAAACACTATATTTTCCGAAACAGTAAATTGTTTTTTTACATAAGAATAATCTACCAAATCATATTTCAAATTTTTTTATTGATATTTTATTGATTTTAACATTTGGTTCGATTATTTTATTGTTGATATTCATTTTCAATGGTAAATTTTCCAAGGACGAACATTACTGTTGATAGGTGAACGTTTAAGCCAAACGTTTTATAATCTGTTGAATAGTTTTACCCGATATCGGCTATACCAATAGTCAAATAGGTGAATTTCATGTATTGTGAAGTTGGTATAGTACTTTATTGAACAAACATAATTTACGTTTCAATGGATTAATAAAAACATGACCATTGTTGAGAATTGTTTTGAACGTAATGAATTCGGAAAGTGGTTCGAGTTCATTAATCTGCAATTCAAATTAATATTAAGAATGTGTTTTTTATTTGTTGATACTTTCATATGAAAACTCGTATTCTTGAAGGCAAACGTTGATTGAGTGTAGAAAGTGCAATTAAATATGTACCTTCAAATGTCATCCCACCAGTAATGGATATCGAATTTGCCATTTATTGCAACTTTCATATGTTAACTAGTATTGAATCGTGCGAAGATTAAATTTCATAGTAATTGGCTGTGAGTATCATGGATTTGTTATATAGCACACAATTTGAGGACTACATTCTTGAACTTGTAAGATTATTATCGATTAGTAATGAGCTATCGATTATCGACGAGTAATATTGTTATTGGCCTACTAGCGTAATAACGTCGGTAGTAGACTCTCTCATACTGATGGGTGGTATTGCCAGTGCCAATCCGATCATTAGAAACTATAAACAAGGTATTAACTATTAACAACTCACACCGGTGTCAGAATTTAATAATCTATTTTCAGAGTGATAAAAATTGACAAAATAATAATTTCATCTAAATATAGTCAGGAACTAAACTAATTCAAAAATAAATAATGTCAAAGAATTGAAACAAAGTACCTACGAAACGTAAGTAGTAAAATGAAACTAAAAAACAGCAAGAAAGCAATTAAACAAAAAAAAATAATGAAATTTATGACAAAAATAAGGATAAATTATTTCTGTGATAGGATTGTGGTTAAAATAAAGGTTCATTCGATTTTTATTTTCCTGAAATCATAGTTTTTATGAAATTATTGATAATTTTTGATTCAATAAATATATCCAAAATAATAATGAATAATAATAATTAACAAATTGATACTAAGGAACAATGTATTTTCAATGAAGGAACGAGAAATATTTTAATCATTCTCATTATATTCTATGTCCAGCATTCTTTTTAGTAAGTAAAATATCTATAAAATAGTTCTCATTGATTGCGCTTAAAGTTACGTTTTTTGAGAAGGTTCACTAAAACAATTCATGATACTGATAACAAAACTCCGAACTAAATGTAGATGGGGAGGCACTGAATAAAAATATATGTGTGATATATAATGAATGGAAAATGCTGAATAGCACGCATATCAAAAAATAATTTCCATCGTTTGTTCAATCCAGGTTTTCAATTGAAGCTAAACAAAAATAATTAGAATAATGAGTATACATTCATAATATATCTTCATTTGTGCAAAATAGTAAATATATATAAACTAGAGCATTTGTTTCAAAAACAATAGCATTTATAAAAAGTTTCTACTCAGAAACTAAGATACATGTGAGTGTAACGTGTGTTGTCTAAGCTGTACTAGTAGTCGATGAAGTAAACAGGATTTGATAGGATAGTTTAGCCACTTCCACCTTCAATAGTATTGAAGGTGGCCTTGTTGTAGCTATCAAACATTGATTCAAAGTATAAGATAATTTTAATATTGAAAAAAACAAAATACTGTCGTCAGTTGATTGATTGTTTGTGGGTATAAAGATCGTCAGTTTATTTTCAAAACGTAGTATACACCATTTAAATGCATATGTTTATCATACAGCTGTCGATTGTCTATTATTTTGAAAGTATGAAAATTTGCATGTATAACTTTCATTAGGTATGAAATAAATTTATTTCTCAAATTATTAATTTGTTTGTATCACATTATTATTATTATTATTTTATCACATTAGGTTTATATCGAATCCAGATTCAATTGATTCCTTTGATACCAGGAACGAATGTCTTTGACATGAATATTTTATATTTCAGATTGTTGCTTGGGATGAAAGAACACTTTACATAGAGCAACGTTTCGTTACTTTCGATGGCTTCATCAGAGCAATTGTATTGAGCAAACAAGGTACTATTGGACTTGATGTTCCTACAATTATGGCCAAGCTGACGAAAAAAGATGTTTCTTATAGACCTATTCCACCTCCAGAATTAGAAGATTGGCTCAAGTCTATAGAAAAATCCAGCGAAAGACTGAAGAAGAAAGATTAGTGCCATGTAGTTATTAGGATTTTTTGTTTACTGTGGTGTAATGAATTGTTTTCATTCGTTATTGTGGAAGATTTTACATAGGCTGTTTAGATATTGTAATAAAATTAATTCCTTTAAGGTTTGTTGGGTGAATGTTTTCATTCTTGTTATACATCTATTGAACTGATGTGCATTGTTATATATGTGTACGTTTCAATAAAATATTTGATGAATTTATATTAAATAGTGTTAATAATTTTGTGTAGTAATTGATTGTTCATTTATCTGAAATTTTATAACATCAGAATTTAGCTATTGCTATATAATGTATTTGGAAACTAAACTAAGAAAGTTATTCTAATATATGTACTGGAGTGAACACAGATAAAATATTCATAAGCTCCCAGTTTTATTTTTTATGGGACTTCGTTGATAAATAAACTTAACGTAATTACAGTTTTGTTACAGATTATCACTAAACTAACTGAGTACACTTAAACTTCTCGTCGATAGATGGCGAATTATTTAATGTTGAAATTCGAATATCGAATTATATGCATATCGGTATCGCCATCTATTGACGCAACGCAATTTGGAGTTTACTAAACCGCAGCCTTAAGTATTTTATATTTCGAATCCAGGCAAATGTTTCAGATTGATACTTGGGCACTAAGTTTTAGATAACTGTTATTAACCAAACAATCCACACAATTACGCAGATGAAACTTAATGTAAAATCTAATTGTTATTGTTTTCTCATAAAGACCCAGGTTAACAATACTTATTATCAAAAATTTTAAATATCTTTTATAAACTGATATTTAAGTATTTTTTAAAAATACTTAAATATCAAAAATGTCTCGTTCATCTTCAAACCATCGTTCAATGTCGAAAATTCGAAACTGTTTTTACAAAACAGTGTTTCTATTGAATATATGGTTGATCATTTCCGATTTGATATTTCATAGAAAATATTAATTTTGGAAGTTTTCAGATAATTAAGACTTCATTCAAGTGTTGGTATTGTCTTAGCGAACTTTAGAGGAAGATTATCACAGTGTTGAAGTTATTGTCACTTGTTGTCAATTAACTTCGAATGAATCTGTCTTGGAGATGTAGACATAAGAAAAAACCATGAAATACTTATTAGTTGTATTTCTTCCAAAAAAGTATGTCCAAGATCCCAGAGCGATCTGACTTAACTTATTTTCACATGGATGAAACCACGTGCTTATAATTCTTACGTGCTTGTAGTTCGCCTTGTGACACCTGGACAGGAACCCAGTGAGAAAGTTAACTGAAAATAAGAGTAACTCAACTTAAATGTGTATTTTATATATGTTTTGTAGAATATTTATCTGAAGTAGTATCCTAAGTGCCAGACACTGTCCATGCACCATAGCTTTTGTCAGACCTTTTGAAGCTTTATAAAAAATATATGAACTTCATATAGCAAGAGCCCACAATGGCCAGATATTCGTTATTTTATAAAAGCTCCAAAATTTCTCTGTGTATGTCCCAAACACAGGTGAGAAGGACCATCGACTATTGAGTTTGGGTTGTGGTTACTTGCCAGACACCCCGAAATTTTAATAAATTATAATTATGCTTTCGTTATAGTATTAAAGCTAAATTTTATATATGATACGTGAGGACCTATAAAAAGATGTTATCTCAATAACCAGACAGTTTTAATGGTTTTTACATATTGCCAGATACATTGAGAGTTCGCTGTAGGCGCAAGTGCGAGGTGAAAGTATATATGTTTATATTACAAAATGTTGGTTCTACGCATAATCACGGGTGACTTTTTAATAGTTGAGTTTTTCAGGCTGCTGTCTCACTGGTTGGTAATTTCATCCAAACGTCGTCTATCAAAGTGGAAATTTTAAGTATACACTGCCATTTCATCATGGAAAGACTCACAAACGAGCAACGATTGCAAATTGTTGAAATTTACGATCATATTATGGTCGTCATAATCGACCTGGTGAATCAACAATTCGTGCTGTTATCACCAAATTTCGCATCAAGTTTACTTTGTTGGACATTGAACCATTGCTTCGCACGCGTACAGAAGAGAATATTGCAGCCGTAGCGTAGAGTGTTAATGAGAGTCGTGAAATGTCAATTCGTCGCCGTTCTCAGCAATTGGACATGTGTTACTCAACCACATGGAAAATTTTACGTGTTGATTTGGGTTTGAAAGCCTATAAAATTCAACTTCTGCAAGAATTGAAGCCGAGTGACCTATCACAACGTCTAATTTTTGTTGAATGGTCCTTAGAACAGCTTAATGAAAATCCGCTGTTTTATTGAAAAATTGTGTTCAGCGATGAGGCTCATTTCTGGCTTAACGGGTATGTAAATAAACATAACTGTCGCATCTGAAGTGATGAACAGCCACATGCGATACAAGAATTACCGATGCATCCCGAAAAACCGGCAGTTTGATGTGGTTTATGGGTTGGTGGCATCATCGGTCCATTTTTCTTCAAAGACGACCGTGGAAGAAACGTTACCGTCAACGGCGAACGATATCGAGCCATGATAAGCAACTTTTTTTTGCCCCAGTTGGCCGAGTTGAACTTGGTTGACATGTGGTTTCATCAAGACGGTGGCACATGCCACACAGCTCGTGAAACAATGGACATGTTGAAGGATGAATTTGGTGAGCAGCTTATCTCTCGAAATGGCCCTGTGAATTGGCTGCCAAGATCAAGCGATTTGACGCCTCTGGATTATTTCTTGTGGGGATAATGTGAAGTCGTTAGTGTATGTGGACAATCGAACACGATTGAAGCCTTACAGGATAACATAACACGCGTAATTCGTGGGATACAGGCCGAAATGCTCTAAAAAGTTGCGCAAAATTGGACCTTCCGAATGGACCATTTGATACAGAGCCGCGGAAAACATTTACTTGAAAGTTATCTTTAAAATGTAAATGGCAAAAGCCAAGTTATCAATTGCAATAAAAATTTTGAATATATGATGCAAATTGAGTGTTTTATTCGATTAAAAAAAACTACGCTTGAGAAATCACCCATTAGTTCAATGCATCCATAAACTAATTTTAAAAAAAGATTTTAAATCTTCTGTAGCAAGATGTAAAAACCATCAAAACTGTCCGGATATTGGGGTAACATCTTTTTATATGTCGTCAAGTACCATATATAAAATTTAGCTTTTACACTATAACGAAAGTATAATTACAATTCATTAAAGTTTAGGGGTGCCTGACAGGGGGTATTAACTGTAATGAGTGTCCGGCAATGGATGACATGATTTTTACACTTATCCCGAAGAAAATATAAAAAAATTGAGCTTTATACCTAAACGAAATTTAAGGTACTATTTCATACACCTTCACCACTTGTTACCTGCGCAAGTAACGACAATCCAAACTCAATAGCTGGTGGTCTTTCTCATCTGTGTTTCAGACATGCACAGAGAAGTTTTCAGCTTTTATAAAATAACAAATGTCTGGCCGTCGTGGGCTCTTGAGCTATTAGATTTACATGTGAGATTTTTTAATATGTCATTTCTTAATCTGAAATGTAAAAATATGTGAAGTGCATTTTTGTAGAGCTTTAAATCGTCTGACGAAAGTTCTGGCCAATGATAAGTGTCTGACACTTATTGATACTACTTCAGTTAAATATTCTGCAACACATATAGAAGAATCAGTTATACAAATTCAAGTTACGTTACTCCTATTGCAAGTTATCTTTCTCATCTGGTACCTACCCAGGTGTCACAAGGTTATGTGCAAAGCACATAAGACGTTACTAAGAACCTAAGGTTTCATCCATGTGAAAATAAGTGATGTCAGATCGTTCTGGAATCTTACTCTAATAAAATTTTTAACTGCAAGACCTTTAAAAACCATGAATATTTTACATATATCAGAAATCAATTTCGGTTCTTGAAATTTGAAAAACCTAAGAACCAAATATTCATAATGAAACAATGCTTGAATTTTCCTCATATAACGAATCAAATACTCATGACTATCGTTTTCTAAAATACTATTTCTTTATCGGATGTAATATTACCAATTGAAACAAAATCGAAACACCTGTCACCCGTATTTGTTTTAATATGGAAAAAATTAGACGCTATTTTATTAGAAATATCAATTTTCTCCAAGGTGTTAGAGACTCTTATTATAACCTCTTCAGTGATGAAACAAAAAAATATACTCTCGAATATGTAGGAAAAATTTTATTTTTTTATGTTATTATTTGATAATTTTTTTTTAAATTAACAAAAGGATGAATGTTCAGAATGTGAACAACTATGTAAAATAGAAGAATCTGTGCCTCGTTAAATGAACTGTCGGATACATTCGAAAAAAGCACGAATTCGAATAATTCTTGGTTTATTTCACCAATATTTCGCAATATTCTCGATATTTCAAAATTATTGATTTAATATAGACGAAAACAGGTCTAGTTCTATATCGAAACCTATATGATAAAAAGGTCCCATTGATTTTAAAGTTTAGTACAGTAATTGGTAATATTTCAGAAGCCGGCTAGGTTAATGCTATTACTTATTTCTACCAACCCCTACCGTCAGTAAAGACAAAATTTTGATCGAAATTAATTTGTCTTATGGAGATTCTTTATTTCAAATAAGTCCAAATTTTGTATTTCATCAGAAAAAGACTTACCTATCATACACATTTTTCATAACTTTGCACCTTAATCTTTACAGACAAATGTCGAGCAGTTTTTAGTTGTCAATCGAGACAAAAAGTTGTAGTATATTATATTATTGACAGAACAATACATAGTGAATATAAAACAGAGTAGTAGTTCTACATAAAACATAGTAAAAATGATTTGTGAATCCAACGATGGTAAATGCAATATAAATCTAAACCATTCAAAAATAACTGAATTTCTTGGTTACCCACTCAATTAAATTTTATTCCACATTCAAAATGACATTTTAACCGCATAATCGAACCAATCCGACACGCATATCAATCCGATTGCATACCGAATGACAACGGTAGTGCGCGATCTGAGTTTCAGTGGGACGACGTTCAATTCAAACATGGATATTCCTATCCAGAGAGAATCACAGAGCGACATTATTAAGCTAGAACACGGTAGTGCAAATTTGACCTCCCGAGTAATAGGTTCTGATATCGTAAAAACTTGTTTATGTTTGTTTAGTATGAGAATTAATTTCGTTCTAATTTAAGAAACGACAATATTTGTGAAGAGAAGGAGGTGGTTGACGTTCATAGTTTGTTTTTGTGTAACATGTGTTCCGCGCTCTTATAAAACGACTGGTAAGTTGAATTATCTGAATGTAAATATTTCGCACAAATTTCGTAGTCATGTGAGAAACTCAGGTAAATGTAGGAAACTATGTCAAATGTAGAACATCTGTACTGCCGTTGTTTCCCAGATATTTTCTTCAGTTTAAAAATTTAAATTTTTAATGCACATTTTGATTTAATCTGATTTTTGATACGGCAAAAATCTAGGGTTTTTTATTTGATGTTACGTTCGATACTGCACACATATTTTGAAGAAAACATATTTAAATACTGTGCTTAATTATATCTAATATTTGATTTGTTATTTGCTGATGTAAGATGAGCGCGTTTTAAAGTATTTTCAAAGTATTTGTAGAGCTGCTGTGACGAATATTAGATGCCTCATTATTGTATATAATGTGAAGTTTTTGTTCAGCGTCAAATTCATCTGTCGGAAGACCGTCCGAAAAATAATTGAGTATCTATTCGACGTATGATGTAATATGTATTATATTATTCAATAATATTCGAAATATCTTTTGCATCTTTACCGGGGATTTGACTGCGGCTTCAGTGTGATGACGAAAAAGGAAGTGTTTTTGTCTTTATCATCAGATTTTAAATCACTTATTTCGGGGTTTTTGAGCATAAGGTAACATCCAGGTGATTCCAGAAATACATGCATGAAATTTAATTGCATAGAAACCATTCATATGGAAACCATTATAGATAATTTAAAAAACTTCGGTTGCATGTTTATTAAAACTTCAGGTTAACAGTAAATACTGCTAATACCGATATACATACCTTTCATTATTCCAAAGAGATTTAAATCATTACGTTTGTGGAATATACATGTAGGTATTATTGCGTTCGCCTTATTGCGTGCAATAATAGTAGGTACCTTATATATCATTAATAATTTGTAATGAAATGTCGATAATAATAATTAGATCTTTCAAGCCAGGCATGCTGTCACAAATTATTCGTAAGGTCACGAAAAAATGTTTTTGGAGAGTTTTTTCTGCAGCATTTCGGAAATGAATTATTGGAAAAAATTGAAAATTAAAATGTCGATACTGATGATTTTTTTTTGAATGATTTTTTGATGAAACTAATTTGATTATAGAATTGACAATTCAAGGTGAACGGTTTTCGTGGAATAACTAAAGCTTCCTTTTAGAAAGTTGACTCAAGCAACTGGTATTTGAATTTGGTTAATTTACCATAATGGAATATGGGATCAATTCAAGGACAATTTGGCAAAATATTCGCGGGTTATTTCGAAAGTTAAATGTTCAACAAAAATATAACTTCTTGTTTTTCCAGTTAATTCCGTGTAAAGAATGTTAGTCATTTTTGGAAAGTGTATCGTGATTAAATATTGATATGGTCTTGAAGAAAGGTGTAGTATTGAAGCTTGAAATACTTTCAGAATTTTTATAGTTTCTATGCTCAAAATAATAGGCATGATGACACTAATCAAAAATCACAAAAATACTATATTTATCTGATAAAACTTGAAGCTTAGGATAAAAAACAAGCATTGTTTTTCTTATTAAGAGTGTGATTGATATATATTTTTATAAAATAAAACTACAAAATAAGGCAATCCGCCATGATATCTTGAACACCAATCAGAGCTCATGACGTCAGTGTCAAGTAAACACGAGACGGCGCCAAAATTACATTTCGTATTGTTAACCTCCACTACGACTGTGTTTTCATGTATTAATTCAATTTCACTATTTGAGTGTGAATGTTATTAAAATAACACGAGTTATGGATCAAGGATTTATTAAGGCAAACAGCGAATGTAGAATGTAGAAGCAAACAGATGATGTAGAAGGTTTCAAAGGAGAAGTCATTTGATTAACTAAATTAGTTTTTGTTTGAGTGGCTTTACTTCGAAACTTATTTGTCGTATATACTTGGATTGATTTATCCACCATCTTATTTGCATTTTCTTGTGAAATATTGCTTATGGGTGCTTGTGAAGCTGAAAAAGACAAAAAAATAGTATTTATAAAATATTACCTTCAAATACACATTTAAAAAGAATTTACAAAGATTTACAAAGAAGTGGAATAAATTTGTATTACAAATAAGTACCTACATGAACTTCCACATGACACCTCTTCAAGTTCCACATGCTTTGTACCTATTTCCTCTAAATCTTTCAGACATTCTCCTATCAATGTCTTTCTTTGTTTTTTGAGAATATATGGTCTTTCTGTAGCATCTGATGTTCGTTTCCTTCTATCTGGTTGACATTGAAATTTAGTGGGCATACACCCCGGTTTCATGCGGATCTTTGACACGATCCTACACGATTTGACGATCCCATCAGATGATATTCCATATAATTATCCATATCATTTGGTAACTGAAATTTGAATAAAATACATAATATAACATCAATGAGATGAAATTTCGAGGTTAGACCTCGAAATAGATTGTTTATATTTTTACATTTAGACCATGTACAAAATATTATTACCAAATATTATATAGTATACTAGAATCTACAAAACAATGTGTAAACTTACATCAAAGTGATCTTCACAAAAATAGAGGACAGTGCTGGACAATATTGCATTTGAATCTCGCCTTGCAAGTTGAAGCCACTTGTTTCGTGTTGTTTTATTTTTAGGAACGAATACAAATAACTTATTAGGAGTTTTTATGGATGTGTTTGCACACTGGGGGACCCCACACCACTTATACACTTTCGAATTCATTTTTAATACCATAAAATAATTAAATTGTTGCACGAACCCAGAACCTAGTGTTTGAGTTACCGATTATTGACGTCACAAGCGCCGCCATGACACTGACAAGCGTTTTAGGTAAACAAATAAATTTCTATCTTAAAATTGCATTTTTTTCCTATTAAACTCTTGATTTCTGCAGAAATATCTTATTTTTTGTAAATAGTATACATTTGTGGACATTATAGGCTCGTTTATAAAAAACTGTCATCATGCCCATTGCGGTTTTGTGAGATTCAGAGACAACACCTTGCCTGTCTTCCTCAAATATCCTTTTTTCAGATTGGACTCCCTCAGTGCTTGGTATTAAGACCAATTTTATTCTCGATTCATTAAAATTCACTTACAATCTCAGACTCCAATACAAAAATAACATTTTGCGTTGTTTTCACTTATGCACTCGAATACTTGTGTAAAAACTTGAAATTTCGAATGAGAATATATTTCTAATTTAAATTACACTGAAAAATAAACTTTACACTCCCTCAGTTTATCTGCAAGTTTCTTATGTATCGGTTAACTGGTTAACTAATTGTATTTTAAAGTGAACCTAGTAGCTTATCTACCTACTGTAAATAATTATCACTTGTTGCAGCAACTAATTCGTAGATTAACTTTGAATTTCATTAAATTTGAAAGAGAAAATGTTTGATCAATATTCTCGAATATTTTTAAATAGACTTACGTGTAGCTACTTGCAACCAATGATAAACATTTGGAGGTTTCTGAAATGATTTTAGCATTGATAAGTGTTTACTCTTGTTTATTTCTTTAGGACGATATTCTCGTTGAATTGGTCTGAAGAATTTATTACCTTTAATTTGAATCTGGAAATTCGTTCAAGATGTTTTTATAAGAACGGAAATATGTTTTTAACCGTTTTAAAATGCCAAAATGTATTATGTGTTTTTTTTTTTATGAAGTCAAAGCCAAATATTTTTCTGGTTAATGATGATGTACATACATTTTAGAAATTTTCTTCTTCTGGGAGTCAAAATTCGATTATCAAATTAAATCAGCAATTCAGATTTTTCCACTGAAAAATTCGCAAAAAATTGTTTAGTAGGTACGTGTTAAAAGCGAAACTTGTTAAATACCTATCATCAGTAATTGTTCAATTACTCAGTCAAGTGTTTTAAATTATAAAATATATATTAATAATTTTAAGGTGTGCAAGAATTCAATTGACTTTGTTGAAGTTACCTATCAGAAATCTGCTTTTCGACAATTCTTATACGTGAAAAAAGTATAATATGATCGATTTATGTTTAAAGCTGTTGGGCAATGTAGATTCTTCACTATTTTGTTGGATTTCCATTGCCTACAAATTCAGGTTGGAATTCTGAAACAAAACAATGATAAAAAAATAAATGACGAAATGAATCGGATTGAACAGTAAAAACTGCAGAAGAGAAATAACTAGTGTCCTGAGGTCTGAAACAGAAATATAAAACAAAATTAAAATAAATGAAATAAAATAAAATAAGTTGCAAAAAAATTGAAACAGAATAATTAATAAATTCTTACCGTCGATGAAAAAGAGAGGGTTGAATCAGAAATCTAATTCACACGAAGATTCTGTTAGTCATGTAATGTTATCTCTAACCGGAAATTGTAGAAACTGTTTCCATTTGAGGACTGTTAAAGATACAATTTTAACCGAAACGTCGTGTGTATTCGATTTTTGATTCAACGGTAAGAACTTATTTCAACTTACCTTTTGTGGAACGGTAAGAATTTATTTATTTTACTCTTTATTTCATTTAATATGCACTTTATTTTATTCATTTCATTTCATTACATATTTCTGTTTTAGTTCTCAGGACACTAAGTAATTGTATATCATTTTCAGTTTTTGCAATTCAGTTCAATTATATCATTAAATTTTTTATTTAATCATAGTTTTGTTTTAGAACTTGAACCTAAATTTATAGGAAATTGAGTCCACTGAATAGTGAAAAATTGATTTATGCCTTCTGACAGAATGTCAAATTATTCCATTTTTTATATTCAAATTTTTGTCAGAAATATCTTTCTTAGAATTTTTTTAAATGCATCAAGACAACAAGAATTTAGATTACGGTTTTATATGTATTCAATTTCACTGTAGAGAAAATAGGATGAGTTTAATAGGATACCACAGTATATTTGTTTAGTGTAATACTTGTAGTAACCTAGTTTTTTACTACAAATCCAGTTATATATGCTTCGCCATTGTTACCGTTGAATATAAATAAGATATTTTACGTTAGGATTATTTTTCAGCAAGTTGTATGTAGGTAGTTCTTGTTTTAAAGTGAACACTGTTATACGTATTCAAATAACATTTTCGAAAATTTAATAGGGTTTTGTTCATGATTTATCATCATTCGTTTCTATTGCTGACTGAAAAAGTTGCTGACTATTATTGCATAGTGCTGTTAAATGCTCTTATGTTATATTCATGAAAGAGAATTCATTTATTTCAATGCAGGTTAATTAAAAGTAACACTTCAATGTCTGTTTGAATATAATATAGTCCGTTAGATTGAAGATTATTTAGTTAGTTGTTCAGACTTGGTTATGTTTGAAACATATCTATGTATGAGCTATGTATAGTGTCGAACAGTGTTTCCCAATCTTTTTGTACCATACCCCACCTTAGCCTTGCTTAAATTCTTATGCCCACCGAAAAGGATGAAAATTGAGAAGTGCGAAAGGGTTAAACTCGATTCGAGTCCATATTCTAATTGCCTACCCCCCCTGTGTTAGAAACACTGGTCTAGAATGTTATTTCTTGTTAACTGTAATGAGACTGTTTTTTATTAATATATTAAATAAAAGGAACTGAACACTTGACAAGTTTTACAATAATTAAAACATAAATTAAAATTTTTTATCGTTGCAATTTTCATAACTGTATTTGTAAATAATACAAGAATTGGTATTCTTATTAAATAATAGACTGAAGATGGAAAAATATATTTCTTCTTCACTTTTTGCTACAAATTGTAGCTTCGTCAAAATTTTTAAATAAATTTTCTCAAATGACAGAACTAATGACAAACAAGTAACTCATTGAAATTTGGCTGTTTGGTTTCTTTTTTATATCAGGAAAATATTAATTGATATAATATTGTGATATCTGTTAAGTATAATAAATACTGGAGACTGACCACTAAATTGCATATCAGGACGAATAGAGATGTATTAGAGTCCTTATATTTATTGTTTATTATATTTTGCTCTTTATAAATCCTTGTAATAAATTCAATTTTCTCATGGCGAAGAAAATAATATAACTCCGAAGCAAACGCTGAGCTAGTATTTTCTTGCTAGTATATATATATATCTCCGAAAACTATGTCATCCGAATGATCAAAAAATTAGGTAATGGAACCTAAAAAGAAACAAAAAACCACCGTTTTTGAAGTGTAAACTGAATATTATCGAAGACTTTGAATAGAAAATGAAAACTTCGAGAAAAATCGTAAAATCATACGATTTTTCAAACTTAATAGATAACACAATGTTTCACTACAATGGAAAAGGTGTTATCTACTAATATTTAAAAAATAGATTCCAAAATGGAGCGGGTTTTTATTACTAAACGGAAAATAAAAAAGTAAGTATCTAACTTACTTAGTAAGTGAGTGAGAAAAATAGAAATTCAACACGTCACACGACATTGTTAGAATATTTGACGCCTTCGACATTAAATAAACCTCAGTTTTTTAAATCATAGTAACGTATATTGTTATATTAATTTAACAATTAATTATCTTTGTCTTTAATTATCTTAGTTTAATTAATTAATCATCTTTATTTTATGGTTTTCTTTAGACTCTGGTCCGATTATATAAACCGTATATTATACGTATTTATTACCGTATACGTGTAAAGTTACTTACCCTTGACTTAAGCGAACTCCGATACTGCTCGGGGTATTACCTATATATATAAGGAAATGGAGTTTTTGTACTTATGGCACTGAATGAAAATTTAAGAAAAAGAACACTAGAACATTCATTCGAAAATTGAAATTAACCAAAAGAATGTTATAATAGAGCTAGATATGTGAACGTGTACGATGTGATGCCTCCATTATCCGTTAAAGAAATATTGAAATCGATGCCACACATGATGGAAGTGCGAGACAGCTGTTTCGTTCTGCAAGGAACTTGTCAGTTGCACCACGTCCATCGAAGTGAGGCAACGATTTCAATCCCCAACAACTTCTTATGACTCTCAAGTGGAATACCTTCAAGTGATGAATACTTCACAATTCCATCTAGAAAAATCAATAGAAAACATCTATTGGATCATAGATACACCAAGACTCGAACGTTCACATCTCCTCTATACCCGCAGGTCTCTACTAAATTGCAACGTCTATTTGACAAATGTCATCATATTATGTTTTCAAATGTCAATATGTTCTTTTTAGAGAGTCATAAAAAGATGCTTGAAGATTTAAATCGTTGCCTCACTTCGATGGACGTGGTGCGACTGACGAGTTCCTTGCAGAACGAAACAGCTGTCTGGCACCTCCATCAGGTGTGACATCGATTCTAATATTTCTCTAACATTTATCCCTGGATAAATGTTAGAGAAATGATAGAGAAATCCTTAACGGAGGCATCACATCGTACACGATCATATATCTAGCTCTACTATAACATTCTTTTGGTTAATTTGAATTTTTCGAATGAATGTTCTGTGTACCTTTTCTAATATATATATATATATATATATATATATATATATATATATATATATATATATATATATATATATATATATATATATATATATATATACATATTTCATTATATTATGAAATATGAAATTAACATTTTTATTCTATTTATTGACTAACAGAAATATGTTCCATTGAATACAATTGAAAACAACTGTTTGATATGTGTGAACGAGAACTTCATTTCGAAGTTTTATCGTATCAGCTGTGAACTATATCGGTAGTTCTAGTTGTCAAAGAAACCTTAAAACACGGTTTTGTCAATACATTCGATGATAATCGAGCATTTCACGATTTCTCAAGTTCATTACGTGATAATATTGGTTACCATGTCATATATTTTTCGATTTTGTCGGTGACTAATTTTTAAGGGTCAAGTGAAAAATTGCGGGGTCAAACATTTCAATTGAACTTCAAATTTTATGAAGAAAAACTAATAATTACTTTGTCGCAGTATTTATTATCCATTTTGTTGAGCACTATGCAGGATTAAAAAACCTTTTTTCCTATAAATACTTAGTTTGAAAGTAAGTACACCTGCTCAACAATATTTTATCTTCCGCATCAGATCACTTGCAGAGTTTTAAATCAGTGTGTTATTTGAAAATAGATTAGCATATATACGCGAATTGACTTTTTCAAGCTCCTTCGCCATTTTGCAAGATAGGTTTTTTTTAACGTGATTTTTTGTTCAATAAACTTCAAATTGGTTTATTTGTTGATGAATAAACTTGCGTTAATTTTGATTCGAAATACATACGTTGACAGTCATTATTTTTTGCCATTTGTCGTAGTTTTTATTTGAACCTTTAAATTAATATAATATAATTTTCTTATAATTATAAGAAAACATAAGGTTGAGAAATTCTAAAAAATATATTACATAAACAAATAAGTCGCAATGTAGGTATCATACTTAAGGATATTAAGGTATAGAAGTCGAATTCGGGAAAATTTGATAAGACTGAACGTCTTTTTTGATTTGAATAATCCTTTTTACAAAGAATTTCTATGTGTGCACCAATTTTTTCTCTCGATATTCCGACACCAGGACAGTGTTTTTCTCATAAGTCTGCAAAATTCACAAATAAGTTAGAATGTCGAATTTCGAATATTATTGAAATTTGAGTGTAATTCGGAAATAATATTATGTTTCCGCGACAAGGTCTTATGAATTCAGTACAGCGTAGTGTAATTTGATTTCACTATTATTCATTGCACGGTTTTCATTCCAACAAGTAAAGTCGATCGACTTTTACTACGTTTAAATCGTCAAATGTCATCAATGCAGGACGTCGTGATTGATTCAGAAAACACGTGTTGGTTTAGGTGTTTAGCATTTTGTTGTAGTGCTCTTTGTTTTCTTACGATGACAGGTTGAATTGGAATGGAGCGAAACAAGGAGGGGCATTTTAAACAAGCGAGACATTTGTCTGACTAATTGAACTTTCAATCAGTCTCGTTTTCTCTTCCGTTATTAACTGGAAATAGTATTTATCTATGGTTTTCAGTGTTCGAACTTGAACAATCACGGAAATAACGTCGTTCCATATAACGTGAAGAACTCGATGTTAGGTAAATATCCTTTGGGATATATTGTACGAGTTATTTATCGGCAGATAATTTTATCTGAGATTTTTAAGTACACGAGAAGGCTTTCAATGTATTTTTTGTAGAATGTTGAAAGAGTAAGATAAAGGTCCATCTGCCTGGTTTTTAAGTTAACACTTGGCGTTTTAATGAGCAATATTGGTGAAGGAGAAATAATAAAAAGTCTAGAATTAATTGATTCTATGAGACCAACTAATGAAGTCTGTGGTTGTATATGAAATTTTTTACGACCTCGAAGTCTCAGAATTTAATTGCGTTACAACAATTCCAATGTTACTTGAAATCTTTATAAATAAAAATGAATCGTCGCAATGTATGTAGTACGCACGTAACTTCCAAATGACTGCATCAAATTGAATCATCCTTTTTTTTGTGTTCTTCAAGGTCAGGTTTGTATAGAAAAAAATTCGAAAATTGATCAGAAAATATTTGAAAATCTCAAAATGTTTGAGGTGAGTGAGTGAATGACACAGAATACTGTCAGAAAAAGGAAACAGAAGGTATTTGAAAATCTTAAAATTTGTAATTTTAAGATTTTAATCTGCTATTTTTGTCTCGTTAATATTAAAGGCATAAATAGAAACAATAGACACAAATGGACATATCCTGATCTAGATTCTGCAAGAAGGCCTGTAGTACATTCGGAAGAAATACCCGTTCCATCATTCAGCAGTCTACCTGAACTGACAGAAGATGATACAGAAACATCAACGTCTGACGAAGTTAAAATAATTCAATCAGAAAACGACAGCGATTTCGAAGCAGATTTAGCAACTCCGCAGTGTTCCAATCAAGAAGAACTAAACGATCTTATAAGAGACCTGAATCTCTCAAAGGAATCCGCTGAATTACTTGCATCCGGATTAAAAGAAAACAATCTACTTTGTCGAGGCACTAATATTGTTTTTGTTGTGTAGTTTTTGTATTTTTTATGTATAGTTTGTGCAATAAATACTTAAATCCATGTGTATTTGTTTTTTTTAACTGTCAATAGTAATATTATATATTATAACAGTGATAACGTAAACTATATACACAATTTTTTAAAAAATCTCTAAAACTAGATCTGATAGACAAAATCTGAGAACTTTTTTACATTCTGCATCCAAAAATTACTCAGGAACAGTTAAAAAATCGCAGGCACCAAAATGTGTGTTGGCCTGTGTTATCAGTTATTACTCGATGGGAAATCTGGGTTCGAATTCCAAGTGAGAGGTAGATTATAAGTATCTCTTGAGTTCAGTAGATGACAATTGATTCAATTTATGTAATGTACTAAATTTTAAGTCGGATCAAAATTTTTGATCTCATCTCATGACTGCCTATGAATTCTTTGTCTATGAATGTCACTTTTACAGTCTATTATTGCTTAGAATATACATTTTGAGTTTCTGAAGGGATAAACGGTCGCTTCCTTTTCAGGTCTCTTCATTTTTTTCTTCTCGAAGTTCGTAGTTCGTTCAATTTAAACTTGATTAGGATGTTCTGTTGAGAGCCGCTCAAAACATGTGTCAACGGGTACCTCCAAGTGCGATTTTAATGTTACTTTCTACTCTTTTGGTAGATGTAGAGTAAATATCGACTTTTTGGGTGAACTGAATAATTGGTTATATAGAAGGGTGAGTCGAAATGTCGTTGATTTGGTGAAGTCTTTATTCAATATCATATGTGTATCTTCAGGGTGCTAAAAATATTTAAATTAATTTATTAAATACGAAATCTCACTCTCAATGTTAGCTTCTGTATGAAAGTGAATTATAACGTTATAAATAATTTACAACGAACAAATGAGAAAAAACGCTTTAAAAAGTACTTTACACAGTACAATTTTCACTCTTGTGAATTGCATGAATATTTTTAAAATATCGTATGAAACTTATTAATTTCACTTCTTATCATATATTATAAACCACTCGAAATGTAAATGAAATATACAAATTTTATTTCGAATTGGAGAACTATTCTCTACTTCTATTATTTCAAATTTAATTGGACATAACACCAAATTTGTTTCTAAATTTAGAATTAATAGAAATTTCGCATCAACAGCATACGAAAATGCGAATTTTTCGGAAACGTTGGAGAAGCAATTTTATGACACACGAAAAGCAATAACGTTTCGAAATAAATATGAAGTTTCCTTACCCACGTATTATCCAATATTCAGATATTTTACGATTACAATGCGAATATGATGTCATCTTAATCCACACAATTTCAAATCTTTGTTGTGGTTAGAATAATATTATCGATTCTTGAACATGGGAGACAATTGAACTATTTAATAACATTATAATAAAACATTCGCTTGTTAATAACAGGAAAATATTTAACAATTCAGAATACAATGACAGTATACTAATTATTAAAAACAAATTGCAAACAATACTTTGCGAAGTTCATTATTCATTCGTTTTGTTTATAGATTCAATGATTTAAACCAAGTTATAACGTAATAATTATAACAGCTTATAGTTTGTCGTGATTGAATAAAATCAGAAATTAGTTTTGAAAATCTGTATTAGGTCAGTTAAAAATTCTGTAAAAAGGAGAACCTTTTTTAAGAAAGTGCTTATATTTGTCGGCAAATACTTTTCAGTGAAATTTTCTCATAATATTAGATAATACGCATTTCGAAGAATGTTCAACTTCTTCAGATTCTGAATTAACTCTGGAGCAATTTTACGAATACGAATGTTTATAGCTATCTAGAACATAGTATTGCAAAGAAAAATAATATAATCTAAGAATTTAATTTAATTAAAAATTGTTCTAGAACATAAAACACAAGATAATAAAACGTAGGTATAACAACTAAGGGGGAGTAATCCTTCTGAAAAGATTTAGTGAAGGGCTATTATTAACATCTAATTCTCTAGTAAAAGTCCTGAATTTTTGAATTTATTGATTGTATGATTCTAGAAAATTTTTAAAAATTTAAGCTTGCTTATTTTTTTCAACTAAAAGAAAAAATAAACTTTGTAGACTCTTGCAAAAAATTCAGTTCTGGAATTTGGTGTAATTGCTACAAAGATTGGCCATGATGGATTGAAACATGAGTGAAAAATATGCTTTATGAAATGAAAGTCGACAAAAAATGTAGTGTCCAAAAATTATGAAGGAATACAAAACGCTATAAAATTTTATTGAAAAATTTCTTCATTGCATTCGAAAATATTCTCTTTTGAAATAAATTCTAGAACCAAAAATTTTTATATAAAAGTGGTATTTCGTGTTCGCAATATATTTAATGATGTTCTCATAGATTTATTTTTATTAGATAGGAATTATGGAAAATTATTTGTTGAGATATTTTTCTATTTATATATTAATTGACTAATTTCCTGGTGGTTACATTCGCGATATTAAATCTCTGCATTTTGTAATGATAATACTGCCATGTGCAGATAATAAATTCATTTATAATGATTAATAAGCTTTATTTTTATTATGATGATGATTTATATTTATAGTATCACTTGCCTATACATCAGCATAATCGTTATAGAAAATATACAGTGTGATTTACAGTCTCGTGACAGTGAAAATATATTTTCACCAAAAAAGTACCAACAATTTAACTGATTTACAAAAAATTACGAAATGTCCTCGTAAACCTGTTGAATTTTTACCTCAACGTTATATCTGTAAATCTATTCTGTTAATAAATCTCTGAGAACAATAAATTAAAATTAACATATCTGGCTTTGGTTTCCTTAAATATATTGAAAACTCTACATATGTTTCGGGTGGTTAACCCATTATCAAGAGTATACAATATTACTCAGAATCCGGAACATATACAGATTTTTTAATATATTCAGTGAAACTTAAGCAAAGGTGTTAATTTAAATCGATTGTTTTCAACATGATATTACACCAAGAGTTAAGCGAAACCACCGTGTCATCAATTAAATCTCTGAAAATTCAAAATATTATAATGTATGACTTTTTGAGCGTAGTTTTTTTTTAATCGAATAAAACACTCAATTTGCATCATATATATGAAATTTTTATTGAAATTGATAATTTGGCTTTTCCCATTTACATTTTAAAGATAACTTCATGTAAATGTTGTCCGCGGCTCCGTATCAAATGGTCCTTATCATTCGGAAGGTCCAATTTTGCTTCACTTTTTCGAGCATTTCGGCCTGTATCCCACAAATTACGCGTGTTATGTTATTCGGTAAGGCTTCAATCGTGTTCGGCTTGTCCACATACACTAACGACTTTACATAACCCCACAAGAAATAATCCAGAGGCGTCAAATCGCATGATCTTGGTGGCCAATTCACAGGGCCATTTCGAGAGATAAGCTGCTCACCAAATTCATCCTTCAACATGTCCATTGTTTCACGAGCTGTGTGGCATGTGGCACCGTCTTGATGAAACCACATGCCAACCAAGTTCAACTTGGGGCAAAAAAAAGTTGCGTATCATGCTCGATATCGTTCGCCGTTGACGGTAACGTTTCTTCCACGGTCGTCTTTGAAAAAAAAAGGACCCAAGATGACACCAGCCCATAAACCACAATAAAGTGTCGTTTTTTCGGGATGCATCGGTAATTCTCGTATGGCATGTGTCTGTTCATCACTCCAGATGCGACAGTTGTATTTATTTACATATCCGTTAAGCCAGAAATGAGCCTCATCGCTGAACACAATTTTTCAATGAAACAGCGGATTTTCATTAAGTTGTTCTAAGGCCCATTCACCAGAAATTCGACGTTGTCTATGTCATTTGGCTTCAAATCTTGCAGAAGTTGAATTTTATAGGCTTTCAAACCCAAATCAACACGTAAAATTTTCCATGTGGTGGAGTAACACAGGTCAAATTGCTGAGAACGGCGACGTATTGACATTTCACGATCCTCATTAATACTGTACGCTACGGCTGCAATATTCTCTTCAGTACGCAATGTACGCATGCGAGACAATGGTTTGATGTCCAACAAAGTAAACTTGGTGCGAAATTTGGTGATAACAGCACGAATTATTGATTCATCAGGTAGATTATGACTACCATAATATGGGGGTAACAAACGATACACATTTTTCACAGAGCACGAATTTTGATTGTAAATTTTAACAATTTGCAATCGTTGCTCGTTTGTAAGCCTTTCCATGGTGAAATGGCAGAGTATACTGAAAACTTTTCATTTTTACAGATGTCGTTTGGATGCCCCAACCAGTGCCGCCAACCTGAGAAACTTAACTCTTGAAACATCACCTGTTATATGAATATATATATATATATATATATATATATATATATATATATATATATATATATATATATATATATATATATATATATATATATATATATATATATATATATATATATATATATATATATATATATATATAGTTTCAAGAATCACGAATCATTCATACTAGTAATTACTGAGACTCTTAATCGAAATATTTCAAATAAAACCCTCTGGGAGCTGTTCACACAAATGTTATCAACGAGAATGAACCTATCACTTTTGAATTAAGTTCGCTTCGAAAAAATCATCGATCTTGTTGAATGATAATAGGATGCAATTATTTCATCATTATTATGAATCATCATTCTTTATGTAATCAATCAATCAAGAATAGATGTCTTTCGAAACGTCCACAGGTTCTATATCCGAATGAGAAGAACAACACTTTATAAACATTCACTTGAGCTCTCTCTATCGAAGAATAGACGTATAAACTCTCCCTAGCGTTTTAGATTTCTACTAATGACAATATTAGTGCGAGTACGTAGAGGCTTCGTGGACATTTCATTCGAACACCACAAAAATCTGTTTGCAATGTGAAAGAATGGTCCCATGCCTAATCGCTCCAGATCACGCCCCGGTCGGCAAATTGATAGCTAGTTTCAAGATTCACGAATCATTCATACTAGTAAATACTGAGCTGTCTACGCAAATGTTGTCAACGAGAACTTCTTCAAACATTCATGTTCAAAATTTTGAGTCATATTTCGAAAAATATTTCTAAAATGTTGTCATTATGTTAAAATGACTGAATTAAATCAAATAACTGAGAATAATTGTAAATATAATTATTCGAGTTAGTATTTTTAGCATTCATTGATCTCTGGAATTCATTCAATAACAAGAGGTTAATCTATTTTGGATATATTTTAATGGACTCAGATAAAACTAATCAATAAAAGTGATATGACGCAGATCTAATTATTTTCACACAATATAATCGAGAAAATTGATTCGTACTGCATATTTACATCCTATTATTTAATATAATAGGATGTAAATCTACTATTTACATCACTTACCATACTATTTAATCTGCCATATAATTATTTCTCGTCTCTTATATTCTCTATTTATGTAAGCATAGAAAACGTTCAGGTTCGAACTGAACCCAACATCTGAAAAAATGGAATTTCTGAGCATAGTTATACGATTTATGTTATTCAATGTTGCAGAATTGATCAATATTCATTTTACAAATATGTGTTCTGCTAATACGTCAACAGAAGAATTTTATTGTGAAAGAATTAAAAAATTTACAATTCACAAGAAAACAGAAAATGAAACAATCATTTCATTCGCGAATAAGTATCGTGTTCAAGTGAAAATGATCCTCTGTACAATTATTTCAGAACATCATCAATCTTATGAAAAATTCCTCTCACAGATTTTTTATGCATCCCGTAGATTAATTAGAAAAAGACAATAACTGAATTATGTTATAATTGCAAAAATTTTTGTCGGTTGGTGCTCTATTCATCAGAGTGAAAAGCTCCGAGTTATATCGTTTTAACCATATAAAAACTTTTCTGAATTAGCGCAGTACGTTGCTACGGAGGTTTAAGCAACACCTGGTGTGCTGCCGCTGTGCTCTTCGCATTTCCTATATATTCTATAGTGCAGAATACTTAAAAATGCTTTAAGAATTCTGTAGAAATCATAGACTCATTAAACTTATGAGTTTATGATCACCGCAGTTATAAGCCTTGTTCTTTTTTGGTAACGCTATAAATATTGATCTTAACCATCCCGTAGGAATAATACCAGAGTCATTGATCTTTTAAATAATCGACATAAGATTTTTGGGTCCATTAATTTTAGAAATTCTGCATGAATCATATTTTCACTAGGTGTTTTTCCGTCTTTTAGATTTGCTACAGCATATTCTAATTCTGAAACAAGTATTGGGGGGCCAGTTATATCTTCCTGTTGCGATCACACGTGTGCAATACCATGTGAGTGAATAGCGACACAATTTCGTGATTCCCCCCGAAGCTAAAACACGCAACGTATTTCGATTTTATCGAAACAATACCCAAATGAAGATTGCCATGAATCCGTATCAAAAAGTCATGACAACGATTAATTTTTTAGCTTGCATGATAAACTTAACACTGCCCTGCATGTGTCTGATTTCTGAAAGCAAAACGTTTTATCAAATTCCATCAATAAGTATTAGTTCTTGTTCCTTTTTAAGTCTATAAGTCTATAGTCTATAACTTTTCCTTGTTATTTTTTTAGGAGCTAGGGTTTTTCAAATTGTTGATTTTGTTGAAGAAAATTAAAATAGGTTTCTCTCATTTCAATATATTACTGAACAGACTATTGAATTGATGAGAAAGACAGGACTGTGAAAAAATTACAAAGATCTGATGTGAATCAAATAAACCGGTTCAAGTCGAATTAATTCATTATGATTTTTTCTGGGAAATTATGATTTTTATCAAGGTTGATTTCTGCATGCATGTGATATTTTTCGATTTCCTTCAGTTAGTTGAAAACTTATGACTTATAGTTTTTCAAATAATACAACTCCAATATTCTTTGTACCATTTAGTTTCCAGGAATACTAGCTTCATTGATATATATTCTCGTTCTTTCTTTTTGTCGTCTTCTATATTTATTTCACAAAAAATTTTATTTACCTGGCGTAGTTTTCGTGCAAAAACATAAACTCGTATATACTCACAATATGTATAAAACAGATAGTTCACTTGACAAAGTTACATTATTATTACAAGTGAAACATTATGAGTCATTTAAATTTCTGAAGGGTCGTATTACAATTTTAGTTTTTCACTACTAGTCTTGACTTTTTATTTGATATTCGAATTTTTTTCGGTGATTTTTATTTCAAAAATTTTCATTCAGATTTATCGACAATGGAAATCTGACCTAATACTGAAACTACATTGATCATTCCCTTCAAAGTGCCATTTCAAATTGAGTGTATTATGATAAATATGATTATAGTTTGATAGTAATCTTAGGGGAATCCCCGTAGAATCTTCAATTGTCTTTTCCAAATTATTTTATTACGTATTTTTATTGAGATTTAAGGTGCAAGGAAACACGATTATTTGGATGATCAGCCGAAGATTAGTCTCTGAGTGTACAATTATTAGGATATAAGGATCTGCGTCGTCTGCGAGGTAAGTCGTCTCCATAGCGTAGTGTTGGGAATGAATCTTCGCACTAGTGAGATCTGTGTTCTAATCCTGGGAAAGACTGAAAATAATGGTTATATGGTGAAAAAATGTATACAATTTACAAAGCCAAGAAAAAATGCCTTTGATTGGCCAGTATCTGATACGAAAATAAATTCGTTTAACGATTATTAATATTGGAGATGTTCGGAAAATAAATGACGTTAACTATGTCCTTCAGTACATTTCATTTCACATAATGATTTGACAAAATTCTCATGCATTCGCAAACGTAATTCTTTATGGCTTGGGAAGATACCATACCAAACACAGTCACACGTTGCCAGTTCGCGAGTGGTGTAATAACCGATAAATTTAATCATATGACGTTTACAGCAAGTGTGATACTGCTTTTAAAAACATTATGCGTCAATAAAAAAGGTTTTGCTCGTGAAATGTAGTCGTTTGTCCACTGGCCTGCCGCCGATAAATATGTATGATGGTAGGTAATTTCTGCCAAATAAGCAAACCAAATAATGAAGGTAAAGGAACCTGTAATGGTCGGATTGTTTCGATTAGATACCAAATTTGAATGGCCCCCGTTTGAATTGATAATGTCTGGTCGTCTATAATGGTTCTTAGATTATTCAACAAATGATCCAATAGCCAAAAAAAGATCCAGAAGGTATATACTTAGGTTTATACCGAATACGTATTTTTTTACACTAGATGAAGGCAGTTTTGCAAAGTCTATTAGTTTTGTACAGTTTATGGGATTTTACCTAAGAAGTATAAATTTCAAAAAGCCCTCGAGAAATAGAGCGTTATTTGTTGTACAGTGGATACTGATATAAGTACCTTAACAGTAAATGAGTAACTAATAATGTGAATATTTTATTTCATGGGCTAAAGTATGTTGTTGAAATGAAGACAAATTGCAAAATTAGGACACGTGAAGTGGATCTTCTTTATGTTCTAAACTAGTGTTTATAATACTAGGTGTTGAATGAAATAACAAATATTTCGTACTCTCTCAAATATTCGCACTCTTCAACCAGATTATTTTAATAATCTAAATATCAATAACTACAGTGTAAAAATCATCTCGGCCTAACTACAAATACAAAGTTGTGAATTATATACAGATATAACTTCGTTTCGAATAAATGCTGACTTTGTTTAGGAAAATAAAAATGAACAAGTAATATATCCAAGATATAATTCTTTTTATCCTATTTACATATTGAAAGCACCAGGCTTATTTTGAGTAACTATTGCCACAGTTGAGCCTATGACAATGTTAAACTTGAAAGTTTTCCCACGAATTATAAGATTAAACGTTTATTTAAATATGGTAGATCAGTTGATATATGGTTTTTTGAATTTGAGGCATAAAACAGATGCAAATATCTGGACTGAAATAGTTTTAAGTCTGTTACAGAATATATACTATAAAATTTTAGTGTCATTGACAGTAATCTAGAAAATATGTATTGTAACTATTTTTCGGGGCTTCGAATATCGTACGAAAATGTTTCATTGCTCGATTTTAGAAGTTGGTTGCTAGTATTTTTGACGATGGCCATCATATTCAAAGAAATTGTATACTTTCAAGTGCTCTATCAAAATAACTTTATTCTCAAGTGTATACACTCGAATTGACATTGACCCGACTTCTTTTCATAAACATTCAATTTCATACGTTGGAAACTTTTCAATTAATTTGAAGTAGCCGCTGATTGATGATTCTATACTATTGATAGTGATCAAAAAATACACCTCGAAATATATGGACGATGTATTTCGTATAGTAATGTTGAAGTTTTTTACTAGGCAGTCAGTACGAGGGCTGTATGATAAATATATAATCTAGATGACAGATGATATGAAAAATTGAAAATATTTTGGAAAGTGGCCTTCGTAAGTACTCTGTGAAACTCATTAGTCGTAGAGTGATATTTTCAGGAAGAAAGATTTTGAAAAATGTTTTTAAAAAGGAGAAAATGAATATTTATTTGTTTATGAAAGAAAAAACTGTCACCAGTGAACTTGATTGCGGTTCAAGTGGATCTCTTAATTCTATGTTAATAGTCAACAGAGAAATTAGAATGACACGTTACAAGCAGTATTGATCAATAAAACATAACATAAGAACAGTATCTAGGCCGACGATAACATTACGATCGAAAAAGTTTCGATATATAAAAAACATCACGAAAGTCAATGAAAGTTTAGATATTATAGCAGTTCAGTTGAATTGCTGAAAATATTTCACTATCTTACCTGGGCATAAAAAAGCTTTCTAAGTCAATGTGTTTATTGAATTGTAGTCGAATGATTGACGTATATAAAATTTTATCACCAAACACGCCAGACAAAAAAGAATGGCCTAAACAGCAAAACGTCAAAAGTAAAATAATACAGAAATGAATAAAAATGTTTGTTTCGAGGCCACTTATCTGTCATATCACCCTCGTACCTAAGATGTTCCACTTTCCAATACGCTGCTATATGTCCAGTTGGTACAAGTAAGACTTTACTGAAAAGTTCTAATAGGATTATAATGCAAGAATCTGGTTTCATCGTCGATACAGACGCAAACATTTCTCACAATATGCATAAACACAAACACCATTCAACTTTGAGATGCAATTCGCTCGAATTGAAAACAGAAGAATCGGCACTTTCACAACCATTTCACCTGGATTCTATTAGTTCAAGATTTTCTAGTAATCATATTTCTCACAAGTCTTGCTCATTAAATTAAACGAATGAAATGAATGATAATGATTTCTTCAATGAAGAAATGGTACTGGAAAATCTGAAAGTTTATATCTGCAAATATGGATTTTTCCTTTTATTTTTGCCATATATCCGACAACGAGCTGGCAAACATTATTGCGTTAATGAAGCGAAGAAATCTTGAATTGATAAGGCTGTTTCTTGATATTGATAATGCTATCAGATGTACGAGTAGTTCAATTCACAATAGTACAACTTTTAGGAAACCCTGCTACATTTAATTTCGAATTAATTTTGAAGTAATGAGAAAATTTATTGAGGTTGAGATTTTTTCCATGGCTTTAAAATGCTAAAATATGATTACTAAATCTGAACAGTAAATAGTAGGTATATTCCAGAAAAATCAAGTTATATACTCGTAAATATACTGCTTCTATATTCGGGATTATTTCGAGAATATTTCACCCTTCAACGATTTTCAAGTTCTCCACTTTATTTTCAACATAAACCGACATTAATATGTCAGATATATTTTAGAACTATAAGCGTAATATTACATTATATCATGAGTTAATAATGATAGCTTTTTTTTATCTAATTACGTATCGATTCGATAAGAGAAAAACGTTCCTTACTTAACGTAGTTTACTCTACTTTATCTGAGGGTAGTATTCAATACAAGTATTATATTGGTGATTTTTGAAAATAATCTTCATAATGTCACATCATATTCCTTTAGGGAATAATGATAAGGAATTAATAGTTATATAGGTATAATAATACTAAGCAGGCCAATAACAAAATTTTGCAAATTAAATAATAGCATGGAAATTCAATACACCAATTCAAAAGGGTCATTGTCAAACGTGTAGTGCTTGTATGTTTGTATTGAGATGGATGAAAGTGAAGAATTTTATACTTGTACACCTCCAGAAATTATAAGTACATTCGATTGCAGCAACATCTGTACATATTTAATAGTGTTGGCGTTTACTTGATGTAAATCCATTATAATTGAATATAAACTTAAATTCAAACACTTGAACTTATGATTTACACTTTATCGGCTACATAGCATGACGCGTTTCGTCGTTACAAAAGACTTCTTCAGATGCTTACAGAATAATTATTCTGTAATGTTAAGTTCAAGTGAATATAAACTTAAATTCAAACACTTGAACTTATGATTTACACTTTATTCACTACATAGCATGACGCGTTTCGTCGTCACAAACGATTTCTTCAGATGCTTACAGAATAATTCTGATATTCTAATATTATTCTGTAAGAAGTCGTTTGTAACGACGAAACGCGTCATGCTACGTTGTCAATAAAGTGTAAATCTTAAGTTCAAGTGTTTGAATTTATATTCAACATCTGTACAATTGAACAATTTGATTGCTTGGCTAGGTTTCTGTGAAAAGTTATATCTTCTCACATGTTTCAGACACCTAATAAATTACCAAAAGTTTTACAAGTCACCTGTAAAGTACTTCTTCAACATTTCATAGTTATCTAATAGGAAATTAATGATAATATAAATTCAACATTTGGAAATAATCGAAATTGCAATAATTTGTTTTGAATAATTCATTCTCACATTGCGGTACATATTCATATTATAACTATTAAATTTATGTAACAACGATTTAATGATAAAACGCGGAAAAACAATACGGTTGTTTCAATACTACTTCATAATAAAAATAGGAATTAATTAAGATAACAAATTTAACGCATGTAACTTCACTGGAAATCTTCATAATCAGAACAGTTGTTATATCACGATGTACCAGTTTCTCTGATCGTTACTCGAAATTTCTAGTTATAAATGGTTATTGGTTTGTTTGTTACGTCGTCGGAGGCACCCACCTGTGAATTACTGTCGATTTTCAAAAGGCTGTCGCGACGTCCTTGAAGAGGATGCAGGAACTGGTTTTTAACGTTTTATGGTTTGTCATACGTAATTGTTCTATGTCAGAACGAATTTAAATACAAAAAGCGTGAGCAGAGCAGTTTCGTATCTGTTACTCTGTATTGTCAAAATTTATGTTTAAAAAAATATAAGTTTTCATTTACAATTCATTACTATCAGATATATGATGAAGTTAGAATTGAAAAATCTGTTGATGGGGATTACCAACCAACGATTTTAAAAGTACCATATAATACGAAACATTTGATGGCACTTCATACCTAAATTATACAAAAATTGTTCAGTATGCTACATATGTTTCGGGTTGCTAACCTATTATTAAGAGTCGATAGAAATAGTTTGAAAAGGAAGAATGCGCTCTATTTAATGGGTGTTTTTTTAGAGGTATAGAACTTTAAGGTGGCATTACTGTTGAAGATGGCGACCGATTCAACAGCTAAGAAGTGATATTCTCAGTTTGGTTTGGCAATTCATCATGAAAAGCCAAACGATCATCAAGAAAGGCGTTGATTCGTCGAATGGGCCCAAAACGAGATTGCCGTTGTTTCCGATTTTCATAAGCGAATTTTATTTAGCGATGAAGCGCACTTCTGGTTGAATGGCTACATCAACAAACAAAACTGCCGCATTTGGAGTGAAGATAATCCTCAAGTGTATGTCAAAACACCGTTACATCCAGAAAACTGACTGTTTGGTGCGCTTTATGGGCTGGTGGAATCATTGGTCCGTACTTCTTCAAAAACGATAATGGCCAGAACGTTACAGTCAATGGTGATCGGTATGGAGCCATGAATATTATCTTTTTCATTCCTGAATTGAGCAACCATGATGTCCAGGAGCTGTGGTTTCAACAAGACGGCGCAACATGTCACACAGCTCGTGCCACAATCGATTCATTGAAAGACACGTTTGGTGACCGCCTAATTTCACGTTTTGGATCTGTGAATTGGCCTCCAAGATCTTGTGATTTAACACCGGTAGACTACTTTCTGTGGGGCTATGTGAAGTCATTGGTCTATGCGGATATGCCACAAACGCTTGATCATTTGGAAGACAATATTCGCCGTGTTATTGCCGATATACGGCCACAAATGTTGGAAAAAGTCATCGAAAATTGGACGTCCAGATTGGACTACATCTGAGCCAGCCGTGGTGGTTATATGCCAGAAATCATATTTAAAATGTAATGCCACAAGATTGTCTTTCGATTAAGAATGAATTCCTGTCAATCGAATGATCCATCGTTGTTTTATTGCAATTTAAAGTTTTATACCTCTAAAAAAAACACCCACTATTTATCGTTGACCTAAGTTCGATGTTTAAATTCGAGGTTCATAATTTCGCAACAGGTGAAATCCGAATACTGAATATTACACATTTTTATATGACAAATCCTGAAGTCCTTGATTTTGTTGCTGACTTTTTTGAAACGATAGAATACAGCTCCTATTCGTCCTTTGTTCAAAGAATATTATATTTCTGGTTCATTCAGGTCTATGAAATGATTATTTCTTGATATACTGATTATGATTACAGTTAGTCGGCTGGTTTTGTTCAATTTTTTCCTGTTCTTCTAATAATGTGGAATCGTTCATTCTGAATTGCGTAATTTAGCATTGTTTTGCGTTTTTTATCAGGTACTCAAAAATGTGCCACCAATTGTTGTGCGATTCGACACTTCTAAAGAATCTAAAGAATATTTCGTAATAAAATTAATTGAGGAACAAATGACTTCTGAGGGTATTACACGTGAACAATTTGTGGAGAATTTTCAAGAAATTTTTCGAAAAGACGTCAACTTTTTCCAATCTATTTAGAAGTCAAAAAGTTAGGAATTATTTTCATTTCATCGTGATAGATGAATTTCAATTCCATTTACTTCAGATTCTTCTTTTTGCTTTAAATTTTAGTCATCTTATATAAAATATATGTATGAGCAGACACAAAGAAAGGACGAAATATTGAGGAATAAAGAAAAAGGAGCCAAATGATGGTTATTGACCAATTGTCCCGATAAACCTTCTACTTAAAATTAGAATTAATTAATTAATTAGAATTAAAATTCATCTAAGGGTGACAGATTCACTTTTGTTATAAAGATAAACATATGCATATAAATATTTCAAAATTTATTTATTGCCTGTTTCAGATTAGTTATATTTTCAATATTTTCACCAATAACAGGCTATTTTCAATGTTCGAAGCTTTATTTCCGTTGACGTTTCGTTGTAAATAACTACTTTGTCAAAACAAATTCAATAATTAGTTTTATGGATAAACTATTCTATTAATAATTATATTTATTTTATTACAACGAAACGTCAAATGAAATAAAGCTTTTAACATTGAAAATAGCCTGTTATTGCCAAAAATATTAAATATATATATATACATATATATATATATATATATATATATATATATATATATATATATATATATATATATATATATATATATATATATATATATATATATATATATATATATGTGTGTGTGTGTGTGTATATATGTAATCTTAAGGGTTTTTTTAGACAGCCAAATTATCATATTCTTTAAAATTTTCGACAAAGCTACAATTTGTAGCGAAACTAGAAATAAATTTTCAAATGTTTAGAAGGGAAGCCTAAGTAGTTTATAGCCTTTGGAGGACTCAAAAGAATTTCTTCTCCTTGTGTTCCAACACTGGAAAAATTTAAATTTGTATTCACTTTGGTTGATACAAAGAGATACAACATCGCAAACTTTCGAGGTTCAGTAGAGCGGAAACAAAATATTTCATCATCTGAATGGTGATTTACAATACGAAACGTTTCTGAACCCGAATGACTACAAGTAATTAAATATTATTTCTGGCAATAATTGATTTTGTCAAATGTTTTCGATAGCTTTCCCATCGTAATATCTCGCGGTAATGGTTTTAGTGTTATTGTTGAGTTTTTTATTACAAAATATAACAGAGTTCACATTATTTAATGAGAGAATTCCGAAAGGCAATCTTTTATATTACTTTTATTATTATGTATATCATCTCTATTGCTGATGATATTGAAGTTTCAGCCAAATTTTTTTGATCAATTGTAATTTTTCAATTGAATACTTTCTCTTTAATACCAAACATTACTTATATTTTTTGATCGAATCATGAGTAATATTCATACATTTTTCTGCACATCATTTCGGAAATTATCGTTGAAATTTTAAGTAAATGAATATGGACGAGAAAGATTCGCAACCTCTGATTACCTAAGTGCATAGTCATCCATTTCAGTGCTTACAATGAGAGCTGTCGACAATGGTTTCAATCCTTTCCAGTTTAAATTTCCGTAATACTTTCACTAGAACAATGAATAAGCCTTTTCTATTCGCTCAATTTACAGAAAAAACTTAAAAGCGTTTTGGACGTGTTCTGCACCGTGCAGTGTGTTTGTTATCTTTGCTTCCTCGTCTCTGTGCTAAACTATCGTATCGTTGTTCCACTAATTGTGTTAAATATCCACGGTAACCAACGTCTACGGTTCATAATTAGCTCTTGGCCACAATGAAAAGTGTCACGTCTTGTAGGTATGTGACTTATCTATTAGGCATGGTCTAGACGTTACGATTTGTGTGTACGATAAGTTGTATTAGATATGGTATCAGATTGGCATTAAATTCATTTATAATACCATTATTGCGAATAAATTTTAATTTCTTGGTCTTTTAGGAGATTTTTGTAGTTTTGAGGTTAAATTAAATGAACGAGGAGACCACATAAAAACGTGGTCTCGTTCATAAACAAGTTCCATTGGAATTGAAAACTTCAGTTAATTTGATATGCAAATGAAATGCAATGAGACATCTTTCTTTATTCTTTAAAATATATGTTTGCTATTTGAAAAGAGTGATAAAGACTGAGCAATGTAGAACGAACTTGGAAGACAGAAATGAATACAAAAGAAAGAACACCACACTGGAAACTATTGAAGCAGTAAGATCAAATTAGTAGAAAAGTTTTCCCAGGAAAATAAATACAAAGTGAAATCTAGGACGCCACTCTAATAGATAAATGAATTCATTCATGAAAACCGTATTTTAAATGAAGGGCTATGGAGCAACATGATATATGTTGCTCCATATATATGCTGAGTGAGCCCTTGTATGTAAGAAATAAAATAAAAAATTTGATTAACCAAGAGAGATCATAAAAGAGTTAAGCCGATAAGTCAAACGATTGGGGTTATAAAAAGAATTAACCTCTCCAAGAGACAATAATTCAGGCACGTGTAGACAACGAAGATTTTGCATTGACCACAAAATCGATGAAATGGTTCTCAAGAAATATGGGAAGATGGAGAAGACCAATCTTGGAATGAGATGTCAAAAAAATATACAGAAAATGGGAGCTCTAAAGCAACGACATAGAAAAATATATTAAAATATTAATTTAATATACCGAAAAACAAGTCTTGGCTGTTTCGTGGTGTTATTTCATGTTCAGAACTTAAATTGAGTTATGGGTTAACCAATTTTTCTTCATCCAATATATCACATCATGCTTCATCAAGAAATCAGCGAATATTATTTCAACTTTTATAAGAAAAAACAATGCTTATAACGCAGACTATCTGTGTTATTAAACCTATTACCTGCTCGATTATTATATTTAATAAAAAAAAAACAATAAATTGAAAAGTTTTAACCTCACAGCAAGTAGTCTATGTTCGAGATTAAAAATAATTTGCATCGACAATTCATAAACGGAACCCAAATTTATAAACTAGCTAAATGTAAAGTTTTTGGTTCAATATATGAAAATAGTTTGTTATTACTTGTATTCACAATAATTTATTTTTGTATATTAACCACCGAATTATAGTAAAATTATAGAATAATTAGAAAAAACTAACACGGCACATAATTCAAAACACACATTCCCATAAATATATTTATTTATTTTATTCTTACAGATATGACACACGTGAGATAGATTCCGAAATATTTCAAGAACTATATTGAATAAAGGTATCAGTTCTCACGAACAGGTAAACATAAATAATAGATGTCCTTACTTTTACCTTGATGGTAATGTTTTCTGCTAACGTGATAGACATGACCAACTTCTTTCTTGTAGTAGATTTAGATACCGGTGAAAATTCGTGGGATTTTTGCCTGTAGTCAAGATATATATATATCTATATATATATATATATATATATATATATATATATATATATATATATATATATATATATATATATATATATACCTAGCTTCGAAAAGCCGATGAAGATGTTGATGATGCGTAATACAATATTTATATGTTGTCATATATTAAAACAATACGTATGATGCCTGTTTTGAATTATTACTTATTAGTAGCAGTACTCAATATTTGGAAGAACTACTCAAGTAGTAGTACTCAAATATCAGGAAGTACTGTTCAAGTAGTACTTCGAAACTCCGAAACTCTTGAACTCGAAAAATTTTGACATTGTTTCACTATGCATATTAAATATCTTCATGTATCATCGGCGTGTTCAATTATCAATATGATAATCATATGATAACATTGAATATTTCTTCTACGTAATATGCATCAAAAAATTAATTTTAATTCTTCGTACGTTCTTTATTAGCCTTTAGAAATAAGCCAGACTGTATATATTGCGAATAAAAGATTCAGTATTAATAATATTCATAAACAGCGCACATGAATATTTGCAGATGGTTTCGATTAGGTACTGTCCTCAAAGGTGGTGAACATGTTATTGGGCTTGCTAAACTCCAAACGTAAGATTCATACCTTAAACGACAAGAGAAATTATTTTGAATGATGATTCAAATTTTGATGGTCGAAAAATTAGTGACCATTTCAGGAATGTTCTATTTTTTTTTTTTGGAGATATTGTACATAAGCTGCAGGTTATTTTCATTATCTTTTGTTAATGTTGATGTAAATTGGAATTAACAGGCAAACTCATACCGTTTTCCGTTGTATTTTTATTTTGAAAAATTAACGTTATTATTATTATTTTTACTATTATTCAAAGCATCAAAAAAAATTAATCCAGGCAAATTATTAGTGTCGCAAAATATATCATATATTGTCGATCGATTGTATCGTCTGTGGCCCCTTTAGATTAGGTCCGAGAAACCTACTTTTTTGTCGGGAAAACGTCTGTATCGATGGCCAAGATTGCTTCCGTTAACTGTAAACCCAACGTTTGCCACTCTCAACCGGACTGTGTACTTGGTCAATGTATCATCATCCTCACGCTTGATTGAACAACGTGGGTGTCCGATCTATTCTTCTATGAGTGGGCGTGTAGGAGGAGTGCCCGAGGGAAAAAGTGTGTCACTTTCTGATGATCCAAAAATCGTGCAGCCTTTAAGGCCTCCATATGGACAACTGTTATTTATTTGCGAAATTTCTCGTTAAAATTGCATCATTTTATTCCCAGTAGTGAAAATGCTTGAGGGACTTCCTTTCTCTTGGGTATAACTATAATTATATATGAATATATATATATATATATATATATATATATATATATATATATATATATATATATATATATATATATATATATATATATATATATATATATATATATATATATATATATATATATATATATATATATATATATATATATATATATATATATATATATATATATATATATATATATATATATATATATATATAGTTAATAGTTTTCGGTATTTACCTGAGATTTACGTTGCTTGTTTATTTGTAACAGCCGTTTACATATGTTTCAAGCTAATTGGCTCTCATCAGAACGTCGTAGTCGTAGTCGTTCAAGTTATTAGATGTTCACACTTGAAAGTTGATTAAAAACATTTTGTGTTGTTTTGTTCTGTGTTTTTCTTTTTAATAATTAGCTTGAAACATATGTAAACGGCTGTTACAAATAAACAAGCAACGTAAATCTCAGGTAAATACCGAAATATATATATATTCTCAATATATTATTATTTCGATTGTTCCCCATGAGGAGAGCGACTGAACTTGAATTCGCAATCATTAGGAATTTTGCTTCATCTTTTTTGCCTCCCAAAAACGCTTCATCCTCTCTGAATGCTCTTTCTTCCGTTCATCTGTCCACTTTACTCCAGGTTGACGAATTACTTTTTGCTCAAACTTTATATGTGCGATTTTATAGCGGCATTCAGTGCGATCTTCGAGATTTTTTATATTGATCTGTTGTAGATCCTCTTGGACCTCTTTTAGCCACTCTGTTCCGCATTTACTATTTATAATTATATTGAGTAGTTTCTTCGGTATTCTGGACTGTTTCATTCTGTAGACATGTGCATAGAACTTTGCTCGTCGTTTTCTGATTTCTTCCGTTATCGTATTTGTCTTTTGATACAATTCATTTTGAGGTCTTTTCATCCAAATACCGTTTCTATTGATTGGCCCGTAAATCTTTCTGAGAATTTTTCGTTCTTGTTTTTCTATTTCTCTAATTCTTGAATGGCCGCCAATAACCATTGTTTCAGCTGCGTAGATTGCTTCTGGAAGAATCGTTGTGTTATAATGCCTCAATTTGGCGCCTCTCGAAATGCACTTTTTGTTATAGTGAGCCCATGTTAGTTTGTAGGCCCTTTGGAGCTTGGTTATTCTCTGTTCATTAGCGATTCGGTTTAAACCTGAGGACTGTATAACTTCCCCGAGGTATTTAAAATGGCCTACTTGCAAAATTTCACCATGTTTTGTCATAAGAGAAGATTTATTTTTTGGTTTTCTTTCCATGTATTTGGTTTTATCATAGGAAATTTGTAACCCGGTTTTCTGCGCAATTTCATGTAGTTTTTCCACGGCGCGAATGGCTTCAGTTCTGTTGTCTGTGATGATAGCAATATCGTCTGCAAAGGCGAGACATTTGACATTTATTCTATTTTCTTTTTTGATACCCACTTGTATGCCCTTCACGTGAAGTTCCCATTCCCTAATGATCTTTTCTAAAACAATATTGAAAAGAATTGGCGAAAGTCCGTCCCCCTGCCGCACACCGGTTTTGATTTCAAAGGGATCTGATATTTCGCCCATAAATTTAACCTTGGAAGTTGTACCTGTAAGTGTCTGCTTTATAATTGTTCGGGTCTTTCGATCGATTCCAAATTCTTTCATGATTTCGAAAAGGGTTTCGCGGTCTACCGAATCATATGCTTTTTTGAAGTCAATGAATGTGATCACTGTATTTCTACATTTCCTCATCTGTAATATCGTCTTCAAAGTCCAGATCTGTTCAGCACATGATCGGCCTTTTCTGAATCCAGCTTGGTATTCCCCAATTAGTGGATCCGCTTGGTGTTCTACTCTGTTTAGGAGTGCTTTAGAAAGTATTTTGTACGCAACCGGGAGTAAGGAAATTCCCCTGTAATTATTAATATCCATTTTGTCCCCCTTTTTGTGCAATGGATGTATCAACGCGCATTTCAATCCTCTGGTATCTGTTCCGTTCTCCAGATTTCTGATATTAAATGATGAAGTTTTTGGGTCAAAGTAGTATCGTTCAGTTTCCAGAGTTCCGCAATAATCCCATCTTCTCCTGCTGCTTTGTTGTTTTTGAGTTGCTTGATAATTGCCGTAATCTCTTCCATATCAGGGGCTTGCGAGTCTGGATGCGTAAACCCCGAAAAGTCGAACATAAGTTTTTCTTGGGGTGGACTGCAGTTGAGAAGGGTGCTGAAATATTCGGCTAACATTTTGCAGTTATTTTTTGTGTTAGTTTCCAACGCGCCATCGGATTTTCTGAAGCAAAGAGTGGGCGCTTGGTATCCTCGCAAGTTTTCTCTGAAAGTTTTGTAAAAATCTCTAGTATTATTATTGGTGAAATCCTTCTGTATTTCGTGACACCTATTATTATCGTATCTCCGTTTTTCTCTTCTAATTACTTTGGAGGCCTGTTTTTGAGTTGTAAGGAAATTCTCCCAGTTTTCCTCATTTTTATGGCCGTTAAATTTTTTCCATGCAGTTATTCTCTTGTCGACTGCTTGGTCGCAGATTAAGTTCCACCAGCGGTGTTTCCTGGTGCGAGGAGGTTGTCCTAGTGTGATGGCTTTCTGAATATTCTTTGTAAGGATTTCCCAATTCGTCGATTCTTCCTGATTGATTTGTGCAATGATTGTATCCTTGTGAAGTTTCAGATATTCTGGATCGGACCTAACTTTTCTGCGTGTAAATTTTTTATTTCTGTTGGGTTGAAATTTTGTTTTTATTTGGAGGAGATAGTGATCCGAATCAAAGACGCCTTTACGAGTTCTAACATTTAAAATTTCCTTTACGTTGTTCTTGGAAATTGCGACATGATCAATTTGATATTCACCCTGCTTGAGACTGGGCGATCTCCAGGTAGTTAGCTTATGTGCAGGTTTTTGAAATTGAGTACTCATGATTTTGAGTTCGAAGTTCCTACAGAACGCGATTAACCTTTCACCGTTCTTGTTGGTACGTTTGTGTTTAGTATGGGGACCCGTAGTGTCTCTGAATTTCCTTTCCTTACCTAGCTGTGCGTTAAAATCTCCTAGCAAGATTTTCACGTGGTGTTTTGGTATTTTATTGGTTGTTTCTTCCAATGTTTCCCAAAAATCTTGTACGCTTTCTGGAACGGTTTTGTTGTGGTGATTAATGGGAGCGTGCACGTTGATTAAAGTGTAAGCTTTATTAGCTGATTTGATAGAAAGCAACGAGACTCTCTCATTGGGCGATGTGAAATTAATAACCGAGTCTAGTATAGAGTTGTGTATCGCGAATCCGGTACCTAAAAGCGGTAATTTGCCCATTACTTTCACGGCAGGTTTCCCTTTGTAGATTCTGAAACTGTCGGTGTCGAAATGATTCTCGTCCATGAATCGTGTTTCTTGGAGAGCGGTGATTTTGAGATTGAACTTTCTCATGGTGTTGGTGAGCTGCTTCAGTTTACCTGTTTTAGCGAGTGTATTAACGTTAATTGTACCGATGTGATGTTTTTGTTTGATCTTGAGATAATGGAAGGTTTTTGAGAAGCTCCGATTCTTCTCCGCATGGTGTCCCTGATCCCCCAGAATCCGATGATCAGGTGAAGCCAGTCTTTCGACTGGTGCCTGGGGTAGTGATACTTTGATCTTGTTTTCCATCATGCGTTCAAGCTGAATAGAGCTTAGGGGTGGTCTCAATTGAGACCACAGGGTGTACGACTCGATTTTTGAGTTCGAGAAGATTGAAATACAGCCGCCTCAACTAGAGAAACAGACGCTGACCACTGGCCGTCAGATACTGAACAGACGCCAATGGATTTGTTTAGTTAGTTTTTGGTCCGCCCTGTGTATCAGTGTCTCCTATATCTAGGAGACTTTCCCCTATCCGCCACCTGGGGAGGCGCCCGATGGGGGTACTAACAACCCCACACGAGTATATATATATATATATATATATATATATATATATATATATATATATATATATATATATGAAAGAAATCAGCTACAATATAAAGAATTCTGTAGTTCGCGTGCTCCATTATCTTCTGAAGATGTGTATTATGTTAGAGAATTTATTATATATGTGTTATTATTAGAGAATGTTGAAATCGATGCCTACATTTATTAAAAGCGTAGTTCACTGTTTCGTACTACAAGGTACTCTTCAGTTACGCCACGTCCAACAAACGAAAAGCAACGACTTCAATCCTCAAATATCCTCCTATCAATCATAAGATACATACTGTAAAGTCGTTACCATATATAATGCATAGATTACTGAACATCTCAAATTTTAGAAATCAATGGAAAGCACATGAATACATCTAACATTGAGAGTTTCAAACGTCCTTATCAATTAAAATACTATATTTTACGACTCTAGTTTTTGAACAATTTCATCTAATTTGATGAAGTAATACCATCTAGGTTGCAGTTGTAGAAACGCTGGCTGTCATTTATTAAAGTATTCTGATACTTAAAATATGATAGAAATCGACTACAAAAAAAAGAACTAGAGAATTCTTTTTCTTGTAGTCGATTTTTTTCGATTTAATTCTTCAAATTTCGACGAATGTGTTACATTTCTAAAACATCTCTACATTTTTTGTCTTTTTCAATTGCTGAAATCGTTGTATTATTACAATTAAAATCGTGTTCTTTTTCAGTTATTTTATGTATATTTGAGGCGTGTTTTGGGTTTTGGCATATTTATGGACTTCAATTCGTTCTTTGTGATGTTTAACCTAGGTACATATATATATATATATATATATATATATATATATATATATATATATATATATATATTATATTTCATTCTCATAATCCACCCCAAAAAAACTATTTCATCATTTAATATCAGAAATCTGGAGAACGGAACAGATACCAGAGGATTGGAAATGCGCGTTGATACATCCATTGCACAAAAAGGGGGACAAAATGGATATCAATAATTACAGGGGAATTTCCTTACTCCCGGTTGCGTACAAAATACTTTCTAAAGCACTCCTAAATAGAGTAGAACACCAAGCGGATCCACTAATTGGGGAATACCAAGCTAAATTCAGAAAAGGCCGATCATGTGCTGAACAGATCTGGACTTTGAAGACGATATTACAGATGAGGAAATGTAGAAATACAGTGATCACATTCATTGACTTCAAAAAAGCATATGATTCGGTAGACCGCGAAACCCTTTTCGAAATCATGAAAGAATTTGGAATCGATCGAAAGACCCGAACAATTATAGAACAGACACTTACAGGTACAACTTCCAAGGTAAAATTTATGGGTGAAATATCAGATCCCTTTGAAATCAAAACCGGTGTGCGGCAGGGGGGACGGACTTTCGCCAATTCTTTTCAATATTGTTTTAGAAAAGATCATAAGGGAATGGAAACTTCACGTGAAGGGCATACAAGTGGGTATCAAAAAAGAAAATAGAATAAATGTCAAATGTCTCGCCTTTGCAGACGATATTGCTATCATCACAGATAACAGAACTGAAGCCATTCGCGCCGTGGAAAAACTACATGAAATTGCGCAGAAAACCGGGTTACAAATTTCTTATGATAAAACCAAATACATGGAAAGAAAATCAAAAAATAAATCTTCTCTTATGACAAAACATGGTGAAATTCTACAAGTAGGCCATTTTAAATACCTCGGGGAAGTTATACAGTCCTCAGGTTTAAACCGAATCGCTAATGAACAGAGAATAACCAAGCTCCAAAGGGCCTACAAACTAACATGGGCTCACTATAACAAAAAGTGCATTTCGAGAGGCGCCAAATTGAGGCATTATAACACAACGATTCTTCCAGAAGCAATCTACGCAGCTGAAAATAATAATATATATATATATATATATATATATATATATATATATATATATATATATATATATATATATATATTGCAATTATTGGATAAACTCTATGAGTTTTCCTTGTCATTGTTTTGCTTATGTAAATATGTTATTAGTTAGTGTATGATAAAGTTTTTATTAGAAATATCGAAATAACTCAGATAACACTCTCTGGGAGCTGTTTGCACATAACGGATTTATTTCTAGCACACCTAAGTGGAATGATCTTATTTTTCCTACAAAGCGAGACTATTATTATTGAAAAAATTTAATAATAAATTTTTTCCGTCGTTTGAAGATAGAGGGATGACGGACGTTCGGTACGAAGATAATTCTATTGTTTTGTTATATGTAACTGATGATTCTCAAAATGAGAGGAAACTCATTTTGAGAATCATCAGTGAGGAGTATGGTATTTCCAACAAGCACTTAACATTCATTCCTGAAGTTAATATTTTCGTGCTTTCGTTGACAACATTTTTGCAGATAGCTCCCTATATTCATATATATTTCAGCGAGAGGTGTTCGCATTGGAAATAATTAACGTTATTAAATGATAATTATATTTGCGCTTGTCGCAAAAGGGGTTCATTACTGTCCCCAACATTATGATAGCTGATTTAATTCATATAATTGTTGAGAACATCCGCCGATATACTCGCATTATGTTGATGATATTTTTTGCTGTTGAATTAAGATGAATTAATATCAAGATATCTTCAATTTGAAAAAGGTTAATGTTCGTGATATTCTTTGGTTTTAATAATTGTGTTATTTTTTTCAGATAATTCCATATTCCAACAACAAGCATGTCAAAGAGTGGCTATACGTGTGTAAGGCTGTTATTCTGCTGGCTGAATATATTTTTGTGGGTGAGTAGGTAAATGATAAATTATCAGTTGAAAAATAATGTGTGCCTCTGGACTCATTAATCCTGTAGAAGTAAGGGTAATTTATTAACTATATTATTATTATTTTCGCACATATTGTGATAATAGTTGTTAGAGAATATTGAAATCGGTGCCTACAATTATTGCGACTGTGATCTTCATTTTGATGAGGTCCGAAATTTCTTCCATGCGCCTCTTCATCTTGTTTTACCCTTTTTTCCACTGCGTTTGAGAACAATTATTGCTACTGAGATCCACTGAATCTTAATGAGGACCGGAATTTACTTCCATATGCCTCTTCATCGTTGATTTACACGTTGTTCTGCTTTTTACAATTTTGCCCCCATTATCTTTCTAGGGATAATTGTTAAGGGCAAGGCATCGGCACTTTCTGCTTGGCTGATAACTTTCACACAGCATCCGGCAGATCGAGCCGATGCTCTGTGGACAATTATTGCAAACGTAAGGCAGTTACTGTTTCGTACTACAAGGTACTTATCAGTTGTGCCACCGTCCAACGAACGAACGGCATCGAATTCAATTATCAAAAATCCTCTTATGAATCAGAAGAAAGACGAAAAAACATTGCGATGTCGTATGCATATATAATGCATAAATTACTCTAGATCTTAGTAATCACTAGAAAAACATGAATACATCGAACACTGAAAGTTTGACATGTCTAATGACATCTAGTTTGCGCTAGTAGAAACGTTTGGTTATCGTTATCTAGAGGTCACCACTAAGGGGGTACTTAAAAATTGCGATCACAACAAATGCAGACACCGTAATTATACTGTCGGATTTCCATTGTTTATAGATTTGAATTCCAATTATGAAACAAACTCTGATTAATTGAAAATTAAACTGGAGAAATTAAACGGTCTAAACTGAAAAATATTAATAATTAATTAATGTCCTAAGGGCTGAAACATAAATATGAATTGAACAAAATAAAATAAATTGAATTGAAATGAATTAAATAATTCTTACAGCCGATGAACAGACGGATGGTTTAAATCAGTAATCGAATTCACACAACGTTTCGGTTAGTTATGTAGTTGCCAAGTGAAAACTCATAACCGCTGTTTAATCTATTTTGTTGAATTCATGTCTATGTTTCCAGTCATCAGGATATTAATCAATTATTAATCTTTTTCAGTTTAATCCGTTTAATTTGACCATTTTAATTTTCAATTAATCATACGTTTCTTTCAGAATTCGAAATTAAATCTATGGGCAATGGAAGTCCGACAATAAAATGAAGAATCTACATTGCCCAACACCTTTAAAAATTATGGAAAGAAGGTTATAGTATATCAATTAATTCTCCTGCCTACCTAGAGTCTGTTTCTTCATGTATATATATATATATATATATATATATATATATATATATAACAAAAACACAATTTTCGGTATAGCCCGCAACTCAATTGGAAGCAAACCGTTGACACGTGTTTCGGCCTTATTGGCTCTCCTCAGAACGGTGTAGCCAAGTTCAAGGTGTACGAAGCTGGAAATGGAATCAACAATAAAAGAACATTCCTGTAAAGGAAGTCTCCACTGCTAGGCTTCCACGTGAACTTTCCGGATTTGGAGGTTTGGTCAACGTATCGCCAATGTGGCGACAATTTATCCTTTAAGGAGTCCTCAATCGACAAAGTTAACAACGAATGAAAATTTTTATTGCGGTGAAAAGTACAAATAACAAAAACACAATTTTTGGTATAGCCCGCAACTCAATTTACAGAAGTGTTCTTTTATTGTTGATTCCATCTCCAGGTTCGTACACCTTGCACTTGGCTACGCCGTTCTGAGGAAAGCCAATAAGCTCGAAACACGTGTCTATTGCAACTCTAAAAAATAAAAAATAAGAAGAGCACTGATGCTGATTTTATTTCTACTAAATTAGTAAAATTCACCTCTGAATTCATTGCTGAACCGCTGTTACTTTATAAATTTGCCTGTTTGGGTAGATTTCCTATATCATTGAAACTAGCTACAGTTGTTCTAATTTATAAGAAGTATGTTCCCCTAGACAAAGCTATCGTCTTAAGTGATTTTTCCAAAATTTTTGAAAAAATTGTTCTAGGTGAAATGATGCAATATCTTAACGCATTTAATGGAGTAAATAATTGTCAACATGGTTTTAGGTCTGGTAGATTAACACAATCTGCAGTAGTTTCCGATGTAGAATTTTTATATGATTCATTGGATTTGTGTGTGTGTGTGGGTTTATTTGTTGCAGTTTATTTGTTTATTATTCTTTGACCTGTCACATGCATTTGATTGTCTTATTTTGAATTTTATTTTGAGTAAGTTGTATAACCTAAGATTCATTTTTTTTTCTATTATTGATAAATGATTTTCCCGATTATGTCAAGAAAGATAAAATGAGTATTTTAGCCGATGATACCTCGATAGCTTTTACGGCACGGAATCCTGAGGAACTATTAGATAAATCTACACTCGTATTCGGAAAGTTTAAAAAATGGTGTCAATCTAATGCTTTGATATTGAACAACACTAAAACAAAATGTTTATTTTTTAAACAATCGAATATTGTCATTAATGAGTTGTATATCCAATTCAAACACGATAAAATTTTTGTTTGTGATCACGTTAAGTTTTTAGGCATATTCTTAGATCAACATCTCAGATGGTCCTTACATGTTGAATTTGTAACTAAGAAACTAAATTCAGCATTCTATGCCATTAATAGAATAGAAAAGTGTATATCTAGGTCGTCTGTTATGGAAGTATATTATGCTCTTGCATATGTCACATAAATTATAATATCATGCTATGGGGTATTTCTGTTGATAGCCAAAGAGTTTTCACATCTCAGAAACGAATAATTAGAACCATTTTTTAACTCGGACCTCGAGAATCTTGCAAGCGAGCATTTATTGCAAATGTGATATTAACTACACCCTGTATTTATATGTACAAGTGTCCCTATGTAAAGGAAAATTAATGTAACTGAATTGAGAATAAAATTGAGTAGTTTTCATCGTTATAATACAAGAAATGTTGAAATTCTATCTATTCCTAGACATAGTTCGGCCAGGTATGAAAACTCACCAGCTTATCAATGCATAAAACTACGGGTTGAAATGCCTTGGTCACGCTGAGTTTAGGAAAGTCATGAAGTCGGTTCTCCTAACAAAATGTTAGTATAGTGTGAAGGAGTACCTGACTGATAACAGTATTACGTATGACTGACGTGTCCACCGCAATTATGTAATTGTCTAAATGAATGTAATAAATATTATTATTATTATATCTTGTTCAAAATTTAGGTACGTTGTGTTTGTTCAATGTTTACTGCATTGATGCCATTAATCAGATAAAACCTGTCAAAATATTATGTAAATACTAATTTATTCCTGGGAATTTTCAAAAATTATCAATACCGAATTGAGAAAAAAATTTCTACATCATCAATTTAGCCATGCGCATTTTTTCCTAATGGATAGATATGCAACGAATAATAATGCAAAGGTTATCAGCGCCCGTGTCGCCATAAATTTGCAGGGTTAATCGCCAAATATATAGGATGAGCTCATAATCTAGGTCGTAAAATCAGGCCATCCACTATTTCTGATATAATCGATACTTTAATTGTTCAAGAATTAAAGCTAGGTTTACTATATGGTCAAACTCTCAGCTGAATTTTGCCATTCTGCTGCAGTATTATTATTCATTATCATGAAAATATACTGATTTTTCTATCGAAAATTTGATGACATTTTGAATATATTGTGATAAATCTCCAAAATAAATAGCCAAGTGAACATTGATTATTCTCCTATTCGAAGAAGCTTCTCTTTCTTTATAGTTTCGATTTTTCCTAGTTGCTAGATATCTTATAACACATCGTTCCATCTTTATCTAAGGCGTCTTACATTTTTACGGGTGGTTTGAGACTTGTCTCTGTAAAATGTCAGGAAACGTTGATTCGTCACCCTATTTTTGTGGTGGTTCTCCATTTTTGTTTTGCGTTTTCACCTACCTACCAACATTTCGACATCAATCTCATGTTGTGCCTCATTTCAGATAAAACTGATGATATTTTTGTTTAAATGGTTAGTACTTAAAACTAACGTCATTTGGCCAGAAAAAATATTTCTATGTTTCTTGTATACTATCTCTGGTTTTTCTGTTGCCAAATGTGGTTTGGAGTGTGCCTGACCAAGGAGACTCTTTCATTTTTCCTTTAGACCGTTATATACTTGAATATATCAAAACTACCTCATTTGAAATTTGACAATATTATGATCTAACTCGTGCTGTTTTTTCTGCAATTTGTTCAACGTGTTCAATTGAAAGGTATTTGAGTACTTCTGAATTTTTCTTGTTTCTGGTTCAACCTCATATACTTTTGGCTTTAAGTACTCGTTCCTTTTCTTGTTCTTGTATATTGTGTCATAATTTTTAATTTATTTCTTATTGATTCCCTGATTATTCTGCTAAATAGGTTAAATGTATTTGCATTATGTTAGAAAAAGTGATTCAATGTTGAATGAGTTTGAATATAAACTTATATTTAAACACTTGAACTTATGATTTACACTTTATTCACTACATAGCATGACGCGTTTCGTCGTTACAAGCGATATGTTAATTTATTCTGTATTATTCTGCATTATTCTGTAAGCATCTGAAGAAGTCGTTTGTATCGACGAAACGCGTCATGCTATGTAGTAAATAAAGTGTAAATCATAAGTAAATCATAATTACAGAATAAAAAGAAGATTATTCTGTAAGCATCTGAAGAAGTCGTTTGTAACGACGAAACGCGTCATGCTATGTAGTCAATAAAGTGTAAATCATAAGTTGAAGTGTCTGAATTTGAGTATATATTCAATTATAATGGATTTACATCAAGTAAACGCCAACACTATCAAATATTTCAATGAGTTTGTTGAAAAAAACCCTCGGTACGGTTCTTTATTATATGATATAAGAGTTTATAATCCAAATTCTATTTGAGAATTCAAAGCCAAATTACAAATTACCCAGTGGAGCTTAATACTGATTAGAAACTAGAGTATACAATAAAAAAAATCAGTTATTAAGTAACTTCGAAGAGGGTCCAACTATTGAGTTGCGATATTTAAGAATTTTTAATTAATATATTTTTTCTCTTTTTTTTACTATATAACTTCCTTTTTTTTAGCATATAAGTAATGAAAATTTCAAATCAATGAAATTATTTTAATGTAATATCGAACGTGCTTATTCTTTCTCGAGAATTGTTGTTTTTATCTTTAACTGTGTGTGATTTCAATTTTCGGTTTGAATTTATTGTTTCGTTCATTTTCATTTGAGAATTGTTTTTCGAGTTGAGAGTTATTATGCCGAAACCCATAATTTGAAACTTAATTTATATTACAAATAGAAATCAAACCAATTCGGATTCATTTAAATCTATGCAGATCTTGAAACATAAGCATTTAAATCTTTTGCACAAGCAAGAAGTCGATCTTGTGATATAAATGAGTTCAAATAAATAATTACTCAAATCTTGAGCTATATGTACACAGTTAAATAAGGCTTTACACCGTGAATTAATACTATATATACAACGGGAACTAAGGCTATATATGTACACCGTGATGTAAGGCTATATGTACAGGTGTTATAAAGTTATGTACATATTCCTCGAAGTAGTAGCAGTTGTAGGCTTCAATTTGTAGTAGAGTCTGATGAAGACACTGTGCTTCGAAACATGTATCGTTTATTACTTAGTACTCATTAAGCACAAATACTAATACTAATAATACGAATACTAATTGATATAATGATATTAATTTAAGTTCAAATTAATTTTATTATTTAGTATTTCATTTCTGAAATTAGTTTCTTCTTGTATAATATCAAATTGTATTATTTCAGTTATCTGCTTGTGCCATCCTTGGCTTGGGTATATGGCTCAGAGTAACGAATGATGGATTCGCCACCCTTATGCCACAGTATGGCTACCTCAGCGCGGACATATTTGCCATAGGAATTGGTGCCGTTGCATTCACTCTAGCATTCCTAGGATGTTGTGGATCTTGGTTCCACAACAGATGCATGCTTGTCACGGTAAGAACATTCACAATTTATGATTTATATCATCATAATTTGTCTGTTACTGCGATTGTAATTTCTATGATTTGAAAATTTTTCGGCAGGTTGAACTTTAATTTGTTTGTAAAATAAAAATATCTTTTGTTCGTTATAAATGTATAGTATAATGACGGATTTTTTATGACGAATTGTTTTTGTATTATAAGATTGGATATAATCGGAAATAGTGATGTTGTTTGTTCAGTTTTTTTAATGGAAATCTTAAGAAGATAATTTGCAGTATGTGATGAAACCACATTTTCTTATAATAAGTTTTTTTAGATTTTATTCAGATAAATGTTTTTTTTTCTTTTATCTGGTCTTGTAACCAACATAACCTGTCAGATTTATAGTTTTTATTCAAATCACCTAAATTCAAAAACATTAACTAACTGTTGGCTAGGCCAACCTCTGTAACGATACTTTGAAGATGAATTACTGAAAATATAGATCCACCTATAGAGGACCGTTGCACTTCTTTACCTATGTATGAAAATAACACTTTTGAAATAATCATAAGTTTTTTATTGCCATCTGCACATTCAAAACAACAAATCTATAGTTTTTTTATGTTTTAACAAAGGGTGTTCAATTTGAATTCTTGCATAAGAAGAAAGTAGACCTGAAAAGGTGGATATAAATAATCCCTACGTAAAAAATTATTACATTTCATATCAAATAGTGAATATTTTCTTCGGAAGCCTGTAGGATACTTCAGTGAAATTTCGTCAATAATATTTAAATTATAATGTTCAGATCGGAAATTTTGAATTATACTTGTTAAGTCTTTTCCATATGAGATATTGAGGTATCTGAATATTGTGTTTAATGTTCAATTTTCATATTGAGAGAACTTGAACCAATTGGAACAATAATTATAGTCCCTTTCGTCTGATTGTAAAGAAAAAAAATGGAATGCTGAAATTGTTCATTTGTCTAGCGATTTACCTAGTTTTTATTCATGAAATACAATTTTCTCGAAAGCATAAAGGAAAGCACAAAGGGGGTATAATATAGAAATATAGTCTTTGACAAAAAACACTAACGAAGGTCCAAATTAAACAATAAAAGCATTATGGTCACAATGAATTAAATGGAAAAACGGAGATGACTAACCTGGTATTTCACAGTCTACAATTTTATAAAATATGCTCTCAATCTGGCAACTATCACAGTTCGAATACTGTTCAATATTTTATCTCTTCAATTCTTTATTACTTCTCTTTATATTATAACTCCTACCAGCTGGTGTAACTCTAATACGGATTATTGTTTGATGTGCTCCATTAATATAGAGTCTACAATAAGGCCTCTGTCTTCAGATTTTTATAGTCTAGTTTGGTGTTCATATATTATCCGAGACAAAAATGTTGTCTAAACTCATCAAATGCAGAAATTTAAGGATAAATCCTGCATAAATCTATTACAATTGATTCGCTGGAATCGATTCCCACACCTTGTCAATAATTATGCAAATTCCTACCCACAATTCAATCATAGGTTTCACAGCCATAGGACATTATATTTATTATCGATAAACGTCGTAATCATTGTTTCTGAAAATTATATTAACTATGACAACTCACGAGTATTTTGAGGAAGAGAGTATTGCAAATATTTAGCTACTAACATCATATTTTACTATATGATTAATTTACATTATACTCGTCATGTTGAGGATTTTATTGATTCTTGTACATCAATGTGTAAATGTTGAAATAACCTTGACAAAAATAAAATTTCAGGGAATTATATTAGAGCTTAATGTTTGAAAAAAGTTCTAAAATTTCAAATTGACTTCTGAGTATCTACTTTTAAGATTTATTACAAATACTTCATTTAGATTGAAAGAAATAACTTCTCATATTCGTTCATCTTCAGTGCAGATGGAATCAATCGAGTTATAAGTTCCAAATTATTTAATGTAATAAACGATTGGTGTAAGAAAAATTTCACTTGCGTCAATCATTACAATGTTGATTACCGATTAATTGTTTCAGAGAATTTTTTCCATTACAGAAATAGTGGAAATTGGCGTATTAATCATTTCTATTCATTGGTCGTTCATTTTGTAATTGCAAATAATTAGTTCGAAGTGTGCATAAAGCGAGTATTCAGAACATGCAGCTCGTTCAAAGTTGTCACATAGAAATGATTTGTTGGCTGAATAGTAAATGTTCTAGGAACTTAATAAGTTATGATTGAAATGCAAACAAATAATTTCAGTGAGAAAAATATAACGAATTTCACAATGTACGGGGGGGCACAATAATTTTCAATATGAAGTACTATTTTGAAATGAATAAAGAAAAAACAATTGTGAACCAGCACATCGTATTTTCTATGGTTTGTATTTTTCAAACATATAAATGAGGTAATATTGTATTAAACCTTATAAATATACTTCATATGATTCATAACTTTATATGATTCAAAATCCTTTACTTCATTGTATTTTTTTCCGATATTATTAGTATTATATTGAACTCAACATGCCCAATCCCGAATAAAAATAAAACTATTGAGATAGTTCACCCAGTATATTATTGTGTTGACAGAGCTTATGATTTATAATTCGAAAATATAACATACTTTGTGTTTATCGAAGTTTTTCGTTAAATATACACAAGATTAAATAACATCAGTTGATTTATTCCATATATTTTGTGCAATTTTGTTTAAGATTTAACATTATAATTTGAAAAACTTCTCTAAATTCTTCGAGAATTGTTTAATACAGGCTATTTGATTATTTGATTAAACTGAAATATAAAAGATAACAATCTATATATATATATATATATATATATATATATATATATATATATATATATATATATATACATATATATAAAGAAATTCCTGAAAAGAAAGATTCGTTATTTTATAACACATAAAATTTTCCTCTTTTGTTTTATCGTTTTCATTGTAATGGAAAAACTCAACATCCGTTATTTCGTCTCTCATATTGTATCTTGTGGTTACTTCATAGTTTTTAGAATTGAGAATTGTAATTGAATTGTCTCCTTCTGCATCGTTAGTGATTTCAGCCAGTTTCAGACATAATCATCTTGAAAATATGTTTACCTGTTTGCTTCGGAAGAAACATGAACGTACCTCTTTAAATTGAACACTACCTAATGATATTCGATAGTTTTACCCATCTTGTATTTTTCCTGTCATAATTCGTTCCATAAAAAAAAAGAATACCATCTTTCGTTCCATAAAGATGGTATTTCTTTGCTGGGTAGTTATTTGATTTTGTTCGGAATAAGAGAAGTTGTTAAGACCATGATTCTCTCTTATAAAAGGCTTGCAAGAACTGCTTCAAAACTCTTAACTAAATCTAAATTGAGTACCTTTTTCATAATTTTTTTGGGCTCTCAATGCCATTCACTATGTATTTTGCTTTTGTTATTTCAGAAGTACACGAGAAAATTTATTAAGTGTGAGTACTTTCCATTAAGGAAAAAATTTCCTCTTTTTCAACTTACACAAATCATAAATTGATGCTTATGAACCTTTGTCATCATGCCTTGTAGTAAAACTATGGTTATATATGTCTCCTAAATTTTTGTGGCGTGAGTAATTGAACTGAATGACGATAGCATAATCAATCCTTGTGGAAATCTGCTTTGAAAATACACAAAATATGTTGACAAGTGCATATTTCGTATAGAATTGAAATTTAAAATACGTTGTCAAAAAATATCAAACTTATTAAACAAAAATATGAATAATTGACAATAATCGTTGAATTAGTTCTCGAAGTCTAGTTCGATTAGTTCTCGATTAGTTTACATTTTATATTCTGTTTAGTTTTGTATTGATCCATTAATATATTCAAAGTGGGTTGTTTCCCGTCGTCAACAAACAGTTGTACAAATGTTATACATTATATGTTTAAAATAAATCAATAAAGTCTAGGCATCAACGAAAATTTGTTGTGGTTTTGCCATTAATCAACTCTTCAACAATTCAATGACATTAACTTATGTTTTATTATTTGTTCATTAATTGATGAATATCGAGAAAAAAAAATTATGCACACAAACATTAAAAAATATGGACTTTTTCGTTCTGCTCATTTTCATTATTGCCTAATTGAAAGGTGTTATGATTATCATTTTTCAGTACTTCATCCTCGTGATAATATTGCTGATCGCAGAGATCATTTGCGGAACGACGGGTTTTGTGTTCAGAGATGGTCTTTCACATACCCTGAAAGAAGAACTGAAGAATGGACTCTTACACCATTATAATACCACCTCAAAGGGACCCTACAATTTATCTGTGATATGGGACCATATACAATTGGAGGTAAGCATACACCACTATATTTTATTATGTTTCTTGAGTGGATATTATATTGAAGATGACCTGACTATCCGCGCTTCCATTTCTATGTTTGGAACTATTTTATGAATCTTTCTTATTCCAAATGAATAGATCTATCTGTGTTTTGGAATTTTTTTTGTAGTGCTCATTGTTTTCTGTACAATGGCAAAAATTTGCGTCATTAATTCCTGGCGTGTCGAGTCATTACTCAGTGAATATGGAAAAAACTACCAACATTTAATAAGTCGTACCCAAAAAAGCATGCACATCCTTCTCATTATAAGTCGTTGAAGAATGCAAATCTATCCATGCGTTTTTGTTCATTTCAATGCTTGATATGTTTCTTGTTTCTAATGAAAATGGAAAAAGTAATTTCAAATCTTTCAATAACTTCCCTTTAGACTATAATTACGTTATATGAGGTACGTTTTTTTCCCTAAAAATGTGTAATCAAAGTTTTCAATGTTGTTCTTCTCATATTTCTGTAGTGGACCTTTTGCCTATAGTGACCAAATAAAATTATAATAGCTTGTTCAGATTGAATTATTTTGCCTTTAACACGCCGCTGTTCAAATTCGAGGGCTTCATATTTTTTGCTTTCGGACTGTGGGCTATTCGCAAAACGAAAAAGCGCCCTGTAGAGAGAAAGGAGAACTGTGTTGCCAACTACTTGATATACGAATATTAAGAATTAGGAATTATGAACATTCTGCACATATATCGATTTAATGATATTTTTGAATCATGTGCTTATCATATTTTGTTATTTTTATGTAATGAAAAAACTTCTTTCATGAAGAATGTGATAGCTTATGTACTCATTACGCAAAATCAAAATTAAATGAAATTCTACTAAAATCTATTTCTTTATACTAATACGCCATAATCTTAGATTTCTCGTATTGCACATAATTGCAAGGTTAGTTGCCTAAATATAATTTAAGTAGAGCAGATATTGAGTTGATATGATCGGAAAGTTAGTAAGCATTAGTGCTTTACTGTGGTCATAACCATCTCTTTATCATTACCCATCTCTTAAACCCATGGGTTCACCCCATCTGGTCAATATAATTCTGATAACAGTCAATTTATTCGTGCTCAATACGCTCAAGAATCTTAAATTTCTCTTATTACATATAACTGCAATGTTGGTTGTCTAAAGAATATGTGAGTAGAACAGGTATCAGTATGACAGATCGGAAAGATAATAAGCATTGGTGCTTTAATCTGATCGATATAATTCTTCTAAAACTCAGTTTATTCATGCTAAATACGGCATAATTTCAGATTCCTCTTAGTACATATAACTGCAAAGTTGGTTGCCTAAAGAATATGTAAGTAGAGGGGTATCAAGTGGATATGACAGAGATCGAACAGTTATAGAGCACTGGTGCTTTAATCTGGTATTATTTATACCAGAATAAGTGCCTCTGGCCCCAACAAATGAAACTTGTAAACAATTGTTTTTGAATCCCTTTTAGTAGGGTATTATCTTGATAATATTTCGTACAACCGTTACTGTCTGTAACAATCTTATATCCATTTCGTTCAAAGTGTATTTTCAAATTGGTTTCAATGTTTTTTATTTCAGTTCAGGTGTTGTGGAGTTGAAAGTTACGAGGATTGGTATTTGATAGACGCGTGGCCCACGGAAAGATGGGTCCCAGACACGTGCTGTCTTCCGGCGGTTAGAGAGAAGGGTTGCGGAAAATCGGACGCCGATAACTGGTACGAGGGAGGTTGTTACGGTCCTATCCACGCTTGGTTCTTGAACAGGCTGGCTACTTTGGGCATCGTTGGATTGATTGTTGCCTTTTTACAGGTTTGTTACATTTTGGAAATGAAAAGATCTTTGGGGAGACTGGAAGGTATAAAAACGGATGAAATTTGTCTGATCGGTAACGTAATCGTCACGTTCCCATTGTCACGTTTATTTCAGAAGCAAAAGATCAGAATTTTTCTCTGTATTATCAGTATAAATAGTGCAAGGAAGCTATGGAACCCCCATGCTAAATGTTGCTTGTGTTCGAATAACTGAAAAAGATGAAGATACGAGAAGAGGAACTTGAAATACTGATCACATGGTTTTGTGTATTATTATATAGTCTTCCTTTCTTTATAATCTTATATAGGTTAATTATCATAATATTTTAATATTTTTGAATAAAATTCACCGACTCAAGAACTAATGATCCTCTACATTTTACAACATGAAGCTACGTTATGAGGAACTTGAAATATTGATTTTGTGTATAATTATATTGTCTTCCTTTATATATATATATATATATATATATATATATATATATATATATATATATATATATATATATAATCTTAAATAGGTTAATTATCAATATATTCCATACTTTTTGAATAAAATGTATGGATTTAAGAACTAATGGCCTTCTTCATTCTTCTAAAATACGTAATGACATTTCTTCTGAATACTTCTGAAGCAAGTCTTACGACTGACATATTCTTTTCTATTAGTGGCGTTTCGGTTTGCTGCCAGAAATTTAAGACAAACACGAATGTAATACATTAAATATAACTGTTTGATATTGATAATTTTAAAATGTTATTTAAAATTAGATCCCAAAGCATAGGCAGATTAAATTCTATTCAATTGTATTTCAATCCATAAACTAAACTTTGTAAATCTCAATTTCATCATGATTTCTCTTTTTCTTCTTCTTCGATTTATGTCTCTCTAAGAATTTAGTGATGCAGCTTTTTTTTCATTTCAGCTTTATGGATTGATATCATCAATGCTGTTATTCTGTACCATCAAGCATAGAAGGTTAACAAGGAAATACAAGTCTTACAGATCGTAATAAAAGTGTAGGTCATTGTAAATGTCAATTATTCAAATTTATATTAATAGATATTTTTTTCATGTTGTAGGACATATCCCACGTCTGATGTTATAAAGGATTTGGTTCTAAGTACCTGTCTACATTGAGTCATGGATGAGTCAGGCCCAAAGATTATTTGCCAAGATAAGATACATGTTATATCTTCAATCTGATATCGAATCTCATGTCTTTAATATTTGATACAAATGTAAAATAATTATCATACTGTTTTAGAAATAAATATTAAGTTGTTTTCTACTTGTTGATTGATTGATTATTAAGTGCATATTCTTATACTCTATAACAGTCTTATGTTTTTTCACGAAGTTTTTAAGCAGTCTACTTTTCGGTTATCTACAGCTATCGAAAATAAATATATTTGAATCACATTTTCTTTGTCGTTCAAAAAATTGAATTTTTTCAGAATTTTTCTATTTGTTTTTGAATATCTCGATTAATCCTTGGTATTCGCACAATTATTTTTGAATGTATAAGATTTATCTATTAAAAAAATATTTTTATTTTCTGTTAAAAACATTTTCTTATTCTACTGGTGAAAACAATTCTATATTTTCAAATCAATGCTTCACTGAAATAGTTATTATTTTTCGCTCAGATCTTTTCCATGTGTCGTATTGTTCAATTATAGTCCAACCAATTTTCCTCCAACGGCATTCAGATTTGCTGTTATTTGCTTCCCCAAGAACTTTACTTTCGTAACTGGAATCTGAAAGAAACAGAAAATATATTTTTAAAAATTATTTCCAAAATATTAAGGTAGATTATAGTTCTTAGTAAATGAAATAATGAGAATAATTGCAATAAAAGAATAGGTGAATAAAACTATTGAGGAATATTAGAAAAGTTATTCAGGATAACAGGACAAAAATATTTCTATAACCTGTGAAAACCTTTCGTTAGTTTATTTTGAATTAGAAATTCGGATAATATTAACTTCAAAAGAAATTTTAATAAGAAACACCTGAGTGAAAAAAATTACAACACCTATGAATTAAACTTCAAAATTTATCTATCTTGACAACATTAGTTGTCAAGATAGTTGTATTAATTATATTAATAATAAACACAATAAGCATCAATAATATCGTCAAATAATATATTTAATATTTTGATATCTAATTGAAAGTCTCGTATAGATTATTTAATACCACATAATAAAAAACATCACTGTACATCTAACGGAAAGATACATCACGGCCAATTTCTCAATAAAGGTAATTGACTATTTAATTCGGACCAATATTTTTATATATTATTATTATAACCATCAGTTATGAACCGTTTTATTCAATGAACAAAAATTTTTGTTTTTTGAAAAAACAAAAATTATTTACATCTCTGAATTGATTAGAAACGAAATGATAGATTTTTCGAGCAAAAAAAGATGTGATCTTTGAATAATAGTTTCAGTAATGTTAGGCAGAATTATAGTTTTCTTGTATTTCTTGATAAGTGAGTAGGGTTCGTTATCTCGAATTCAAAAAATTCTTCGAAAAAAAAACCTAGTAATATAGGTACATATATATATATATATATATATATATATATATATATATATATATATATATATATATATATATATATATATATTCAAGTATAGACACCATGTCGCGTGGACGCGGTATTAAGTGCTCTCGCTGTGATTTGAAAATTGATAGGTATGATGACTTTATTATATGTGCAAGTTGTAAAAGTGAGTTACACATTAAGTGTGCTTTTCAATCTACAGAAGATTTTCTGAAAATACGTGCTCAAAATGATATAAATCAATGGATTTGTGAATCCTGCAAGGAACAGTCTACCGCAAGTGAATCAAGTGTGACAGTTCATAGTCAACTAAAATATATTGATGGAGAATCCATAACTCAAAAGCATTTAATAGCTCTTAAACAAGAGATTGTAAGTGAAATTAATACAGCATTAGTTGCTGAAATGGTGGAATTGAAAAAATTAATAACCGTACAAAGCGACATAATTCGTGAATTGAAATCTGAATTACATGGAATCAAAGGCGATAAGAATTGTTTGAAAACAAATACATGTGATGGAAAATCTCTGACGGAACCACCTGTGAATGTTAACATTAATACAGGTGGAACTTCGGATTCTACATACAAAGTATCATCGGATGATCATCGTCCCTTTGATATGATTCAAGGAAAAATGATGAATGACCTAATAAGGATTGAGTGTGATGAACAGCGCAATATGAATGCAAATATAGATAATCCAAAAACACAAGATGACTGGAAAATTGTTAAGTCCAGAAAAAAGAGAAAACAAACACATATGCCTCAGCTACGCGAGATAAGAAGGAAAATTTCACAAATAAACTACAGGAAGCTCCCGAAAATCTTTGAAGCCTGTAATCGGTACGATAAAATCAGACATTCTGATAGCTGCGCCTAAAAAGTCTCGTGCAATATTACATGTTTCGAGACTTAGTCCAACTACGGAAGCAGCAAATATTGAAAATTACATTAGTCAAAGTATTCCTGATGTGACTTGCGAAAAATTGAATTCACGAAAACCCGAAATTTACTCTTCATTTAAGGTAACAGTTCCATTTGATACTTTAGATCAGGTAATGAGTCCGAGTTTTTGGCCTGAAGGTGTAGCTATAAAGCGGTTTTTTCTGAATCGCAGGAAAAATTTGGTTGCTCCGTGAGAAGAACTGGACCCAAAATTGCCCACCAGAATATTCAATCCATTGGAAACTGTCTGAATGTCTTAGAAATTTTTTCACGAGAACATGAATTGGATATGCTCATGGTTACAGAACATTGGAAAAACAAAGAAGAGCTTGATACCTACATATTACAAGGTTATAACCTAGCAACCAGCTTTTGTAGAAAACAAGGTAGACATGGAGGAAGCGCAATTTTTTGTAAGTCTCCATACATTTTTCATAAGAGAGAAGATATAAATTGCTTGAGTGTACCTCATGTAATAGAATGTTGTGCATGTCAGGTGAACTTTGTAAATTTGAAGATTTTAGTGATTTGTATATACAGACCTAATTCACAACCACACGGTAATATAGAAATTTTCCTAGAAAGGCTTCAAGTCCTCTTAGAAATTTGTATTGAAGAGGGGGCCAAATATATAATTGCGGGAGACTTTAATATTAACACGCTTGTTGATACGGAGGGATCGCGTAATTTTTTGGCCCTTCTCGAAACTTTTAATGTGGAAATCAAAATAAATGAACCTACAAGACCTGACTCAAATTCCTGTCTGGATAATATAATAACTAATATTGACGGCTTCACACAGGTAATTGAAAATCACCTATCGGACCATAAGGCATTGATTTTCACAATTAAAGATAAACTTAGAGACACTGAAAAAGAGAAGATTTGGGTAGGGAAATAAATGAAAAAACTATAGATCATTTTCTACTAACTTTGTCGGAAACAAATTGGAACGAAATTTACAGTTTTGATAAGAGAAATATTAACGGAATGTGGAATTGCTTTTCAGATAGATACAAGAAAATCTTTGATGATTGTTTTCCCCTGAAATGTGTAGTGAGGAGGAATACTGAAAACTTTTTCAGAAACGCGCAACAAATTAAAGATATGAAGAATATAATGGATAAACTTTTCACAGTTTCACAAGTAAGAAAAGAATTTAAAACGATCTATAACTCTTACAAAAAAAGATATGACTTGTGTATTACAAGGTTGAAAAAAGAATATTACAGTACGACTATAACAAATGCACAAAATAAAACTAAAGCAACTTGGCAGGTAGTTAATAAACTAACAAAACAGAAGTCTGAATCTAGTTTTGATAATATGGAACAGGTGAATCCTCACAAGCTTGTGAATGATTTCAATAGTTTTTTTGTGAATATAGCTCCTTCTTTGAGTGGCAACTTGCAGTCAAAAAATGGCCCGGGAAAAAATTCAACACGTCTTCATAATTCATTCTACGTATTTGATATTGAAGAATCTGAAATCATTAAAGTAGTTAAATCAATGAAGAACAACTGCTCGAGCGGTTATGAAGGAATTCCTATGCGCATTGTGAAGAAATCTATTCACATAATTGCTCCCTTTCTTGCTCATATTATGGATTTATCCTTCAAAGAAGGTATTTTTCCGGATGCTCTAAAGATAGCCGTTATCAGGCCTATACATAAGAAAGGAGACTATACTGAACTGGGAAATTACAGACCTATCAGTCTACTAAGCTCATTTACTAAAATCTTCGAAAAAAATTTGTCAGTTAAAATTCTAAAATTTTTCAAGAAGTTTCATGTTATCAAGAGTATCCAACATGGTTATGTTGGTAATAAAAATACGGAAACGGCCATATATGAGCTTACACATGCCATACTTTTAGCATTGGAGGAAGGGCAAATTCCAACTGCATTGTTCCTCGACCTCTCTAAGGCTTTCGACTGCGTTGACCATGGAATTTTACTGAAAAAAAAATGGAATTATCTGGAGTAAGAGATAAACAACTGAAACTTATAGAAAGCTACCTCTCCAACCGGCAACAAAAAGTACAAATCACTGTTAATGGGAACACATACACTTCAAGTGAGCTGGTGACAACTATGGGAATACCTCAGGGTAGTATTTTGGGACCGTTGCTATTTATTGTATATATAAATGACATTACCGAATACTTACCTGCAGATGCCTGTAAACCAATCATTTATGCGGATGATACCAACATTTTGGTCCGATCTGCGAACGTTTCGTCGTCAACTGTAGCATTGGAATCTCTTCTCGGATATGTTGAGGAATGGTGTATTAAGAATAAACTGATAATTAATGTGCAAAAAACTGAGTGCCTATATTTCACTACGGAGAAACAAAGTTGGACTCCTCCAAATATAGTACTTTACAACAACCAGACTATTCATGTGGGCCAACAAGCTAAGTTTCTAGGAGTACAAATAGATAAAACATTGAAGTGGCTTCCACATATTGATCAAGTAAAAAGAAAACTCTGTTCTGTGATTTATACTCTCAAAGTACTGAAAAAGCAAGTGGAATCTAATGTGTTGAAGGTAATCTATTACGCTAATTTTCAAGCTGCAGCCTCTTATTGTATCATATTTTGGGGTAGCTCATCATATGCAGAAAGAATATTTGTCCTCCAAAAATGGGCGTTACGAACAATTTTAGGGTTGAGATACAGAGACTCATGTCGAACTCATTTCAAACAAAATAACATCCTAACCATATATGGCCTTTATATCTACCGCTTGCTATTATTTCTTCATAAACACAATCACTACTTTGAAGAGTGCAAGAACAGAAATAACACCAGACAGACATTTCCATATTTATATCCGACACATTGCTCGGCATTAAGAGAGAAGGGTCCGCAATATGCGGGTATAAAGTTATTTAATAGATTGCCAGTGTCATTGCAGAAGATTGAGGATCACAAGCTCTTCAGGAAATCGTTGTACAATCTGGTTCTAAGATGTGAACCATATAGTATAAGAGAATTTGAAAGATTATGTAGAGGTGTAATAGAATAGTGTCATACTTCTTGTAATCTTTTTGTAATTTGTTATTTGTTTTGCATTATTTTTGACTTTTTTCATTTTTCTTGCTGCACCTTCAAAATTGAAATATGTAGTGATAATTATTGAAAATAAATATTATTATTATTATTATTATTATTATTATATATATATATATATATATATATATATATATATATATATATATATATATATATATATATATATATATATATATATATATATATATATATATATATATATATAACAACTTACATCAATTAATGCATTGATGGTGTTAGATAAAGCTTCAAAACCATTTACTAAAGCCCTTCCAACAGTTTTAAATTTATCTCCTTCATTTCCATATTTTTCTTCTTCTCTTATTGTATCAACTATCGGTTTGGGGTTTAGGATATCTGCGACGGCCTTTTGGGCACTGCTGTATTTAGAATCAATTTTACTTAGTATGGACTCTTGTTCCATGACTGCTCTTGTCCTTCCGGAATCTGGAAATCCTGGAACTAGCGTGAAACTCTGAGAAGAAAAATTTTATTAATGAATAAATTTAATGAGTGTTCTGGTTAACTACCTTTGGACTTAATGTTGGGATTTGGAAGTTTACAATGGGATCAACAATATTAACATCTAAAGAACCAGATAAGGATCCTATGGGCGAGCATGTGGCACTAACAATGGAAGTAAGAATCAAACAGAATGGTCCCATCCTGCAACATAAAACAGAAGATCAATAATCACTAATTTCATGAATATTAATATAAAATTTTTGATGAAGACTTTCATGTCGAAATTCAGATTTTAATGAACACGATATAGGGCAGAGGCGCCAGTTATAGCCATTTCCCCACCTATGGTCACTCTTCTTTAACTGATGAAATGATGGGTTAAACATAAATGACATTCAACACTACTGTCTTCTCCAAATCTTGCATTTTTTAGAAGAATAATTGAAAAGGTATTGAAGTGGCCATAAGTGGTGCATCTGCCCTATAAGATATATTTAGATCTAGACGATTTAAGATCTATTTTGAATTTCAATAAAATCAATATATTACTTAGGAACATAAGTACTTAATAAGTGGCAAGAAATAAAGGACTTCCCTCGATGGTGTCATTCATGAACATCAGGTAAAAAGAAACGATGATGTCTTGATGTAATATTGATAACACTCAAAACCTTGGACCTAATAATCTATTAAATTTTGAACGACTAGTAATTGAAATTGTTCAACCTGAAAGCTTTATACTATGTTGTAATACATTTCACTCCTTATATCAAACTTAAATTAAACCACCGCATTGTTTGCTCCTTAACCACTGCAGCCGTTTTATATGGGTTTTGTAGCCAATACCTATAACAATATAGGCTGCAAAAATACAGAAGTTACGATGAGATTTGTTTTCGACTTCTTCAGGCGTGAACATTTAATACCGTATTTGTCCCAGTCGTCTGAGATGAAAATCTGATACAGAACTGATTACATGTTTCTAATGTATCTATACAGGCTATTCAAATATAAGAGTCCCTGAATATTTGTACTGTAAGGTTGTCATGCGGTCGGAAACCCATAATGTTAAAACAAGAACCAGAAGAGTTACTACATCGCATTGTATTCTACATAAACATGTCAAAATATTTGTTATTATTTTTCTTTCTATGTGACATCCCTAGTGAAGCGGATGTTGACCCATTTTCGACCGGGTGAATGTCTCTTCAATGAGAAAGTTCAGAAGGGTCCAGAATTTTTCGTTTCTCCTACTTTTGTGTATATCTTTTTGTATTGATTTTAATTTTATGTTATGTATTCTAACTCATGGAATGGTGGAAGAACAATTCGACGAACCCTTATCTAATTGTGTATATAAGTGTTTAAATTCACACCATCAACCCCATTAGTATTACAATAAATTACTGATTGAAGTGGATGAAAACTAGTTATGATAAAAAAGGTTCCTCTAAGGAGACTTAAATATTGGCAAATTATTTGAATTTCAAAATCTCAACTATCATTCATTTGATTTGAATTTTTTATATTAGGGTTTATTAAAGTAAATCGTTGTTTATCAAAATAATTTATTTTCTTTATATTATTGAATATTAATAGATAATATATCGAATTTCACTGAAAATAAAATAAATTTCTCAAATAATAGAACGATACTGAACAATTGTTCAATTGATCAATGATCGATTGTTCAATTAAATGAAACCAAATAATTTATATTGTAGCGTTCAGATTAGCGCAATTACTGGCACAAATTTTGTTGATACTCGGGTTTTTACTTGTAATATTGAAGATCTACAATTATCATAATCATCAATTTATATATTCAAGAGAAAAAGCTATAAAATGCACAACTGAAATTAAATAACAAAAGTCGAGTATTTTTTATGTTATCAATTTACTTAATCTTTTATCCATTTTTTGCAAGAAATGACAGAAGAATATCTAACCGATATTTCAAATCGTAGAGTTGAACTCCTATACAACGTTTTTAAGAGCCAATTCTACTATTCCCATTCTTCATTTCCATTATTATTTCCACGATCCAATTATTTTTCACGACATTAAATGAGAATAATGTAATGAAGCTTCAATTCGTCAATTCGTTGATGATTTTACTGAAAATATTTGATAAAGGCAATACGAAATCCATTCTTATGAACACCAAATGAACAGTTAGAATATTTTCTCAATTAAATTAAAATCCACATTTTCGGCATGTTGCCGCACAGTATTGCTTATCGCTTTAACATTATTCAAACTTACTCGTAGATTGTTATGATCGATTACATTACATAATTTTATTGAATAGTGTTGACGTTTACTTGATGTAAATCCATTTTAATTGAATATTAAATAAACTTGAACTTTTGATTTACACTTTTATTGACAATATAGCATGACGCGTTTCGTCCTTACAAACGACTTCTTCAGATGCTAATAGAATACTGACTGCTAATGCTAATGCCAAGATGCCAAATATACTAATAAAATAGAATGACTAGTCATTATTCTATTAGCATCTAAAGAAGTCGTTTGTAAAGACGAAATCCGTCATGCTATGTTGTCAATAAAAGTGTAAATCAAAAGTTCAAGTGTTTGAATTTTATTTTATATTCAAACATAATTTTACAATAATACTGAAATCATCTAATCTATAACCTTATATATATATATATATATATATATATATATATATATATATATATATATATATATATATATATATATATATATATATATATATATATATATATATATATATATATATATATATATATATATATATATATATATATATATATATATATATATATATATATATATATATATATATATATATATATATATATATATATATATATATGCAAAATAAACTCCTTCTCGTTAAATATGTGAAAAAATATTACCTTATTTGAAATGACTAGATTTGTGTTGGTATAACCCTGTAACTTTCACTATAACATTCAGCTTCCTCCGGTAGAGTCTACGACGAAACTAATGCCAATAACGTGTTAACCCGTTCAGCAAGGTGTTTTGGCTGCGTTTCTTAGTTACGGTTTGTACAAGAACTTTCACTTTCTTGATAGCTCGTACTCATTCATATTAAGTCATAGCATGAACTTGACTTGCATCTGTAAATTGATGATATAAATTGATGATGTCGTTAATAAATAATTAGCTTCATTTTGTAGTAAGGTTCGTATGTCTATGTGTTTTACGATGGTACCTATATGGTCTCAATATGAATCGATGAAATTAAGTATCATTATTTATACTTAATCGTCCATTCTTGCATAAGAACGATAGTTGTTACGAAATATTTTAACCCAATGGATTTCTAAAATAATCTCCTAATAATAAATATATATATATATATATATATATATATATATATATATATATATATATATATATATATATATATATATTGATAATTGACGAGATCGATACTTGGAGAAAATTAATATCCATAGTACAACAATATTTGAAATTTTTCTCATTCATTATGAGAAAAATTTTAAATATTGTTGTATTATGGATATATATATATATATATATATATATATATTTCTGTTTTCATAAATATTGTTGTATTATGGATATATATATATATATATATATATATATTTCTGTTTTCATAAAATGTACCTGTATAAACCTTTTTGAATGATCTAAATTGTCGGAACAAAATTTCCGGAAGATAAATATCGCCTCATTGGCAGATAATTGATTCAGTCTCCAGAACCCAACAGAGACATTCATTTCAAGCCACAATAAGGTCGATTCTTCACGTAGAACTTTGTGTTTTTTGTGTTTTGATTAACTTCAAAGTTCGAACATCTGAAACTTGAATTGCGCCGTTCTGAAGAGAGCAAATAGCCCGAGACATATGTCAACGGCTGTTACAAAAAAAAAATTGCAACTATTTGTTGTTTTACCAACATTTGGTGTTTACTCCTCATCAACAAATCTTTCGATCTTGCAAAAATTTTCAATAAAAATAATTTATCAACAGTGGCGGCCTTAGAGGGTGGCGAACAGGGCAATCGCCCGAGGCCTCGCTCTTGCAGGGGCCTCGCGTCAAGCAAATGTCTATAACAGTAGTAGAATCATGTGATACTGATGAAAATGAATTGTATGAAGAACTGAATATGTTCATCCATGTGTATGAAAGAAACGATGACATTATTTAGGTGCTGAAATACATAAAATTAACTGAAGTTAAACCCCACTATCGAAATAGTTCTGAGAATTATTGCCACTACACCTGTTACGGTTGGTCTGCTGAAAGGAGTTTTTCTAGGTTTGAAACTATTGAAACATATTTGAGGAATTTTATGACACAGGATCGGCTTTCAGCCTTTGCTATTCTTTCAATCGAAAATGACGTAGCTCATTCGTTCGATTATTGTGCTTTAATTGAAGATTATAGTCTTAGTAAAAGATGCAAACATCAATTTTAAAATTTATCGTCTCTGTATTTGTTAATTTGCTAAATCTTTCAATGTAATCAAAATAGTTTCAAACTAAAATTTTGTTTATTTGTATAACTTTAGCATTTCTCGTCAAACATAACGAGTATGTACCTACCAAACAACCAGACCTACTTTCGGATCACATAGGTACTTTACCGTGGGACAAAAGACCTAAGACCTGCCGCCCGAAGCCTCGCAATGGGTAAGGCAGACGCTGTTTATCAATAATGAAAAAGTACTATCAATAAATTTTTCGTACCTTAAAACTGTATGAACATTGACGAGGATGACTGTAAATGGACAACTTGTTGTCGGACCGAAAACAATGTGAGCAACATACACTGCACACAAATAAAAACGGTAACAATTCAAAAGATTCCTTGAAATATTCTGACACTAAATTTTGTCTGAATGTTCTCATAGATTATAGTCCTTATAGATGATATAGTTTTGAAATTTTCTACTGTATCACTTATAGATAATTGGAACATCACTAGAAACAATCTGTTCTTATTGGGCTGATTTTTGTAGGGCCTGTATATTGAAGCGGTCAAATACAAGACCTGATCTGAGATGCTTACTCACCAGTGCACAAGAAGCCTTTGCCTAGGCCTAGGCTTAAGCCTAAGGTTTTGTGATGAACTATTCGACAACTCAACCGTTGCGTGTATTGGCTAATCTAACTACCAAGGCGATCTGAATAATTAGTAACAAACAAGCTTGTAAACTGTGCTGCTTAGTAAATTCCTTGGTGTTGTTTCGTTAAGGTTGATAAATATCTTGCCATTTTTTTGGGGATTATATTCGACTATTCTGATGTTCTTCCTTACACTCTTTAATTTAAATTCAATATGAGTATGAGTTAATACCATTTTCTACCATTCCTACCAATACGTTTCGTTTCATGCAGACAGAAGTTCATCAAACAATGGAAGGTCAGTTTCAATTACTTTTTGACGAAATGGAAATCGAGATGCAAAATCAAACTGCTGAGTTAAAAGATTCAATAACAAAAAGTATAATGGACAGCATGGATGAGAAGTTGATACCTACAGTGGAAGAAAACAAAGAGTTAAAAATCCGAGTGGATACATTGGAGAAAAAGATATAGAGTTTGAAAAGAGCAGGAAGTAGTAATAATATTGTGGTATTTGGCATCGAAGAAAAAAAGTTTACAATCGAATTACTACGAGAATTGAAAGAGAAAATCAAACAGGATTTGAATATTGATATCGTCAATAACGAGGAAAACAAAATACATCGCATAGGGAAAAAAGATCCCGAAAGTAACAAACCAAGACCGGTAATATGTTTGTTTGTAAATAATTGAAAGAAGAACGAAATTATCAAAAGTAAAAAGAAACTTAAAAACATTTACATCAGGGAAGATTATTCTAAAGAGGCATTAAAAAGAGGAGAGAGCTACAAACAAAGTTGGTTGAAGAGAGGAATAAAGGCAATATTGCATATTTGAAATACGCCAAACTAATAATCAAAGAGAATAACACAAGTCAAGAAAAAAGAAAGAGAGACATGTGCACTTCTCCCTCTTCCCCTAACACTCAGTCAAAAAAACAACCTACTCGGTTTACATCCAAGGCAAACAGGACGAATGCTTTTGATAAAATGTGATCCAGATCGAACTCGTTCTCTAACATTTCTAATGTGACTAACTCTAATAATGAAATCAATAGCAACTAAGAAACGGCAGACGGAAACCAAAACGAATCGAAGGAAATAACAACAAAGTAACAGATATACAACCACCTTTCCCAAGCCGACTGGTCCACGAGAGGGATAGAGACCACAACACTCCAACAGGAAAGGAAAGGAAAAATAACGAATATTGCAAACACCAAAAATCCATCATCTATATTGCTGCCCTTAAGAAGGCAAAAGGAAAAAGGTAGACCACAAAAAAGGTGGGACGATGACATCAGGCAGGTTGCTGGAGTGATGTGGAACAGAGTAGCCCAAGAAAGGTCAGAATGGAAAAGGTTGTAGGAGGCCTTTGCCGATTGGCAAACAGATCTGCAGAAGGTAAAGAAATCTCAAATAGTAGAATAAGATTAAATATTAGTGTAATACTGTTTTGATGAATAAACGACTATATTATTATTATTATGACTATGAGTTAATTCAATAGTTGATAAGTTGTCTCTCATTATCAATGGCAATTCTGTAATATTTTTAAAAATTATTTGTCTACCAAAAAAGCGGTACAGTCGTACCATCCTTTTCTCGAAGCAATTCGTGCAATTTTTGATCCCCACCGTTATGGTTGAAACTCAAAGCCTGATTTTCATTATAGCCAAGCCTAGCATTGTATAAATACGGTATATTTAAAATTTCATTCACTTTGAATCAGCAGTTTTATAACTACCAGGAGATATAGAAGCTTACAATTAGTGTTTAGTGTATAAATCAAGGCAAATCTGAAATATTTTATTATTTCGGTCCAATTTTCTGAATACAGCAACGGTGTAAATAACTTTGTAATGATATAGATATATAGGACTATAAAATTACATTTGAATGAATCAGTGTACTTGTATATGTATAACTATTTACAAAAAAAATGAGATGTTATCAACAACAAAAATTGTAAAAAAATAGACTTGTTACTCATTCATTTCGTAAAAAGTTGTGAGATCCATGTTAATACCAAGTCGATTAAATTATCCTTAGAATCTTTGGACATATAACCCGAAACGAAGACTCTATCGAACGATTGGTGGTCCAAGGGAAAGTCGAGGGCAAAAGATCGCGTGAGCGCTTTCCAACAAGGTGGACAGATCTAATAAAATCTGTGACGCATTCCAGCATCACTGAAAAGTCTTGAGTCGCTAAGCATAGAACAGTGTGGCGCCGTATCGCTTGGGACGCAGTGTCACAAGACCGAGACACGACTACTCTGTCAAGACTGAAAGAACTTAAGGGATTGTCTGTCGAATACACAATGCTTCCCATAAGTAATACACATTATACTAAATAAGATTGCTTTTTGCGATTGCCAAGTCGAACAATTTTATTTAAAACATGAAATATATTCAGTATTAATATCGTTACTATATTAGTTGTTAGATTAGCTAATTAGTTAATAACTTGAGAAAGAATGTCCCTTAAGTAGAGAATGAATAAATGACCCGACTTGGAATTACATGGATCTCACAACTTTTACGTTAGAACTTACTTGCGAGACTCGGTTCTTTTACAAGTTTTGAGTTTGATGGTTGTATTTACTTGGTATTGATGTGATGAACGTTTGCTAGATTTCATCTTTACGTAGTTGACAGTATTCCAGACATCAATTTTATAATCAGTGTTAATCAAAAACTCAGCTTTTAAGATATATGTAACTGAAAAAATGTCCTCTGAATTTTATTCAACTGAAATGCACATTTGAAAACTTAATTCAAATCTTCTTTTTCATGAATAATATGTAACAGTGAACCATCAGCTTTTTTAATTCCTGGATTGAAAATTGCAGTTTCCCAAATAAAAGTCAGTAGTCATAAATACTTTGCATTTAATAAACGAGTATAGTAAATGAATAAAACATAATATATTTACATATCAAAACAATATACACAATAGATTTATATATATGTACATCATACATAAAATTCAGTATTACAGTTTACAATATAAATTTATGGTCAAATGCATTAAGTGCAAGTTGCCAATAACAAATAATTGACAACCACACAACAATTGCACAGAATTATAAAAAAATAACTAGAATATTCAAGATATAAAGTATATTGCTTTCACTTTAGTCACATTAGAAAAAATATCAGTCATACTTTCATTGGCATCGAAAATGCCCCAGTTTATAGCGTTTCTCGAAGTCCCACTTTCCAATTTTTTCCAAACCAACAAAATATAAGTACATTAGCTAAAACTAGGTAGATGATACGCTGGTCAATAAATGTTTCATCTCTGCTCCAAACACGTTCGATAGGTGTTTAAATGCATTATATACGTCTCGAAATTTTTCGTACGTATTCATTTAAATAAATTAAGCAATATGGACAGTTTTCTGTGATTTTTTCTACGTCTGAAGAAGTTGAAACTTTAAAGTGGTTCGGTGCTTGGAGCAACATGTCTCATAATTATTGAAACAGTGATATCGTAATAAGTACTTTACAAGAAAAACTATTGCAGCTAAAGATGCGGAGGGGCGTTAAGGAACGGACATATATACCATTTTTCTGTAATTACTGTCTACTCTAAGCTCACGATAAAGTAAGAAATCAGTACTCTATTGCAGCTGCTATTCTAATGACTGAGAAGATCGCCATTAAACCAATGGTTGCGATTTTGAGAATTCAAATAGAAATGAAACATATATCTAATTGAAAATTAATATAAAACACTCTATGTGAGATGTGAAGTAACCGCAACTTTGTATGGTCTGTGGTAACTTTTTATCCTTTACTTTTATTTCAAAATTCACCTTGAGGTTGAGAAATCTTATAGAAGTTTCGTTGAAATTATGCAGAAGTTACAAGGTTGCCAACAATCAGAAAAATATATGGATTAGGGATGGAAATTGATTCGAATTACGATTAAAACAGGATTGAAAATCTTCGTTGAAAAGTTATATAACGAGTGAAAAAAATCTCGTTACATATTATTTATAAGTCAATTTAAAGACATGTTACATTCGTTAATATTTCTTTCAACTCTATCGAATGAAGAAATTGAAATGAGTAAAAAATTAAATTACATTATTAGTCAATATTTAAACTCTCAAATTTTCAGAGAAAGAACTACCCCACAAGTTTAAAGGCGACACAAGTAGCAGAATATCAATCGTGAAACTCAATAAAAAATTTCCTAACTGCATTTTATATACATGGACTGTAATTTGATTTGAAATGTATCGTGAGATATACAGACCAACTAAAATATCACATATAAAATAAGAGTATTGTTACAAGTATTGAATTTGATTGTGATCATCAAGTCTATAAATGCAGCGTGTTAGTCTATTAATCAACACACTGCAACATTTCTGTTGCTGCAACAACGAAGAAATATTGTTCAACTTGCAGAATAAATGGGAAATTCTTCAGAATGTACAAATTTTCAAATGGGACGCCACTGAAGTCCACGATAAAGCTGGTCTAAATAAATTTCGCTCATGAAATTCATTCAAATCAAAGTTTAAAATGGATGAAGAGAAAATATTTCCTAATAAACTTCTTTATTATGGCAATACTCAGTGACGTACCAATATACTGTGATAATATTGAATAAAATTATTATTTTTCCTGGTTTTATCATTTTCGGAGAGATCAACTACATTTTATTTGACTGAAATATTAAATTATGTCCTAGTAAAAAGTCCTTATCTTCAGCTGTGCTCAAAAGTCAACTTTTTTCAAAGTTCATCTTTTCAAATCATTATGTCGTGATCTTGAAAAACTTCTGGAAATTGATGAAATCAGGAAATATAAGTGATGTAATTTCCACTAAATTATAATGCTTAACTGGTAGACATGTTCTCGAAAAATATCGAAAGAATGATCATTATTGGAGTATTACAGAGTGTACTTCTACGTCATTATTACTTAGATACATCTACGTGAAATGATCTGTAGAATTTGAAATTACTTATTATCAGTCGACGTCACTATTTTGTCATGATAATATAATCACAAGAATGCGGCACGAAGGTTCATTACCGTCTCACCTAAAATCTGGCTCCTTACTACGAATTTTTCCATATAAAAAGCTTCTGATTATATACAGTTCGTCAGTTATTGGCCTTGGCATGCTACCACTAAATCTAATATGTGCAGGTTCCTTTCGTTCTCGAAGTAGGCCTTACTTTTACTTCTTTACACACGAAGTGTGCTACCAATTTGATTTTCTTTTTATGTTAGGGTGACGGTTAGGCGAAGCTTTTTACCCATTTTCGACACATTCAAGAACAAAATTCTAGATACTTCAGAGTAGTTCAAACGTCATTTATATTTCAGTGGAACTGCCATTGTTATACATTAATAGTTTATTTGAACATAATGAAATTCCGAAGTAACGAGCGCTAGCATTTATAGGTAGATGTGATCAAATACTAAGTTGAATAATTTAGAAAAATTGGAAGGATATTCCGTATGGAACTCTTAAGTCATTCGTTCAAGGATTCTATTGAAAGATTTTTCCTTTCCTGAGCGAGGCAGTTTTTCGCTGAACCGTCACACCAAACATAGTTTAAGGATAACTTTAATTCGTCGTTTCTTTCGCATCCCGCACCTGACACCTATCGGACATTTTGGGAATTTTTCAAATTCGCAAATTATTCAATATATCAAAATAGTTTAGGTGACGTTGTCTAGTCACTACCTAAAAATATCCAAATCTGTCCTTAAAAATATGAATTAGATCGACTAGGATTTGATTATTTTATGTCTCGTATGGCACATTCAGAGTCTACACGGGGAAAAATCACGACGTCACCAAGTGTCGGTGATTTCTTCGTTTGCGCGCGCCACTTTTCCTTCGCTTCCTCTTGGAGTCCCGCTGAAAGGCGACGTTGCCCGGATCATCCGCCAATTGCGGATATTTGTGTATGCTGTGGATATCTATTCCTTCGTATCCATCCACGTCTCCGTGAGATATTAACTCTTCCTTCTCTTCTTCTGTCCATTCCCCACGACCCTGGAAACCGGCCGCGACCAGTTGTTTTTCGATTTCCCATGCTCGTTCGACAGCCCTCTTGTGAGCATGTCTGAGGATCTTATGTGTCTCTTGTTGCGGATCTGCGCCATATTTAATTATAACCACGGCGTCTGGATTGTGCAATCTCAGTTCTTTCACAGGAGCGTTATTTCCATGATCCGTTATTTCATGGGTGGATACATTGAACAGACCGCCCAACCTCCTAAGCTCGTCGAGATCGTCTCTAATTTTCAGTACGTTGTCCTTGACGAAGTAGAACACGTCCTGATCGTGTATACTGAAATGGACGTTGAGGAAGAAGGAGCTGTTGAATACAGATGTCACCACATCTTGCATTACGCCATTTACGCCCTCCACGACGCTTATAAGGGCACGGTCATCCATTCTGGATATCAGCACACCTTCGCCGAAGACAGAGCGCCTGTATGATACTCTTGGTAGAAGGTTTCTGGTCTTAGGCTCCACCTTAAGAAGAGGCTTCGGTACAAAGTCGAGAGAAGAGAATTTCTCTTTGATCTGAAATAGTAATTTGGTTATTGATGAACATATAAACAGTTTAATATGAGGAGAATTTTCAGGAGAGAGTATGAGGGTGAAAGGTTAATTTTTCAACTGTATACTGAAGATGAGTTTCAAGAAAGTTGTTGCTCACCTTATTGGCAATACACTCAAGACCTGAAATCACGCCAAACTCTGGAGCCAGTTGTTTACTTTGTATGGTAGCTTTGGGTTGGTAAATCATCCTGCCTATGTATTCGGATCCCATGATATTTTCAGTGTTGAAACCGTAAGCTTTCAACCAGCTTTCCATGTCTGTCATATAATCGATGACGATGTTTTTATTGATCGGATCATTATTCATATATCTGAAATTTCCAAGAAATTTATTTCATTAATCAGTTCATTCATGATATATTTTTCGTGATTCAATATGTTCAAATTAATAAGGAATACTGTAATCTATAAATTACCTATATATGAATACGTCGGTTGGTGAGTTCAATTTTGTTGATAATCTTTCCCAAGCTGGTGTCATCCACTGTCCAACCACAGGGTCGTACAGTCGGTTGTTAATGTACAGTAGTTTTGTATTGGGGTCAAGTATGCCTCCGTGGAAATCAACCGGAAGATAGAAGTCAGGATTAGTGTCCAAAGCGACATTGCCAAATGGTGTCCTCCTAATCTCTTTGATGATGTTGCCGTTGATATCAAATAGTGCCAAGGGTGATCCGTTTTGATCCGTTCCGACATAAAAGCGTTGTTCTGGAGTTTCTATTGAAATTATCACATGACGTGCATCGTATAGACATCTGGAAATGACGATAAACATTATTAGTTAGTTCAAATTACAATGAAGAGTTTATTAGATTAACTCCGCAGCAAAGGAGGAAAGTTATTTCACAGAACGAAATGCTTGAGAAATTATATCGAGAACAATTTGATTCGATTTCTCATATTTAGAAATTTGTACCTACTAACCTGAAAGTTTTGCTCGTTTTTGGGAAGTGCACGTGGGTTACCAAGTTTGGAGTATTGGGATTCGAGTAGAAGTACTGTGTCACATTTCCTTTGTCGTCGTTCCAAGAAATTAACCTTCCTCTATCATCGTAGAAGTACCAGGTTTGGAATTTCTCCCTCTCGAAAGCGTGTATCAACTGCCCTCTTGGATTATAACGATACTTCTGTTCACCTCGTCGCACCACGAATCCTCTGTTGTCATAACTAGCAAATTCCACGTCACCATATTGTACCACCCTATCGCCACTGTCGTATCCTAATGAAATCTTTTCCTTGTCTTTCATTATTGATATAACGTTACCGTTCTCGTCGTACACGTACTTCCAGTTGTTACTTCCTATAACTTCCAGTACGTGGCCATCAGAATTGTAGGATATCTTATCTTGGTACTGAGACCTTCCAATCATCAATTTCTGTACTTTGATTCTATTTCTTGTGTCGTATTCTACTTCCAATCTAAACACGTCAAACGATTTGATATTGATAAGTTGCGTCTTCAAACGTCCTCTGTCGTCGAAATCAGTAATGGTGAAATACTGTTTGCTGGTGTCCTGCATTACAGATCTGTTGAAAGTGTTACTATATATCCTTAAGTCGGAGATGCTCTCCAAACTTCCAAGGTTCTGATTGTATTTCAGTCTGAGTTGAGGTAATTCCTTCCGTTTATGTCCACGTCTATGCTAGATAAACGAGCATTTCCGTCGTATTGATATCTGTAGTGAGCGTTGTCTAATCCGCTCTTTCCATTGAATTTCAATCGTTCGTCCTTCAAAACTCCTGCGTGGTATTTAAAGTCCTGTTTCAGTTCGAAGTATGGTTCAACAATCTCAATGCTCTTGACCAAATTTGACGTTTCGTGGTACGTGTACTGAATGGAACTCATTCCTGCCAGAGAGGTTTCTAATTTACCTGCTGCGTCGTATATGTATGATACCCTTCCTGATTGGTGAGGGTACACAATCGATTGTATTTGGCCTTCATCATTGTACATGATTTCGTAAGGATGTCTATTCATGGGACTGAAGTATTGATATTTGAAGAATCCAAGTGATGTTTGTAAGGAGAACGTGTGAATATGTCCTCGAGGAGTTGTAAGAGACTGCAATGCACCAGCGTCGTCGTATTGAAGTAAATAATCCGAACCTCTTGGTGTTGTCACTTTCAAAGGCTGCAAAAAGAGTAATGTCAAAAAAAATTATGAAATTCGTTGAGTCTATAATATCAATTTATAACATTAATTGTACTCACCAAGCTACTGAACATATCCTTGAATGCATACTGAATGGATGTTCCGTCCCCGTATTTAATCTCGTACAACCTTCCAGCTCTATCGAAGCCGTAAGTCTCTGTCAGATCTCCCCATTTCCAACTACTGAGTCTGCTGAACCTATCGTACTCTAACTCCACTGGAGCGAAAATACCATTTCTTGGAGTCCATCTTACCGGACGTGCAGACTTGTCGTACGTGATGTTCACAAGTTCGGTTTTGTCGTCAATGAACGCTGCCGCAGATGATGTCTCTCTATCGTATTCAAGGAGAGTACGTTCTCTCCATTCACTCTAAGTCGCCTACCGACCTTGGAGATTATTCTAGGTGTTTGAGATTTCTGCTTGTTCTGCTGATTAGGACGCATGAAATATTTCCATTCAAATCTATTTGCCAAGTCACCACCAATTTCCGTTCGTTGTTTGGCTGGCACTGGATAACTTTCTCCTTAAAAGAAAAGAGGTTTGAAGTTTATATTTTGAAGTTAACAAATCTTTCAATTTTTTTCATCTCTTCGCAAATAAAATTATTTTAGACGTTTATTGACCTTTGAATTGCCTCAAGCAATGTTTGTTTATTCACTAAAATTAGCTGCATAACATAAAGATTAGCTACCTAATTCCTCATAGTTAGATTGAAATATTAAATTAGTCAATTATAGAGTTCTTATGAAGACTTACCTAATAATGCTTCTTTGTCGGCCAATACATTGTAGGGAACTGTATCGATTGTGACAGAATGGAACCACGGCATTACACTTGTGACGCCACCATCTGGTTCGAGTAGAATTTTACTTTCTGCCTCTCCAACTTTCGTACTAACACTTGACTCCCTAATCAGCATCGAAATAGGCTCAACGTTGTTTTGGCTCACCTTCACCATAGCCCCTTCAAACTAAGGTCGAACGCTAGGCGCAACACTTTACCGGTCGGTGTCACCGCCGTTGTTAATCTTCCAAAGTCATCGTAGTTGTACACATAACTCCTTCCACTGCTGTCGATCTTTGTCTTAAGCAAGCCCGATGAGCCGTGGTATTCGAATGTGAAGTTGTAATTGTCAGGGGTGCTCAGTGTCTTCAACATTCTCATTTGCGGAGACATTTTCAGTCTGCACTTCTGTCCTTTGGTGTTCTCGATGGAATTTACTTGGCTAGCGTAATCTCTCAATAGGAAGACCTTATTTCCTGCAGCGTCAGTTACAGTACTTAGTTTTCCGTTGCTTGTATTAACGTTGTATGTAAATGTATAAATAGTTTCTCCGGTTAAAATATTCTTGGTAGCAACGTGTTGGCCAAACTTGTTGAAGATGTAAATCTCCTGGGTATCAGGCGAGTATATCTCATATTCTCTGGTAGACGTAGTATCTGGTATGCTTGGCATAACGCTCCTGATTCGGTAATTGGCTTGATCTCCAATATGGACGTGTTCGTCTGGTGTGACAGTTACCGCAGAGATGGTATTGAATTTTGAGTTCGATGCCAGATAATGATCTGCCTCAAAACAGTCACAGCCTCTTTCCAAGCAGTTGCATTTCGATTCGGCGCCTGCGTACAATTTTATTTTCCATCCGTTCCGATTACCCTTATCCTGTTTATTCTCTGGGAATCACTCTCAGCCACATATAAATTACCTGATGAACTGAATGCTATACTTTGTGGCATAACTAGTGTGGCATGTGTCGCTAGCTCCATGTCATAACCAGTAGATGGCGAGCCGCAATGTAGAGGGCGCCCAGCTATAACCTTAACTCTGCCATCAGACGTCAGCTGTAAAATCATATGATCGTCGATTATATGAAGGGAATTATCTAACGGATTGATTGCTAATTCAGTGGGCCATCTTAGATGAACTTCTTCAATGTTCAAAGTGCCTTCGCATGGTAAAGGTTTCCAGTGGCTCTTATGCATGTGGTTTCCTATAACAGTTGTTACAATTCCATCACGATCCACCATGCGAATATTGGTACCATCAGCGAAATAAAGAATGTTGTCAATCGTTACTGCGACACCTTTGGGGTAGGCCAACTTCGCATCTCTGGCTAGAGCTCCATCACCACAATGCGCCTCGTCACCAGGTAAACACCGTTCACCAGATCCAACAACCGTTTCCCAATTATGATCTGGATCGGAATAGTCTGACGTATTCCTCACACGTATTATCTGGTGAGATTCTGGATCAGAAATATATAGGACTGAATCCAGAGGACTCAACGCCATGTGGTAGCGGTAAGATACTCGAGTGGCACTGGAAATAAACATAATTTTGTGATCATTTTGCACAAACTAACGAAGCAGAAACAAGTTAATAGAATCAGAAAAAATATCAAATGTAAATAAAAATTCACTATTCGTAAAATTCATAAATGATTTAAAATCAAAACTGAAGATATAGGTGATCAAGAAAGCTTTAAAAAATTCTACTTACTTCAATCTGACAATGGTTCTCACACTTCCATCTGGCAATATCTTTCTGACGAGATTGAAATCTCCAACATAAAGGGATCCATCTGGAGAAGCACATAAGGCTACAGGGGCCAAAAGCCTCTGCTTGCTAGCTTGACCATCACAATCGTTACATTGAAGAGGTCGCTGATGCCCGTCACCCATAGCAGTTAAAATAACTCTCGGTTTATGTTTCAAGTAGATATTGGAGCCGTCTCCCTTTTGTAGAATACCTGAAACATATTGGGTGAATATTAAGAATAAAAAGAATACAGAAAGGGAAGGATTCCCTCTGGTATCTCAAAGTCTAGATATTAAACATATGTTGCATAATGTTTATAACACTGCCAATAGTGAATGTTAATAACTTACCTTCATGGAAATTATATCGATGATGTATGTCTAAATTCCAGCCTCCAACTTCTGATATACTCATATCCAAACCACTCAGCTTCGTAGTTTGTACATCCCAAATTACATCTTTACAATCTGTGTATTCATATCCCACCTTGACTATAGCTGTAGTTACTCCATAAACTCTTTGCCTGTATACATTGTATCTGTTCCAGGCGTATGTGAACTTGATAACAGGATCAGCTTCGAAAGTCTTTTCGAATAGGATACCCTCTATTGTGATTCTTAGATGAATAAGTTTCAAAGAAAGTGGTATATTTTCCGGCGTCAACTGTAGTTGAATGGTGGAAACGTAGCCAGCAGCTCGGGAGCTATGATAGACCAGATTCAATCCTGTACCGGGTATGGGAAGACTTTCCTGCACCACCTGGGATTCAGCAAGAATGGAACTCTTGTCTGAACAAGCCCCTTGGAAACCATGTTTCCAAGTAGCCAGAACCACAGGTTTCATCATGTCGTAGTTATGTACGGTGCAAGGCTGTGGTACTGATATTATCTGTTTTTCTTCTCCGGTTGTCATTATTATATCGTCGATTATTACTACTTCGTTCCAGGGAACGTAAACGATGTGCTTGTGAGGTCTGAAGGGCGCTCTGCCAAACTGGAGTGTTACAGCGCCACCTCCGTTTACTAGTAAATCAAACCAGCCATCTTCTCTAGTTAAAGTGAAACCTTCCTGAGGTGCACTGGTGCTGACTCTAACGCCCATTAGACCTTTACCCATTGTGGTTATAACTTTGCCTCGTACAACGGCTGAACGGCTAATGAAAAAGAAAACAATAAATTACTAAAAATTTACACGGATTCTGTGCCACAGAATGAAGGTTTACTTTTGAATTCATAACATAATGAAAGAGGAAATTTATAAACAGTCTCTATACTATTATAACAACTACATTACGTTATTAACACTTTTTTTTCAATTAACACATTCGTTGATAAAAATATAATTGTTGTACTTGCTATTTATTCAATTTGATTAGACCTTAATTGGAAATTTGATTGTCAATATTGTTCTTCCAAAAATCTGAATGCTCTAAAAATCAACTTGCATTGATGGATTTTGAAATCATTATCAAAAAAGCAGGCTCATGTGAATTTGCTACAGAAAATCATATGAATTATACATCAGTGAAACCTCAATCTGGGGAACAGATACCTTATCTTCTATTACTCAAACTTTACTATTGTTACTCTAAATAAATCTGCATTACTTTTCTACGAAACTGAATAATCTACAGGGTGTTTTCTTCGATGAATTATATCAAGTAAAATAAATATATACGTGATAAATCATTTTGAAATTAATTGGAAATTGTCATCAAAAAAATCTATATTTTTTTCTCTGATTTTACAGATTGTCTAGTTTGTTTTGATTGTTTGAATCAGAATAATCAGAATGAGTATTTTTAAAGCCGTTGAAACTACTCAAGTTATCTACCCAATTGAACACTAATTACAAAAATTTCAAAAACTTCACAATGGTATATGAGAATTGTTGTTATTAGTGTTCCATTATTTATAAACTAAAGCGCTTTCCACACAATACACCCTGTATTGAAGAGAATAAAAATACACAAATTCAAAGCAAAAAGAAATCCATACGATCACAATTGGAGGTAAAAAAACAAATAAAATGAAATCAACAAATCCAAGCAAAAAACATTGTCAACGCATTCTTCATAAGATAGTTTTATAGTCCATTTAAAATAGGCTATCAGGCCTTACCTCGTGTTGAAGTTACTCCAAAACACACTGAGCAGCGAGAAAAACAGAAAAGCGAAAAATGGTTAACAGTTCAAAAGGGTCAAATTCAAACGAAAGGTGGGTAGGAAAAAACAGTATTTTAAACTTTTAATTAGTATGACTTTAAAAGTTGAAATTTAATCAACCTGGAAGTAGGTATTCGGTTCAAAATCAGAGTTCCAAAGAACTTAATAATAAAATAAAACAATATATACATAAAATAAATTAAAAATGAAATAAAGATATTTCAATTTAATGCAGGACATTGAAGAGTTTATGTGCCCAAATATTTAATTTTATCTTTGGAATTTATAGCGAACCAAGTTGATTATTAAATCTTTTAGTGTTTTCACTTCAGAAACTTCTTGGTTATATACCCTGCGTTGATAAATGTAAAACGTTAATAGTTTCAAACAGTGGAAACATATTTTGTTTTTTCTTTCTCCTCCTTTCTGGTGTAAGTTAAGATTCGTACAAAAAACACAATATAAAGCCTTCCGAACATAAAATGGTGATCGAATACTTAGAAAATTGGGAAGTGAACGGTCACATGGGGCACAACAATGCGTTCTAGAAGTTCTCTAGTCACACAAACAGGAAAAACACCAAACACCACTAAGGTGACATTAAATGAATAAATTAAACATTAAAAAAGTAAATCAGTTCTGTGGACATTTATGCGCACGTACCTTTCGTTGAAGTTGCCTTGTCTGGCGTAGTTCTGCAGGCTGCCTTCGTCGATGAGGAACTTCATTCTTTCGAAGAACGACGCCGTGATAGTGGGTGGCTGTTTTCGCAAAAGTATATCAAGTGGTTTCGGTGCTATAACGCACAACTGACTGCTACGACAGACGTGGTTAGTGCAACATTCTGGATCTTCGCAATCCACCAATCCGTCTGAAAAGCAGAACGATTTTGACGAAATTTTACATAAAATGTTATCTAAAAGACGAATTTTAAATTTCAAATACACATTTACGTGAGTTCAAAACATTATAAGCCTTATGGAAATTATAGTTTTCTTTGTGTCAGAATGAACCCGTTAAAACCATTATCAAAGCCATATCTCGTACACCAGATCTTTTGGCATCACCATTTACGAAAATTGAGACGAAACATTAGTATAGCATTAATTTGGTTAGAACGAGGATTGATCAACATTCACGAAAAATAAATTCAAACCCTTCTGAATTCTCAGTTGTATCATTGTAAATTGATAATTTTGGCATTACTTAATCCTTTTGTAAAGGGTGTTTTTTAGAGGTATAGAACTTTAAATTGCAATAAAACAACTATGAATCATTCGATTGACAAGAATTATTTTTATTCGAAAGATAATCTTGTGGCATTACATTTTAAATATGATTTCTGACATATGACCGACACGGCTGGCTCGGATGTAGTTCAATCTAGACGTCCAATTTTCGATGACTTTTTCAAACATTTGTGACCGTATATGGGCAATAACACGGCGAATATTGTCTTCCAAATGGTCAAGCGTTTGTGGCTTATCCCCATAGAGCAATGACTTTACATAGTCCCACAGAAAGTAGTCTAGCGGTGTTAACTTACAAGATCTTGGAGGCCAATTCACAGGTCCAAAATGTGAAATTAAGCGGTCACCAAACGTGTTTTTCAATAAATCGATTGTGGCCGAAGCTGTGTGACATGTTGCGTCGTCTTGATGAAACCACAGCTCCTGGACATCATGGTTGTTCAATTCAGGAATGAAAAAGTTAGTCTTCGTGGCTCTATACCCATTTTTGCGGCAGTTTTGTTTGTTGACGAAGCCATTCAACCAGAAGTGCGCTTCATAGTTAAACAAAGTACGCGCGATACGTATTCCGCTCAGAACCATTATTTTCGAAATACAATTGCAGTATTTGCAAGGGTTGTTCAGGCTTGAGTCTATTCATGATGAATTGCCAAACCAAACTGAGAAAAAATCACTTCTCATCTGTTGAATCAGTCGCCATTTTCAACAGTAATGCCAACTTAAAGTTCTCTACCTCTAAAAAAAAACACCCTTTATATTTGAAAGCCATCTTCAACACTTTAATTCTTCGAAAAGTTCAATTACAGTTTGGTGAGGTTCGAAAAGAACTAAAATTGAAAATGAAAGAGTAAAATCCTTTTTGAACACTGGATAGATTGTTTGTAGGAAGATGATATAAAAGTATTCATTCAGTCGAGAAATATGGCCTTTCTAGATGGTTAATTAACATATCCACTATGAGAAAGATATACCGTTGTTGCCATATTAGCTCTATATTACATTAGCTCTATATGTTTCTCCATATTAGCTCAAGTGTTAGCTGTAGGAAAAAATGATAAGCATTTCAGTCCGCCTTAGGATGAAAGTACCAAACCTTTTTCAATTCTTCGCGCGGCCAAGATTTGACAGTCTTGGACAAACTAATAGTAATCGTTTAGGAATTTGACAAATAAAATTATCAAATATTTGAGTTACTTTGCAACGATTCTTTGCGGGCACTAAAGACCTAATAGCGGTATAAGAATAGCGTGGGATTGAGATCTGCTGGCTGAAGAGGTATGATACAAACATTTTGAATGATTGAACTATTTTCCTCACCTTTGTCGTTGTCTCTTCCATCATTACAGTTCATCTCCAGCAGGATGCTACAATCAGATCCATCCCAGCCGCTCTCGCATTTGCAGGCCCATCTGCTATCAGACTGCTGTCTGCATTGTCCGTGATTTGAGCAGCTGTTTGGACATCCCTCGAGAGTACAATGTTTTCCGTTCCATCCAGAAACGCATAGACATGTGCCGTTTTTGCACTGACCGTGCTCGTTACATCGGGTGTCGCATTGTTTGACGTTGCATGACTCTCCAGTCCAGCCTTGATCGCATTGACAAGCGTCAGATACGCAGTGGCCGTGGTTGCCGCAATCCAGGTCGCACAATTCTGAAAATGTAGCAACATTATAATTGTTCACAATTTTCATTGGCAGAAAAAAGATAGGAATTGTATGTAACATTGAATGTTTAAGATGAAGCATCAAACTTCATTTTATGAACATTCATGTTCATTTAAAATACAGCAAGAACAAGATGGAATCCTTACGTCAAGAATATTTCTGATGCTTTTATTTTTAAGAACTATAAAATTGAAATTAACACACTTGACTTAAGTTTCACTGAATATATTAAAAACTCTACATATATTTCGGTTGGTTAACCCATTATCAAGAGTATACAATATTACTGTAATACAATAACAATATCAGTAATATTGTAAACTCTTGATAATGGGTTAACCACCCGAAACATATGTAGAGTTTTTATATATTGAGTGAAACTTAAGTCAAGTGTGCTAATTTTAATTTTATAGTTTTTAACATAATGTTTGACCAAGAGATAAGCGAAACCTCCGTGTCGCTTTTATTTATGATGGTTTATTGTGATGAATTTTGAAAAACAGTACTATCGAAGATATGCCACAGAATTCTTGCAGACTGTCGATTTGGTGGTAGTTATTGATGGCCTTCCAGATTACCGAAATTGAATCCCATTGATTATTTCGTATACATTTTTTTAAAAGATATTTGTTTAGATTCAACTATTAACGTTAAAAAACGTTCACGAATTGCGAAAATGAGAAACATAGCCTATTTGTTTCATGGAGTTCTAATTGATTCTAAATCTTTTATGCACAATCTTTATACATTGTTGATTATATTACTTGTAGAACTACACATAACACAAGATTTCTATGAAATTCTTTGAAACGAAATGTGGGGAATACCACAAGGATATTATCATACCTTTCGAGCAATCTTCTCCAGACCACCTTGGTTCACAAGTGCAAGTCTGGGAGTCCAAATCGAAATTTCCGTGACCAGAACAGTCCGGAAGACATTGAAGAGCTTCTTTATCCATTTGTGCGCAATCTGGCCCTTTCCATCCCTTTTTGCAGATACAAGATCCCTCAACGCAATATCCATGACCAGAGCAATTTGGATGTGGACAGTCGGCTGTTGCAAAATAAAAAGAAAGATGTTATTGGATGTTTATCTACTAGATGATATTAGGTTAAGTTTTGAGTACTTGGAAGATAGAAAATTGCAAGAACTCTGGGAATAAAGATCGATGTTTTACCGTTAATTATGTGCAAATTTCAATTTAGTCATGCACCACAATGCTTTATTAGTATTTTGAGATCTCATGCAATTCAATGGAAGTTTAACATATTTGTTGAAAACTATAATAATTGGTGATAAAAATTTTAATCCTTTGCGATGTTCGACAACGATTGAAAATTCTTGAAATAAAAATAATCTTTCATTTTGCTGAAGCGCCAATAATAGTCTGAACTATCATTAACTTCAAAAAAGAAAATTGATGAAAGATAAGTCGATTTTGAAAGCGATAATCTACTTTTAAATCTATTTGGATAAATGACTAAACTAGTGTTTTTTTGATTTTATCCTCCAAGTTACAGCTATATACTTGATTTTTCGTTGCAATGTTAGCAAGCAATGTTTTGAATTTGATTACATATCGGATATGTTTAGTGAACAGAACATCCCTGAATTCTTAGATTTACATTAAGTAAATACAATATCCGCGAATTCTTAGATTCCTTATTTATTTTCTGGTTAAATATCAGTTTTGAATTAATTAGCACGAATAACAAAATAAAGAACGGTTATAACAGCGAACATTATATGGAAGTCATTAACCAAACAATCAAATATTATGTGAGTGGTGATATGTAAATATTCACTCTCGAATTCACATAGCCAGTGAAAAGCAACGAAAATCCCCATATTTTCAGAATCAACAATGCACCCAACGTTCTTACCCGCCTCGCAGTATTTCCCTTTGTATCCTCTGATGCAGTTACATTTTCCGTTGGCGCAGTGCCCGTGCCCGTTACAATCCGGCACCTCGCATTCGTCGTGCCTCAGTTGGCATTCTTTGCCTTTCCATCCGGGATTGCATTGGCATTCTCCATTTATATATTCGCCTCTCTGACTGCAAAGCACTGGACATACACCTGTACAGAAACGTTCATCATGCTATCGCGTTATGACAACTCAAAGGAGACACACATTCTACATCTATAGAAACCTGCATTAATCTTTAGCCAATAAAACAATAAACTGTAATATATTCCTTCAATTATACCGTAGATCGCAGGTAGCCGGTGAATCGTCAAGGAGAGAACGGGAAGGGATAGCTTTCTCCCCATGGTTTTCAAAATTTGAACAAATCATAAATGAATACAAGTCCACCAAGTGAGAAGCCGAAATTTTAGAATATGCTATTAAAGATTAAATACTCATATCACTCAAACAATATTATATTGAGAAAGTTTTACTAAATGAGCCGCTTTCTCAGTTTCAATATCTGAAATACACCAGAAAAAAAATTATCTCGTAAGAAATTCTCACAGAAAGTTACGAATTTATCGTCCAATTTTATAATTCACAGAATACACATAAAAAATCAAACTTTGAAGAAGGTTTATTAACCCAACTCTTAATAAATGCAGTCGATGTAGATATCCTAAAAAAGAGAAATACTTTCTTTTAAGTATTTCAAATTTTATGAGTTTAAAACTCATGATATTTTGACAAGTCTGTTAAAAGCACTGTCCATGGTGAGTGTAGACAAATAATAAATTAATAAGTTAATAGGAAGTTCTCTCTTTCTTCTCTATACACCATAGAAGTACAACTTGCCATCTAAGCAAATGAAGTGTATGATTTCAACTCTTGTAGTCATATATTAAATGTTCAATTACGTACTGAACATGCGAAAGCAACATAATGATGTATGGTTAGACTAGGAGCACTAGGACAAGAACCACAATACCTTTATATGCAACTGGCTAAACAAGATATTCCATAGGACAAAAAACAACACTGTAAGAGGAATCAACTGACGTATCATGATAACTTGACAGGGAGCACTGAACACACAGAACATACCAAGTATATTTTGGGCGTGTTCTGTGATTTAAATAATTTCTGATGAAAGACTGAAGTAGCTTTTTTTGAGCATTACTATGTCAATATATTTTACTATTAATGCTGCCCTTCTATGTAATATTTATTAAAGGAATACATTATTTACATGGCTAATTCATAATCACCTTGAGTAGTCAAAGGCAAGCAGTTAGTTAAGCATTTTGTGACATTAGTAACCCTTATCAATAGTTTGTGTGAAACACTCACTCTCACTGCAATCGTCTCCACCAAAACCGGGGTTGCACTGGCAGTGCCCCATTAGGCATTCACCCTTCCCACTGCAACCGTTCGGACAGTTGTGGGTCATATCGTCCGCTACCGTAGCTATGAAGGTTATTTCCTGGGCGTCTCCGTCGTCGTTGTATAATGACAAGAACCAGTGACCCTGCTCCATGTAATGAGTAACTTCTTTCTTAACGAAAGACTGAAATCATAAATGTAAATATATGTTAAATATTATGCAAAATAACATTCAAAGGTTTATGGTTTATAGGAATGAAGGTTCCAATGATTTTTTGGGCAAAAAAAAACTTTTGGATGAGACCATGTATAAAAATAAAACAAAATATTTTGCATAGTCTTCCTTGATGAGCTTCAAATCGCAATTAAGTTTTTTTAATTTCGTAAAGTACCGATTCAAGTAGGATTTCCCTATTTTTCAAAATGTGCTATTAATGAGGAATGCAACTAGTTTCTGATTTTCTAACTAAAACAGAAACAAGAAATGATGTGGTAATAAGTGAAAAGTGGAACAAGAAACAAGGTAAATATTGCAAAATTGAAACAATTGAGATAATAATAATATAATTGAGATCCATAACATAGCTGCATTATAACATACTGTCATATGCAACTAACATTACAATTATATGTCATCATGGGATAAGCATACATAAGATACAAGAAATATATATTTAAATATTATTCATCTGTATTTGGAAAGAGTAATTACCTTCATATAATGTAAGTAGTACTTAAGTCGGTATAAAAAAAACTTGTCATGTTTATATTATAGGCAAAGACATATATTTAAGTAGAATTCATATAAGTTTAGAAAGTGTTATTACATCTATATAATGCAAGTAGTGAAGCTTTTCATAGACCGGTGTTTGGAAAAACTAATATCAGAAATTATAATAAAATGAAAATATGTCGAATTTGTATAGGTATTTGAAATAGGCTTACATTTGAGCTTCGTGTAGTCCTTGCCTTAAATCCACTCAGTACCTCCAAAATGTGATATTGTGTATGTGTAGGCAATGCATTTCTCCTGGCGTAAACTCCTATACTTGCTCCCCTTGGTATGCTATAATCAAACTTGACGTAAGCAGCTTCAGATTGGTAGAACTGCATATTCCAATATCCGTAAGGTGGTATTTCGTGTGACAATTTTTGACCAAGAGAAATTTGCGAGAATGTGGTGCCATCTGGTGGGAAGGATTGTGCCGGAAAAGTTCTAGCATCTGGGGAGAAATTAATCTCTCTGTTAGATAAGCACGCTATTATTTTTGTACAAATGAATGGCTTGAAATGAATGGGAATCTATGAAGAATTCATAAAAATGACTTCGAAATATTATGTTTAAATGAAAATTAATTTATGAACCTACTACTACTAGATGAAAGTTCTCTGAATCGCATTTGGTGCAATTCAGATTGAAATGTCAATATGAATTTATATTACCATATCCTATACATATTTTGAAAATGTGTAGTAGACCCGAAACTAAAATGGATGTTAGTTATGAAAAAAAAATTATAACAATCGCATTGATTTTTAAATCTCAAACATATATTAATTAGATTCAACTTCTTGAGGGGGAACACGGTTTTACAACGAATGATAGATGGCGTCACAGCTACTACCTTAGGTAGGTATTGCATGAAGATCTGTGATCACGAACTGAAATCATTTCATATCTATATGAATATATATACTATAGCTGTACTATATACTATAGCTTATAGTGTAGCTATATAAAGCTATAAATAATTATTTGAAAAATATAAGCTTGAATAAACTGAAGGAAGGCCATTTATATAATACCCAAAATATTTAGATATATTTTAACATTTCTTTTTTTCGTTGTGAACTATCAAAGAAGTATTATAATTTTAAATAGACAAAAACAATTTTTTTGTTTCGCAAAACAACACGTTCCATCGATAAAATTTTGAGATGTAATTGAAAAAGTTCTCAATTTTAATTACGTATATATGAGCGTCGAGAATTATGTGCTAAGTTTTGAATTCATAGTATCTGCTTGGGATAATTGAAATTTTTGGTATCTTAATAAGCTATTGAAAAAAGCTGGACATTCAAAACTAAAATATATGTGAAAAATTTTTATCTATAACAATTCCTTTGCTCATTGAATTTTAAATTTAGGTTAACCGCAGAAATTTCACACCTTTTCAAACATTTTCAAGCGAAAATTTCAAATAATAAGCGAAATAGTAAAATTAGTTTCGTTCAAGTCGAATAACAGGTTCAAATTGCATTTACGAGTTTTAGCAATTCATGTAAATTTTTGTGAATCGAATGAATTCACGGAAATATCTACAATTCAGTTCATCGAACTCATTTTATACGGTTTCTTTGCTGCAATTTCATTTCGCTTCAGGCTTTTCTCTGCATTATGTGCAAAGTTCACCAGCTTCTTCCAAAGGTGTATATTTTTTTGCGTTATTTGCCGATTTTGTTACACCAGATTTGCTCTAAACAACCTAATACCACGTATTTACGAATTCTAATTCAATAATAACATAAAATCAAGTCATTCATTATCAATTCTTCGTTGTTGCGATAAATTTAAAATTAATATTCAACATTGTCGTTTCCATTCAACCCACTTTAAAGTTACAATTATGTAAAGCGGCATGTGAAGCTCGAGGACACGCCAAAGGAACTACATTAGAAATACAAACTGTAATAACATCGGTAACAGGCAATCTTCTTGCCATGCGAAATAAGATGGATTACTGTAATCACAGGTAGCTACCATGTTATGAACTACCTACACGAAGACGATAAAAAGCCTATTTGTATGGGAATTTTTGTTATTTACACCTCGGAGATATGAAGCTATTGGAAAGGGAGAGAGTGATGAGGAAACGAGGCAGTTGGAATAATCCGAGTAGGCAATTGAGATTTTAATTGGAAGCAATGCATTGTTAAAATGGTTAAAGTATAGGTTCAACCATTCTGAAAAAAGCGTTTCTGAGAAATTACAGATTTGCTGCAGCTATTTACATAAATTTTCCCATTCGTTTCTATTTCGAGTTGACCGATTATCAATTCAGAGAAACATTTACCAAATATAGAAATAATTAATTTGTATACAATTATCAGAATTCTAAAGCTAGCAGGCAATAACACAATATAACATGCAGCAAATTTTTCAGAGAATACAATGACGCATCAATACTTGATATCAGTAAGGAATTCTGTTAGATCAGAGAATTCATTATGATAGATTCTCATTTTTCTTAGAGATTTCATAAAATGTTAACCAAAGAAATTCAAACTCATATGGTTTAGGTTTTCTTCAATTCTGGTGATCAAATTAGGGCAAAATTGAATTTAGCTATAATTTTTGGTACCTAATTTCTCTGTGCATTTCCAAATTTTAGTTTTCCCCATGCTATTAGATTAGTGTGTTAGTCCTTCTGCAAGGAAACGCTTAGTACGGTTAGTTGCTAGAGATATAGATTGTGTTAAACCCTACCTTCCAATATCAAGATAGTTGGTGGGGGAGGTAACTTAGTAGAAGAATCACCGCAAAAATTCGTCCAATTATCAGTTAAATCGGTAGTACTAGAAGAGAAGCTCTCGGTAGTACTTGTGGGCTCCGTAGTAGTGATATACGACTCGGAAGTAGTGTTTGGTAAAAATGGGGTAACGTTTATCTTCTTCTCACTAGAATCGTATGCCTGGGATTCGTTATAATCTGTAAAATAATCATTGATATCTAAGCTGGGACAAGAACATTGACACGCTCCTCCCGATTCGCCTTTTTCTTTCCCCAGCTCAACTTTTTTTTTATCATCGGGATATTCCTTATACTCGCTCATAACTGCTGGAGCTTCTGCGGTACCTTCTGTGGGAATGGATACCGACAACACGTAAATTGGCTGCGAGGCAAAATTATTGCTCGAATCGAAATCTGAAGCTATTGTTACGTTTACTAGTAATCTCTTCGACTTATTAGCAGGTTCTACTGGCGGCAGATTAATAACTCTTATGTTAGATGCTGAAGAAGGTACACTAGGGTGACCAAAACTTGAATTAGTAGTGTTATAGTCATGCAAAACAGAGGGATTATCGAAACTGGATCTATCTTCAACGATAACTGCAGATAGAGTTGTTTTAGGAGTGGTTTCTTCATAATATGAAGTGTTGTATTTTGAGTTGAGTTTTGAAGACTTTTCATCCAAATTAACGATGTCGATTACATCTTTTGTTGGTTTCTCATCAAATGTAATTATATCAATATCGTCTGCACTCCCGAAGTCATAACCAGGGTCATCATGCTGAATAAAGTCGGAATATGTTTCTTCAGATTTATTGTCTTTCAATTTTGTTAGAGAAGGAGTTGTTGATTTGTTAACCTCGGTTTCCTCTGAAGATGCTACTGATGTAGAAACAGATGATTCACTCATTGCAGAAATATCTTCTGAATGCTCAGTAATATCACTAGAAAATTCAGTAGTTGATAATAATTTTTCATAAGAGGATTCTAAGGATGGAGTGGTCGAATCACCTTCCTCTGGTCTATCTGTAATATCCCTGACTGTTGTGTAATATTCCTCAATGTAATCAGTATCTGTTACTATATTATACTCCGTTTCGCTTTGGAATGTTGTAGTCGAATACTGGAAGTGATCCGGATCTTCAATGATTTCAGAAGTTATTGAAGAATCCTCTAAATAAGATGAAGTACCTACTTCATCCAATACGACAGGAGAATTAGTGAAGGTAGAAGAATTTTCATCTTCGGGAACTAGACTATCTACACTAGAACTCTCATGCAAAGTAGGATTCACATCATGCTGTACATCAATACTTGAATTACTATTATTACGCTCAGACAAAACAGAAGCTAATAAAACAGGGTGTGGTCGGCCATCGGCCTCCCTACGTTTTCTAATAGGTGGATTGCTTTTGACATTACCTCCATTTGATGATGTCTTAGGGCGACTGGAAGTTGAGGTATTGCTCTCTTGTTGGTTAGGTTTGGAGGGAGTAACAATTTGAGTATTCTCATCCACTATAACGGAGCAGGATTTAGAGCTCTGGTAAGACCAACTAAGTAAGCTGGAAGCTGCGAAAAGATGATAGATTATTTATAAAATTTTACCAGTAGTTAGACGATTTCATGAATTTTGACGAAAAAGATACATATTATAAAGCTTTAATAAATTCGAGTTGTAAGAATATAAAATTCAAAAAGCAAACTCGAGAGAATGCCCGAGGAAATCTAAAATATTACATTTGAATTGAAGATGAAGTTTCTCTTCGTACCGAGTTAAAGTCAATACGTTAATTTTATAAGTCTATAGGATAAATATATGATCAAGTAAAGCTGGTAAAAGCTAGTAGTTTCAAATAAAATTTTAAAAATGTGGAAAATATTTTTCACAACATGAGGAAGTTCTTATATTTTGAATTATTTGAAGTTATTTTTCACCTATTGACATAATTTGTTGAACTCAAATGACATAATTTTCTCATTATTTTCGAATAAATTGATTCCCATTCTATCAACAATTCGTTGTTATGTCAGTTCAACCACAATTCCGAATATATACTTTCCCAGTTCCCAGTTTGGATATACATTATACAGATTTATCCCGTTTATCAGCCGAAATTCGTGAAAACTAATTTGAAGTTAAATATTTAATAATTTGCCGATTCCAATTTTTAAACAGCTCATTCTAATTGAATATACGGAAATTGTTTACAAACCTTATCGACTAATGTTTACAATAATATCGTGCTGAATTATCAACAATGAACAAGTTTTGTACGTACAAATGCTGGAACCTCCAATTCAATAACAATTATCTGAAGTGATGTTTGGATTGCAGGAAACAAATTTGTCATATTGACTAGGCTGAATATTTGGGGAATTTTGTTTTTCTGTTAGGTCTTAACATTCATGATACAATTCATGACAAAATTCCGGAAATTTGATATCATATTTTTCATCAACTCAATTTTTCAAAACAAATATGCAAAAACAAGGAATTTTAGCGCTTAGTACCTATGTAATTTCAAATAAGCAACTTTCTTTATCCATTAGTTTGTAGTTCTTACTATGGAGATAAACAAATTGTCTCCACTTATTTCTAAAAATCGAGTTTGTCTTTCCTTTTCCACTGTCTTTTGATGTCTCATTTTCGATGATTAAAGATGATGAAAAAATAAAACTTATTTACTCTGTAACATGAAAATAAAAACAACAATAGTTCATCTGAAGATAAAAAGAAACAAAACAATCTTCTCGAAATATAAACTAATACAAAAAAAAGAATGAAATTGGGATTAAGAATAAAATTATAGGGTGCTAATATCAAACAATAAAACGTATAGGGGACGATGTCGATTTAACGAATTTGCCTTCAATGAATGCCAACCCTAAATGAAGAATCATAGAAAATCTATGTTATAACTCCTCTCTGATTTTTTTTTTAATTCTGTGGGCCTACAGTTTAACGCCGGTTCCGAACGGCCATTGGAATCGATGTACATTACCCAGCATATCTTATTATTTAAACTACTCAAATCATAGACAAGCACAAACACCCATGCCTTCAGCGGGGCTCGAACCCGAGTTCTACCGCACCATAGTCGGGAGTTCTACCGACTAAGCTACGGAGACCTCTCTGATAGTAAATAGTAAGTAATAATATAATGACAAACTGTCAAATTACTGTAATAATACAGTACTTGATTTCATACTTCGCAAAAACTCATTTTCCGATTAAACATGTCACATTGGTTTGAAGAGATCTAATAAGAATTTAAATGTGTAGATTTTTAAGCGTGCATCGCTTTGAGAATCAGGTTCAAGTGTGACAAAAATATCACAAAGTTTCAACAGAACTGCGATGTTTAAGAAGAGTTGAATAGAGCTTATAGAAATGAATAAAAAGAAGTGAATTCGTGAGTTATTTACCCAGTAAGTACGACAATCCCGCAAAAAGTATGACGGAGCACATGATGAACACTATCGCGGTGCATTTCCACGTGCACCTGGAGGCGAAATCCTTATGAAAGACTCGGGATGGCGGAGGAAAATGCGGGTGTGGGTGACGGTCCATATTTCGATTGTTCATTGAATTGTGTGGCCCCGTATAAGGGTTCGTTGAGCCGAGCCGCTCCTGGCTCTTCATCTCTTTGCACGGACTGCTGCAAGATGAGTTCGACTTGTAATCTAGGGCGGGATTCTTGGATATACCTGCAGGAAGAAAACGGAAATTAATGTAGCAGCTTATGCATGAATCTCGTGATTATATTCAAAACATATGATTGTATTTTAGTTAATATTTCATTGATTCGAGTGTTTACTTAAATAGTAATATATGTATATTCGAAATAGATGACAGATCTATCAAATGACAGCTGATCATTAGGCAATTATCGAAAACACACTAAAGTGTGTCTTTAATTATAAAACATTTTTCTTCTCAATAATCTATATATAAATGAATGAATTTTGGCGCTAAGCAATTATTTCATAGAAACATTATGTAGAAATATAATACATATTCATACCTTGTTTGAGGTATTAAAGGTTACCTTCAATACCTCAAACTTTAATTTTTCATTTTCATTTTTCCATATAGATCCGATAAAATTCCAATTATTGAGAACACTGTAGCGGTGTTTTGAAATGATAAAAATAATAAATTCAATGGACAATGAATCTACTCTGTGATAGTTCATATTTAAATGAGAGGTAATAATAAAAACTTGTCTAAAAATCACTGACTGAACAATTCTTTATTCGACTAGTTTCGCCTTTTACAGCATTATCAATATGTTTATTATTATTATGTATGTATTATTATTATTATATATTATTATGTATTATGTAATATGTATTTATTCTTGATAATGCTGTAAAAGGCGAAACTAGTCGAATAAAGAATTGTTCAGTCAGTGATTTTTAGACAAGTTTTTGTTATTACCTCTCATTTGGATAAAAATAAATCATTACTTCACTTCAAAAAATAGGAAAAAATGGGAAATATAATTTCTGAATAATCGAATTCAATCAGTATATTTCATGAGCATAGAAGAAATCGAAGGAATTGAAACAAGATGAATTTAGTTACGTTGAATTGAAAAAAACTAATCTATGAAAGAGTTTTATAGCCAATTATTTGACAGATATGTGAAAATATACATTCTTTTTTAGACGACTAAAATAACGCCTGAAGTCGTTAAAAAGAAGACCTTTTATTGGTTACCCATGTTCATAATCACATTCTATATATGTCATTATGTTATGTGGTACATTTATTATTTTATTTATTCGTTACACCCAATTTGAATAAGAAATTGGCAAAAATTGATCTATTGGAATTCATTGCTTATATAACAAATATTGAATATTTTCTGTTACACAATTCTGCAGAAAATTCATTAACTGCCCTATATTAAAAACACCTATTAATTTTTATGTTCAAATAGAGAAAAAAAACTTAATCAGAGACAAACTGGGAGTTATTTTAGTTAACTTGAAAAATTCACGCTGATTTTACTTGCTATTTTGAATTCATCAAGATTATCATATACCTTAATTGAAACTGGTCATTAAATAAATAACGCGTGAATATTATCTGAATAGATACTTATATACGTAAATGACCATTCTGTGAAAAAAATTTCATTTTGTAATGGAAAAAATCAGAAATTTGGCACGTTGTTATTGAATAATTCAAAACACCAAACGATTTGCATAAATCATGAATATATGACACAATTATATACCTAATAACCTCACTCATATCACAATTACTTGTTAATGTTTATTCCTTCTTTCATGAAATTTTACTATCAAGCATAATAACCTAATAATCATAAACTTATAATTAATTTCATAGAATTACTCTCGATAAGTTCCGGAGAATTGATATAAATCGAAAAATACATAATTCGTAATATCATAATAAAGCTAAAGCCAATAATACAGCAACATCACGTACAAATTGAATGAGCACCTTATCTGCTACCCCTTCATAAATTTCACGACTTTATCATTCATTTATCGGTCACAAAAATCTGATTCGGACGCCATATGGCCTCCACGTATTTCCTGAGGCCACTAACGAATCAACCATTAAATAACCCCGTATTTGTTCTGTGGCGATTAACTCTACTTCCCAAAAACTAATAGGATATTTCAGTGTACCCCGGCGTAAAAAAATACGAAATTACTACCGTGCGACCCCGCAACTGTTACACGTCCGCTCGGGGTATTCGGCGACTCCGATTGCCATATGTTCAGGTATAAATGACGTTCTACCTGCTGCAAGTTCATTAAAATCGTACGAAACGATTGACGAGTTTTCGGCGGTTCTCTTACGCGACTCTTTATGTGTTTTACGAGTGATTTTTTGTATCTTGAGGAATGGTCGGAGTGGCTAAGCGCACCCTTGTACGTAATTAACCAAATTAGGTATTTCTGAAAAGAATTTTTGTAGAAGTAATGATGGGATGAAGCACATGCCACATTTGGTATTGTTGATGGGATCAACAACATCTGTTGCAGATTTCAGTGAGTTCAGGCGTGTTTAATCTGATTTATTCGAGTCAGAATAGGGATTCTTTTCTTCTAGTCAGGTATACATACTTTGAAAATGTATTGAATAGAATTTGACTCGAATTTTTGGAGAGTATGGAACGAATTTTGTCGCTGGCAACCGTGAATGAGAAGTTGTACACATCTTGTCGTCAAATAATTGAGAACAAAAATTTTCAGAATGAAAGTGAATTGTTGGATCTATTGAATTGGGGTAAGGGTGTATAGGTAGTATGTCATTATATAATAATACTGTTAAAAAAATAAAAGTGAAAAAAAATACTAAAAAAGTAAAAGAGCAAAAAATCATTCAATGTTAAAAAAAATCAAAAATATATTGATATTTATTTAATAAATATGAAAATGCATGGATAATGGGTAATGGAATGGAAGCTAAGAAAGTTGAGCTAAAAACCTTACGAAATATAGAGATCTATGGAATAAATCACTTGGATCAGTGTCTTCGAGTGTCTGTCACTGAGTTATAATAATTGCTAGTTAATAATTAATATTAATATATTAATACTAATTGTTAAGCAATAAATATACCTAATTTTGCACCCCGAGACAATTGTCAAGTAAGTAATTGACATAATTGCGTGAACACATCAAGTGTTTTTGATTCAATATGTTGAACAATGTTTCAACAAGAAATCAGCGAATACTGAATCTATTTATTGAATGTATCTATATAAATGTACAATACATGTATCTATATACATGGCTATCTATGAATCAAAAATATCGAAGATAAAAATGATTTTTAGAACAATATGCAAGTAATTATTTATAATTATTGCACAATTAATGCTTCATAATTATTTTCATTTCATTTCTATTACCAGACAAGTAATAAATTGTATTGTGTGAAAGAAACCCTATTATTGGTAAATTGTGATCTAATTCTGTTATATATTCCTGCAAGTTAATGATCACAAAAAAGATAATTTAATTTTTATTTTTAAGAATTAACGTTTGACATTTTGTTGTCATAATTAGTACAATAGTTATTATAATAAGCAAAAAATTATGCTTAACCTAACCAAAGTTCATACATTTCGAAGACGATGAATTGGTTCAGTAGTAATGCTTGATAAATCAATTAAAAGCGAAGAAATAAGCTAATACATTCACTATATTATATTGAACTACTGAGGAAATAGGTAATCAGGTATCTATAAAGGTTTGTGTTACCGCAGTTACGAATTTTCGTTCATCGTCAGACTAATGATGACTAGCATCTGAAGATGACATCGAAATTGCAGTATCGCAAATTTCAAATATTTATACCTATGTATTTTGATAGTTTAATATCTTTTGATAATTAAATTTCTTGTTTTGAAACATTAACCCTGCTAATCTACCTCAAACACCATCATTATTTACCTAAAGTACCAGGAGGAATATAGACCGTACCGGAAGGTGTACGAACAAGACAGGAGGGTTCAAAGTCTTGAGCGTCTAGGGGTGGCGCTGAAGCCAAGCGTCCGTTCAATCGACTCATCGTAGGGTTGCGTGGCGGCACATCTGGGGGTCGATGGATCGGACCACCGTCCAATAGACAACCTGTAACAAGAATAAAATGTATAATGTGGCAAAGTTTCATCCTACAGAAGTTTTTAGTAATTAAGTATCTCAAAAATGACAAAGTGATTTTGTCGAAACAAATAGAAACAAAAACAAATAAAAAGTATTGATTAAGAATCAAAGTTCCCAAAGAATACAAGATTTATACTTCAGTTATGAATGATCGAATTGAAAGATCAAAGAAAAGTAAAGAACTATGTAACTGAAACAAAAAGACCGTATAATAAAAATACTGAATATACCTTTATGAAGAGAATAGGAAAACGAAAAAATCTGATAATTTGAATATCATATGTTAATTTAGAAATCCTGAGAAAAGTTCTTTTGGAAACAGTTAACGTTCGCTAAAATTCTTCGAAATCATGAAATGTGATATTTTTTTAAAGTTATATATGAGGTTATGCAGGATATGATGATAAACTCGTATAAGTTATTGTTTAATTACGTCCCAGGCAACAAAAACAAGAAGGCGACAATGTAATAAAAAGTCTGGATGAGGAACAAAGACTCTCGAAAATAAATGTAGGTAGAATGCCATTAAAACAATAAAAAGATGCTAAAATGAATTGTGGGACGCACCGTAGATGAAGCTTTAGATAAGATAGGGGCGGAAATTTTAAAAATATGAGCTAGACTGGTGCAGGTAGAATAAGGGAAAATAACAAGGGCCATTCCATTACACGGTCTAATACCAAAGTATGTTGAGAATCTTCACAATATGGTCTAGGAGATAACGGTGGATAATAAAGTTTTACAATATACTTGAAACCCACGATTGTAAATCATATTTCAGGAAGCGGAAATGAGAATAACTCCATGCCATAATGACAAAAAATTTGTATCTTTGTGTTATGAGTTTCAGATGATGAACGATAGTTTTTGTATTTGCAATAACTCACTCTTATCACCAATAGTCGTAAACTGAATCCTGACTGAAGCTGAGCTGTGGCCGTTAAGGCTTTGCTACTAAAAATGTACCATTGATACATAACATTCAATACATAGTTAGGAAATCCTTTGTATTTGATGATATCATGCTGAAATATATATGGAACAAGAAACTCAAACATGTTAATTCACTTCTTACTCAAAATATTAAAATCCAAGAATTTCCTTCAAGGCACATAATTAGGTACTTGATAATTTGTGACATTTCATTAATTCTCATGTTTTGCATTCAACGTGGGAGGAAAAAGTGTTGCCCAGTGCTGAAAAAGCTCAAAAGCACAAAAAATCAGCTGTACACTGATGAATATTCGAAAAATTAAGAATTAAAAACAAATCATCAAATTCAAATCTTCTCCATGTCATCATTTGATATCATACTAAACAAAAAGAATATGACGGATATGGATAACTGAAGAAAAAGAGGAAGGATTAATCAACCAGTGATTTTTTCGTTTCAGGAGTCAGAAATTCAAAATAATTTCAACATGAGTTTCTATATTTGTTCAATCTGGGCATTCCTTTCTATTTTCAGCAAAAAATTTAAAATTTATAGCTGTAGAGAATCAATAACTGTACAATTTATAAATTTGTATTTAAAATATTAAAATATATTACGCAACCCTGTGATAACATGATTATTATAAAATATTATATTAAACAAAGTGTGACCTAACACCTGGCTTGATTTTAAAAAATTATAATAACTACTTGACAATTTTTCCGTGGTGTTTCTAAATTTTCAAAATAAAAACTGCTGGTTTCAGAGCGAAACTTCCAGTTAAGCTCTTGAAAATGGGGTCACCTCGAAAACAATTGTCGAGCAGTTAACATTATTTTTGTGAAAGCAAGCCAAGTGTTTTTCATTCAATTTATTGAACAATGTTTCGAACATTAAATCAACTACAAAATATTAATATGAATATTGCACTGTACAATCAGAAGTTCCAATTTTTCTCGAAACGGACAACTTTAAAAAAGTAAAAAAAAGCTTTAAAAATCCTTCTTTTGTTTTCAAGTTGCATCTGTGAATTTTAATTGCAGACAGTTAAAATAGTAAAATTATTATCAAAATGTTATTTTCGAAAGAATCACTCTTGTTTATTCTTAATTCGTCAAGATCATGAAACTTAGAAGTATGAAGTCGAGGACCAGATTGTTAAATGTTTAACTTACGACATAAACACATTTATATGGGGAAGATACCATCGTTTACCTTCTGTCCCTGAATACATTAGGAAGTAACAGAAAGATGCTAAAATGAATTATGGGAAGAACTAAAGATGACGATCCAGATAAGATAACATGAGAATTTAATTTTCAAGGACATGAATGATTCATTTCCAGGTAGAATAAGGGACTGTGACATGTTCATAGGGAAGATGCAACACGAAAACGTAACAGTGGAATTTTTTAATGCGACTGAAAGAAAAATTAGCGTCTCGTATCGAAAAATATCGGACAAATGAAATCACTTCAAATTAAAGAAAGCCATAGAAAAAACTCAATTTGGAAATGATATTGAATTAAGTTCATTAAAAGAAAAGAATAATAATATTACAGAAGACACTTGGCTGTAGTCCAAAATATCGATTATTTGGCTCTTTTTACTCGTTAAGTGTTTCGGACTGTTATACAATTGTCAAAAGTGAAGACAAGCTACAATTTAACTATTTACATTGTTGATTCAATTATATTGGAAATCCTTAGGAAGTACGTTATTTTATTGGTCACTTAAGTTTATTATTTTAATGGCGCCATTCTGTGAATAGCTTTTAAAATTTTATACTTTTTCAATTTGTAAAGCAACGTTTTATTTAGCTGTATAAAGTGGTTATTTTTAACATAGCAATCAGATATTTTGCTGGAATTTTATGTAGGATGAATTCTATAAATTACTATTTATATATAAAAGTATGGAAAAATATGAACTAATGGTTAACCTGAGTCTATTTGAAAAACTTCAAGAATTATCAATGTTATTGAATGCCAGATTGATGAGCTAGCTGTATAACGTCCTACGAAAGCAAAATATTTTCAAGATGAGATAACTGTGAATTACAACAGATTGTAATTTTACTGAAATCATAAATATTCAAGAATTCGAATCAGATTTGAACTCGAGTGCCTGAAGATATTCTATCAAGATTACGGAGAAGATAAATACAAACAACATTAATGTAAACCGCATGTATAGATGTTTTGTTGTTATTTCACCAACGTATGTTTATATTTCAACCAGTTGCTTTCCTTCCAAGTATGACTGTTTTGGTTTACGCTTGTTAGTAAACAATATCACGTTATTCTCTGTGTGAGTCCTTAACAAGGTGTTCCTCATTTACATAAATAATTTATTCTACTCCCTTTCGAATGAATTGGATATATTGTTAGCATAAATATGTAGTCTCTAATTCATTAAAATGGCTTTAAAGTGAACTAGCTTATAAGCTAATTACAAAATGAAACACAATTACAAAGGGAACATAAAATGGATAAATAAGTTCAATTAATATCTTCAAATGAACAAATATAAGAACTTGATTGAATAGATTTGATAATAAATGTTGGCAAGAAATAGGTTCAATTATATTTTAAGAATTAGATTCAATTATATAGAAATTATTCGTAACATATTGTAGGGAGTATATAGTATAAACAAAACGTTACACAATTTTTGTCAGTAGAATCGCTACACAATTCATGTTCAGTATTTAATAGGTATAAATAATTTGAAGAGAAATAGGATTTATTCGCAAAGTTTGACTATCATTACATCAAATTCATATATTGAGACTAACTATAATGAAACCAAAATGAGGAGAACTTTCAAGATAACATAATGATAGTACAGAAATGAACAGAACTCGTTTCCCAGAAGAACAATATTATTTTGAGTAAAACTATTATATACTCTTCAACGAAAATTTAGCAAATTGGAGCAAAGATTTTTGGAATTTTCAGTCGAATAGTTGGTACTGATTATACGTAATTATATGTTTACTAATGTTATCATATAATTGCAGAAAAACTTGAACATGTGAATTATATTTATAAGGTGTCTCAAAAATTTGAAATTAAAATATAACGAAAAAATGTTTTTCGGAGAAAATATAAATAATTTTTATTGAATAAAATATAAATTTTTCAATTGTTCCTGTTTTGAAATGATATGTGATTTTATGTTTTGTTTATCAAAAACCATTAGCTGTTATAATTTATTAAATATTGACTTTTATGTATGATTTCTTCAATATTATAAGATTTCTGCTGGGTAATTTGAATTAAAACGAAACTTCTGTGTAGAATTAGTAGATAAGAACACCAACTATTTCTATTTCTTATGCTTCTTGAATCATCAGATTTCTGGCTTTCTTTCACCAGAAAGCAGATATTGACATAGGCGAACAGACACTTAGATAACACTCATATCCGGTACCTACTGAAGTTGGCCTAACAAATTATCTTTTGGAAAAGAATATATATTTTTTGTTACAACACTTAAAATATTTGCTTCTCATAATTAGCTATTGTGATATCTGTGAATATATAGGATTATCTATTCAAATGGAAAAAATGAAAGAAATAAAATACGTGTTCGAAACAAATATGAAGAAATATATGCCTCTTGAAACTTGTTACGAGCAGACATTGAAAAAGATAGCTAAAAATCAATGAAATATAGTGTTTCAGACAACTCAATGTTTGGAGTATGAGTTGATCATGCCAAACCTCATTGCTTGAAACTATTTAATTTTGCTCATTTGTAGGTATCGATTATTCGTTGAAAATGTTATATTAGTCTTAATAATAGCCATATGGGTTGATCATTCAAAAAATACATAAGGAGAGTTATTTTGATATATACTTCGAATTCTGTATATAAATTGGATATTTTACTTATTTTTATCTCTGTCAATTTCGGTTTATTTCAGCTATAATTTTTAGTAAAATCATCTTATTGACCCTACTAGACAGAAATATCCTTACCATTATAATCTTTAGGAACATTCAGCTGAATGTATTGATACATCGAAAATTAAAACTTCACCGAATAAAAGTATCTTCAACAATAAACACAGAAAAATATCACATTAATAAACCTATGTAGAGAATATTTTCATCACAGCCTTTTTTACGGAAAAAACAACGTCAGTGAACACCGAATCGAAATTCACAGCTCATACGAGTTTAAAATACGCACAGATTCAAAATGCATAGCTTCTCGTCTATGACGCAACGTTACGATAGAAGCATCGAATAAACTAACGCGTTTCTATCTAGCAACCCGATATCGAGCTTTCCGAACTCGGGAGTAGGTGTGTTACAATATGAACCGGCGGGGTTGACGCATAGGTGTGCTCGCGCTGAAGAACGGCGTCCTACTGATTTTACTCTCTTCTCCGCTTTTGCTTTTGTTCGGTTGTCGAAGAAGCGGAGAATGTGGAGAAGCGCCGGATCGAACATCTGAAGGGCCCAGTTTGCGGGTCCTCGACACAGGAATGGAGTCAACTAGGGCGCCCCTTTGAGAATTTTCGAAAGGCCATAGAGTACTGATTGGGCACAGAAGATTAAGCTGATCGAAAAGATAAACGCGAATGTGTGCATTGGCTCAAATAATTGCAGAAACAGCTGCAGGGAAAGGCATTGAAAGTTTTTTGCGTAAGGAAGAAGCTGAAGAACGATAAACTATATATTTAAAGACATCACCTTACGTTTCTCCTTCGAATAATTATATGTAATTAAGTGTTCGAAACTTCTTAAGTGTATAACGTACCTGTTATTACGTTTTATTATTATCATTAAATTCATTCAGATAAATATTTTGAAAAGCGTGTGATTGATTTCGTTGTCGTAAGTAAAGAATATCTTCCATAAAATAACGAATATTGAAAAGTAATGATTGGTTATAATTTCATAATAAGTGTGTACGTATCCGTTTTTATTATTTCTTGCCTAAATTCGTAAATGAATAAATATATATTTCAAAAGGTTAAGGGCTTTACAATAATTCAAAAGTTTAGCTATAAAATGGGTTTATTACTGTTTTAGAATATTATTATTAAACATCATTGATATGCCGCTATTTGGTGGTTGCGTACAGCTTGAGAATTAACCTGAAGAAATTAAAAATTATTTCGATTAATTTTATGTCCTATTTTATTTGTGAAGAAGATAATGGACATAGTTGTAGAGAAATAAGAAAAAGCTCAATTGTTTAATGTACAGGGGCGATAGTTTTAGAAGTTACAGTTATTTTTAGCTGTTCAAAAAATGTTTCAAAATCTGTGCGCATATGAACAACTAAAAATCGAAATTGCTTAGTAAATACATTCATACCTTTTTCATGGCCAATATTTAAATAACTCCCCAACATTTATAAGATTATTTAATGCCCTAATCCGTAGCAAAATAAAGTATGGAGTTTGCCATCCTATTTATACTTGCAATCAATACCATCTTGCGGTCATTCATAGAAGGTTCTTGAAATTCTTGATTTTGAGTGAGGATGAAGTTTATCTACAGAAAGAAGAGAATCAAGACGAATTATCGAGTCGATTTAGTATAATCTCATTGCAGGGCTGGACAGATACTTAAACACTTAAATTTGTGTACAAATTACTGCACAACAATATCGATTGTCCATCTCTCTTATCCGATTTGAAATTTCGTGTTCCTAGGTAAAATTCTCGTATACAGAATTATTCTACCTAAAGACTCCAAGGACCAACTTACAATCCTCCATTTCGTTTATAGAGTCTACTCGATACAGTTGCTGATAAATATGACATTTAGTTTACTTTGTAGCAGTTATTATTAGGAGTTATGTGAACAAGAGAAATTTACTAATATGAATTGAATTATATTGAGTTATTCGTGATTTTTTATTATTAATTATTATATATTAAATTAAATTGAACTCTAGGCTTAATGCTTCACGATTATATTTAACAACATGAATTAGTCGACATGTTTAGAGCTTGAGCTCATTTTCAAGACTGGACGTAAGCCAAGAGTTTAATTTTATATTTCATTTCATTTTATTTATTTAGTTATTCAGTTGTTATTCCATATTATGTTATTTTTTGTAATTGGGTATTATAACTGTTGAGAATTGAGAACTTATCATTATTATTATAATTAATACCTCAAAAGTTTTGCAAGAACGGCTGTTATTATAACGAACTATGCATATATCATTTTATTATATATTTAATAAGTATTGTTTTTAGAGGTACAATTTTTTACGTTGATATAAAAATCCAGAAACTTCACTTTATGTGTACTAATATAATTCTTTATTTTAATTGCAATATAACCTCGATCAATCATTGAGAAATGAAAAGATTGATCAATTATATGTGAATTACAAGGAGTATTATGAATAACGTTAATTTTTCAACTTAATCTATCTTTTACAATTCTGAATTTAACTTTGTTAGATTGAAATACCTGCTTGATTAACATTTGAATGACAAAAGATTGTTATCTGACAACTTGAAGTTGCATTAAATTTTGTAATTTGAAACAAAATCATTTTGTTTAATAATAAAACAAAAATTATATATTTTCACATAAATTTTTTGAAATGATTTTTTTTCAATCTGTTGTTATTCTTTCGTCAATATTTTGCTACAACCATGGTGATAAATCAATAATTAATTGTACGATTTTCATGTATTAAAGGAAAAATGTGAAATATTAAACATTTTACACAGTAAAATAAAAAATCATCAATTTTTTCATTCCTGGTAATGATAAATATACGAATATATATTTTTTTTATAGAAGCATCAATATTTGAACATAATTAAGTTATTATTATCGTGACTGAAATAGAATTGAATATGAATATAATAAGTTTTACCTTTTATATGTTCAGAACTGAGATATGCTTTTAATTTTCAGAACAGAATGTGAAATTTCATTATGATGTTGACCCTAATAAAATTACTATATAATTTGGCGAATGCGCTAGGACTGATTTTAAAAGAAAATTAATTTTCCTACAATTGAAAACAAAGCTACAATGACATTCTCGATGATTTTTCCATTCTCATAGACACTCTTACGAGAACAATAATTTCTAATTTCATATTTTCATTGAATTCGTAATCTGTTCAAATTAATGCAGTGTTTATAATAATAATTGATATTTATAGTTACTGTGGCTCTTAAATGTAAAAATCCCTTATTTACATTTCTAGATTTTTTGTGTAATGACATTTTTTCAAAATTTTGAATTGATTAGCAAAGAAAAATTTCGTATATACTATTTATTAAAATATCATATTCAACAAGTTTTATTATAATAGAATTCCATTTAGAAAAAAAAAATAAACTACACTGGAATAGTTACTAAAAATGCAACTTTTTTTCCATTAAGTAAACTGAAGATCCCCACAATTTTCACAAATTTGTTGTTGCACAATATCCAATAAATTACCATAATTTAGCATACTTTACCCTCGATTGATTACATTCAACTCAAACATTCGTCGACCTTGTTCCCTATAGCGACCCTTTTAAAAATGAGCCAGGTCAAAATCAGCTACTTAAGGGGATTATAGTTACAATATGGGGGCTATTGTGCAAATAACACAAAGAGTAACATTTGTACGGAATCTCTTCGCCATCTTTACAACCTCTTCTTGGATTCCTTTATTTTCTTGAATAAAAGGACATCTTTTATGCCCCTACTTGACTTCGACTCTTTTATGAATGATGCCGATAATATTTGGAGAACGTAAAAATTATGACAGTAATTTCGTGAATAGAAAACCTGGATCTTCCAAAACTAATGGCCCAGAAGAGGAATTTTATCGTCCCGATTATTTTTATGATCAAGTAGCGCCGGAGTTAATTATGATAGGAAGCATACCATTTTTCCTGTTTTTTTGTAAGCCAAATAACTAGGAAAAATTGCAACATACCTAAAGAATGTTGGAATAAAGAGGCAACATACCAATGCTGCCTGTTTGTTAGATATCAAACTGAAAGAATGCGTTGTGACGTTCCATTTTGTTTCAATATCGCAGATCGTTATTTGATTGGATCCAAAACGTTTATCTAAAATGAAATTTAGGAAAATATTTCAATTATGTGACCCATCTTTTGCATCATTTAAATTTTTCATTTTGATAACCAGAAGTTATGCATTTAGCAAAGGGAACGTATGCGCATTGACGTTTTTCCATTAAAAAAAATCAGGTAGGTATCCCTAGTATAAAGGTGTTGAACAATTTCTTCATTATTTTATCGGACTTTCATTGCCTATAAATTTAGGCCCTAAAACAAGAGCATTGATTAAATGTAGTAGTTAAATGACAAACTAATGGGAGTGAATTGAAGAAAGAAAAATAATTAGTAATATAAAATGAAAATAAGAATAAAATAAAATAAAATTGAATAAAATGAAGTAAAGTAAATTAATAAATTCTTACTTCTTCTGAATAAACGGAGGGTTGAATCACAAATCGAATCCACACTACGCGTCTTCGAGTTTTCAGTTGAGAACGGTTAGAGATAGTTTTCTTACCGAAACGTCGTGTAAATTTAATTTCTGATTCAAACCCTGTTGGTTCAGCACAGGTATTAATTCATTCATTTAATTTTTTTAATGGTATTTGCATTTCATTTTTCTTTTTATTTTCATTTTATATATTTTTGAGTTTGTTCTCAGGATATTGCTCGTTTTACAGTTTTTTCATATACTCCGATTAATTCATCATTTAACTTTTTCATTTAATCAAATCTTTGTTTCGACATTGCTGCCTATAGAATTGTCGATAGGTAATTCCAACAATTACAGAAATGATCATGGGAATTATTGTGCACATCGTTTTATTGAAATGAGCCACATGAGTTTTCAATAGAAAGTTATGAATGAGAATGAAAAAAGTTGAACAAAACTTTTATTGAATTAAATGATTTGACACGACGGATATTTCACTTTAATCTGTTCAGGTCACTACAATTAAACTGCTAATTAATTAATTTGCGGTAAATAAGTTACTATGTTTGATATAATTTTCAGTTTTTTCAGGAATATATTTACATATGTGTTTGAGTGAAATGATACTGAAAAATGTTATGAATGTAGACCAAGAGCAAATTCAGAAAATTGAATAAAGGATCGCACAAGAACAAAAATTGTTAAGGGGAATTACACAATTATTATATAGTACAATATTAATCTGCGTATGTGTAAGGGAAGGGCTACTCCTAATTTTTAATTCTCGGGTAGTATTGACGGAATCCCCCAATTATAGAAATTATAAGGTGTTTAGATTAGGCTGATTGAGTAGATGTAATAAGGTTTCTGGTAGAATGTCAGGACCCTTGGGTTGAATCTTGAATAGGTTGAACCTTGGGTTGAAAAAGTTCTCGAAATATAGTAAAAAAAACAGTTGTTCAAATTTTGTGGCAACCATAACATTCTGAATAGTGGACAATCGGAGTTTCGTGTGTCCCACTCCTGTGAAAGTTCCATTTTGAATAATTGTGATAAGTGGATAAAGGATATTGACAAAGGTAAAATGATTTTGGTGGTAATTCTTGACTTTTTAAATTGCATTTGAAACCGTTAATAGAATATTATTATTAAAAAAACTAGAAGATATGGGACTTACGGGAAATGTACTTAGATGGTTTGAATCGTATTTAAACGGTAGAGATCAATAAATAAAATTTGTAAATTTCTAATCCTCGAGCAAATTAAATGACCAGGGACTTTCACAGGGCACGGTGTTGGGGCCATTGCTGTTTTTGTTGTATGCAAATTATGTTTTTAAATATGTGTTGAATTGTGAAATATCGTTATTTGCTGATGAATTTGCTTAATAATATTAAAAACTCTACATATGTTTCGGGCGGATGACCCTTTATCAAGAGTATACAATATCACTGATAGTATGAAGAGTATGAGATAGAGTATGGAAGAGAGTATGAAATATCATCTAGAGTAATATTGTATACTCTTGATAATGGGTTAACCACCCGATACAAATGTAGAGTTTTCAATACATTCAGTGAAACTTAAGTCAATTGTGTTAAATTTTAATTTTATAGTTTTTAACAAAATGTTTCACCAAGAAATAAGCGAAACCTCCGTGTCATTTATTCGATTAAAGTTTGTAAAGACGAAATGTCGAAATATCCGCTTCATTTTGAAAACATTTATTTTTCAAAACCGTCAAAAACATGAAATTGATAAAAAATCAAAACAATAAAAATAAAATAAGTTTTTGTAATATATAAGTTAATCAGGAAATTAAAAACACTCGACAAAATTTCTCAAATTACACTGAAAATCACGTTCAATTTTTGAATCTACTAACCCATTATCACGAGCCCCAAGCAGTTTCACTCTATAGGATGAACTTGTATTTAAGATACGTTTTTTGAATTTTAATCAACTTTTTAACAATATAGCAAAAGTTATGCCATAAGCGAAGTGAGTTACATTATTGCTCTACCTAGTTTCTAGTGAAATTCAAACATATTTCTTCGCTATACGTCCATCTAATTATCTTTATTTCTTTTTATTGTCTGTACAATATCTGACAGTGACGTTGACCGATAGACAGAACCGAGGAGAAAGAACACTGGAATGATATTCATTCACAGAATTTGAGTAAGAGAATACCTACAATATTCACGCAAAAGAGAAGAGATCGTTGATCTTTAGATTCTCAAGAGTACTCGGCGGCGTTACGTTAATTGGGAAAGGTGTCGTTGTAAGGCACACGACGAATCTGAACCAGAAAGCGAATTGGTACAACACAAAAACGAACAAACACAGAGATTAGTTTCTTTTGATCCGTTCCTTTCGAGGCGCGCAGATGTTCGAACAAACCTGAGAAAGCGATACTCTTACCTGAAGTTTCGGATAATATATCGAATTTCATGCCCTAATATCTATTCTAAATTTCGAGGTGAATTTGAAACGCCGGTATAAAGTGAAGAATATTCAGCGGTCTTCGAGTGATACTCGAGAATTGTACACAGGATATAGGAGGAGATTAACACTTGTGAAGCTTCTTTCACGTAACATTCGCTCGGAAACGATTTGATTTTAGATATGAAATGCATACTCGAGACTTGGATGAACACAACTCCAGATTTGAACAGCGAAATACATGACAATAGATCTTTGAAGTACGTTATAGCAGCATAAGATTTATGAAAATCTGTCCCAGAAACTGTAGTAGCAAATCGTCTATCATAGTACACGAAGATTTAGAAGAGGGCTTTTCATCTTTGACTGAATTTTTCGGAACGAATAATGTCAAAATCCCACGTTCCTTCGATTATTTTTTTTTAAGTTCATCTATTTATATTATACAGGTAAATTGTATCAAATTTTTGTCAGATGTAGCATTGAATTTTTAGTTTCCACTTCGAAAACACAAACGTGTTGCGCCCCCTTGATATTCATACAGGCTTCTCTAGATGGGGTTTAGCGCAATAAAAAAAAGATATTGATGTACATAATCAGTTCGATATGTGAATATTGGTTATAATATATATGGGTAATGTAGTTCGAATACCAGTCACATTTCCTTCTATAGTGAAACAAGAATGTAACAAATTGAACATTAATTCGTGAGGTATTATAAAATATAGTTGAGAAATATATCTTTGCAGCTCATTATCTTCATTCAACACAGAAGCGTTTCAGCAAATGTCCAACTCATTAATTCATTTCAATAAATCTCATAAATATCAAAAAGTCAAAAAACTCGTTATTCTATATTTTTATAATTCTATATTTCTGTCATCACAAAGAATTTTTTTTCCTGGAATTTGCACAATAACGTTGATTTCTTTTTACTAAGTTGTAATGAAATGACAAAAAGAAAGTATCAATTGCTGTTTGTATATATATATATATATATATATATATATATATATATATATATATATATATATATATATATATATATATATATATATATAAATTTAGAGCTCATCGTTTCAAAACAGATCTAACTTCATTTACTCTATCTGCATTTTTGTATCACAGGCAGAATTCGATACAGTAAATCTTATATATTTTATTCTTTACACTATATATCATTATTATTACGATTGTTCCCCATGAATTATTACGATTACGAAAAACATGTTACCTATCAATTATACCATAATTTTCTTCTGTATGTACTGGTTTTGTTGTGCTCATCGTTCAAAAAATAATGTAAGTATAGGTATATCTTGCTGATGCTATCGATATTTTTCTTTGTATTCATTGTTTGTTTTATTTTTTATTTCATTTGAAATCAATTATTGTCAATGTCCAACTATCTTCGATGATAAATCTTTGATGATTGCTCGAAACTCCAAGGGAATAATTTGTGTGGAATTTCAACGAGGATTTCGGACCAAATTGTTACACTCCTCAATACGGAACTGCAAAATAGTGATAAAAACGGTGAGGAGGTATATTCAAACAGTGATCATAAGATTTCTGTGTTTATTCAGTTGGTTTTAGTTTTTCTATGATAATTATAATTCTCTGAATTCCATTCGACATAAAACCATAGAAAAACTATTTTAAGTGTACGTAAATGCTAGCAACCAAATATTCGTCTCGGTACCAAATTTAAATTCATTCCGAACATCCCGAAGCGGTACTAAAACCGATAATTATACCGTGAACCGAATTTCGGTGTTTCGAGAACGCTCTGGAAATTAGATTAAAGGGTAAAATTTCATTGGATTTTAATAAAAAATTCGTCCTCTCTGTGTCGGTGCTTTATGACGCGTGCAAGTAGAAGTTCTCGCTCGTAGATCCGGATATTTTAAGAACCTCGTCCCGGGATTAATGGCTTTGTAAAGTAGACCACCTATCAAGAAAACCATCCGGGTAGAATTGTGCATCTTTAAGATCGAACGTCGTTTATTTGTTTGGATTATGTGACCGCAAAAGTGGAGCATAGAATATGGGTTCAAGGTTGCCAACTGATTTTCAACAAAACTTGAGAAATTAGATAACAAAGAATTTGAACAATGTAACCATTTTGTTTGGCTGAGTTCAAACTTTAATGAGGTATTTTACATAAACCATTAGGTATGTTACGTAAATGACAATTTCTTAACTGCGATATTCAATGTCGTCCAAAACTCTAATTGTTCTCGATTTTACCTAGCACAAAAACATTGGTAAAACCCGAATTTTTGATTGATAACATTTATCCACTGAAATTGATCATCAAATTATAGGAAGATTGTAACGGTATAAGAGAAATAAACCAAGAATAACACCAAAATTAACAGCAAAACTAATCAAATCATTCCAAAATAAGATAAACATATTTTAAAAAATATATTAACCGTTCAATTGTTATTAACTCTTACAAAATTTTGATTGGATTCAAAGTTCAAATGTTCAACAAAATTCTCTGTCCAAATTGCGTTACTGTCTATGAAGGCAAATACCACAAAACCTTCATTTGTATATCATATAAAAACATGATTGTCGAAAGCCCACAAAACGAATTATTCTGCCTGCATGATTGACAATGCCACAAAAATTCAGATCACAAATAATTATAAAAAACCCTTTTTCTAGAAAAGGTTCATGTTAGAAAAAAGAAACTTCCCTAAATAAAAAATCAGAGAGAAAGTCTATGCAATATATATGTATGAATCTGAGTGGTTCTTCTGATTCATAGTACGTATTCAAATACTAATTTTCCCCAAATTAATTCCCGGTGCAGTAAACAAATTCATTTACTTTTAGTTAAATATTAAAATTAAGCCCAACGTTATACATAATTTAAGAAATCAACAGGGCTTTTATAGGAAACGATTGCCACATCTGGATTATATCCACTCAAAAGGGTAGTTTCAGAATTGGAGTCTGTATCGTTGACTTCCTCAACAACAATACAAGTAAAATCAGACAATATTAATATTCCATATATAAAATATTTGGTTTCAAATTTTAACGCCCCCAGATAACCTGGACCGACTTCTTAGTCATTTCGAAAAAACATTTCCATAGTACCTTGTCAGATAACCTGTTAATATTTCACATAAATATTTGAAGAAAAATAAACATTTTCGAAGGTTTGAAAATTCTCGAGAACTGAATCATTTTCCTCCACTGGACTCCAATCTCAGTCAAACTCTGAAGAAAATATATATATACATATATATATATATATATATATATATATATATATATATATATATATATATATATATATATATATATATATATATATAAGGAAATGAAATTTTTTTGTGCTTATGTCACTGAATGAAATATTTAAGAAAATGAACACTAGAACAATCATTTGAAAAATTGAAATTAATCAAGAGAATGTTATAGTAGAGCTAGATATGTGAACATGTACGATGTGATGTCTCCATTATCCTTCAAGGGATGAATGTTAGAGAAATATTGAAATCGATGCCACACCTGATGGAAATGCGAGACATATATGTTTCGTTCTGCAAGGAACTCGTCAGTCGCACCACGTCCATCGAAGTCAGGCAACGATTTCAACCTCCAAGCATCTTCTTGTGACTTCAAGTGAAAGATCGTAGAGTAATGAATACTCTACAATTCCATCTATAGAAATCAGTAGAAAACACCTCTCTCAGATTTCGATGCCACCAAGCATCGAAATTTCACATATCTTCTAAACCCGTAAGTATCTACTAAATTGCAACGTCTATTTGACGAATATCATCGAACGATGTTTTTATCAAATTTTTTAGTTCCTTGCAGAACGAAACATATATGTCTCGCACTTCCATCACGTGTGGCATCGATTTCAATATTTCTCTAACATTCATCCCTTGAAGGATAATGGAGACATCACATCGTACATGTTCACATATCTAGCTCTACTATAACATTCTCTTGATTAATTTCAATTTTTCAAATGATTGTTCTAGTGTTCATTTTCTTAAATATTTCATTCAGTGCCATAAGCACAAAAAAATTTCATTTCCTTAAAAATATCGCCGAATAGACCCCTGAAACACGGGAATAAACGCGAGCGTACTACTAACGCAACCTATTGACATTTAAAAACATCGTTCGATGATATTTGTCAAATAGACGTTGCAATTTAGTAGATACCTACGGGTATAGAAGATATGTGAAATTTCGATGGTTGGTGGCTCTGTAATCTGAGAGAGGTGTTTTCTACTGATTTCTATAGATGGAATTGTAGAGTATTCATTACTCTACGATCTTTCACTTGAAGTCACAAGAAGATGCTTGGAGGTTGAAATCGTTGCCTCACTTCGATGGACGTGGTGCGACTGACGAGTTCCTTGCAGAACGAAACATATATGTCTCGCACTTCCATCAGGTGTGGCATCGATTTCAATATTTCTGTAACATTCATCCCTTGAAGGATAATGGAGACATCACATCGTACATGTTCACATATCTAGCTCTACTATAACATTCTCTTGATTAATTTCAATTTTTCAAATGATTTTTCTAGTGTTAATTTTCTTATATATATATATATATATATATATATATATATATATATATATATATATATATACATCCCGGCATCATTACGACGACCGTTCATTGACGTGATTTGTGAGAGCCGGTAGAACTAGTGAGTATACACGTGTATATTTTCGCAAGAACCATTTCTCTTTGATTTTTATACTGAAATCCGACCTCAGTTGATGACCGCTTTTTATTAGATTTTTTTCATCCCAACAACATTGTGAAGACCTTATAAAACCAGTATTTATGAAGACCGCATTATACGTTTAAATACAGATTCACATCATTACGACAGCCGTATAGTTTAGAATTATTTTTCAGGAGAACATTACAGCGGCCAGCGCTGTTGACATGTTTTCGAAAACTTCCCTCAATTCAAATCTAAATACCTCATTTATATTTATCTCTGTTCTGAGTAACTTTGACTTGGACTTTCGAACTTTGACATTTAATAGTGCATTTGAGATTGATACCTACTTCGGCATACGCATTTCGTACAAATTTTATATGGCCCATTTAGCAATTATATTCATTTTAATTAAGAACTCAATATTTGAAAAAAGAATTGGATGATTTTACAGTAAATTTACGATTTCATGCTCAAATATGAATGAAATCAATTACAAATTCTTTACCGTAAAAACTTTTGGTTTAAATACTAACAAGCTGTTCGAAATTATATAGGCACTCCAACACCCACAAATTGCTCAGTAGAATAAAAATCCTGTGATCAGTTTCATAATTTACGGCGAAAAATGAATATTTTTTTGAGGACATAGCGTATGAAATTGGAGGTAATGAGAAAATTAACGATTTTGTTCAATAAAATTGATTCATATTTCGTTGAAAAATATTTTTTATTTGAATTATAGGTTTCACTGAATTATAGTCTGTGAAAATACCTCTCTACTTTCACAGAATACCATTACTTAACTGCTTGGCAATTTTTTTGGTGTGTCACCATTTTCAAAAGTTAAACCTAAGAATTAGTAGGGAGCCTTTCGATCTTCTCTGAGGATTCGGTTCTCAGTGACGAATATTGTGGATTATGTTTCCTCTTATGTTTCGTTTCAATACTCCCTTCACCTTTTCTGTTCCATTCTTTCAGTGTTCGTCTTTTGTTGATCCTTTCAGTGAGACGAACCACGTCTCACTTCTTCATTCCCGTGCTGTTCCATCTCTTTTATAAACTTCTTGGTTTGTCTGTTAATTTTGTCTTTAATTCTCGCAATTTGCAACTCGTTCAGCATTTTCTCATTTGGGGGATTCGAATTGCTGGTTATCCGGTTGATCATTCCTCGTAGTCCGTGTTTCTTCAGGTTTTCTGCCGTGTGCCATATTTCTCCTTCGACCTTCACGATTTCAGTATTTTGCCTCAACATCTAGTTTTCTCCGTTCTCTATTGGATATGAAACAGCATGTAGTTGTTTCGCTATGTTTGAGTTCTCTTCAATTTGCCTATTGTAATTTAGGTTTTCCTGATATGTCTCGTACTGCTGTTTCCATAATTTCTAGGCCCTTCTCGATTCTTCTTCTTTTTCCGTCGAATAGAACTGTCACTGTTTTCTCAAGGTTCATTCTTGATCTTAGTCTCCTGTAATATTCTTTTATATTCATTCAATCATTCTGTAGTGACTTTTACCGAATTGTGAAGACACAAACTGAGTTATTTTGAAATGTTTCCTTTTTGATTTGTTCCCCGTTGAGATATTCAACAGCAGGAGCCACGACCTGATTCTTGAAAGGTCCCTGCTGCTCCTCCTCTCTTTCCTGTTCTACAGGCAACAGTCAGGTCTACGACTCTAACTCTCTTTGTCCTCTCTTTAAAGTAAGATACTATTAACTTCACTATTTTTCTCTGCACTTCTGCTCTTTTGTGTATATTAATCCTTGGTGCCTTACTCTATCGAATTCTTTCTCTATGTCTTCATGTTTCTTTTCTTCAGTAAAATCTTCTCCTTGTTATTTTCTGTAGCGTGTTTCTTAATCAAAATTGGTGTCGTGAAATGAAGCTTCACTCTTCTGAATGCTTCTTGTTTTTTCAACATATTGTCCTTTTCATTATCTTGCTTTTTTCCGCTTGTATATTGTTTTATCTATAACTGCTTGATTCATATCTGGATATCTCAGCCTTGTTTCTGATTTATTCCATACTCTCGGGCAGTACTTCAAATTCAATCATTCAATATTTCAGATTTGCTATCGCCTTCATTGTTTCCTCTGGTAGGTTCTTTAGTGCTCGATTGGTTATTCCGTATCTTCCTGAGGCTTTTCGTATTTTCAGCGTATTACTATGTTTTTCTATCTTCCTGGAAGTTTTAGCTCTATTTCATCTTCGAACTGCGACTCTTCTTTTTCCTATCCGGACCATGGTTTAGTCTGGTTCACATTCGGCCTTTTTTGTAAAATGTTTCAATAGAGTCCGAATATTACTAGTATGGTGTCATTCGATTCGTATTATTACCTAGAATGTTTAAGGCAAGATCCAAAAATGCGCTAAAAAAAATTACAAAAGTTATAAACAATAATGTAAAAAAAAAAGGAGTTCGGTTTTTTCAATATCTCTGAAAATATTCAAAATTGCAGAATCGTTTCAAAAAGTTTAAGAAATTTGCTAAAAAAAGTTCCGAATCCCGAAACTGTAGCTCTAATATTTATGAGCCTCGAAAATAGAGCCGAATGCGGGAACTCTGGCTTCAGCGCACGTTGCGTTTCTCTGACAAAACAAAAAATTTTTTCAAAATATATTGAATATTGATATTAAGAAATAATAAAATTCATTGACTTGGGATACATAAATAAACAAATAATAAGCGTCAAAAAAATTTTGTTCCAATTTTAACATAACCCATTATAACAACAATATTCAACTAACACCCTAGAATTTTTTTACTTAGTAAAGTCATCGTTAATGGTATAAAAAATATATTAGTTGTTATTATAATGAAACAATTTTGATTTTTCACTTTTTTATTAACAAATAAAAGTTATAAAATGAAAAATAGTGATAACAAATTTTTTTTCATTTGTTAATCACAATTATTCAAACAGTAACAGTAAAAAAAAATATTGTTAAGTAGCTTTTAACCATGAGGCTTCAAAAGGATGAAGATTTAAAAATAATTTCTTATTCACTATTTTTTATTTTGTAACTTTCAATCGTTAATAAAAAAGTGGAAAATCAATATTTTTCATTATTGTTATCTCCTTTTTATACTATTAAGAATGACTTTACTGAGTAAAAAAAATTCTAGGGTATTAGTTTAATAATTATCTGTGCTCTAATATTAACTTTCAGCTCAGAAAAAATAGTTAATTAACAAAAGCATAATTCATGTTGAAATTGAGACAAATTTTTTTTGACCGCTGATTATTGTTTATTTATGTATCTCAGCACTCCATGAATTTTATTGTTCCTTAATATTATTATTTAATATATTTAAATAATTTTATTCGTTGTTGTGTCAGAGTGACCAACGTGCGCGGAGCCGGAGTTTCCGCTTTTGGCTCTATTTTCGTGGCTCTGTAAAAATTATAAATATTAGAGCTATAGTTTCGGAATTTTCAGTTTTTTTTAGAAAATTTCTTCATCTTTTGAAACTTTTTTGCAATTTTGAAAATTTTGAATATTTCCGGAGATATTGAAAAAAATCGAAACCCTAGGTTTTTTCTCACTTTATTGTTTATAACTTTTTTAATTTTTTTCAGCGCATTTTCGGACCTTCCCTTAAACTTTCTAGATAACAATACGAATCGAATGACACCATTCTCATAATTTTTGGAGACTATTGAAAAATTTCACAAGAAGAAGGTAGGTACAGGTGAACAAGAAGTTATATTGAATTCGAATTTTGCATTTCTAATTTTGGATTTGAATTTTTTTTCTAACAACTCTGCCTTTTTGTTTCTTTCTGGCGAAAAAGACATAATAAGTGTCTTATAGTATCTTATTAGTGGTATATTCCTATCCTTCGATCTTCCTGCAAGTGCTTTGTTCATCTGCTCTAGCAAAGACTATTTATCCGTTGTACATAAGTACTTCCTTTCCTTTTATTTTGTGCCTTCCTTCACGGTTTCCTCTTGTCTTCAGGATACCTTGTTTTCTTGTACTCCTTCTAGTACATCAGCTTATCACTCAGTATTATCTAATTCTGAGTTTTTTTTCTGCTGTGGAGTTGATTTTTTGAGTTTTCTTCGGACATTCTATACTGTTTTTCAGTATAGAATTGCTTTTGACAACCTTTTTCGTATTGGAGTTTCCGGTGTTTCAATTAATTCCCTGCAAATCCTGACAATTACTGCGTTTTAATGCAGTGCATTCATTAATTATTTTCAGCACGTTCATTGCTTATTCCTTTTGACACTTCAGTTTGGTCAGGTTTTTTGTCTTATGTTGGTTATATTTCCTAATTTCTCTTCATATTCTTCGGCAGGGCTATATCCAATATATCGGTGAGTCTTGAGTTTGTGCTGCGGAGGCTTTATCGTTATTTTCTATAATTTTTGCTAGATTCATCGTAATGTAAATTGTTGTTCTGCAATTGCAGTCCGTGTTCTTCCAGCAACGTGCCCTGCTGCTTTCTGTAGGACCTTTCTTCGTAAAAGTTCCCCAAAATTGTTTCGTTTTTATTATACGTGTATACATGTGAATGCAAGCAATTTAATCTGTTTTTTTTCAATTCCTTATATTTCGTATTGAGTTTTTGTTGTAATTTCAGCATTTTCAGTTCTGTTTTACTCTGAACTTCGATCACGATTTGTCTTCTTCTTCCTTCAGTACTTTTCGTTATGTAGAATGTGTAGTTTCTTAGTTTGTAGTTTTTTGTCATCTTCATTTGTTTCCGAGAGAATCGTGACATCGATTTTGTGTTCTTAGTAAAAAGGTTGTCTGATTTTACTTATCTTGCTGATACTCTTATTATTGCTTTTCTTGTCTATAAGCAAGCACATTCTGAAGATTTCCGTCAGCTTCTTTTGCTCGTTCAGAATTCTAGTTTATATTCCTTTATCACATTTATTTTGCAGAATGTTTACATCACTCTTTCAAATGACTGTGGCATAGTCACTTGGAAGTTCTTTTAACTTTCGAGGATATTCATTGGAAGGAACGTTTTTGGAGGTTTGCCTTACGAGAAATATCGCGCCATATTTTCAAGGACTTCTCCGGGAATTGAACCCGTTATCTTGGGCATACAAATCATGTTGCATACAACTCGGCATACGTCTGGTTTTGGCTAAAACTTTTTATAATGAAGATGAAATTGAAGTAGCTGAGTCGATAATTTATTGATAGGTAGTGACCAATGTGTTGATATCTTCTGTAAAAATTAGAGAGAAAGAAATTTTCCATCGAAATTCTATTGAGAATTCTACCGATAATGGTTTGAATAAAATTGATTTCTGAAAAAATAGTGAAAGTTTCATCGACTCTGACAAAAAAAACGCCAATCAGAATGGTGGAAATTTTAGTGATTAAAAAAATTCGTTACAGTTTTGGTTGATGTTCCAATGAAACTCGACTACCTTCAGTGCTCAAATTTATTAAGACTTAATTGGGGCAATTTTATATACCATCCTCATTCTCATTTCAATGAAGTTTTTAATCATGAAAATCAGCAGAAATAATTAACTCGAAAAATAATGTTTTTCAATTTGTTGGAACAATTTGTCCCTAATATTAGATTATATTATTTCATAATTATTGTGATATGAATTTGCACCTCCGAAACACTTTTGTTTGTATCCTATGCAGCATTTTTATTCATAGGTCTCGGAAACAACTCACTTGTTTCGGAGTACCTTCCGAAAAACCATAAAGAAATTATTTTTCCACAATTATGATTTGATTTGGGTTATAAATTTCGTCTTAATTTCGCTTATACTAATGAACTTTTCTGCGATATTCACAATCAAATTTCGATACCATGAAAGATGAATCAATCTCAGGAACAGAAAAAATATTTGTGTAAAATGTTTAGGGTAATTCTGAGAGCGCGTATTGTCGAAAAGACGTAAGTACGCAACCCATCAAGGACAAAACAATTGTCTGCAATTATTCATAATATGCTATAATAAGGACAATTTTGCTACCTCAAGTCTACCAGTAGGTACTCACTTCGAAATTAATTGAAAAGTTCATCATGAGAAATGGCATTCACGATAAGTATAATATGCTGCATGAAAACTTATATTTGGATAAGCAATAATTCCTGAAGAAAACGTGTAGCTGATTGTATTTGTGAGAACTTTTTCGCTTATCTATTGTATGGGTGAAATCGTAAAAATGTAACGAAATTTTCAAAAGGAAACAACATTATCAAAAAAGGTATCTCGATTTGTGCAAAATCCGTATAAATATAAAAAATTAATTGAAGAATGTATTTATTATCTGAGAGAACCTTAGTAATAGAACAAGCTTTATAAAGAAATCACTAAAAATATATGGAATGCTCGGTAATAAATATATTTTTACAGGTAATAAATAGAATGAATGTATGTATTCCTGAGATCAAAAGGAGCCGAAATAGACTATTTTGTCTCCTGCGACCGAGATGAATCTAAATGAAACATCAAATTCATAAAACATCACTAAAAATATATTCGATAAATTCGAATATAAAGAAAACTTCAATAATTATATTCGTGAAACCAAGAGATCCAAAATATTGAATTTGAAAAAATGATGAATTACTGCCTCTTTGTTTCACGCAACGAACAGATATTGTTGAAGTTAGATGCTAATAAAACATCCAGCCGATACAGTTCACATCTTCCTGGAATTTAACATGTTGCCAAATGCCGCGTCTAATATCGAATAAAACGGTCGTCATAAAGTCGGTGAACTGAAAGGAACTATACAGCAAACTATACGGCTTCTCAAAACGCCACCCGGCCAGCCACGTATTTACTGTGAACTAAAAATATACGAAAAATACATCAGATCAACAATATGACGACCACAACAAAAATTGAGTTTTCAACTTTAGACGACGTTTCATAACATAAGCAATCGTTTTAGACTGCATGTAATTACGACGACCGTATATGGTCGTCGTAATTCCATGGTCTTCATAATGATGGTAAAACGCAAATGTATGGTCTTCGTAATGATGGTGGGATGTATATATATATATATATATATATATATATATATATATATATATATATATATATATATATATATATATATATATATATATATATATATATATATATATATTGTTCCGTTTTTATTATTATTAATTCGAAATGTGAATACAAGTGCACACTAGATGATTCCATTTCATTATAATTGATAGTGATAATGAATTTTCATCGTATTGAATAAAAAACACTTGACCTAGTTTCACAAATAATTGCTTGACAATTGGTTCAGTGTGTTATGCCATTTTCAAAAGCTGAAGTGAATTTTCATCAAATATATGGCATATCTATACAAAAAATATTTGCTTCAGTTTCGCAATTTCTCAATTAATTTCAAATTAGTGCCTTTCTAAGCGGTTCAAATTGGTTATGGTGAAAATGATTAATCGTAATTTTAAATAATATTTTATACAATTATAAAATATACGCTGACTTATTAATAATATAGGTCCTTGTAATGGGATTTGTTTGGATTTGACCTAGCTTCCTTTCATGGTTATAAATTAAGTAAGCTTGACAATAGCAGAAACTTTCTCATTGTTCAGTTTAGTTTGATTATTTGAAACAAATTATAACTTATATTATAAAATTTGAGTAAAGGTGTAAAGTCCATAGTTGTCTTATCAGTGCTACTTTGATTTAGCATTAATTCTCAAAAGCAAGTATGTGACGTGAACTAAATTTCATGACTTCTTTTACTTCACAAAAGTATCGATCAGTGATTGATTAGAGGTATTCCACTTTGCAAATAACACTATTCAAGATAATCTTTTCAGTTCATCAGTGATTCCTCAGCTCTTTTACTTATTTCTATTATAGGCACATCTCATGTAAAGCAATTGTTTGTAACAAAATCAGTGTCAGGTAACTCTAGTAATTTTGTTAACAGGCTAAAACAAACTGAGATCACTACCAAAGTGATGAATGTTGAAAGCATTTTATTAATAGTTTTTTATTATATATATATTAATTTAGTTTTTTGTAATAAATATTCAGATATAGGCGGAATAGTTGAATGACCTTGACAGGCAGTCTATTAACCTCGCTATAATTCATTGAATTCCTTTAGACGAACAGAGAAATAAGTGCTAAACTCCAAATGTTTGGAGGTGATCCAATGCTAGAATGATTTACGACTTGTAGAGCAAATTGGCAAATTGGCAACGAAAAAGATTTTCAAATATTGGCATCAATTCTTAAGAAAACTTTTTTAATTGTTGGCTTGATTAATTACTGATTTAATAACAATGAAAAAACGAAGAAAAAATCTGGTACTTGAAATGGCCGATGCAATATCAGATTATGATGTTCGTTAGATTTTCTCATCGGATGACAGATACTCAAATGAAAATCGTATCTCCCATTTCCTCGTACTAAATTATAAAATATTTTCCGTGCCTCCTACACGAAGAATTTTCAAAACATTTCCCCCTCATTCTGATACTAATATGGAATTCCAACTGTCGTTCAAAATATCCATATCCAGTCCATTCAAAAATCATCCACCGATATTTGAATATTTGAATGTTATAAATTCTAAACTGGAAAATTTATTTCCATTTCAAAAAAAATATTTTGTCATACTGAAAGAATTGATCAACTTGAGAATTCAGGCTTTTATAATTGATATCTGAATTTGAGAACATGAAGCCTTGATATTTCCCTATGCTTTTTAACCTTCTGAAGAGGGGTGGATATGTTGTTCGGTTACTTTCTATTCATAAGTGCGACAATCATCATATCAACATGGTTTTTCCTCAACTACTATTTGAGCCCCCGACAAAATTAACAAATTGGAAACTAGTTTAGGACTACGTAATTTATTTCGACGGTATTATTCATATCAATATTAAATCGCGGTGGTATACCGACACGTGATCATTTCCATAATAATGGGAAATAGCGTGCGTCGTTAGAATGCCCCCTCTGTTAACAGCGGCAAGTCGCTTCATAGATTAAATAAGATTCGTGATTTCTCGTGATGCACCCTTGATTGAAAACCTTCGGATCGTCTACCGCTAAAAATCAGGTTCTTCCGGTTTAAAAGTTAAGGTTTTTAGGTATTCAAAACCAAATAATCTATAACTCTTTTTTTATTGAAACAATTTCAGATTTTTACTGGTTTCGATGGAGCTCCCTTCTCACATTTCTAGCATATTCCCAAAATTCATCAAAAAATGTGAAGGTTAGGACTAAAGATGAAAATTAAGACAGTTTCTGATTTTAAACCCTAAATTCGAGGTGGAAAACAAAAGTGGTTAATTTTTTGTCCTTTTGATTAAAATTTGAATATGGATTTGATAGATTTTAAATTAAACGTTGATAACGTATCAAAAATACAATAATGCAAATCAACAGTTCGAAAGTCAATTATGAAAAACTCAGGTGAAGCAAAGCCAAAATTTTTTTTCATCTATTTTTCTTTGCTATCAAGACAAAATTGGTTTGTGTGCTGTGAGTGATCACTAACAATTGATCCATGATCAGTTTTCACGCCAAACTTCTATATATTTTAATTCTATATATTTTATTATCCCATTATATAAAAGTATATATGAAATATACTTTTTATAGATTCGTAAAAAATAGAATATCATTATATTTAAATATATATTCATATTTTTAAAATGGAAGTATAATGTTTTATTCCTTATATTTTATACAAAAAATATGGAAATGTCTCAAAATATGAAAAGCCTAGAGAACAAGTGTTCAGTTTAATTTTTGAAAATGGGGTAACATCCCGAAACAATTGTCAGGAATTTTATAAATTTATGCATAACTAGGCCAAGTGTTGTTTATCCATATTGAACGGTGTTTCACAAAGAGATCAGTGAATCAACTTCAGTGATCAACATGAAGTGATCTCAATCAACTTCATTAGGAACTACATTATAATGAAGGCGTAATTAATATGTCTGGAAATTTTGTCATGTATGTTGAAAAATAAATCTTTCAACACACTTTTCTGAATTTTTTCATTTCATTCGATACTTTTATTCGAAATTCACAGATTATTAATTTTTTACAACTAGTGAAAAATAATTCTGCTTCCGTATTCAACAACTTTCACAAATTATATAAAAACGATGAAAAAAACTTGCTTAGATGGTTGATGTTGTTTGCTTCGCTAACGTCTTCTCCCTTTACTCAGATATCTATTTTTTCATCGTATCTTCCTTTCAGTCTCTGTTATCGTGTGAGAATCCCTCATATGAGGCGACAAACTTATCGCGCGATAGTACAAAGGGTAGGTCACCCCGTGTGAGAGACTCACTCGAAAAAAGTCCAGAGGGGTGGGATTCTCCCTAATGCAAAATAGATAGCGGCAATAGTGGAGAACGAAAGCAACCACCAAGACGTTTTTGTGTAGGTGGGGGTGGAAGATAAGGGAAGAAATTGATGAATAGTTCGGGGATCTGAGTTATAACGTTAGGATATTGGAAATGAGGGATGCATACCTTTTATGTACCACGTTTTGTGTTAATTCATTCAAATGCAATTGATTGTGAAATTTGAGTACAAATTTTGATAGAATAAAATGAAAATTGAATAATAATAATTAAAAAAGCAATAGATTATTCTAGATATAATACTCATAGAATTAAGGTTTGAAATGTTATCAATTTATCAATATAAGTAGTTTTTGTTTGGTAGAAATTTTCATATCATCACTACTCATCGTGCCGACATGTGGTTGAAGTTTATTATTGTTATATTTTTATGTTATATACAATTGATGTTTTTGTTTGATTTGTTTTTAAATGTTAGTGACTGACTTTGCATCTTGGTGAGTAATTATCCTTTGAAAACTCATATATTTTACTCATTATATGATTTATTGTTGTAGTTTCTCCTGAAGGAAGTCACAAAAAAGGTGACGAAATATAGAGATTAGAAGAAAATAAGTTTATTTTGTCACAGACCGCTTCCCGATAGTCCACATAATTTAAATATATATATATATATATATATATATATATATATATATATATATATATATATATATATATATATATTATATATATTTCCTCTGACTTGGTTATAATTTATTTAATCATGATTATATGACAGAAAACACACCAAGTTCATTCTGCGTGAAAGCAATTAATGTCGAAACTCAAAGCGGTAATGTAACTTAACGACAGACCGAAATTTTCGGCGATTCTGCGGTCTCAAGGTACTAATAAGGGCCGAAACATCGTCTTACAAATTCAAGCCGTACCCTTTGCTCGGTTTTGAGTATACAGGGACTTGCAGATGGGATCAAATAAATTTCCCTGCAGCAACAAGAAAACAAGTCGCCCTCAGTGTTCCAAATTAAATACAATGTATAATAAATTTTCCATTTGCCACTCAAGAATTAATGAAGTGTAGTGAATTATAACACCGCCGAGGTTTCGTACATTCTGACATTCAGCAAATTGCCACATTTGGGGCCGAATCGCTGGAAATTGTGTATATGCAGTTAATAATTTGAAAGGTTTAAGTAGAATTATACACTTCATTATTGCGTTTTGGTTCTATTTCTTCGATATGGCGTTTAATGAAGTGACTTGTACATCGCAATTACATTTGTCCCATTCTAGGCTTCATTATTTTCGAGATAGAATGTCCTGCAAGAAGAAGGTCTACCTTATCAACTGGTGAAATTAGATACTTATTTGAAAAAACTCGAAGTACACAACAAATATTTAACAGGAGTAATAAAACACAACAACTACTTATTTTTTATAAAAATTGTCATATTCATGATATGTTATGTTATTGATCTACAATATGTTTTTGGTACATTTTGATATTTTATCATTATAATTATGATTGATTTCAGGAATTTCAACATCATTTAACACTCGTTAATGTCTCACTCAATAGATGTAACAAACGATAAAATATGGAGTCACTCCCCAAACAGTGGCGAATCCAGACATGTGAAAAAAGACAGGGTTATTTTAAAATAGGTTGAAAACTGTTGAAAAATGTAAGATATGTTTTAATTATATTAAAATTTTTTGAAAGGTTTTATGTTGTATATTTTTCCCATTATTGGCCGTATTTGAAATTAGAGTTTTAATATGAAGGACGGGTTCAAACCCCTATACCCCCCAGTGGGTCAACTGTTGTCCCAAAGTATTTTGAGTTGTTCATCAATTTTCATATTGCATAACACAATGGGTCAATTGAAACAGTCAGAATAACTTTAATTTTATACCTTTTCGTACTGTTAATTGAGAAAAACGCTTCTTTCGTTCATATTCTCAAATGTTTTATGTACGATGAAGTCTAAATCGATTTAATTTTGATTTCAAAATTCATTTTCTACTTGACATTTTATCTGCTGGAACAAATAAGAGGAAACTAAATCTATGCAGCATTTGTTTGATCAATGGGAGTAGTTTCCATCTGATTCGAATTTCAAAAATTTGAATATATGGACTGTCATTTATCAGCTGTGCATTTTTTAGGAGTGTTAGCTACTGAATTCGTACCTCAAGACTTGACTGGAAAACTTGAACCTTATGTTCTTTGCATTTCGGTCTACTATCCTTGTTAGACATGTGTGATTATATTAGTTTATTCGAAGTATCAAATATATTCTGAACAAATTGATGAGCGTTGTTTTGTTTTTGGTTTTAAGTAAGAAAAAGGAATATGCATCATTCGCCATCACCTTTCTTACTTTTTACCTGCAAATAATTGATCATGTGCTAGATGCAGATTTGTTTCCCTTCATAATCTTCATCACATTTACGTATACTTTAAACATTCGGGTTTGTATCGTGATATTTTCAAGAAATTTGGAGTATATGACGAAATTCTGACTTTAATTGACAAAAACACGCAGAATTTCTCGATGTGATATCCTAGTTGAATTTGGCATTCAATGGAGTATAGCAAGAAGAATTCATTAAGATGCTAGTCCAAATCATCACGTTGTCGGCGACAGAGTTTGAGTGGATCTTTTGGATTTAGGAACTGCTATAGGAACAACATCACTACCCATTCCAACAAATACATAAATTTTCGATTCTCTTCAAAGATGAACAACATGGTATGAACTTAATTCTGTTGTTTCCCAGTTGCCTTGTGAGCTAAAGTGTAGATGTTTTCAGGCATTGAAGTATATATATTATTCATTAGATTAAATAAAACTTTTGGCTTAATGTTTCACGATTATATTCAACAATTGAATATAAACTTAAATTCAAACAATTGAACTTATGATTTACACTTTATTCTGTAAGAATAAAGTGTAAATCATAAGCTTACATACAATTCTGTAGGCATCTGAAGAAGTCCTTTGTAACGCGTCATGCTATGTAGTCAATAAAGTGTAAATCATAAGTGTAAATCATAAATGAAACTTTTGGCTTGATGTTTCACGATTATATTCAACAATTGAATATAAACTTAAATTCAACCACTTGAAGTTATGATTTACACTTTATTCTGTAAGAATAAAGTGTAAATCATAAGCTTACACAGAATTCTGTGAGCATCTGAAGAAGTCGTTTGTAACGCGACATGCTATGTAGTCAATAAAGTGTGAATCATAAGTTCAAGTGTTTGAATTTAAGTTTATATTCAATTATAATGGATTTACATCAAGTAAACGCCAACACTATTGAATATATTTAACAATATGGATTTGTCAACATGTTTCGAGCGTGAGCTCATTTTCAAGACTCTTGAAAATGAGCTCACGCTCGAAACATGTTGACAAATTCATATTGTTAAATATAATCGTGAAACATTAAGCCAAGAGTTCAATTTAATTTGATATTTAATTATGTTTCATCAAGAGTTAAGTGAGAATTCAATCTCAGTCATATAAATTATTAGCTTGACTCGTTTTTCAATCACGAGGAAGCAGAAAACTACATTTTGAGCAACATCCTTCAGGTTAACAACATGTTCAGACAAATATCATATGTCTTATTGAAAACAATTCCTAAATGGAACAATGCCATTTGTTATTGCAGGTGTGTCATTTCGTGCTGTTGCAGCAATATGAGTAACTGACTTATCTGCTACTAGGCCTTTATGGTTATTAACAAAGCAGCATTTTACACAGCCGCGCAATATTCTCTTAGTGAGAAGGATATTTCATACCTAAAAATGTTCAGCAAACTTGTTTTGTTGGATGAGATGAGCATGGTTTGTTGAAGAAAACATACTGCTTCTTTTATTCAGGAAATAATTCTACGGGACAGTTGAAACGATTCACTAGATGCTAATCAAAATAACAATGAAAACTCTGGGAAAATAAAGAAAAAAACGACCAACGCGGAATATTTTAATAGAACACCTATTGAATTACACAAGTTTTCCTGGAGTTTTCCGCAGCGGATGGAAAGATTTTAATTGAAATTCGGACTGTCGTCGTCATTACCGCTTTCATAGTGGAACTCGTCGGGAAACTTGGAATGAAAACTGAAAAGAATAGGCAGAAAGTTTGTTCCACATTTTCTAATTTTCTCGTAATTGAATAATGCACAAGTTCGATCACGAAAACCGGGAAGGTCCAACAAATGTAGGAAAGTGTTTCCGCAGGTTTTCCTTATCGTGATTGCACGCGCACAGCTAATGACAAGGATAATAATAGAAGTTGAAAGTTTTTTCTGGTAATGATAGAGTGAGGAAAATATTAAGGAACGAAAATTGGTAATGTAGGTTGAAAAAAGTATACTTTGTCTATTACTTTTTGCTAATAATTGACCTTTTTCATTTATCAATTTTTATTGGTAAAAATCAAAAGGAAACTAATGCGATAGAATAACATGTAATTTATCAACATATAGATCAGTCAAGTAACCTGCGACTGATATTAAATCCTGAAGCTTATACTTCATGCAAAAGTTGTCTCATTGTCGCAGGAAATAATTCATATATTTTTAGTGGAAGGTGGAATTCGCCTTCTGAAAGGATGAGAAAACCTTGAAGTTTGCTTTATTTATTTTGTGATTTTAATAATTAACGAATGGCAAAACTTTATTTCTGGAGTATGTGAATAGAAAAAAATTCTGGGAGAAAATTCTACATGTCGCCAAATCGTTTTTTTATTGTAGTTTCAGTTATTATGTTATTTAAAATATATTCAACTTTGCAAGCAAACGGTCTTTATTTTGGACAATACATTTTGATATCTTCCAAATGTTCGAAAACAAGTAAATCTAACTGAAGTGTTATTACGAATGTTTCGAAAATCCCTATTGAAGAGAATAGATTTTACATAAAATTTACATTAGTATACTTACAAGTAGAATACCTAAGAATTCAGTACTATTTTAACAAAGATTAACCACATCACATGAGAAAAATGATTTTTTAAATCAGCATTTTGAGATTTTTGGAATTACCGAGAAAAACGTTTGACGCAAGCTTAGTCTATATCTATAAAATGGTGAATAACTGTATTGATTGCAAATATTTATTGAGCAGATTAAGACTTAATTGTAATTCCGTACTTACATCAACAGAAATTTTTTATAGTACTTTTGCTGCAACTGATTATATTTTTAATAGCACTTTGATGGGATTACAACGACTAACGAATGACTGCGAACTTGATCTTTTCGCAATATCTAATTTTTTCCTAAAAGTATATCTCGAATCAATAGAGCTGCCTTGGAATTTGATGAGAAATTGGTTAATTTGTAGTTTTTGAGAAGATTAATAAAGTTTTACTGGGAAGTAATATTGCTCAAACATTTCTTTCATTTGTGCTTGAAATTCAGTTTCTTGAAGAATGGTTTGTTGTGCGTTGTCCACATATTTTTTCAGTGGCACCTGTATTATTAAGGTGCCACTGTATTATTAAGGTGCATTATCAAGATATACTTATAATGATCTACATAATATCAAGTGCAATTTTAAGGAGAAAATAGTTCAAATTTAGCACAAAGCGAAGTGGTTCTTCAGTATTTGACCTAGTAGAGAAAACATTGGCAATCAAAAACTGATTTGAATACTCTATTGAGGGAAACGATGTTATAATGACAAAATAATGCGTTATGAGATATAAAAGAAAGAGCGAGGAAGAGAAATTGATTGACAGTATATTCAACAAAGCACTTATATCAAAATTGAACAGACATATAAATAAGTGAAATTTTATATGGAATGCATACTTCCTAAAGATTTTGTTTGAAATTTACTGAACAGAAGCAACTTTTCCAAATTCGAATTTTCATAGCGTAAAATTGTCACTGTTTACCTATTATGTCGCAAATATTATTATATCAGTACTCCTTGTGCCTATCCCATTGCGATGTTGTCTGAGCACGGGCCGAAATATCGTGACGCCCTGTTATATGTCACTTGCGTCACCGTATTCCGTGGCCGTGCGACGTCCCAGCCCGATTCGCCACGGTCTACCGTGACATTGACAAATGCATACTATTAATCGACCGTGGCGCTTTCGCAATCGCTAATAAATAACCGATAATGAATAACTCTATTGTATGAGAACTAGGGAGGGAAGATACGTTTGTTAATAGAGGTCCGCGTGAAAAATTTTACCGAGAATTTCCGGCACGGCATTTGATGGATCTCGCGCGGACCGGGGGTTATGATTTAATCAACTAATGCGTGCTGACGTTACTTGTATACCGTGCTGTATTTTCGAAAATTGCTAGATTTATGAGGATATCAACGCTTAACGGTGTTGTTTCAACCAGTGATATTCAGAAAATGTCTGTTATGGGAGGTACTTTATTTATTCGTCTTATGTACCCTATCATTTTCCTCGGACATGACGAAATATCATTAGTTTGGGTTATTACTAGAGTAATGTTACTCTAATGGAAGTTTCTAAATTGATAGTTCAAATCGTAGATCTAAGAAGACCCCGCAGTTGATAAATTATTATTTTTTCGTGACATGAAAAACATATTTTATTTATATTGAGATAACTTTCTACATTTATGAATAATATCATAGATTTAAAGAAGCCCTGCAGTTGATAAATTATTATTAATCATTCATGACATGAAAAACGCTTGACATTTTATCTCTATTGAGGTTAGATTCCACATCTATGAATAAATGTCGCAGATTTAAGGAGGCCCTGCAGTTGATGAATTTTTTAAAATAAATTGAGTTGAATTGTTGATTAAATTACAATTTTATATGGAATGAGTTTTGTACTATAGGCTGAACTGTGCCACTTTTCATTTTGTACTGTTCTGGTACTTTATGTGGCTTTGTACTCAATTTATTATTATTACATTTGTTTCCTGAAAAACCTTTTTTCAATCCATTAATTAACATTTTGCATTAGGCACACATATTTCTGATTGATTCCTAATAAAATAAAGTTGCCAATAGTCCGCTGTAGGTAAAATGTTGTTATATGTACGACGCCGATCTGCCGATGGCCGATGTTCAAAACTTTCTTTATTTCGAAGAAGATATCATTTATATTCTTGATAGAGTTGTCACATTTTTGATTTGAAATATTATTTGTTCTTCACCACGAAACTTATGTAAATTAAGACGTGTCAAACTGAAATTTTATTAATATTCATCAGCTATACATCAAATTTAAAAGCGAAGAATTCTGCGTACCGTTATTTCAACGGAATATCAGAATGTTTTAGAACGTACCGATGGTATTCGAAAATAAAGCAACGACTGAAATTTATAATTGCCTGTTTGATCATGTAGATTTAGTGCCAGTAACAAATCCATTTGAAAATGCTGTAGTGCTGGTGCACATGCGAGCATAAATATTACTTATATTGAATTTAATTATATATTTGTCCATTCTTTGGATAATGAAATAATTATAATGTTTGCTTATGATTACGAATATTTAGAGGCTATCTATCCATTCCTAGAAACGTTGACGGATGTTCATATATCCCTATCAGTGGAAAATTCGTGCAAAAATTCTACCGAAATTCTATTCTACCAAAATTTTACCATAATCGCTAATGAATCTATATAAATAAATATGAATCGCCGGAGTGTATGTACGCTTATAATTTCCAAATCACTGAACTAAATTGGATAATCCTTTCCATTTTGTGTTCGTTATTATAAGGAAAATGTTCGTAAAAGGACAATTGTTGAAAATTGAACAGAAAATGTTGAAAAATCTCCAAATTTCGAAAGTGTTAGAGAAAAATATCAATATATTGATATAACATAAGATATGAACGTCAGTTTTTCAGGTAGCAAATGATTATTGTTTGGATATTGACAGTATGGATGGATGGACATTTCTCCATATTAATTTCTTTTTTTTTATAACAGCGAAACGATATTTAATGTATGTTGATGTGTAATTAGAGATGTAAAATCGTATTAATTGTTGCTATTGATAAGATAATGTCACCAATGATGCGTAAACATATTGGTGATTGATATTATGACGACGAGAAACCTATTGAAACAGTTTTCAGTAGAGGAAGATAATCAGATTTTCTGAAGAATTATGGACTCTAGAACTTCCTACATAATTAATGAGGAGGTATAAGGAAGAAGTTCCTGATGCAAAATTACCAACCTCCAACTGTTCAACTGTTGAATTGACAGGTTAATTTCTTTCTATATATCCGACGTGTTAATATAAGGAATTATCAATAATTTGACTGATTTGAAATTACTAGAATTTTTACATTTCCTTCATCCATAGTTCTCCCCTTAGGCTCTACACTCGTCCTTCAGAATTATGAAAAATATTCACGATACAAATTAATCAGCGTATCTACAAGTTCGCCGGGTGAGCTAGTTGATAAATAAATCTTTCAATTCTATTAACGCGCATTGAAACGTCAACTAATTTCGGAAAAATCATTGCGAACGTACTTATAAAGCAATCACATAGCTTCAATTTCTGTCGGCCATTGTTGCTGGCTCATCAGCGTAATTGCGTTTGAACAATAAAGTCAACATTATTGCCGCAAAGAAGTATTTGAATGCGATTAATTGCGAATGCAAACAGTTTCTTCGACATCGGGCATAACGCAGACCGAAACACAAAGGGCCATAAGCAGCGGCATCTATTTGTGATAATGACAAACAACATTGCATCGCTTACTCGCCAGGCCTGTGTTTACGAAAATTTAATGTTGCCGCAGATCACAGGGATGAAAGTATTTTCTTTCGTTATTGGAATAATTATTCATCCTCAGACTATCCTTTTTCTATAGAAAAAAGTGAATTTATCGAATATTTTTCGATAGATAATCTTTTTTGATGGGTGATTCGATAAAAAGAACTTCTTTGCGAAGGAAAATATAAATTTATAAAAGAAAATACTACGATAACTTGCAGCTGCATATTACGTAAATAAAGTTGATATAAATTCAAGATATTAGTATACAGTTACAACTCATTAAGGGAATAGAAAAAGATAGAATTAACTCTTCAGTTATTATAAATAAAAAAAAAGAATTTCGTATATACTTTTTCTCGACATGAAATTTACGTTCAGATACTAAATGACGAGTATTTTTTTTGAGACAAATTTTTGTTATTTATTTGTATTCCTCAGCATATTTGTCATTTCCTCTATCTGTTTTTGTTTCTAGTCTTGCCTGTTTATTCCATTTTATCTATTCACTACCTTCTTGTTTTTATTAACTTTTTGCAGTGATTTTCTTATATGCGTTATTCCTCTAGCTTTTCTTTTTTGATTTAATGTTATTTATTTCGTATTTTTGCTGTACTTACCAATATTTAACTGCTCTTATCATTGTTGGGAGTGTTATTGAATTATTTTCATGGTATAGTTTCATGTATTTTCTTCGTAATGAAAATGACCATTGATTGCCATTAATATCAATGAAAGATTTTTTCGGAATTTTGGAATTTTCGAAAACGTACACATATATTATTACTTTTTTTGAATATCGAGATCTCATAGGATATATAAGTTGCCTCTTTGGGGAAACAATGATTAAATACAAATAGTCATTTGTCTTTTGCAGGTAGTTGTGTTTTTTCCACTTCAAGTATTTACTTCTTGGATGTGGCTGCATTTTGGATACATAGAAACATGTAGAAACTTTTGCTTGTTGATTGATGTGAAATTAATGAAGAAATTTCATTCCTGTCTATGGATATTTGAAGACTGACGACTTCGTCCAGTTCTGTCCTGCATCATGGAAATATTAAAAATTCCAATTATAATAGTGAAGATCAAACACGGTAGTAAATCCACGGTGTCATTCAAAGCCACCTAATTACCAGCGGTCGCCACCAAGTTCAGCCATTACGCCCCTGGCTGGCTGTCATAGTCGTAAACACCTCGCAATACCATTATGATGTTGTTGGCGAGGATGCATTCAATTCAGCACGAACCTTATCCAACGTAAACGTAACAAATGGCTCGGGCCCGCGAATAACTTCTGCAATGACGTGAAATACGTCTGTCAATTGACGGATTAATTAATTGTATCTATGGTTCGCGCCGTCAGTGGTCGATATGTTTGCAGATATCGAAATGCGTCGATCGCATTGACGCTCTCCGTGTGTCATCATCAGAGGACAATTGAACAACATGGCGTTTTGCGGACAGTTGGATGAAATATACGTCAGGAGGATGCGGTACACTGGACCCATTGCGATTCGGCAAACTGGAAGTTATGTTACCTTGGCTACTACCCACTCCAAGATATAATTGAAAGGAATTTTAAAAATTATTTTGGAATGAGTGCATATAGGTAATTATGTGATTTGGATGTCATGTTCTGAGCGTTATGTGAAATTAGAAAAAGTGACTAAATTCAACGGAATTCCTCAATACACTCCTCATAAATATTCCGTATAATTCAAAATACTTGTTCACTTAGATAAAAATTCCACACAATTGTTTAATACACTCAACAAACAAAGTTTTATTACAATTATTTACCTCCCGTCCTTAGGTAAGCGAATCTTTCAATCATGGTATATGCATTTTTCTTTCAATCTATTTTGTAAAAATGTATAAAGGTTTATAGTTCTCTATGACATTATTTTTCTATGACACTTGTCTATGAATCAGAGTCCTATATGGATTGAACGAAATTATCATCCCTTAGCGATGAATGATTCTAGTTATATACAAACATAACTAATATGAAAGCATAACATACACAAACATAACTATATAATATAAATTCAATGGACGATGAATCAACTCTGTCATTTATATTTAAATGAGAGGTAATGAGAAATACTTGTCTATGTCAAGAATGGATTCTTGAATGGGGATTCTTGATAATGCCGTAAAAGGCGAAACTAGTCGAATGAAGAATTGTTCAGTCAGTGATTTTTAGACAAGTATTTATTATTTTACCTCTCATTAGTATATAATATGTTATCCACGTAAAATTTATTTAAGTTCTAGGGTAGAAAATATTTAGCTTTTGTAGTTTTATTTTTGAAAGGAGTAATATCTGAATATTATAAGACTATTCGTTTTTACCACTAAAAAATTCAGGAAATCCACCCCATTTTCTGAAATATTGTTTCTGTTCTGAATATAAACGTCAATGCGACTGCAAAAATAGATTGGTATACTGTTTGTTCGAAGTATAGAAAATATCTGATCAAATTTTCCCTCAGGCACTCTCAAATCATTCACACCCTTTCGAATGCCGTTCCAAATCCAGAGAGGTAAAGATAGCTTTTCCTTTCATCCCTCCAAATCCGGGAAAAATCTTAAAGGGCGCAAAGGGAGAAGATGCGTGCCCCATCATTTCCCACCATCATAGTCGTCATCTTGGACTGACGCGAACCGGGAAACCTATAAAGTGACAAAGTGGCACCCCACGGGTACCAGTGGCGTGCGACGGGTCTTACGATAATTTTGGTTTCTGCCAATTTAATATTGTGCCTGTCAATTATTCTACAAAAATTTCGGAATCGAAGATCCAGGCATTTATGTTATTGGTTATTTCAATCGAGGAGATCTTCAACGAATTATTTATGAATAGTGTTATTTTTCAAGGTATTGTGGATGCCATCTTGAGGGTATTTAGAGCAACATCGCTTCGTAAAACACTTTGTTGGAACTACATTCATCTAAAAAGAATGACTTACTGTATTGCTTGTCAATAATTCAACACATGAAATATTTAATGAGTTGTTAGATTCAATTTTCGAAAATATTTTTCCACATATTTATTGACACTGATTGCTCTAATATTCGAATTGAAAAAGTAGAATGTAAGTACACAATATATTTCATTTTTGAAATAGCACTTCAATTCGGAAGAATAGATGAAAAGGTTGGAGGGAATACTAATAAATTGATTGTGAAAATTCTAAGAATTTTGTCAGCATATAGGAAAAATTTCGAAAAGCTGAAAGTTTTTATAATCATTAAATTTGTTATGAGAACATATGAAAGTTTTGTTTGAATATGCGAATGAATTATCTGAAGGCGTTCAGCTGTTTATCTGCTGTTATAATTGAGTGTTTGAGAAAAACATTTGCATGAGAATAGTCCATTTAAATATCTGAAGCAATCGCACATAAAGTAGTGGGTTTTGCAGTTGTCAAAGATTCACGTTAATGCTTGGAAGGAGAGCAAAGTTTGAAATTAGAACGATTTCTTATCGACAAATATGAAACGTGTTGATGAATCTGGAATGAAAATTGGAAATATGAAATGTTTTTAACTGAAGTTATATTTATGAAGTTTCTATTTTATGTATGGACAGGCATTTAACGATTTTTAGCAGATAGATAATACGAATAAACAACAATAAATGAAACTGGATACTTTGAACGAATTGTTGTTTTTTCTATAACCAATGATAAATGTGGAAAATCTCGAAGTAAAAAATGTCTATTTACTGCTAAATTTCCTCAAAATATAGACAAATGGATTTTGACCCTTACGAATTGTGACCTTTTTCTACGCCTGAGGCTGACGCAAATCGAGGAACCTATAAAGTGACACCCCAATATACAATTTAGACTCCAATCTCTCGCGAATACCCCTCTTTCCAATATCACAGACGAACTACTCTTCCTATACCTCAGATCGAGCCAAAGAAAGGCCAGTGACGGATTCGGACACAGAAGATATCACCTGATTTTTGGCGAACGGAGACCCAATAATTCTCACCCTAGTAAAATCATCACAAAATCAGGAATATCATCACTATTCATGATCTTCTTCAATACAAATTATATTAAATTTGTGAACTCAAAAATATACATATATATTCATACTTACGTATATATGCTGATGAGACAAATTTTAAATTCGAGTTTTTCTCATTTTACAGTTAAATATTGATTTGGAATAATGAAAAATATTTCAATTAGAGCAACAAAAAATGCGCAACACAGAATCAGGAATTGAGATATCGAATTCAGTTGGTAATAAATGCGAAGAGTATAAATTTACTTCTGACTTTATATAAGTAGATAGTTCAAATTAAATGCATCCCGCTTCTCGTGAATGATTATTTAGTCATATATAACGATTTACTCATGGCATTTCCTACTAGAATTATATATTACCCAATATTACAATTAATACAATAATTTAAATAATTAATGTAAATTAATTATTATATAAAATATAATAATATAAGTTATATAACGAAATATAAAAAATAATTAATAAATTTACAATTAACACAATAAATTACAATAAATGAAAAATTATTTTGACCTCTCAGAAATGAACTTATAATTCAACAAATAATTCAAATTAAACAAAAAAATTTTCTATGAAAAAAAAGCAAAATTTAAGGAATTGAATTGAAAGCAAATAATCGAAATCCGATAATCAACATTGTCTCTCATTTAAAAATTCATTCATTTTCTGAAAAAGGCAAGTGAATGAATTCTTCGATAAAGAAGAAATAAATTATTGCGAAGTTTTCATATAACCCTGAAATGTCGTCAAGTTCTTCCCTGCTCACCCAATGCCACCCCGACCGTCGTCGCTTAAAGACCGCTCAGTAGATGTCAAAGGAAAGGCACATATGCGTTTGCATGATTTATCGAATATTTAAAAATTAACCAGTCAGAGCACGTAGCGATACCGCGTTTGCTCGAATCGATAAATCCCAAAAGAAGAGACGCGATTTCATTTTGATTTGAAAATTCCGGTTTTCCAACGGGAAAACTCACTTTGCGGCGCTGAAAAGCGGCTAAAAGGGAAAGGAAGCATTGTTCGGTCGTACCGAAGAATTCAAATGGGATCAGATAAATGGAAATGGAGATATGTTTCGGAAAATATTCAACTTTGGTACTTGAGTGTTATTTCGGTTCAACAAACACAATTTTTATCAATCAATTTTCCGATATCTTGTTATGGTTTCTCTTGTATCAAATTGACATCCTCAGTAGCTGATAAATTTTTGAATGTAAAATTTCAACAAAATAATATGGAACTTATGCTAAGGATCATATTAAGGGTCATGTTTCCGTCATTTATAATGAAACAAATAAGTTTTATGTAGGTAAGCATACATGCGAATATTTTAACTTTAATATTTGATTTTATTGTATAAAAAGGCGCTTCTAGTGTTTTATGTGAATTCATTGCCACCAACACTGAATATTGCATTATAAATGGCTTCATCTGTAATATTATAAAAGGGTAATATTATTTTTTTCATCATCCTTCCGAAATTATGTTGTTTGGAATCTGTGTGATTTGGCGAGTTCAATACGTGGAATTGTGCGATTGTCTGATAATAGTAGTTCAAGAACACACTTAGAGAGTATTATTTTTATATTGAATATAAAATAAAAATGATATGTTAATTATTCCTCATTAAGGAGGAAAATTTCGAGTGCCATAAGGCGATACGTTGACCAAATCTCCAAACCCGGAGAGTTCACGTGGAGGCCTAGTAGTGGAGACTTCCTTTACAGGTGTGTTATTCTATTGTTCATTTCATCTCCAGGTTCGTACACCTTGAACTTGGCTACGCCGTTCTGAGGAGAGCCAATAAGCTCGAAACACGTGTCAACGGCTGCTTCCAATTGGGTTGCGGGCTATACCAAGAATTGTAATTTATATATATATATATATATATATATATATAGATATATATATATATATATATATATATATATATATATATATATATATATATATATATATATATATATATATATATATATATACTCGTATAATGAATTCTTTCAAATTTACTCTATGTACTCTACATGCATTTTATCTGATGAAAACAGACAACATAAAAAATATAAGATTCCTTTCGGTTTGACTGATGACCTGATAATGAAATATTCGAAAAATAAGTTTTACTGACATTCAGAAAAATATGTATGAATATATCTCCATAAGAACACAACTTGAAATGAAAAAGGTTGCATAATTCTTATAAATCATAATAAATAGGTTTGCTTGCAGGAGCTTTAGAAATGTAAATCTATGTTTCTCAGTGTTCATAGATCTAACACAAAAATTTCCAAACTTTCAATATCGTTGAAATTTATCAATTTTTTGTTAATAAATTTTTTTTTCGAATTTCAAAAGTTTTGAAAATGGTGTATTTTAAACTGACTCCTGTTCTCAAGGCTAACATTTTTATGTCTTATATTTTATATGTTATAACATCTTACTTCCTAATGTAAATGAAAATAAACATCTCTATTTCTCCCCCACAATGTATTTATAGAAAGTAAAAATGTAAAATATGGAATATTTTACATTGTAAAATACGAATATTTTTAGTTCTTCAGAATAGGTATCCTGTTTAACTTCTCAAAAAAGGTGATCTCCCCGAAACAATTGTCAACCAACAACATAATTTAAGGAAAGAAAGCCAGATGTTACTTCTTCAATTCATATTGATTTTCAATTTTTCACAGTTAATAGGTACATAGCAAACATGACTTTGCCAGTCAAGTTTAGTCAACTTTGACTAATGTTTGACATTTTTTCTGCATATGTTTTTATTCGCTACTCAAATTTTCTTTCTGCATCAACAGTAATATGTTGATAATTATATGATATTAATATAGAAAAGATTTGTTAAAACATTTCTACAATTTGCAGCGGAAAGTCAATGAATAATTTGAATTTTCTATATTTTGCCTATTCCTACAAGAATAGAGATATCTGATATCTCTGGATATGAGTGAAACTATTTCAGAGTAAAAAAAAGTCAATGCACTTGTATATTATTCCGAAATTATAACTTTCAACTTGTATGTCACCAAATGATTATGCTCTCAATACAAACTAGTATTAGTTCGAAAATTAAATATCCGATTTAATAATTGAATTGAAGTTATATGTTGCGTTTTGAATTAAAATTCTGTGGAACTCTAGGTCGTCACGGACCACGCCGTTGCTTATCTTTTCAAATGACCTAAAGGTTCCATTTGTAGGGATTTGCCATTCCCATTCAAATAGTTATCTCGTTAGTTCATTGTTTCTATTACTATGTACGATTAGAAGAGCATCGGATCGTTCAAATTGAGGCAGATTGTTGAACGTATATCGCATTACGATGTGGGCAGTGTGGGCATTATTGCGATTGTAATACACTAATACTTCCCTTACGATAATACAACACAAATGAATGGGTCATCGATTCAGCGAGAGTATTGTTCGTTCGTTTTAAACTAACATGCAGTTTGTAATGTCATGAACGATTCCAGATTATTCGAACAGATTAAGTTCGCATTTGACGGTATTATGTATGTATTCTCTGCAACTGCTCTGCATTGAATGATAATCAGTTCATCTCTATTATACTTCAAACTGACAGATAGATTTTTCATATTATAGGCATGACATCTAGTGAATAACTGAATATATGAGAGTTTTCAACGATTACAAGGGTCTTTCATAATTCGAACTTTACGAAAATTGCAAAAATACATAAGCTGTAAAAGGCGGAACTAGTTATTTATTATTACCTCTCATTTAAATATGAACTATCACAGAGTAGATTCATCGTCCATTGAATTTACACTGCTTTTTGTCTAGTAACCTCTTTTTGTTTTTTCAGTTTGTGTAGTTTGTCTAGTTGGGAAGATTGAACATTAGAACTTATACAAAAATCTGAACGAGTATGAACCCCCTCAACTTAAGCAAATTGGTACATTTTCGATCACTGTGTGAAATTTGAGCAACTTATAGAAGTAGCTTTTACAATTGAATTAAACGATGAATTCTAATTCCTCTATTATTTCTTGTCTTGGTAAAATAGACAATTGAATTTGGAAAATGCTGAACTACGATCATTTATAAAAGTGCAAACTTTTTGTTACTTTCATATTCAACGATTTGAAAGTTTTGAGATAAAAAACTATAAACCTTTGTGCTAGTTTGTTTTAGGAATTATAAAATGAGTTCATATTAAAAATTATTCTTAAAGGTAGAATTTGGTGAAATACTATATTCCATATATTATACCTACATAAGTTCCCCTGTTCCAATTGGTACTCTGGGCCCGTGGCCAGATCTCCATGGTCACCGGAGCCTCCTAGTTACTTCTAGACCACTAAACGATAAGCGAAAAACAACTTTATTTCGAGAAAATGAAATGATAATGACTGATTAAAATACGACCTTATCAGTTATGAGATTACATCCACAACTTCATGCTACATTCATGAAATCTATCATGCAGATGTGAATAAAAGAGAGTTAGAAATAGAAAGTGAGCATTTAACAGAATACTTAAAATCTGATCTGAATGAAAATGAAGAACTGAACAGCATACAGGAAGGTGATATATATCACCTTTTGGAGCAGAGCAATATTGCAATTGAGCAATCTCCAAATTGAGAGGAATACAGAACGAATTGAGTAAAATGCTTTAAGATTATGTTATACTCAATACATATTTCCATTTAATTTATAGTAAATAAATGAATAAACATGAATGTATAACCTGCTCTTCTACTTTTTGTATATTATTACAAAATCTATCTTAATGACCCTAGGGCCTCAAATAGTTTAAAGACGGCCCTACATATTACTAATGTGAATATATTTGATTCGAATTATAAAATAACGAAGGACGAACGTCAAAGAATAACCGTGAATATTCGAGGTAGCTGTGGAACCTTTTGCAGGATTGTTACTTTTACTGTAATTTTAGAAAACCAAAATTTTGAAATGTTATGGAATAAAATGTTTTTCCCTTCTTTCAGGGAATTTACTTCAGATAAGTTATAATATGAGTTTCAACTTTCACTATTTGAAAACTCAGAACAGGTGATTGCTGACAACACATCACGGTATTAATATTTAATGACAACTGATTGAATTATAAACTATCAATACGCAACTGACAAGCCAAATTATGCAGTTTAATGGACGCGCTGGACCGAATTACGTCTTTGGAGGTCCAAACCCATTTGGTGGTTTCCATAAAAAATCCAGGAACAATGGACGGACGTAATTCCCATTCATGTCACTCGAGTGTGACAGCCCGACTGATGACGTTTCACGATTGTCAACAAAACAAGCGAACTCGACCGCGGATGACGACACAAATGTGTACGGGAGACGCTTAAATTTCAAACTAACGATCCGACGTCGCGATATGTTTGCGATAAAACTGAAACGAGTGTGCTAGAATTTCATGAAGTGCTCGAACAAACGAATAACGGGGATCGAATTAAATCGCTATCCGAACAGACAGCGGATTCGTACACTACGTTCTGCTGAATTTGGTGATGTTTATTCACACTGATTATTTATTTTTGAGAAGAACGTTTTGAAAATTACTGAAAAAAAATTTCACTATTCGAAAATGAAGGGATGAATATAATTAATTAGAAATATTTTATTCTATTTAGTCGCCCTCGCAGATTAGACGTTAGATTGTAGGCAATTTCATGAAAATTTGTTAAAAACAATAAATTAAAATGAACACACTTTCCTGAAGTTTCACTAAATATATTAAAAACTCTACATATGTTTTGGTTGGTTAACCCGTTATCAAGAGTATACAATGTCAGTAACATTGTGTACTCTTGATAATTGGTTAACCATAAGAAATATGTGAAGTTTTCAATATATTTAGTGAAACTTAACCCAACTGTGTTAATTTTATTTTATTGTTTTTCAGCATAATGTTTCACCAAGAGGTTAGAGAAACCTCCTTGTTATTTATGAAAAATGTGTGTTCGAATGCCAGATGAGACCTGAAAGTTTGAGGGTATCTTTGATATATTAACCATAACGAATTAAACCAGAAAACGACGAAACAAGTTTTTCCACATATAACCGAGCGAAACACTCCAGAAAAAAGCAGTAACTATATAATAAAAAAGGTTAAATGCGTCGTAGAATGATTTAAAGATCTACATCGGATCAATATAAAACATCTTGAAAATTTCACATAGTGTCGTGATAAAATCGCAGCGCATATTTTGAGCAAAAAACATCACACCAACCTGAAATGAAGAGATGAAAAAAAGATGGAACATTATGAGTGGATGGAGCGTTTTTGTGCTGCAGAACAGCAAAAGCAAAAACACTGAAGATTATTATTTTGAAGTCAATCCGTCTCCTGATGGGGAAAATCGCTATAATAAATATATATATATATATATATATATATATATATATATATATATATATATATATATATATATATATATATATATATATATATATATATATATATATATATATATATATATATAAAATCGAAATTTTTGGAAACGAAAACGGAAGAAATGAGAAAACGACGAGCAAAGTTCTATGCACATGTCTACAGAATGAAACAGTCCAGAATACCGAAGAAACTACTCGATATAATTATAAAGAGTAAATGCGGAAGAAAGTGGTTAAAAGAGGCCCAAAACGAAAAAGATGTAGAACAGATCAATATAAAAAATTTGCGTCGCTGTAAAATAGAAGTATGTGAAGTTTGAGCAAAAACCAAATCGAAAACCTGAACAAAATGGACCGATGAACGGAAGAAATAGCATTCAGAGAGCATGAAGCGTTTTTGCGAAAAAGATGAAGCAAAAGTCCTAAGAATTGCAAATTCAAGTTCAATCGCTCTCCTGATGATGAACAATCGTGTTAATATCTGTTTCATCCTATTATGGGACTCTTCAGAGGCATGAATCTAAACAATCAATTTCCGACGGCTTTTCAAACTCACCTAGGTGTTATCCCTTCAAAACCAGGATGTTCATTCGTGAACTGATCACGTGGGCTCCCTCTATCGAAGAAACAAGATACACCCTCTGGAGCATGCCAGAGCACATTATCGTGACAAAATCGGAGCATACTTCAATACAAACATAACAGAGATTTTGGAGACGTTTGATTCAAATACATCAAAGCTTTCTCTGTAGATGTATAAGAATGATCTCTCCGATTCACACTAAGCGAACAATTCGATTACAAGTTTGGAGATTTATGAAGTCTTTTTAGTTAGTCAATTATTTCAATATTCTATGACCTGTTTCAAAGTACTCTTTTCACATGTCACGCTTCTGCCAATATGTCAGAGTTCGTTATGATAAGACAAAAAGCGCTATAATTCCAGAATTTAAAGTAAACAAAACTCATCAGATATTATTGCTTACAAAAATATGGGTATATGAATATTGAATTGAGGAAATTGAAAATATAAAGTTAATAGAAATCAAGATCAGCATCTCTCACAATACATACAATACATTTCACTCTACTAGAGCAGGACTCGAAAATACTAGAACATTCATTGAAAATATGATTATTCAAAAGATATGATTACTGACATACTATGTGAGCATCTATGATGTAATGCGTGCATCATTTCTCAAGGGATAGATGTTAGAGACTTCATTCTCGAATTATCTTCTATAACTACAAGGCGAAGATTGCCAAGTTATTAATACTTCATAATTACTCCACATTCTGTAGGCGTCTCGAGAAAAAACCTTTTAGATAAGATACACGAAGCACCGAATGCTCACACCTCTATACTTGTATGTATTCCACTTCGAATTGTTGAGTTTTTTTCTAAAGATTATCCTAGTTTTCTGTTTAAAATTTCCTACAGTCCTCAAAAACTATATGTATGAGTATATTTTTGAAAAAACGCACCTAAGTCAGAATATTTGAATATAAGAATATATATAACTAGTTGTTATAGTACACATATATTTGATGACGTCACAAGTAGGAATTACTTGACAATATGAACCCAGTATTTTCATTGAAATCGAGTCAGATATTGAAATTGATTGAATATTTTTGAACAATGTCAGAACTCAATTGATATTAATTATTCAGTATCCTAATAAGTTACCGTAATAAGTGCTCTGTTGGTATTGGGTGTTAGTAGAAAGATTTGCGACATCTCGGTATATATTGAGGAACTACTAGTTAGTTTCACCTAAGGATGAAAAAGTTTACATAAGAAAAATTGATGAAATGATTCTATATAACATCGAAATATTATTCGAATATAAAAATTCATCTAAATGGTTACAGAAATTTTGGAAATATACAAAATAAATATGAAAGGATTGCTCGTTCAACATTTATGATACTTATAAGAAGTAGGGAGAGTAATAGCAAAAATCGAAAACCTGCTTTCCTCTTCATTGTTTTTTGAAACTGGGAAGGTTCACGGGCTTTGGAAAAAGCGATTGTAACTCGTAAAACGAAAGAGATTTCTTTTGTTGGAAATAATCGATTCATTTATTTGTATTTTGAAGAAAAGGCATCAATAAAAAGTTCCAACACAATGGAAATTCCATATTCATCACGTAATCAAAAGAGGTGTTTTAAACGCATTTAGTTTTTCATATGGCCAAAAGCGTGCTGCTCAGGTGTTGAAGGGCTTTGTTTATTTTTCAATAGCGGCTTTTTTGACGGTGAAAAGGCAGGGTCAGCTTATGAATATAAATTAGGTTGGAACAAATGTGATTTATCTTCATATGGAGTACGCATTTTTACGTTTGTTTGAAAATAAATTCTTTTCTGCATTAAAAAAAGAATAAAATGTAATATGCACGCGTAATATGTACCTAAACTTCATGTGAAAATCAACCTGAAAAAGAAATGAAAGATATAAAAAGTTGAAGAATGTGAATGACCTAAATTGAGGATATTTAAATTCAGTAATAAAATTTTTACACCTCGAAGAGAGAATTAATAATGTATAACAAATTTTATATTGGGTTGAAAATTGGGAAGTTTTGTGAATAGAGTATTTATTAATGAATGAAAGTAAATTGTTAATTGCGGTGATTTTTCATCAGACCCGATTGAGAAAAATTGGGAATATTTATCATTTTTTCATGAAATACATCTTAAATTCTTGAATTATTTATCAAAACTCAAGTATAAGATTTTTGTATTTCTTGAAATCTGCATTTTTGGACAACTTGTTTTTATCAGCAGGTTGAGTTTTCATAATATTGAATGATTCAACTATACTCATAAGTTCTTTTAGCATTATTTTAAAATGAAACATTTGAGGATTTGGTAATTTTTGGGGTAATGATTTGATAAAATGGTAAAATTTGGTTTGGTTCTATCAAAAATTTTCATCCAAACTCTACATGGGCCTATTTCCGATTCAAATACATTTTCAGAAAATGTACAAAATACAATGAAAATAAGTAAAACAAGTACCAGAACATAAATCAGTTTAGTATATAGAGCAGAGAGTATGAAAATGGTGAAGACCACATAGTGGTGCGCATATTAATTCTATATTTTCAGATGAACACCAGCGTTTGGTCTTCTTCTTCATGTTTTTTGAGCTTTACACTATTTATTGCTCTGTGGCCCAGGAAGTATTTTCCCCAGTATTTCATGTATCATGTACAATTCATACTTGCTAAAGGTGGATAATAACATCGAACTGGTCAAGATAGTGTTTAAGTAATAGCTTATGATGGAAGCAGGGTAAAGTGAGTGTTAGTAATTGAAATTGAAAATTAAGAAATTAAAATTTTCTCATATTTCAAATGGACAACATTTATATGTCATAATAACCCTTCCACCTTTCGTAATATAAAAGTAATCGAAATTCTAGGTCTATATAAGATGAAAATGTAGCTTAATCGTGAATTCAACTAGAAACCCATCAAAATTCTGAGACAAGCCTTGAATGTCATCAGTATCATTGAAATTGCCAACAAGCCGAAAGTTATTGTGCTGTTGAAATTAATTCAGCGTTAAGTCGTCGGGACAAAATCGAGCATCACGTACAATAAGAGTTTGGGAAAGTTAGAAATCCCAGGCTGGCATAAAATTTCCACAGGGACATATCTATTTCAAGCTGAAAAGCACGTTAATATTGCATAAGACCCACGACATGCAAACTCTGTCCACACGCTGCTACCTCCAACAATAGCTCCACTCCGACAAAGTGGGGAATTGTATTAACGATAAGTATCCACCCTGTTTACGTAAGAGCATTTGGATTTGAAATTCTCATCTCAACAAAATTGTTGGAAAATATAGACACAATGATCAAGAAAACTCCGAGTTTCAATCCTACACACTTTCATCAATGAATTTTGACGAATATTAAGTCATCGTTATGGTAAAACTTATGTTCCAAATGTTGAATGAGTCTGTGAAATTTGAAAATATCTTTATTTTCTCGTTTTTTTTTTGCACTCAATTTTCGAAATGAATATACCTACATTAAGTTTAAGCCTTGAAAACTCAAAATATAAATCCAGTTTCAGTGGATCGCAATATTTAGAAATACAATCGGATATTTCTTGATTAATTTTTGTTGCTTTGTTTAGAATGGTGATCTATATTGATTCTTATGAATGGAATTGTGTGTAAATTATATGCATTCCTTGACGGTTTCGTTTATGGAGTAATAAGACGGGATTGAAGTCGTTGTCTCCGGAAGGTATAGACGTGTTGCATCTGGCTAGAACAAAACAGTCTGCCCTTCGCTCCATTCAAAGTGACACCACTTTCTATGTTATCTAACATTATCCCTTGGAGGATAATGGAGTAATCACATCAAACCTAAAATGTATACTCCATAATGACTTCTTTGAATTTGAACGCTACTGATGATTTCTTGAAAAAATAACACAATGTTTTATTCATTTAATAATATTATATCAGATTATATATATATATATATATATATATATATATATATATATATATATATATATATATATATATATATATATATATATATATATTTTTTTTTTTTTTCAAGTATTTCTACTTGAAATCGTTATTCTTAGTAGAAACAGATGGGAAAATTCGAAAATTTTTTCTGGAATATCTCTGAATTCGTTTCAAAAGTTAGAGAATAAACCTATATGTATTTTATTCGTCATGAAAACATCTTTAAAAAACTTATGGTCAGAAGATATTGACACCTTCAAAAAACTCATAACGTTTACATTGGTAAATTGTGTACATATAATTCTTTTTATACTAAAGCATAAAATTGAAACAATTGCCTTTCGATTATTCTACACGTTCTAAGGTACCCAGAAATATCAGAAATATAAATTATTTTTTATTGATTATTGTGTGTTCTTTCAATTGGAATCAACTTAAGTATTTTGTTAGTATGAATTTATGAAATTATTATATTTTGAACCTGAGTGTTTTATATATTTCCTGTCACTGATAACACTTCACCCCACTTCGACTTCTTAATTTATTCAACCAATTTTCAGAAGACTGAGCCATTTGTACAATATCTCTACATTTTTCATCCCTCTTAATTGTTAAGACTCTCTTATTATTATAATTGAATTCATGTTTTTCAATTATTCAGTGTTTATCTGGGATACTTAATATTATAAATGAATATTGCATATTTATGGTAATTCAGATGTTCCGTTTTCTGATGTTCCTCATTGTCTAAGCAACATGTACTACAATTATTACATGAGATGTTATTAACTGTATGAATTGCTTCTGATGAAATTGTTTGACTTTCCAATTTTGTATGATTTTTCGCTATATTGTTTGGTGCCATGTTTATTATTATGAGATTATATTGCTCCAATATTTTCGCAATATTTAGTTTAATAACTTAATTTCAGCTGAATTTTGTAATTTGTGAGCATAAATAGTGTTTATTAGTATTAAAAGTAATTAGTGTTAAGTATTAATACTATTACTACAATAGTAGTATCAATAGTAATGAGTATCAGGTATTTGGAAGTATAAATTTTCTCTTCTTCGGGTGGTTATTTTAATCGTAAAATTTCATGGCAATAATTGCTAATATCTGATTTATGAGTATATCCACATAGGTAATTCTTAGCTGAATTAGTTATATAATCATCACCATATTATCGATAGGAAATGATAGAAAATAAACTGTGAGAAAGTGAGATATACGTATATTTTTATATATTTTTGAGTGTGTGAAATAATGAAGTTTTCACCTGAAATGTTAGTGTTTTTGACATACTCGTACATGGTGTTAGAACTGGAGAGACAACATACAGTTTGAATATTCTATGTTGTCATGGTATTGAACAGGAACATCGTTAACTTCGTATAGTAGTACAAGAGTATTTGTGAACAATACGGTATATAGTATTAACTAAGCACTTCGCTTTTCAGGTTTCTCCTATTCCCATTTCAGCCGTTTTGACGTTGCGGAGTAGTCCAACCGAACAATGGTCATCATCGGATGATAACTCCCAGGATTAGTTATTCATTCGCCTGCCTTTCGGCTTGTGCAACGTTTCCGCCATGCCAAGCCTCGATTTTCCGTGTCTCCGAAATCCCTTTAATGACCCCTGCGTAAGCAAATTATGCGAATTGGATGGCGAGTGGTTTAGCGTTTGAATTTCAGGAATACGGGGGAAAGAAACACTGGCATGGGGCTTTCATTGCGTATTGTATTTCGATGAGAAAAAGGGCTGGATAATTGTGCAAAATTGGAACAAACCGCAGATATAGGTCCACAATCACAGAATAAAAACTCAAAAGTTGTCCACAGAATAGGACAGTTTCATAATTGTGGGGATTGTAACAACGGTTGTTAGGAATAAAATGGATTTAGTAAAACATGTCGACCAAAAAAGCGGCATCCTTTTCTGGAAGCAGTTCAGGCGTTTTTCGATCTCTTATAGCTTCTTTGTGGATAACACAAAGAAGCTATAAACCTGAGTTTTCAAATTCATTGAATTTGAACTACTAGTTCAAGAAGTGTAACTGGTCAAAATAAACCGACAAAGTAGAGAAGAAAAATTTGAGATACCTGAACATGTTTAAATTTTCTAAGCTATAAGACATAGTGAAATTCAGGCAGCTGAATATAATGAAATAACATACTTTGATAGTTTTGATGACTGAAGTAATGGAATAAGTGATCTGTTGTTAGAAATTGATGCATTAAAAGTTAACGAGACGACAAACTAACGAAGTAGTATTTTAAATTATGTAGCAGATCTAATATCGAGTCTTGTGAACAATTCTTTTAACATTCATTTCTATATAATTGAAACTGGCAAATCTTATTTAAAGAAAGGACGGATACTCAACTATTACTTGGTCATATAATCTTTCATGTACACCATTAGTTTGCACGCATACAAATATTTCATTAATTTACTTATCAAAAATTTAACTCATGTTACTCTATATTATACAAGTGAGTCAATTATTCACATAGTAACCCTCAATTATGCGTGTTTGAATAATTTATTAGACGAAAACGAGGAGGGTTTCTTTCCAATTTGTGATGAAAAATCGTTCGTTTGAAAATAATCAAATGAATTTCTGCGAAATATGATGGATATTGATTTCAAATTATTTATGAATTGCCAGTTTCATCCTGCTGAAATAATTATTAAAATGATTATGCGTTCTACGACAAACACTCTGTTGAAAAGTTTTTGCCAAAAAAAAAATTGAAAAAGAGAAAGCTAAATAATTACAAAAATGAAATAGCACTATTAACTAATCAATAGTATGAAGATGAAAAGTATTGTTCGAATATTTTGAAAATATAAAATATATGAAAGTGTTTAGAATATATCAGTGTAAAGTATTGATTTTACTTCGAAAATTCGTTTTCAATAAAAATCGAATGGGATGCAACTAAGTATGCTCTTAAATATCTGAAAGAGTATTGATTCGTTATATTTTAATTATTTTCATTTCATGTATTTAAGCTCAAACGCCAGTAAATGTCCGCGCGTTGAATTACTATTGGCCTACTGGAAGCCGGGCTGATTTGAGCGCTCAAGGTATATTTTAGGTGGTAATGCTAGGACACGACCCCCTTTACTACAGGCCATGAAGAGCGGAGTCCCTCGGTGTTGCCAAATTGTGCTTAGTTGTATACTATCCTAGTCGGATGTTCCAAGCTTTCAAGCATTATCTCAACTATTTTTGTAAATTGAGAACAAACAATGAATATTATTAGTATGTATAATATATAGAATATTATATTGGGTATTGTGAGCACTTATTTCTGTAACAGAAAACTGTAAAACATTTATTATTGCAAGAAAACAAAGATGTTTTTGATAAAGCCCCACTGCGTGAAAAATACCTCTATTAGTCAGTGGGATTTATTTACATGAAAAGTTGCCTAACCAAATTTATTAAATTATTTGAGAGAATAGGAACCTTGAAAGAAACGCTGTAGGAATTACTCAAATTGAATTATTTACCTTAGTAAAAATAAATATTATATTTCTGATTAGAGCAACCAACAAACTACTTTATGAAAGTATTGAACTTTCTTCGTTTATTTTTTGATTCAGGTTTCTCGTGTCCGGCTTCATTATTTTTTTTGTCTAATCATTCAATAAGATATTCGAAAAAATGGAACACAGCATGTTCAGAATATTTTTATTGTCTTCATCACATAAACAGCAACAACAAAAATCTTTAAGGACTCATCCAATGACACTCTTAAAATAGTGAGATTACACAAAATTGCTTTCTGGTGTATATTATACAAAAAGGCACGTTCAAGAGAAATACCTTTAATAATTTTTTCAAATATGTAACACATGTGAAATAAGACATTTTCTGTAAGTATATTCAGTCCTCCCCGTTGCAAATAATTAAAATATTATCAATAATAAATAAAATCATAGCTTCCAAAAATTCTGTTTTGAGGAAAGTTTGGATTTTGAAAGAATATGTTATTGTTAGTTACATTTGTGAATAACGATCTGTTTATTCGATGGTTATCGGTAATAAATAGGTTAGAAAATATACTTATTACTATAAATAAACTCACCTATCCCAAGCTTGAAACTTACTGAATCATCTACGGAATACCTATCCTCTACATTACATTTCACAAACAAATTATTTGTAAGTAATCCGTACTCAAAACACAACACAAATTCGATTCGATTAAATCGGTACACACAAAACACTTCGTTTTTATAATTTGATGTTATGTTATCCACAAAATATCAACACTAGCACGTAAATAACACTATAGAGAATTGATGAATGGAGAATTAGAACTGAAATCGTAAAATATTCTACTTAAAACTACGAAAGTCTTGAACAACACGAAATTGATTTCGTTTCACTGAAATTTGTAAACAAACTAAACACTTCGTTTCTTAGTGTTTGATGTTGAGATTTCAACAAATTATCAACATCACCACTTGTAATACACTGTACACTATTGAAAAATATAGTATTTATACCGAAAGCTCAAATTGTTTTACTTCAAATTGCGAAAGTTTTGGGAAGCGTCCTGTTTGCTCTACAAGAAATTGTGGGAATATATGCCCACGTTATGACATATGTCAAATATTCATTTCATGGCCTGTAGTAAAGGGGGTCGTGGCTAGGATATTACACGGGTCTCATAACCTTTAACGCTAAATGAATTTACTTATAGACTTGGTCTTTTTGACAAGTTTTGTTCTTGATGGCATTGCAAATTAATAGATATTGATAATTTACGAAAATACTGTGTAATAAAAACTTTGAAAGTACGAATTACTATACATAAGGTGGAAATGAAAGAGAAACAATAACAACGATGTAACTGAATGAAAAACAGATAATATTGAATTATACACTATCACTGTGTCAGTTGGTTGTAGCTGCCTCCAAATTATATTCAGGATCATTTTGATTTTACATATCGTTTTTTTTGTGAATTAATTGTATTTGCCTATGATTTTTACTACCTTTTCATTACTCCCGTTGGCATATATTTCTCATTATTCGACAAACATTAGAGTATTGAAATTAATCATCACCTCTTCAGTGAGATATCAAGTTCGATAATTATTTCAATTTATTCAATTGATTTTCTATTTCATTGAATGTTCAACAATATTGGAAAGGTATTATTGATTTTTCATAAGAGAAACTGATTGATAATTCTCTCATTTCTTTGTGAAATATGGTTTGAAGTGAATAATAGAAACTTAGCTTAGTTTTACTAAATTGCTCTATAATTATTTGGGTATAACCCCATTTTCAAAAGATGAATTAATGAACTGTTCTTCATCTGCTACAAAAACATAGTAAATAATAATAGCTAATGTTCCTTGGTGGTTGATGCGGTCTTCACTTCATTTATTGTTTGCGATTTAAATAAAAAAAACATAGTGGTTGTTAAATAGTGTCATAAGCCCTTTTATCAGTGTAGTAGAATTTTATTTGAATTCTTCTTCGTTAATTAGGATGCATTATCGTTTCGTTTTCAGAACTTATATGGCTGAAATATTGATATGGATTAAGTTATATATAACTGAAATCAAAGTGGTGGACCTAGTTCTATCGCGGCGGTGAAAAAAGTAGGTATTAATCAGAGAATACACTTTCGTAACAGCAACCGAAGTCGTTAAAATTCATGAACATTTTTCAACTATTTGATGAAGCAAATAAAGCTGATGGAATGTGTAGATCTTGATGTTTTTCATGAAAATAATGTATAATGACTGCAGAAGGTAACGTGAAATAAAGGTGAAACAAAATTTCTATAATGTATTCATATGCATTCACTTTATTCATACAAAAAGAAACTGGGATTTTGTGATATCAACATTCTTGAAGAAAATGCTCTATTTTGTAAGTTGCACACGTTTTCAAATTATATTAAAACTTGGAACAACCGTTCAAAACGAAAGATGAACTCATCGAATTTGGTAACGATTAAAAAAATTGACAATAAAACAAATTGACGTCATTGTATTAGAAAATAACTATTTATATAGTCTGAATTTCAAATCAAATATTCGCTACAAGAATTTTAGGAATTCATTTTGTTAAAAACATGAATTACGTTCGTTCTGAAAAATAAGAATTTTGGAAATCATAAACTACGTACGTTTTTAGTTCCACAAAATTGTTTAATGCGCTCGACATATGTTTCGGGCTGATTTGCCATTATGAAGATTTCATCAACATTTTCGCTATCAAGATATCAAGTTGATTTAACATTTCCTTAGAATTCAGAAGTGTTTTAAATTGCATATAAGATACCTAAATACAACAATTTTAATTAAGCCTCAATTAAATGAAAATCTTTGTTACTGATTAAATAATTTAGTGAAAATTTTTTTGTTATGGCAATAGTAATGGGTGCGTTCAAAAATTCAAGATACAGTCGTATTTTGTACTAGAAAAGCGAGGAAAAACCAACGCTTTTCGTGTTCAACACTATTTCATCGTTGAATAAAGATCTAAACCGTTTCACCTTTAGTGGAAAAATTTTCAGAGCCGTGTCGGGAAAGTCAGCGTGATCCAGGAGAATTTGTGGGCCAGGTCATGGTATTTCAGGATTTGCAAAATCCGAAAGGGGCCGCGTGTAACACGCGATCTGCTTATACCGTCAAAGGGCAGGAATTCTAAATAAAACTCGCACAAAACAAGTAGCGAAGTTGAAGTATCTGATACTTGCGATCATGCGAAACTTTTTTAAAGCTACCCAAATGACGTCATACGGTTATTTCAGACGGAAAATATGATTTGTAGAGGAGTTTTTTCGAGATCTCGGCGATACATTTGTACCGGTTGATTTATAGGTTTCTAAATTGAAACGACTCATAAAGAATTCAATTCATATGTATTTTTAACATGAAATATATGCGTATTAAGGGATCTTTTATGTATTTGTATGTAATTCATGACAACTTCAAAATATTCTACTATGAAGAAGACTGATTTGTAGAAAGAAATGGAAATGGAATAACATTCTATGCGTTTTCATATAACGCTATTTTTCATGGAATATATAAGTTCAACAAATTTTTATGGTTATATTGCTGCGATTTTAGATTCAGTTCATTAGAATGGCGAGATTTGTGTATACTGTTACCGATAATCTGATAAATTCAGCTGAATTCAGTTTCACGGGAATTTAGGGTGCGGATATATAAAAGTCCAACGAAACACATTTGATGATAATATTTTGAACAATGATAATTATTTGAAAATTCGTGTTCCAAACGCAATGTAATTCATCAAAAAGAATTAAACTCTAAGAACAACAATGTACTGAACACAAAATGCCATATTCAATTATCATGTTGAAACGCTTAATATTGTTTTATCAGTAAATATCGAAGGAAATAGTAATCAAGATTTGAATTGCGTCTCCAGTAAGATAAACAAGGCAATTATAATTAAAACAGATGTGCAAAATGGCGAATGCGCCTCGCAAATTTGCATACACTATGAAACCTTTCTGAATATTTATTTTTTTTAATATAATTTTTTTCCGATCGAATTGAATAATTTATTTAGTGCAAAAGGGGTACATATAATACAATACTTTCTTTTATAGTAGTTTCCAATGAAATTTTGTGTGAATTAAATTGTGGAGTGTAAAAATTAAACTTAAACGAAGTATTCAATTCTAGTACGAGAAAAAACAAATAATGAATATTGATTTCTATATCTGTCAATCATTCTTCAGAAAACTTTATAACTATCGCTTTAGCTGTCAAATGATGGTTTCAAAAGATATTGTGCTAGGAAGCCTTTGTTTAGATTTTTTATTGTCTCCAGTGATTACGGACGAGTTAACTATACACTCACAAACTGAAGATAAATTTTCGTCGTGAATAACCAAAATAATATAGCTGGAGGATATACACATAAACATTGTGTGCTATAAAGATATCTTTCTGCATATGATGAAAGTTACGGTTTCGAGGTTATTGGCGATTTTGAGAGAATCACAGGAATCAAACTATTTCACTAGTTTGAAATGTAGGTAATATCTTATAATTGACAATGCAAAGAGATAATAAATTGAATATGTATTCAGCGAAATGGCTCAAGTACTGTAAATTGATTCAGCCGTTAGCCTCCTAAATTCAACCGAATGTACATAAACAAAGGAGTCGTTTGTGTTGGATTTCCTCTAATTTATTCCTAAGGGCGCTTCCAAATAAATTTCGGAAGTGGTAAGATTCACAAATTGCGGTTAAAAGTTTCCGAAGGGGTAGGGGTGTACGGGAAATTTTATCGCTTAGTTTGCGCAAAGTATGGCAAGTTATCAAATGTTCTAACTTCTGCCTAATTAACTTCCAAATGAATCGAGGAGCTTGCTGCCCTCCCTCGATCCTTTCTACCACCCCGTTTCAGAGCAGCAGCCAGAGGGATCTCTCAATAGATACCAAGGGACTGTTACGCCCTTTGGGAAATCCTGCACTTGGAAATAATTATATTTCAAGAATTGGTGGTACTCAAATTCATCAAACTTTTACTGAAAGGAATTTATGTCGAATGATTATGAAGAAATCAAATGGAAAATGCACGGTGGAAAAATGTCAATGAAATGTTACCATAAAATGTCCATCAGTGGTCGATCGTGTAACGAGTTCGAATAACTGAAAACATTATAAGAAACAATAACGTATTCGAGAAATTTTATGAAATTCAATACTCAGAATTATTAGAGAAACTGATGAAACGTGTACTATAGAGCAAATTTATACCTATAATATGAGAAATAGATGAATAATCTCCATAGATAGAATCAAAATCCTTAGCAAGTGAAAAATTACCAAACATTATAACAAATTTCAGAAGTAATTTTTTTCGAAAACTGTATCATGGAAATAAATGATATATATGATTTATATATGATAGTCAAATTAACTTTTGTATATTGACAAAAGCAAAAATGTTTGAAAATGTGTGATTTATAAAACGTGAGATGCTGAAATTGGTTTTATACAATACGAAAATTCACGTATTTCAAATTTCAACTACATTCCCTGGTGAATGAAATGTATTTAGAGCAGTCCTCCCCTTTCGTTATATGCTTCGTCAAAGATGGTGAATTCAGATCTAACCCTTCTTCCAACTAGATCCATCGAAAGGATGGTTTTGCAGTTTATTCTCCCCAAAATTTATGATCAATTTTGGGGAGAATGCAAACTTTGTCTCGAAAAACAGCAAACGATTTGTCTTGAATAAGATTAATCTTGAGGTTTGAATTAATTGCAGGCACTCGAGAATTTTCGAGTGAGCTTTAAATATACAGCGTTGTTCAAATAATGGAAAATTTCCGTTGATTAAGCAACTGAAAGGGGTCGTGTTAGGGATTTGTAATTCGATAAGGTTATTCGAGAAAGGTAATTCTGATAATGAATGCCAAACTTGAAAAATGTCGAATAAATACACCGAAAGGTTTTCTGGAAAATACATAATATCTACAACGATAATGGAATTTTCATCAATTTTGAATTCATTTTATGCTGAGAGTGAAGTGGAGTTCTTTTTCTCTAATACGGTTTTATTGAAAATATTATCATTTTGATAATCAATATAATGTCTGTGCAGCTAGATGCAGACAAAAACCATAATACGTGTTTTTCACGAAGTAATATTACTTACAATTAGAAAGAACTTACTGATGTCATTTGGAATTCTCATTTTTAACTTCTGGAAACTTACCTGAAACAAAAAAATTCACATTATTAACAATTACTTTAATTTTTGTTGTTACATATTATATAAAATGTGTAATGAGCAATCTTTTTGGATGGAAATAATTTATTTGAATCACGAGTGTTTAAATATTTCAAAATTTGATGCCAGGTTTACGGAAACTGGCATCGAAAGGGTACCAAGGCAAACTACGGTGTTTGCCTTGGTACAAATCAACAGAAATAAATATCGACATAGTTGCATTTTTGACCTAGTATATGCTTTAATAACATTTTCTGTTTTGTTGAAATCCAAATAATAAATAGCTCGAATACAACAGTGTAATTACGAATTTTAGCAACTGGTCAGACAGAAATAAATTGAGAATAAACAAGTTTCACATCCGTGAAAACAATGGACACTGAAAACGCGTCATCAAACCCTGAAAATTTGAACTGATATTTATTTTCTTCTTTTTTCATTTGTAGCCTTAGGCGCAGCTACGTAATCAGAAGTGGGATAATGAAATTTTATGCCCACCTCGCAGTTTTACACTGAATTACGTTTAGAGTGGTTTGTTATACTCTGTACTTCTAATGAAATTTCATTTCTGTGCATTACAGACAAACGTTGCATGTTTGCAGTTAAAAGGTTGTGTATTTTCGAATCGGTACTCGTGTTGCTACCGCTTTCTGCTCGGTTGAATATAATTGTGGCCTCATTCGAACTATGCATAACAATAGCCAACTAAGTTCAAAATACTTCAACGCCAAGTCTTATCAGTGATGAATAGCCTTAAAGGTTCATTCATATTTTTATAATGACCATAAACAATGTATGTTCGTTAAAGTAATCTGCACTGCTTCTTGAAGTTTTTTATGAATACATTGTGAAATATGCCAGAGATTTAGCAATCTAGATTATTGCAGGTCTTGCTACAAATTCAATGATAAAATGTCAGTTTTTCACCTTTCTCAAATCAAGCTGTCGTGAGTGTTCTTTCCAATCAACACTCACGACTTGTGATTTATTGCAAGTTAAAGTTTGGTAATTACCTCAAATAAAATGCAATGCTCCTATTTTCATTCGTGCATCCATATTTTCATAAACAAATCTTGAAATAATACTTGAGCGGTTAAATTGAATTGATCAAAACAGATGTTTATTCAGCTTTGAAGGAAGTTTTTCCGAATATAATGAAATGAATTGGATATCACACAGCACCTTCAATATCCACTCGAAGTAGTAAAGGGTGTTTTTTTAGAGGTATAGAACTTTAAATTGGCATTACTGTTGAAAATTGCGATCGATTCAACAGCTGAGAAGTGATTTATTCTCAGTTTGGTTTTGCAATTCATCATGAATAGACTCACGCCTGAACAACGCTTGCAAATAGTGCAATTTTATTTCGAAAATAATTGGTTCTGTGCGGAATACGTATCGCGCGTATTTTGTTCAGCAATGAATCGCACTTCTGGTTGAATGGCTACGTCAGCAAACAAAACTGCCGCATTTGGAGTGAAGATAATCCTCAAGTGTATGTCAAAACACCGTTACATCCAGAAAAACTGACTGTTTGGTGCGCTTTATGGTCTGGTAGAATAATTGGTCCGTACTTCTTCAAAAACGATAATGGCCAGAACGTTACAGTCAATGGTGATCGGTATGGAGCCATGATCACTAACTTTTTCATTCCTGAATTGAACAACCATGATGTGCAGGAGCTGTGGTTTCAACAAGACGGCGCAACATGTCACACAGCTCGTGCCACAACCGATTTATTGAAAGACACGTTTGGTGACCGCTTAATTTCACGTTTTGGACCTGTGAATTGGCCTCCAATATCTTGTGATTCAACACCGCTAGACTACTTTCTGTGGGGCTACGTAAAGTAATTGGTCTATGCGGATAAGCCACAAACGCTTGACCATTTGGAAGACAATATTCGCCGTGTTATTGCCGATATACGGCCACAAATGTTGGATAAAGTCATCAAAAATTGGACGTCCAGATCGGACTACATCCAAGCCAGCCGTGGCGGTCAAATGCAAAAATCATACCTGAAATGTAATGCCACAAAATTATCTTTCGAATAAAAAAAATTCTTGTCAATCGAATGATCCATCATTGTTTTATTGCAATTTAAAGATCTATACCTCTGAAAAAAAAACACCCTTTATTTCTGTGTATGTTTGAGAGCTTCGTCAGGAGAGAACTACAGAGGAGCGAAAGCAAAGTGAGATGATCGAACTAAACTTGTAACGCCCAACCGTTATTATATATATATATATATATATATATATATATATATATATATATATATATATATACACATATTTATTCCTTGTGGATCAATTTCACAGAAAAAATATTAAACCTTCCATGTATAAGTATCAACAACTTTTAAGATATGAGACTCTTGAGACAAAAATCGATGTTCTCTTGCAAAAATGAACCTCAAAATTGGGGCGTCAAATAAAAATAGGCGGCAATAAACAAAGAAAATACGTAAAGCTTTAGCAGGATGGACCATCCAGTTGATTTATTTTACTTGCCCCTTCAAAAGGAAGTGATGAATGTTCCTTGCGAATTATAAAGGAGCACAGGAATGAGGCAGATGTGCCCCGAGCGGAAGGAAAGTGGAGAAATGATTGAAACAGCAAAATGAGTACAGTGAACCAACTCTAGCCCTTTGAACGGTGAAAATTTGGGTTGATTATGTCCCAAAACAGAATGTATATAAAATGAATCTTCCTGCTTAGAAAATTAAGAGTGGATGATCTTGAATTCAGAAACATCTTGTTGAGAACACTTGAAATCTTGAGAACGCGCTCAACATTAAAGAAATGTAATAACTCATAAACAACATTCGATTTTTGAGAACGAAGGGTGAATTATTTACGACAACTGCGGTTTTTGCATTTCTTAACTTAGAAAAATTTGGGACCCATATACCTAGAATATCGTAGTATTTCAGAAAGAGAATATTTTATTTGACTGTAAAACAGAACAAGATAAATTTGAAGAAAGTGGAGAGTTGACAATTGAAAATTTCAGTTTAATTTGTAAGAAGGTATATTTCAGAATGTCAAAAGAAAGAAAGAAAATCAAAAATTAAATTTGTTGCGTAACAGAAAGTCGGAGAGATTTATATTCAGTTTCATCAGGTTCGAAGACAAAAATCGAGGTTCTTTTTGAAATTGAAGGGCTTAAATTTTGATATTGGGATGTACGTGGATATGAACATAAAAATTTTCATTCATTTATTTGGCATCGTGAAAATTTTTTTAATTGAAACTATAACTAATTGAAAACAAAGAATATTTTCAAAACATCAAAACACATTGTCAAAATTGACTTCAACAGATTCCCAGAAGTATAGGATAATTAATGATTATTACTATGAGACGAGCTAGGAACTTCCCGAAAATAATAATTCAATTAATGCAGACGATTTGGAAAATTTCAAGTCCGTTTTCTCCAGAGGCACTTATTTGGTTACTGGTTCATCGAAAATGAATTTGAAAAAAAATTCCTTGTCAATTGATTACAAAACTGGAATGAAAAAAGATTTAAAATTGAACTAAATTAACATCTCCTCCAGTAGATATTTTTTCAAACTGAACAGCTCAGGATCAGGAAATTTGGATGAATGAATAATTGAAATTATCTTTAGGAAAGATTGGTACACTAATTAGACAAACAGAGTTTGACGCGTCTAATCGATTATTCCTTCTTCTTTTCAAATTTTATTCAGTTAGATCAATGAATAACCCTATATTTTCAAAGTTGATGCCAAAATGAAAAGGTATTCATTAAAGTTCACTGAAAGTAAGCTAGACTGCTGACTTTCTTTACTTTCTAGTGATAAAATTTGTTCAGATTTTGTTATATTACTTCTATTGAATGGAGAATAACTTCAAAAGGAGCGTCGCCAACACAAAACTTTTAAGTATACTACAATTTAACCTTCATTTGCAAGAACGGACAATTTTATTTATAAATAAATACATAGTGGTCCTGTTTAAGCAAGTTATATATTTTCATTTCAATTTTAAATAAGTTTTAATTGTTCAATGCATTAAATCTCAAAGAATTATCATTTTTTTGCATTTATATTGATGTTCTGAAATATGAATATCTAAATCAACAGGAGCAAACCAAAATCAGATCTGTAAACAATTTAATATAAGACCAGATTTACGACAAATAGCGTCAAACAAACAGTCGAAAAAGAGACGCAGATAAGCGCCGATTAAATTAATCCTGATTTGATTGTTTTCGCTCTTTACGATACGGGGGCGAAGAGGGCTAAGCCGAAACATCCATCTTCCGCAAATATTGTATATCCGATAATTAAAATAAAAGTTTTAATGAATGCGTCAAAGCCAAAATTAATAAGGGGTTGTCGTAATGATACAGCTGAAGACGTTACGAATTTCCCAGAGCGCTGGGTGAATATTAAAACTGACGCAGTGATGAATCTATCAGAATGAGGTGGAGGGTTTTTTTTGATTCATCCGGATTTATTAACGACCGAGCAAAATTAATTCGTTGACTCCGTTGGAAAACTCGAAATCAATGTTTACTTTGAACTTTCATTGCCGCTATCTAGTCGTGTATTTTTCAACGTTTGGACATCGAAAACAAATTATAGTTTAAAATAAATAGATGTACCTACAAACTTTCATGAAAACATGCAGTAAACGATGAAAAAGGTCACAGATGTGGCTGATTGACAATTAACTTCCATATTAAAAAGCGTGGGATGTTTTTAAAAAAGGAACTTATTCCAAGCTTGCCAATGTTTCAAAAGAAAAGTAGCAGATTATATCAAATACCTGTGAATATCAAACTTTGAGAACATAAAATATTTCACTTCATGAAATAATTCGTCAGCATATACTATATAACCTAAGTTAACCATCAGAAAAATGTTTAATGAATATTTTTAGAGAGTTTCTCTGAATTTCCTTATTTTGACACAGCTAACCATAATTGTATAACCCATAGGTTACTATAAAAAAGATATGGATTTTGCGTTTTTTCATTTTAGAATTGGACGTTCTGTTCATGTTGTTTTAGTTTCAAATAATTCAATCCATCTGACATAAAAACCATGACATAAGATTATTATGTGAGATAATAATGGCAATTTATCACAAGCTATAAAAACTTCTTTTGAATGATAAAAAGTCGAGATTTACGTCTCAAATTCATTAAAACCATTATTTATGCCTGAAATGAACTTTGAGTTTTAAAGAATTCACAATATTTGAAACACAGAATTTACAGAACACCGAATATTTCAAAATATATCGTTTCTCGATTTGGAAAGTCTTCAAATTTGCGAATATTAATAGATGTTGAATGTTTTCCTTTGCTCAAACTGAAAAGAACTTTTAATTTGGGTGAAAGATATTCGAAGTGTTGCTTCATTAGTGACTCAAGGAAAGACATATCACATATATACTAGGATTCTTTCAGAATTTTCAGAATTAATTTCAGAAAGTTAATTTTTTTGTGATTTTAAAGGATATAATACAACGTTATGATTTCAACTTGATTTCTCATACTATATAATACCCAAATATTTAAAAAACTTTTGCTTTTTTATGCTGCGGTTCTCAAATCCAATATTTAAAGCCTTAATTTAAATAAATTTAAGTGGTTTTGTGATTTTCACTATCAGTAATATCAAACATGACAATATTGTTTCACCAACACAGTGGTTTCATCATATGTTGATAATAAACTCCGATACTCTCGATACTTCATTTCCAATCGATTAATGATTTATAGTCTTCTTAGTATGCACCTTTAGAGTTTTACTTCTACCGAAAACTATGAACTATGACTTTTGCACATTCAGCGCTGGATAGTTACTATGGTATAATCGATTTCTAATCAATTGCCAAAAAACACCTTTACCTCTTGAACATTGTATAATTTCTCCAAGTATAATGAAAACATTGCTCATTTCTACAGAATTTTTGAATACATTGATTTGTAATCATTGCATTACTATATTATAATGAAACTCAAAATTTGAACTTAGGTAATGAAGAAAAACTCTACCCTTCAGAAGCTAGAGAAATTATCAGTATCTTGAGAAAGAATAACTGATTTTTAACATGTTTTATTTGCAATTTCATTGTATATATTATTTTAAAATTTTTCAATACATTCCAGAAACATTAAGCCAAGTGGTTAATTTGAATTAATATTTTCAGTTCATATTTTTAAAAACGTTTTCAAATAATTCAGCATTATCTTTGAATGAAAGGGAAAATCATTAATAGATTTCTTCTTTTATGTATGTTTCAATGTTTTTAAACATCGAATTATTAAGATCACTGAAATATAATAGAAATTGAATAAGTTCTTCAAATATTTCTATGTACTGATGGAAATAAATCTTGAACTGAATAACTAAACTGATAATAATTGCAAGTCACGAATATTTATCTAGAACTAAGTTCTCATTTCGTTTTTCGTGCCAATCGTAATCAATTTACAAACGCTAACGAAAATCACTATTAACTCTATCCTATATTTAACTCCATTATAACATGAGACCTTACGATATCAGAAACGTCGATAGACAATTGAATTAAAGTTCTTATGTTGATTAATTAATGCACAACATAGGATTCCGTCAACTATTTATGAGTGTTCATTATTGAATTAGCAGGATCATCCTTGACAGAGGGTAATTCAGAAAGGGATATGATTTGAAGTTCTTGATCTCGTTACCGATTGCACTCATCTCAATTTCAATGGCAATCACGAAGCCAATAGGAGCGAGTACCGTAGTGGAACGAAGCGCTTTTATACCGTTTAAACTGTAATAAGGCTCGAATATATGAAATTCCGGCTCTTCTGGAACGATCCATTATGCGAAAGATACTACGAAAAACTCGACACTCTCCATACTGAAAGCCTCGACAACCCATCGAGGCGAAAACTGAAAACGCGGAACGATTCATTCGCAATCTTTTCAAGCTGCATTGAAAATTGTGAAGTGCCCGGCCCATCGGACATATTCCCGAAGGTACAGTGGGATTCTTTGTGAGGCAGCCAGGCAGCGATATAAATTATTCAGGCAACGCAAACCGCGCACTCCTTTCATCCAAATTATCACTTTGCGTCATAATCTCTTAAAACTCTGCGAGGCGGCGTCGGATGGTATATCCGCCCAACCCCGTCATTCCTGCACAATAAACACATCATTAAAATGAGTTTTAGCGTTCTGGAAATCCTCTTCAGTGTTCGCGAACGCATCCCGTCTCTCCTTTCATGATGCGGAACGTGCCCCAGGTACTGGGCGCTTTTGTTTTCGCGTAGTCGTTATTACGTTTTGTTTGGGATTTTTGCGTTTACCTGTGCGACTTTCGAAGCTGCATTATCATGTTTATGCAGGATGTAAACTAAGGATTTCGTTATACGCGTTTTGAGCATAAAATATTGAAGATTGCTGTGCGAATTGTTGAACTTTATCTGTATTTATGACACGAATGTTGTGTACTAGAATTCATACTGCTCTCCTATACTTCAAGAATATAATATTGGGAACGAGGTCATAAAATTGTTTTGTTTCGGTAGGGGTCATGAAGCAAATGACACCTTTTGTCAGAAGAACACTCAAAATGGTGATCCATTTTCCATGTCGTAGAATAGGGTTTTTGCAAACGAAGAGCTCTTATGGCACCGCTGTCTGGTGTTAGTAAGTTCAAGGCAGTAAGTTAATGAAGTACTGAGAACCTGGATAATATGCTCTATCAATTCTTAAAAATGAGCTGAGAGCTCCAGATGTAGTTCCAGGGAGTTAAATCATTCTTTTGGCATAAAGTCAAGTGTTTGAGGAAATATGATAAACAACGCACTTAGCAGCGAAGCTGCATCCGTTAGCCAACATATCCGTGCAGTCAGTTATCGAGGCTAATCGATTTAAAATAGGTCTGGTTGCTTCTGAATGTATGAGAGGTATGTCAAAATGAATCTCAATACCCGTTTCAATGCCAGGCTGGCTGTATATATCCTTTTGGCTGCAGTGCAAAGATACGCGTTTTGTTGTCTACTATGATTGAGAATTTTTGAGTGCATAACGCGTAGTGACTTACTGCTGAGTGCGTGGTAGGTCTAAGGCTATATAACGACAGAACATACTTGTCGCAAAAACATTGATTATTTTTGACACATATGTCGCACATTTACACCTGAGGTGGTCGTAGCAGCTTCAGTTGGACTAGCGACATTCAGTAACAGGAAATTAAAGCCTCCTTGAGGAAACTTTGAATACAAAGAAAACTAGCGAAAACACCTCGACGGATGCAAAAAATGAGATAGTCAAAGAGCAATAAAAAATAAACTGGAATATCAGAAAGGTAACCGACTATCCGGAACCAAGTCCAAAATAGATGAAATCATATCTGACTGAAGAAAAACTTGTTCAATGGCACAGAAAAGAAGAATGTCACACATGTATTCAAATAAGATCGAAAAACAATAAACATGAGATGTTATCGGAGATTTTGCTTAGGACCAACGAGAAGCTAGGTAAATATAGAAATTCATATATCTAAATGTATGAAGCAAGATCGTCTAGAATTAAAAGATATCGATATTATTGAGTTGCAAGCTTTTATTGGCCTATTGATGTACACAGCTGTATTCAAGTCTCACCACGAAGACACAGATTTAATATTTGCTACTGATGGTACCGGAACAGGCATTTTTAGATGCGTTATGTCCAAAAACAGATTTCTGTGCTCACTTCACCGTCTTCGGATTGACAATTATACAGTTTCATAATTCTACGAAAGGTGGAGTTGATGAAATAGATGTGCTCTGTGTATACTTGCAGCCGCCAATCAAGAGGCTGGCCTATGACAATTTTTAATCGGATTTTGGCTATTACTTCCGTCAATTCTCATCTTTTACATGATATACATGTGGGAAGACAAACTGATAGAGGAGATTTTATGAAAAAATTAGCTCGACAGTTGGTATTACAGCATATAAAGTGAAGATTTTGTAACCTAAAATTGCCTCGTGAACTTAAAATGAATTTAGCAAGAGTTCTTGGTTCTGAAAAGCCAGAGACATGTGAAGATGGAGCTGAGGAAGCCAAGACACGAAAGACATGTCTGTGGATCTCGTTTTTTTCAGAAGGTTTGTGTTCTTACTAATTTTTTTCTCTAAGAGTTATATTAGTCGTAAGTGAGGAATACTATTTGTTGATGAAGTTGATTTCCTTTCTATATTCGTTTTTTTCTCAAAATCTTTGATTTTTCATCATAACGCAAGGACAAATAATTTAACTCATCACTTTCTTTGAAAAACTATATAATGTACGCGGCCTTTTAAGCCCCTCATCGGTACTTACGTTACAAAAATGCTCGTCGGTACTTAAAGGTTAAGATACGAAAAGTTTGAGAGTTTTTGGCGAAGAAATAAATCTTAAAACCAATCCCATAATTTCAATTTAATTTAAATTTAATGAAGAATACAACATATTGAGGTTGGCGCAAAAAATAAAGTTTAAACAAATAATTAAATTGAATCCAAAGATAAGAAAAAATGAATTCGATTATATTTCTAAATAAATCAGAAAAAATATGTTTCATTATTGATTATTATTCAGGATAATATAACTATCCTTCGTGATAGTAAATGTGGTAAATAATGAAATGTAGTAGTCAATTTTCTGATATTTCGGTACACTTATTATTTGCAGATGATTAAATGAAAGATATTCAAATTCGTAAAAATATTTTGCCCCTCTAGGAAATGATCTGATAGTGATTCATTCAGTCATTACTTCGTATTGATCGGATTTGGCTGATAATATCATGCTCATGTGCGATGAACGAACACAAAGACGTGAATGCTAATTGATGGATAATCAATACCTGTTCATTTAGTTGTGGTTTTTGAGGATATCATTGTCTTTATAACTAATGATATTCTGCTGTCGTATTGACAATATTTACGTGTTTGTAATTCAATATTATCACTCTTTTGGAAGTGGATTGAACTTGACATATCTGAAACGAAACTCAGTGGGAAATGATATCTAAATGTAATAAAAAAACAAATAATTGCACGACTGATAACTTCCACTTCTCTTGGTGCAAATTTCCCTGAATTCAATAAGCACACCATTGCGTTGTACAAAAATCTACAATATTTAATAGTGTTGGCGTTTACTTGATGTAAATCCATTATAATTGAATATAAACTTAAATTCAAACACTTGAACCTATGATTTACACTTTATTGACTACATAGCATGACGCGATTCGTCGTTACAAACTTCTTCAGATGCTTACAGAATAATCTAGTATAATCTGGGATTATTCTGTAAGCATCTGAAGAAGTCGTTTGTAACGACGAAACGCGTCATGCTATGTAGTCAATAAAGTTTAAGTCATAAGTTCAAGTGTTTGAATTTAAGTTTATATTCCAAAATCTACAAAGTGCAACAAAACATTTGGGAAATCCATTCTGGTATTCCAGGAACGGTCTTCAGTTTCTTGAGCGATTGAGAGGCTGTTCACATCGAATTGGTTTTGGAAAATTTTTGAACTTTCGTTCCGAGATAAAAATTTTGAAATCTGATTCGGACCAGTCTGAGATAAGCGATTTGAGTATATTCAGATGTAAAATTTCATTACTATCTAGTTTAGAATTGATTTCATATGACATATAATGAGTCAGTCAACCGATCGAAATATATTGTCAGCAGATTTCTCTCTTGGAGAATTGTAAAAACGCCTTGAAATGTATTGTATATCTCGAAACAATTGGATAATTCACATATGAAATCCATTATCACATTTGATAATTTAATGTATGCTTCGGACTACTATCCCATTTTAAAGAGACAAATGAAACTAAAATATTAAAATAAATTAAACTCTTGGCTTAATGTTTCACGATTTATTTAACAATATGTATAGTCAACATGTTTCGAGCGTTAGCTCATTTTCAAGACTAAACTACTATAAGAGATGTACAACAAATTTATATCTACAAAATGGATTTGAGTAGGGAGGATAGTTGAAAATCTAATTGTTCATTTACAATTTCTTCTTTTCTCTTCCAAGAACTGCTAATTTCAATTGCTTCCAGAAGGTCTAAACGTTTACCTTTATTACCTGAGTGTAGGCATTTAGTTTTATCATAATCTATGAAGTGATTAGAGCTAATACAATGTTCTGAGAATCCAGTTTTATTAACATTGTACAAAATCGACCTTTTATGTTCATCAACCCGAGTTTTTATTCTTCTACCTGTTTGGCCGATATAAAATGCTGGACATTCATCACAAAAAATCTTATAAATACCGCTTTTGTCTTCAACATTTGTCTTTTCTTTATTATTCACTAAAAGTGACTTAATATTCCTTTTGTTTGTACAAATGGTTTTAATTTCTCTCTTCTTTAATCTTTCGCAAATTTTTTTTTCACTCAGATGAGGTATGAAATTAATAAAATGATATATCATTTTATCTATATTTATAAGCTATCATTTTATTAATTTCATACCTCATCTGAGTGAAAAAATTTGCGAAAGATTAAAGAAGAGAGAAATTAAAACCATTTGTACAAACAAAAGGAATATTGAGTCACTTTTAGTGAATAATAAAGAAAAGACAAATGTTGAAGACAAAAGCGGTATTTATAAGATTTTTTGTAATGAATGTCCAGCATTTTATATCGGCCAAACAGGTAGAAGAATAAAAACTCGGGTTGATGAACATAAAAGGTCGATTTTGTACAATGTTAATAAAACTGGATTCTCAGAACATTGTATTAGCTCTAATCACTTCATAGATTATGATAAAACTAAATGCCTACACTCAGGTAATAAAGGTAAACGTTTAGACCTTCTGGAAGCAATTGAAATTAGCAGTTCTTGGAAGAGAAAAGAAGAAATTGTAAATGAACAATTAGATTTTCAACTATCCTCCCTACTCAAATCCATTTTGTAGATATAAATTTGTTGTACATCTCTTATAGTAGTTTAGTCTTGAAAATGAGCTAACGCTCGAAACATGTTGACTATACATATTGTTAAATAAATCGTGAAACATTAAGCCAAGAGTTTAATTTATTTTAATATTCAATTATGTTTCACCAAGAGTTAAGCGAGAATTCAATCTCATTAAGAAACTAAAATATCTATAGATAATAAATTATAAGACAGGAACTCAAGTTTCATGTAACGGGTGTTTCTTTAGAGGTATAGAACTTGAAGTTGGCATTACTGTTGAAGATGGCGACCGATTTAACAGCTGATAAGTGATTTGTTCTCAGTTTGGTTTGACAATTCATCATGAATAGACTCACGCCTGAACAACGCTTTCAAATAGTGCAATTTCATTTCGAAAATAATGGTTCTGTGCGGAATACGTATCGCGCACTATGTCCATTTTATCGTCGACAAAATCGTCCATCAGAGCAGTTAATTCGATTAACCATGGAACCACGTTTTCGCACCACGTTTACTCTTATTGATAACTCACATTTCTAGAGACGCCGTACGGTGCGTACAGAAGAAGCTATTGCTAATGTAGAGCGTAGCATAGAGGAAGACCCGAATGAGTCCATCCGCCACCGAGCACTGGAATTGGATCTGTGTCCATCCACATTATGCTTGGATCTTGGTTTGCGTGCTTACAAAATCCAACTCGTGCAAGAATTGAAGCCAAACGGTCATCAATCAAGGCGTAGTTTCGTCGAATGGGCCCAAAACGAGATTGCCGTTGTTCCAATTTTCATAAGCGAATTTTGGTTAGCGGTGAAGCGCACTTCTGGTTGAATGGCTACGTCGACAAACAAAACTGCCGCATTTGGAGTGAAGATAATCCTCGAGTGTTATGTCAAAACACAGTTACATCCAGAAAAACTGACTGTTTGGTGCGCTTTATGGGCTGGTGGAATTATAGGTCCGTACTTCTTCGAAAACGATGATGGCCAGAACGTTACAGTCAATGGTGATCGGTATAGAGCCATGAATACTAACATTTTCTTTCCTGAATTGAACAACCATGATGTCCAGGAACTGTGGTTTCAACAAGACGGCGCAACATGTCACACAGTTCGTGCCACAATCGATTTATTGAAAGACACGTTTGGTGACCACCTAATTTCACGTTTTGTACCTGTGAATTGGCCTCCGAGGTCTTGTGATTTAACACAGCTAGACTACTTTCTGTTGGGCTATGTAAAGTCATTGGTCTATGCGGATAAGTCACAAACGCTTGACCATTTGGAAGACAATAGTCGCTGTGTTATTGCCTATATACGATCACAAATGCTGAAAAAAGTCATCGAAAATTGGACGTCCAGATTGGACTACATCTGAGCCAGCCGTGGCGATCATATGCCAGAAATCAAATTCAAAATGTAATTCCATAAGATTATCTTTCGAATTAAAAAAAATCTATTGCAATCTAAACTTCTAAACCTCTAAAAAAAACTTCCTTTATGAGAGAATTTTGTGAAATTTTTTCAAGTGTTTTGAGTTGTGCAGTAAAATAAATGACAGTAGTATATTATATTACATTATCACCTATAAATTATTAATTCTTTGTCGATTCGTTGACTAATTTTCAATGATCAAAATTGTATTAATTATATTTTCTAATGCCTACAGGCAGTTTACTTCGATAAAATGATATTTCAATCCTTTCAAACTGTAATTTTTTATCTAAGAATTTATGAGAACATCATCTACATATTTGTCAGTTTTGTGAGAAGTTCTGCGTATAATTTTCATCGACTGCATCAAATTGAATCGTCTTAAAAAGACCAGGAAACTGATGGGAATCCGGTATTGACTGGAGAATTGAATTAAGCTTCACTTCGGAACCATGTACAAATTGATCAGACTCAATCTCTCGATTCGTTGGTTACGAATTAGGCTTTCCGCTACACCGAACTGAAATAAAAAAGGGAGGCACGAAGGGTTGAAAGAAGTCGGGAATAATTTGTTCCCGTAGAAACCAGAGAAATTTTAAAATATGGTGAAGTAAGGAAAAATATTCTCATCTAAAAATTCTTTTCCAAACGATCTCTAATTTACGTGTAGTATTCCATGATTATCAACACAATTATAACAATATAAAAGATATTGTCTTTTTTTTACGAGAGCAGAGCTGGAACCACCTGAATTCCTCTAATTGTATTATTCTAATATCAAAAAACTTATTTTAAGAAATGAAATCAAGTTACCACGAGCTTTTCATATGAAACCGCTTATTCTTAATGAGAAAGTGGAAGAATTTATAAATTATTCAATGTATTTTGATGAATTTAGTGTGATTTTATCACAATATTCATGAAAATTCAATGAAAAAGAATGGAATTCTTCAGTCCTTTGTAGATCTGTAGGTTTCATGAAGAATACTCACATATTACAACACGAACAGACGCCATCAATACCGATTTCAGCATAATATTCAACAAAATCAATGTGCTTTTCATCTTGTATGAAAGTAAAGATATGGGCTCTTCTTATCATTCAATTCCTTCAAACAAATGAAGATAATGCAGGATTCTTGAATGAACATTATCTGCTTCTTCTGGTATTCCCCAGAGATCTCGTATTGGTCCTTTAGTTATCATCGGTTATATCCATTAGGCAACCGTTACTATATGTAAAGCCTATTATTAAGCTTACTCATTTAATTATTTTTTCAGTTCTTCATATAACCGGAGATTTCATTAAAATAGGAAATAGGAGCAGCACACGAGATCCTCACGATGTCGAAGGAATGTTTACATGTTGCACTATCACAGTCTACAACACATATGCCTGGAATAATTCTGACTTACAGATTTTTTTGACATGTGAAACCTGCATGGATATATTCTACAACTTTAAATCATCCTACAGATTGTTGAAAATCGACAAATTTCACATACAAAATTCTAATGTAGGTATTCATCAGTGTACTTTAAACTTTTGCGGCATAATGTTATGCAAAGCAACGCTTCCGATTTATGCCAGAAAGAATATTCCAGCACGCGAAGAAGTAAACCATCAAAATAATGAGCTTCCGTGAAATCGGAACTCTTCGAAACACTCCGATTCATTATAACTTTGCAGGAGTCGTCAATCTAAACAGCCGGCGTAATAAATCCCGTCCTTCTCTTCCCTCAACCCAACCACCGCTAGCACCCCGAACTTCATTATTGGATTTTCAAAGTGACAAGCACGAGAGTGCAAAACCAGCCTCGACCGGTTTCGTCGATGCCCGATTCGCAGCCGTTCTCGAAGTTTCGCTGCACTTCCGGTTCCGCACCGGGTTCGCGTTTCCGGCGTAGCCAGCCACCGACCGGAGGAATCATTGGGCCGAGAACAAGATGGACTAATTGCGTCAAAAGGCGGATGAAATGTCTCATTTCTCTATCCCGCATCGAGAATGATCATCTGGTGTATCGATTTCCAATAAGTTGAATAACTTGCACTTTGTGTTTCACGAAGAATTAATTAAATGCAATATGTTTTAATTTGGAGTAATTTTTTTCAAAATTGTCTTCGATCGAAATGACTTCGAAATTCATCATTTGTGATTTCAAATCTTCACAACAATTAATTATACAGTTAACTTGCTTCAGTATTCGCAGAGACATACAATAGGAAAATTATTGTTTCCTAGTCTTGAAGTGACCCCTATTGAAAATTTTGGCATCAGGTAAAATATTGAAGAAGTTACTAATGTAAAATGCCTTTAATTGATGAGCTTTTTGAGCGAAGATTATTCTCCGTTACAAAGGTTTCGAGATATATAAACAAAATTTGGATGTTCAAACCATGGCCCGAGTGACCATTGGAAAATAATGTATAAAATAATGATAACTTCTAAATATTGTTCCCACAAATTTTGCAAAGATCGAATGAAACATCTCAAAACTGATAGACTGTCTCAAAACTTGTCCAATCAAGGTAGATTAAGAATTGAGCAATGAAGAATTGCAAAGAATGAATGAGAATAAACTCATTGATTCTTTGACTCTACGAAATGAGAACTTACAAAAGTATTTAAGAAACCATACATACCTACAGCTTTATAACTTTTCGCATAATCCATTAATTTTATTGTTTAGAGATGAGGAGTGCTATTTCCCCACAAGGAAACTTCCCCCTGACAAGGCCTTAATCTGCCTACTCCTTGTCAGGGGGTTGATTAGTTGCCGACTGATGGACAACCAATTTAAGGCCCAATTCTCCCGATTCCTGGAAATCGGTATGAAAGGGTTTCAGTGCTGACAAGGCCTTAATCTGCCTACTCCTTGTCAGGTGAAAGAGTTGACTTCTGATGAAGAACTGAATTTATTGAGAAAATATTAACGTATTTATACATAAATTGAAACTGCTTAATCGCTAAAATGAAGTTTATCACACTCATGCGAGTATGGTGAACCCATTATATTCGCAGTAGTTGCGTTAACCTAGATACTTATATACATTATAATAAAATATTTCCCTATTCTAACTATATAAATCTGTTCAAAATCTTCAAGGTTCTGAACATGCTGTGAGGCTCCGAGAATCTAACAACAAGTGCTTAATCTCGACGACTGTACTAAATGTACAGCTAAATTCGGTTCTATTATTAAATTGTGTATAGAAAATCTGTTCGAAACCTCAAAGATTTTGAACATTTATATTATTCAATTATAAATTTCGTCGTTGTTGCCAAATAGACAACATTTGCTTCCTAGTCTCACTGATAGGTAATTCAAAATCTTCCCAAATATTTTCTGCACAAATATTTAGTCTAGAAAAGAGAGTTATTCAATTTATAGTTATAAGTCTGAAACAAAAATTAAGACCATAGCAGTAAAAATGTTCCTTGAAATATCTGAAAATTTATGAGATTATTCCTAATTGTATGTATGGTATAATTGAAAACACTTGGCTAAAAACCTGAAAATTCCTTAATAAACTAGACTTAGTACCTATTTATATTTGGAACTTTTGTTGTCTGAGTGTGAAGCAATAGGAATATTGTCTACAACAGAAATAAATAATATGAAATGAGAATAAATGAATTGATCATGAAAAATAATAATCCATATTTCGCACATAGCTAGCATACAATTGAATATACAAGATCGTTTGTCTTTGAAATCCATGTTTCTACGGGATGCAACTTTATTAAACGTCTCATTGTATAACTTCAAACCTCTATGAATCTAATTATTTTGATAGTTGAAGTTCGTACTAGGTGTATCCAAATGAAAATTGTTTCTGAATCGAGTGTTATAATCATGTAGGTATATCGCCAACAAATCTATTATTTAGTTGTATATTGGTGTTTGTTGAAACCTTTCATACGGAAAAAATAATAGTTTCCGTAAAGTGGAAAAATACTATTAATTTTATGAAAAATGTTAATCTTTATAATCAAATTTGACATTTGACAGTCCGTTATAATCTATATTTGTAATTATCATTTACTATGAACCATGTACTAAATCGAATGTATTTCCGCTAATAAGCCTAAGTGGTTGATGCGGGTAATTTGCAAATAAAAGAAAATAGTTTCAAGGATCAATTCTTAATAGTTTTGTAATTTTCAACATTTATGTTTTACCTTGCATATCTCTGCGTCCTAAGGCGAAACGGAGTGGCTCATTCCGTTTTCTTGTGGAAGTTAGATCAAAAACTATGAATGTATAATAAAATAGGAATTTTTGGTGAAGTTGAATTCGCTGATCTCTTAGTGCAGCATGATTTAAAATTAACTGAATAGTGAATCATTCTGGGATACATAGACAATTGGCCAAATGTCTTTATTAAAAATATGTGAATATGTGGTTTGATATTCATTGAAATGGAAATCAATGTTTCATAATTCAGGTCAGAATTTGAAAAATTCTTGATATATAGCAAGGCTGTATACATAGTATGTGTAATTTGACTTTCAAAAAACCAGGTTTATTGTATACTTCAAACAAAATTACAGATGTTCTAAAACGGCGAATAAAACGCTGGATGAAACACAAAATCTTCGATGAAATTGTAGCCGTACATTGTGAATATATACCGTAATTTCTCTGGCATTGCTCCCAAGCGAATGCATTTTTTTATTACCCAAACCTCTGGCATTCTGGGGGAATACTTCCACCCCTTTATTGGGGTCATAAATGCACGCATGAGGCTGCTGGGTGCCATATATGGACTAACCCCACACTGGCGCAGATTAAGACCTCAGTACGAGTATAATTCCTATGAGTGAGAATTGAGATCAGCTTGATGACTTTAATTCGACGGAAAGGAAATTTAATCAAGAGCTCTGGAATTTGCAAGGACAGGGGTGGCACTCTTTGATACTTATGCTTAGTGCTGGTTAAATTCTTGGAAATTTCTCGTTAGAAGGTTAATTTTTACTACGTTGTCAAATTTGATCACTCTACTCGAATAATAATTATTCATTATAAAATTGAGAAAAAAGCCATAATCACAAGTGCTTTTTTTTGAATTAGTAGACGTGTATTCAATTCAATTTGTATAACTGGGAATACGTGTTGATTTCCGCTATAAAGTGGATTATATGATTGAAATAAAGTTATGGTGTGAATTTAAAGATTCCACATAAGATATAAGACTTTTTCATGTTTCAATTAATGGGCGATTTGATTGACAATTTAGTTGTGTTTTCTTCTCTATTTACATTTTGGTATCGCTTTGTATTATTGGACCCATTCGGAGTCTCTTTAAGAATTTTATAATTCCTCAAAATACATGCCAGATGCATACATATAGACTCAGTTCGGAAATTAGTTGTGATACTCATATAGTAACCTAATTATTTGCCAAGAGCTAATTTTATTACATAATTTATACTATCATTACTGTAGTACTTAATTGCTGAAAATGAAATTTTACTTAACACGTGAAGTGCAGGGATAGGTTGTGACGACAAAAGCAATTGATGATTAAATAGACATTTCACTATGGCCCCTTTTGTCGAAGTTATAAAGAAATATATAAATATATAAGTTATATAAAATATATATTAAAACTTGAAAAGTATATACAAAGTTATATATCTATACAAAATATCACGAAAAATCTTGAAGATTGAAATTGAGTTAGGTTGTTGTGACTGACCATTATTTGGGTCAAAATTGCATTGGTCCCCTTTACCGGAAAAAAATTAGAAAAAAACATAATTCATTCCCGACAGGAACAAATTTTTTTGTTCGATGAATTTTTCGAGCATAATCAGAATCGAAATAATGAAATTTTATGCTTGTTTCGCAGTTTCATTGTAGGGGATTCGAGGGGGATTATGTCGATTTCAGTTTTCCCTTCCCGTTTTCCCTGTTTGGCTAAATAGAATTATCATTTCGCGTTTCCGTACTGATAGCGTCGGGAAAAACCCCGTTTTGAGTCACGGTTTTTGCGTCCGGAACGAAATTAGTAACTGGAAAAACGAATTCGACTGACCCGGTTCGGAAAATTGAATTTTTGCGGACGAGGATCGGAATTTGGTCGACGATGAGTTCGTTAATTGCGATTGCGATGTGCGCTTGATGACTTTTTTGAATACGCAGTTGTACTTTTACCTCCGAAATCTCTTTCTGGTTGATCCTCAACAATCACATGATGCTTATGTGTGTTCTCAATGATACAATGACAGGAAAAACATTTCATGAATATCAGAGTAGGCATGACTTCAGTAACACTAAAATACAATGTTTATTGGTTAAAACCTGAAGCTTAGGATATAAAACACTCATTGATTTTTTTATTAAGAGTGTGATTAAAATTTTTCTTTATGAAATAAATATTAATCACATGACGTCACCTTTGAGTAAACACGCACCAAAGTGACATCTCGTACTGTTAACTTCCACTACGACTGTGTTTTTATTTATTCATTGTGTTATTAAATTCCACGATTTGAGTGTGAATGTTATTAAAATCGAGTATAAAATAACACGAGTCATTGTTCAAGGTTTTACTGAAGCAGCGCTAATTTGCCTAAAAGTGACATACTAATGTTGGGAGAGTTTTCGGCATAGAATAAAGATTTTTGTTCAGCAGAATTTAGAAATGTTGGAACTTTCATGTAAGTATATTAATAATAATCAAAAATATTACAATTTCAGTTATAAAATAATTTTCTAAAATATACTTGTATATTTTGAATATGTTTAGATATATAGTAGAAAATGTATTTCGTATGTAATATAATGTATCAGGTTATTATTAGGGTTATTTTTACTATTGCTCATGTATTTGTATAATGCTTCTACTCTTCATTTATAAATTGATTTTTCTTTTAGGTGATCCTATGGTGATCACGCTATTATATTCCACATAATTATCCATGACATTTGGTAACTGAAATTAATGAATGAAATACCTTACGAAATAGACCTCGAGACAGATTTTTTATATTTTTACATTTAGTCCTCGTACGAAATAGTATTACCAAATACTATATAACGAACGAACGAACACAAATAACTTATCAGACTTATGCACTTTTGAATTCATATTTAATAACACAAAATAATCGAATTATTGCACGAGCTCAGCGTCTAGTTGTTAGTTTACTTAACCGTGACGACACAGGCGACGCCATGACACTGACAAGCGTTTTAGGTAAACAAGTAAATTTATATTTTAAAGCTGCATTTTGTTCCTAATAAACTCTTAATTTCAGTAGAAATATCTTATTTATTTTGAATAGTATATATTTGTGGAAATTTTAGGTCCGTTTTTCAAAAACTGTCATCATGCCTATTGTTCTTAATGACTGAAGTTGACGTCCTTTTGGAGTTGGGTAAATAAGCATCTGTTAAAGCATCTACAACTGTTGTTCAACACGCTCCAATATATCAAAATACTCATATTGTGTTTGAACGTAGCAAAACTTCTTATCCCAATGTCATAATAGAATGAGTTTTATCTTGAATAAAGAACAAGCAGCAGCTACGGCTTCTCATATTAGTATCACAAGGCTTGAAGTAGAAGTCTCAATTATAGAAGGTCTCGAATCTTCCTCATCAGTGAGCGTGTTACTATCCACTACAGATCTAATTTGTTCCGTGAACTTGATTATTGTGGACTATAATTGTCCAGTTACTCTAAACAGAGGACCTTCCACCGACAAACATTCAATATTGAACTGAATTTTTATTAATCTCTAGGTTTTATTAAATTATTATGAAAATCTATAAACAGAATTTTTTATATGCACTGAAATTAATCGAAATATTTCGTGCCTGATTTTGTATTTCTGTATTTCACTTACGATAAAGCAGTTGTAATGAACTTTATTGGTTCTAATTAAACGAAACATGTGGTCGAAATTATAAATGAATTTATAGTGTTTTTTTACTCTCTCTCTCGAAAAAATAATGTACAAATTGATATTGTCTTTTATTATCCAGTTTTTTGTCATTCAGTCAAGCTAATGTTGGATGAAAGTCCAACATCAATTTGCTTACATAACTTTAAACAATTTTTAAACAATTTGTTTACATAATTTTCGAATACAACTTCGGAAATTGAAATAAATTCGTTTGATGTCCCTAAGGAGGATGGAATATTGGATTAACACATAAAATACTACCTATATTAAATTGAACAAATAGTATTGAACATTCAAAATATAATTCAATATTTGGCAGTCCCAAAAATCACCATATTTATATGCAGCAAAAATGACTGAAGTAGATCATATTTTCCATATTATATCCATTCCCGAACCCATTCCATATTCCATTAAAAGCCAATGGTTCGCGTCATAACTCCCTTTAATTACGGGGATTACCGCCCGTCACTCTGCGAACAAGAAATAAATCAGAGTTGGCTGGGCGATAAAAGGAATCGACCCATGGCCGATCGATTGGGAAAACTCCGCAACGTTATTTATTAGCAGTTAATTTTAAGGAGTGTTCGATTTTACGAGCTCGACCGTTTTCGAATATCGCGCCTCGTTTGTCGTGGGGTGCTATTTTTCGCCTTGCAAACTTTTGTTTTCGTTTGTTTTAAGTAGCAAGCCGACGAAGTCTGTGACTTCTTCTGAAGTGGACGTTGAATTGACGATCTCGTTCTCTCAACCGTCGGTTTATAATCAACACCTTTGTGGTTCAGTTCAACTCTGAGTTTCCTCGATGAAGACAATCTATCTATCCATTATAGAGGTTTCATAGGGTTTATAATAATTTTTTACTAAAACTACATCGTCTATTAGGAAGATCATAACGAGCAATTTCCCTTTTTTTGGAATATTCTGTTTTTCAATGAATTGCAAATTGCTCCTATTGGAAGTAGATTTTTACGGGTTCAAACTAGTCAGCTTTCGGTTGAGGTAACCAATGTCTGAGGTATTCGAAAGAAAAATCTGCAATGCCTGCCTTTTAACTACGTACGGAAATCTCCAGAAATAATTTCTACCACATTTGAGATAGTACTTGTTTCTTCAACAAAGGGAGAGACGTGAGTGTTAAAATTCAGTTGATTCCGCAATTCGAAAAAGTGCGTTGAAAAGAGCATCGAAACTCAACTGCTTTTATACATGCTGCAGCTGATTTGCAAACTAGGATTAAAGAGCGCTGTATAGTTTTTTCAAGGAGTTTGATGTTCCTCTGAATGCACGAAGTAGTTAATCTCGAAAGTTGATACTATTTGTTTTCGACAACATTTGAAAACTAACATGAAGCAGACAGCTCCATGAGGGTTTTTTGAATTATTTTGATCTTTCGCATAAAAATCTGAGTAAAGACTGATAAGATAGAATAACCTAGGCAGACGAAACAATGGTGATGGACGGTCATCCAAAAATAAGAGAAATAGAAACACAAGAACGGAAAATTCTCGAAACGGCATATGGATGAAAAGATCTCAGATCAAACTTCATCAAAAGACAAATAAAATAACGGTAGAAATCAGAAACGTTGAGCAAAGTTTTATGCACATCTCTAAAGGATAAAAATTGTCCAGGACAGCAAATAATGTACTCGATATAATAACAAACAGTAAATATTGGCTAAAATAAATCCGAAAGGATCTACAACAGATAAATATAAAAATATCGACGATCGTACGCAATGTCGCTATGAAACCGCACATGTTAAGCGCCAACCTAGAATGAGATGGATAGATGAACGGAAGAAGAAGTATTCTGAAAGGACAGCGTTCTTTTGGGTGGCAGAAAAATGAAGCCAACTCACTAAACATTTTGAATTCAAGGTCAATAACTCTTCAAATGAGGAATGATCGCTATAATAATATAAAAATATAGATAGATCAGTGATTGATTATTCAGTTACTGATAAAAAGTGATCAACTGAAATCATTTTTGACAAACGACTAACAGAATATTTATTTATTCTTTTGTTCATGAAATTTTATATTAGACTATGCCGAACGAATATCTCTGTATTAATTTTCTTCGAAGAAAACGATGTCCTCTAACAAATGGGGAAATACACAGATGATATCAGCTCTTCTAGTAACATCTTCACTGAAAGGCATCTGGTGGGTTTGCAAAGCCAAAGGGAACCTGGTATAACCCTTTCAGGAAACACTGATTGGAAGCTTTGGGATTACTACACAATTTCGGCCACCAAATGAACTTCCCATTCAACAGCGGAAATTACAAGTATATATTTATTCCCATCTTCGCGGCTCAAAGAGACACCGAAAGGGGAGCAGTGAGCCCAAACGCAGAAAGCCACGTATTGAAAGGAAAAGCAATATAATGAAACGAATGTAATTGCAAATTGGAATCTGGCTGCAGAATGTAATCCATCATCGTATGTCTCTGCTCTGGCACTTCGAAAGAAAGCAATTTGGACGGTGAATGTGCGGATGGGGGCACGGATTCCTATTTCCCGATAAGCCTTACGCGTATATGAAAATCTCGGCTATGCGATATGAGATTCCTATCGAATTGTGTTTTCGAATAATCCCCCGTGTCGATGAGCGTTTTGGGAGATCGGTAGGAATTAATCTGAATTCGACGAAATGCCTTTTGGCACTGCATTTCATCATCGCCGATTCACATCACAAAACTTACTATTTATATTGTGAAAATTGATTCCGACGTCAAACATTATTGATAGGTTATCAAGATGGAGCAGTTGATACACATACTTACACACACACACACACACACACACACACACACACACACACATAGATATATATATATATATATATATATATATATATATATATATATATATATATATATATATATATATATATATATATATATATATATATTTATATGTATATATTTAACGAATAAAAAGTTTTCTTGCGGGAAAAAGTATAAACAACAGCATAAGAATATTTTGTTTTTGATTCCATCTCCAGGTTCGTACACCTTGAACTTGGCTAGGCCGTTCTGAAGAGAGCCAATAAGCTCGAACCACGTGTGAAGGGCTGCTTCTCATTGAGATGCGGGCTATGCCAATAGTTATGTTCCAGTTGTTGTTTATGTTTTTCCAGCAAGAAAACTTTTCATTCGTTGAAAACTTTCTCGGTTGAAGACTCTGTAAAGGTTAAATAGTCGCCACAAAGGCGATATGTTGAGCAAATCCCCAAACCTGGAAAGTTCATGTGGAGGCCTAGCAGTGGAGACTTCATTTACAGGTGTGTTCTTTTGTTGTTGATTCCATCTCCAGGTTCGTACACCTTGAACTTGGCTACGCCGTTCTGAAGAGAGCCAATAAGCTCGAAACACGTGTGAAGGGCTGCTTCTCATTGAGATGCGGGCTATGTCAATAGTTATGTTTCAGTTGTTGTTTATGTTTTTCCAGCAAGAAAACTTTTCATTCGTTGTAAATTTTCTCGGTTGAAGACTCTGTAAAGGTTAAATAGTCGCCACAAAGGCGATATGTTGAGCAAATCCCCAAACCTGGAAAGTTCATGTGGAGGCCTAGCAGTGGAGACTTCATTTACAGGTGTGTTCTTTTGTTGTTGATTCCATCTCCAGGTTCGTACCCTTGGCTACGCCGTTCTGAGCAGAACCCATAAGCTCGAAACACGTGTCAACTGCTGCTTCCAATTGACTTGCGGGCTTTAAAAATAGTTATCTTTTTGCTATATTTACCCGTATATATATATATATATATATATATATATATATATATATATATATATATATATATATATATATATATATATATATATATATATATATATATATATATACGCTATCAAATTCTTTCATCATAACTTTCTTTGGATAATTTATTTGACAAATTATTCAAAAGAGCATTAGAGCAGAGCTGGCTATGTGAAGCATGAACAATGCGATGTCTTCATTTTCCTTCTAAGGATCAATGTAAGAAAATATTGGAATATCCATTCTCTTTCTAGGGATAAATGTTAGAGAATATTGGAATCGATGCTTACATTTATTGAAATATGTTGTGTGTGTGTGTATGTGTTGTGTGTGTGTGCACGCTTCTAGGTAAACTTATTAATAAATTGAACTAATTTTTAAAATTTCAAAAATATTTCAATTATTGTCCGCTACAATTATGTTTCGCTATACAATACCTTCATCAGGTGGAGTTTTCATCCATCTGATGAAGATATTATATATCGAAAGAACATTGTAATGCACATGGTATGAAATATTTTGGAATTTTAAAAATGTATGTAATTTATTAATAAATATATGATATATAAAAATGAAAAAAAAGTTTCAATCCATTCATTTTGTGAGAAGTAATGAGAATTGTTACAAAATTTCACCGGAGTCTCAGGCATTTTCAACTGATTCGTGTGACATTTCTTGATTTGAAGATACAACACAACTAAATACTTGCTTAATTTCAGATCTCCCCATTATTATAATATCAATGGCGGGGGTATTTGACTGGTGTTTGCGCAGGTTATAGTTATGCGACTTCATAATTGTGTTTCCTTGTTTTCTTGATAATACGCGGTTGTCGGGCTGTGCTTTATTTCTTTTGTTGGTCTCATAAAATATTCAAAAACTTTTGGGATACCTGTTGCATCGTCGCTTTTGTTTACTTCTGCTTGTTGTTCTTGAACTGCTTGATGTCCTGACGTCACGTAGTCCCATAAAAAATATTATATTCAATGTTTTCTTATTTTTAGCGATATCATAAGACTTCTCCTTTATATATTGTATTTTGAACGAAATGTTATCAAGTCGAATCATTCAATTAAATTAACTCCAATTCGTTGAATATGGATATGATTCGCTCAAGAATCAGACTGATTGAACATAATTCACGAATTGAAGTTCTTTTTCTATCATCAAAAATGAGAAAACACGAAATCAACAAACCTTTATGGAATTTTAAACTGATAAATTCATTTGTTTGGAGCCAGTATGACGTCAGACTTAGGCAGTCCATTGGTATGTCCTATCGAAGAATGCGTTCTTCAGTATGTTATATATAACTGAATTCTCATTTGTTGGCATCTCTGAAATTGAAATACACATTTCGAATATTCTGATCAATAGGCAGCAATATCATTTCGGCGATGATATTCCTACATAAGCTGATGAATTACCACCAATTATTGAAAGAGCAAACTGATATAGCTTATTCACTATGTTTTTCCTTACCGGATACCGTAATAATCAATAGCTAGCTAATAAATCCGAAGATTAAATCATAAAACTTTCAGGAAACCAGCCTATAGACGTATATAACCCTCCACCATCATCGTTACACCTTGAAATATACGCGTAGGCACATAAAAGTGCTCAAATATTTATGGATCGGAGGCCAGTCCCCACAATTTGTAATAGTTAATAAATCTGTTAGGTGTATGCTGCTATAGGTGATATTTGGCTGCTCTTGCAAGGGTCGTATATGTAGACCCTCTGATTTCGGCAATGCCGCATTTAGGCGGATAGTTAGCCCGCGGAGGTCGTACGTGTCTTCAATACCGATGCGCCACCTTTACCGCTTGTTAACCGCTTACATTTTGTATGCCGCTGGCGTGATGGCACGTTTACTGAGGCCGAAAACCTCTATCTTATGTCAGCGACGGATTCAGACTACCACTAGACGAAAATATAATAAATATATATATATATATATATATATATATATATATATATATATATATATATATATATATATATATATATAGGTTTTTTTTATTCGATTGACAAGAATTTTTTTTTATTCGAGAGATAAACTTGTGGCATTACATTTTAAATATGGTTTCTGGCATATGACCGCCACAGCTGGCTCGGATGTAGTCCAATCTGGACGTCCAATTTTCGATGACTTTTTCCAACATTTGTGGCTGTACATCGGCAATAACACGGCGAATATTGTCTTTCAAATGGTCAAGCGTTTGTGGTTTATCCGCATAGACCAATGACTTTACATAGCCCTAGTAATAATGTGGCACGAGCTGTGTGACATGTTGCGCAGTCTTGTTGAAACCACAGCTCCTGGACATCATGGTTGTTCAATTCAGGAAAGAAAAAGTCAGTAATCATGGTTCTATACCAATCACGATTGACTTTTGTAAGCACGCAAACCAAGATCCTTCCGCAAAATCTTCCACAAAGTGGATGGGCACAGGTCCAATTCCTGTGCTCGATGGCGGATGGACTTATTCGGGTCTTCCTCAATGCTATGCTCTACAGTAGCAATAGCTTCTTCTGTACGCACCGTACTGCGTCTCTGTGAATGCGAGTTATCAATAAAAGTAAACGTGGTGCGAAAACGTTCCATGGTTAATCGAATTAACTGCTCTGATGGACGATTTTGTCGACAATAAAATGGACGTAGTGTGCGATACGCATTACGCACAGAACCATTATTTTCGAAATAAAATTGCACTATTTGCAAACGTTGTTCAGGCGTGAGTCTATTCATGATGAATTGCCAAACCAAACTGGGAATACATCACTTCTCAGCTGTTAAATCGGTCGTCATCTTCAACAGTCATGCCAACTTAAAGTTCTATACCTCAAAAAAAAAAAACAACCTTTATATATATATATATATACATGTATAATTATATTTAATTTATTTTTGATTTGCTAATCACTAATGTGCTAGATGTGTTCATATCGGTTTTAGGTAATTTACTTTGCAATGCCAAAATTTTTATTTCTTCGATTGAATCGGGAATTTCCACATTTCGAAAGCAGTTGACTCAAACTGAAAATAATTAGAAGTACACTTCATGAATCAAGGTACCCCTTTTAGAACAGTTTTGTGCAGTATTTATATCATTGCACAAAATGTATGAAAAAATATAATACATTAAGATGTGATAATTTTGCGATGGTATAAGCATAATTTCCTATGAAAATGAAGATGGTTACAATTATATAAAAACTGAGCGTATCACATGATTCAGTCTTAAGATGTGCATTGCAATACCTGAATCGTACGAATTTATATTTTGTATTATCATGAATAATGTGTTTCGAAGACAGGTCCGTCCCTGTCACGATCCCTGTAGTAAGTTAACGCCAAAGTCCTGAAGATTTTGTGCACGTGCTCCTGGAGTTACACCCGCCAACCTTTTTGGCGAATCATCTTCAACAAATTATGAATATTGATGTAGGTTGGTAATTGAAAGTTTGATGTGTTCTAGAAATGTTGTTTTTATATAGGTGTGTGTGTGTGTGTGTGTGTGGAATATCGGCATTCATCATTCCAATACTTGGGTGCCACTTGCCGATGTTTTATGATTCTTGTTCAGAAGCTCAATACCAAAAAATTCAACGAATTAATGCGTGTGGAAAATTCTGAAATATTCGTAGCTAACAAGGAATAGATTGAACGCTAATAAAAACACTGGGGACCAATTTTATACCTATTTTTTTTTTATTTTTTGTATAAACACAATTTAAATTTCAATATTATAAAAACCTTTGTATGAATAGAATATTTTAATATGTTTGGTTGGTACCCACTTTATTTTCCTCTGTTTGCCCATTTTGTATGACTTTTAGAGTAAAGAGAGAGTACCATGTAGTTTAAAAACTTGGCGCGATAGAGAAAAATTGATAACTATATTGAATTCAGATACCAAAATTAACTCACAAACAAGTCATAGATCTAAGACAACAATATTGCTGTACCCCAGTGCAATAGATCATCAATCCAACAATTGAATCCATGGAAAATTTGAGACAAGTTTTCGAATGTATATTAATTTGTGCGTTCTATCTCATGCAAAACTCCCATTAGCAAATTTTATTCTGCTTTGTATTCAATGAAGTTACTTTTATATTCAACTATTTATTCAGGTTGGGGCATTTGAGAGAATATCTGATTTGAACTGGCATTTAGTAGGTATAGAAAACAGTAAGACAACGAAACTCTTTCTATTTATCTCTGATATAAGATACTATTTTTATTTCAACCGAGTTTGAAGCATTTGCTGAGACACAAAATGTAGAGAATTCTGATCGGCTTGATATAACCAATTTGAGGAACTTTCCTTTCTTCTTAATGGTGATCATTGACCATAAGTACTACTATTCCTAATTTTTTTAGAGGATTTCTAACCTTATATATTTATCTGATCATACTTTCTGATCAAAAAATGTAGGATCAGAAATCATTTCATTCGAATTTCTTCTGCTCTAGCTGAATATATAAAGCTTCAGAACATTTCGTAGTCTTTTGTGAAATTGAGGCCAATGAACATGATATAACCTCAAAGATGAAATGGAATCTATTTTAAATGTAGTTTATTGATTTAACTTCTAATAAATTATTGATTAAATATAAATTTTATATTTCTGCTATCATGTAACAGTGATATCTAGATACTTTTTGATCATTGATATCTAAAAACAGTATTGATTTATGTTTTAATTACGCATTGATATTACACTAAATATTCATTAGCTGTTAACTGTATATATGTCATATAAAAAAAATCTAAAATAAATAACGATTCTGATGATGAACACTTTTTTTCGTTACCGCTCTTTTTTTCATTTTCTTGTACTTCAACGTAAACAGATAAAAGTATCGAGTTAAAAATAAACGATTATGCCAGAAAAACTGAAGTTTTATATATAATATGTTTTTTTTGTTTTTAATAAATTTGTTTGAAAATTTCATTTGCCATCATGCTGATGACAAAATCGAAAAACGGACGAATAATAGAGAGCTGTTACTTTAATGAAAGTATCCATTAGTCATTATTAAATATGAGAATGAATATGCAAAGTATAGGTAAAAATATCTTGAACAGAAATTTTTTATTAATAAAATACTGAATTCATGTACTTTGTTAAAAAACGGTGATAATGCATATTGAAATATCAAAGTTGCTTACTATGAAAATTTCTTATTTAAAATGAAAATTGGGGGTTGATTTGAAAATTCTGAGCTTCATTGGACTACTTGTGTTCTTCTCTCACACCTTATACAGCAAAATATTTCTGTACAAATTTTTTAACGCGGGTTTATTCACAATCAATTTCATGTAAAAGTTCGATTACATTGAGAAAAGCTTCCAATATTTGTAACAGCTTATCTCAACAAAATCCCAGTATCTATGAAATGAATTGAAGAAGGGTAATAATCTTATATAGCTGTGTGCTCTATTGATTGAGCTTATTTGTCTTTTCTCCCTAGGGACCCTTGGACCGACGGCTACTCGTTCAATACCGGACATGGTATATAGTATTAGTCAATTGATATATACATCAAGGGGACCCTTTGGTTTGAATCGAGTTATGTCAAGGAAATATCGAAGGCTTTCCGCAGAGTGAATCGTCTTGGAAATTAGAAGTCGAGAATTTTCGTTTTGATTACCAATTTTATGACAAGTAAGCAGTAGTTTGTCGCGGCATGAAGTCAAAAACATATGACAAAATCAATATTGAAATATTGGCACTGTAAAGTTTAAGAAAAATTTAACATCACATTAAAACAACTGTAAAGAAAAGAAAAGCATTCATATTTTTCAGGTAGTCTAGATTTATGCCTCTATTCTTATCATTTCCAAGAGACCTATGAAATAAACAAATGGTAGCATTGTCCACGTGATTCGAACATCGTCCAGAATCGATCTAAACATTTTTTTTCAGGAGAATTTTCGTGATGCCTACAGGAATAAAATATATTATTAAAACTCAAATTGGAGATAAATCACAACATTTGTCATTCAACATTTACAGACAACAAAATAAGTGGAATATACAGAACTAGAAGTCCGTATCTGCATGAATGCGACAAAATTACAACTTCACATTTTGACGAATGTGAACGAGAGCTATAAAAATGTAAACTTGCTTGTTGTGACAGGTGGTCTTTTGGTGTTGAATGCAATATAGGTGTAATATTCACCATATTTCTACCAATGTCATCATTATTCCATATTTATGAGAATGAAAGTAGTATGCGAAGAAGAAAGTATTGGAATGTATGCAAAAATGTTACAGAATGTAGCCAAAAATGTAGAACCTGTCCCCAAAAAACTAACTCTTTATCATCTGAATTTTTTCCTGATGATAAACAAGCCAAAGTTTTTAAGTAACCCAGTAAAAAATTAATCAGACATCGATTTCAAAAGTTTTCAGCGATTTAAACATTGAAATTTAGTAAACATTATTATTGTTTACATCTGTTATATCACAATAATATTTTAATGACCTATAATTGTTCATGCCAAAACAACGGAATGGCCGAAGTACACTACGACAGTGATTCTGTCAACCAAGGGAAAGGTTGCGTACTCGATTCTCCTTTCAGGATGTGTTTTCTTCCTTCGTGTGAATGATTTTCAATCTCATGTTTCATCTGTTCAATTTTCAATAGTGAGAGAAACATGTTTTTACACTTCTATAACATATGCTATGACTAATGTTTGTTTAGAATAAGAAAGATAAAAATTTAATATTGGTCAAGCACCCAAAAAATGCAGTAGCAAATGTAGAGTCACGGCCAACTTTACTCTCATTTAAATATGAACAGGCCATTGAAAGAAAATGAGTATCTTTACTACAGGCCATGAAATGAGTATCTGCCACGGAATCTCAGTGGTCTATAAAATCCCGCTATAACGTATACTAATGCAAATAGGACGCTTCCCAAAACATTCGCAGTTTGAAGTTAAATAATTTCAGCTTTTGTTATGAATTTTTTTTTCAATTGTGTACGGTGTAATACGTGCGTTGATGTTGATAATATTTTCAAATCTCAACATCAAACTATAAAAAACAAAGTGTTTAGTTTGTTGACAGGTTTCAGTGAAACGAAATCAATTTTGTGTTGTTTAAGACTATCGTAGTTTGAAGTTGAATAATTTTTTCAGTTTTAATCCTCTATTTATCAATTTTCTATATAATATAGGTGCTAGTGATAATAGTTTGTTAATAACATAACATCAAATTATAAAAACGAAGTGTTTTGTGTGAACTGATTTAATCGAGTCGAAATCGAATTTGTGTTGTGTTTTGATTACGGATTACTTGCAAATGATTTTTTTCTGAAATATAGAGTAGATGATATGTATTCCGTAGGTGATTCAGTAAGTTTCAAGCTTGGGATAGGTGAGTTTCTAATAAGTATCTTTTCTAACCTATTTATGACCGATATCCATCGAATAAACAGATCGCTATTCACAAATCTAACTAACAGTAACATATTCTTTTGAAATCCAAAAATTGAAGAATTTATTGATGACATTTCTCTCGAACAGGCCTTGTTGAATAATATACACCAGAAAGCGATTTTGTGTAATCCCACTATTTTAAACGTGTCATTGGATGAATCCTTGAAATGTTTTTATTGTTGCTGTTTATATGGTGAAGGCAATGAAAATATTCTGAACATGCTGTCTTCCATTTTTCTAATATCTCATTGAATGGTTACACAAAAAAAATGAAGCCTAACACGAGAAAACTGAATCGAAAAATGAACGAAGAAATACTTTCATAAAGTAGTTTGTTGATTGCGCTAATCAGAAATATAATATTTATTCATACTTAGGTAAATAATTCGTTTGATAATTTGAGTAATTCCTACAGCGTTTCTTTCAAGGTTCCTTCTCTCTCAAATAATTTAATAAATTTGGTTAGGAAACTTTTCATGTAAATAAATCTCACTGACTAATAGAATTATTTTTTACGCAGTGGGACTATCGAAAATATCGTTGTTTTCTTGCAATAAAGAATGTTTCACATTTTTCTTTTACAGATACACAATTTGTAAACTACATAGGACACATTTAGGCCCGGAAATCTAGCTCAAATAAAATAAGGGGTGGGTTAGTTGGTATAAAGAAAAATATATTTGAAAGGGTGCCACGATATTTTTTATTTGAAAAAATATATCGAAAAAAATATATATATACTTAGTACCTAAATATATAGATTTGAAATTTAAAAAAAATGATAATATAAAAGGATATTCCCTTAAATATAATTATATGATATGTTGGCCAAATTGATAAATTACAATATTGCGGAAGTGATCACTTTCGTTCACAAATGTTTTATAAAAAATAAATGAAGATTTACAAAATTTAGAATTAATTACTAGAAAGAATATTTTAAACTTGTGAAACAAACTTATAATATGTAAGAATTTTAATGATAGGAATATTTAGACCTTTTAAGAAAACTTATAAAATGTTAGAATTTTAATCATATGAATATTTGAAATTTTAAAAGGAAACTAATAATACGTAGGTATATATCTTTTCAAACAATGAGTGATTTATATATTATATTACTAAACACCTTTTGTTATTAAAAATTCAATTCAAAAGGATAATACTTTTCAGTATTTTACCAATTAGGTATTACAATTTTCAACGTCAATAAAAGAGTTTATTGTACGTTACCGCCCTGAAGGTAGTCGAATTCCAACGTATCCGGTGATAGTAAATTGACTCCTACTGAGTCCGTTTGGTGGTATCTCCTTAGGTCTGATGTTGCAAATAGCGAATTCGTGAAGATTTCCAATCCAAAGTAAAACGAAAATCTCAGTACAAGAATCAAAATAATTCAGCTTCTTCGAATATATTATTCGAAATGTATAAAAAACAAATAAAAAAAAGAAAAACTCTGTAACAAAATACAATACATATATCAGAGTGTACATTTTCACGTCACAATGTTAATTTTCTTCGATTAGAGTTCAAACCCAAAGTTGATCCACTATAGGATCTGACACCAAATGATATCAAGGTATTAGCAAAGAGTCGAAACAAATTTCAAATCGATTATCTCAAATTTTCGTAACGATTGCTCTTATAAACACCATAAACGCAAGCCAAATCTTAAATGAATCGTTCGCCGAAATTTCTTATGCTAAATATGACAAAAGAAGTATGGAACATAAAAACTAACTTGAAATACCATAAAGAGTAAACAATTGAAGAAGGATCGTTTCACATTAATATTTTAACGTAGGAGAGAAATGGAAAATAATTCGTTTTACCGTTCTACACGATCGTTCAAAGACAGGTGTGAAGAGAAGACTGGTTTCTGAAATAGCGACTGAATAGGCAACACAAAATACGGAAAGTATATTCACTTGAATTTATACGGAAATATATGAAAACGGCATTTCCATTGCTACAAATTCATACTCACAATTCCCGATATAATATTTATATGTTATAAATACTTATTATATTTCTTGTTTGTTCGTAATATACAAAAAAATTGAAATAATTCTTGAAAGTTTGGGAACAACCCACTAGGAGAGTAGACCACTAACTCGATTTGGCAACACCGCCGGACTGCGCTCTTCATGGCCTGTTTAAAGTCGGTCGAGGTAGAGACAAAAACGACTGTTCGTCGTATTGTGTAATATAATAATATTATATCACAGCGGCAGGAGAGGATACACATATTGAAACAAATAAAAAGCTCCTTGCGCACTATGGGTCAGTAAAATTATTTCGATGTGATGATCCAAATGTTAGTGATATTTGGTATAATACCATTTTCAGTGAAAATATATCCTAACCTCATAATTAATCAATGATCCCTAAACTACTGATCATTCGTTTTTGGATAATCCCCGTACGTATTCAAGCAAGGAAAGTTCTGAGTGTTAGTTGATCAAATCAAGCAGGTACTCCTGATGTCGATATTATTTAATAACAAATAAGAACCAAATTGCTTTTTTACGCTGAAAGATGGCCGTAAAATACCCAAATGCAAACGCTGAAACCGATATAAAAATATATTGGACGTAAAATATTTCGCTGTTTAGCTTCGGCCAGACAGGTTGATCCTATGCGCTTTGTAGTATCAATGCCCAATTATCCGTTGTCGGTATTCGGCCGCCAATTGGAGCTATGGCTTTTGAAATGCAAAATATAATGGAACGGGGTAGGAGTGAATTTTTTCCATAACGAATTCGCGAAAGCTTCTGCACTTTGCCTTCGTTTTCCACTATTCCATCGTTTTTGCACGTATTTGTGCATATATCGTTTAACGAACACATAGAGATAAGCCGGCAAATGAAGGTTTAATGCATATTTCCAATAATTAGTTAATTTTCAGCATTTAAATTAATAAGTTCATGTGGGAGTACATACAAACGTTTGGAAAACAACCTTATCAAAACGCTTTCTTCCAATAGGATGGAATCTGAATATACTGTTCAGTCTGGTAATCAACACTTACTCTGATTTATTGAACTGAAGGAAACTCTTGATGATGTGGGATGGTCTATCTCTACACAACACTTGGAACATTGTTGAAAAGTTTATATATGAGAATAATTATATCAACTACTATTGGTATAATTTGAAACACACAAATTAATTCCATGCAATTTATTGAATTTACTCCATGTAGTACCAAAGTTTCCAAGTTCTACCCATTTTCAAGAGTTGATTGAATTGAAATGAATTGAAATGATCTGAGTAATTTTTTTTTTACATAAAACAACATAAACTAACTTATTCTTTCGTGTTTTCAGATGAGCGCTGTGAAATATAGAAAAATATACTCATAAGCAGATTCGAATGCATTCATTGAGATGAAGATTTTCAAGTGTGCAAATTAACTTTTCAAAATAATTTGGAAACATTGTCACGGCTTATGTTGTAATATTTATTATGACTGATTATATATTTAGTTCTCAATAGCTCCAATGAAGTTTCTTCAACCCTATCTATCGTTTTCCAACAAAGAATCCAAATAATACTATCCAACTGGACCTCATAATCTAAAATGGCGAGTCATATTATAAAATTATCCTTGAATTGACGCAGCACAGTCCTTTAAATGGACGACGATAAACTTCCTAGAATATCCCTCAAAACATTGATAGAGAATCTTGGAACTGATACAAATATAATATTATTCGAAGAAATTAGCCAACTTCTACAATTATTAGAACTGTTAGAAGAAAAATTATATATGAAGCTGAAACTGTATAACAAATAAGTGAATAAAAGGCGTAGTGGAAAAATTGAAAAACAACGATTTTTTCGTAATTAATAATAATAACACTAGAATTTTTTAAGTACTCAATTAAAAAATTCATATATTCATAGTGTTGCTAACATTTTTAAACATACTTTATTCAAATTTCATTGGGATAACTTTACAAACTTCAGAGTACTAAGTGGTGGGGTACAGCAGAAGCTGATTAATCCAACCGGAATAAAACGAAAAAAAACTGTTTCTCAACAATTTTCTACATGATAAAGACAAGAATAAAATGAATTAAAATAAATAAGACAGGAAGGGTGGTTTAGTATAAAATAGTCAATATAAAAACAAATTAAAAACCACACAAAAAAGCGAAACCACCTAAAAATCAATCTCAATTATTTTCCTCAATTATTTGCAGAAGAAATTGCTTACATTTTTTTTTGAAAGCTTTTGCTTTGTAACTGAGGAATTCATTCGGGATACTATTGATTAAATTAGCAATTTTATAGGAGAAAAAACGTTTAAATATGGTTCTATGAAAGCGAGAAATAGCCAACTTATGTCTGAACCTTACAGTGAGAAAATGTATGTAATGGATGTCTGAGCGAAACCTGATTTTACGATTTAAATAAAATGGCTTTTTAGTTACCAAGATTTTATGATACAAACACAACATATGTAACTTTCTATGTCTCTCCATATTGATTGTAATGTCTTCATATCTTAACGTCAAAGCAAATGTCGAAAAAGAACAAGTAAAGGACACTTTTTATAGGGTACCAAAAGAATCTGAAAAAACTATATTACTTCATAAGCAGCGCTTTCAGAATCAGATGATTCGTTATCAATTAAAGAAAAGTTGATTTGTCAAGTCATAAATATTGAGCTTGTTAATTTTCCCTGTTGTATAGATATATCTTTGTCATATAAGTACCTACATATTGTTACCAACTACATGTCCAATGAAAAAAGTATATTCAATTTCAGGATATATTGAGAGTTTGAGATTCCCTTCTTCTAATTCCAATACGCAAATTTTATTTTTCCGTTTATTTGTTCTTGAATGAAAAAATGTGGAGATAATATTTTTCAAGTAGAAAGGAAAATTAGAATGTTATATTGCATTATATATACCACCTTGTATATGGAGATACGAAATGAACCCATATCAAATCTGTCGTATCCATCGTATACCAAAATCTGACTTATCACCTTTAAAACATCGAATTATTAATGGTATAAAAACAATATGAGCTATGATGATTGTTGCAGTACCCTTCACTCCATCCTTTCGAAAGGATGGCTCGTTTAACAATATCATTTGAAAAAATGAGTCTTCCGTAAGAAATACACCTATATACCCATACATCCATACAGACATCTATATAGATTTTTGGAATCTATCGCAAAATAGAAACTTGTTTTTGTCTCTATTTATTTAGTTATATGGATAAAAAGTAACCAATGCGACTGTTTTGACAATGAAAACCTGTTAGTAAGATAATGTTGCAGTTGTTTCTCTATAATTCAATACTTCTGGAAATTCCATCGTGTTATATTGTACTGGAAGGACCAAAAAACACTCCATTGCTAGGCAAAATGAAATGGACCTGCCATTTAAGTCCTAAAACTAACAAAAACATAGTACATAATCTTTTTGGATTCGTCAAAAGGTCAGTTGAGAAAATGGTAGCTGCAAGCACCGAAACCGGACCGAATTTCCGACGGAAGATTCCGGAGAATGCTCCGGGCGCAAGGTGATCTGTATCCAAGACAGCCGTGTGCGAGTCGAAATTCAAACACTCGATAATCACAAGATGGCCGAAACGGCTCCTTCGTTCGCGTTTGATATGAATGTAAATACGAGTCCATTATTTCAATCTAAAGATGGAGAACGTTGAGCAAACATCAATTTCCGAAAGCTTGCGTCGTTTCTCGGGATCTTCTTAGATTCGTATTGAGCCAGCAGGGAAAGCCTTCGAAGAGTTCAATAGAGATTAGCGATCGTAATTTGGATGGTATAACATTCGGAATTTCATTTCGGAAGAACGGAGGGTTATTTTGTTCGTGTTTTCTTTCGTACGGTTTATAAATGAAAATTGTGCATACTATGATCAAAATGATTCAAAATTACCTTCATTTAATATTTTTTGTTGAATAATACGGAGTATATAGGAAAACGTCTAATGTTTCTGAACCTAATAAAAAAAGATATGGCGTGGAAAGAAAACTTGGTTAAAACTTAAAAAAACAAACAGGATTATTGTAAATATTATCATCAATACAGATGCAGAAAATACCATAATCAATATTCATTATATTAACAGTAACAATTATTTTAATAATTGTTACTGTATATTTCAAATGATCAGAATCAGTCATCAATGAAAAGGTCAGAATATCGGCTTATCCATGAGGGGTTGTATTATCGGCTCCGGATTTATTATATGATAAATTTAAAATGCTCCAACGAGGTAGTACGATGTTGTACGAGGTAGCAATGATTAATCATTTGTGAATATAATACAATCGAGCATTCAAATGAAATGAAGTATCTGCAAATGTTCACTTATATATTCAATCAAAGTAGCTCTATGAGTATGTTAATACATGTTAATATGTTGTCATTGTTGTCTATTCGTTTGCATTGATTATCGCAAACTAATCCCAATTCACTTATCCCATTGTACTGGTATTCCCAAGAATGAGTGATTCATCCATTAACAGATTGAGAAATTTCAGTTTCATTTTATCTAAAAGATATTAACAGATATAATGCAAAATTCAAAAATTTTATAGATAATTTGTAACATAACCATTGCTATTTGCTGTCCATAATATTTACCTTGAATTCTGTAAAAACTCGTATTTTTTGTTCTTATTTTGAATTATTATTTGAATATCACTGAATTATTTTGGCAAAAAAGTCTATTGTTAAAACTTGAGGGCATTGCAGTATTTTTCTTTTTATATAGAGAGGTAATCAAACCTACCAGAAATTACTTTCTGAGGTTTTTTTTCATATTCGAAAAAATATTCGTTTCGTTTTGAGAAAATGAATAAATTTATTATCTTTTGAAATATCATAATGAAAAATTTTCAACCCATCAACAAGTTTTGTTAATCTTTGAAAATTGGTTAGATGCACGAAAAGTTCATTGAAACCATTTTTTGACTTTCTTTCATTGAATGATGATGGGAACATTTGAGGGAATATTAGTCATAAATTTACGAAACAAAGGTTGAATAGTGTTTGAATGGAGTGAACACCTATACAGTCGTAAAATTTCATTTGATATTCATGTGAACTACCAAAATGTTGTTTGTTAACAAAATATGCAAATTTTCTTCTGTGCTGGCATATACACAAGGATATTTTGAGGTGTAGAATGTTCTAATTTTTTTCATAATTCGAAACTATGAATACCTACCTACATTCCTCAGTTGAAAATTGTTTTACTGACTTTGTTTTAATTGCATGCTATAACTCTTTCTTATCCTTTGGTGATAGTATTCGGAACATCTCTACCTACCCTTCTTCATTAATTTTACCACCCGCGTCACATTCATGTCTGTCGGATTATAGGCTAATTTATGTTTATCTGGCCGAATCACGTTAGACGAGCGTCACGCTGCCATGTCAATGTGTCACAAATCAACAGCTCGAGGCAGTCACGAGCCTCTTCCTTATCGGAGTTCCGTGTGCCCCGCTCGGCAGGGCTGGGACGGGGGGTGCGAACGTATCGTTAAACGCATCGGTCCACCTTGTTTGATAAATTGCGTAATAAATTCGGGCAAAGATAGGACCGTGTAAATTACCTTGATATCTAAATAATTTCGTCGTTTGGTGAATTTGTTCGTGCGAGCCTGCGACCCGGAATTCGAAAACTGCGGTAATCGAATGAATGTGAAGAAATACTTGGGATTGTAGAAATATTGAGAAAACGGTTGACCAAAAGTAATTAGAGAATGTTTCTTCACTTTCATTCTTTTGGTGCTTGAACATCGAAATATTTGAGTTGCAACCCTCAAATGCTTAGAGTCAATTGTGATATCTTCTAGAAATAAATAGAATTAACTGAATTTTGATGAAGTATTGGTATGGGGAAAATGATATTAAATGATTTTGTTGAAATAAAAAAGTAAACTTCTTGAAAGACATTTCTGAAAGTAGAAATGTTGATCAACTGAATGTCAGGACAAATTAGAAAAACCTCGAGATGGTTTCTGTTGGCTTTGAGTGAATCTGAAGATGTTGGAAAGGGGAGGGAAAAAGCTTAGCAATACAGAAAAGGAAAGGGAAAAACGTTACACTGAAAAAAATCAATTTTTTCCTTTCACATTGAATCTGAGATGAGCCTTGAAAAACACCTCCATGATAGTTGAAAGCTCTGAAGAACCAACAGAGGTTTCTTATAGCATATTGCATTCTTTTCGTGTTCCTGTGATCACTCCAAATCTAAACCAACAGACTGATCGAAAATTACCTGAATCTCACTGTGAAAGTCTAATGGCAGATATAATATTAAACGGTTATTTCGAGGTACATTGAACCATAGAGTTACTTTCGGCACTGAACTATATTCGAGGTCTTCATACCACCTCGAAAGTTTTGTGAAAAATAAGACAAATAGTGAGGTTTAAGTAGTCCAACGCATTGAAATATTTTTCTAAATAGACTTCCAGACGAAATTGAATGTTGAATTAATCACTCATAAATAGTTAGAGTGAAAAATTCTCATTTTGAACACATCAGTACAACCACTATAAGTTAATGGTTCGCTAAAAAGTCAAACAATTGTTTTCACGTTCAACTCAATGCTAAATGATGATGAATAGGCATTGATGACAGATTTTGAAAAAACTGATTATACAAATATATACTATTTACAATAAATAAGTTATTTCTGCAGAAATTAGGAGTTTAGTAGGAAAAAAATATATTTTAAAATATAAATCTATTTGTTTACCTAAAACGCTTGCCAGTGTCATGGCTTTGCTTGTGACGTCACGTTTGAGTAAACTAAACACTAAACTAGGCGCTGAGCTTGTTCAATGATTTGAATATTTTGTGTTATTAAGTGGTGTGGGGTCCCCCAGTGTGAGAACACATCCATAAAAACTCCTAATAAGTTATTTGTGTTCGATCCTCGGAAAAAAACATGAAACAAGTGACTTAAACTTTGAAGGCGAGACTCAAATGCAATATTGTCCAGTTCTCACCTTTATTTTTGTGAAGATCACTTTAATGTAAGCTTTTACATTGTTTTGTAGATTCTAGCATAGTATAAAATATTTGGTAATAATATTTTGTACGAGGTATAAATGTAAAAATATAAACGAACTATTTCGAGGTTTACTCGAAATAGATTCTCGAAACCTGGAAATTTCATCTCATTGCTGTTATTACTTATTTTATTCAAATTTCAGTTACCAAATGTCATAGATAATTATGTGGAATATAATAGCGTCATTGCCATACGATGGCCTGGAGAACCTAAAAGAAGAATCAAATTATAAATGAAGAGTAGAAGCATTATAAAAATAACCTGACATAACACATGACATACCTAATACATTGTCAAAAGTATATTTTAGAGAATTATTTTATAACTTAAATTATAATGTTTTTATTATGATTAATAAACGTACATGGAAATTTTAACTTTTCTGAATTCTGCTGAACAAAAGTAGATATTTGATGCCAAAAACTCTTCCTACATTATTATGTCGATTATAGACAAATTAGCGCTGTTTGCCTTAGTAAACACTCGATTCATAACTCGTGTTATTTTATATTCGATTTTAATTCACACTCAAATAGAGGAATTCAATAACACAATTAATAAATGAAAACACAGTCGTAGTGGAAGTTAACAATACGGGATGTGACGTTGATGCGTGTTTATTCAAAGGTGACGTCATGCGCTCTGATTGGTGTTCAAGATATCATGGCAGATTGCCTTATTTTGTAGTTTCATTTCATAAAAATAAATATTAATCACACTCTTAATAAAAAAAACCATTGCGTGTTTTATATCCTAAGCTTCAAGTTTCATCCATTAAATATAGTATTTTAGTGATTTTTAATTACTGTCTTCGAGCCTCTTGTGATCATCTCCAGATTATATTCAAAGTTGAATTCAGATTTTGAGAAAAATAATATAATGTATGATATAAATATACTGAGATATATCTGCGATACAAAAAAGTGCCGCAAGACGTTTCCTTTCGAACTAGAATCAAAATATCAAATTGTATTTCTCAATGTAATAAAGTATTTCATTTTATCCGTCAAGTATATATTGAAACAACAAAATATTCATAGCTCGAAGGGTAACCAGTTTATTTAATCTTCATTTCCTATTGGGAATAAACAAGCGAAATTTCCGAACCTTCAAAGCGAAATTTTGAGGAATTATTCGACCCAGTTTCCTTCTCCGTTCCGTCTGGATTTTCCGCGAAAGGCACTTTGAATTCGAGATTATAATCGAAAGAAGCTCGCCCCCGATCAGAGCCCGAACGTCTTTCTTTATATATTCATTTTCTGTAGGTAACATGGTTCTCTCTATTCTAAACTTTTTATCCCTCTTAACTTAGTTTGCGACGAAATTGGACGAAATCGACGAAGCGTGCTGATTTTACGCGAACCGGAAATATTCGTCCCTTCTTGGCTATCGATCCGAGGTCGCCGCACCTCCTCCCTATTCATGATTTATCGGGAAGAACGGCAATCCCGATCCCGATCGCTCGCGTGGATTCAACCGAAAGTGATAGGATATGCTGGACTCCTGAGTTTTTAGTTATCACGATGTGAGACCTCATCAGCAATGATAATTCACCGTATGAAATTATACTAATCCTGCTCTGTGACCCCCTCGACATTATGGATTTACATTCTTGAAGTCTGCTTTTGGTTTCGATTGAATTGATTCAACTGGATAAATTCATATTTCTGATTGAGAATTGATGGGTAAAATTCATTTTATAAATAAAACAAAAATCTTTTTAGTAGTTTCATAAAGGTACAGATGAGTTAAGATTAAAGTTTATCTCTGAGGGTAATTGACAGATTACTTTTATGATTACTAGTCAAAGACTAAATTTATCTTTTTGAAAGGGTTGATGTACTTTTGAGCCCTAATATTCAAAATAAAAATCCCGAATAGAGCTCCAATACGCCTCTTTTTTAGATGATAAATGAAGACCACTGATTCAGTCATAAGAATTTCATTGTGGTCAAACTCCAAATTTAGAATTGTTATATTTGAAAAGTATCAGATGAGAATTTTGGCGCTGAAATAACGTATCATTAATCTATTGAGCGTCTAAAGAGAGGAACGGAGTTTCAATTCTTCTAAAAAAAATTTAGAAGAATTTTAATTAAAATTTCTAAAATTGATGAAATTCTTCAGAATCTTAAAGATTTTGAACAGATTTTTATAGCTAGAATAGGGAAATGTTTTATAATAACGTATAAGGAAATAAGTATCTAGGTTAACGCAACTATTGCGAATATCATGGGTTCACCATACTGGCATGAGTGTGATGCACTTAATTTTAGCGAGTAAGTAAATTTAATTTATGTATAAATACGTTAATCTTTTCTTAATAAATTCAGTTCTACATCAGCAGTCAACTCATTCACCTGACAAGGAGTAGGCAGATTGAGGCCTTGTCAGCACCGAAACCCATACCGATTTTCAGGAATCGGCAGAATTGGGCCTTGAATTTGTTGTCCATCAGTCGGCAACTAATCAAACTCCTGACAAGGAGTATGCAGATTGAGGCCTTTTCAGGGGAAAATTTCAAAGGGAAAATTTGTGGGGAAATAGCACTCCACATTTTTAAATACAAATTGATTCATTTCTTTGAAAAGCTAATATTTTCTCAGAAGCATTCAGAAATAGATGATTAGACTTGAAGTGGTATTTGGAATACAACAATTCACTTTCGGTAATATAGTTTCGATTCAATTATGATAATATCCAAATAATGATTTTCAAATTTTCTCGGAATAAAATACTAGGAAATTTGTATATTTTTGGTATGAATAAATACTGTCAATGCTTAAGTTTCACCTCAAGAGAATTTGTAAATTCTCTGGATAACGGATAAACTGAAGGAGAAATGATAATGAAATTTTGAAAATTCGTTAACGGTAGGCACTGCAAGGTTTGTTTGGCTTCCAAAATTTCTACTTTCAATGAAGAGTCCCTTAAAAATTACGAAAAACGAGGCTATTTTTCCGTATTTTAGTATCTTATGACGGGATGAGTATCTCTACATTCACGTTTCTTAGGTTTCTTAGATTAGTTATAAAGACCCTTCTAATTGCAATGCATTCACAAATTTAGTTCAAGTTCCAATTGAAATAGAAAAATTTAAAGAATTTCTTTCAGTTATTATTACTTGTATATCTATCAATTATTGATGAACTGGAAATAACTTATGCGTAACATCAATATAGATAGACATTACGTATCTACATTTACGATCAATATGAAATGAAATGAAACAAACTTAACGATAGCTTCTTCTATCTAATCTGGGAAAATATCAGCTGTTATTCAATGCCATAATCAGGAATTGTTGTATGAGCAAATGAAGCGCAAGAAGATTTCTAGTCATGTGTGCTTGTTTGCTTCTATTTAAGAGTATGAAAAAATATTCACTGTGGATATTCACAGTGGAGGCATAAGTGCATGTGTTTGTCTATGATTTATGTAGTTTAATGATGATAATTGTTGGGTAATGTACATTGATTACAAGCCCATTGTCAATTCGGAACCGGAGGTTAACTGTAAGTCCACTGAATTAAAAAAAAATTAACTCTAGAATTATGGCATAATTTGGGGCTTGAGTCGGCTAAAAACTTAGTAAATGACATTGAGAAAGGAAAATGAAGGAAAACGCAAGGTCCATAAGTTCCAATCTTTTTATAACGAATTAATAGTTAACATATTCTCAGTTGTTTATATTCATATTTCGAGTTACAGAGAAAGGCCTTCAGAACTGTTCAACTTTACAATGACAACAGATAGAAACCATTCAGGTATATACAAAGGGAGATTTTGTTTCGAACAATTCAGAAATTCCAAACGCTCAGACAATTTTTTATTAATACTTGTGTGAAATATATTGATATGTGTAAAAGTGGAGAAAATTGATACATATATCTTTGCAGCTAAAGTGGGAATATGTCACCAGAACAGAAGAGTTTTTGTTACATGTATTGATATTCTGTGACTGTTCTCATCGATTTTCTTACTCCTAATTTCCAGAAAAGACTGGGTGAAGAAATGTCACGAAAAGGTATTGCTACGTGATTATTCTCAGAACGAAATTGTTATCAGGGAGATAATGATACAAAGTTCATTGGAAAAAAATGAATCTGTACGCATTGGAATCCTCAACGTTCGCTTTTTTTCCCAATCATCTCGGAAGATGTTCAAAACAACTGCATCATTATATTCAAGTACGCTGAAAAGAAAAGTGCGAGAGTGCAATGAGGCAGAAAGACTTGAAACAGACTCAGAAAAGGCGACAGAAATATACCAGACTCACTCCCAACTGCTGTGATAGTATTCACTCTACCGGATTGAAATGAAAGTATCAAAACCTATCAGGAAATTTGGAGTAGGTTTCAGTAAGAGTGAGTTTTATTATGAATTAAACAAGCGATTTTAATGTACGGTTTATTTGACGTTGCACATTATATCTAACAAAGCACCTATTTTTATATTTTTCAACCCTGTTCAACCCGTTTCTATTTAAGACCAAATGAAATTGAACATAAAAAATTTTGCTCCTCTTCAATTGTTTCCACCTGGAAATGACCTCTGATTAGGTTGAGTATAATAATTCATAATATTTGATCATTGATATATAGGTTACCCTCCCCTATAAATTGAATACACACTTGCCTTATTTTCACAGTCATATTGTTTCGTGACAATTGTCCCATTTTTTGAAGTTTCACTGAGCCAAGTGTTTTCATTCAATAAATTGAACTATTGCATCGCATTATATTGAACCATTAAATGGTACCAGCAACTCCGAATCCCGACATACCAAGGCCAAGAGCTGGAAATATAATTCAAGCTGATGTTAAAACTCCCTTGGCAAGGACACAAATAAGTTCCCAACTCTTAAGAACGGTTATCAAGGTAATAAACCTGGAGAATGGACTCAAATTGTGAGGAAGAAGAAAAAATCTTCATTGAGGCCACGTCCAGCTCTTGTTATAGGTGGTTACATTGGGGATTCAAACGTATGTGGCGTCGAACAATCTAAGGTTTTTCATGTGTCAAGACTACACCCCAAAACATCTGTGGAAGTTCTGGGAAACTTTCTGAAAAATCATTTTACCTTGGTCAAATGTGAGGAGTTAGATTCCCGTTATCCAGAAAGTTATTCATTTTTCAAGGTGACTATCCCATTGTCCGAATACAAATGCCTTTCAGGCTGAAAATTGGCCGATACATGCTAGTGTAAATCTTTTTTTCAACGCAGAAAATTGAAACAGGTCCAATCGTAGAAGACGGCGACCTTTGTTCTAAGGCTATATTGAGCCGCTTAAAAAATACTGGTTTGTTTGAAATGATGCAGTTAAATACTCAGTGTATTATGAATAAATTGTACCTTATTGAAATCTTTCTCCAGCCACTATCTCCAAGTGTTATCTGTGTAGCGGAACATTGGTGCAACCCAAGCAGTTTACCTTTTGCCATAATACCCGGATACACCAAGGCGGCTGCATTTTGCCGCACAAGTAGCATACATGGAGGTACATTAATTTTCGTAAAATATGATCTAGAATTTAAGATTATTGGATTCGCTGATTTGCGAATTTTCTACCGTAAAACTAAATTTTAACTCAATATATGCCACTTTTGTCAGTGTTTATAGACGTCCGGCGGGAAATGACGACCTGTTTTTGCAGACTTTCTTATGCTTCTACTTTCTAATATTCTTAAATAAGTAATTTCCTTCTTGGACTTGTCCTATACATTTCTTATGTCTTATGGATTACTTCTATTTTCTTATGGATTAAATAAATATTATTATTATAATTATTATGATGATAGTAAGAAAGTAATATCTCGAATATTTCTATAACAACCATTGAGATCAAGGAAATGAAGGAAAATATTGTCGTATTTCTATAAAAAATGAATTGCCTTAGATTGGAAAACTTCACAGAAATGCAACTAAAGTTATCCTTCATTTTTATAATAAATAATGAAAATTTTGATTAATTTTAGCCTGTTCTTTCCTTCTAACATTTCCTCCATTTGAAAATATTTGTCATTTATTTTCAAGGTCTTGTATATCAAAGAACGTTTATTTATTATCAGATTGCTTGTACATATTTTCCAGACGAATATGACTTTCTGCATACACAATTAAAATACTCGAAATACTTAATAACTTTTCGCCGTTCTTTCAAACAAATTGAAGTTGGAAACCTAAAAAAATTACTGCGGGAAAACTCATTACGCATATTGCAAACTTCTTTATTGCTTCTTCATTTCCGCGAAGAAAACGCCCAATGCTACGGCCAATTCCCACCTAAATTTCTACATCTTTCTGAGGATAAATTTAGGGAGGAGTGGCAGTTTATCTCAATTTCGGGAAGGTATAATGTCCATTTTATTTGCATGATTCAATTTTTTCGTTTTCGTATTCTTCACCGCTCATAACTTTTCCCATCAGAAAGTGCGAATTCTTTTAATTCCAACTCGAAAAATGGAAATTATTCCACCAGAGAGTTGAAATGGAACTCGAGAACATTTCATTTAAATTACACGCATATTTTAGATTTATCACTGGGTCTGTAGTATATAGAAAATGATTGAAATCGATACTGCATGAGGATAAGTACTATATTTTTCTTGTGTTTTGCTACGAAATATATTCGTATTCGTTATTGCAGTTACGATATTTTATTCGTTATTGCAGTTACGAATTTTTTTTCTGTTTTCTACGAAACAAGAATCTGAGGATGGACATAAGTTGAAAACTGCATTAAATTGAGAACGTTTAAATTTCTCTAGAGAACTGCTATTCTTTAGAGAACTATATTATACTTATTAGTCCAAGAGCTGGCACCAATTATTGAGTAGATATTTGAGGCAAGCTGAAACTTGTCACATACCTCTCCTGCATGCATACCCCAATACGGAATTGCAAACCTGGCTGGTGAGTAGCGGGGCTAAATCAACCCCTAAATTTTTAAAAATATAATTTTTTTTCCCAAAAATATAATTGAGGTAAACGAAATTTCTATATGTTGCAGTGTATACGAAAATTAATGAATACGAAAAAAAATAAGCCAGACGATTTAATCGGGGTTTTACCATTGCCAGACGTGTGCAAAAATATTTTGCAAAACTTTGTAAAAAATGCATTCTAGCAGCTTGAAATGTTAATGGAGTATTATTAATAACTAAAAACTAAGATTCCCAAAAAGACAGATAATTATGGTGTGAATTTCTAGGTGCCATTCCCTAAAAATTTAGGGGTTGATTTAGCCCAGCTACTCACCAGCAAGTTCTGCAATTCCGAATTGGAGTATATCAGTAGAAATGTGCAAGCTCTCTTTCTATATCATATACTTTTAGAGAACAATATTTCTATAAATAAATATTATAATAAAAATGCGGAAATCATTCTTTCGAATTAACGAAATTTTATTAGTTAAATTCCGATTTTGAATACCGCAAACAAGGGAATGAAGCTTAATTTGTTGGAATCACTTCAAATTAGTAAATACAAATATTCTGGCAACCTTTTGAACAGCCAAATCGATCATACCTCAAGCCCCCTTCTCAATATTTTCAAAATTACTTAATTTACTATATAGTAGTTCAGTATGAATTCATCCCTTCTACCTGTTATCTACCTGTTTTCTTTGTATTTAAGTTTATATATTGTATGTATTAAAGAAATTGTCATTAGTCTGCACGTAGCATTTGAAAAAGGTGAATCTCATCGAAACGTACGTCATGCAGTATTATTTTTAATATATGTGTAAATCAGTTTAACAATTGTTTTATTATGTTTATCGATTTACATCAAGTATCGGCCTCATCAATTATCAATTTTATTAATTACTAGTTCTACTAAAAATATCTGTATCCCCAAAATACAACATATTTCACTGCAGACGAAAAAGAAGCAGCTATCAAAATTTACGTGTCTCGTAAAATTTCGCCATCTCAGCAATTTAGGAAGTGGGCTCGTAAAGTTTTTCTTTATGTACAGCGCGATGAAAGTCGATAACAATCTGAGACTAAACTTCTGTGCATCATGTGATAGAAGTTCGCGTAAGTGCCCGGCCCTACGTGGGTTATTTTTAGGGAAGAACTGACGTAGAAGCACCGGGGGTCGATGGCTGGCCGTTAAAACGAAAGTGTAACGGTGTTCAGGTAAGATGTGAGGAAGTAAAATAATAGGGCGAATATTCTTCAAGCAGTAAAATGTACACTTTTGATGAGGAAAAGAAAAGTTATACTCCTCAGCTTAACGTAATGCTGCGGATAATCCTAGACATTATTTTCACAATGAATTATTAATCTGTGTATTATGTGAAAGATATTGTAAAAAGAGTCTTCTTCGAATTATATCTGTTGACTGGTTTCTGATTTTGAATCTAATCCTGAATTTCATCGAATATGTTAGCAATTATTTGTTAATTTATCAAAAAAATAGAAATTAACCTCTAAAAATAGAATTTTACTGCAGTTATCTCATCTACGTTTCATCAAATATTCACAGGATACTTTTGCTACTGTAACTTGATCTCTTGACTATATGCATTTCCTACAAAATTCCAATCTCGCCAGAGTTATGAAGTTGATATTTAGATAACCATCATTGAGAAATAATTTAGAGTGAGTTTGGTCAATCGATCTCCATTGTAATTGTTGAACTTGGCATTAAATGGTGATATTTGTGTCTTCCAGAATTTAAACCTCACTAGAGTAATAGCGGTGGTGTTTATATAAGACAATAATATTGGAAGACACGGGTTTTATCATTCACCAACAAATATTGTTGGAATATATTATGTTTGATACATATGAAATATAGAAAAGTATATCAATCCAACCATATTGGTTGAAGATAATTGAGTATTAATCGTTTTTATGCATAACTAACTCCAAAAAAGTGGATTCACATTTTCATATTAGTTTCTTTAGCTTGTTGTAAGTTAACAAATTATCTAATGGTCGAAGGATGAAATCATTTTGGTTTGATTCGATCACAAAACAAAATTTTTTTCAAGAAATAAAAAACTCATTCAAAACCCATTGCGTAACATGAGATTAACTGAAAATGCCATAATTACAGCAACGGAATACTCTTCAAACAAGAAAAATTTCAAATTCAATCTGTAGGTTCATATTTATTACTACAGTTTAACGGTTCCCAAAGTCCATTGGGCTTGTCATCAATGTACATATATCATTATTCAAACTACTTAAATCAGGACATACACAAACGCCCATGCCTTCATCGGGGCTCGAACTCGAGTTGTACCGCACCATAGTCGGTTGTTCTACCGACTAAGCTACGGAGACCGGCATATTTATTACTGATTATCAAAGCTGTTTTTAATTGAAAAGTGAAAAAACTGGATGGTTATTCGAAAAAAAATTTAATAACTAAAAGGTGGAATGAATTTCATATATCTAGGTACAAAATACTGTTCAGAAAAAAATGCGAGTGTAAAAGGAAACAATCCACAAATGAAGAGCACGTTTTGCTTATCATTTGGTGATACATTATGTTAAATAAAAAATCGAATTAAAACATTTAGGTTCAGTTTCACATGAGAGAATATATTCCTTAAAATATCGAAGTACTAGATCTGAAAATGATTTCACATTTTGAGATTTGTCCAAAACTCTTGATAATGGGCTAATCACCCAAAACATATGTGCAGTTCTTGACATACTCAGTGAAACTTGGCCAAGTGTTTCAATTCCATTGAATAATGAAATAATCGAAGGTATTACAATGATATATGACTCAAGGAAGGGAACTTTTCAATCAACAGATCATTTTTTCTTTATATAGAAAATATCTTTTGGATTTGTAGTTACGAAAGGTAAAAGACAAAGAACCATTCACAAGATGCGCACTACCAGATTGTTCTGGATGAATGTAGCACTTGATCAAAAATCAAAATAATAAAGCCTTGTTACTCAAAAAAAAAGACCGCATTCAAAGAACCCTCTACTGAAGGTTTCAAAATAACATCAACTTTGATAGAATGTTTCAACGAATATCGAAAAACAAATCGAATTATGTGTCATTTATTATAGTTAAATTCATACCCACATGAGCAATTGAGCAAATTATGAAATTACCTAAACAAAACAAGCACTTATCATGAATTAGTACGAATATAATTAAAAGTAATAACAGTAGCATAAAAGCAGTCTGTAATTTCACTATAATTATAGTGAAAATTACAAACTAATTAGATTCGTTCAAATTATGTTGTTAAATTTTCAAGTATTGGCCCACTCGATTAGTACGAATATAAATGAAATTATGAAAAATGTTCTTATAATTTAGGAAATTAATAAATATGAACATAATATTTATTCCCTTCATATTTAGGTACTCAAACTATGTATGAACAATTATGGATTCTATTATAAGAGACGAATTTTTCCGATTGGATGTTTTCAAAGTGTCTTGAAAAAATATCATCAATTTTAATTATATATTTAGTTGTTTAATTCGACGTCATTGCCGATTTATGAATGCAATGAATGCACAGATAAACAGAATATATGTTCTTAACATTTTTCACGTTGAATTTTTCAGTTTACTTTCAACGTCATCACGATCCATAAAAGGCATATATTCTGCAAGAAACCGAATGTATTCTCACCTCGAATTGATTTCTTCCCTTGATTTTTTTTTTTGATATATTATTCTCGTCAATTGAATCGTTAAGTGTTTCTGCGGCAAGCTACGATTTATTGATGGGATTGATAACTTGAATATTCGAAGTTGATAAATAGAATTAATTAACATATCATCTTTTCATCAGTTACTTTCGGTTTCATCGTTACTTTCAGTACCTTCATCAGCAATCACAAAAATTCATTCATTTTAAAAATGTGATGAAGTTCTTTATGCGCGATTAAGCTTCGCTCATCATTATACGGGCACGGTTAGGTTATCCAACAACGAACAAACTTGAGTTATCATAAGCATGGCAAAGGTTGGGTTAGCCAGTCTTGACCCAAGTTTGGGTTTGCGTAGTTATGGCTAAGGCTGGATAATCCAGCCCTGACCTAAGCTTGGGTTTTCATAAGCACGGCGAAGGCTGGGTTGGCCAAGCGTGGCCAAATACAGGTACGCCGAAGCTAGGTTTTCCTATACTAGCACTGGCTCGGCTCCTTCATCCCCTCTGAGGATCTTGTGCAGGGGAAACTGAAAGTTTAGGTCGACGACAATGCAAAAAAAATGCGTTACACATAAACCAATAGCTGATGTTGTAACACACATAATATAACTACCGTGCGAAATATTTCACAAACGATATCAATGGAAATTGCTGTTCCCATTTCAGAAATAGGCCATATTGCATACAGGATCAACCTTTGATAATAATCATTGTATTTGCATTTCTCCCAATAAAACTGTATTAAATATTATAGAACTCATTCATCAGCAATTACTACACAATCAGAAAGCTTCAAGACTTTCAAATACCTATCACAATGGGTTAACAATGAAGCTTTCATCGTCAAACTCCGTTGAGGAAAATCTCCACCACTGATCAATTTTTTGAGAGATACTCTGAATTTAAAGATACCTAATTCTTCAGTTCAATCGACAACAAGATATGGTAAGTAGTCCAATTGATTCAGTTTGGCTAACAAATTTGAGTTTTTCGTTCAGGAAATTAGAGTTTATGTTTACCATTTCAGTTACTATCAAACTACCATTTTATATTGAAGTGTAATGATAATGAAATCAATGAGTTTATGTGAAGTGATCCATTCAAATAATGTCAACGTCAAAGAAATTCTACTTCAACCACGTGTAAAGGTTACACGGAGTCAATCTTTTTCTTCCTACATCGTTCGAAACTTTTGACAGAGCGAAGATGTGGTTGAAATTTTCAGTTGGCAGTAATAACCAATATTTAGTTCATAGTGTCTTATTTCCTGTGACCCAAATCTGGGATTATCCGAGAATAGCGAGCGTAATAAAGGGAATAGCCCATAAATCCGAGAAGTAGTAGAATACCTTCGCTTCCCTCACCAAAACGCATTGAACAAATGACGTGTCATCTATCTGTAATTCGGATTCTCGTCCCATTAACGATCCGCCCAGGCAAACACAATGGCGGTGTCCCGGTAGGACTCATTACCACTGTAAGGAGACAATTTTGGACTGTAGATGCGAGGATTTCATTTCGCGACCTAACGACGACACGAAAGTATCAAGATTAAGAATTTCCACAGGGCTGAATGTGTCTTTGTCTTTGGAATTGAGTCGCTGAAACGGACAATTAGTTTATCTTCGCCCAATGTAGAAATATTAGGCTTATAAATGTTGGTGTGAAAATGGAACGATTAGTTACTTGCGTTGAGAGTTTCACGAAGATACTTTTCGATTTGCTCCGAAAATTTCCTAGATATTCACTTATTTAGTAGACAATTTGTTCGATTATTAATTCGCCCTTCAATTCGATTTTGGCATGTAGTAATTTTTGAATAGTTTAGGAATAATTAGTTTAATAATTAATATAGGACAGCATCTTGAGGTATCAGGACGCATATAATCTCAGTATCTTTTTGCCACTTCATAGTTTACCTACATAGTTAAGTAGACGCATTCATTAATTTGATACTGTTGGATTATCAATTCAGTAAGAGTAGGAATTCCAAAAACCTCAGCGTGAAAAAACGCAGAACTGTTACAAACGAAGCATCGGAATCCCAACATCATCCGCATGAGAACAGAAGGAATACACCAAGAAATTATCGGTAAATGTTATTACTAATATCGAAGTTGCGGTCAACTGACAGGAGGAAAGTTATTGATAACCTCAAGAAGAAAACCTCAGTTAGATGAAGAAGACGCCGAAGCTGAATAGGTATTTTCTAGAATGAATCTCAGTTTAGAATACTTTTCCACAGAAATAACAGTTATTATTATGAAATTATTCCTACTGAAACAAATACATTCCACATTATAACCCTATATTCCACTTGATAAATATTATTAAGAAATATTTCATCAGTATCGTGAAATTGAAATTGACGTTTACGTAATTTTTTGATAAATTAATACGATACGATAATTGGGTTTTTATTATGAATGAATTTGAAATATTGCGATAGTTGAGAGCAACCTGACTGCAATGCTTGTGGATTATGGAACAAAAATCTGTTAACAATTTCTATTCACAAATAGAATGAAATAATGATAAAGTTGACTGAGTGTTTGCTGATCTCTTGGTGACACATTGTTTAATATATTAAATAAAAAACACCAGCCTAGGTTTTCACAAAATTTATAATAAATAAGTACTTGACAATTGTTTGGGGGTGCTACCCCATTTCCAAAAGTTAGACTCTAACACTAAGTCATCTTTTAAAATCTAACTTAGAGTCTAACTTTTGAAAATGAGTTAACATCCCAAAACAATTGTCAAGTATTTATACATTATAAATTTTGTGAAACTTAGCCAAATGTTTTTTATTGAATATATGAAATAAAGATCTCATTTGATAGTTTCTGAAAAATTGTGAGGCATTGTAGTGGTAGTCGTTGACTGTAATTTCCAAAAAAGTATACTAAACTTCAGGTCTATGAAGAGGTATTTTTTCAACATTAATTTGGTGTGCCAAAAAATAATTTTCACTTGCCTATGTGGAACCTACAGACTTGGTGATGGAAATCGAAAGTGAGTATTGAAGTTAATAAATGAATCAGAAAGTGAAAAAAAATGATGGAAAATTATTTTTTACTTCATTTGCTATCATTATTACATAGGTAATAGAAAATTTATAATTATATTCGTACTGGTTTTGAACATTATGCAACATTATGACCAACTGATTGAATGTCAATTTGTCTGCTGTCAGCTTAGAATATTGACGCAGATATATCGTGTATATATATATCGCAGATATATATATATATATACACGAATAACGTCAAAACGTGACTCTTGAAATATATTCTTATTCGACAATAGAGAAAATTGAAAAAGTTGTTAAAACTGTAGAGACGAATTTTGTAGCAACTGAACTGAAATAAATTTTGTTAACTTGTTATTTTGTATGTTTTTTACTTTCTCCTGATAATTACAAGGCATTTTATCTGCGAACTTACCGTTGTGTACAAGCAGGGTTGAATCTCTTGCTAAAGCCAGCTCAGAATCGGTCAACGTAGCGTCAGAGCCGTTTTCTTCAGAAGTTGGGGTGTCGCTCAAGCCGGCTGGTTGCTGATATACAGGGTGTTGATAAGTGTGGTTATTTTGGGCACGTCGGGGTGACTCGTCACCTTCAGATCCACTCAGGCTGTAAGCTGGGTACAGACGACCCTTGCCTGAAAAAGGAGAAATAATGTTACCGATATATAGTGGTGAATTCTACAACGAATTATAAAAACTAAAAGAATTATTTTATTCAATCCATTTATAGCAGGTTGAATCCATTTTAGTACGCAATTCATTTTAAAGAGGTATGTTTGATGATAATAAAAAAAACATACTCAACAAACCCAGATTAACACTTTTAGTAACTCCTAGCCATATATTCGTAATCTTTAGATGTTTATCAATATGTTCCACTATATAGCTCCCGTGTTATTTTCTAATGATTTCCAAATTTGCCTGAAGTATACCGATTAACAATAAACATGAATTAAACCCAATGAATTGAATGATAATATGATATATAACAATTGTTTCATCTTTATTTTCGAAGAGCACTTAATATTCACTCTCGAAATTGAAAGGTTCACCCTCGTTGACAACATTTGTATAGACACTTCTCTGAGAGTTTTATTTGAAATATTTCGATATATCGATTAAAGGTCTTAGTTATTATTTTAAATTCAACACTTGGCTCAATGTTTCACGATTTAATTTAAGAATATCAATAGTCAACATGTTTCGAGCGTGAGCTCATCTTAAAAACTTGAAGAGAAGCTCACGCTCCAAACATGTTGACTATTGGATTTTGTTGAATATAATCGTGAAATATTAAGCCATGTGTTTAATTCAATTTAATATTTAATTATGGTCCACCAAGAGTTAAGCGACAATTCAATCTCAGTCATTAAAAGTCTTAGTACCGAACACACACACACACACACACACACACACATATATATATATATATATATATATATATATATATATATATATATATATATATATGGGTGTGTTTTTTAAAGGTATAGAACTTTAAGTTGGCATTACTGTTGAAGATGGCGACCGATTCAACAGCTGAGAAGTGACTTGTTCTCAGTTTGGTTTGGCAATTCATCATGAATAGACGCCTGAACAACACTTGCAAATAAAGCAATTTTATCTCTAAAATAACGGTTTTGTGCGGAATACGTATCGCGCACTATGTCCATTTTATCGTCGACAAAGTCGTCTATCAGAGCAGTTAATTCGATTAACCATGGAACGTTTTCGCAACACGTTTACTCTTATTGATAACTTGCATCCCCAGAGACGCCGTACAGAAGAAGCTATTGATACTGTAGAGCGTAGCATTGAGGAAGACCCGAATGAGTCCATCCGCCATCGAGCACAGGAATTGGATCTGTGTCCATCCACTTTATGGAAGATTTTGCGGAAGGATCTTGGTTTACGTGCTTACAAAATCCAACTCGTGCATGAATTGAAGCCAAACGATCATCAAGCAAGGCGTAGATTCGTCGAATGGGCCCAAAACGAGATTGCCGTTGTTCGATTTTTATAAGCGAATTTTGTTTAGCGATGAAGCGCTTCTGATTGAATGGCTACGTCAACAAACAAAACTACCTCATTTAGAGTGAAGATAAATCCTCAAGTGTATGTCAAAACTCCGTTACATCCAGAAAAACTGACTCTTTGGTGCGCTTTATGGGCTGGTAGAATCATTGGTCCGTACTTCTTCAAAAACGATGATGGCCAGAACGTTTCAGTCAATGGTGATCGGTATAGATCCATGTAACTACCTTTTTCATTCCTGAAATGAAGAATCCAGGAGCTGTGGTTTCAACAGGACGGCGCAACATGTCACACAACTCGTGCCACAATTGATTTATTGAAAGACACGTTCGGTGACCGTCTTATTTCACGTTTTGGACCTGTGAATCGGCCTCAAGATCCTGTGATTTAACACCACTAGACTACTTTCTGTGGGGCTATAAAAAGTCATTGGTCTATTCAGATAAGCCACAAACGCTTGACCATTTGGAAGACAATATTCGCCGTGTTATTGCCGATATACGGCCATAAATGTTGGAAAAAGTCATCGAAAATTGGACGTCCAGATTGGACTATATCTGAGCCAGCTCTGGCGGTCATATGCCAGAAATCATATTTAAATCATATCATATTTAAAACGTAATGCCACAAGAGTATCTTTCGACTAAAATAAAATACTTGTCGAATGATCCATCGTTGTTTTATTGCAATTTAATGTTCTATACCTCTAAAAAAACACCCTTTATATATAAATAAATATATATATATATATATATATATATATATATATATATATATATATATATATATATATATATATATATATTAAAATAAATTAAACTCTTGGCTTAATGTTTCACGATTTATTTAACAATATGTATAGTCAACATGTTTCGAGCGTTAGCTCATTTTCAAGACTGAGTCTTGAAAATGAGCTAACGCTCGAAACATGTTGACTATACATATTGTTAAATAAATCGTGAAACATTAAGCCAAGAGTTTAATTTATTTTAATATTCAATTATGTTTCACCAAGAGTTAAGCGAGAATTCAATCTCATTAATATATATATATATATATATATATATATATATATATATATATATATTTAAATTGATTAATTGTCTGTCTATGATAGTTCATTTTCAATGTTTATAGCAATAACAGGCTCATTTCAATGTTAAAAAATAAAATTTTGTTGACGTTTCTTTGTATATCACAACTTTCTCAAAACTTTTGAAAAAAAGTTTTGAAAAAGTTGTGATATACAACGAAACGTCAACGAAAATAAAGTTCTCAACATTAAAATAAGCCTGTTATTGGTAAAAGCATTGAAAAAAAAATATATATATATATATATATATAACACGAAGTAGTTGTATTTGATATTAAAAATATATTTGTTGTAATATGTTTCCGTTGGAGAAAGGAGTCCGAAATTTTCACGACCAGAAAATAATATCCATCAAGCCTTAAGCCATCTGTCAACATTTTAATCACTACAGGCCTATGTGGAAAAAGGAATACTGAATCAAGGGTCGCCGCGCATTAGGCGCGCAAATTTATACAATAAATTTCAATTCGAGCTTATCCGGGAAGGCTTTGAAAGTCCATCAGCTCCCGTTTAAACGATTATTTCGGAGTGTAAAGTGTAAAGCATAAAGTAAATTAATTAAAATTTTCTGACCTTTCTCGCTACTGCCGCCGCCTTTTCCTGTACCTATCGATTGCTTCCAGATTAATGAACGGTTTTCAATTTCGTACCGTCAGCCACATATATGGGTGGCTGTAATTATTCTGCCACCAAGCTCACATATCAGAATAATATATCGATCATATTTAGGTAAAATTATTGAAAAGTTATTACGCTTTTTAAAAATCAGGTGATTTCTATCGAAAAATAATAATTGAAGACTGTATATTTGAATCAAGTAACGGGTGTTTTTATTGGAGATATAGAATTTTAAGTTGACATTACTGTTGAAGATGACGACCAATTTAACAGCTGAGAAGTGATTTATTCTCAGTTCGGTTTGTCAATTCATCATGAATAGACTCACGCCTGAAAAACGCTTGCAAATAGTGCAATTTCATTTCGAAAATAATGGTTCTGTGCGGAATACGTATCGCGCACTACGCCCATTTTATGGACGTAGCACCTTTAGTTGAATGGCTACGTCAACAAACAAAACTGCCGCATTTGGAGTGAAGATAATCCTCAAGTGACACCGTTACATCCAGAAAAACTGACTGTTTGGTGCGCTTTATGGGCTGGTGGAATCACTGGTCCGTACTTCTTCAAACACGATGTTGGCCAGAACGTTACAGTCAATGGTGATCGGTATAGAGCAATAATTACTAACTTTTTCATTCCTGAATTGAACAACCATGATGTCCAGGAGCTGTGGTTTCAACAAGATGGCGCAACATGTCACACAGCTCGTGCCACAATCGATTTATTGAAAGACACGTTTGGTGACCGCCTAATTTCACGTTTTGAACCTGTGAATTGGCCTCCAAGATCTTGTGATTTAATACTGCTAGACTACTTTCTGTAGGGCTCTGTAAAGTCATTGGTCTATGCGGATAAGCCACAAACGCTTGTCCATTTGGAAGACAATATTCGCCGTGTTATTTCCGATATACGGCCACAAATATTGGAAAAAAGTCATCGAAAATTGGACGTCCAGATTGGACTACATCCGAGCCAGCTGTGGCGGTCATATGCCAGAAATCATATTTAAAATGTAATACCACAAGATTATCTTTCGAATGAAAAAATTCTAGTCAATCGAATGATCCATCGCTGTTTTATTGCAATTTAAAATTCTATACCTCTAAAAACACACCCTGTAGTATTTAAAATCAATAAATTCACAATGTATTGAATTCATGACTTCATGTTGTTCTTTCGAAATATGCCTTTATGTTCTAATGACGTCTTAATCTTCCGAAACTAGCCAGAACTACAATTTACTCCAACTGCAATTTATTTTACGTTTTGATAAAAATTGCAGTGAATTCGTCGAATGTTTTCATCATTCATTCACAAATAATTTCTATACTGTACCTCAATTACACCACTCAATTTGTACTAGAAATAAAAATTAGAACAAATAAACTATAGAAAATAATCGTTGATATTATGTTTCAGGAACTCACGAAGCTTGAACTAAATATAGGTTAGGTATTTAAAAAAACATTTCATGGATCCTGCATACAAATATAGATATTCTATGATTATGATGAACATGAAAAAAATAATAATTCAAAGAATACAATTTGAACACGATATCATTGATACTTTCTGAAATTGATTGAATGTTCGCTGAGCTCTTGGTGAAACATTGTTTAATATATTGAGTAAAAAAAACTTGGCTTGGTTTCACAAAATTTATGATGAATACTTGACAATTGCTTTTGGGTGTTACCCCATTTTCAAAAGTTGAAAACTCATGAAAATGGGGTAATACCCCGAAACAATTGTCAAGTATTCATTATAAATTTTGTGAAACCAACCCGAGTGTTTTTTATTTAATATATTGTCTTGAATATTATCATTGAACTCATATCTGACAATTGATATTATACATTTAATATATTTGACGTTTCGATATTTAAAAAGCAGTATTCATATCTTTGAATTTTAATCCATTTTGAATCACCTCAGTTTTCTGTATCTGTACTTTGGAATAAACAAGGTCAATGTCCATTTTTCTCAAATGTCAGGAAAATATATTTAGGTTCGAAAAATTTTGAGAATGTCCCCATTACTTCTGTACTCGTATTTCGAAAGTTGTTTCAAGCTAATGATCTATTATTGGGAGGGCTTTGGCATTTTAAAATTAGTTTACACCCCTTCCTGAATTCATTGATGTATTCAACTCCTTTGCTCTTTTTCGTACCAACGTAAAGATATATGCAGGAAATTTCGAATAGATTCCACTAATTTAATGCTGTGTAGTAATGTTGAAATGCTATATAGTAATGTTAGCAAGTTAAATGACCTTGTTCGTAGATGGCACTGGTTTTTATGAGCACCTGTCAAAAATATCGATAAAGGTCTAGGCTTCATTGCGGTACGCCATCACGGATTGATATATAAACTTGAGAGAAAACAATTCCCTAGGAAGTTGGTAAACATAATCCAAACATATCTACATGGAAGAACATTTAGAGTAAGAATTGTAGATAAACTGTCTGAAGAGGAGAAAATCAGTGCAGGAGTGCCCCAAGGATCAGTAGTCGGCCCACTTCTATACAACATCTACACGGCAGACATCCCAACCCCTGAAAAGCGCCGTTCAAAAGGGATTACAAGAAGATCTGCAGAGAATTCGAAAGTACTTTGAAACATGGAAAATCAAAGTGAACCCTAACAAAACAGTAGGGGTTTACTTTGATCACAGAAATAGAGAACGAATACCACCTGAAGTGATCTACAATGGCCACCCCATTGCGTGGGAGAAGAAAACAAAGTACTTAGGAGTAATCATGGACAGCAACTTGAAATTCAGAACTCAAATCTCTGAAAACATCAAGAAAGCCAGACAAATGCAGGCCTACCTGTACCCCTTTCTGAACGAAGAGAGCAGGATGTCAATCGAGAACAAAATGAAAATAATAAAAACAATTATCATTCCAGGGCTAACTTATGGAGGTGAAATCTGGGAAATAGACAACTCCGCACGAGTCGAGAAGCTTCAAGACACTCTCAACAGAATAGTGAGAATGGCAGTGGGGCACCAAGATACATGACCAACACGCAACTCCACGAGGAACTCAAACTAGACAAAATATCTGACAGCATACGAAAAAGAAGGACAAAGATGATGGAAAAAATGGCAGCACACAAGAATATCCTCCTACGAAAAACAACAGAAATAGAGCCCAGAACAACAGGAAGCAGAACATCGCTAACCCAGTGGAAAAGGTCGGTGGACGAACAAACATCTCCAACGAACAAGAAAAGGAAGTGCTAATAAAGCACTAAGCAACGACATGTGAGAAATCACAAACTATTGTAGTAGAAGGAAGGAGAAACGAATACGAAGAGGCAAAGGATCCAAATCCAGTCCTCATCAAAACCAGTGCAGACCCCCCCATTCATTGCGGTCGATTAAAATTATTCAAGAAATAAATGAGAACAGAAGAGTAATATACCTTTTTATTCTTGATGAATTCCGTGTTTTCTTCACATTACGTATTTAGAATAACCGAAGAATTATTATTGGCACGGTTTGTTTTATCGACTTATCTACTTGAGCAATGAAAATATGCAATATATCTTTGCATAATATACATTGGAAAATGTGTAGAATAGAATCGACTGTGCAGACATAATTCGACGGTAGTGAAATTGTTAGCGGTTCGACGTTTCAACGCCAGATGTCTCGTCGTTAAACGAAATCGCGAATATATGCACAGACCGAACATGTGCGCTTTTATAAGGGCAAATTACGAGCAAAAGGTCAACTAGGAGCGCGTGTCACATCAAAGGTGACTGAAATGAAATTCCTCATATAGCATTTATGCTTGGGGTATTTCCAGATGAATTTTAACATAAATTAGAATGTCATTAGCATGAAATTCAACGTATGGGAGAAATATGAATTCAGTCTGTATGCGAATAGATAAAAAGAACTGAATTAGGGTAAACAGGAAACTAGATATTTCATGAAGCGTTTTAGAGATAATTCCTTTCATCGAAATTCGATATACTCACTTGTGAAATTTCTGCCTTTTGCAAGTCATTGTAAAATAGTATCACACTACAGTCGTAATAAATGATAAAAAAATCGCAAAATGACAATTTGTCGATAATTTGAAGGAATTGAATCTTGTTCAATGCGGTCACATGATATGGAACATGTTTGTATTGATTTACATATATATTTTCGATACACCAACACGTTTGATATATCGAAAGTCATTAACCTGTCAATTATCTAGAAGAACAGACAGTTCGTAATTTCTAAGCAAAACTTTTTTCCTTATATCTCCTCGTTAATTAAAAAAAAATCCTAATGTGCATAATTTCGTTGAAAATCTCAATTTCTTCATTGGGATATTTTTATTATCATACTTAACGCTCACAATATTTTTACGTATTGTTGGTGGCATTATATTATCAATAACAATATATGAATCAGCGTTCTGAACCTATGAACATAAATCAAAACACAGGATATACCGGTTTGCAGTAGCTGAAAAAAATGTAATTGAACATCAAACAATGTCAATCTAACCATAGTGTCGATATTCTTGGAATACTCAACTGCTTCCTGAAAAAATGATATTCTCTCAATGTTTCGTCAATATATCTACATTTCAATTTAGAAATTTCGACATTTTCAATCATTTTCTGGTAAAATTTTCAAATTTTTTTCATACAACTCTAGTCTTGATAATAACTTCTATATAAAGAAAATGATTATTTATCTAATTTTCTGTTACTGACACTTGATAAAATGAAAATATTATTGTTCAAACAAAGAACAATTTGTAGCGAAATGTCACGATTATTAAAAGTTTTTCATATATCGAAAAAATAACACTAGCCTTCGTTATTTCTTGTCAATTGCTTCGGCTTATTATCCTTTTTTTAAAAACTAAACATGAATCTAGCTTGAATCAGTCTTACTTTTAAAAATGAGGTATCAACGCGAAAAACTTGTCAAGTAATAACTTAATACAATTTTTGTGAAAATTTGAATAAATTTTTCTTGTGTTATTCATTCAATATATTAACGAAGTTTCATAAATGATACGAAGGTTTCGCTTATCTCTTGGTAAAACATTATGTTAAAAACAATAAATTAAAATTAACAACCTTGACTTAAGTTTCACTGAATATATTAAAAATCCCAGGAAGACCGAAATAGTACACTGAAGTAGTGAGGTCAAAAGATTAGATACCCTTGAAGTCTTGGAAATTTCGATAGCCAAAAAGAAAAATTCACCTATTTTCAATGACCAGGTGGACTTTTGCGTGAAACCAGTGTTAAATTCTGTGGTTTAGGATATATAAGTGAAAGCTGTTTATTTTGAAATTCAGTAATATTGTATATTGGGTGATAATGGGTTAATCACCCGAAACATATGTAGACTTTTAATATATTCAGTGAAACTGAGGTCAAGTGTGTTAATTTGAATTTATTGTTTTGACAATATTTCACTAAGACATCAGGAAACAATCAATCAACTTTATAAAAACTTCTCAATATTTCCAGCCAATAAATCAACTATCAATATTCAATTATCTGGCTAATGCTCTGAAGATCCATTCGTAATGCACCTCCATAAGCTAATGGATTATGCTGGAAAAGCAGGATTTTTCATTATCTATGATTGGTATGATGGAACTTCACGTCTAACCTCTTTACGAAAAATACCAAGAAGATGTGCGTAGAATAAACCCGTTAGAAACCTGTGCTCCCAAGAACTCTTAATGGATAATTTTTAAGTAACTGAGCGAATCTTTCTCCATAAATTCTGAATTTGAAGACTTACGTTGCCTTTGGCTACCCTTTCATATTAATTATATAATTTGAAGAGATGAAAATTCAAATCAGAAACTTGGCCTAGTGTTTCATTAATATAATTTATATTTGAAGTATATTTGTGAAACAAGAGTTTGATTTGAATTTTTATTTAATCCTGTTTCTGCAAGAGGTGAGCGAGAATACAATTATTTAACAATATAATTCACTTTTTTCAAGTTTCAAACCAAACAAGATTGCCAACCGACCGACGCTAAAATTCGAATTGTACACTCTCAGATCGTTTCAGTCTCTTCGTGTCAAATTCTACCAGTTTTATCGAACTGAGTTGGCCACTCTACGAAATCCCGAAAGTCCGCAACTGCTTATCGTGACACCGAACCCAGGTCTGATATTGTCGCCTTCTATTCGAATCTTGGATCAGGGAGATATTCCTCGTCTCCGCCGCAAACTCGGACAAGTTTTGATTGGTCCAACTCCGGGAAACTCCGGCAGCTAAACGCGAAACATTATGTGAATTATGCATAAAAGCAATATGAGCCACGGCAGCCCGTCGCTCCAAGTATGCGATCCAGTTTACGCGAGCCGCATTTTAAAATTCTTTTTAATGTCGACAACGGGTATTAAGGGCAAGATTGCCTTCCGTAGCCTGCCTCACTATGAGATCGCTATCATCCTTGGTCGTAAAAGTGAATTATACTTTATTACGCCATATATTGCTGTACTAATTTTGCAGGATTTTAGATTTGATCAGTGTTAGGATGCTGAAATATATATATATATATATATATATATATATATATATATATATATATATATATATATATATATATATATATATATATATATCAGAGTGTAATATACTGTGAGAAATTAGTTTAGTTTGAATGAAATTTCAGCTATCAATTAGCTTTAATTGTTGTGCCACGGCCGACTTTAAAAGGCCATGAAGAGCGTAGTCCGGCGGTGTTGCCAAAATCGAGTCGGTGGTCTACTATCCTAGTCGGTTGTTCACAAAGTTTCAAATATTAATTCAACTCTTTTTGTATATTCTGAACGGATAAAAATATTATTGGTATTTATAACATTCTAAATATTATTCCTGAGCACACATTCGAAAAATGTAAAATATTAGCAAAAAAACAACGATGTTTTCGATAAAGGTCCACTGCGTAAAAACTACTTCTATAAGTCAGACTTATTCCCATAAAGTTGACTAGACAAATTTATCAAATTATTTGAGGGAAAAGGAAACATGGAAGGAACGCTGTAGGAATTACTCAAATTGAATTATATACCCAAGTATAAATAAATATTATACTTCTGATTAGCGCAATCAACCTTATGAAAGTATTAAGCATTTTTCGTTTAGTTTTTGATTCAGTTTTCTAGTATTTGGTTTCAATTTTTGTGTAGTTCGATAAGATATTAGAAAAAATGCAACAACATGTTTAGAATATTTTTATTCTCTTTACCACATACACAGCAACAATAAAAATCTTTCAACGTCTCATGCAATGACAATAAGAAGAATTTGAGATATTAAATTAAATTAAACTCTTGGCTTAATTTTTCACGATTTATTTAACAATATAGTCAATATGTCAATATGTTTCGAGCGTAAGCTCATTTTCAAGACTCTTTGTAACTATTCATATTGTTAAATAAATCGTGAAACATTAAGCCAAGAGTTCAATTTAATTCAATATTCAATTATGTTCCACCAAGAGTTAAGCGAGACTTCAATCTCAGTCATTAAAAAGAATTTTGTTGTTAACTAAACCCATTTTATCATTCCAACAATCAGGAATATTTATTTTACTGGAGTAATGAAGAATTTAATTTTGAAAATTGACAATTAAATCTGACTTGAAAAATGTTATTCAAATAATCATTGCGAGCTGAATAACAACTTTGTCTTTCCTCTGGACTTTTCTTAGGTAAGGACACATTTTTTGACAAATGATGCGGTAAATTTGGAAAAATAGAAAGAACCGCGTGAGGGACCAATCTTGTTTTTTCAAATATGCTTACAATCCCACCAGGTGGAAAAAATTTCTCTTCCGTGATGACATCAGTTTCAGGAAAATGCAAGGCACAAATAAATTGAATATTTTGTTGGAGCCCAATTATATCGTGGTATAGATTTCATCCTTTACTCTTAAAAATTCATTTTTAGAAAACTAAAAGAAGGTTAGTTGTCCACCTGCAATAATAATACGACAACAACTATTTGATAGGACATTAAGATCTATAAATTATCATGTTTGGGATTTCTAGGACCAACGAACTAATGGCTTAAACATCGAATTCCCCAGCATGAAAGTGATTGTCGATTGATTGAAAATACCTTTTCAGTAGTTCAACACTATAAACAAACTGGACAAACTTTTGACTTCATGATTGCTACAATTTTAGTCTAGCACAACAACTATAAGAGCAGATTATTTCTTGAAATCAGACACATTCATAGATAAAAATTCAGTAAATGACAAATCGAATACAACTGAGTACCATCTATTGTAATATTTTCAACAACATGAGATGCAATCTAAGATGCATTTCCTATCCATTAACACACAAGTTGTGTGCAACTGTCTCATAACAGTAGACATCCTCACTGTTTTCACTATATATTCTTTTGGATAATTCGTAAAAAAATTATCGAGACGAAAGTACAATATAGTTTATATATACATATATAAATATATATATATATATATATATATATATATATATATATATATATATATATATATATAAGTTATATATATATATATATATATATATATATATATATATATATATATATAACTTCATTTTCAATTTTTTGATGTCTGCTGTGTAGATGTTGTATAGAAATGGGCCGACTACTGATCCTTGGGGCACTCCTGCACTGACTTTCTTTTTTTTAGACAGTTTGTCTCCAATTCTCATTCTAAATGTTCTTCTATGTAGATATGTTTGGATTATGTTCACCAACTTCCTAGGAAATTGTTCTCTCTTTTTATATATCAAACCATGATGCCATACCGCAATGAAGCCTAGACCTTTACCTTTATCGATATTTTTGACAGGTATATTGAGGTGCTCATAAAAACCAATGCCATCTATGAACAAGGTCATTCAACTTCCTAACATTACTATATAGCATTTCAACACTACTACACAGCATTAAATTAATGGAATCTATTCGAAATATCATGTATATATCTTTACGTTGGTACGAAAAAGAGCAAAGGAGCTGAATACTTCAATTTCAAATGAAAGTTTTTTATTTGAAAATGAAAATTTTAAAGTTGAAAATAGCCTGTTATTGCAAAAAACATTAAAACTAAACTATTTCAAATAGGCAATAAACTAATTTTGAAAACATATATATATATATATATATATATATATATATACATATTTAAAAAGGTTTATTCAATAAATTCCTGATATCTAGGAATGAAGGCGAAGATTTATATTTTAGTGGCCAAATAAACTTACTCGTATATTGTTTGAGTTATCAACAGTTAACTAAGTACTGCTAGGTATCATCTTTTTTCTTAATGAATGGTCTGGTAGCAAAACATCTCTTGCTACACTTGAGTTTTTTGTTGTTCTGTCGGTGAGAGGTTCAACAATTGGGGTGTGAACATTGTTCACGTCTTTTATTGTAACAAGATTGATGCTTCACGTAATATTTGATCTAGGAGAAGGTAATTAATTTAGTGTTTCTGCCGGTTCAACTAAGAGATGTGACACGGGGTGTTTAGCAGAGCATTCCACTGAAATTTCGAACTAATTGCGTCAAGAGAACCTGCTACTGAAGTCCCAGAACCCACTAGATTACTGAGTGGAAACAACATGCTAGTTGAAATTTCACTAGCCCCTTTAGCGAAACTAGATAGAACTTCTACGACTAAGAAATTCGTTGTGGTTAATGGTGAAATTTCACATACATAGGCGATTTAATGTTCAATAAATATCAGGATTGAATCAAAGACGTTACCAATGTCAATAAAGAAATTTCTTTTTTATTAAAAGTAGTGCCTAATGGATAAATACAGATATTCCTAAATAAATGTGAATTGACACAGTATCAATTGAAGTGGCCCAAATGATATGTCCATAAGTGGCACTATAAATATGTTTTTATACACATACAATACAAACACACCAAACATACAACGAACCATTTTTGTTTACCTCCATTCATTTGTTGAATTTTCTCATCAGGTAGTTTTTATGAATTTTTGAATAAAGAGATATGAAAGAATATTTTTCAATCTAAGCAAATAGGCATAGAAAAGTTTATTTGAATTTATAATTTTTTTCTAAAGTTTCAACATATTTTTCGGAATAGTTTTAACATTTTTTTTAAAAAAATTGTCTTCCCGAGATATAGGGGTACTACATACACCAGTACCCACATCAAAGTGTTGCAACCTGTAATCTAACAAAGCTATTGGGTTTGGTGGAGCAGTAACTATATTACAAAAAAATAGAATTTTCAGAATATGCTATTCATATTAATCCAAGAGCAATCCTGGCACCAATTATTGGGTAGATATTTGAGGCAAGCTAGAAACTTGTCACATACCTCTCCTGGTATTACCCAATACGAAATTGCAAACCTGGCTGGTGAGGAGCGGGGCTAAATCAAGCCCTAAATTTTTAAAAATAATATTTTTTTTCCCAAAAATATATTTGAGGCAAAACACACACTACGAAAATTAATGAATAAAAAAAATTAGCCAGACGATTTAATCGGGGTTTTAACATTTACAGACGCGTGTGAAAATATTTTTCCAAAAATTTTAAGAAATGTACTTAAGGCAGCTTGAATTTTAATGGAATATTATTTACTAGTAAAAGATAAGACTCCCAGAAAGACCGAACATTTCGGTAGAACTTTCCAGCTGCCAACCCCTAAAAATTTAGGGGTTGATTCAGTCCAGCTACTCACCAGCCAGGTCTGCAATTCCGTATTGGAGTATATCAGGAGAGGTATGTGACAAGTTCTCAGCTTGCCTCAAATACCTATCCAAAAATTGGTGCCAGCTCTCCTACTATACGTATATGCGTCGTTTATCATTGTTTAATATCGTCGTTTCAATATTCTTTCTAAATATCTACGAAATGGACGTTTTCGATTTATAATTTGAGAACTGAAATGACTATTTGAAGTCTGCTTCTAATTTAATTAATAATATTCAGAATTTTTCTCTATTAAAGTTCTGAAGAAATTGTTTCTTCCTAATTGTTTCTTCAAAATACCTAACCAAGAAAAGTTAGCTTTGATAATTATAATTATTTATGAATAGAAAATAATTTGAATAATAATTCTACGAAAATTTAAACATTATTCTCTGAATAGATAAGGGGTCTCCAAATAAAATAGAAGTTATCTGAAAGTATTTTCTCTTTTCCTAATGAAATATACCCTTTTAAATATGAGGTTTTGCATACTTTGCATGTAATTTAAACTTGATTTCCAGTTTACCTAATTTGATAACGGCTTTTGATTAAACAAATAAAAAGCTCCCGTGCCCAACTAGATTTTTATCTTCAGAGGTAATTATATGTATGGCAGTTAAATTACATATTCAGCTGGTGTATGATAAGCGTCTACAGTACCTGCTGATGTTCTAAAAACACACTATTGTTATGTTTCTTTCAACACCAAACATACAAGTTTACTTTTACTGATAAGTGATAACCGTCGCAGTAAACAATAGTTTTATTGTTAATTATAACTCAATAATTAATATTACTAGAATCTATATTTTTGATTTATCATATTATATCGGATATACTTATTTGAATTTAGATTCCCCTTGAAACGAAAAAAAATTCAACAAAATCTACACCTGAGTACTCAAACCTTTCAGCATTCTAGAAAATCATCAAAATTGTTGATTACCTTCTTCGGATTGAAATATCAAAGTTTTTTTTATAATGATCAAAGCTCCCAAATGGCCTTGACTTGAGTCATTAGCCAATCGACTTCTCAATATGACTTTGATTTTTTATTTTATATGTTGGAATGGAATTGTAAAATTCAAAATGTACACCACAAAGAGAATTACACTGGGACACACTTCGCCGAAAAATATCAAAGTTCAATTTGTTGATTGTAAATTTGAAATTTGTTGATCGTAAAAATTGAAGTAAGAGATCACTGAGAGTTCAATTTATTCATATGATTCAATTTGATAGAAGTTAACAATATTAAGTAATGAGAAAATTTAAAGTTATAGTTTCAATCTTTAATCAGGATTATGCGAACAAGATATTTTTATGATTATTGAAATTGCTGAATGACTCAATGCATACGAAACATTTCCTGGCGGTTTTTTCGCATGTTTATCTTCAAAATGATGAAGTTTTGATACAATCCCATACATTTCCTCTGATCTTGTTTCTTTTTCTAATATTAATGTATTTTTATATAAAAATATTCCGATAGAATATAGAAGGATTTAACAGTGCAGTAACACATATCAAAATAATAACTGAGATTGAATTCTCGCTTACCTCTTGATGAAACATCATTAAATGAAAATTTAATATTAAAATAAATTAAACTCTTGGCTTAATGATGAACATGTTTCGAGCGTTGAAACGCTCAACAAACATCAAACATTAAGTTTAATTTAAAAGAGTTAAAAATTCAATCTCATCAAATCAAACACTTGGCTTTATGTTTCACACATATATTGAACAATAAAATAAAATTTCATTCTATGAATTTCTTTCTTTATATATTTATGAAACATGAAACCAAGGGTTTGTTTTAATTTTAATTTTTTTTTTGAAAATAATATTAAAATATATAGGTTAGCTACTTACTGCGTATAATATATAACTCATCATATAAACAATTATTTGCTGAAGATAAAAGCTTATGAAACTTATATAAAACATAAATATTACCATTGCATTGATTATTTTATTATTTTTACATTAAATTGATTTCATTTATGATTGTCTACATAACTTCGAAAATTGTCACAAATATTGGTATCGAAACAAGGAGAAATAAGAATTGAATATTTATATCATCCGAGTGTATTTATGACGAGAAATATGTAGGGGAGAATGAATATTTCATATGACGAAGCCAAACTCGACTTGAGACAAGACAGGGCACAGTTTTAGTTGGTGAATATATAACTACAAAAACTTTGGATTGAGAGATGTATAATCAAATTTCGAATATTCGTCGAAGTTTTTCTGTCAGAGTGAATAAAGTGGCATCTGTTAGTTAAGGTTTCTCTAATGCATAATGAAGTAGAAACAAAATAACAAGTGGTTGAACATTTAACTTTTTAAGTTTTTTATACCGACGTCAGAGGAAAATATTTCGCTTAAAATTTGTTCCGGTAGTTTTTTCATCTTCTACAACACGAGAAATCAGCTGAAAAACGCATATTAAAACACATAACTGGTTTTTCGAGAAACTATATAAATTTTTGAAGGGCATATTTTCAGTGAATAATTATTTTGTTTCTGTTGTTCCAAATTCAGTGAATCAGTGAAAGAAATGGCTTCCAAAGTTTTGGAAAATATATATATTCATAATAAAACGTTATATATATATATATATATATATATATATATATATATATATATATATATATATATATATATATATATATATATATATATATATATATACCTATATGTGGATTTTCCACAGACCCCAAAGGGAGAGTTTGGGCAAAATCTCGTTGACCACCTCGTGCGGGGGTAACACTAGATAAGACCTGTTTCACCCTACTAGAGTCTCCTCATTAGAGTTCTCCTTCTATAAAGCATCAAGATCACACAGATTTTTTTTCAATCGGAATGCAGAAGAATTATAAATATAGATCTTCGTACTCGACTTGAGCGCGGCTAAGTATTCTTCGTTCTTCTCTACGGCGTTGAAGCTTACAAATGCCAAATGTTATAAAATTGATTTATAAAGATTATGAGATGTTGATGTACAGGATAATGTTAAGGTTTCTCGGTATAGACAAAATGGGGAACAGAGTGGTGATACACAAAGTACACTAGAAAAGAGGGGTATTGTAAGCAATCAAAAGAAAAGAATTACAGTGCGTCGGACATTTAATGGGAAATATCAAGTACGAGCTACTACATTTGATCATCCATGGCAATATACAAGGAAATGGCAGTGTCGATAGAAGAAGAACACTTCAATAATTCGCGTCATTTGTATGACAGAAGTACGGAAACACTATTTCGAGCTGCTCTGTCAAATCAACCGTATGGTCCGCCTTTGATAATAGATGGCACAAAAGAAAGAAAAAGAGGTGCAACAGTAACAAATCTGAGAAATAATCGGGTATCTAAAGAGATATAGTAAGTACGACCTGTGAAAAATGTGAGAAAAAGCAGGTTGCTAGATGGAAAACATTTCGGCTCAAGAATTCACGTCAAGAAAAATGCAAGAATATCTATAGCATATTGAAAAATGGACGAAAAAAATTAACAACAGTAATAAAATGGAGAAAAACACATTCGTTGTGAGTTTTAGTGGAACACTTTACAGCTTACGTTTACCAAACCAAATTAAAGGAAAATTTTAATTTGAATTAACGAACGTGAAGGTACGACATGCCTCTGAAATCACGGAGAAGAGTGCACTTTGAAATATGGCCCTAAAAATAGTACCTATTTTGGTAGGAGTGATTTTCGAATCTGATCTATCACTATCGCAATCCCCCGTCACTGTGACGCCTTGGAGATGCACCGTATAAAGTGAGGCATGATTCAGTTGTCAGGCAATCAGCAGCGCGCCCCTGGGGAGACATTACCAGCGTCATCCTTCATCTCTGGACCGGGAGATCGTCATCTCTTCCGGGCCTTATGGCACGCACGTCGACGTCCCGACGGGACCAACGCCGACGTAATTCGCAGCCAGAGTATCCCACAGGACGCGCCATGATTGCCGGGAGACGCAGCGAGAATACGTTCGTCCGAATTCGCAGTTATTCGCATTGTCATGTAAAATTTTTCGGGGCACGTATGCACACGCACAACGGAATGAACTGGAAGTTCCTTTGTGAGTTGATAAATCAAAATGGATATCTTCAAGACGAGATTTCCATATAATATAGGTCTTATTGACACATCATTTAAATTAAGAAGAACATATATCATCAGTATTCTCAATGTCGGTAACTTATCTTAGGCAGTGTGTTTTAAGCTTGACGCGTGAAACCTTTCAATGTCCAATCAATTTTGCGACTTACACTGTTTGAAGTGCATATACTTATGAAGTATAAAATTTCAATAATTTCCCACAGACTACTTATAGATACTTTAATAAAGAATATTGTAAATCTCAATAAGTGCTAATAAAAAAAACAATGTTATTTTTACAATTTATTTTGTTGCGGGTTCAAAATAGGTTTAATGTATATATTTTGGACTGCAATAAGTTTACATCAATGGTGAAACTGTTGAATTTTTTGTCCTCACATTTAAACATCCAACAGTTAAACATAGAATAATATACGATTTTCTTTAAATATACTTGTCTACATTGAGACCCAAGTTGAAGTTGGTTCCGTCATATATGCAAGAAAACATTGAATATTACATGTTTTCAACATTATGTAATTTTCACTTAAAGTCATGCAAATATTATAATTGATATTATAGTTTGATCTCGAGTCGATATTTCAACGAACGTATCATATCTTTCATATCCTTAATTGAGATTATACAAAAACCATAAATTTTGTTTTTGGTGAAAGAAAAACTGATCATTGTGAAACATGATGATAGGATCTTCCGGGCTGATTGGCCGTGGTCAGCTGGAACTCCTCCTCTTCCAGACGTTTCGTCTTCAACTGCGAGAGACATCTTCATTGGCGGCGAGTGCTTCGACATAGTTGTGTACTGGGCGACGACGCTGGAGCAACTGATGAAGTTGTTCAGATTTGAAGATGTCTCTCACAGTTAGAGACGAAACGTCTGGAAGAGGAGGAGTTCCAGCTGACCACGGCCAATCAACCCGGAAGATCATATCACAATGGACATCGGCCGTGAAAGCCTACATGATTTCAAGAACTAATCAGCTATCACAAGTTTCTCTAAATGTATGATTTTCAATTAAAGAAATTGGGTAAATTTATTTCGAATTTTCTTCAGCAAAACTTGACTTTGATGTTCTAGTGCAAGCAAACAAGCTCGAATGTTCTGCCATAGAGTGTTACTTTGCGAACTTTATTATTAAATATTTACATTAAATATTCATGATGAATTTCATTATTGATGTAAACTAAATAGAATTTGGACAATGCAGGTAGAATGAATAATCGAAATTCACAAATCTGCTTCACATGATTTCCAAAGCTTTTAACATCACCTTTAAAAAGACTTTTTTCTCTAATAAGGTATTACTTCGAAAAATTTGAAAAACTGGTTATATATATATATATATATATATATATATATATATATATATATATATATATATCATGATTGAAGATATTCTAATTGAACGAAACTGTTGGAAGGTATGGGGGATCTGAGTGAAACACGATGATCGTCACTTTATGAAATCATTTATTTAACTGCCGTAATACGGTGTGTTGTTCAGTCGAAGAATCTAATAAGACGAACTATGAAGAATATAATATCAACTATCTCAAGCTCCGAAATTAAAGTGTTTCGATGATACATACTAAAACTGTTGACGGATATATTATATACAATAACATAAAATTGGGAGAGCGTGATAAATATCACTGAGTCATTTCCAAGAATGTTGAACATAAACAATTACTTATAACGAGTATAGTTTTTGCTCAATTACCAACAGAAACAGTACCAATATACCAATACAAAAAAGGGTTATGTTTGAGGCCTTCGCATATTTTATATATTAACAAAAATCAAATTGATTTTTATCGGTAGAGCCGGCAATCGAAAGCCGCTTATGGGCGCTTTCATTTGTAGAAGTTTTCACAACCTTCAATTGACGATGACGTTTTGATGAGAAGCAAAAAGCTTAGAAACTAGTGACATACAACTATGGAGCTGCTTTTTCAATTGAACATTAATACAGGCCAACAAAATGAAAAAAAAATTTTGGTGCCAGAAATCTAACATCTGATTTTAGATGTTTTCAATGTGCCGATTCCAAAAATGCCACCAGATTTTTTCTATCAGCTCTAGTTTTTGAGATACACGTTACAGGTTAAATGATATATTTTTTTCTGATAAAGGACAACAAATAAAGAGATAAATATGTACTTAATCGTCAAAATAGAAATTTCCCAGAATGTAATTAGCCAAATGGATACCTGGAATTGTCCCTGACCCAATGTTCCTATACTAGGAACATTGGTACACAATGCTCTTAATTACTTTTATACCTGTAATTGCCTATGACCCGATCCTTCTATACCTGCTTGGCTGTACTTGATTTAGTATATTACTGAGTTTTCCCAAGTAAAGTTGTGCTATCATTTTGTGTAAATTTTGGTCCTTTTGTAGTATCAAGACACTAAACTGAAACAATGGCATCCACAAGCAGACGTACCTGTGTAAATCATCCCGATGTTTTTTGTTATGTGTGTGGTGAATACGCTTTGAAAGAGAGCAGAAAAACGATTTCTGAGTTTGTGAAAAGAGCTTATCTTGCCTATTTTGGCGTTCATTTAGGAGATCAAGATAAATCTTGGGCCCCACATTTCATATGTAAGACATGTGTTGAACATTTGCGACAGTGGACAACTGGAAAGAGGAAGTGCCTAAAATTTAGTGTACCAATGGTTTGGAGAGAACCGCGGAACCATCATGACGACTGCTATTTTTCTCTCGTTAATATTAAAGGCATAAATAGAAACAATAGACACAAATGGACATATCCTGATCTAGATTCTGCAAGAAGGCCTGTAGTGCATTCGGAAGAAATACCCGTTCCATCATTCAGCAGTCTACCTGAACTGACCTGGAACAGTTATAACGTAAATTATATACACAATTTTTTAAAAAATCTCAAAAACTACATCTGATAGACAAAATCTGAGAACTTTTTTACATTCTACATCCAAAAATTACTCAGGAACAGTTAAAAAATCGCAGGCACCAAAATGTGTGTTGGCCTGTGATTTATTCCCACTTGATACATTGTAGGGGTCACAAAATTTGGTTAAGTCCATCGCTAACCGGAGGACGGTAAATAAGTGAAATACGATCATGTTCTAAGATGTTACTTTCACACTTTCACACACTCAATATTCATTAGAACTACTCCAGAAATTCTGTACGAACTAGATTCTAACTACTAGCGAATAACGAGAAACGTATTGTCTGCTAACTCGACAAAGTTACCCAAGTTTCGCCAACTTGGATCAACAATGACTTCAACTTCCCTTACCTGCCCGTACATAGTCTGGTTATGAATGAATATTTCCTAAGAACAACACCGGACGAATTGAGTAGGCGTTGAATGTTTCATCAACTAGTTCCATTACTTTCCAATTCTCGGTTGAGACGAGTTTAGTTATACAATGGTCTTTATTTGATGTACATTGTCACGCTACGTTCTCCTTTTCTTTGTTTCCGAAAGTGACTGCGATGTTGAACAAGTATATTGCGAAATTCATTATTTCTGAATAGGCACTTTGGTTGCGCTCGTGGAAAAACTGCATGAGAATTTTGATATTTCAGTTTTAAATTTGAAAATTATATGAAATTTTTTTGAAATTGAAAACGGGGTACTCGAAAATGACTGCTATGCTAAAACAGAATATTGCCCTAATAAAATTAATATTTCGGAAACTAATAAAAAGGTCACATGCGAAAGTGGATATAAAAAGGTTACAGTGTGAAAATTATCTCAGTAGTTCAAATGTATCTGAGTCGTCATTTCAATGTTTTCATGGTTATATAAGATAGAAGATATAAATAAATAAATATATATATATATATATATATATATATATATATATATATATATATATATATATATATATATATATATATATATATATATATATATATATATATATATATATATATATATATATATATATATATATATATATATATATATATATATATATATATATATATATATATATATATATATATATATATATATATATATATATATATATATATATATATATATATATCTTGAAATTGATTTATTGCCTGTATTATAGGTATTTATTTAAGTTTTTTTAGTTTAATCGGCTTTTTTTAATATGAAAAAGTTTATTTTTGTTGACGTTTCGTTGTTATATTACAACTTTGTCAAAACTAATTAGTTTTGATAAAAGGAAATAATATATAATAAATAATTAGTTTTGACAAAGTTGTAATATAACAACGAAACGTCAACAAAAATAAACTTTTTCATATTAAAAAGCCTGTTAATGATAAAAACCTTGGTAATAGATGAGTTCTCGGCAAAAGAAGAGGCCACTGTAAGTAATTAATACACAACCAATTTATTAACCTTGTCTATATTTCGAATATTTTTATATTCTTCATCAGGACTCTGAAAAAATACAAAAGTGTACATCTTACGGCTAACTAGGCTGAAGATATAGCCAGACTGTACGTAGCATTGAAAATGGATGGTAAAACAAATGTTGAAACTTACAGAACTAGATATTATCATTAAGATATAATATAAAGATATAAAAATGAAGTGTCCCAACAATCATATAGGAATAATACCGAACTTGCAGAAAACACAGATAAACGTCACAGAGATCACAGACTGTCAAGTGTAAAACTCTATGTCAATTGTCACCACAAGTGAAAAAACATTAAATGTCAATCAAAGCTCAGGAATTATAGCAGGCCTTATCGAATTTTCTTCGAGAGTAGATAACTATAGATGCAACTGAGCTTAGCAATATATGTTTTATTGTTAATGCTATTGCCATTAACATTAATATGGCACATTTCCAAAAATATTCTTTTCTGGTAGTTATATTCATCTAGTACCTATTAAAATCATACGGCAATACTCCTTATATTATCGTATATATATATATATATATATATATATATATATATATATATATATATATATATATATATATATATATATAAAATGAACACTAGAACATTGATTGAAAAAATTCAAATTAACCAAATAATGTTATAGTAGAGCTAGATATGTGAACTTAATTATTAATTTGATTTTTCGAATGAATGTTCTGGCGTTCATATTCTTAAATATTTCATTCAGGGCCATAAGCACATAAACTTCATTTCCTTATATATATATATATATATATATATATATATATATATATATATATATATATATATATATATATATATATATATATATTAACGCATTAAAAAAATCACAGTGGCCTCCTTTTCATAAAACCATAGATATTGTTCTATTATTTTTGTTCTCTTCTTCATTCCCTTTTTCTCATTATAAAAAACCTTTTCTATCTCATCTTGTCAAGTTTGTGTATCACATACATCTAATTATATAATCAGGTATTGCCGAAATTGTTTTGGCAATACCCAAAATATAATATGATTCATCAATATTATATACTCGTAGTTCAGTTATTGAGTTTTGTTCACAATATGTAGATATATGTATAGTCAAGAATGAGACGAGTCAATTAATCGATTGGACCAATTTTTGTGGAATTTGAAGCATTATTTTGCATATATTTGTATATGAAATATTGAAGTAACACATATAGGAAATAATATATGTATGAATCCCCCAATGACTTCTAACTTCGGTTAGTATTAGGCGTCCTAAAATAGAAAATGATAGATAATTTCATTTCGAAAAGAGGATCTGAGTAAGCTTATTGAAAAAAATGAGTGATGGGATTTTAATTCCTGCAGCAAACATCATGAAACTTTTCTGGAATCATTATAATATTAACTGTGTTTAGAGAGTTCCTAATTGACGAAAGAGTTATTTATTGATTGCCAATGGATTAGTTTAAAAATAACTATCGGTTCACTGTGAAATTGTTTATTTTTGCACCATCTTGCATTTTCCCCTTTGAACTTGTTTTATCTCCTTGGTATTGTGAGGTGAAGTTGACATTTGCAATTACGTTAAACTCTTCACGGATATTTTCGAATTAAAATGAACACAATTTTGAAGCCTATATCTGCCTCAAATCCCAGTAATGCCCTATAAAGGCTAAATCATTCCAAATCGGGACGTGTAGCAGCGTATCGCAGTAGGCCTGTCCCCTTGTGCCCGAAGACACGTATTGATCCGGGGGCGACCACACCGTCCGAGGGAAATCGGGGGGGTTCGGAAGTCTTCGGCGGCCGTGCCAGAACTAACCCCTCGGCCCTAGCACCAGGATTTCGTTCCATGACCGAGGACTTACCGATCGAACAGCAATCTTCGCTAAGAAGGTTCGAAGGATTTTCAACCGATAGAAATTAAATATTAAGGCCAGGATTTTGTGCTTTTTAATGTCACTGGCCGGGAAATAGGACCCACAGATGATTTCAAAATAGTGAAAGCCGTTACCAATAGCTATCTCATTTCCAGTTTCGGATTTTCCACTTACACATGTGGTTAATTTTGCGGAATCAGTTGTCGAGGTTTATATATTTTTATTGCAAAAAATGAGTGATTTTTCAAATCAATAACCTGTTTAAAAGAATACATTATTTCTTAACGACATCACTTGTGTATAAATATGCGTACATTTGAAACTACGTATGTAGTTACAGTGTTAGTTCTTAAATTCTGTGATTTTCATAGCTATATATAACTGATGTTTTTTTTCTGAAAGTTCAGTGAATTTTAACGTTAATTATTTGAGGTATATTCTTTGTTCTATGAAACAAGCCCATGAAATCGAAATTTAGTTTAAAAGCGTTCGGAAATTCAGATTTTCTGCAGTGTTGTTTATGATAAAAATTCGTTTTTCGGAAATAGCCCATAAAAAAAATTTCATTGGGGAAATGGGGAAATTATTCTGTGAAAATGAAAATTTCTCTTTTCAATTGAATATTCAATAACTCCACAGTTTTTTGAGTTTATAATTGACAATATTATAATTGAAATAAAACTAAGTAGTTTTATGTTTTTAACTATAATTAATTTCAAACATGACAATATTGTTTCACCAACACACTGGCTTTATCAGATGTTGATGATAAACTGACTACATACATAAGTTAAATAAAACTGAGCAGTTTTCTGAATTTCACTATAATTAATTTCGATTATGACAATATTGTTTCACCAACACAGTGGCTTCATCAGAAATACATAATTTTGTGTTTTCTGATTTTCACTGAAAATTGATAATAATTTTTTACCAACACAGTTTCATCAGATGTTGATGATTGAATATTAAAACTGAATTTTCAAATACAAACAGTTTTTTGAGTTTATAATTAATTTAAATAAAACTTAGTAGTATCATAATAATTAAATGAACACAGTCGCTTCATCAGATGTTGATGATAAACTGACTAAATACATAATTTAAATAAAACTGAGTAGGTTTCTGATTTTCACTATTAATAATTTCAAACGTGACAATATAATTTCGCCAACACAGTGGCTTCATCAAAGGTTGATGATAAACTGACAATATCATATTTCATTTCAATTTAAGAAGTTACCAGATTGATTTATTTTTTGAAGTTGGGAATTTGAAAATTGTTCATTTATCATGTTTTTTTTCCTCGTGCTTGGAGAAAATTAATTGTTTAGAGAGCTTAAGAAAAACATTATTGCCCACTCCACTATTAGATTTACTGCAAACGATGCTGTGATGTGCGGAAAAATCGATTTCTGTCGTTTTTAGAGAAGAAAAAGCTTTTCTTATAGGTACATACACTCCATGAGGATATCTGTAAATGAAAAGTCGAGAAAAACTACCCCTTCTGAAATCCAACTGAGAGAAATTTATATTGTAGACATTGTTAATAATGAATTTGGATGATCAAATGATTCGGGTAATTCCAAATCTTATTCTTACTTCTTCAGCCATTCTTGCTTTTTCAAGGAATAATTTACATGTAGAATCTGACTATAAATTCGAAAACCAACAGAAATATAGAAAACATATCATCGTTTAAAATATTTGTAATATTGATACTGTCTTGCTGTTCAAGCCTTAGTGAAACGCTTGTATTATATATATATATATATATATATATATATATATATATATATATATATATATATATATATATATATATATATATATATATATATGTATATGGAGGAGAGTATTTACAGAGAAAATAACTACAGAATTCCCTACTCCTTCTAGGGTATGTTGGACTCTGTTGTCTGTACGCATTTAGTTTGCATGTGCTCTAAACAATCGATTAGAGTTCATCCTGAATCAATCTTCAAAAATTTTCCACCATCATATTCATGGTTTTTCCAGGTTTCTTCTGAATATATTTTCTTTCACAATGTTCAGTTATGCAGATATTTGGATCCTGTCATAACATGACCAAAATATTTTGAAGTTTCCTTTTTTTCATAGCATTTATTATTTCCTTTCTTTTCTCATTTCTCTTTGAATCTACTCTAATATATATATATATATATATATATATATATATATATATATATATATATATATATTCCATACTCTGTCCACCCATTCGTCGCTAACACATCCATTCAAACGTCTCTAATTTATATGTTTCGGCCATTTTTGCGAAATATCCTTATATTAGATAATAATTTCCGTAAACTTATGTGCCTTCTATGAAGCAGATTGTGTGACCTTATGAATTTAGTAGTGACAAAATGGAAAAATACCTGAAGTGTAGTGTACACAGTCTACTAGCATAAGGTTTTATGTATCAAAATTAAATCACTAGTAATTACAAATTGACAAAAAGGTACAAAATCGTTTCGATTTTTGTTTATCCATGGAAAAAGATAATACGTATACGAATTCACAGAGTTGGAATTACATATATTGTTTTCACAAGGGCTATGAAATTTAAATTTTAAATGGACTGAAAATATCTCAGAAAGTTGGAAATTTATTTTGTATAGCGAACTTACAACTCTCCGTTTCTTTTTCGATGAATTTCGAGCTTATAAAGAATATCGACTAAGATCAATATCTAAACCTCAAATCCGTGTGAAAAGCTCGTGCAGAAATACATTTCTCAAGTCGAAATAGAAAAACACTCAGCCGAATTCTGGGAAAACCAAACAAACTCTCACGTAAAAGGACTATTATGGGCACCGTATGGCCGGTCATTTGTTAAATAATGGAATAGGACATCAACTGAAGTATAAAATATAAACTAATGAAAGATAATAAAACCTCACGTTGTTCGTTTCAATGGTATCTCGCGAATCACAAATCTGAATTTCGTAATGATAATGTACCTACATACAGTAAAAAAAAATAATTCGTTCCCAAGAAAAAGAGTTTCCACGCAAGCTATAAAAATGAGGCGTGTTGGAGTGGGACAATAAAAGGAATATAATTAACGATTTAACTGGAACACACTGTTGATGAAAATAACAGCCTTCAGTTCACATCCTGGAGTAAGGGATGTGAACTGAAGGCTAATATAAAATTTAGGACTTATAGTTAAACGCACATTTCGTTCGATGGGCTTGTAATATACATTACCCAACATACCTCATAATATTTTACTGACCACTGATTTAATGCACTTTTACATTGTCCAAAGAAATGGTGAATCGAATTAACACACTATGAAAGCCTATAACTTCATTTGTAAATTATAAAATGAAAAAAAAAAACAATTTGGGGAAAAATAAAAAACAGTATAAATTCAAATCGCTGCAATAAAAGCTATCAACTGTCAGCTATCAGCTATTTATTTGTATTGCTTGATCTGATTGATTTGTATTGATGATATTATTTGTAAAACTTGAGCTATACATAAGGTATAGCTCAAGTTTTCCATGTGTTCAAAGAATTCACATTTGAAGTGTCATTTCTAGTACAATTTGAAAAATATATAACAATATATGAAATTATTCGATATTCAATGAAAAATTTGTGTTTATGTAGCTGAAGTAGAATATAGTGATAGGATTCCTCAGAACTCGTTGAACTTGGTTTTTACAGATACTTGTGGGGGAACTACATGAAAACAGTGAGATCGAAGAGATTAGAATCAACAAAGTTGCAGAGTTTAGATTTTTGGCAGTCAGAAGTGCGATATCAAGAACAGAAGATGTGAAATCAATTGATTTTCGACATAAAACTGCCTTCACTGGAAGAAGTCTTATTGACACAATTGTGTAGGAAAAGGGGTTGTACAATGAGAAAGTTTCTTGAAGTAATGCGAAAACAAACGAAAGCATATCTATGGTACTGTGCTGAAGCTAGACTTGTAGCTTCAGTCAGGTAACTCGAGTGTTCTTATTCAAGGCCAGAATGAAGCTAATGATAGAATGCAAACTTCCCAAACCATGGCTAAATTAACACAATAAGTTAATTTATTGGATCACATTTATGAGGATCTCATAGTATTGTGGCAAAGAAAGCAAGAACAATCTGATTAGTTAGCCGAAATAGGTGTGACAATATCATATTTGCCCAAAGCTTAACTTGGCTAACCGAAACCAGTAAAAGGCTACAAATTCGCAATTGGTCTGAACTGGACGGGCTGATTGCAACAACAGGAAAGGAATGTATCAATAGGTCGTAGTCGAAAATCTTACAGCTGAAGGAGAAATAAACATATAATCAATAAAATCTCAGTATATTAGTTCTCTTCATCAGATATAGTTCTAAGACAAAACCTGAATCTCATGTGAATATTTTAAAACACACGAGGCAAAATTGACACAATTACTGAAGGTCCTGACAAAATTACTGAACCATGGAACACTAGACAAGCAGAGAGAATCTTCATAAACGCAGATCAAAATATAATAGTATGGAATTTATACCGAACACTATGTAAAGAATTTGAATAAGTTCCTTGAATTTATAAAACACCGATTCTTTGACATGCGCGAAGCCCAATTGAACTATCTACTGTTAGATAAAAAGTAGCAGTTTGAGGCAAAAACAATTGAATATATAAAAGACCTCATTCGTGCATAACTCAACAATCTGAAATTTATTATTGAAAACATCGAAAAAAGTTAGAAACATTGCGAAACGGAATTTTTTCATCTCAGCTTTTTGTTGATAGCGATAAAGATCTCCAGATTCAAGTGGTGGAAGTGAAGATTTCTCACTATGGAAATCTGAGTTCAAATCCCGTGTGAGACATGGATATTTTCCTTCCGCAATGTTTTGAAATGGTAATGATGATGAACCAATTTGTCAAGGAGCTAACGGTATACACGTTGTCAATAAAATAATTGAATAGGATTACCAAAGATATTCACATTATAATGACTTCAAATTCTATCGATAAACTTGAAATTTGTTCCCACATAAAGGGTGTTTTTTTAGAGGTATAGAACTTTAAATTGCAATAAAACAACGATGGATCATTCGATTGACAAGAATTTTTTTTTATTCGAAAGATAATCTTGTGGCATTACATTTTGAATATGATTTCTGGCATATGACCGCCACGGCTGTATCGGATGTAGTCCAATCTGGACGTCCAATTTTCGATGACTTTTTTCAACATTTGTGCCCGTATATCGGCAATAACACGGCGTATATTGTCTTCCAAATGGTCAAGCGTTTGTGGCTTATCTGCATAGACCAATGACTTTACATAGCTCCACAGAAAGTGGACAAGCGGTGTTAAATCACAAGATCTTGGAGGCCAATTCACAGGTCTAAAACGTGAAATTAGACGGTCGCCAAACGTGTCTTTCAATAAATCGATTGTGGCACGAGCTGTGTGACACGTTGCGCCGTCTTGTTGAAACCACAGCTCCTGGACATCATGGTTGTTCAATTCAGGAATGAAAAAGTTAGTATTCATACTAACTTTTATGAATTTTCAAACGATGATGGCCAGTACTGTAACGTTCTGGCCATCATCGTTTATGAAGAAGTACGGACCAATTATTCCACCAGCCCATAAAGCGCACCAAACAGTCAGTTTTTCTGTATGTAACGGTGTTTTGACATACACTTGAGGATTATCTTCACTCCAAATGCAGCAGTTTTGTTTGTTGACGTAGCCATTCAACCAGAAGTGCTACGTCGATAAAATGGACGTAGTGCGCGATACGTATTCCGAACAGAACCATTATTTTCGAAATAAAATTGCACTATTTGCAAGCGTTGTTCAGACGTGAGTCTATTCATGATGAATTGCCAAACCAAACTGAGAATAAATCACTTCTCAGCTGTTAAATCGGTCGCCATCTTCAACAGTAATGCCAACTTAAAATTCAATACCTCTAAAAAAACTTTCGTTACAAACAATTTAAGTGTGATATAGGAGGAGTATTTTGTTCATGAAATTTTCCACAACTGACAGTTTCTCACAGTTTTTATTTTTGTAGCATAAATGTCCAATTATGAAAGTGCGGCTTAAATTAAAAAGAGTTCAAACAAAAAATTGCGAATTATAATTGAAATTCCAAAAACTCCTACGAACAAACCTAATATTATTATTCAACTAGCCTCACGTACTTAACGCAATTGAATATGGAAACGGATGTGACCGTTTTTGAACTGTCGGTTTGTCACTCCAAATTTCCGAATGTATTTTCACTCGAAAACTTTCGCGTTTTAGAAAACCTTTCACCTCCATATCTGCCTTTTTAGGTCGGCTGTTAACCGGCGCGAATCATTCGACCCGAGGTTTCGCACGCCAGAAATCAGATTTACCCACGAAAGTTTCTCGGAAAAGCCGGCAGCCACGAGATATGCAAATATAGTTGTCCTAGAAAATGAAACATAGGAAAATCAAATATTTTTCCTAGAAGTTACCCGTCTCTCGTATATTAGGGGATTTGGGAATAGACAAGAAGTTTCGACGTTGAAAATACAGCGCAAAAGGCGGAACTATTTCTACAATGCAAAGGATATTTTGTTTGAACGGTAATAGTGATTTATCTCTTAAACTAAAAATTCCGCTTCTATCTGATATTCCCTCCACGCTGTACACATGCAACAATTTATAGAGAATTTTGTGCTTATATTCAGTCTGACCTTGGTTAGTCTCTGAAACTTTATTTCAATCATATTAACATTGGTGATGCATCAATATCTACTGATACTACATGAATGAATGTGCGGTACCAAAACTTGAAACTGCAGAAAGTAACTGTAATAAATTCCATACAAAAAGTTGTTACATGGTTTTAAATGATTATAAATTCAGTGAGGAAAAATTTGCAATTTTCGTACATAATTGAGTTTTGAATTACATCAACTAGCTCCATCAGACGACCTAGCAGAATAATATATAATCAACATTTGGCACTCATAGAAATGGATTCAACCTTCAGTCAATTTATTAATCGATTGGGCCGATACCTGATGAGAATTTAAATACATAATTTAAATAAAACTGAGTAGTTTTTCGATTTTCACTATAATTGATTCAAAAACATGACAATATCGTTTCGACAACACAGTGGCTTCATCAGATGTTGATGATAAACTGAGCTATTACATTGTGGACTGCTTGTATTTATCCTGAAGTGCGAGGCAACGACCATTGAACACTGTTCTTCTTTTGTAGGGGAATGACTATAGAACATATTTCTTCTGAATTGTGGGGATGACAATAGAATATTTCTCTTCGATTGCAATTTTACTGGAATAAATTTAATAAAGGAAAATTATTGATTAAAACTTGATCATTTAATAAACTGTTTGATTTCTTCCTTTTATTAATTTCCATGGCTTCTAAGAGGGTTAGTTTATAACCTTTACTTTGTTGTTGAAGACATGGTGCTCTTCTGAAAACCAAAGATGCTTTGCAAAAAATAAAACCGATTCTACGTATGCAACACATCTTTTAGGAGAAAATGTCTTCGACAACAACTTTAAAATATAGCATAAGGAGCGTAAAGGTTATAAACTAACCCTGTCAGAAGTCATGGAAATTAATAAGAGGAAGAAACCAAACAGTTAATTGAATGATCAAGTTTTAAACAATAATTCTCCTTTATTGAATTTATTCCAGTAAAAATGCAATCGAAGAAAAATATTCTATGGTCATCCGCCACAATTCAGAAGAAATATGCTCTATAGTCATTCCCCTACAAAAGAAGAACAGTGTTCTATAGTCATTCCTACGCACTTCAGAATAAATGCAATCAGTCCACAATGTAATAGCTAAGTTTATCATCAACATCTGATGAAGCCACTGTGTTGGCGAAACGATGTTTTTGTCATTACGAAGTCATGTTTATGAATAAATTATAGTGAAAATCGAAAAACTACATAGTTTTATTCAAATTCAGTCAATTCATTTAAATTTATCCAAATTATTAATCATGTCCTATACAACTTGCGAATCACCGGTTTACTAATAACCTTCAACAAAACAAAATATCTGAAAAATCTAGTATCTAATGGAAACCTGAAGAGACAGAAAAATTGAAATGTTTAACCGGAGAATAAAGTTAGGTTAGACCGCCCATGGAGCATTGAAAACTATCTTCAGAAGTGATCTATCAGTTTGAAAAAAACCTTTAATGAATGTGTTCTTCTAGTAATGACCTATTGAGTAGAAACTATGATATCAACAAAATCGTTAGCATTAAAATGGAAACTTGCTCTGAGGCGAATAGAAAGATCTATGCTTGGTGTTACCTTGGGGGATGTCACCGATGTCATAACGAGAATCGCCAGATTAAAATGGAACTGGGCAAGACATATAAAGACATATTATATAGCTAGATTACAAGACTCAAGATGAACCTTCAAGTTGATAGATTGGCGACCGAGAGCTGATAACAGAAGCAGTGGTAGACTGGCAAATAATTATCGAAAATAGCCTCACGCATCAAAAATTTGAGGAAGTATTTGTTTCGGCAGTTGCGTTCACCAAATTATAGCAAATAAATTACATACTGAATTTTGTCATAAATTTAAAAACATATTTACTACATATAAAATTTTCGAATTGAGAATGTCTCCAGAAACGAGGCAAACGCCTATGTCAAATATTTTCATTATTTCATTTTCGAATCCACACTGACCCAATAACGTCAAATATTCTTATATTAGTTCGGGACGTTATTTATCTAATATACGATCTGGCCAACGGATAGAAGATATGGATTAATGTTCGCGTGCTTCATTTGATTCGAAAGAAATCTCTGGCGAGTTTCTGAACCGTTTGGGGATAACATTCTGCACGAAATACGTCAAAAGCAGAGTAGCTTCGCCATCAAATATAGCAAATCACGAGGGTCATCCAATCGGAAAATATGGGAAAACTTGCGTAGAGTTAATTCCAGGACTAAAACCAACTGGCGCCATTTTCCACGCATAAATTGTTATGTCGATTCCAGAATCATGGAATGAACAGGGTCATCTTTAGAAAGGGTTACTGTGGTTGCCAAAATAAAGTTTGAGGTTCTTATCAGATTTGGTAACGAATTTCATTTGTATTTTTGGGATATGTGTAACATATTTGAGGGTGATTCAGGATAGTATCATGTAAAATATTTGAAGAATAATTGACTCTTGAATTAGAGTAGATAATCACAAATATTTCGGACAATGCAATGTTATATAATTTCCATCACAAAATTATATCGAATGCTTATTTGCTGGAATTGAATTGGCTTTTTATTTGCTTCAAACATTCCCATACAACGAAATGCTCCTGAACTCAAGAGGCATTTATTTACCACACCTTAAAAAGTCGAGATCTGGGTGTAAATGCTGCTTTGATTATTCAATAAAGTCATCAATTAAAACATTTCTGAAATACTAGGTATGTTAGTACTGGATCAAACCCAATACGGTTTGACCCAATGGTAAAATGCCCATAGGCGTTCGATTATAAGAAGTGCCTTTCAATAAGTACACAATTTAGCTTTAACAAAACGATTCTGCCAGAAGTAACATACGCAGCAAAAATAATGGTGAAGAGAAATCGAAAAGCAAGAAGTAGTCAACCTCTTGAGAAAAAATTCTCAGAAATATGAACGGAGCTACTAATAAAAACTGCATTTGGATGAAAAGATAATCCGACACAAACAATAACGGAATAATTCAGAAAATTCCAAGCTTAATTTTATGCAAATATCTGCACGATAAAATACTCCGGAGAAGCAAAGAAACTAGAAAATATAATAAAAAGGAGTGAAGGCGGGACAGAATGCTTGGTAGAGTTCCAAAAGGATCTTTAACAGATCAATGTAGAAAATCTAGAATAGCACCCTAAGTGCCAAAATAGAATAGCAAATATGTTAACAAGAAGAAGAATTGGTTTTCCTTATAAGTATATAAAGAAGTAAATGAGCATATTGATTTCCATTCTGCAATTCCATAGACTGAATTCTACCGATCATTTTCTTTTTATAAATGTTCAATAAAATTAAAATAGTTTGGGGACTTCGATATTTTCTTAATAATGAATATCATTGTTGAATAATATACTCAACTTTCTCCTCAATGGACATTGAATTGAGTTCAAGTGAAGAAATCAACGCGTAGGTACCTGATTTCAGATTATATCTAGACCTGTATTACGGGAAATTCTTGCTATAGAAACTTCAGAGTGCTCCTCTGTTTTCTGTGGCTATTGATTCTGTTAAAATAAATCTCCCAAATAACTCAGCAAATCATTCTTCCCCTTCTAGATGTTAAGACGGAAGTGTTGCAGGCACAGAAGTGTCATCGTAATGGTGGACGTGTATAGTCGGTCGTCTGGAAAATGGGCGTGCCATAAATTATGGCCTTTTATACTGAAGGGACGAATTCAATTGAAGGATATTTCTCGGAATGCCAAGCTTTTACAAGAAGTGTAAATAGAAGTAATGTTTGGAATGGAATAGTGAAGGGGGATGAAAGAAAACTCTCTAATGATGGCAATGTAATTGTAACACTCCAATAGACGAATGAAAGATGACGACAAGCCTTTAATACAATAGCGACTCTCAATTTTATTTGGATTTCGGTTTCATTTTAACAGGTAAAAGAGATTTCTCTTTATGCAATTTAATGACTGAGTAAATCATCAACGTCAAATTGTTTAAACTGAGATCAGAAGTGGAATATTTGGAATGGTAGAATTATGACTTTCTTCGACACCTTAAAAAAATGGATCTCTGTGAGATATTTTTTGGAATATTTTTGTAAGCACTCAAGTTTCCGCATTGAAACAATATTTGAAAACTATAATATATGTAAAGTTTTATAAGTTGTGTAATTCTAATTATTCAAAAAAAAACAGTATCGTATATATTTACGATAGCCTTATAACAGATTGTAAATTTCAGGGTGTATGATGGATATATCAAGGATTGGCTTCACATCTCTTCTTTCGCCTCGCTCATGCCATGTCGAAATTTATTAGAACAAATGTCAGAATATGTTCCTTAAGATAGGAATATAAGTGAGGTTTTAGGGATTCCCTGTTCAGTGAGCAGGCAATCATAAAAGCTGAGCTAAGTTCTGATCTGCATCGTGAATTGTTAGATCGAGATCAGCCTGTGAAATTAAATTTTAACAATGCTTATACTATCAAATTTCGATTGGGTTGAGAAAGTTAATTACAAGAAATATGCAGATTACATGATGAAGGAAATCAAAGAAAATTATTATTTTCAGGAAAAGTTACTTGAGTGATAACAAAATTTTTATATGATATGCTACAATTGAGTCGCATATTGATAACTTTTTGTTACTGATGATGAATATAAACCAAAATAAAACACAGTAACTGTGTGATATACAGAATGGATAGGATACAAAGATTTTGGATTCGAACAGTCAAATTGGAAAATAAATTCACATTCACATTATATGGAATATAGAAATTATAAAGTGTCAAAAAGGATATGATTTTTAGAACCTCTGAAGATAAATATAAAGATGATAATAAATTAGTTTGATACTATTGATACTATGAAAATAGTATCAGGTGATTAACACTCTTCTCGGAGTTTTATACTATATGTTGAATAATATCTACAAACAAAGATTGAACTATGAGATGAAATATAAGTTCATTAATATCCAAGATTATGTAATAAAATTTGTACGAAAAAAGCGTAATTTTGAGAAAATTACAAAGTTTCAACTTTTTAGAATTTTTTTGAAAAATACAAGTTGTCAATAACAATCGAGATATTGAAGGATTCTTCTGATCTTTCTGGAAATATAATTTCAGATTTAGTTTTCGCATCAGGGATACATGGAACATTTTCAGCAATACCTGTGCTAAATATTTGCAATAATATTAAACTGACCCAATATCAACTCATAAATTTATTGTGACCAGAAGAAGACATTTGAGATTATAGTGATGTGTCGTTAATAACTAATAACTTATGCAAGAATTAGTTTGAAATATTGAATAGTTTCAGTTACAAATAAGACCGAATAAGTCAATACAAATGTGAGTGTAATGATAAATATAAAGAAAATTTTACGACTGAAAACAGGTAGAATATCAATGCATGGCTATAAAACAAGAAATACTGATAGTTTTTAAAAACAAAGTTGTAAGCTTTGTGAATCTAAAAATACTGAAATTTTATGAAGAAGTTAATAGCTTCAATAATTTACCTGGTTTCGCAAAAGTTGGTTAGATTGTTCAGATATTTGAAAGGTAGCTATGAAAAGTATAATTTTTGATGTAATAAGTAAATTTAAAATGTAAATAAGAAAAATATGACGTATGACAAAATTATTACTTCTGCCAGCCTATCTCGGAATGGAAAATATTAAACTGAATATTGTATGAATCTTTATAAAGACGTTGTAAATATTGGCTGAAAAAAAGTCTCATAAAATCTCGTGTCTATGAATTGAGATATCTGTGAAATGTCGGAAATACCAGTTTTTTGTCAATTTTGCGCTTCCTATGGGTTGCCTTCACCTGTCTATACCAATCGTAATACAGGATGGATAGAAGTTGAGAACATCACCGCCAACGCCTACGATGAGACGAGACAACATCCAGTCATTTTACGTTAACTTAATTTTGATATTGGTAACAGCTTGAACCGTGAAGCACCTAACGGCCAAAACAATTAATGCAATCAAAATATTGCATACGGAACGAAAAGGTTATAAACTACCTCTGTTAGAAGCCATGGCAATTATTAAGAGGAAGAAATCAAATAGGTTATCAAATGATCAAGTTTCAATCAATAATTATCTTTATTAAATTTATTCCAGTAAAGGGCAATCGAAGAAAAGTATTCTATGATCATCATTCCCCTACTTCAAAAGAACAGTGTTCTATGGTCATTTCTACACACTCCAGGATAAATGTAAGCAATCCTTGATCATTCTATGATTATCATTCCCCTACTTCAAAAGAACAGTGTTCTATGGTTATTTCTACACACTCCAGGATAAATGCAAGCAATCCACAATGTAATAGCTCAGTTTATCATCAATATCTGACGAAGCCACTGTGTTGGCGTAACAATATTGTTATGTTTTGAATTTATTATAGTGTAAATCAGAAAATTACGTAGTTTTATTTAAATTACAATTAATGCCTCAAAAATTGTTTTGCCTTCCCGTAAAATTGACAGTATTTCTCAGTGATGAAGCACAGTGTTACATACCTTCCACCAAAGAATTTGTCAGACAAATCTAACCCTTCCAAATATCGTCCAATTGCCTGTCTTCCAATGCTACACAAATAATTTGTATTGCTGACAACATAAACGGATTGATGATTGATGAGGCCGAAACTTGGAAAAGCAAACTGTTCATGGCATACTTTGATTACAAAATAGCATTCAGTTACGTGCCACATGATTGGTTGATTTAGGTGATTGAAACCTACAAAATTGACCCCTCTGTAATTAACTTCCTAGATCATGCTATGTCTGTATGGAAGACCACAATACACCTGAATGGAGTCAACTGAACAACTCAATAACTAAACAATGCTTAGTTATTATTATTATCATTATAATTAAAATTAATCCAATTAGACATTGCAGCAACCCAATATTATTTGTATCAACATAACTTGGTGTCAAAATTCCAAATGCCTACATCGTTTATTTATAATTTCCTGCAGCTATAATATCAACAATTCAGATTATGTGAACGCAGGTGGCAACACTCCAAATGCGAAGCAGAGGTGATTCGACTGTAAATTGCAGTAATGTCCGGTATATTAGGGTAGTTCTGATAGACTCTTAATTGCATCTACAACCAATAACCAATTAAATTATGCCGGCAGCTACACGTAAAATCGATTGAACACCATCGGACGTGAAGGGACATTGGTGTCAATTAATAAATGTTATGGCGTGTCCATTAGAAAAATTATTTTCAGTTTATTGAAATTATTCAAATGAACTCATTTGAAGAACTGAATCATTCGTTTGGTTAAAATGAATATTGACCAGTTTTGAGTTTTCCTTTTGAATGGATATTTTCGACGTTAAATAATGGAAATTATTTGAACACTAGCATTTCAATTCGAAGTGAATATTTCGAACTGAAATGCCGTGTCGTCACTGTCTGATAAGCTGCAGAATATCTGGAGATAATTTTTTTTAGTTATCCTTTCGTGAGTATCAGGTGAGTAAAAAGTTTTCTGTCAAAATGTTAATATATTAGTTATGTAATGATACAAATGCCCTAATTCAATATTTTTCGAAAATTCTAAATTCATAAATTCAATATTTTGATTAATATAATATTTGCAACATGTTCAGTTTTGATTAAAACGAGAAAACTTTTTCGAGTGCCAATATAACCAACTCTTTTTGAAAAAGGACCTTTTTTGAAAAAAACCTTTTCTGTTGGTCCCTAAGAGAAACTAACAGTCACAGAATGAGCCGATTCAATTTCCAAAATAAATGTATTTTTTGAATCTTAGTATAGGTATATGTTTTGTTAAATATACGAAACGAACAATACATATAAGTTTTATCTTATCAATCTTGTAATTTCGATTTAATTTTATGTTTCTTTAGAGGTATATAACTTCAAGTTGGCATTACTGTTGAAGATGGCGACCGCTTTAACAGATGAGATTTGAGAGAAGTGATTTATTCTCAGTTTGGTTTGGCAATTCATCATGAATAGACTCACACCTGAACAACGCTTGCAAATAGTGCAATTTTATTTCGAAAATAATGGTTCTGCATTTAGGAAGACCTGAATGAGTGCATCCGCCATCGAGCACAGGAATTGGATCTGTGTCCATCCACTTTATGGAAGATTTTGCGGAAGGATCTTGGTTTGCGTGCTTACAATATCCAACTCGTGCAAGAATTGAAGCCAAACGATCATCAAGCAAGGCGTAGATTCGTCGAATGTGCCCAAAACGAGATTGCCGTTGTTCCTGATTTTCATAAGCGCATTTTGTTTAGCGATCAAGCGCACTTCTGGTTGAATGGTTACGACAACAAACAAAATGCCGCATTTGAAGTGAAGATAATCCTCAAGTGTATGTCAAAACACCGTTACATCCAGAAAAACTGACTGTTTGGTACGCTTTATGGCCTGGTGTAATCATTGGTCCGTACTTCTTCTAAAACGATGATGGCTCGAACGTTACAGTCAATGGTGATCGGTATAGGACCATGAATACCAACTTTTTCATTCCTGAATTGAATAACCAGGGCTGTGGTTTCAACAAGACGGCGCAACATGTCACACAGCTCGTACCACAATCGATTTATTGAAAGACACGTTTGGTGAACGCCTAATTTCACGTTTTGGACCTGTGAATTGGCCTACAAGATCTTGTGATTCAGCACCGCTAGACTACTTTCTGTGGGGCTATGTAAAGTCATTGGTCTATGCGGATAAACCGCAAACGCTTGACAATTTAGAAGACAATATTCGCCGTGTTATTGCCGATATACGGCCACTAATTTTGGAAAAAGTCACCGAAAATTGGACGTCCAGATTGGACTACATCTTAGCCAGCCGTGGCGGTCATACGCCAGAAAATATTTAAAATGTATTGCCACAATATTATCTTTCGAATAAAAAAAAATTCTTGTCAATCGAATGATCCATCGTTGTTTTATTGCAAAAGTTCTATATCTCTAATAAAATCACCCTTATTTTCAAGTAGTATATTGGCGCCTGCTTGTTCAACTTAGCCATATACAGATTTTTTTCCTCTTTTATTTTCCTTGGAATATATATATTTTTTTAATTCAGTGAACCTACAGTTTAACGCAGGTTCCGAACGGCCAATGGGCTTGTAATAAATGTACACTACCCAGCATATATTATTTTTTAAACTACTTAAATCAGGACAAACAGAAACACCCATGCCTTCAACGGGGCTCGAACACGAGTTCTTCGCATCATAGTCTGGTGTTCTCCCGACTAAGTTACGGAGACTGGAACTCACTATTTCTCATATATCTCATCTTCTCATGCATATAGGTTAGTAGACAAAGAACGTTTTTCAAAGCATGTTGTATGCCTGAATAATTAATTCATCAAATTCATATAAAAAAAATTGAAAAAATTAATTCTTAACTGATATTTTCGTTTTTGCATTGAAATTGTTGCTAAAACTGAAATTAAAATTGTTTCATTGAATTTTAAGTTAAAAGTTTGTATTGATTTCAAAAATATTTTTGAATAGGAAAAAACAAAACTTCTTCAACATTTTGAAATTGAGAGTTTTGTATCATTATTCTCCATTATATTTTATATAACACAACGAGCATGATGTCAATTAATACAAGCTTCTATTAATGTATACCCACATTTGAATTATGTAAAGAAAGAATGCATTTATAGATATCAATTAATATTTCATAGATTAAAAAATAGAAAAAAATATTAATTGCTGGAAAAGCAGTTGAAAAACACATGATACAGACTCATACCGATTTTAACCCAAAAATGTAAGAAAACAACGTCAAAACAAAATTTAGGGTACGTTTGCTTTTAACATATACCGACAAAAGTCATGACGAAGCAGTTAGGAAGAAACAAGGAGTTTAATCAATTTGATATATCGCACGACGAAACTTAGGAACATTATAACGTGTCATAATCACAAGAAGGGTCGAAACGTCTAAGCCCCACATTTGGGGGAATTTATGACCTTATTCGGACGAATTAAAATGCCATGTTCATTAGGCAAGATACATCACTAACATTTAAAAATGTTACCCTGTCGTGTACGAGTATCTCCCTGAAATAACAAACTTTCTACGCTAGAAACTCGAAAAACAACATTCGAATGTTCCTTTGACTTCAGTTGAAGTAATTTCAATGATATAAATTTTCTATATATGTAAGTACAAGGGAGCATCAAAAAGTTCAATGTACTGAATAACTCGTTGAACTTGAAGAATTTGAGAATAACTAGCGAGCTTTTCTCGTAGTATCCATTTGATTTCCAACTAATTGTTAAATTTGAAATTAACTGTCTTTAACACTGGCAGATCCATAATCTGAATAAGGGGGTTCCTCGGAATTGTTACTCCCATAAGCTAACCTCGCGTCATATACTCTTCTCCCAACTTTCAATATAATACCTATAACACGCATTTAACTATAAATGTGTCAGTTGTGTTTTCACACGAGACAAATATAACCTGAACTTTGCAGTAAATTTAAAGCCAATAATAAACCGCATTCATTAATCCGTGGTGTTTTATGAAATTAAGTCATAATTAAAAATATGGATATATTCAAATTCGACAATTTGTCCATTGTCATGTTAGGCGACAAATGTGTCAATGGAATCGTATTTTAACCGTTTGTGACTTTCAAAAAAGTGCGATAACAGGGCCACAACGTAAGATTTTTTCGAACCCTAACAGTCACTATTGTATATTATATTAAATGAAAACATAATAAATACTTGACAATTGTTTCAGGGTGTTACTTCATTTTCAAAAGTTAAAGTCTTTTATTTTCTTTTTAACTTTCACTTTTTATATTTATTATTAATTATTATATGTTAAACTTCACGATTAAACTTCTTTTATTTGATATATTAAACAATGTTTCACCAAGAAATCAACGAACATTCAATATACATTATCAAGTCACTATTGTGACTGCTATATTTATCAGTTGATATTGTTATCATTCAGAATACCCCTAAAACTGTGATATTCTGCATTAAACAATTTTAAAAATATTTTTTTTTTCAATAAGTTTTTCATAATTCGATTTCAAAATATATTATTAAAACTAAAATTCAAAATAAAGCAATATAATACGAAGAACTTAATATAAGAACTTCCAAGGGAGGGTGGGGTTCCTCCCACCAATCTGAATCTCGATCTTGATCTGAAATTCGTCTAATTTTTTAATAATCACATAATCCGAAATTGTCACTCAATTCATGTTGAAATTTTTTCATATTGCTCATACAGTTTTTCAGTGTGTCTTCTGATTATTTACACTTCACAATGATTGTAAAGGAAATTATTACATTTTTTATATTGTACCTTAATGTGAATTACCCAATTCTACACTACTCTCTGAAAGTTTCTTCAATTCATTTTATTGAAACAAGCTTTTCATTTTGTTTTAAATATCTTGAAATGTCACTTGTCAAGAACAATATTATTTAACCTCTTTCGTTTGAGTTCTAGAAAAGTTTAGATGATGAAAACTTGGAGGAAATTGTTTGTGGATAAATCTTCAAATTAGAAGTAGATAGACTGTTTTGTGTGAAACATCAAGCAGAAATAACTAGATTATAACGTTGAAACGACAGAAATAATTCTCGTCATATAAGACGAAACCAAAAATTAAAGAAGAAACCAACAAAACATTTCAACGAATGTGGGTTCTTTGAAGTAACGAAAACTACGATGAAAACGCTCGACTGTCATTTCGAATTTAGCGTTCGTTGCTTCGACAATTGGAAAGAGGAAAACATTTTTCGTTCATTTAATCCCATAAACGCCGAGAAAGAAACAACTTGAAAATTCCCCTTCGAAATTACCGATCTAATTGATTGACAGACGGGCTCTAAAATGAAACATTCGAAGGCACACAATCAACTATTCTGTATTGTCTCATTGTACTCACTACGAAAAACGAGGCGGAGTTACTGGATGGTACGTGATACCTTTAATCACGCCAGAGAAGGCTTAACCGAATTTTTACGATCATCTAACAAAATTGGAAAAAATTTCTGATAAATTTAAATCTACATATTTTTGAATATTTAATAGTGTTGGCGTTTACTTGATGTAAATCCATTATAATTGAATATAAACTTCAACTCAAAATTCAATTCAAACACTTGAACTTATGATTTACACTTTATTGATTACATAGCATGACGCGTTTCGTCGTTACAAACGGCTTCTTCAGATGCAAACAGAATAATGCAAACAGAATAACATATCATTTTCTTCTCGTAATTTTTAATTCAATGTCCTCATTCAATTGGAGCCCTTGTTTTAGAATTCTAACCCAAATTTAAAGGTAATGGAAATCCGACAAAATGGTGAAGTTACTCTACCATTAATGTAGTGTTGCTACATCCCTGTAGGAAGACGAACAATTATTCAGACGCGGTATTGGCAATCGAATACAAACCCGTAATATTCGTTATAAGTACAAGCAACATCAGGCAAAGAAAAGAGGTGGGGCTCCGGTTAATTTCCGTTTCCGGTGATCGCAAGCAGAGTTCACACTGCGTGTTTTTCACGCGTGATTAGAACACCGGACAAATATTCAAAATGAAGTTTACCGAGCATGCGATACTTCATATTGGAAATTTATTGGTTCTATTCGGTTTAAACAGACTGAATAACGATTATTTTCGGGAATATGGGCGAGGTTTTCGCTCGTATAACAGGTCAACATCGATATTATATGAGTTTAAAGCCTGAACGATTGAAGTACGTCAGCTAGAATAGAATAATTATAGTCAATTATTTATCGACTTCAAACTACCTAGGTATGTAGTAATTAATCTCTGAATCTTCATCGTCAAGAAATGAATAACCACCTTATTTAACACGAAAACTTTTCTATGAAGAACTGTTCGTTATTGTGTAAGAAAAAAGTTTTTTCGATGACATTCATATATCCAATTCAAAAAATTCCTACACTATCTCATAGTAATGAAGATAATTCTGATGATAGTTTTATGATTAACTATTTATAGAGTATATAATATACAACAGAAATTATTGAAATATGAAAAAGAAGAAACTTCTTGAAAAAAAAAGGTTAACATAATTCCAAAGACTTAAGTACATTTCATAAGCTCTTTAATTGATTGCAAAAATGTTTCGGGCTTGTGGTCAATCTTCAATTTTTAGTACATACAATACGAGAGGTCTATGGACATCAGATATTGAACCTTTGAAAATTCGAGTAATCTTCGTTCTGCTTCACAGACTCACTCAGTAAGACAGTTATAGCTGTCGAGGTGAAAAATAATCGTAGAAATGCATCATGAAATACAAATCATGAAACAAAAATACAATTGTACCCGAATGATTGGATCTAAAAGTGTTAGTGCAACAGTTATAATTTGAAATTTCCAGTTCCATAAACTCCTAACAATGGTTTGGCAACCGGAAACTATCATATGATTGTTTCGATCTCATGGAGTGAAAAGTTTCTAAATTTAATATTATTATCCAAAGTTATCAAAGATTATACATAATGTATAATCCTGTTATGAACATGTCGAACGAACAAGATTTTTGTTGAGAAATGGCGATACGAGGAATTGGAAGACCACCTCAGTATAAAGTTTCAAAAATGAACAAGTAGAAGTTTAACGAATTCCAAAAGCTTCTAAAGAACCCGCTATGAATAATTAGATGAAACCCTTCATGATTTACTTGAGTAAAGTACTGTATATATAAGTTTTCTTGAGCAAATTTTTTCCCAAGAGAATGAATAAAACTGTTATTTGGGAAGAAAATTGTTTCGAGCATTTACATCATTACTCTCTCAATTTCACAGTGAATTATTTCCTACTAATAAATTATTTGACGTATCTTATTAAAATAATTACATTTTGAAACTTCCCCAATAGTATTCTGAGCATGAACAAGTGAAATCATTATAATTTTCGATATATGAAAAACATTACAATGACAATTGTTCTGAAAACACAGTATTATCATGACATTCTGTAGAAATTCAAAAACTTCAATTCAGCAATAAAATACACGATTATCAAACCAGATTCAGAAATGATACTTATGTTGACAACAGCAAGAGTAAACAAGAGCTCCAAATTTTTTTTGTTGAAGAACCCAAATAATGTTCCATGTGATTATTGAAATTTATATTTAAGGAAAAAGAGAAATTTAAGAATTTATTGAATTAACCTGTGATTACTAACACTTCTTTTGGAAGTTTTGTGAGAATGCTAAATGAACTGAATTTATTTATTCATCCAATAAACTACAACTTATTCCTTCAAGGGAGGTATTATTTATCCAACGGTTTCAGTTTCCTCAACTACTAAAGGTTCAGTACCTTACGGTAAATTTAAAAATAGGGAAACAGAAGTGAATTCCGAACTTTCTTTTCTTCAGAAGAAAAATTTCAGACTTTTCTCCTCTAGATAAAATGAAAACTTGATTAAGTTATATTTTTGTACAGTTCCGTGAGATGTTTGAATTCAAGGATATCTTATTTCAATTAATACAAAAAGCTCCATAATTAATTATTTTAAAGTTCATAGTAAAAATTTTGGGTACTTAAAATAACCCCTAAAAATTCAGATAGTGTATTCATGTCGAGGGACACTAAACCTCAGAATTCATCTATGACAAATCCATTGTCAAAAGATCCAGCATACTAATACTGTCGCGCAAATAATATATTTCGCATTGATTTTTTATAATGCTAGGTACATTTGCATAAAATAATATTACTCTGTTTTTTGATAACTAAAACAATGAAATAATCATTTTTTAATATGAAATTGTAACAAAAATAGTATAGTATAATCAGAAACATCTAATGAGGAATCGTTTTGTTGAAATATCTGTCGCTGTTTATGTCAAAATGGTGAAATTCAAGTCAAATCAAAGTTCATCCTCACTTCGAATCAATTCACATGTGAAAAATGATTGAAAATTTTGTAGAGCTGACCCAGAAGATGACGCTTCAAGAATAAATTCAAGAAATAAAAGAAAAGAAAGGATGCTCATTTAAAAAATCGATAACGGCAAACTGATCTAGAATTCAGAACAAATCGGGAATATTAAAATTAATACGAAACGTCGTCTTTGCACGTGTAACGGTCTAATCGAATATTTCTCGAGCAGTTATGAGGGGTCCCGAAAACATTAAGGTTTCAACAGATTCCTTAATTTCGATGGCGAACGTTCCCTCGGGAGAAACGCTGGCACTTGAGACGAATTGATACTAACGGAGATTAAAAAATATGCATAATATGCCCGAGCCAACCGTCTTTAGGGCGCTTCGGGGGCGCTTTTGGGACCGTTCGAGCGGAAAATGACGGATTTGACATTAATTACTTGTGAAAATTTGATGTCGGAACGCGGAACGATCTGGAATTGAGACGGTATTGTCTTGAAGGGAGGCGAGTCGATGGGTATTCCGAATGGAAGTTGAGTGAAATAGAGAGGGTTATTTCGGGAGCCATCAAAGGTTGATATTGAAATGTGAAGTCTTAGCGCCCCAAATCACGAAAACTCCGTCGTGAGTTAAATTCGGGATTGAGTATAATATGAAATGGAATTTTTCCTTGCATCCAGAACAGATTTCATGATGATGATCACTTTTTGACACCTGGAAGGAAAACATAAAATTTCGAAAAAAATGGAAGCAATTATATTGGGAAAAAAACTGATAAAACCGAATGTGATAATAACTATTGCGATTGATTCAATTGATCATATTATTTTCAAGACAATTAAGAACAAGAATATCTGGAAAATACCACAAAAATTTGTATACTGCACTGTTCAAGTTCATTTTCTATCAATTTTCCAAACTATTATCAATAGGTTAACATAATAAATATATGACGATCGAATTGAACAATCATGGAAAATTGCCATATTTTTCAATACGAGGTAACTATAAAAAGTTCCGTATTGAAATATCCATAATGACTAATATTAAATATCCATAATAATAAATTGATGATACATAAAATCTCATAATGAAAACATTGAATTCCCAATAATCAATTAAACCTTTCATTATTGAAATCTATATTTGATTATAGCTTTATTATAGAAATATTGGGGTGTCAGTCAAGTAACGTCCAATGATATTATTCTTTACAACGTTCAAACTTTCGGCTTTTTTTGCCTTCTTCAGGAGCCTGGAAAATGTGATGAAGCAATGCAATGAATTATTATTGAAGATATTCGTTATTTCTATCTTATGTTAAGTGGGGTCATAAAAGCTTCAAAATTTACTGCCGTCATAATCTCACTGATTTTTGTGATATATTTTTAGCATACTTGATTTTTCTCGTTATTAGAATGCAGTAATTTGTTTTCTATATATTGAAACACGTTAACAATTAAAACTTGAAAGATTTTGAAACTTTCAAAGTAAAAAACCTCTAATAACTATTACTCCCAGGTGAAAGTTACTAAGGAATAAATGCTCATTATTCCAACTATATGAATCAATATGATCTATGATCTTCAGATCATAGACACACCAAGCACTGAATGCTCACACGTCCATAATGAAGGCAGTCATTGATACGTGTGCTGAACCTAATGATCGAGCAGTTCTGATGACAGCTAGCAAGCTTGAAGAGGGGTCAACGGTTTCTTGATTAATGTAAATTGAATATAGTAATCTCTTTCATCACGATATACTTAGAAAATAGCGTCAACTTTTGATCATGTAAAAAATTCCACTATTTATTTTATCTAGTAAAATGTTAGATTTTATCTTTCAACCTGAAGTTGTGATGAAAAATGGAGCGAAATGTAGTCTTGAACGATAATTTCTACGTAATTAAAATTGGGATCTACGAAACGGAATCAGGAATAAAATGATTGATCTATTTTTAACGATCCATTAAAGGATAACACTAAAAGATCAGCAGATAGGTTGAAAATATACTAAAAGTTCATCAAATTTCAATTCCATCTGACGCAGTGTAACCTATATGCACTTTTCGCATTTAGAACAAACGCTGAAAACGTCGTATTGTGTGTATGTTACAAAGGAAACACCCTCACCATTGAAATATTGTTTTCCGCCTACATTACAAATAAAACGTTCGTTCGGCACCCCTTTGATGTCTCTAAACTGCCAATAAAAATGGGAAAAACTCTCTCACATTCTTCGAGTCGGCATTGTTTTGATGTGTGTAATCATTCTGCGTTCAATTTATTTTACGATCAAATTTGAAACTTTGTTAGGTCGACCCTTGTTTTGTTAATGCGCCCCAAGTTGATCCCGCCGAGTGTTTGGTTTATACAAATTAAAAGTATTCCATCCCTTATGGTGTCGCAGATGAGGACGAATTATAAACAGAGAACGCTTGCCACGTCGCGGTTCCGGCGTGTTTTGTGTTATCCAGAAGTTCGACAGAAGGTGCAGAAAGAGGCTTTCAGTTGGGGGAAGTTCTTCAAAACACGAACAGTCCCGAAAACCCATATTGCGATGGAATAATCCGAAGGGTGGAGAAATATTGTTTTAGTTTGGAGGAAACTTCGAATTAAGTATCTAGAAATTCATAGAAAAGAGAAGGCAGTTAATGCTTTCAAACAGGAAGAAAACTTTCGCACTTTATGGGTATCATAAAAGCGATAATATGGAAAGATTCGTATAAATGTTTGCTACATCAACTGTTTTAAATTTCTTGTTGAAAAACTGCGAATGATCGTTTTCCAATTTTTCATTCATTTCCGTACACAGAAAATAGAGCATTTCTTAACACAGAAAACGGTATAGTTGGTATAGTATAGAAACATATTCTCAGTGGGGCCAATTATATGTTCCAAATATTTTCAGAAAAGATGGTCAAAGCTGAGTATTTGAATCTACTGATTGAAAAGGTCACAGGTCATGGATTTATAACTCTTTTTTTTGTCAGCTGCTGAAGGTGCGATAAATGTTTCTTCAGATATTTCTCCAAAGCTCTTTAATTATTGAAATTTTTTTTTAATTTAGATCATTTATAGTCCAATCCTAATTGACAATTGATTATAGATGAATATGTATATATATATATATATATATATATATATATATATATATATATATATATATATATATATATATATATATATATATATATATATATATATATATATATATATATATATATATATATATATATATATATATAAGTAGTAAATACTGAGACTCTTAATCAAAATATTTCAAATGAAACTCTGAGGGAGCTGTCTACATGGTTCGATGATTTTTCGAAGCGCATTTAATATTCACTCTCGGAAGTGATAGGTTCGTTTTCGTTGACAATATTTGTGTAGATAGGTCCCTGAGAGTTTTCTTCGAAATATTTCGATTAAGGTTCTCTTTATTCACTAGTATGAATGATTTGTCAATCTTGAAACTAACTATCTCTCAACCCGCCTGGGTGTGACCTGGAGCATTAGGACTATTAGGTATAGGACTATTTTTATACATTGCAGACAAATTTCTGTTGTGTTCGAATAAAATGTCTACAAAGCCTCTACGAACTCCTACTGATGTTTTCCATGAGTAGAAATCTAGAATACTGGGGAAAGTTTATACATTTTCCTTCGTGAGAGGGAGCTCATGTCAATGTTCACAAAATATGTTCTCCTTATTCGGATATATGACTTGAATTTGAAAGTCATCGATTCTTGATTGATTGAGTAAATAAGGACTGATTCATGATAATGATGAAACAATTGTATCCTAATATCATTCAACAAGTTCGATGATTTTTCGAACTTGTACTCACTGTCGAAATATGTTATTAATATTCACTCTCGAAAGTAATAGGTTCGTTCCCGTTGACAACATTTGTGTAGAGAGCTCCCTGAGAGTTTATTCGAAATATTTGAATATTTCGAATAAGAGTGTCAGTATTTACTAGTATGAATGTTTTTTGAACTATTAAAAAAAGATCTTTTAGTTTTTCAGTTTTAGTTTAGTAGTAAAAAAGATTTTTCAGTTTTAGAAACGATCATTAAAGAATGGGAACCTCATGTGAAATGGCATACAAGTGGGTATCAAAAAAAAAATCGAATAAATGTCAAATGTCTCGCTTTTGCAGACTACATTGCAAACAACAGAACTGAAGCCAATTTCTCGCCAATTGCGCTGAAAACTGCGTTATTTTGTACGATAAAACCAAATTTATGGAAAAAAAATCAAAAAATAAATTTTCTGTTATCAAAGAACTGGTGAAATTCTGAAAGTCGGCCATTTTAATTACCTCGGGGAAGTTATATCAGGTTTAAACCGAATCGCTAATAAACAGACAATTACCAATCTCCAAAGGGCCCACAAGCCAACATGGGCTTACTATAACAAAAAGTGCATTTCGAAAGGCGCCAAATTGAGGCATTTTAACAGAACGATACTTTCAGAAACAATCTACGCAGCTCAAACAATGGTTATTGATGGTCATTCAAGAATTAGAGAAATAGAAAAACAAGAACGGAAAATTCTCAGAAAGATTTACGTACCAATCAATACAAACGGTATTTGGATGAAAAGACCTCAGAATGAACTTTATCATTCTGAGGAAGACATCAGAAATTGACGATCAGAGTTCTATGCACATGTCTACATGAAAATGAAACAGTCCAGAATACCGAAGAATTTAATTTTGAAGAGTAAATGCGGAACAGAGTAGCTAAAACAGCTCCAAAAAATATGAAGCAAAAGCCCAGAGAATTGCGAATTCTTAAATTAATTCTAAGAGATGTCCGAAGGGATCTACAACAGATCAATATAAAAGTCTCGAAGATCGCACTGAGTGTCGCTAGAAAATCGCACATGTAAAGTTTGAGCAAAAATCAAATTGCCAACCTGGAATAAAATGAACACATGAACGGAAGAAAGAGCATTCAGAGAGGATGAAGCGTTTTTAGTAGTCGAAAAAGATGAAGCAAAAGTTCTAAGAATTGCGAATTCAAGTTCAATAGCTCTGCAACAATTTTTATAATGATAATAATAATGATAATATATATATATATATATATATATATATATATATATATATATTATATATATATATATATATATATATATATATATATATATATATATATATATATTAATTCAGATAATGAATTGATCTCAGTTTAAAGGTATATTAATATTCAGTCGAAAGTCCTTACTGTCATTTGTCAAAGAACCAGTAATTCTCAAAATACTGAATATAATTGTTAATTTTGCGCTAGAGCCGCATTTGTTCACCGTTTTATTCCCACAGTCAGGATTGTAATCTCAGAAAAATGGGCGTAAGTTTCAAAAAGCAAATTAACAATTTTTATAATGCGTTTCGCTTTAAAAACAGCCCTTAAACAAAACGCTCGATTCAGGCACGTTTAGGCCGAGTTTAGGGTCATTTTCAACAAATTGGTACCCGTTTTCTCATAAGAAAAAACCATTAATCTTCTCGAATCACCTTGCTCACAGTAATCCGACCGGTTGAAATAATGAAGGGTTCCTATGGGCATTTAAAGGGTATTAGCATTCGATTAACATTGATTAGATGATACACGGGCCATAATGTATTATCATTTGCATAATTGCTTCTCGCTGGATCTTCTAATATTGAAATTACAGGTGGGTGAGAGCTTTCGAAACTGAACATCCTGTAGCAGTATTGTACAACAAAACTGATTGGCAATGTGATTAAATGCTAACCATGACAAGATTTTAGAGTTTTGAGGGACTGCCCTAATGACATAAATTAATTGAAATATCTATATAGCTAGATTAAAATGCAATGTTAGATAATGAAAGCTCATTGCATAAAGTTTCGGAAGAAAATCATATTGAAGTAAATCAGATTTTACCTTTATTTCAGTAATATTTGTCTCATGTGTTGTATGGTTTTTGTAGTTTTAATATTATGTGGTTTTAATATTATGTAGTTTATAACTTATATTTTTCCACTTATTCATATTTCCGAAAGAGGTGCAATGCACCCACCCGTTACCTGGGTAACAGGTTTATTTGTTTATTCATGTATGCCTTTTACATATATTAAACAATTTTCTGAATATTGATTCCTAAAATGTAATATTTGGAAATATTACTTTATTTTTGAAATTTTGTTTTTTGTCTAATACATTTTCCCGTCACAGGTGGACCGCATCTATCTAACTTCGGGTTGATTTAGGCATTCATATATTACATATGTAAAACTTCGTATATTCTGAAGTGAACCAATAAATTATATTACCAATTACCCTAAAGCATGTAACATTCATACAATAATTACTACCGAGGAGAATGCTCACAAAAGGACTGAATTTGTGTCTGATCCTCCATTCAGCCCTTGAACAAAAATACTGGTTCAAACAAACATATTGGTTCAATTTATATTCACAATAATAAACAGCTACATTTGAAAAAAAAACAAAAAAAATTACCTTAGAAATATTGAATATTTGAGACAATTTTACATGGACATTTTACATTGTCTTTTCGAGACAATTTATGTATTTTTCATTAAGTATATCGATTATATCCAAATAGAGCGGGAGTTCATAAGATATATTTTGATATGGAATTTTACAATTGACGTTACATTGAGAATCATTGAATATACATTTTATCGAACTTATTACACACCAAAATATGATATTATAGACAACACAATGCTGGAAACACGTTTTCGATGACAAAAATGGAAAATGAAAAACACTGAAACGAAATTGATTATCTCATTTCGTTCTGAAAACTTTATAACTATTTCCTGCGGAACCAATATTCAAATATAGAGAAAAAATTTGTTTCTTTGTTTCTACAGCGTTGAACCTTTTTATACATTTATACATACATGAAATTTACGGTTGAGCGTTTGCCATGAAACATAAATAGTCGCCTTAAGCACAAAATATTTGATCAAATTTCCCAATATAGAGAGAATCAACACAGTTTACAAAGTGGTCACTTCCTTTATTGTTTGTTTTTCTTCATCTCCACATTCGTAAAACATTAAGTTATGTATCTACTGTTCTGATGAATACCAACAGGCTTGAAACCACTGTCATCGGCTACCTCTATTTGAGGATCATGCTAATAACTTTTATTGTATATATATATATATATATATATATATATATATATAATATATTTAATTTAATATAATGCTTGTTGAAATTGTTATTCATCAGTTTTGATAGGTTTACTGATAAACACTTACTATCGTTTTCGTTAAAACTCAAGAATGTATTATAATCATGTATAACTGCTATGTTTATTATTAGTGGTTCCTCCTGTGAGTTGAATTTTTTCAACGAAGCGCAATTTCAGTAGATGGCGCTACGATCGATAAACACTTCCGATTAGAAAACGACGAAGAAATTGGAATTATTTTTGTACACGTTGTGGGCGAATAAGCCTCAAGGCCTTAAGCCAATTTCACCAAGCGAAAACTAAGACAACGCAATGTTTTACTTTCATCCCTCACCCCAGCTTACGTGTTGTGTTTCGATTGTTATAAAACCTGTTCTATCAGAACTACCCCCCTCTTTAACCGAGAAAATGGAAATAAAACAGAATCGATAAGAAAAAAGGCAAGACCTAACGCAATAAAACGTTTCACGATCAAGAAAGAAAAAACAAGGGCGGCTGGGGAAATTCTCGTTGTACACGTCGAGTCGATTTCAAATTGGACGACTTGATTAAATTGCCAAAACGCATAAATACATAACGAGATTATATTTATTGTCTACGGTGGAGTGTGCATGTGGAGAAAGTTAATATTAAAACAATAAACAACGGGGTTGCGACGTGGGAGGGTGGTTGAATTGAACGCTCGAATGTCGTATATAACTGCAATTTGAATCGCTAGAGAGAACTGTGTATTGTAATATGTCCAGAGGTGTATTTTGCCACGTGCATTTGTGATATTGTTCAAGAATAAAATTGAATTTTAATTTGAGAAAGCGTGCATTGGTTTCATCGAATCTCATGAAATATATTTCAAATACGATGGTAGATTTATGATATAAATATCACGGTTTGATTCATCAAGCTTAAGATATCAAATATGGCTGGTGGTTTCCAGAGAATTTCGACTCTGTATACGACTCGGTAATACTACTAGTGAATAAATTCTATCACCTAATGGAAATGCTCTGCAATTTTACCCATTTTTAATGGCTTGAACCAAGACTGTACCTTCTGTGAATTCTGAAAATGTATAAAAATATCTCGAAAATAATAAGTTCTAGCTGTTAAAAAAAAGCTGTTAACTACTAAAAAAAAGTCAACGTATTATGGCCGATAATTTTGGGACAATAAATACCATTTTTGTCAACTTATTGATAAAAACATTATAGAAGACAAAATTGAAGAAAAAGGCGAAAAAAATATTTTTGGTTGGGAATTGGTACATGCCTATGATTCGGGAATCTATCATGCTGGTGTGTATCGGAAAATCGTGTAAAATTGTTGTTCTTGAGCTTTATATAGAAAACAACACTAATAAGCTAACATGGTTTTTAGTAGAAACCCAAATTGAAAAGAGTGAATATATATACATATATATCTATATATATATATATATATATATATATATATATATATATATATATATATATATATATATATATATATATATATATAATGATTGAATTCTCGCTTAACTCTTGGTCAAACATAATTGAATATTGAAATAAATTACACTCTTGGCTTAATGTTTCACGATTTATGCGATTATACGATTTACACGATTATACGATTTATCGTGAAATCGTGAAACATTAAGCGAAGAGTTTAATTATTTTAATATTCAATTATGTTTCACCAAGAGTTAAGCGAGAATTCAATCTCATTCATATATATATATATATATATATATATATATATATATATATATATATATATATATATATATATATATATATATATATATATATATATATATATATATATATAGAACTGTCATTTTCATTTATTATAAATAGACCCAACAGTAGGTACATATTCAATCAGCACAAGCATATATAACAACATTTACTGTTGTTAAATATGCTTGTGCATATTTTGTTGCACTTTTGGGATAATATTACTTTTCCGAAATATAATGAAATCTCATTTTTTCATTTTCATATGAGTTCGAAAGAAATCCTTGAAATGACATTTGGCAGGTCGACTATATTTCCTTTATGTGAAATCTTTCTTTAACCCCATAAGACTAAAATTATCAATTAGAAATCTCATCACTAGAATAATAAGAATAACAGATGGATAAAATTTTTTTCTGAAAGAATTTATTCATTATTCTCGTTTATCGAAGTATTGATAATAGTTGTCTCATCATCTTTCAACACCACCCCAATTCTTTCTATTACTATCCCCCTTCTTGTTAACTCCATACTTCACAGCTATTTCAAGGAATGCACACTAATCCAAGAATCCAGTTAAGGAACAATTTATTCTCAATTAATATCCAAATTGCAGGCCCGAAGTTTGCAGAACGCTTTCCAGACAAATACTTATCCCTTTCCCTTTTCAATTAGGATTTTCCGATTAGGGTCGACTACAGAAGAAACAATTTCCAGCACTGCATTAAAGTAACATTAAGAGACTTTAATAACCTGTTTAGCTCGCTTGAAATGGGAACGTAGCAGGCGATAAGCTTTCTTGAGTTATAGAACGATTCACAGCTTTTCAGTGGAAAAAATGAGTTTGATACTTTGCGATTATATTGGATGTTCCGTTAATTTATCACGAAATCAAAATTAAGCATTTTTTATTCGATAGATATCAGTTATATACAGTTTACTAAGGCTTATACAATTCTTGAAAATGTGTTAGAGGCTCGAAACAAATGTCGAATTATTTGAATAATTTTCTGCGAATTTATTGCGAATAACAGTTACAGGAAACGTTGTATAATAATTACCTGATTTATAATATAAAGATTTATAATATACGTCAAAGTGAATTTAAAAAAATTCTGAGAAATCAATAAGAATACATTAGACTAGACTATAAAATCGTACACCTGGGACTCAATTTCAAACCGAAATTCCACATAATTCCACCATTTCCATAACACCACATTTCCACACAATTGAAAGGAAAATGCCCATTTGCTCTTCCTAAGCATTTTCAACCTTGAAGATATCGAACTATATAAATTATAGAAACCTTAATTTTATAAACCGAAAATAAAAATATCATTCAACTGATAGCCTGTAAATGAATGGAGCCATAGACACGTATTTTGAATTTATTGGCTCTCATTTGAATAGCGTAGCCAATTTACAGATGTATAAACTTGGAATAGACGAAAACAAACTTCTGAAAGGAAAATCATCGTTTGTGGTCTCTGAACGAACCCTCCGAATGCGAGAGTGGATCCTTGTTTCTCCAAGGAGGAAACTTTTTGTGCTTTACGGAATCTCAACCGCTAATTCAAACAATATCGAAAAACTTATCGCGGTAGGGATTATAAAAACAGAAAGAGAAGATCATAATTATACACATATGCTGCGAATATGTCCGAAAAAGACATAAAGCTTGGAAAGTTGTATAAGAGTCCATAATTGCAGCAGAATAATGCAAGAACACACAACGCAAAAAAATCAAAAATGCTTCGAACGATTCACGATGCAAATTGTTTTCGTATCCATATTATTCTCCAGATCTCTCACCCTGTGATTGTCATCTGTTTCGTAATTCGAAAATGCGCTCAAAGGTTGTTCTATCGAAGACAAAGTTCTTTTTTGTCAAAGTTCTTTGTTGTTAAACATTCCTAGCAGATAAACTAATTGTTCAGCTTGAAACAATTAGTTTATAGCTGGGATCAGTATATTCAGTTGAAAGAAAATGAAGTTGAAAACCTACATTGTAATATTGACTGAAAAGAACGAATAACTGAAAATTATATTTGCATATACGAGGGATGATTTGCCAATAATGAGAGGCCTGTTTAATGAGGGAGACCTGTTTTCCCCAAAACTGTTCTCAGCCGCTTTGGACTGTATGTTCCAGAAGCTGGACTGGAGCGAGAAAGGGATCAAGATGAATGGCCGCTACCTTAGCCGCTTGAGGTTCGATGAACATATAGTCCTGTTCTCCCACGATGCTACCGATCTTCAAGAGCGCATCAATGAACTGAAATCGCGAGCAAGGAAAGAACTCTGGAAGTACACACCGCAAAAACAAAGATAATGCTGAACCCTTTCTGCACCAGAGAGCAAATGGAGATAGACGGATCCCCATTAGAAAAAGGAGCGCCTTACACATATCTGGGACAGATTGTCACGGGATAAGAAGATATTACATCGGAATTCATACAGAGAACCAGAACAGCTTGGGGTACAGTTGGCCGACTGAAACACATCTTGAAATCAGATTTGCCACTATCATTAGAGAGCAAAGTGTTTGACCAATGCGTATTAACAGCGATGACCTACGCCAGCGAAACTTGGAGCCTGAAATCTGCTCATCCAGAAGCTTCGAACAACTTGACGGAGTATAGAAAGATATATGATGCGCCTAACTATACGAGATATAATACGCTGCAGCTGGATAAGAGGACAAACAAAGGTGAAGGATGTCGTGGAGTGTGTAAAAAGGTCAAAGTGGAAATGGGCAGGCCATCTAGCTAGAACAAGAAATGAGCGTTGGTCAGCTGTGGTTGGTGATTGGGAGCCCAGAGACAGGTAAGACCAAGAAAGTGCTCTCACGACCGATGGGATAAGGAGCTTGTAGATTGGATGGGCGTTGCCTGGAAGAGAGAGATTGCCAATAGGGAATCTTAGCAAAGATAGAGGGAGGCCTTCGTTCTGCAGTGGACGGACAGAGGTGGATGATGATATATATATATATATATATATATATATATATATATATATATATATATATATATATATTTCGAATAGTATTGTCTTGCTGAATCTAAATATTAGTGTTTGGTTGGTGATTACTGATATTTGGCGTTAACTTAGTTTCAAGGTTTTATTTCTAGGAATTTTCATGGAGACTTGAGGTGCCACCATCTATGTATGTAGGTATTATTCTATGTATGTAGGTATTTGCTGGTCCTGTGTTTGGCGTGTATGCTGTTAGTGTTTGTTGTTCAAATTCCATTCAGAAATAATTTCACACCTTCAATTTATCAGGATCCTTCATTATTTCAAAGGCCTGACTCTCCACATTTGCCGTTAATGACAGTGTAGAGAGAATGGAATATCCTCCCTACGTGCAACCCTAAACTAATATTGTCTATCGATTATTCCCGAAATTGGGGTGCCGAGGGATCATTTCATTATGTAAGATATGAAGGGTGAGTTGATGGATTCCAAATTAATTTCAACAGTAGCTTATTTATCGCAGAGCCATACGCCGTCCTTGATTGTTATCGTTTCGAATAAATAGTTTGTAAAGAAGCAAAAACTAGTTGGGAATAACCGGCACGTGCTGTTTGAAAATAACCCCCGCTGCGCCTTGAGAACCGACTGGACGCGTATACAGAAATTCGATGGTGACATAACTGGCGCAGTCGATAGGATCTAGTGGGCTTGGGGATTCAGTATCTATCCAACCTTATCATTTTCGATATTCATTGAAACTCGGGGTGCTGAATGAAAGATTTAATCTATTTGCTGGCCGTTGTTAATCCCATTAGTATTGGAACATATTTCATAGTTTTCCCATAGTTTCCCATAGTTTTCGACCCCAGAGGGAAAATGGGTAAGATTCGAGGTATTAAGAGTAACTGAACAGATTATGTGTACACAGATATACACTCAATTACAAGAATGTGATTTTAATTGAGATAAAATATCAATACTTCCCTAATAAGCATTTGAAGTTGATTGAATATTCGATGATCCTTCGGTGTAACATGTTTCGATATGAATTCAATGAAAACACTTCTAAATTCTCCGAAAATGAGCCGTTTTTAATTCAATTAAAATTCGCCTTTTCGAAAATAGTAGCAATGTCTAACTAAGCAGACTTTCAACTAAGCGAAATTTTACTAGTCAAGTTCAATTTTTTTACGTAGGATAACTTTGTATCCTACGTAATATTCATAAAATACAGACCATCGTACTTTGAACACATAAATGCATGAACTACTTTTAAAATCAGTTTTGTCTAGACTTTCGTGGCCTCAATCTAATCAATTAATTGACCTCTCGATTTTTTTTTTTGACGTAAGATGCAAAAATTGAATGAATAAAATTGGTCAAAGTAATCGACATTGAATGTAATATACCACATAGTACGTGTTTCGTCAATATCAATGTTTCACACCTCCGAGCTTACAAGTCTAGGGGTGAGATGGTTGACATCTGAGGACATTCAAAGATATTCATGTTATATGCACACACATAAACAATCGATAGCATCCACCAAATCTTCAAAACGTAATATCTCTACGTCATTGAAGCCTATGAATTCAATCGTTGCTCTCCGAGAAAATCACGTTATATATTTCTCAATTTAGCAGTTGTTAAAATTTGACTAACTTCAGTTTAACGTCAGTTTCGAACGGTTATTTGTATAATATGATGATACTCATAACCATGCCGTAACGTCCATACCTAACCCTGAATACAAACTCAGTAGATCGTTCCATAGACTGTTGAACGCTTAATCAACCATCTGATCCACAAAAGCTTGTATCTATATGTAACAATTGATTGAAGATTAAACGACACTGATAATGAATATAGTTAATAACCTGCGAATCACGAAACAAAACTTTGGATTTTCAATTTGGAATATTATATATATATATATATATATATATATATATATATATATATATATATATATATATATATATATATATATATTAGTAATTTCTCATAATTTGATTCTCAGGACAATAGCGCATTCGAGTCTTACCCAGACATCACCAGCAACGTCTAACTTCAAATATGAATTATTAGTAACATAATAACTAATTGATGACGTAATCAATTCGCATGCGCAAACAGTTCAGTAGTATAACCCTTGTAGGTTTGTAAGGTGCAAGACAAAGCACACCATACAAAAAAAGAGTAGTCGAAATAACTCTACGAGGGATGTTGGATTAAATTTTTGAGAATCTGTGATAAGTTATTTATTAGTTATAACCGCCAATAAGTCGCCAATAATGCCACTTGATTATCCTACCACTTGAGTTTCAGCCTCATCATGAATAGATTTCTATGAATCTTCACCGCAGAATGCAACATTGTGAGGATTGCTTTTACGAATAATTCTAATATTGCTCATTCATCGTAATTGCATTGAGAGAAACTTTTCTCTTAGTTTCACTCGCCTTTAAGCACTAAATAGCTTTTCTGCTGTAGATATGAAAACTCCATATCTCTCATTTTAATTTTGTAGCTCAAGTTTGCTAAAATCATTAGGTTCATGTAAAGACATAAAGGTATATATTTATGAAATTTTATAGGGTATCTTCTTAAATCTCTATAAAACTAGAACAAATACTACTTGGTCTTCCATCAATTACCAAGGGATGTACGTACCCTGAAGTCTTCATTCATTTCGATTCACTTTATAGAAAATTTATTGTTATGTCTGCCAAATCGTCCGTAATTACCATTTCGAGAAATGTTTCTGGCATTCTACTAATTTCACGAATGTCAGAGTAGCCACAGCGACGTCATTAGCGACATCATCATGACCCCTTAAAGCTAGGAATTAAACTAAACATGTTGATAACTATATTCGAATCCTTATTCAGTTAGTTTCATATAATCAGCATAATTCCTGTGTGTGAAGTGTGAAGTCTTTCATAATTGATATAAAACTGCAAGTCCAATGATAAAACTAGAGACGCCTTCTATGAATCGTAATTAAAACATGTCATATGTTGGATTGAGAAATAAACCCAACCACTCTGTTTGATGTTATCGAATTGGGTAGGCTATAATTCAATGAAAGCCGGATGCAGAAGGGCGATCCTATCTATTTTATAATTCTCGTTAATACGGTTTATTTTCGAAGATATTTTATCTTTGCGTATCATTCGTTCGGAATGCTTGGAAGGGATACTATTTCAGATATGAAGAGTAATATAATATATAATCTGTAGGAACGACCTCCTGAATATACTACTACAGAAGGCTTATCAAGAAGACAGAAAAAAAATGAATTGCTCTAAATTATATAATTAACACACATATCGTAAAGATTAAAATCTATTACAATAAATTTTACATTTACTTCAATACAATGAATAACACTTCTTGTGCAATGGGTATGAATAATTTATGCCTCTTCATATGTCGTTTTCAATATATTGCATCTAAGTCAATGTAACATTTCTGTAAGTTTTCATCAGTTTGGGACTTTCGTGAAATGAGATGGAAGTTGATGATTGATGGGGCTGATAATTGTAGAAGATCAATATCCATAACGAACAAACTGATGAGTGTTAATTTAACATCAGAAGTTGTACTTTGAAATGTTCGTCGTATTATTATTTAATATATGATAAAAAATTTAAATATTGTATCATTAGGAGATGGGAGTATTTGCATGAAAAATAGTCTCTTTCGAAGAAACTCTAAACGAAATAAAAGATATTTATGGATGGATCTCCAAACACAATTCGTATTTCACAAAGCTGTATTTTACCTTATCTTAACATCATTATTAATCGAGGAAGTTTCACTAATAAAGTAAGTGAGTATGTGAGTAGGTATCTTTATTTTCGATTGCTAATATCTTTTCAAAAGTAAAAGATATATATACAAACATAAAACAACTCATTGCAGCCTTAAAATTATTTTCTACAGAAAGCTAGAATAACTTTTTGTAATCATTATAATTCACACACAATTGTAGTTGCGTATATTAGATTATTGAATAAAATTATCCCTTTCACACATAAATTATTCAGCCATTTAGATGCACTGCATTTATCAATAGGACATTATTTCTTAGTCCTTATTTGGTAACCATGATATAATGAAATCTTTTCTGAATGATAAAAAAATCAGTTTGCGTACATAACAACTGGTCGAAGAATTCAAGTTTTAGTATTGGCGCCCCTCATGGGCCGATTCTGGGTCCACTTCTTATTTAAATAAGCATAATTGACCTTTCAGATTACTGTGTTGGTGTTTCAATATTTTTTTGCCTATGATGCGACCATATCGGTGGATTGTAGAGCCCTTTTGGGGCTGATTAATTGTTTGGAGATATACACTTGAGTGCTCTGAGGTGGTGCTCAGTGGTGGCCTGTGATTGAATAGTGAGAAGACCGAGAAGGTTTTTTCTCCCTGAAGCGCATTGAAACAAGAAACTGCAGGTCCCTTGGATTGCACCTGGACTTCAGACTCAACTGGAAAGTACATGTTGATTATTTTTTATTCAACTAGGAAACAATATATATGTTTAGCGAAATTTGTCATCTTCTGTTCCGCAGGAAGTTCCGACAACAGCATTTTATGCACTTTGTGAATCGCATCTAAGGTTCAGCATTTTGGCGTGAGGAAACTGTGGTGGCTACCAAAGATTGGTTGCAGGGTCGGGCGGTTCGGATAATTCGTAACGTCAAATATCGATATTGCTGCAAAATGTCGTACCGCAAATTAAACATTCTCGCGATACCTGCCAAACAGGTTTAAAATCAACTGTTTGGAAATTAAAGAACGACATACAGTCGTATAATACCAGAATAAGTAGTGATGTACATATTCCATTTTCCGAATTGAGGAAATCGCATAGTATTCCAGATTTTATATCGCCAAATTATACTCGTACAATAATTTAAATAAAACTAAGTAGTTTTTTGATTTTCACTATAATTCAGTCAAACATAACAATAGTGTTTCGCCAACACAGTGGCTTCATCAGATGTAGATTATAAACTGTATACTCGTAGATGATAAACTGTATAAACTATATAATAAAGTATCTCGTGAATTACGAAAAATTTCCCTCAAAGATTTCGAATGTAAATTGTGTTATGTAATGTGATACCAGTACCAACAATTTTTCGAAATTAAACCGCTCTGTGCTTTAGGTAATTTTCAAATATTATTCATACATGTTTGTCTGTAGTTTATTGTTGTTTCTATGTTATCGAAATGAAGACTTGTGCATAAACGAAGGTGTCAGCCACCAATGAATATTTACTTACCTACTCACTCAAATATTTACCATGTACATCTTCAACGTATTTTACTCGGTCCACGATATAATTAAGTACATTGCCTGATTTTATTATAAAAACAAAGTCTAATGTGTTAAGTATATAGGTACTTTGAAGAAATAATTTTTTTGACTTACGCAACTCGCATTCTCTTGACTAGGTCTGATTTTTTAATTGAAATTGAATGATTTTTAGAGTTATCAACTATCTGATGTCAACAAATGAACACACTTTTGACCTTTTTTTCTTTCGGAGTGTTCATCTTCTTTATATCTCAACAAAATTTGCTGAATTATTGCACCGATCGAATTTGCTGGAATAACTTCGAAATCATTGTTATTATGCTATTCACTGTATATAAGTAGTATTCATCTAGTAGGTGCAGACATGCAGACGTTGAAAATAATGAAAATGAGTCATTTATATTGAAGTAATATTGGCTCCTTTTATTTGTATTCCGCAAAAAATAAGGAATTATTGAATATAAATTGGTATTTTATCATATATATTATTCGTTATAAGGCATTTAGTAGCGAACCTAATTTTTTATATTCGGAAATTATCCGGAAAAATCGAGCGAAAGGTTATATTAAGCCAATAAAAGGAAAATCATCAGCCCTTATTTCCCCACTCTCTTCGCATTTTTCTAAAACAGATCAATAGATATCTCACGAATTTACCGCCTCTCCGTGCCTTTCTTTTCGCAGAAATATACAGTTTTTTCCACAACGAAATTTCTCATTTCCTCAAGATTTCCCGTCAGAATCGCTTCGCCCTCTAATAACTCCCATCCATTTTCTTCTTCTTCCACTCGGCCTATACGGATCGCCTATTTATTTCTGGAATGTATCAGAAACTCTTTGCCCCGTCGCGTGAAAAACTGTTGGGTAATTTATCTCGGTGTGTTCTCGAGTTATTGCGAATCAGCGGAGCACACCTTGTGACACTACAACGACGAAGACGCTCTTCCTGATTTATCGTCGCCGTTGGCCAGCGAGACGTTCATATCGATGACCGTAATGCGTTTCTATGAATCAATATCCCTAGGAATATAGAAAACGGGGAATTTCGAGTTCGACTGTCGTATGGTCGATCTCCTTGAGACCTATCTAGAAATTTTAGATGACATTTTATGTTCCCAATGGAATTCCGATATGACAGAGCGGTTAAAGTTGAAGAAGAAACGTATTCAGACTGAATTTTGAGATGGTTGAGAATTTCAATTGACTTCACTTGCAACTCTTGCTAACATTGTCAAAAATTATGAGAATATTCTTTCGTTAAGCGCTTCCTATCATTGAACTTGAAATAAACAGAGTGTGTCATTCGTATTAAAATTAGTTATTGGTTTAGCGCCGTCAATTTTGATGAATTTCTGTTTTTCAATAATGAAGTACATAACCACTTCACAAGAAGAAGACTTACATATTGTGAAGATTAAAAAAGTGCAACTATGAAGTCGTCTTTAAGGGATTCTTTGCTTATAACAAGTTGCCAGCCGACATTAAATCTGTTGAGTCGTTCCAAAGTTTTAAAGTCAAACTCAAAAGATATTTGACTCATTGAATGTACTTATGTGTTGCCAAGTGGTTTGTTTGTCTTTCACTATTTATGCTTCTGATGATTGTTTGTGTGGTTTATGATATTGTTATCATATATATTGTTTGATTGGGGGTATTTGAGCAGACAGTTTGTAAGGGTGGCTAAAATTGTTGTTACTTTGAATATAGCAGTTGATTTTTCATTTGTTGCTGATTGTTTTGTTGTAGATTTTGGGTTATTTTGTATACAGAAATGCTATTTGCTTTGAATATGAAATGTTATATATTTATCTAGCTTTGCTTATATTAGGAAAACCTATTACGATAATGAACTTATTATTAATATTAGTATATATATTAGTATAATATTAATTATATACATAGAATATAACATCGTGCAAATATCCGCCTCGGCTTCGATGGGTGGACCCACTCGAACTGTCCCATTTTCCATGACTTTGACGCACAAATTGAGCTAAATTTGACGACGATGGCTTGAATTACGAGTATATTGGGATGAGACCCTAGCGGTGGCTTTTGGTTTATTGGTATAGACCTTCTATTTAAGGTAACGCTACAAGAAGAAGTCTGGAGGTGGTAAATAGGTTGACCTTGCTTGACGTTCATATCACTTCGAAGAGAGATGACAATGCCTTCAAATTGCTCCTGCAGAATGTTCAATCTGATATGAGCTGTGTGGTTAAAGTTGAGGGTTGTGGCTTGGACAAAGATTTTCCATAGAAACATGAACCTATGCTGATTATTGGTCCTCAAGTAAGTCTGAAGATAAAGCATTGATCAACTTTAAAGCGCACCTATGTAATATTATAATGTAAAATACAGCGTGATTTAATTTTGCTCATGAATGTCAGTTCAGAAGTTCAAACTATATCTTCGTCAATCAATTTTGAGGCTCTTGATCAGACACTTCTCATCGAATCAAAAGTAAAAAGACTGCTGAGTAGTAGACAGACTTATAATGGTAGCTTTGTTGAATATATATTTTAGACAATGTTGAACAATTAAGCTAATCTGCTTGATTGCAGTGAAATCTTGAGTGATAAAAATCACAGAGATTGATGTAAAATAAATTCTTCACGAGTTAGTTATGAAATATTACCATTGGTTTAAGAAGAAAATAATAAGCGTATATTCACTTGAAATGCACAAAAACCTGGATTGCAAAATGAACTATTTTTTTACCTCTATAAAAAGAAAATAAGGCGCCAAACCCGCTTTTTTTAAATAGTGCTGATAATAAATATCTCCAAATTTAATTAGGAGTCAATCCTCTTCATTAGAAGTTCCGCTACTAAGTCACTTTTAACTATGTTAATAGATTCCTCATTACCTTCACACACATTAATACCTAGTACGTGACATATTCATACATATTCATGAGACTCAAATATTCCCGTCATCTCGTCTGCAATTTTAATCAACAAATAATTTATTCCCCAAGGGTTTACAGCACAATAACCTAAGTTGAGTTTTGTTTGGATGAACGTCCATTTATGAAATTAAAAAGAAATTCTTAAGAGGGCTTTTTCACGCACAATCGATATTTTACGGTATTGATTGAATACAACACGCCCAAAATATATTTCAATTATGAAGGCAAAGTTTCGATTTTACATTATAATACGAGGGAAATATTTCGTTTTGCAATATACTATCTACTGAACATATATTCTGCCATTTTTCGCAATATATCGGCCAAAATGCAACGATAATATTTTCACATCTCAACAGTTTTTATTAGTTATCAACAATTCTTACGTTTTGAGAAAGTCTTTTTGATTGAATATAAACTTAAATTCAAACACTTGAACTTATGATTTACACTCTATTCACTACACAGCATGACGCGTTTCGTCGTTACAAACAACTTCTTCAGATGCTTACAGAATAATTCTGCGAGCATCTGATGTTGCTTACATCATTATTCTGAAGCATCTGAAGAATTCGTAATTTCAAACACTTGAACTCATGATCAACACTTTATTCACTACATAACATGACGCGTTTCGTCCTTACAAAGAAATTCTTCAGATGCTTACCGAATAATTCTGTAAGTATCTGAAGATGTAGTAAACTCAAACACTTGAACTTATGATTTATACTTCATTCACTAGCATGACGCGTTTCGTCGTTACAAAGAAATTCTTCAGATGCTTACAGAATAATTCTGTAAGTATCTGATGATGCTTACATCAATATTCTGTAAGTATCGGAATAAGTCGTAAATTCAAACACTTGAACTTATGATTTACACTTTATTCACTATAAATGATGATGATGATGCTTACATCATTATTTTGTAAGCATCTGAAGAAGTCGTTTGTAACGACGAAACGCGTCATACATTGTAGTGAATAGAGTGTAAATCACAAGTTCAAGTGTTTGAATTTGAGTTTATATTCAATTTCAATGGATTTACATCAGTAAACGCCAACCCTATTAAATATAGGGATCTTTTTATTTATACGAAATTTTATATCATTTTTAGTTTGAAAGATTTTCAATATTAATTTCATCCAATAAGATATACTAAATTTACGTGTCCAAGTGACAGTTGTATAATCTACCGGATTGATTTGACCGATTTTTATTTTGTTTTCCTTTCGATCTAATTTTCATATCTCTTGGTATATATTTGAGTGATGAGGATTAGTCCACCTAAAAAATTTTAAGGTGGACTAGTTTAGCGGAATTTTAATTTTCAATTTTTTTTTGTTGATGAAAAAATACATACCAGCCTAAATGTCAACCCTCCTACAACACAGCTCGTAGTTTTTAATAGCGACATCAGTAATTTTCAACTTCGGTAGATAATCATATTGAAAAAAATTATGAACTCTACTATATAATATTCTAGATATGAAAAACAAAGTCGCATTATTTACACGTTACACCAGTTATAACTTGAAAATGGCTGTATCGACTTCCATGATTCTACTGTTTTTGAGTCTGCCTTTGCCCAGAAGAGAACATTGAGTATTAAAATATGATATTTTCATTCGAAAACTTGTAATCATTGAAAAAAACATTCAACGCGATTAGACGAAGCTCTAACATACATCCGAGAAAAATCAAAAAATACGTATTTTTCATAGATGAAAGACTCTTTCCACTGGAGATGTGTGGAAATGGAGTGATGACTCATCACTGACACTCGTGACAGGGTGAGGGCGGTAATCTGAGAGTTTAAGTCGGTGCGGCACTTGCGAAAAACGTAGCACAACTGATAAGTTCCTTCTGGTAAGAACAGAATAGTCTGTTTTGCTCTTCCATCAAGAGTAGCTATCGATTTCAATATTCTTTAACAATTATCCCTTGAAGGATAATGGAAACATCACATCTTCAGTTCTGATATGATATTCTTTTGTTTTATTTGAAATATTTTCTGAAAAAATGTCCTTGTAAATTCTTGAAAGTAATAATATCTTAAATGTGATTCTTATCAGCTAACAGACTTTGAAAATGGAAAAAACCTGTTCTTGTTAACGTTTGCCAAAAATTGCAGCTTGTCAAAATGGTAACATTAATAATTCTCACTCAATTTTATTTTTTGGAAATTATTTCTTAGTATTTAAAATTCGAAAATTATATATAGGTATTCAGAGATTTTCAACTTTCAGAATATACATTATCTCTCATTTTATTTATATGAAAATATAATATTATATTTCAATCAGATAGAATATGGACCATATACGTCAACATCTCATTTAGGGTATGAATGAAATGAAATGGGTACTGACAATTTTGAAATATTCACAAATACTCTAAAATACGAGTATCCTTACATCTTTGTGATATAGCATTATTCACTCCTGGGCTACGATAGGGGAGCAATGAAGCAGCTAGTGTGTAATAACTAGTTCCTCCATCTATGGGATACGCGAAGAAGAAGTAGCAAAAAGTGTTCATATGGTTATTTTGTACTGGTAAATGAACATTTTCAAATATTTATAACTGGTTGTCGATTTCTCAAAATTTAGTCTATCCGCGTCTAATTGAAATTTCGATTTGAAATCCATTAGATACGTTACCAAGTTTTCGTTATTTTTCTCCAATAGAAGCAAAAAAACATGTTAACCAGCGTAACTCGATAATTATTCGTTTTTTTCTTGTTCCTGTGACACATTTCGAGTTCATTTCCGGGAACGAGGCCCATTTCGCTTTTTCAGAGCGACGGAATTACCCAGGTTGAAAGTTTCCAACATCGGGTTATACATCATTCCAATATTTACGACCGTTTTCGTGAAATATCTCCTGAAATATTTCCTAAATGAAACGACTCATCATTGGGAGTTCACGGTGGCATATATTCCGAAGTTTGCAACGTTTCAGTGCCGGACTCGGAATGCACTACAATAGAACAGTAACGGCTGCGTGAATTTCTGTTGAAAATATTACAGTGTAGATGGAAAATATAGGAGATTTATAAATATTGATATACTACACATTTTTTTGATTTTTGGGTAATATCTAATATACTAATTCTTCATTTGTATTTCAAATGAAAGATATTTTATTGCCTTTTCTATTATTCATTCGGATATTTGAAATTTTTTCGGCTGTAACAATTAAAAAATAAAAATTTTTAACGAAAATATTAAATCAAATTAAATATAAATATCAAATTAAAATTGAATGATTTAAGAACTTTAATCGTATATAAAATTTGCTAACACGAACGCTTTGAATATCAGAGTTTGTGTTTATAGACTGTTTGGATCTATCAGAACATATACGGATCTATTCATACAATATTCATGAACCGGATATTTCGCAATGTTAAAATAGAGATCATCGATCAAAAATGCCAACATTTTTCATCATCGGAACTGACAATTGGTTTTTGAAACGTTCATTATTACCATAATGTTCATGATAATGTCGTGATAGTAAATAGTCGTGATAGGTTTCGAAATTTCTTTGGTTCAGTGTTCATTTGTATTCTGTTTTGAGGAAATTACTGGTAAAAAATTAGTTATATTGAGAGGTGATGGTTATTGAGTTGATACTTCGGAATTTTATAGTAAAAATGTTGTTTCATTTTATTTTTGTGTGATAGAGTTGGATCTGTATATCGGAAAATGAATACTAGAATAATACTTAATCAATCGAAAAATTTCCTCGAACGACAATGAAGGCTACAAATCTTATATCCACATAGCTAGCTTTACTGTAATATTTTTTTGGTTAAATTCAAATTTTCTATTGAATGTTCTGTTATTTATTTTGTTAAATATTTCATTCATTGCCACTAGTACAAAAACTATATGTCTGAGTGTGTGCAGATTTATTTATTATATATAATTGTCTATAAATGGTTGTAATCGATTGTATCAAAATTGATCATTCTCTTGTGAACTATAAAATGAAGAAGTCTCAGTTGCTGGAATAATAATTTCGTAACCCTTGAAGTTAATCATGAAGATAAAAAACAAACATAAAGAATGACAGGAATAAAACGCAGTCATAAAGAAATATTATGAAAACATCTGGAATTATAAAAATTATTAAGCACTTCTCACATCATCTATATATTTTAATTAACGTAAGGTTTAGTGGAGTTCTATAGAGCAAAGCCAACTTACTTAATCAGAAGTGTTTTTAGTAGATATGAATTTGGGATATTTACCTGAAAAAGAGGAAAATTATTAGTTATTTATATTCTACTAATATACCATTATATATTATTTTAATTCTCATGAGTTATCTGAATTTTGAAATATATATATATATATATATATATATATATATATATATATATATATATATATATATATTTATAATGGGATCGCAGTTCAGGACACGAAAATAAGTTAACTCTTCAGTATTTTCCAAGCTTTCAAAAATGTTCAGTTTCTTCTTCAAGGCTAAAATTGTAAAATGTTGACGGTTTGACCACTATTGAAAATTATTCTTACAATTACTGTGAGGTTAGTTCATTAAATTGTAAGAATAATTCTCAAAAATTTTCATCTTATGAGTTTTTGGTTGAATATTTGTATGCGAAAATATTTCAAATAAATATGGAATCGTTGAAAAAATACTTCATATAATATGAAATAATTCATATTGAAAATAAATTTAGGAATGTAGTTTTGAGAATTAAGCTAATAATATGATGTCATGAATTGTGTCATTTCATAATATTCGTTCCGTACTAAAAATAATTAACTTTTTATCTATTATTTTTGTAAAATAGTTACATTTCATTATAGATAATAATTTTAAATTAGGTAATTTGAAAGAAACACAATCAAGCTATTTGATATGTCATAATTTTCAATCGTTCATTTCAATATTTCTGAGGAGCAATATTATAATTTTGCTATGTCATCTCCTATTTTGGGTACGATTTATGACGAAGGTCTCAAAAATCATAGTAGAAATAATTTATCAGAATCATCTTAGAAATAAGAAAATATTTTTATTGAAAATTGATTCCAATTGAATTATTGTATATTTGTTGTAAAACAAATATTGTAAATCGTAACTATTTCACTGAAAATCAGGAAAACTTATTTCACATTATAAAATACATTGTAGATTTCAATGTTCATTTTTGCCCCCTATTGAGCATTGAAGTATTTGAACTTCATATTCGTTTTAGGGCTAGTTCTTAAGACATTGTAGATTTCTTTGATTCAACCGTTAATTGTTTTTATGTGGAAATAAATTCATGTGGATTTTTTAGCTGAAAACGAGAAATAGAAAACTTTTATAGCAGATCAAGAATTTACGGAGTAGTAGTAATTACCTCTTGTAATTAAGATACCTATGCAATTATGCATATACAAATTCAAACTAATAATTATGATCCTATCATTATACGATGAGTATAACAGTCAAGTATTTCTCATTTTGCATCACAAAATAATTTCTTCCGAATTCAATCTAGCAATCTTCTCGAACAAACACATATATAATTCAGCAGATCTCATCACTCTGTGGCATTAGTACACAGAATATCACTCGCGGCTTCCATTACGCTAAGCCGCTTGTATTCTATACCTCACTCGACGCACAGAATAATCTCGACAACTAATACCAAATACGCTCATCTATGATCGATACGCGGCACAGAAAAGCATGTCAATTAATCGGTTCATCGGATATCCATTTCGGGAGCAGGGAGTTCGGTCGTCGAGTGTAGTAGCTCCGTTCGTCAAACAAAAAAAAAGTCTACAGAGGGAGGCAAGTAGAGAGTTTTGCATACATTAAAGGCCAATTTGATTACTGATTCCATTATGGAATCGCCAGAGTCGTACTTTATAAACATGGGAATGCAAATGCGACAAGGGACGAAGCATGCTGCGTCCCGAACTAGAAAATAGTGCATTACTTTATTAGTGTCCTATTGTGTGCTTACACAGTGGTATGGTAGGCGCTCATGAATTTTAATTCGCAAAACCGGAGAGACTTGCGGCATGAGAAATCGTACTTGGAAACTGAGGAGTAGAATAATAGAGAACAATAAGTTTCGTGAATTTATGTTGCATAATAAATAGAAATTTTGAATGAAAAGCTCGGCACTCGACAGAATGTATTTGGACATATATATATATATATATATATATATATATATATATATATATATATATATATATATATATATATATATATATATATATATATATATATATATATATAGATATAAATACATATATATATATATATATATATATATATATATATATATATATATATATATATATATATATATTCAATATATATATATATATATATATATATATATATATATATATATATATATATATATATATATATATATATATATATTGAATTGGGTTAAGGACCAACAGCACTACACTAGGAAGTTAATATTTATACTCTTTATTTATTTCTCAAGCTTTCGAAAAACTTCGTTTCATCTGCAGGAGCTAAAAAATTGAATTAAATTTTTAGTATAAGAATAATTAGTTAACTTAATAATTTTACTATACCTCGGAAAAAATATGAGGTTATAATAAAGCCCTCACAAAAGGAACAAACAATGTTCAAGATGTTGAAACTATAAATAGGTCACCGCTATCAACAAATATACTCTTAAGATCTCAAGCTACTAAAAATTCTTTCAATGAAATTACAGTCTTTATTGAAGTCTGTTTGTAGCTTGAGATCTTAAGAGTATATTTGTAGCGGTGTTCAGTATCTTGAAGATTTTGAACAGATTTACATAGTTAGAATACGAAAATATTTCATAATAATTTATTAGGCAATAAGTAGGTTAACGCAACTATTGCGAATATCATGGGTTCACCGTACTCGCATGAGTGTGAGAAACTTCATTTTAGCGAGTAAGCAGTTTTGATTTATGTATAAATACGGTAATATTTTCTTAATAAAATCAGTTCTACATCAGTAGTCAATTCATTCACCTGACAAAGAGTAGGCAGATTGAGGCCTTGTCAGCACCAAAACACTTTCATACCGATTTCCAGGAATTGTGCCTTAAATTGGTTGTCCATAAGTGGGCAACTAATCACTCTCCGACGAGGAGTAGGCAGATTGAGGCCTTGTCAGCACCGAAACACTTTCATACCGATTTCCAGGAATTGGGCCTCAATTTGGTTGTCCATCAGTGGGCAACTAATCACCCCCTGACGAGGAGTGGGCAGATTGAGGCCTTGTCAGGGGATATTTTCTTGTGGGTAAATAGCACTCCAAATTTATTTACATAGTTTTTACATCATATTTTATGGTTTTATGGTTCTAATGGTTCTAACATCTTGAACATTGTTTAATCCTTTTATGATGGCTTTATTATAAACTCATATTTGTTCCGAAGTATACTGAAATTATTAACTTGTGTAATTATTTTTAAACTAACGATTTCATTTTTAGCTCCTGAAGATGAAACGAAGTGTTGAGAAAGCTTCAGAAATAAATAACACTAACTTCCTAGTGTAGTGCTGTTATAGTATATATATATATATATATATATATATATATATATATATATATATATATATATATATATATATATATATATATATATATATATACTATAATCGAAAGATTTTTTCTGGAACATCTTCAATTATATTTTCTTGTTAGTTTTATTCTCGGTATAAAGGCTATTTTCGGCCCAAAGCCTTCATCAGTATCCATACATTCAAAAACGGCATTTTTTTTCATATAAATATGACGTTCTCCGTATTTGTTTCGTGACTCAAACATATGTAATTTTTATGGATTAATGATATATGTTATATGAAAAAATTGAATTTTTTTGAGGTAAGTGAGGTGGGTGTTTTCGATTTCGGTGGTTATAACTACATGTTATAACAAAAAAGTTTAAATATTGAGCATTTTGTCTTCAATCAACTACAGAACACATCACATGTATTTGTGAAAGAACTTTTAATTTCAAAATGGAATGTTGAATCGTGTATCACTTTTAATTTTTACTCTTCACTTTTTTAAAATCCTTAGAGATGGAGAATAGGAAAAAAGCATAAATAAATCACTAAATCAGAAATTGGATATGAATAAAAATATACCAATGTTGAATTTATTGCAGCAGTAAACTTGAATTGAGGCTTATATGAGTGTGACTTATTTGAATCGTACATGTAATAATAACCGTTTTCTCATTATTAATTTTTTTTACGTGCTTGTTTTCTTCCTCATTTCATCTTTTTTTTGAACAGTTCGCATGCTTCCCATTCTATCAAGTAGAATGTCATAAATCTGTATTGTGTTCGTGTAGTGTATTGTGAACCGCGGTAGTGTTATTTACAAAATGAAAATGTTCATTTTCAATTCATTGTTCATTGTTTTCAATTTGTTCATTGAATCAACTCACAAAGCAAACTCCAGCTGAGTAATGTATGTGTGTTAAATTTGAATCTGTGTATCTAATATGAATTGTCCTTAATTCATATTAAAACAGAGCAAACTAAACGATACGAACTTCCAACATTTCAACAATCATCTGCAGTTCCATTCGATATACCACTTTGCAGACGGCAGCACACATTAGACCACCTCTAAACTTTTTAATGTACCAGCAAGTGTTCCTTCAACAATATAAAACAAATATATTCTGGCTAAGTGACAAAAAGCGCCGTTTGGCGGCATCCAAACGATCAAATGATATGGAAATGTGCATTTGAAACTGCTCTAGCATTCGCTGTATTATTGAGCGCATATTTTATTGTGGGCGTTATTGCAGCAACGTCGCATTGTTTTTGCCTTCGGCGAATATATAGTTTACTTCGTTTCGGGGCACTTATCTTGGCGTTTAATCTTCACGAAACTGAGGAGTTTTGTGTTATTTTACTAGGTTTTGAAGTTATTTCTGTGATCATAGCAGCCTTTTTCAATATCAAAGTTGTGATCTGAAATGGAATGAAAAAATATGGTTCAACTATAGTGAAAGTCACTGAGCCCATAATTACAACTTTCGAATGTTTGATAAACGTAATTAAACTATATATAACGAACCTCGAAATTGTTACCTTTATTTGTATGGCAATTTCAAAATATCTCTTCATATTTCAGAAGGGTCATCAACAACTAACTAAATATGAATGAAAAACGCAATTGTATATGTTTTCCACTTAATGTTGTTTATTGTTTCATCAGGTGGACGAACACTGATAAATAACATTTTTGATATTCTTTAAATCTGTTCAATTTATAAATCATTCGACATGGAATTTTTACACACATTTCCCACCTCAATCAACCTTTTTTTAAATTTCTTATATTATCCTCATTAATATAAAAAAAAATTTCACCTTCCTCTCAGCTCTCTCCTTCCATAAGACTTTGAAGTTGAAAATGTGTCTGCTTCAACTCAAACATGAACTTTAGTTTTCCGTCTCGTGAGCAATTTGGCATACTAATTAAATTCTTCTGTGACTGTTTAGATGTATTCACAAGAATTTTATATTCTACAAGAATTCCTCCATAGAAATTTTGAGGCATCTTTGAAGAATATGAAATTCCCCAAGAAAAATCAAGAAAATCAGGAAATATTGGGATTAATTAAGAAGATTAAAATTATTTCCACTTTATATTAGTATGTGTAATATGTTATTGCTATTTATGATTATATTATTGAATTATAAATATTATTAAGCCGTTTACTCAATATTTTCAATATTACAATTCCTCGTGGTAGGTCAGAGGGGTTATCTCCCTTAGTTTTTTTAACTACCGTTTATTATCTTGTTTCATATGTTTTATTGTGATGTTAATTTTTAGATATAACATTTGGCCAATTTCTTTTGTTCATTTTGAGTTTCATTTATTAGATGTTAAACTTCTATGACTTCACAAGTGTTGATTGAGTATCTGAGGAAGAAGATTTACTTCGAAATGCGCTTCATGAGTATTATTTCAGATATATAAAATTTTAATTATTTCTTCATTATTATGATATGATATGATTTAGCAACATTATATTCATGAAATTATATTTTCTCTAGTCCAACTATCAAGAAGTCATGATATGAATTATAATAAAGATTATAAGCAATGTTTTATTGTAAAATTAAGACCTAATAAATACACTTATTGAGCAAAAAAACTCCATATTTTTGTCAGCGTTATTGTGAGTTGAAGTGGAATTATGTGAAAAACAAAATGAGTATTTAATTTTCATTCGACCAACATGTATCTAATAATGAAATATCATGATAAAGAATAAAAAATACTCTACACATGTTTATATCAAATAATGCACCAGCTTGGGGCATTTTAATCCTTTATGAATGGTTTGACCATTTATTGTGATTCAGTATGATTGTTTTCTGTTTCCCGAAACTGAGTAAAATAAATTTAAACAACGAAATGGTAACTACCCGACAAAGAGAATGCAAAGAACGAACTGTGTTTATTCGTAACCAGCACACGGCGGTCGTCATGCAGTTTTCTGCAATTAGAGGGCGCCACATGTACCGGAAATATTTTATACCGTGCCAGTGAGAACGGTATATTGTGCCATAATTGGCTTTTCAAAAGTGTTTGAAAACATACGTTCCGGCTTTAATATGCTACGGAATGGGGATAATTTCAACTATGTATATGAAATTCGGACCACATTCTTGTCGAGGATAATCCAATTCTTTTAATCTGTGCGAATTATCACTAGTGTTTTTTGCGAATAACAGCAACTGTTCGAAATTAAAACTGATTGCAGTGGAGTGTCATATTGTAAAATTTTCGACCATATTCTCGAATTATTACTATCGTTTATTAGTGTGAACTTGTCAAATAATTTAAAGATGTATGGTTTCGAGATTGTGTTTAGAAAAACGTATATTCAGGTAAAATTTCAATAACAATTTGGGATATTTGTGTAAAAATATAACTCAAATCGAAATATTCAATAAATATGTTTACTATGATAATTTCGAATATAGAATTGTATATAGATTTCAAACTTTGGTACATCATGAGCAATGATTAATGTCACCCTCAAGGAGATATCAATGAGTACAGAAAAGAGTCAAGGAGAGACCACAGAGAAGTGAACACACAGCGGTAAACTTCTGTGGTGGTGGTCGAAATATCTTGAAGATGATTACAAAGGAGGTATAGCGATCTGTTGAATCAAAGGTTGCACAGTTTGTTACTACACTGTTTCACTGTTTTACAAAATTTCTCTGGAAATTTTACCAAAAAGTTTAGGAAGTTTTATCGCAAAACAATTTAGTATATTTACTCAACAAAATTATTCAAGTTTGACAACTCAGTTCGATAAAATTACAAAACATTTTATGAAATTCACAAAGTGGTAACAAAAAATAATTTAAAAAAACTAAATAAATTTCAAACATGACAATATTGTTTCGCCAACACAGTGGCTTCATCAGATGTTGATGATAAACTGAACTATCACATTGTGGACTGTTTGCCTTTATCCTGAAGTGTGTGGAAATGACCATAGAACATTGTTCTTTTGAAGAATGGCCATAGAATAATGTTCTATGGTCATTTCAAAACACTTCAAGATAAATGCAAGAAGTCTACAATGTAATAGCTCAGTTTATCATCAACATCTGATGAAGCTACTGTGTTTGCGAAACAATATTGTCATGTTTGAAATTAATTATAGTGAAGATCACAAAACCACTTAGTTTTATTTAAATTATTTCAAATTTAATGAACGATGAATGAACTCTGTGATAGTTCATATTTAATTGAGAAGTAATAATAAATACTTGTCTAAAAATCACTGACTGAACAATTTTTTATTCGACTAGTTTCGCCTTTTACGGCATTATCAAGAATGAATATTGATGACTTATGACTTATAACATAAATGAATATATAATGACATTCTTGATAATACCGTAAAAGGCGAAACTAGTCGAATAAAGAATTGTTCAGTCAGTGATTTTTAGACAAATATTTATTATTACCTCTCATTTAAATTATTTTTTATTATCACTTTGTGAATTTCATAAAATTCTCAAAGTGATAATAAAGTGTTTGTTGTATCAATTCAAACATGAAGTGATATTCATGTTTGAATTGTCAAACATGAATAATTTTTTTGGAAATTGTAAATTTACTAATAAATTCAATGGACGATGAATCTACTCTGTGATAGTTCACATTTAAATGAGAGGTACTTAATAATAAAACCTTGTCTAAAAATCACTAAACAATTGTTTTGCATTATCATTCTTGATAATGCTGTAAAACTCATTGATTTTTAGACAAAGTTTTTATTATTACCTCTCATTCATGTAAATTTACTAAATTGCATTGCGTAAAAATTTCCCAAACTTTTGGTAACATTTCCAGAGAAATTTTTAACAGTGTAAAGATGATGTGTCTTAGATCGAATAGTTTTTTTGAAATTGAAGTTGAGTATATATATATAAAATTTTCAAGTTGATGCATTATATTGTGATTGTCTATCTCTCGAATTGGTAATAAATTCATTTTTACGTGATAGTTGATACGTAATAGTCGATAGATAATTTGTATGTATTAGGAGGGTGGATTAAGAATTGTGATACACTTAGCAGATAGTATTTTACAATTTCACAACTAATAAACGCAGATAAATACCTACACATAAAATCATATCTGAGATTCGAACCCAGATCTCCCCATCTCCATTAGGCTATGGACACAAAAATACATGAATTAATGAAAGTGAAGAAAAATTATATCATTCCATATTTTCGATTGATTATTCGAAAAAGAGGAATAGAAAACTGAGAAAGGATCACAATAACAACAGTATTTCTAACAAAAAGCATAATCATTATAGTAGGGTCAAGTTGTGGGTAAACACTTGAAGACTTCTGGATTTAATTCACAGATACAATAACTAGAGTGAAAATACCGGACAGTGTGAAAAATGTTGAACTTAAAAATTTTTCGTCAGATTAACGCCGACCAAAGGGAATAGAAAATCAAAGGTCACTTTGTTAAACTTTGTTAATCACCCACTCCTCTGTGAAACCGGGCAACTAGATTTTAATTTTTGTGCGAATTTGCCACTTTCCCGCCTCTATTTTTTTCATTTTCAATTTGCATTTTAATTCATGCTGTAATTGAAGGAGTTTTTCGATTTAATTTGAATTTTTTTCCCGCCGCGTCAGTGACTTCTATTCGAGAAGGTTCTTAGGCAATGGACATTCCGTTCCTTAATTAACATTCAAATTAAAATGGGAATTTCCGCGTCTTGGATCTGGAATTTTATTATCTGGTTGACTTATATGGAAGATGTTAATTGTCTTTGTGAATATGAAATGAGAAGATGAGAGCCGTTTGTTCGTTTGTTTCATTACGAGAAGAAAATGAAGGGTTGAGAATAACGAATCAGACGTGGGATTCGAGGAAAATGCTCATTGAGTGTATTTGACACTATTTGACACGTAATGAATAAGTCGGCCACAGACGCAAAACAATTGTATCCAATACAAATATCTGTTTTTTTTTCCTTTTTCTTTTTTACATATTATGTCAAACATCTAGGGTTGAAGAAGGTGGCGAGACCTTATAACTTCCCACTGTAATCATCTTAAAATTTCATGAAATGTAAAATACCAATATCTCTCAATAAACATTTTATTCATTCATTCATAAATCATTCATTCACTATTTGAGTAAATAATTGATGAGGCCGATACTTGATGTAAATCGATAAACGTAATAAAACAATTGTTGAACTGATTTACACATATATTAAAAATAATACTGCATGACGTACGTTTCGATGAGATTCACCTTTTTCAAATGCTACGTGCAGACTAATGACAATTTCTCGAATACATACAATATATAAACTTACATTGACTAACTGTTTTCTCTGTATTTAAGTTTATATATTGTATGTATTCGAGAAATTGTCATTAGTCTGCACGTAGCATTTGAAAAACGTGAATCTCATCGAAACGTACGTCATGCAGTATTATTTTTAATATATGTGTAAATCAGTTTAACAATTGTTTTATTACTATTTGAGTACACTTTACTATTGACTTATCAATGAATCAAACAGTTAACCTTAAACCAAACAGCACCTCAACCCTACAGGCTGTCATTTTAATGTATACAAATTATATAATACCTCATATATCAAGTAATTATCACTGCTACAATTTTGGTTTGGTTTGGTTCAAAATGAAGGTCACAGCAATTTGGATCTTTTCAATTGTAGGCTGATTGTGGTGTATTTGTACTGAAAACAAAATTTCTGAACATATTCAGTTAAACAAAGAAACTTTGGGGAAACTTTGAGAAAAAATCTCATATTTAATTTGAATTATATAATAAAATTAATAATAATAATAAGTTCTTTATTCTCAACAGATATGACACCCAATTACAGAAAATAATAACAATGTTGAATACATAATTAAATGATAACTAAATAATTAAAAAAAGATTCAACAAAGAGCTCAATCTAATCTAAAAAAAATAGTAACTTATAACTATATTAAAGCATTCAATGAAATATTACAAATAACTCAATCTAAATCAATTCATTTTAATCAATTTTCGTTGTTCACATAACAACTCCTGATAATAAATTCTATGGAGTCAAAGTGAATGTCACAATTATTGGCAACTTTATTGAATGTAGACTTCATAAACCAAATGGAGGATTGCATCAGGGAGTTGGTCCTCGGAGTCTCTAGGTGGAATAATTCTGTATTACGAGAATTTTGCCTAGAAACAGGAAATTTCAAAGCGGACAAGAAAGGAGGACAATCAATACTCTGTGCAGTAATTGGTACAAAAATTTGAGTGATAAAGTTTCTCTCCTGCTCTGCAAAGAGATAAAACTAAATCGACTCAATAATTCGTTATGATTGAATCCTCTCTGTGGATAAACTTTATCCTCCGACCAAACTAAGAATTTCAAGAACCTTCTCTGAATAGACTCAAGATGGCGTTGATGGCAAGTGTAAATGGGATGCCAGATCGTGCTGCCATACTCCAACTTACTACGGATTAGGGTATTAAATAGCCCTATGAATGTTGAAGAATTATTAAAATATTTGCCATTGCGTATAACGAATCCATATATTATCGCAGCAGATGAAATAAGTTTATAGTATATAAGTATATATAAAGCAGAAGAAATATTAAGTTTAATATAATAAGTTCTATAAAAAAATAAAGATAACCAAATTATTTGAACCAAAAAACTATGCGAAAACTTCTGTTAACCATCTAATTCTATCGTATGAAATGACTAGAAACCCTTTAATAATGTAGATTAGTTGAAATTTCAAAATATTGTGAGAAATTCAATTGTAATTATACATAATTACTGAAACATAGAAAAAATTGATTTCTGTACTCTTTCTTTGTTGATATTATTATTGAGAAAATGAAAAAAATTGAAAGACACATTACTGGCGAGTTGGAAAAAAATCACAACGACGTTAATAAGTGAATGACACAACGAAGTTAATAAGTGAATGATTGCCAAAATCTACAGAAAAAAAAGTTAAATTTACAAATCAACTATCTTCACGTGTTTGGACATAGATAAGTATATTTAAAGTATATACTGAGAAAGTTCTTAGTTCACGAAAATTTTGATATCATTGAAATATCACATTTTTACAGTAACACATTTACATCAGTATTTGTCGGTATATATTATTCAGAAAACGTAGAGAACTTTTACACATGAGGAAACTTTTATTACACTAAAGAAGTATTATTATTGAAAAATTATGACTACGAAACTGAAAAATTCTTCACTCAAATATTGTTTTCATAGGTAACCTAAGACACAGTCACTCTGATCACAGAGAAGCGTGGATCACAGACAGAGCCAAGAGCAGATGCGAGGCCCGGCTTAACAGATTAGAAGGGCCGGTTTGATCCGGGACCCGATTAAATCTGCGCTTTTGTGTTAGGGAAATGGGTTAATTTTCCGCCCATGTACCTTAGGGATGAAGGAAACAACAATGTGAGGCTCAGAGCATCGTGATAGCGAACGTAGCCCTTATCTGTGCTAACGCGTTGAGTTCTGTGCGTGCCAGTCCGGGTTTTAATTTAATTCTGTGACGGTGTTTTCCCAGGGCGAATTCAATGTTCTAAAACATTGATTTCATGAGTCAGGGTGCGTATGAATTATAAAATGGTGTGACGGATCTGGTTTTCTCTTCAATATGACACTTCTTCTTTCATGTGCCTTGTCCGGTCTCCCTGACGTTGGCGATCACCATGACACTAAACTACATTATTTAATTTTTCTAGAAAAAATCTACTTATCACACGAATTTATCAAGAAAATTCGATATAACTACTGAGAATAATGAAAGAAGAAAGTATTCAACCTTATTCTGCAAAGAATACCTTTCAACTGTTTCGATATGATTAATGAATTTAAAGCTTTCATATTATTATTATTTCATTATTCTATTATTTTATTTAATTATGGAAATATTCAATTATTTAGTCATATAATTATTCAATTATCTAATCATTCTTATATTTCATCATTACGTTTTCTTTTTTATTGGGTTGCGCATAGTGAATTTGATAATGAAGTACCGAAAAATGTAATGCATACATTTCATGAATTGCTAAGTATCCTTAACCTAAGTGATTCGAATGGTCTTCAATTCTGGGGCTGATCTCCGTAGAGTAGTCGGCAGAACACCCGAATATGATCCCGACTGGGTTTCGAGTTGCTAGGTAATGTTCATTGATTACAAGCCCAATCGCCGGCCGTTCGGAAACGGCGTTAAACTGTAGGTCTTCAATTCCTCACTAGAATGGAGCTTACAGAATATATATATATATATATATATATATATATATATATATATATGTATATATATATATACATATATATATATATATATATATATATATATATATATATATATATATATATATATATATATATATATATATATATATATATATATATATATATATATATAGTGACAAATTGTTGGGTTATCGGCGATTTAGGCAATTAAATTAATCCAACACTAATCGTCAGTAACTCTATATTTCGAACTAAGTTTCAGTTCTTCTTCAGGACTGCTGGAAAGTATATAAGAAAATAAAGTAAAGAAGAAAGAAATATAAGTGATAGTGAAAAATATACCTACATCTGACATAAGTTGTTAAACTAACAAAAAACAATACAGAAGTCATTCAATGATAGATTAAATACAAATGCAGTAAAATTATCAATTAAGGACAAGTATGTGAATAACCATGTAAACATAGAATTATATAATAGAGTGACGTTTTTTCATGACATAGACTTTTCTTTGAATGACACATAAGTTGCGGTGTTCCCTGTACGTGATGACAAAATCTTGGTCTTAGCCATTTTTAATTTTGCCAGTCTCATCTAAAGAGAGTAAATAGCTGTATAAATCTGTATAAAGTAAATAGCTTTGGATGAGGCTGGCAAAATTAAAAATGGCTAAGACCAACGTTCAGACATTTTGTCATCACGTACAGGAAACACCGCAACTTATGTGTCATTCAAAAAATAATCTATGTCATGAAAAAACGTCACTCTATGATATTATTCATGTTTACATGGTTATTCACATACTTGTCCATAATTGATAATTTTACTGCATTTGTATTTAATCTATAATTGAATGACTTCTGTATTGTTTTTTGTTAGTTTAACAACTTATGTCAGATGTCCATTCCTGAGGAAGAACTGAGACTTAGTTCGAAATATAGAATTACTGAGGATTAGTGTTGGATTAATTCAATTGCCTAAATCGCCGATAACCCAACATTTTTTCACTAATATTTACGATCACGGCAACACTCCTCAGTTGATATATATATATATATATATATATATATATATATATATATATATATATATATATATATATATATATTATGTTATAGAATAATCTGTTTGGGAGCAGCATATAAAAGTTATCTCAGAAATTCGACTGTATCACAATTTCGCTTTACAAATATGGCGAAAAAATTATGGTTTTATTTTTTATCTTGAAAATAATTTAAAAAAATATTAGGGAACTAATACCATTATCAAAACGCAAATTCCTCACGTTTTTGTTTCATAATGGGTAAGGGGGATGGAATAACACTACCTGCATCATTCGTTTTGACTGAATATTAAGAAAAACTTACACACTGACATGGGGAAAATTTCAAAAAATAGTACAATAATACGAAATATCTTCAGAAGTGACATCAGCCCACTTGATTCCTATATTTAATAAATATTTCATTTCTTCATGCATCCCTTCAAATTTCGTTTTTCGAATTGAGATTGAAAATTGAGATGAAAGAGTTTCTAACTGAATCATAAAATGAAAAAAAGTGTAGCCTGAACACATTCAATACATTTATCTCATTTAGAAAAAGCGAAAAAATATGCAAAAGTATGTTCTTAAAATATTGTTACTAAATTCCATAAAATTTCATAGTAGATATTATTTCTCTTCGTTCTAGAAATAAAAAATAAAAACATAATTTTTCAGTAATTTTTTTTGCGAGATATTTTCCTAATGCTTTCAACCCAAAGCCTATATGAAATAGTACCCTTTTTTGAGCAAGAAATGTTCGCTTAAGTTTATCGCATATGTTTTGAAACACTTAGTATATTCATATCTATTGTATCGATACGGTATTTGTGAAAAAATTACATAGTTTCCAAATATAACTATTTCCTAATTCGATTTTTTCTGAAGATTCTGAAGATTTATTCTAAATAGGTCAGTATAAATCTAATTTATTACTTTTTTATCTGATTTAATTATCCCCTTCAATTTTGATGGAAAGATGATCATTCCATTTCAATTCGAATTTTTTTCCTAATATTAGAAGTGAATATTCATTTAAAACTTTTTTTTATCATTCCAAATATTAATGAACAACTGAACGAGGTTTCAACTTCTGAATATGAATTTACAAACATTTCCGCAGAAGGATTTCACCGAAAGGACAAACTTGTGATCGTCTTCTCTTATTTTCCAGCAAATTCCTGAAATGTTCCTAATTAAATTCCAAGAATGGCACAGAGTCACAACAAGCGGTCGTGCCGAATAAAGCTCCTTTCCTTCGCATTCACTTGCCAGGTGTTTCTGTGTCCAGTCGAAATTACTGTTTTCCAATTTCATCCAATTTGGTCAACTTCTCATTTCATCCTCCCACCGCAAAGAACGAGTGGTCAGCCAACCGATGGCCACCATGAGATAATTGGAAATGCTTTTAATTATCGAATTCGAAGATCAAAGGAGAAGTATAGATTGTTTATAATTATACCATTGTTTTTAATGGTTCTTGAGGTCACAGGGTCAAAGTAGGAATATTTCTTTCGATACTTTTGACAATAGATATGTTGCGCGAATATTTCTATTTTTCTACAATGTCCTCACTATTAATATTGAATAATGTTCGACGTTTTCAAGTTCCGGAACCAATAATCAGAAAGTAGAAGAACTTTGATGGAAGTTTCAAGGAAATCCTACATAAGTATAAAGTGAGAACATTTATGAAATAGAGAAAATCTTTTAGTTCTATGTAGTGGCAGGAATTTTACTTCAGAACTTGAGTGGTATATTAAAATTTTATCATACTTTCGAAAAGAAGAATTTTATAGATAGTTTCCATATTATTCCTGATTCCTTAAGGATCAGCATATTCTAATGTTCAATATATGCTCCGATTTTGATTACAGCCTTTCTTTTCGAAATATTTGGTCCAGCTTTAAGGCACCCTTTATGAAGTTTTTTTTGTAAATTCAAATTACATGTATTATAACTTTTATTTATTTTTAGTTTGTTATAAATATAATAAACTCTCAAAAATGAAAATGATCATTGAGTAATTTTTTTAAATCTGACTTGTTGAGAAGGAACACCAATGACTTAAATGAGTTGATCAAAATGTAGGAACAAATATATTCAGATCTCTAATGATCTGCCGTTATAGTCTTATTCGAGTGTCTCTAATTCTGGGAGTGCAAAATCAGAGGTTAAAAAATGTCAACCTATGAGATATAACTGAAACTGAATTCTCGCTTAAGTCTTGGTGAAACATAATTAAATATTAAATTAAATTAAACACTGGGCTTAATGTTTCACGATTACATTCAACAATAAAATTGAATAGGCAATATGTTTCGAGCGTGAGCTCATTTTCAATGAGCTTGATGAAAATTATGAAGATATTCAAACGTAGGATTAGGAGTCTTGAAAATGCGCTGACACTCGAAACATGTTGACTTTTTATTTTATTATTATATATAATCGTGAAATATTGAGCCAAGTGTTTAATTTAATTTAATATATAAGATGAAATATAAAGAAAACATTTTTAATTTTACTCGAAAATATTGATAAATATTTAGTACCTACTTTAAAGAGATGAATTAAATTTGTCGTATGATTTGAATAAATGAATTCATCTTTCCGCTGGACGTGCGGCGTGATAATAATAACGTGACGTGACCCCAATCATGATTTTAAGCATTTTCACCCAAAATATAGGTATTATAGGTGGTAATGATTTAACTCTTTTATCGTATACCTAACCATCTGCCTAAAAACTTTTCAATGGTAGACAGGAAATAGTCCATCAGCATCAACCGATGTGATGAATCTCCATCGGTGTGAGAAATAAATATCCATTTTCACTTATATTGGCAGAATTGATTAATTTCGTTTATTTTTATGAACACTCAACTTCTTAACACAGTTAATGATCTGTTCAACCAACATTACTATGATTTATAGAAACAAAAGCTACCAAGAACCACTCTTTCTTCTTCTCAATATTAGGCATTCACACTAATAAGAGACACTTTGAAGCAACTTGTTTAGAATTAGTGAATTTAATAAAACTGCTCGTACATTCAAACTCAATATGTTGCAACGCCTTGAGATAAATTGGTATAACGACTCCGAAATGTATCGACTTCATTTACAAGCAATATCTGATTAACAATCAGTCGCTGGAGGCAGGAAAAACATGGAAGACCAAATTACCCAGAAGCGATGGCATGAGCGACAATTTGAGGAGGAGTGAACATAAATGGATAGACCAAAGTACTCTGTCAAGAAGTAGATGTAAATTAAGTAAACTTTCGAACAGTTTATGGTTTTTATTAAGTCAATGAGAAATAATGAACACATACTGACAGCAAAAAAAATATTTAATGTGAAGAGTTGTGCAGATATTGTGTATATTCGTCCGTTTCGTTATGATAGTACTTGATATTATAGAGGAAAAGTGCATTTTGTTTTTTATCACTATATTTTTCAATGTACCTATATTCGACTGCATTGTAGTACTATAATTATAGTTTCAAGCACATGAATAACGAAATTGGGTGTTCATTGTTTGATAACGTAGTAATATCATGAAACTAAAGTCGCAAATATATTGATCAATGCAGTGATGAAAAACAAAGGGTATTTTTTCACTATAATATCAAGACTTGAGCATCTTGATATTGAATTTGTTAGAACAACTCACATGCAAAATTATGCTCTTGGGGATGATTTAAGACTATTTAACGCGTTGCCCTTAGGAATGAAACAATCAAAAATTATGAAGATATACAAACAAAAGATTAGGAGGTGGAAATTCAGAAAATTACCTCCTCCTAATATTGATATTTTATTTGTTCAGTGATTTTGAGACTATAATTATTGTATTTTTTGTTAATGGGTATTATTTGTGATTATTTGACTTTGTAGCTCAGATAAATGAAAAATTTAATAAATAGTGAATAAAGTAGCACTACATGATTTCATATATGATTAATAGCTAACGCTTCTTCTAATCTTGTGAATATAATCAAGGTTAAAAAAAAAGAAAGAGATGTTTGAATTTCGTGCAAAGAAAGAACGTGAAAACATTGATAAAGCTTTCTCAAATTAGTAACTATTTAAGAAAAAGATGATAATAACTATTCATGTTCAATGCAAAAAGATCAAATATATCTTCACTATGAAAAATTTAGGAGTAAACTCATTGATCATTACAACAATTATGGGTAATAGAGAGTTTCACAAACAATACAAAATATTCTCAATTTGTTATATATATATATATATATATATATATATATATATATATATATATATATATATATATATATATATATATATACATTTGAACTATAAATTAAAATAATTTATATTAATATCTCGAAGTTATCATTGTGTCTAATGCATGACAAGTTGAATATACTACCATATCCAGGGTTGTTTAAAATCGTTGTTGATACAATTTATGTAGAGAATAAACTTCTGTACCAGCGTTTGAATCCCAAACATTCATTCAAGTTATACAGTAATTGGTTGGCCGATCTGATATATTTGTAGCCGACCACATACCGCACACATAACCAACGATTTCCTGGGAATATTAAAAGAGTCACGTATTTGTAATACCGTTTGATACTTTAATCCCTTCTTTGCCTCTTAATATGGCTGATCCCACGGGCCGGTAGAGATAAGAAAATTCGGATATTTTATGGGACATGTCTTCTCTATTTTAATGGCTCAGCTTCTGGTTGTCATTAAGCCGATGTGTGGCTACCAGATCGGCTATCTTGAAAGTGATTTCAATTCCAACCGGATTCCGTAATTGAATTGAATTAATTGAAGAATCTCAATCAACATTTGTATAAATGAAAACGGTGGCGATTTCACTGATTTTATAAACAAGTAGCGATGTTATTTGAATTTTTAATGCTCAAAAGGTTAGAGCACCATCTGTCTTTGATATTTTCATGAAAATAGGTACTATCAACTTCGGAGAATATTCAGTGACAAACAGTCTCCTTTCTGACAAGTTGGTCGATATATTTGTCCCATTTCATGTTTTGATTTAAAAGAATTCCCAAATAATTAACACTTTTTGCAGTAGGTATCTGACTACCATCATGGATATTGAGATTGGCCTTATCTGGAATGCTATGGCCATATAACGAGAATAGCAATGTATAATTTATATATTGAATGAGAGAAAAAAAACACCTAACTCTTATCTTATATACAGATAATCTTATAGAGCGTTCTGCCACTCTAACTCTGATGGAAAATTCACAAAATACCATTTATAAATGTAAAAGAAGCCAATAAACTCAAAACTTTAATATATAAATGAATCAAAATAAAATGCTCAAAATTAAAATGTGAATTTATAATTAAATAACAAATCGATATATAATACTAATTTTGTATAGTGTGGGAAACTTTCTAAAAGATTCTTCCAAAATCCAGACTCTCCTGGAAATTATTGATGTGGTGTATGCTTGTTAGGACGATCAAAAACACTAATATTGATATCTGTAGATCGAACAAGAAAAGATCTCTCGAAGATTGAGGAGATGAATGAGTCCGTTACGAGTATTCATCATATCTGGCGTTCTTCAATTTGTGAGTTACTGTACGAATTTTTTCAAACTATAAATGAAACCTCAACAAATATATACCTATTCAGTAGCAAGATACATGAATCCTTCATAGTTAGTTCACACTCAGATTATCAATCAAAATATCCAAATATTTCCAATAAAACATATACTTCAAATGAATAAAACAAAATGAAACTACTACCTGGGAGTTCTATATGAAATATTTCGACAATTTCATGAAAAATCAAGTAATATTTACTATATACATAGGTTTATTTTTCTGGAGGGGATACTTGTCTAAAAACTCAAATTCTTCGCACATAAAAAACTATACAAACCGAAATATTCATTTTTATATACGTTTCGCTAGTTTGTCAAAACTTCGAAATGAATAATTTTGAATCAATGTTGATTTCTTCGAATAATATGATTTAAATGGATTTTCAATGTAAAAAGATACTCAAAATTGACATTCAATAATTCTACATATTGTAAATGTAAATTTTACAATTTACACTGCTTTCAAGATTTACACAATTTTTTTAAAATTTTTGTCGTATTTTTCGTCATAGAGATTTATCTACCAGTCTAATTTTATATATTACTTCATTGAGTATATATAATTAACAAGTTTCGCATATACCAACATTTTTCCTGAATTTGGCAAACAGATTTTCAATTATGTTCACCAAATTAAAAAAAATAATCTCGAAAATTATATTGCATTGCAACTAACTGTATCAAATTATATTCAAAATGGAAATTCATCAGTATTATTCAATGTTTAATAATTTTTACTTTATTTTATCCGCAATTAATCATTTCGAACTTGCTTTACCTTTTTGCCTCAAACATGTCTAGTTTGAGGCAAAACCCCCAAGAATTTTTCACATGAATATTCAAATCTGTACGATTCACAAATTTCGCAAAACATATTTTTCCACTCATTTAATCAGAGTCAATCAATTAACAAACAAAATTTATTCGCATTTCCAGACGAGATGGCTCAAGTAGCAGCACATGCTTGAGCGGAAAAACCAAATGCTCTCAGCCGGTAAAAAGGCCGGCTGCCGAGAAAAGTCATTTCACTAACTTTATGTCTTTCATATTTCTTCATTTGCAAGACGTTGTAGACGCGACGGTGTGTTCGGAATCTTTCACGTTTTCCACTTAATCTTTTTGTTTTTCCGACATTTTACGGCCACTCATCTTTCTTTTCACATCCATGTGTGCATTTCTGATGTTGCAGGTTCTTCCTGTTCTGTTTGTACGGTCGAGTAGAATTCTCGAGTTATTTTCTTCTTTTTTGAGGAAAATTTGAATGCGACAAACATAATATTGTTTTTGTTTTCTCCGTTTTAGCCATTTTCGTGGCTATGGCATTAACATACTAGAGGGGATCTGAAAATATATCAACATAAGACTTTCGAATACTGTAACAAACATGATGTCGAAAAGAAATTTAGAACCTATTCAATCTCATCATTCAATATATTGTATTATTGAAAAACTTTTCGTAAAATTCCGTAAAGTTGTGTTACCATATTTTCAGAAATTTAACTGAGATTTTGAATTTCAATTTTCGAGAATGGAGACACCACGAAACAATTGTCAGCTATTAACATAATTCTGTAGAACTCAGCCAAGTGTTTATCAATTTATGAAGAAATAGTTTATAAATTTAATTGAATACTTGGCTTAATGTTCAACGATTATATTTAACAATATCAAATAGTCAACATGTTGATTATTTGATATTGTTAAATATAATCGTGAAACATTAAGCCAAGTGTTTAATTTAATTTGATATTCAATTATGTTTCACCAAGAGTTAAGCGAAAATTCAAAATCAGTCATTAATAAATAACGTTGTGTTGACTCTTCCCAATTTGTTTTGGGTGTATAAAACGTGTACGAAACTGTGTTTCGTGTTTTATATATTAATTTTTTATATATCTCTTCAAGTACTTTCATCTTTAACTTGAACTACGCCGTTCTGACGATAGGCAATAACCTTGAAACATATGTAAACGGCTGTTATATAAAAAAAAATGTGTAGGTTTTCAACGTAAGTTTCTTCTTTTACTTAATTTTAGTTTGCCTGCATTAAATATAATTCTTAGAATAATTCTTTTATTGTTAAGATTGTCTGGGTAGTTCAGACGTTGTGTTGACTCTTCCCAATTTGTTTTGGGTGTATAAAACGTGTACGAAACAGTGTTTCGTGTTTTATATATTAATTTTTTATATATCTCTTCAAGTACTTTCATCTTTAACTTGAAATACGCCGTTCTGACGATAGGCAATAACCTTGAAACATATGTAAACGGCTGTTATATATAAAAAAAAAATGTGTAGGTTTCTTAGAATAATTCTTTTATTGTTAAGATTGTCTGGGTAGTTTCAGAAGCTATAAAAGTCTCACAATAGCCGGACGGTATTTCATTGTCGTCTGCAACGTTGTGTTGACTCTTCCCAATTTGTTTTGGGTGTATAAAACGTGTACGAAACTGTGTTTCGTGTTTTATATATTAATTTTTTATATATCTCTTCAAGTACTTTCATCTTTAATTTGAACTACGCCGTTCTGACGATAGGCAATAACCTTGAAACATATGTAAACGGCTGTTATATAAAAAAAAATGTGTAGGTTTTCAACGTAAGTTTTTTTATCATTAATAAATAGGTTATTTTTTTAAATTCTAATAAATTCAGAGTTCAATTCTACTTATTGGAAGGAATTATTCTAATAATTCATTTATTCTACTTCTGTATTACGAGGGGTGTAGCTATAATGTTCTTCTTAATGTATACCTAATGTTCTTCTCAAATTATATGCCTGAATTTTAGAAAATCTTGAGTTTGTGATCAAAGTTGGCATTAAATCATTCTCAAATTGAGTGACAATATACGAACTACCATTACAATTAGAAAAATTGCCCTATTTATTTGGTAATAACAAAAATGAGCGAAAAGTAAGATCGATACTTTTCCAAATTGGCTATGTTAAGATCATTAAATAGATTATGATCCCAATAGATTGATATTAGGGGTGATACGGGGTATTAAGCGATGTCCCTTGATTTTTCGGAATTGTTGAAATTGTTCGTCATATTCAATCAATATAATCATTCACCATAGTTTTCAAAGACCTGAATGAATGACATTTACGTCTTTGAAAAATATTATGAATGATAACATAAAAAATATTTCATTCACTCATTCCTTTTTTACACCTATTTGATATTTTTTTCACTTATACAATGATTCAAATATACAATTTGAACATTTATATATAAGATTTTCTCACGTTTTGAATAAACGTTTTTGTGTTGTTGTATCTATGCCTATATTTGATTTTTCGTTTTCTTTTATTCTTTCTGGCTATTTGAGCAAGTAGTTTCATTTAATTATATATGATGTATATATGTTGAATTTCTTTTTTATAGAAATTTGAAATATTTAATCTTACATTTGAATTTGAATTTTGAAAATTTGAATTTCGCTTTGAAAATATTTCATTCAATTATGTTTACAAAAAGTGTTTCACCCATAAACTAATATTGCCATATACCAAGATTAGTGACGGTTTGTGGATATCAGGACTTATTCTTTGCTTGCCGAAGTTTGAGTTTTACCGTTTTGAAATCAATGTATATATTCTGTGAATTTCGAATTTAATTTTTTGGATTCACGGATTTTCTTATGATCATTGTGTTTTGTAAATGCATTTAAGATTTTCTTTCATTTCGTTCTTTCGATATTCTCAAAATATTTTATGTAAAAGTATTACGAAAATATTTTATTGTCGTCTATTCATACAAAATTATCGATCACTTTCAAAAGAAATAGAAAATGTGAATGATGACACCCGTCAATTCAAATTCTTGCCTAAGTTGAGGATTGATAGTTGAGGTGAACAAATTCGAAAGTAATTCATCCTATTTCGTGTAGGCTTGAACGACCGGTGTTCATTGTGAAACACGGTGAAATAATATTCCGGACTGATTGACCTTGGTCAACTGGAACTCCTTCTCTTCCAGACGTTTCTAGCCGATGTCTCTAACTGCGAGAGACATCTTCAGTGGCGGTGAGCAACTGATGATCATCACTATGGATCATCTGGAGCACAATGATCATCAGTTGCTCCAGAGTCGTCACCCGGTACACAACTACGTCGAAGCACTCACCGCCATTGAAGATGTCTCTCACAGTTAGAGACGAAACGTCTGGAAGAGGTGGAGTTCCGGTTGACCACAGCCAATCAGCCCGGAAGATTATTTCACCATGTTTCACAATCAACCCATTTCAATCAAATATAGTTTAAGAAAAAGATATTCAGAAAAAACTGGTATGTAACATCATAACAAAAAAACCAAGAATTGGGATACATACAATTGACCTTTCTGATCAATATTCAACTCACATACACTTCATTTGATTTCTGGATAAAACATTACATGCAGTGATAAATGTGAGGTGCTAATGACACTAAACATGCGGGTAGACGTTTTACAATAGTACCAACCTTGAGAATAATTCATAGTGATGTGAGATCATGTGTCGGGGTATTTTTTGTCTCACTCACCTGAAAAGAAGGGTAGGAGGTTAGTCATTGATTATAGTGGTTTTTCAATGTTTCGAATTGATTAAAGAAAGAAAATGAAAGAAGCTAACAATTAATACATCTATAATATAATTTAAATAAATCTAAGTAGTTTTTCGATTTTCAATATAATTAAATCAAAACACGACAATATCGTTTCGCCAGTGTTTATCATCAACATCTGATGAAGCCACTGTGCTGGCGAAATGATATTGTCATGTTTTGATTTAATTTAAGTGAAAATCGAAAAACTACTTAGTTTTATTTAAATTATGTATTTAGATTCTCAAGTATCGGCCCAATCGATTTATGACATCTATCATATTCTTACGAGAAAATACGAGTAGTGTTTTACCTCTATATTTCCTCTATTTCTGATGATTTGAGAATAAAAATATGGATAAAGCAAAAACATTTATATCCATTAAATTCAAATTCATTTCAAATCAACTGAGATGTTTCCAACTGTTTCGAGATTTCAGAGTTTACCGATATAGAACATACAATAAATATAGTTTTTTGTGTAACCAAACCAAGTATATTTATCCAATATATCGAACAATGTTTTACCAAGTGATTAGTGAATATTTAATCAACTAGTTATTTTATCTTATAAATATAAAAATTACGGTTTTTTTCGATCTTTATTTCTGCAATTATTAGAACGAGAATTAAAGTTACATTACTGCATCTTGATATCCAGTGAATATTATAAAATGCTCTATTCAAATTAAATATTCCTTCTTTATTACGACTGATAAAAATTCACGTACGATTTCTCGGATGTTCGATGTTGAAGAACCGCGACCAATCACCGGTAACCTCACAACATTTGTTGCTATCTGAAGTTTATATCTCGCGAAAAATATAGAAAATCTCAGGATTGCGGTCTGAATGCAGGTATAGATCATATTCTGACAAGCTCAATATTTCGTGACTACTTAGTAATGAACTTTCAACTACAAAGTTATGAAACCATGGAAAACACTGATAACTAATCAAATGCATGTAGCTGAAACGAAAAAACGAAAATACCTGATGATATTAATGGTCAGCGTTGCTCTGCCGGTTCTTCGGTTCAATAAAAATGTTGCAGTGATAAAGTTGAAATTAATAAATTCATTTTAATTTATTAATTTAGTTTTAAAAAAGTTAAATTTCTCAATTGAACCAATGTCAGATTTATAGTTGAGGTAATTTTCTTTTTTTTTTTAATGTGACACATTTGGAGAAGATTTATTTTCGAATTGTATTTTATTTTTATAACCTTTTTGAACATAGCAAGCTGAAGCTTAATTGTTTTATTACCGAATCAGCATTGATGAAGTTTCTTTTATTTTGGGTAATAATTCTTTGACAGTCTGAAAGCTTTGAAGTTATTGAAGAAAATATATATATATATATATATATATATATATATATATATATATATATATATATATATATATATATATATATATATATATATATATATATATATGCTGTTTGGCATTTGATAGCAGGGCAATGGAAGCCTCCCCAGCAATAAACCTGAAAAAATATCGTTTGCTAAAAAGGAAAGTCGCGGTTGAAACCCGTTTCAAGTTCGAATGGCAACATTCGTTTTTCCCGCTGGACCAGGTCCGGGTAATTTCTTGCCAATCAATGGCCACGTCCCGGACACCTCGACCGCAAACCGGGCTTATCGGGATGAGTTAGGGCCCTCCGGGGGCGCTATGTGGCGGTAGCCCCATCGGAGGCCCCTTAACCGCACTTCCAACGCCCCATCCATGTATACTAAATGATGCGATTCCGTGGAGTTCGCAGTGATGCCAAATCTCATACCTTTAAATGAGATTATCCATGTTGAACCTCCATCATTTATATATATATATATATATATATATATATATATATATATATATATTATATATATATATATATATATATATATATATATATATATATATATATATATATATATATACTCGATAAATAAGGAGTATTGCCGTATGATATAAATGAGTGAAAAATGATGAGTTCTCGGCAAAAGTAGGGCCACTATAATTGATACACAACCAATATATTAACCTTATCTATATTTCGAACATGTTTACATTCTTCATCAGGATATCAGGATATATATATATATATATATATATATATATATATATATATATATATATATATATATATATATAAATGATATTTATAATATGTTTTTGAACATTTCTAGGGTTGCCACATGCACTGGTAGCTTTTCAATACATTACGCAAATGACAGAAAGTTCTGTATATTTTTCTATGATGACGTTTCGCGAAGACATCCTGAAATTTTTTCAATAGTGTTTCGTTATTTGCATAAAAAGATGGTAAAAAGATCCTTTATTACTTTTAAGATTTTGTAGTTGGAGTTTACGAAAACACACTATATAATAATGAAATTTTGATTGAAGAGGAAGTTAGGTTTTGAAATTCCATATTCAACGATTAATAAATTAAACAGTTTTCATCAATCTCAAAAATATCTTATTTATTGTCCAATACAAAACTGTTTCGTTATAAAATACCTCTATTAGGGAATGAACACTGATAGGGACATTAGGTATTGTTATAGTAATAATAGTGGAGTTATTTTTGAAAGCCCTAAAATGTGTTTAATTCATCAATTGCATAATAATGAAATTTAAGGACAACAACTACTGAAACAAGGTAAAACCATTCTTACCAGATCTTTTTGTCACCAGTTAAATTGGGAAAGGTATTATATATAACGATATATAAAGAAATCCGAAATTCAAATATTTCGTAGAAACTGATGAGGATAAACTAGAGTAATATCGAATGAACCGTTTAATAGCATTCAATTTAGAGATGACGTAGTTTATGTTCACTGTCGACTCGCACAAAGTGAGCGTAAACGTTGGAATTTCGTCACATGGCCTTCTCGAAAGAAATTCACTGAAACATCTGCATTAATAATAGACGACTAAGTTAAAAGATTTTAATGCCTTCGTTTCAAACGTGACTTGATTAACAGAGGGACCGAAGTCAGATGTGACTGAGGAAAGAAAGAGCAAATCGAGCATTTGTCTTTCCGGCTTAATTAGAATAATTTCAGTCAATAGACGAAAGGAACTGAATGATGGACAAGCTAATTCATTAGTTAATTTGTTCAATCTGCGGTTGAAATATTTGACTTGACTTGTTGATAATCCTTAATCTGAACAATGGAAGGTTTGACGTACTGCCAGAAGATGAGGGGCAGATGATTCATTGTCAGAATAACATAACAGAAGAATTTTCTATGCTCAATTCAAGAAGGTCATCTGATTAATTGATGTGTCTACATCGAGAAAACTCTTGTTACAATAAAAATTGTATAAATAAAAATAAAAAATAATAGTAAAAATAAAATTATTACTTATATCTAGAGTGTTTTTTTAGAGGTATGAAACTTCGAATTGCAATAAAACAACGATGGATTGACAAGAATTTATTTTTATTCGAAAGATAATTTTGAGGCATCAAATTTTAAATATGATTTCTGGCATATGACCGCCACGGCTGGCTCGGATGTAGTCCAATCTGGACGTCCAATTGTCGATGACTTTTTCCAACATTTGTGGCCGTATATGGACAATTACACGGCGAATATTGTCTTCCAAATGGTCGAGCGATTGTGGCTTATCCACATAGACCAATGACTTTACATAGCCCCAAAGAAAGTAGTCTAGCGGTGTTAAATCACAAGATCTTGGAGGCCGATTCACAGGTCCAAAACGTGAAATTAGGCGGTCACCAAACGTGTCTTTCAATAAATCGATTCTGACACGAGCTGTGTGACATGTTGCTTCGTCTTGCTGAAACCACAGCAACTGGACATCATTGTTGTTCAATTCGGGAATGAAAAAGTTAGTATTAATGGCTCTATACCGATCACCATTGACTGTAACGTTCTGGCCATCATCGTTTTTGCAAAAGTACGGACCAATGATTCCACCAGCCCATAAAGCGCACAAAACAGTCTGTTTTTCTGGATGTAACGGTGTTTTGACATACACTTGAGGATTATCTTCACTCCAAATGCGGCAGTTTTGTTTGTTGACGTAGCCATTCAACCAGAAGTGCGCGTCACCCCTAAAGAAAATTCGATTATGAAAATCGGGAACAACGGCGATCTCGTTTTGGGCCCATTCGAAGAATCTACGTCTTGCTTGATGATCGTTTGGCTTTCTTGCACGAATGTAAGCACGAAAACCAAGATCCTTCCGCAAAATCTTCCATAAAGTGGATGGACACAGATCCAATTAGTGTGCTCGATGGCGAATGGACTCATTCGGGTCTTCCTCAATGCTACGCTCTACAGTAGCAATAGCTTCTCTTGTACGCGTCTCTGGGCATGCGAGTTATCAATAAGAGTAAATGTGGTGGGAAAACGTTCCATGGTTAATCGAATTAACTGCTCTGATGGACGATTTTGTCGACGATAAAATGGACGTAGTGCGCGATACGTATTCCGCACAGGACCATTATTTTCGAAATAAAATTGCACTATTTGCAAGCATTGTTCAGGCGTGAGTCTATTCATGATGAATTGCCAACCCAAACTGAGAATGAATCATTTCTCAGTTTTAAATCGGTCGCCATCTTCAACAGTAATACGAACATAAAGTTCTATACCTCAAAAAAAACACCCGTTGTAATATAACAACAACCATAAAATGTATAGAAAGTACTGAGAATTTAAAAACCGCTGCCTGTCATTCAATTCCTTATACATATCCAGGAGCAGAAAACATCCTAATACAAATATATATGATTTGCAATGAGAGACAATGTAAAAGTAACAATTCTATGCCCTTTAACTATAATTTAATCAAGAATAATTGAAGATAGTTCCTTGGAGTTCATTCGTGATAATTGAATATACGACAATCAGGGTGAGCAAAATGAACTTAAGAGTCAAATATTTTATATTCTTTGATATTATATCGATATTATTGAAATATAATAAAGATTACAAATATAATGAATGATCTTTCGAAATGTATGTGTTATAACAGACATCTATAGATTTGTTTGCAAAATTTTCTGAAACAAGAACACGTACAATGCCAATAGCACTAATAATTTGAATATGTCTAAAAATTTTATTTCTGCATACTTTGAATTTTATAGTTCGAATGCATTTTAAGTGTTATAAGTTCATCTTTTCTATTAAAATTTCAAAAAATTCATATTCGATATTAAATTGACAGTAATATATAATGTAACGCTTATAATATATTCTTGGTACAAATACATGGAAACTGAGAGACATGCAATAATTTTTCAATACTGATGTCTGACAGGATTTATGAGCTTGAATAATAAAATGTGAAAATACAGCGTCGTATATTCCATTTTGAAACGTAAAATTCAATGATGAATGGTTATAAAGATTCATGTTATACAAATTTTCAGACCGTCAAGTTTATGCCAGACAAAAACAAACTGTTCTCTATATTTTGTTTGTATGTACTTACGGAATACAAAGAAGAATATTTCGATCGTTCAGAAATACTGCTGAAGGTATCAGCCGTATTTCAGAACGATTATTAATCATGAATTGGCGAACAGTGTATCATAAAAAAATTATTTTCTACAAAACAAATTGACTTCAAATATACTGTGAAAATTATTTTAAACAATGTTTTTTTCAATTTATCAGCAAATTGAATTTTTCTACCATTCTTTTTCTCTATCGCTATTTTTGTTGCGTTGCGTTTGATAATATCAAAATCAATAATAATCTCAACATTCAACTATTATCGTAATAAGGTAGGGCCTTGAGTGTAAAATAATTTTTTGGAAAACCATTTCTTGAATTCCGTTTATTCCCATTGCATTTGAAAAGAATTGTGTGTTTGAGACGAATATTGAGAGTATGTCTTCAGATCATGAAAACTAAGAAAACTGCGTTGAAAAACTCAACGTTGCAGGTAATTAATTTGAAAAAGAGTTGGGAAATTATTTGAGAAGAAGAAGATTAATAAAACCCAAAGTATTCGCTATTATTGATAATTAGAGGATTCAAGAATTAGAGAAATAGAAAAACAAGAACGAAAAATTCTCAGAAAGATTTACGGGCCAATCAATAGAAACGGTATTTGGATGAAAATACCTCAAAATGAACTGTATCAAAAGACAAATACGATAACGGAAGAAATCAGAAAACGACGAGCAAAGTTCTATGCACATGTCTACATAATGAAACAGTCCAGAACACCGAAGAAACTACTCAATATAATTATGAATAGTAAATGCGGAACAGAATCGCTAAAAGAGGTTCAAGAGGATCTACAACAGATCAATATAAAAAATCTCGAAGATCGCACTGAATGCCGCTATAAAATCGCACATATAAAGTTTAAGCAGAAAGTAAATCGTCAACCTGGAGTAAAGCGGACAGATGAACGGAAGAAAGAGCATTCAGAGAGGATGAAGCGTTTTTGGGAGGCAAAAAAGATGAAGCAAAATTCCTAATGATTGCAAATTCAAGTTCAGTCGCTCTCCTCATGGGGAACAATCGAAATAATAATAATAATATTAGTGATAATATTTATAAAAGGGCTTCATTTTCAAAATACAATTCACTGTTACACACTTCAGCATTGTTGATCTACTTCACCGAGAGTTCTATTAGTCTCGATAGTTTATTGTTGTAATAAACTATTTTGTCATAATTGTTTGAATTTCTCAGTAAAATCTCTAAGTTTCTCTCGGCGTATATTAAAATATATTAATTATGGTTAATTCAGAATGAAGATTCTTCTTCCCAGTTCTGAAGCGAACTATTTAGGAAGTTACCACTAGTCGAATTTCCAATTTAATCCCACTTCTGATGCTAGTATAACACCATCCACAACCAACAATCTCAGAACATACCAGGGAATTCTATCCCAATAAGCAGGCCGTGACAAGTCCTTGCAATTTGGAGTGGTTTCCCTTCAAATTTCTATTATTAACTGGACGCTTGTGGTGTCTTCCCGAATATCGCCGGTTTGGCAAACATCACTGGAGTTAACAAATTTCCCAACAATTCAGCCTCAGGCGGAGTATTTCAATTATCAGCAAATGGATTCCTGGAATTATTGGAACTATGTTCTCCATAAAATGCAATTTAGTTGGTGTCCCGTCATTCTAATAACTTTCATAGGTTTTCCTGAAATTTTAACGTTCAAAAACATGACATTCTATGAATAATAAACATCAAAGTTGTAGCATAAATTACTTTGAAAGTATAATTTAATTTTAACCGACTCTAAAAGCTTTCGATCCGCAAATTATGAAAAAAAAATATATGTATGGAATATATTAATGCAAGTTGAGGACGTAGTTTTCACCGAGGTATGATGCACTTCACAGAGTTGTTTGACTTATATAATGCATTTATCAAATGAATTCAATTAATTACCGAGAATTCCAGAATTACATACAATGAACTAGGGAAAGATGACCTGCATCACCAATGAATTAAGACAGAGAATTATTTTCATTAACATAGTATGATGAAATGAAAGGTTATGTAGAATCTGAGACAAATATGTGCTCCGCTTAGTACCCCGAGTTCAACCGTTGAATGATCTTCCAATGTCAGCAACCAGAAGATGAAACTAAACGTTTCAAAGTTTGTAAATCATTCTCATTCAACTTTGAGGTTTTTCATGTTCAAACAAGCATTTCGTTTGCTATAATTTGCAAAGAGTGAAAGAGCACACTGAGTACTTGAACTCACAAAAACCATGGATTTATAAGAAGGAAGAAGAAAATTCTTCTTCAAAACGTCAAACTCATTTTTTTTTTTGGAAAATGGACTTGAATTTTTTGTCTCTTTAGTATTCACAGGAATATTTCTGGCTTAGCATTTGCTTCGGAAGTTTATTAGTCTTCTTCACCATGAAATTATTATTATTCCTATTATTCATTTTTAAATTTCTTATTCTTTTTCCTCACGGTGAAGAAGACAAATCAACTTCCGAAGCAAATGCTAAGACAGAAATATTTCTGTGAATACTGAAGAGGCATAAGAGCAAAGTTGATTCAAAAAAATATTTAAAGTTTTGAAATTTATTATTCATAAAATTCAATTATTCATTAGTTTTGAAAAAGGTGTGATATACAACGAAACGTCAATAAAAATTAAACTTTTTACACTGAAAATAACCTGTTATTGCCAAAAATATTATATATATATATATATATATATATATATATATATATATATATATATATATATATATATATATATATATATATATATATATATTATTCATTAGTTGTGACAAAGTTGTGATATACAACGAAACGTCAACGATTATAAAGTTTTTCATATTAAAAGAAGCCTGTTATACTATAATTGATACATAACCAATAACCAATATATTAACCTTGTCTATATTTCGAACATGTTTACATTCTTCATCAGGACTCTGAAAAATAAATAAGTGTAAAACAAAGTGTTTTATCCAAAAAAATTTCATCTTACGGTTTACTAGGCTGAAGATGTAGCCAGACTGTACGCAGCTGTGAAAAAAGTTGGTAAAACAAATTTTGGAACTTACAGAACCAGATAATCTCATTAAAAACTCAATATAAAATATATGAAATCAGGTTTTATATATTTTATAAATCCTGATTTTATATATTTTATACTGCGTTTTTAATGAGATTATCTGGTTCTGTAAGTTCGAAAATTTGTTTTACCATCTATTTTCACTGCTGCGTACAGTCTGGCTACATCTTTAGCCTAGTTAACCCTAAGATGTAATTTTTTGGTTAAAATACTTTGTTTTACACTTATTTATTTTTCAGAGTCTCGATGAAGAATGTAAACATGTTCGAAATATAGACAAGGTTAATATATTGGTTGTGTGTCAATTATAGTGGCCCTACTTCTACCGAGAACTCATCATCTTTTACTCTATATACATATTCTATATGCTCTATATATTTTTACTTTATATATATATATACACTTTAAAAAGGTTTATACAGGTACATTTTATGAAAATAGGAATATATAGAAATATATATATTAATATATATATATATATATATATATATATATATATATATATATATATATATATATATATATATATATATATAAGTCGATTCTTCACGTAGAATTTTGTGTTTATTTTATTAACTTCCATGTTCGAACATCTAAAACTTGAACTGTGCCGTTCTGAAGAGAGCCAATAGCTCGAAACATATATCAACGGCAAATAATACGCAAATACGGCAAATAATATCAACAAAAAACTGCAGGTCAATACCGTAAGCTTATTTTTCTAGTTTATATATATACATATATATATATATATATATATATATATATATATATATATATATATATATATATATATATATATATATATATATATATATATATATATATGAATATTGATTAATTGGGTTTTCGGAGAAATCAAACTGTACTCATTCAATTTACCATTTACATTTACTGATTCGCAACTTGAATGAGATTGAATTTAATTGGATTTAATTTAATATTTTATATTTCGCAACTTATTAGTTGCTTTTACATATGAACGTAACTTACACAATGTTGGATTTATTATATGAGGAAAAGATTTTCAAGACTAAATATAAAATGTTGCTGTAACACCAGAAAAGTTTAGTATGAACTTAAATCAAAAGTTGACAACTACATTGATTCTCTTGAATATCATTCACGTGCGAATTCTGTATGTTGGGTGGGTTCGAGGTATTTAATTGTTGTACGCGCACTGTATCTACACAATGTGATTCATATGTGAGATCAAGACCTCAAGTATTGTAATTCAATAAAAAGTTGTTGGTTATGAATCTATCACCTCATAATTTTTGTAAAAACGCAGGTTTTTCATGTGGTCATCAACCTGTATTAGGAGTGCATTGATACAGCTCAGATTGCTGATGTCTGATTTTTTGTTAATGCAATTTGTTGATTGGGTAATCAGGATCATTTCTGAGATCGATCTTGTTCATTCTTTGTTGCATCTATCTAGTATGGTAACCTTATGTACGTCTCACTCCATATTATGCTGGGTTGTTAACGCATGTTGGGTAAGTGCACATCTTTCGTTGCCTAGTCTGCAATCACTTCTATGTGCCGTGACTTTATCTTTGATGACTCTGGATGTTTGTCCTACGTAGTATTTGTTGCAGTCTCGGCAATCTATCTTATAGGCCACACCTGCTATAAGGTCCCTTGGCAATTTATCTGTTACTTTCGAAAATAGACCACCTAATTGTAAAAAACAATGCAAGGCCCCAAAACACATCAGAAATATGCCGACAAACACCACAAGGAGCCCTATGCTGACCAGTGCTTTAAAAAGTCAAAAGATCAGTAAATTAAAAGGCACACTGACATCCAAACTTTTGAAATCGAAGTAACACACTCAGACATCGTACGATATGAAAATTTCAATTTCAATTGTCAAATAAACGTGTGTGAATCAGAAAACACCGTTTACTTATCATTGGAAACTAGGGGTGAGTAACGTTGGTAAATGTTGGTGAAATGTTATTTATTTCAGAAAGTGTTTTAAAAAAACGGTTGTTACTGCGCAACTAGCGGACGATTATTTTGTTTACAGCTGAAACAGTTTTTCTACGAAACTAGTTTCTTTAATCGTTCGTCCTTCTTCAAAAAATAGAATGAAATATGACAAAGACAACGAAGTAACGTGCATACGTAATGAGTTTGACTGAGAAACTGAATGATATCAAGATGTGGATATCCCAATAACATTTTTTTGCTAAGAGAAATTGGTTTATTCTTTGATGCTAAAATGTCAGTAATGCACATAAGGCTTCTATTTCATACTTTCCATTCAATCGACTTCGTTGGACATATCGACATCGAAGAACGTTTCACAATGAGGTATTCGATTGAAATATTTTTGTGTCATTTGATTTTAAAGATCAAGTTTGTACAAAATTCAATTTAGCTTCTATTCATTCGATGTTAAAATCAAATTCGCCTTGACTATCAGCACATTCAATAACATTGCAAATGTCTCTAATTTTTGTAATTCTCTTTTATTGCTATATTTCTACTTTTTTTCCATTCAATTAGTCAATTTTTCATTTATTTCGAATTAATTCATTGAAATTATACAAACATCATCTATTTCTACCATTTCACTCTGTGATTTTTCTAAACTGAGAATAATACTGTTATACCTAACTATAATATAACAAAATGAACTGGCAAATTAAATTAGCAAGTATATTATGGTACCAAGTCGAAAAACCATTCAAGAAACCGTTTTTGAAAACAGTTTCTTTGAGTTGAAAACTCATTTAGTTACGTTTTTTCATAAAAGCCAGTATTGCAAAGCTCTTGTGAACGTCGAGCATAGACCTGGAAATAGCCCTGGTTCGACTCTGTTCTCTCTAGGGCAGTATTACAGGCCATATAATAACATAACGGTTATGGCGTGGTCAGACCCCTCTGCTGTGATGTACATGTGTGCAACATAATGAAATTCTATCCGATTCATTTGTTGCAAACGCGCACTAATTGAGAAATTCTCCAAGAGGGTTCCGACCTGTACTTCGCGTCGTATAACCACGAAACGTTGGAGATGTATTGTAGCCGAAACGTTTGTTATTAGATCATTCATGTCATTTAATACGATAAGTGAATTTGGCGTTGAAATTATTGTAAGAGCTGGTTATTAATCTTCATCCATATAGTATACCCTTATGTAACAACTCCATTAAGTACTAGTTGTTGCCTTATGTCGTTATTTTGGTGTGTATTGCCTTACAAAACTTTTCTAGCATTATAACTGGTGAATCACAGGCTCGGTTCAGACACCTTGAGTTGTTAGGGATTCTTTGACCAATAAAATGAGAAATAATACGAGGATTGTTGAATAAAATATACAGAGGAATTGAAGTCACCTACAAGATCCATCAGATATCAATTCCCCAATTCCGTAAAGTTTTTGAGAAATCTGAGAATGGACGCTTTTCCTTATTTAAGGCATTGACATACGCATACCTCTACAAAATTAACAAGAAAAATGATCCATTGTGTGAGTGTGGTGAAGGAGGCTCCATAAATCATATATCATTCCAGTATACCAATAATCACCAGTATCGCGAAAAATTAGTTAAGGCTATATATGATGATTCAAAATTTCTTCAAACTTATAACCTGAATATGGCCCTCAGTATAAATAATATCTATGTTGGCGTTTACTTGATTTAAATCTTTTATAATTGAATATAAACTTAAATTCAAACACTTGAACTTATGATTTACACTTTATTGACTACATAGCATGACGCGTTTCGTCGCTACAAACGACTTCTTCAGATGCACGAATTATTCTGTTCGCATCAGAAGTGTTTGAATTTGAGTCTATATTCAATAAATAATATCTCTGTTTACTACGAAATTTACTTATTTTTACGTATGCTTCGACTATGTAATATACCCACGTTTATCTGTGAATTTTCCTTTATATGTATGAAGACAAAAATCGCTGTGATCAGTCTTAGCGTGTTGGGTGCTTCTTTATACTACTCGTCATCATCATTAAACTCCAACGTTGGTTTAGGTTATTTCAAAATTAAAATGGAATTTCCATATTATTAAGTGTTCATAGTCGACCAGATTTCTCACATCTGATATGCTGGAAAATGACGAAAAATATTCCTTAGACTAAAATAAAAAAAAACTCGAAAAGAATTATAATTTGCATTAAATCATGAAATTCAAGAGAAATATTTTCTATCAATCGCAAAATTACAATGCTCTAAGTCCAATTTTCAAATTATCACACAAATTGTCTTCATATTTTGAACGTTCTGTTGAAACTATTAGATGGAATATAAAAGCTGCCATAATAATATAACTAAGTCGGATTTATTGGATGTCACTAGTTTTATTTCTAAGATTCATCTATAAAGAACAATTTTTCTATTTAACCCATCGGATTAGTTTCCCAAATATTTTTTCTTTGAAATAAGAGGAGAAGAAATAGATTCTCTAAATTTATTTCGTCTTGTTTTCAAGTTGATAAACTAACAGAAGTGAACATTAACAAAACTTCAACATAGTAAATTCTATATTCCTGATATATTTTCCATTTGTTTCATCCGAAATATTACGGAATAATTAAATCGACATTAATTTGAATTATAAACATCAGAAATACCTTCTATGAATTTTCATTCGTATTTACATGAATAAAGTTCTCATTAACGTCGAAATTTTCTTCATGAAAATGTACCCAGAGTGAAATATTCATTCAACCTCGTGCGGTCTCATTAGGGTTGCATTCCGAGGGGGTTATCCACCCTGACTTCGTCCAGCCTGTCATCGTCAGGATGAATCGCTTTCAGGACGATACATAATTCATTTACAACTTAGTCCCGCGGGTTCCGGGCTTCGCGGCCTCCGGAAAATTCATAACTTTTCCGTCATTCATCCTCGTCCGTCACACGCACAAAAGTGCGGCATTTGGGAAGTGTGCGTTCGACGAAAAATCACTGCTCAACTTTTCCTCATGATCGTCCTTGTTTGGCGAGATGGATTAGGTCCGTTGAGGAAAAAAGGGGTTGAGGGGGAGACATTCTCATTTGCTTTGATTCGAAACTGAATATAATTTCGCATGTCTTTTGACAAATGAGGGTTGATTTCTATGACAGTATACGTTTGATGTGATAAATCATTGAAAAGCTTGAATGAATTCATTTATATCAATAGAATTTATATGAACAGATTTTTTCCAACTAACGTCTATCCCATGAATATCCCGGGTCAAGTAAATATTTCCGAATACACAATTCGTTCCTCATACCAAGAAGTCCTGAAAACGTTCAGCCATCTAGCCTAAGTGTTCGGAAACAATTAAGCAAAAGACCCTTGAAATTTGCGGATTGGAAATTGCGTTAACGAAAAATATTTACAATACTTTTATGCAAGTAATTTGATGATATTTAGTAAATCAAATTTTAGCAAAGTGGTCACATTGCCCGGATTTCACCTACACTTCATACTCTAACTAGGCTTTATTTTTTTAAGGACGAGGGGATACAATTTCTACAAAAATACATTTCCTGAACGGTTAGTGGAATAGTGACGAATCATTCATTCAAAGATAAATATGTAACAAATCACCGATATATTAACAATTTATAAATATATATATTTTGCACCAGAAAATAAAAGGAAACCAAGTTAATTCATATACATAGGAAAGAATTGGAAGATTTTGGAGATCAGCATTCAAAAGAGAAAAATTGTCAGGAGAGATTTGACACACAGAAACACCAAGCATCGAAATTTCACATATCTTCTATACCCGTAGGTAATATTTGTAATTTGTAATTTCTATAATCTGAGAGAGGTGTTTTCTACTGATTTCTATAGATGGAATTGCAGAGTATTCATAACTCTACGATCTTCCACTTGAAGTCACAAGAAGATGGTTGAAATCGTTGCCTCACTTCGATGGACGTGGTGCGACTGACGAGTTCCTTGCAGAAAAACTCAAATCGTTTAATTGTGATATTATCATACCAATTTTCACCTTTGTATTTTTCATCGAACGAAACATATATGTCTCGCACTTCCATGAGGTGTGGCATCGATTTCAATATTTCTCTAACATTTATCCCTTGAAGGATAATGGAGACATCACATCGTACACGTTCACATATCTAGCTCTACTATAACATTCTCTTGATTAATTTCAATTTTTCAAATGAATGTTCTAGTGTTCATTCTCTTAAATATTTCATTCAGTGCCATAAGCACAAAAAACTTCATTTCCTTATATATATATATATATATATATATATATATATATATATATATATATATATATATATATATAAAGAAAATGTATTTCTTTAATGTATTTCTATGGACCTCTATGGTCAATAAATAGTTACTGGCTATCTAAGTGGATGACGCTGTCTGTAATGGCGACATACACTGTTAAAGCATATGACATCCGTCAAGAAATTATTATAAGAAGGAATTGAGAGTAATAGACTTTAATTGTCGTTTCTTTGTTTTCAGGTGAGATACTTATTTTAAGTTTACAATTGTACAATTACTTGTGTGTACGTTTATTTTAATAATATAATAAACTTTTTTGCGATAATAAACTTTGTTTTCAGAGCAACGTGATTGGTTATTTAAACTTTCAATTTCTGAATGAATAGTAATAATCTTATATATATATATATATATATATATATATATATATATATATATATATATATATATATATATATTTATATATTTATATATATATATATATATATATATATATATATATATATATATATATATTTATAAATGATAAATAGATAGCTCAAGAATATTGATTGAAAATAAAGTTTGTTCCAGAGGCATTGATAGATAAACTTCAAACTGATATCTTCGAGTGAACTTGTTATATTTTAATGTTATTCAGAGGTCAAATTGAAAAAAAATTCCAAGTATCTAACAAAAAATAATTATTCGTATATCTTCATATAGATACCTAATAAAAACCCTTGCTAATACCCCCAGTCGTCTTGCTACTCATAATCCATCTTTCACTTGTCAAAGGCAGATTTTCCGTCCGCGCATTATTATTACATCGGCATCGTTTCTGGGGCGCATTAAGGCTTGACGCATCTAGCGGCCCGATAATCTGACGTGTAATTATTATTTCGTCCATTAGGGAATGGCTGGAAGTCTAGACGAATTCCGAGCGAAGCGGGAACTGAAGATTCATATTTGTGTACGGCGATCGATGAAAGCATCGTTTATTAGATGTCAGAAATGCGAGATTAAATATTCCATTCGATATTTTTGGAACAGCATGAATAAAATAGATGATGCACTCCGACTAGATGTGACTTGCTCATCAGTTTGTATGAATGTACTGAAGGAAACTGAGGTCGAAACATGAAGAATATACGTATATATATATATATATATATATATATATATATATATATATATATATATATATATATATATATATATATATATATATATATATATATATATATTGTTATGGTAAATTTTCATGCAATCTTTACAATGATATAAAAATAAATAAAGTTCAATTTTTCTCAAGGTGATGCTTCTAACTTGATAAACTGATTGTTTCGACAAAGTCATATTTCATGCAATTTACTTTATTATGAAAGATTTTAAACATACATACAGCTTTGTAGATATAGGTAATTCCATTTAAAATAATATGTTTATTTAGTTAAATTTCTTATTTAGTTATTCACAGTTCAACACATCACAATTTAATAACATCACTTGTATTTAGTTAAGAATGTAATGTTCATTTATTTTGATTTTCATAATTATGTATTTCTTGTATAAGTCATTTCTTCTCAAATAATAGTTTTCATATAATGTAATTGAAAAATCCATTTCCAAAATGTCATGAAATCGATCTAATAATCAAATCAATAGTAAAGAATAGTTAACTTTTAATAGTAACCTGAAAATTTAAATATATATATTAAACATAATTCAAAAATATTCCACCTTACCAAAATGGTATAATTATTTAAGATATTCAAATATATTGTATCCATGATTTCATTTATAAATATGAAAATTGTTGACATGTGTAATATCATAATATAACCTCAAATATGAAGTTCAGACGTTCGGAGGCAGAAGCACACCATAGATAATTTCAGTTTAAAATAGAACAGAATCACAGAAATTAACTTTAGGCACGAAATTTGAAAATTAGACATCAGAGATTGCTTTGAAATATATGAGACTAAGAATCAAGAGCAATTAGAGAACAATCGATAGAGGGACGCCAAGAATAATTTGGAGAAGTTGAGTTGAAAAATTGGAAAATAAAATTTAAGTATAGAAAAGTTTCGAAGAGAAGTTGAAAAGAAATCGGAGCGGAAATAAAATATTGGAAAATAAAATTGGAGCTGAAATATAAAGATTTATGAAAATTAGTATAAGCAACAAGTCTGGAATCTTAGAAGAAAAGAGAAGAGAGCTCGAAGAAAAAAGGTACCTCAATTAAATATAAAATTAATATCGAATAAAAAAAAAAGGCCATTTCAAATTATATCTTAAGTTTATTTTAGTTGTAAGAAGTTTGAGAGTGTTCAATATTTTTTTATTTCTTGTTGAAATTAAAGTTTGTATGTTAAAAATTCTTCAGAAATATTATTTACAAAAAATTTAAGATTTCAATTAAAAAAAAAGAATCCACCCTGAGAGAGAGTCAACTAAATTAAAGTTTAAAAAAATTCAAAATTCATTAGAAAAGTAATTCAAATAATATCATAACAATAAAATCATAACAATTGGCGCACGCAACGTAGGGCAATTTAGAAACAGGTACTAAACAGGTATTTAAAAAAAAAAAATATATATTAAAAAAGATAATAAATAAATCAATTAATTTAAAATGTCTGAACAGAAGAAACTCTGTAATAATAATGATAGAGATGATTTAAGTGAGTATGAGAGTGAAAACGGGGTGAATGTGAGAGTAGATGAACTAAATCAAAATGAGTCAGGAATAGAGGTAGAAAATAGGGAGAATAATGAAGACGGGAAAATTTTAATAAGAATAGATTCTAAAAAAAGTACTAACAAAAATAAAGAATCAGGAAATACAAATTCAGAAATATTGGCATTTATGATCAAATTAAGTGAGAGAATGGAGAAAAAATTCAATGAACAAGAACAAGGTATTAAAAAAAGTATGGACAAAATAAAAGAAGAAAATAAAAACATGAGAGAAAGTATGGACGAAATGAAAAATGAAATAAAAGAAGAAAATAAAAACATGAGAGAATATATGAAACAAAAGAAGAATGAAATAAAAGAAGAAATGAAAGCAGAAAATAAAAACACGAGAAAAAGTATGGATGATAATTTTGAAAAATTCATAAATATGGTGAAAGCAGAAATAAAAAGTATAAATAAAACATTTAAAGATAGATATATGAAATTTGATAAAGTGGATGAAAGGCTGGAAAATGTGAGTGAACCAATGGAAGAAATTAGGGAAGTACAAGATAAGGGAATACAACAAATAGAACAGAAAATTGAGAACAAAATTAAACCTAGATCAGGAAATAACATTCAAACTGAAGAAATAGAACAGACAATTGAGAATGAAATTGATCCTAGTTTAGAAATCAAAAATCACATTGAAGAAATAGAACAGAAAATTGAGAATGAAATTGAACATAGATTAGAAATCAAAAATCACATTGAAGAAATAGAACAGAAAATTGAGAATGAAATTAAACCTAAATCAGAATTTACAAATCAAATTGAAGAAATGAAAGGGAAGCAAAGTAAGCAAAATTATATGATCCATGAAATGAATGTGAACGAAGAACAAACTACTCATATGAACGTCATGAATGATAGTTCACAGAAACTTGATATACATTCTAGAAATGTACAATCGAATGAACCTATTAGTGATTTCAATATAAAAATTAAATCTATACTGAACTGGGAAGATGAAATATTAATGAAAACAACACAATTGAATTCAGGTGCATATTTATTGTTTAATAGTAGGGAAGAATTGGAGAAAAAAGTAATAAATTATTTAGGGGGAATATTAAATCCAAACAAAAGCAGATATGAATTACTTTGGGGAAAATTTTTTTATAATAAAAATAGATATGCAAGTGATTTAGCAATGAATGTTAGTTTTAGTAATGCTGTCATAAAATTAAGGGAGGATGAAAGAGGTAAATAAGTTTTAAAATATATATGGCAGGATGAATGGATAGAAAACTGGAAATTGAAATGGAATGAACGAATTGAAATATTTTATTCATTAAAAATAGAATTGAAGTGAAATTAATTGACATTACTTATGAAAATATAATTTGTTATGAATAATCATTAGAAATAGAAGGATTAAGTACTGAATTATCCATGGTAATAAAGAATAAGCATTAAATGTGACATAGATATAAATGATAATAAGAATATAAACATGTAAAATTATGATAATGAGAGAAAAAACATTTAAATAGAATTAAAAAAATAATAATAATATAGACAAGAATATATATATTGAATGTTAAGAACTCAAACTCAGATTTACAGTAGAAGAGAAAGTAAGTTAAATAGAAATTGGAATTTATAATGATGGGAGTAGAAAAAGAAATGATAAATATAAAGTCTACCAAAATATGGGGACAGGCGGTATAATAATTCTGTCTACCGAGAGATGGGGACAAGAATAGAAAAGTATATGTCTACCAAAATATGGGGACAAGCGGTATAATAATTCTGTCTACCGAGAGATGGGGACAAGAAAAGAAAAGTATATGTCTACCAAAATAGGGGACAAGCGGCAATAAATAAATAATAAATATAATAAGTTGATGAAAAATATAAATAAGAAAGTAATTGAATAAAAATTACAAATGCGGAGATCTATCCTATCATATAAATATGAATTGAAGATAAGAGAAAGGGAAACTGTAGATTGAATGAGAATGAAAATTAATATGAGATAATAAAATACCAAGTTCAATATATAAACATTATGTATAAGAAGTACAATATGCTGTCACATACAATATAAATAAAAAGAACAGGATAGAATGTGCACAAAATGGAAAGCCGTTCTTTATAAGAACAGGTCAGAAGGAATACAAATAAGTGAATGCAAATAGAAAACTAATTTCTTTGATCAACTTTATAAATAAAAATGCATATTTGAAATAAAAAAAAATAATAAGTAATAAATATATGGATAATTTGGTAACTTAATAATTTAAAGAGAATATATAAAAATATGAAAGTATGAAATGATTTATGGTGAAGAAAACTATATGAATGTAATATTTAATTAATGTATGATGATGAAAATGTAGTTATGAATGATTAGAGGAAATGATTATGTATAATGAATGTAAAACATTTGAAGAAGTTATTTGACAGATATTCTATAAACAATGAAAGATAAATATAATTAATGTAGAGAATATTTTCAAATTGAAAAATGTAAATTTGGTTTTTCTTTTCTAGAAAAATTTACAATTTTTATACAAAATAAAAACAAAATTTAGGGGAATTGTTATGGTAAATTTTCATGCAATCTTTACAATGATATAAAAATAAATAAAGTTCAATTTTTCTCAAGGTGATGCTTCTAACTTGATAAACTGATTGTTTCGACAAAGTCATATTTCATGCAATTTACTTTATTATGAAAGATTTTAAACATACATACAGCTTTGTAGATATAGGTAATTCCATTTAAAATAATATGTTTATTTAGTTAAATTTCTTATTTAGTTATTCACAGTTCAACACATCACAATTTAATAACATCACTTGTATTTAGTTAAGAATGTAATGTTCATTTATTTTGATTTTCATAATTATGTATTTCTTGTATAAGTCATTTCTTCTCAAATAATAGTTTTCATATAATGTAATTGAAAAATCCATTTCCAAAATGTCATGAAATCGATCTAATAATCAAATCAATAGTAAAGAATAGTTAACTTTTAATAGTAACCTGAAAATTTAAATATATATATTAAACATAATTCAAAAATATTCCACCTTACCAAAATGGTATAATTATTTAAGATATTCAAATATATTGTATCCATGATTTCATTTATAAATATGAAAATTGTTGACATGTGTAATATCATAATATAACCTCAAATATGAAGTTCAGACGTTCGGAGGCAGAAGCACACCATAGATAATTTCAGTTTAAAATAGAAGAGAATCACAGAAATTAACTTTAGGCACGAAATTTGAAAATTAGACATCAGAGATTGCTTTGAAATATATGAGACTAAGAATCAAGAGCAATTAGAGAACAATCGATAGAGGGACGCCAAGAATAATTTGGAGAAGTTGAGTTGAAAAATTGGAAAATAAAATTTAAGTATAGAAAAGTTTCGAAGAGAAGTTGAAAAGAAATCGGAGCGGAAATAAAATATTGGAAAATAAAATTGGAGCTGAAATATAAAGATTTATGAAAATTAGTATAAGCAACAAGTCTGGAATCTTAGAAGAAAAGAGAAGAGAGCTCGAAGAAAAAAGGTACCTCAATTAAATATAAAATTAATATCGAATAAAAAAAAGGCCATTTCAAATTATATCTTAAGTTTATTTTAGTTGTAAGAAGTTTGAGAGTGTTCAATATTTTTTTATTTCTTGTTGAAATTAAAGTTTGTATGTTAAAAATTCTTCAGAAATATTATTTACAAAAAATTTAAGATTTCAATTAAAAAAAAGAATCCACCCTGAGAGAGAGTCAACTAAATTAAAGTTTAAAAAATTCAAAATTCATTAGAAAAGTAATTCAAATAATATCATAACAATAAAATCATAACAATATATATACATATATATATATATATATATATATATATATATATATATATATATATATATATATATATATATATATATATATATATATATATATATATATATATATATATATATATATATATATATATATATATATATATATATATATATATATATATATATATATATATATATATATATATATATATATATATATATATATATATATATATATATATATATATATATATAGACTGAACTCATACTATTTAGGGCATTGTCTTCAGCTTTTTTGAGTCCCAAAAACGCTTCATTCTCTCAGAATGTTCTGTTGTTCATTGCTGGCGCGATGATTCCTGTTCAAACTTCATATGTACGATTTTACAGCAACACAGTTGTAATTCCTTTTGGTCCATTTTTATCCACTTTGTGCCACAGTTACTCGAGGCACTTAAACCATTAACAATAACTCGATAATAATTATATCGAGTAGTTTCTTTGATATTCTGATCTGTTTGATCCTGAAGACAAGTGCATAGAACCTTGCCCGTCGTTTTCAGATTTCTTCCCTTATCCTATTTGTCCTTTGATAACTTTCTTTCCGACGTATTTGAATCCAAATGCCATTTCTATTGATTGTTCCGTGAATCTTTCAGAGAAGTTTTTTTCTTATAAATTTATGTATATATATATATATATATATATATATATATATATATATATATATATATATATATATATATTTATATATATATATATATATTTATATATATATAAATATTTTTTTTTAATTGATTTATTGCCTGTTTAAGATAGTTTATTTTGAATGTTAAGAGCAATAACATTCCTCTATTACATAATAATCCTTTAATATGAAAAACTTTATTCTCGTTGACGTTTCGTTGTATATCACAACTTTGTTCATTAGTTTTGAAAAAATTTAATTTTTTTCGTAATTAAATCATTAAAATTAAATTTTTCGTCTTTTTCTTTCACAATATTACGCAAATATTGAAAAATTGGAGTAATATTGTATATTCTTGATAATGGGTTAACCACACGAAACATATGTGGCGTTTTTAATATATTCAGTGAAACTTAAGCCAAATGTGTTGATTTTATAATTTATTCTTTTTAACATAATGTTTCACCAAGAAATAAGCGAAACCTCCGTATCATATAATAACTAACTTTCTGTCAGTGCAATGAAAAATAAGATTTTGTGACAGAAAATAGGTTCATGAATTCAGAGCAAAATTCTGAAGTACTTTTTTCATTACATTTCGTCAATATCTTCGAATAAACCAGATATCTTCGAAAAAGAGAACATCAAGAAGTAAGTTCGTAAAATTATAGAATACTAAGGTGTGGGAGTTTAATAATTGTAGTTCAATAGTTCGAAATACTTAGCCAAGCATTTTGTATGACTCTGATATGGGAAGTCTGAAGAAACTAGGAAAAATATAAATTCGACATAGAAAACAAAAACTTAATTAAAAACAATAATGACTCTTTTTAAATTATTCGAGGTTTTAAAATCTCGGTTGGAGATGAAACTTTACGCCTTTGTTGTAGAAAGTTCTTCAATTTCAAATTATGCCTAGTTTTAATTGTGAGATGAAATTGTGTAAATCACTGTTTCAACCCCCATTCAATCAGAGGTCTTATACTTTGAAAAAATATAATTTTTTATTGATTATGCAAGACATACAGAAAGCCGTTATTCTTGTGAATATAAATGCTCATTATTCAGCTTCAAATTCTTCATCTCATATTCTTTCAATATTTTTATAAATCTATACAAGAAACAACAAAATTTCCTTGAAAAAATTCCTTATTCAATTCTATTAAATTCAAGATTAATATTGAAGAGGTCGATCGATGAAAGAGTCATTTGTTACATGTCGGAATGTGTGTTTGAATATTTCATTCGATATTTTCAGAACGCCAGGAATTATGTGAGAAACTGGTGGACCCGGGTAGGAAAAATGTGATTGATAAACGACCGAACGTTTGTTATTTATTGGTGGAAAGCTGGCGGCCTTTATCTGAGAATTTTAGGCAGAATAAGAGGGTTCTATGTAAAAAGTCTTTGATATGGTACGTTTTTGAAGCCTATACAAAAAAGGTATTTCGTTATATTATCAGAAAGTTTTTTGATATAGATGAAAATGCCTATCACATTCAGAAAATATTTATTTTTTCTTTTCTTTCAAGAGGTCCTTCTCGATATTTGAAACGAATTTACTGCTGAGGATCCTTATAAACAGATGTTTTGGCGAGTTTACGGTGGTGGTTCAAAAATAATGAAAACTCTTTTATAAATCATATCTCTTGGTGAAAAATGGTTGACCATATATTGAAGAAAAAGTAGTAAGCTTCGTTTCACAGAATTATATGGTTTCTTGACAGCTTTTTCTGAGTGTTACCACACTTTCTTGAATTGAACTCCTATTCTCATAACATTTTTGTATTGTACTTGCTGATGACTTGCTACAACTGGAAGGAACTATATTCAAAGTCTGTGTTCGAGAAATGAAACTCGATTCTTAAAAACGCTCACTGATGCGAAAAAACAACTACTCCTTCAAGTCATTCCAATATTTGAAAATTTGATTTCGTTAAAAGTGTTCTCTCTGTCTGGTAATGCTTTCATTCGAAAAATTCACGAATACGATGAAAAAAGCTCAGTCGATGAATTTATTGGGTTGTTGAAGACGGTTGTTGGAAATTATCAAGAAAAAACGTTTGTAAATAGGAAGTGTTGGACATTGAAATGCTATATTTATAGACAAAACTAACCTTCCTAGTTATAGATGTATATTTTACTATACCTAATATTTTCTATGATTACGGAACAAGACAAAAATATGATTACCCCTTTGAAGAGGGCACATAAATTAATTAGTCAGAGGCATTGTTCATACAACCTGAAAATACTCACTTCATGATATAGCTCTGAATTTAAAATGTATGGAAATCTTCATAAGTTTCAGGAGAACGTCGTCTACATCCATTACCAACAATAGAACTCTCGAATGTGATGGACTAAGTATTTATTTGCTGAATTATACAGAAACCATGAAATAAAAACATCAAGCTGTTATCATAAATTTTTGCTATAAAAAAGACCTCTTAAATTACGTTAGTAAATTAGTAGTAGTATTTACTACTACGAATTTTATTCGTATATCTCTTTGTTCAGTTATATAAGTGAAAATTCCAAGTATAACCTACTTCAAATAATTCATATATCTACAAAAATAACCGAGAAACTTTTTATTATGGTTGATGAAAGAATTAATTCATTGTTGTTGGCATCTATAACCCATTTTTCTTTCCATAACGAAAAGCTACATGTTCCGACAACACTGCAGTACGAATATTTCCAAATTATTGTAATTCGAACATTTTACTAGACCCAGCACAAGATTATCAAATTTGCAACAGGAAGGTCTAGTCATAAAATTTTTAACACAGTAATATTTTGATTGTTCTTGTTCAATTCAAACGTAACTGTTCTGAATATTTAAGTTCCAATATTTCTTTATATGTAAACATATATAGAAACATCACTCTTCATTCGTGATTCAAGATTAATGAACCCATTCCAACTAGCTTGCAATAAACGAGTGACATTTCATAGTGCCAATATATATTTTATACCGTTTGTTGATGCCATTCTGTGGTACTTAATCTACAAAGTCTGTATTTTGTGTGAGAGGTAGAATTGCGGAGAATTTAATGAAAGGCAAGCCCAATGTGTGGTTGTTTCGATTAATCATTGAATCAAATCAATAATTTTAGAATTCCATTACAAGGGTGCATAACACAAGGGCGACAAAATTATACGTCGACAATAAATTGACCCCTTCAAGCAAAAACGGTATCATTAAAGCCTTCGTCTCTTTCGTTACAAGGGCCACCCGGTCAGAACACTGCTCACACCATAAACCAATTGTTATTTTATAATAGACGCAATAAAATACCTCCGAACTAATGTCGGGTTCGGTCCCTCAGACCGCCAATGTATATTCCAACGCCAACGCGATTCGGCCGGCCGCGATTCCATTGTTTTTATTCGAGCGAGATTGCAGCGCCGCCTACTAAGTCGACCCGTCTATTTTTACTTTTTTAAAAAGTTTATTTTGTAATCTCGTGTGTTTTAAATCTTGCGTTTCAGACGTTTCGTCGTCCCACGTATCTTTAATGTTCCGGCTAACGATATGTATCTCGATAAATTCAAGTGAATGCAAATTTTACGTAATATTCAAGAGAATTTTATGGAGGACGATGAAAACGAGTCTAAGTTATACGTCTCGGGAAATGTCTTGGAGATTGTGGAAACGTCCGATTTATCAACCTGAAAGTGTCCATTTTTCAGCGGTAAAATTCAAAACAGAGCGAAACGACTTGGAATAATTTCGAATGGCGACTTGTCATGTAGCCGGTCCTACAGTACAGAAACCAATTCATTAAAGGAATTCATGGAATTACCATACGATTATGCGAAATAACAACATTTGAAATAACATAAAATACCTATATGATCGATGTTCATTCAACTTTTGTATGATAAAATTTTTTTGATAGAATAATTGGAAACTATCTGACTCGGCGAACTTTGTACGCCCATCTATTTTTCTGCGAATATTTTTCAGAAAGATCTGTTTTACTATTTGTGTTACACTATCTGGTTTTTAATATTTATCCCGTGTGGAGCCAGGGACTTACTCACTTACTAAGGGACTGGATACTTTCTGTTATTTCAAATCAGTCGAATTATCAAAAAATTCCTATATTAACACGTTTGTTGTAGTGAGAGTTATTAACCTGTCCGTTCTATAGTTGAACGGCATTCCTAATTTCTTATCAAGTACTTGTCCCATATATCTCATCATTAATTATATGAGATATTTGCCTGATATAAGTCAAAATATGTTCAGAATTCAGTCCATTCACGGAAACCAGTGAATATACTGGCTGTAGTGGCTGTACCAATAGCGCCTATTTGAATTGACTCTTTGCGCAATATTTTGTCGCATCATTGGTGGTATTTTCTTACCGATAACAATTAAACTTTGTCGTGCAATATTGACAAACAATGTTCATTGGTCCAATAGCAACGATTTGCTCTGAACTGTAATCTATTTCAACGTTATAATTAAATGCAGGTCGATAGGAGTTGAACGCAACCTTTTCATATTGTTAATTTCGATTCTATCGATTCCGTTCAGTTTCATTCCGAGCTTCGCTCGAGCAAGTCAGTTTGACTTGCTCGTATAAATCTTCGACTTGCTACATTGTGAGTTCTGCGACTAAGTTTGTACATCTAATAGTTATCATTTTAAAAAAGAAATATCAACTGTACAGTAAAGAAAACTATGTATTCTTCTTTATAAGCAAATATACCACATGCTATGGTAACGTGAATGTTAGTCTACTCAAACTTAACAAAATTTCATATAAAATTAAAGTTTTAATATTAGTCGTGATAGCTCTGAACTGAAGTAATCTTAAAGTTTTTAATTTTACACGCAACTTTTTGAATTTTTACCCTGATAATAACAAACACAACAAAAAAATAGTGAAATCGGCCCAGCCGTTGACTACATCAGCAGACTCAACGTAATTTTAGTTGGAAAAAGTTTGTATAAGGAAAAAATGTGCTGTTTTTAGGGATTTTCCGGCCATTATTCGAATTTTTCTCGCCGTAAAAACCATCCTTGGACTTCATCGAAGATTTGAACAAAATAATTGGCAAAATTGGAGCAGGCGTTGTTGACTTATGCGCTTACCAACACATTTTGCGATTCATTTTTATATTATAGATTATATTTCCAGTAATTCACATCAATAAATCACGCAGGCCACAAAAATGTGACCAGTTGTGACAGTGATGTGGGAGGGGTCGAAAAATCATGAAATTCGAGTGACGCAAATATAATGCGTGGTGCCTTAAAAAAATAATTGAAAAAAATTTACGAATGAATATCAAAACCTTTGTCGAATTGATAACTGAATATACCGAAAAAACCAAAAAGAACATAATTCAAGCTGTTAATTCAACTGTTAATTCGAATCCTTACTCTCAGTGAAACTTGATAAAACTGGTTGATAGTAGATGGAAAAGGGTTTCATTTCTGTATTGTTCTAATTCAATACGTCTCTTCGAGTATCTAGAACAATTTATATTTCATAACACATTTATTTCACTACAATTCTGCGTAATTTTCCCAGTATCAGACGTCGCTCGACGCTGGCGTTTTTTTTTCAGAGCGCGAAGGGGTTCGAACCGCTGAACCCTAAGTGATTAATAAATATGATCTTGAGTATAGACGGGGCGAAAGTTCGGATGACGCTCAGGGAGTGCAGTTCGCTTGTTTGTTTCCTTATAATTGATGTACGGCTGGTGTGTTTTCGAGTATTATTCAAAGTCTAAATTTTAATAATGTCTGCTTACGTTATTTCGACGATCTGGGGTAATGTATCGGAAAACGCGTTTTCCCCGCCAAGTTGCCCGGGATTGTTGTCTGGCGGAAATTAAAAGGGAGCGCACGCGTTGTGGAAGAATCTACTCCGCGAAAACGACTGGAGAACAGAAGACGTGATCTGGAGGTGTAAAAATAATGGCTGATTTGATCGAATTTGATGGTTTGACGGATTTGAGTTAAGGGGACATAAAATTTCCCTTTAAATCTATAACCGAAAACAATGAGCTTGAAAGCCTAAGTGAGACAGAAATTTCAGTTGCGTATAATTATTTGTCCTATTTTCCTATTACGCTGTGTTGAATCCTTGGAAATAAAGGTCGCCTCCTCCTTTATAGAAATCGCGCAAATTTCCAACACGCCGAAATAGCGCAAACATAATAGTCCCAGAATAGGGAATAGTTTTACTGCTCAATAATTCTCTCTAGAAGTATAGCTAAGGTAGACGAGGACAGTGAGGACACCATTCAGCTAGGGCTCAAGGACCTCGAGGGAGAAAGAAAATTCATCTCCGACGAGCGGTTCGGTTTCTAAGCACAACTTTCATCTGTAGATCAAGTGCTTCGCCTTGTGAAATTCGCCAGTGCAAGATTCATTAGGAACATGTAATCTAAAATTTCTAAAAACCATTTGATCGAGTGTGGCACGACGATCTCCTAATCAAAATGTTTGAAGTAGGAATCCCGAGTGGGGTGATCCAGCATCCTCTCAACATCAGCGACAATTCATCGCACGAATTGACAAAGCCCGCTCCACAGAACGAACGATGGAAATAGGACTTCCCCAAGGCTCGGTGCTATTACCGATGTTATACAATTTCTTCACGAGGTACGTACTACGACTCAGGATACCCACCTAGCCCTCTATGCTGACAACACCGCCAAATTCGCAAGATCACATGCTATATTTGGATGAGTGGTTCATGACATTGTTCACCTTCGTTAATAGCCAGAAGAGCAAGGCTCTTTCTGAATACCTTTCAGAAAAAGGCATTTAACTGAATGATAGACTGATCCCCTGGAAAGACAAGGCCATCGTCGAACGTAGGTCAATGTGGAACTACGATATAAATAATTGTACCGATATTGTACCCACGAGCCAAAGCCTCCCAAAGTCACCTCTATACAATGATCAACAGGAGGAACGAGCCGGGAATTGTCACCAAGATTCGTTTCTACAAGACGACCATCTTACGAAACATAACGCATGCTTCAACAGTTTAAGGCTACGCACCAAGAAGTCATAATAAAAAGCCTCAGGTTGTGCAGAAGAATAAACTACTGCGGATGGTTATGGAAGTCAGAGACCTCAGATAAGTTATGGAGACTATAATAGCAACTACAGTAAGAATGTTCGGAGCCCTTCCAACATCCCTATTATATCTTAAGCCCTGATGTAAAGTCAACCATAACTTAGGATACCTTCAGTGTCATCAATTATTCGAAATGTAATTGAAAGTTCATAGAAACAATGAGGTATAATTGTATTTGGTATTCATCAATAAAAATGATGTTCAAGTTATAATTCGCCTCGAAGTTGAATAAGACCAAATATTTCAATATTAAGTTTGAAACATTCGATAAGGAGTTTGAATTTGAAGTCACAATTGTGCGATTACCTTCAAAGGTAATTTTGATAGAGATATTAGTTAGTCTAGTCTTCAAGGTAGTTCTTCTAATGCTGTTTTTACTCTTTTATTTTCGAAGATGCATGCGAGATGCACAATGCATTCAAGCATAAATTGGAGTGGATTATAATTTCACATTACCAGTAATGGATTTGATTGAGGATGACGTAATTATTTATTGGAACCCATGTTTCGGGCCTCAATGGATATTTTTAATTTCCCAATATGGACACGAACAATGGATCATCTATTACGAGATTAAACAACCGTTTCAAGAATAGTAATCTTATCGAAGATTATCAAGGACATTTGACCTGTCCTATTTCAATTTAAAATGTAATTTGTTTAGTAACATTGGGAATTAATATTCTCAAATTATAGGGCATTTTAAAATTAAATTTTTACTTATATGTTGTCATCCTCAAAGTATTTGGATTATTGAAAGAACAGATAAGTGAAATCGAAAACATTACCAAAATGTGAATGTAATTTTTTTGAATTTTAAGGTCTGGTATGGAGTCAATATTGAAATATTCGATTGTTCATCAGAAACAATATTGTGAAATATTTATTAGAATATCTATTTGGCAATAAAGACAATTTATTATTATTATTATTGAATTCAGAAAAATGTTATTTATTTTTCAATAAATTCGGAAATTTCAGCCAAATGATGTATGAGTAATCAATTGACATTATGAAACAGTATTAATGTATGTATGTATATATGCCACAAAATTTTATGGAAATACTGAATAAATTAGTCAAGCCTTTTGGTGATCTAATTAAAAGAATTCTGTAGATATGTAGGCATATATGCAAAAACGTGAGGAAAAATATACGCTTTCAAAATTTCAACTATAAAATATTTCAGAAACTACTTTAACATTGATTTTCAACCTACTTTGGTCAATTTATAAAGATATTTAAAGAGAATCGTGTTGAATATCAAGACTATAACTAACAACATTCCGATTTTAAGTTATTTTAGACAAATACAATCAAATCAATATAACTCAGTATTTGGAATATTTTTCAGGAAGTTCAGTTTTACCTATAAATTTTGAGCTGTGAAACTGTATCTGTCTTAGATGTTTTTAGGTGTAGAAAGTTTGAATCTTGCGCCAGCTCATAACATACATCTTTAAAACCAACATATTACTCAGAAAGATTTCAAACTTCATTAATTCTCTGAAATATATTACTTCTCGTTCGTAAAACAATGGATTACGTCTCTCTAGTTGGAACGTCTTCGGATTATGGCAGATTCAATTAAAAAAGTTAAGTTCTTACATGAACTATATGAATCACATCCAGTTTTTACTCTCGAACATCGTTGCAGAGTGGTGTCTTTTCAGAGATGCTAGCGCAGTGGTGTTTTCCACCTATTGTATCAATCATTTTGATCAACATCAACTCACTATCTATGCGACAGTATGGATAGTGAAAAGGAACAATTAGGAAACTTCTTCACTATCATAAACAAACAGAGGAGCAACTTATGCAAGGAGTTGCAACACAAAAAACACAATTTTTAAAAATCTTTCCGGTCAATTCATTCTTACAGTGGTTGTATACTTGTTTCAACCATCTGATTTTGTTTTTCAAAGCGTGAATATTCTCACTCTCAAATAATGAGGTAACTTGAAAACATTCCCTCCTACCTAAAGAACCCATACTACTGTTAGTGTGTGTCCTAAATTGACCTCTAAATGCAGTTATTCAAAATTTGATGTTCATTTAGATGTTCATTCCCTCCAAAAGAAGTATTGAAATGTGCGGTAATTTGAAAATCAACCCTTATAAATCTGCATTTAACCAGTATAAATTCTCATTGATTTTCGATTGTATTAATATCTCTACAGTAAATTTATCGATAGGTTAGAGTTATTAGGTCTCGCCGATAAGGCTCACACCCTCGACTAGTCGGCCGCTTCGCTCCGATAAATTAAAATTAAATTTTCCCCTTAAAATTTATAAGTCGGAGTTGTTGCGGAGCTGCAGCGGCAATATCCATTTATCAGGGGTTATGAATGGCGCCTACCGATCCCAAGCTTGTGCAGACTTTTCATTTCTACAATACGAGCGCCGCTTACGGCTGCTTTAACCCCCTCGCATAGAGACGGGTTGCAATTAACAAGCCTAAACGGAAGGGGTGAAGCCTTGTGTGGTGGCAGGTAGATCGTTGACCTAATCTCTTTTGGTTAGACTATAGAGAATCGAATCGTTCGCAAACGACCATATAAAATAGATTAAATGGTGATAATATCCAATTTGAACAGCTACCTGTCTATCAATTTATATTGAATGGCATTAATTTTCGATTTTAAGTTACTTATTTTTTCACACATATATCACTAACATAAAATGAATGTCAGAATGATGTATACATAACAAGCTTTTACTATATAAGCAAATTCTTAAACATGTGTGGTTCTACGCAATACAATTAAGTGGTGTACCAAACAAACGAATCTCCATATCATCCAAAGATTTCAAAGCAAAGTACATAAAGTTTTTGAAGATTTCCCAAGGTATGTTCGTAATAGAGACTTATTTAGAGACCTGAAAATAAAAAACGTTCACCAAACTATTGACCAGAGTGCCAATGAACATGAAGAAAGAATGCATCAATATGTTGATCTCCAAGCGATTTAACTGATAGACAACACGATCATTCGATCTTCGATCGAAAATTAGAAAGTACAAAACCGCTTCAGTTCGTTAAGTGAAAGTGACTGCAAAAAACAGGGTTTGTATGGAAATTATGGGGTGGTAATCCATAACCATAAATCTAAGGATGTTATTAAGGTATGAATAATAGTAATGCCCAATTCTCCCTCTAAGTGGAAATCGGTATGAAAGAGGTTCGGTGCTGACAAGGCCTCAATCTGCCTACTCCTGTCAGATGTTGATTAATTATCTACTAGTGGACAACTAATGTGGGGCCCAATTCTCCTGATTCCTGGAAATCGGTATGAAAGGGTTTTGGTGGTGACAAAGCCTCAATGTGCCTACTCCTCGTCAGGTGAATGAGTTGACTACTGATGTATTATTATGTATAAATGTTAACGTATTTATACTTGAAATAAAAGCGCTTACTAGCTTAAATAAGTTCATCACACTCATGCGAGTATGGTGAACCCATGATATTCGCAATAATTGCGTTAACTTAGATACTTATTGCCTAATACATGATTATAAAATATTTCCCTCTTCTAACTACATAAATCTGTACAAAATTTTCAAGATTCTGAACAGGGTTCGTTTTATGTTTTAAGTTTCAGAGTAATGTAGACTCTAGTAAAAATTTGAAAATAGAATTTGAGGAATGCTGAAAACTGTACTTAAGTTTAATAAATAAGACTTATATTTCATAGTTCGAGCTGCAGAACAGCTTTGGTGTACTCTTACCTCCTTGCTCAAGACTTCGGGAGAAATCGGGGATAAAAACGAAAATGTTCAGAGAAATTTATACCAACAACATTCAATAATGGACCAAACAAACATAATCGAATGAATCAATTGAAAACCTCAATGTTCTCTTTTTCTCGAAAATCTTAATATTCGCAACAGCAATGTGGAGAAGGTTTTCTTCTTTTTGGGAGAAGAACATGTGGTGAAGGTTTTTCTGAACTGTAGACAATGTTAGGGTTTGAAGTTAAAGTTTGAGTTTCATTCGATTATGTTTCTTTTTTTCATTGTTGGTTGTTGCTGTTATGATTCTTTTGAATATCTTCGTTTCTATCCTCAAGTTCTATTCCAGATGAAAAAAATTAAGCTCTTGAAGGCATTATTACATAGAAAATGGATATTGAAAGCTCAAAGAAGTTATAAGAATGCATCGATGCAAAACGAGATAGGCAATTTACAATATTAGAAGTGGAGTTGAGCTATTTTCATAACAAGCGAGTAATACATAAATTGACGAGTTTACCGATCTGCAATTCTATCCACTTATTCATTGTATTCTTGCAGATGCAAATAGCGCTCATCCTAATGAGCTCTGAATCCTCTTACGTTGGCCGAAGATCAAAGAACTACTTCAGAGGCGAAAGACACTATGATAGGTAACTGAAAATATGCAAAACGAGTATCTGAAGTCTTTGCGTGCGTTAGAATAAATCACCCGAGGGTGAATAAAATGGAAAATCCAATTATTTCTCCCGATACTGTGAAGTGGCGTGGCTCTTTGTATTTATTTTTAACGTGAAAGCACGTGCGTCGAGGACACATATATTTTTCATCGGCTACGGTTTTTTTCGGGGGTTTCTTAATTCCCATTTAAAATTAATGTTGCCTCACTTCTCGACCTTTAAATTAAACTCAGACAGACATAACGAACTTTTGAAATATAACTTGGTAAAGCCCAACCTAATTGGAAATGGCTAAAACAAAAAAATATTTCGTTGATGCATGAATCATGTAAGAGAAATTTTTCAAACAAATCATTCGACAAAAATGACGAATGAAATTATAGGAAGAGGTCATATACGTTTTCAAGAGCAAAACGGAGAATGTTACAAAATTTTAATGAAGAAGTAGTACTTCGAAACGTCGTCATGCGTATTTGTATTAAATTATGAGAAAATTCTAAATATTGTTTCATTATGGATATCAATTTTCTCCAAATATCGGCCTGATCAATGGGGATATATATTGATGATCAATATATATATATATATATATATATATATATATATATATATATATATATATATATATATATATATATATTTGAAAAGTAATTTATTGTCTGTTTGATATAGTTATATTTTCAATATTTTTCACAATAACAGGGTATTTTTAATGTTAAAAGCTTCATTTAGATGATCATATACTATTACATTTATACTATGTACTAGAATAGGCATGCCTATTCTAGTACAGTATTCTAGAGAATTAATAGTTATAACTTGAAAATATTTGTTATTCTATTATTTTCATTACTGATATTTTTTCATTGCTTTTCGTTGTAACTTTTTCGTTTTTTTAACCAAGTATAAGTTTTTTAGAGCATTTATATGTTGACTATAGTGAAAGTACACTATTAATTTCTTTATAAAGCCGTCGGTAAATTGAAGGGAGATAAGAGAATTACAAAAATTTAAATTAACTACAGTTTTTTTTATTTTTGTAGTATTTTGTAGATGATTGAGATAACACAATATATTCTGGTGTTTGGTGAGTTATACATTTCAATTCATTTCATACTATACCAGACAAGGAATTTTTTCGTTATATTACAGACACTGAAGAATTTCATATATTTCCTTTTTTGGTGATTTTCATCAGTAAAAATAATAAAAATATGATGATATTCACACCAGTTGATTTAAATTTCACGTAGTTGAACATGGTAGGCACACAATATTGCGAAGTGTTCACAATGCTCAGAAACGTCTCAACTAGCATAATCTCGGTTAGTGAGAACAACTAGTAGAAACAAGTTAGAACTGGTAGCCCACGTAAATTCGGTGTTCCTACATAGTGGCATTCAATTAGCTACGAGATTGCCATTTCAAGCGATACCTATTACAATCCGTAATACTGATCTATTTTCCAAACGAGCTGGTTTCGGTGGGTTAATGCTAAAACTTTATAATAGAGTTACTGTTACAATCAAATTCTAGAGGAAATCATTCGAAGTTGGCTTCATTTACTACTTTAAAAGATTTTGAGGAACACTAATTGATTTAAATGTTTCCAACAATGTGCGTCGTTTCGTTGATTCATTTTTCTGAAACTGCACCAGTGGCGGTACGTGAATTGAAAGAATGGGTGTGAGCTACGAAAAATTGGGGAAGGAAAAAAGCGGGTCACCATTATATCAAAAACAAATATTACAAGGTTCTACATAGATATAAATGGAATGGAATGCGTTGATATTGCATATCAAGTCGTGATAACTCGTGAACTTTGTCTGTTTTCAACAATGTTGATTATGTCTACATCCAGTTGTCAATAAGGGAAAGAAAATGCACATTGCGAAAAATAGAGCTAATGCAATTTTTATATTTTGAAATGGGGAATAAGTTTATTCGCATCAAACAAAACAAACAAAATCATTCATATCCTAACATTTGCGAATTAACATAATCGCAGAGATTTGAATTAAGTCTGTACGCGATATTTAACTAAATTGAATTAAATTCTTCCTCTAAGTTGTCTAGAACTATTATTATTTTATTCCAGCACTAATAATTATTAATCTTGAAAGGTCGCAATAGGTGTTTGATAGGTAGGATAGGTATCCTATATGTGGATACTGTCTTATATCAGGTAGTCTCGTCCCATTCGAGTGAATCGTCTCATAATGAGGTGGAATCGTCACAATTGGTCATCTAAAATGGATTAATTTAAGGGTGAAGTTATATATATATATATATCGAAAATATTTCGATATATCGAAAATCCACGTTTGTATGTGTTTTCTGTAACTAGGCATGCAAACAATGAATTTTTTAATTTCCTGGGGAACAAGGCCATATAATCTGGGAACCAAGTAAGTGAAAGTTCTTTGTCCTATACTTTTTCTTGCTCTTGGTTTCACGAAATTCACGAAATAGTCGATATCATTTCTAGTTTCATAGATGTGTCATGAAGGTATCAATGTCAACTTTCCCCAGAATATACGCATTAAAATCTGATGAGCAAATAATTGCGATATAGGAAAAACATTGGATATGGTATACAGCTCTTCACTAGAAAAGGTGAGTGGTTTTCCATAAATAATTCTTAATACCCATTTTTGCAAAACTTCTACTTTTTTAATGTGGTGTTGGTACGCACCGCCCTTGCATATAATACCATAATTGATTTGTGATTTTATTAGTGGATAATCCAATATTTTTGAATGTGTAATATTTAAGTAGTTTCTCATATGTCTGAACTTGTGAAGCAAACCTCCCATTTTTCTGACCACTTTTTCGATATTCTTGTCCCATTTCGTGTTTTCATTTAAAAGAATTCCCAAATAATTAACACTTTTTGTAGTAGGTATCGGGCTTCCATCAGGGATATTGAGATTGCCCATATATTGTATGTTATTGCTATATGATGGGAATGGCATATACTTCGTTTTATGCATGTTTAAAGTTAGCGTATGAAAGCCATGTTTTAATTTTCACAAAGTCTTTTTCTACTTCTGATTTAAGCATTTGCCAGGAGTTATTGCTATATAGCACAGTGTAATCCGCGAAAAAATTATATTACCTTTTGTTCTCATCGATAAGAGACCGTTAATGTAGATCACGAAGAGAATTGGTCCCAAAACAGTACCCTGTGGAACCCCATACGTTACTTCTCGCAACTCGCTTTTATAGTTGTTAACACCCCAACGTCACAGCCAGATGTTGCCAGACTGTTCAAATTTTTGATATTAATAAGAATTGAGATACGGTTTCGGTATTTATTAAAAAAAAATTTGGTACTAAGAATTTCTTTCTTCCTGTGTTCAATGGTTAACCATCGATAGTAGAAATTTTATATTATTTCTACGTATTGACCGTGAAGCTTTCATTCTCTATGAGCTAACTATATAATTTATTCTCAAATTAGTGGATAGTGTGGTTTTGAACTCATGATTTCATTCTGAGTGAACTATTTCTGCAGCTACTTTTGCTGAGGACGTTGGGTAAAACACATATTTGGAGTTTAGTTATTTGGGATCATTCATTTATATACGTATTCTAGTAATGGTAATAGAATTAACTCCCAAATTCAATAATGTGCTAGTTTATAAAATGGATAAATCAGTATGTTTGAGAAAATATATATATTATATTTGGATATGAAAATACCATATCTAAATCAAGGAATAATAAGTTTGCAACAATTTGACAAACTTGATTTCTGACGATTTCTGTTTGTTGCTCATTGAATTCAGTAAAATTATAATACTTTCATGTTGTGTATATTAATTTCCCAATTATTAATTTAGTTCATTTATTTGGATTACTTGTTGTTATTTTCACAACAAAATGTGTTTTTGCAGGGTAAGCTAACATGATTTGTCCTGTATATTTGTATCTCCCAACATCGATATGTACACATTATAAATATTCCAATATTTTCATACAAAGTTTCCATCAAAATTCTGCATCGCTTACGCAAACATTTGTTCTGTCATAATATCTGAAATTCCAACATAAACAGAGCAGATCGATCAGTAGATGGTGAACATAGAAGTCGAGAAATGAATATCTTGCGCTGCTATCTGTAAACAAATACATCCCAAATGCACACAGCTGCGACAAACTTTGCAACCAAGTTGGTGTCGTTTGGGTGCATGTGAACGAAGTCATACAGTGGCGTGGAAATTTAATTTGAAAATTGATTACATTCTCAATTATATATTGTCCATTAAAATCCGAAAAGTGCTTCAGTTCATCATCGAATTGATGATCCAATTCAATTATATTCGATAAAACTATAATAAAATATTTTATATCACTGAAAACAACTACATAAACTATGAATAATAAAAATATTCATTCAACCAATTCCGAATAATGTAGACTTATACGCCGCTATTACATAATAGCTGATCAAAATGAAACAACAGGGTATATATGTAGCATGTTGGTGTTTGTTATTACACAAAAAGTAGATCAATAAATACAACCAACATATAATTTAAGATTATTCATGCGACAGAGTAAAGTATGACACCAAACCTTTAAAAACAAATATAAAATTTGAATGCCAACACAATAAACACGAACTTTTGAAGTGACTAGTTGCAGAAGAATAAGTAAAATATTTCAAATCATTTTATAAGACAAATTAATTCACTTCTTTCAGGTTTTCCACAAAAATTTGACAAACTTTTCATGGAAATTCAGTTACATTACTAATTAAGGATCTGGAATCTTTTGTATTTCCCCTATCATATTGTTTCCACATATCTGAAATTGAGTTCCTTATCCGCGTAATTAATGTCTTTCGAATTCTGTCAGGTTTTTTGAAATTTATCATATCCCAGAAGCACAACCTAGTAAATGAATTGAATTGGTTATAAGTGTGATATATAAATATAATTTTTTTGTACCAATCTAATATTGAAACTTTGAAACCAATTAAATTTTAAAACGACATTCTAATCCATGAAAACTGAAAAGAAATGTTACACAATCATAGGGTCATTTAGACATTATGCATAATATTATTGACAAAAACTTTGAATGAAACTTTTAAAACTGAAACAATAAATATTCAATCTAAATATTCAGAAAACAAACAAGTGATAACCAGAAAAACTCTGCTTACATAATATTATATAGTAGGGAGGTATAATTTCGCATATGAAATTACTTCAAAGCTAGAAAATTTAGGAAATATCGACGAAAACAAATTCCAAATGAGTAAACTTATATACATATATAATGAATTTTCTTATTAATTATATATAATTTGCAGATATAATTGCGTAAAGCATTCCTTGATTAAACGAATTACAGAATGTCACAGTATACTTCCGTTTTAATTAAGCGAAGTAACAAACTTGAAAGAGGATACTCGGAGGTATATTCACGAATCAAAATAATTGGTAAAGAGATATTTTTCTTTGAGATGAAGGTAAATCATAAGTCCCGTTTGCTCTAGGTAAATAACTCGCTTTTCTAGTTAGGAAACTCAATACTTCAGAGTTGGAAAAAACGAACAAGAAATAGAGAAATAAATGAATCTCCTCTAGCACCAATAAATAACGATATTCGCAGGAAGTTGTCAGATTTATATAAGACCTCCGGAAACTCTCATCGTTTCGCGAAAAAACAAAGAAACCGTGAAAGTTTCCTTCCATAATCAATGATAAACGATAAATGTTTGTGGATTATATAAAGTTATATAGAGACAAGAGAAAAATATAATTTACGAGCGACTGGTGTGTTTATCGTCGAAAATTTTGAGGTTCAAAGTTCAGTCTGATAGTTAGGAATTTTGATGTAACAATTGTTCGAAATCTTCGTTTCATACAAATGTTCAAATAATGTTGAAATCGTTGAGAAACTGAAAATACTTAATGAAACAAATAATATTTCCGCGATCTGTGGAATGATGTTTTGTTTCATTCAATGAACTTACATATGCCATTCACAGCTCAGATCCTCAATTTGGGTACTTGTGATTATATAAATTCAACAAAAACTCTGAGATACATTGAAATAAGTATTCATTACTTCTTGTTAGGACAATATTTTAATCTAAAGTTTCGAATTCAAACCTCGAGAACCAATTACTATAGAATGTATTGAGAGAATGTGATTTTACTATCAGCAATGCTACTAAGTTGGCAACTTCCGCTAAAAGGTGAAGATAATACCTTCCCAAATAGTCGTTTTTATATCACCTGGATTTCACATGATATTTAAATGAAACATGCACAAAAAATGGAGTTCAAATTGTAGCTTCGACGCCTAGGTTTTCATTGAAATTCGTTGATGTCTTGTGGGGACTTTTCAAGACAAATATTTCAAGCCAAACGATCAACATTCTGAAAACGCTAATTTGTCAACAGACATCATACGGGTCATCTCGGAGAATACTTTGAAAATAGACTTTCAAACTCGAGAAAATTCTGATTCGACTCAGAATTGACTCGAGTCAAATTCCAGAATTGTCACCCGACTCGAGCCAGATTTCTTCTATGCAGCCGACGATATTTCGATGAGGAAATTCTCCAGAAATACTATCAATAAGTTGAAACGTTGATGCAGCATAACCGTGTGAATATAACACCGAAGTAAATGCACAAACAATTGTTAAAATGAATAATTCATCCATATAAAGAAATAGATTAAAACATTAAACCAATCAAGCAGGATCTTCGTAGGTTTTACAGTATGAAACTCAAATACTGTAATAGTTTTTTCCTGAAGAATTCGAAGATACATGATGACTTATAATTCAAATAAAACTAAGTAGTTTTCTGATTTTCACTCTAATTAATTTCAACATGACAAAATTGTTTCGCCAACACAGTGCCTTCATCAGATGTTGATGATAAACTCTTTAGTTTATCATGTTTATCAGTATCAGATGTTCAGTTTATCATCAACATCTGTTGAAGCCTCTGGGGTTGGAGAAACAATATTGTCATGTTTGAAATTCATCAGAGTGAAAATCAGAAAAGTACTTAGTTTAACTTAAATTATGTATTTAGATTTTCATCAAGTATCGGCCCAATCCATTAATGATAAGATGATTTGATTATTGAAGATGAAAAAACGATATCATCCTATTGTTTTATTATGTCATGGTTTCGAAATGGAAATGAACTCAATATCAAACGACCTCAAATTTCAAAATACTTCAGTGTGAAAAAATATTTCACAATTGGAAAAACTTGGGGTGAAAAATGGCTTAACACTGCAGTACTACACATATAAGGCAAAATCACGACAATTTTTTATCATATTGAATTCACAATGATCTAATAAAAAATATAAAGAATATTTTTCCTCAATAATTTTATTTGTATCATTAGATATGCAACTTTGCATATTTCATTTTTATCCAATGGTTCACTTGAAGTAAACTTATTTTAGAACGGAGAAACTAATAATTATCTCAGGAATTAATAAAGAATAATTGAAATATTTATGACATAACATTCTGAACGTCTTAAATAAAATCAAGGACCATTTCATTACGATCAAATTGCTAATGAGGTGCAGTTTGTCGTAAATTAAAACCAATGATGCCTGAAGAACACATCCCGCCTGAAACGTCACACTAAAACTATTTAAGAAATTGATTGTTGATGATCATCCTTTGACTATCACATTTCATAGAATTATCCCTATATAAATCAATTTGTCATTTTGCCTTCCAAGTAGTCTTACAAGGTACTCGCCCCTGGATTATATTTTCAGACTATGGATCAACTGTGTCACTGTCATCTACAGACCCCCGGCTGCGATTTCACCCTCAACGCTTTGCATAACGAACCCCATGTTTTAGACATTTTAAATGAGAGGGAAAACACGGTTAGTTCGTACTACCGGGAATGGAAACAGGAAAACGAATCGGGATGGATCATCTGGAGCTTGAAATGCGGTGTTGCCGAGCGTAGAAAAATGTACTACATTCAAATAGAGGCATTGCGATTTTGATTGATATAGAGGGTGTTTTTTTTTAGAGGTATAGAACTTTAAATTGCAATAAAACAACGATGGATCAGTTGATTGACAAGCATTTTTTTTATTCGAAAGATAATCTTGTGGCATTATATTTTAAATATGATTTCTGGCATATGACCGACACGGCTAGCTCGGATGTAGTCCAATCTGGACGTCTAATTTTCGATGACTTTTTCCAACATTTTTGGCCGTATATCGGCAAAAACACGACGAATATTGTCTTCGAAATGATCAAGCGTTTGTGACTTATTCGCATAGACCGATGACTTTACATAGCCCCACAGAAAGTAGTCTAGCGGTGTTAAATCACAAGAACTTGGAGGTCAATTGACAGGTCCAAAACGTGAAATTAGGCGGTCACCAAACGTGTCTTTCAATAAATCGACTGTGGCACGAGCTGTGTGACATGTTGCGCCGTCTCCACAGCTCCTGGACATGATGGTTGTTCAATTCAGGAATGAAAAAGTTAGTAATCATGGCTCTATAACGATCACCATTGACTGTAACGTTCTGGCCATCATCGTTTTTGAAGAAGTACGGACCAATGATTCCACCAGCCCATAAAGCTCACCAAACAGTCAGTTTTTCTGGATGTAACGGTGTTTTGACACACACTTGAGGATTATCTTCACTCCAAATGCGGCAGTTTTGTTTGTTGACGTAGCCATTCAACCAGAAGTGCGCTTCATTTTGTCACGATAAAATGGACGTTGTGCGCGATACGTATTCCGCACAGAACCATTATTTTCGAAATAAAATTGCAGTATTTGCAAGCGTTGTTCAGGCGTGAGTCTATTCATGATGAATTGCCAAACCAAACTGAGAATAAATCACTTCTCAGCTGTTAAATCGGTCGCCATCTTCAACAGTAATGCCAACTTAAAATTCTATACTTCTAAAAAGAACACCCGTTAGTAACAACTCTATCTCGCGTGTACGTGAAATAATGAACTTAGGAACCACGGTTAATACATAATTGAAACAAATATGAGGCTTGGATTAAGATATATTCATCACATATACAAGTAGAGATCACCGAATTCTGATTATAGAATTGCCTAGATATCTCTTCTAAATAATAAATAGATGAAATATAAAGTTTTACTAGGTGTAGGTACTTATATTTTTCCAATTGTTGTAGTACATTGGAAAGAATTTCGACGATTCTGTGTTTTATTTCGACCGCAAATTCTTTCCTGAACATGAAAGTTAAGCATATATTTAAGAAGTGTGGAAGTTAGAAGAGTGGAATGACAATGAGAAAATTTTTGTTAGGAATGTTTCAACCTACTCCTTTCTATTCGGAAGATCTGAAAAAAATTTGTAGCAATCTATAAAAAAATAATTAATATTGGACGTGTATACATGAATAAGAAAAATACGATAACGCAGTATTTTTTTTGCTCTGACAACGTCGCATACAGTAAGGATAACCGAATGGCATAGATCATCTGGGGCGATGTGTGTGGCTGCTGATTCGGAGTGACGGCTGCGTGTCCCACTAATTGCCGCGTCTCTTGTTTCCGCTGAAATATGCGAGAGGCAGGATGTAAAAATGCGCACAGGAATTCCAGGTATTTTCTGATGAGCTGGGAATCAGGTAGGAGCAATGAAGAACTAATTGACACGCACATATATGGTTTGAACTATAAGGGAAATGCGTCAATCTGTGTCAAATTTCTTCAAAGTACGAAATGGTATAGGAAATTATATTGTTACTTGTCATAACCTACTAGCTTACAGTGTTGACACGTTATAGAATTTTCTGCAAATTTGACACTGAATGTTTCTTAATTAAACATGTCTTTTGCTCGCTACAATAATTTTATTCATTTTGATTCAAACGTATACCTATAGTAAAAAATTTATAAATGTATCGAATTCTGGGATTTGAGAGTAACCATTGACACAAAATTAAATTTTACTACTCAAGTGAATAACCTATTACGTTCTCACAAAACATAAGGTTTTGTTTTTAAGAATTTCTGTCATTCTGTTATTAACAATTGGCTGTCTCAATTTGAATCAACTATGCCTTTCTGTTCCTCCAGGATATCTGTCGTAAAACAGAAATTTTCTGATATTTAATAGTGTTGGCGTTTACTTGATGTGAATCCATTATTATTGAATATAAACTTAAATTCAAACACTTGAACTTATGCTTTACACTTTATTGCCTACATAGCATGACGCGTTACGTCGTTACAAACGCAAAAGAAGTCGTTTGTAACGACGAAACGCGTCATGCTATGTAGTCAATAAAGTGTAAATCATAAGTTCAAGTGTTTAAATTTAAGTTTATATTCAATTAGATTTTCTGAAATATTTATGGTTTTTTTCTGATGGAGTTTATCTAAAATGAAGTATATCTCATGAGTTACTTATTAACGAATTCAACGTTTCATTAAGCTGAAACTAATATTTTTCTCAACTACATAAAATTTGTAGTTGAGACACATGAGTAGTTGAGACAATGCCAATGACACCATCTTCGTGGTGTCATTGGCATATGTGCATGTGGGCTTAGTGACATCAGGCGTGCTCTGGTCTGACTGTTTTTGGATAGAAGTTTTTCTGATATGAACTCTTTGTGTTCCTTTGTGAATAAGCCTTAATTCTATTTGATTTACAAAGCTACATCGCTTCTATCAATTTTTACTCTGTAATTGGGTAGAGTTTTTGAGTTTCAACTCAATTTCAAAATCAAAAAAACAAAAGAGATGAATGGAAATGAATGAAAAGGGAAACCGCCAGTACAACCTTCAGGTGAATTATTGACAATCCGGTATTACATACTTCGTATTAAATTTATCTAAATTCTCTTCCTGAACATGACAAGCTGAATATATTTCTTCTGTTCATCTTTCATTGAAATTGTAATTTCATTCGAATTGAAATTAAAATATTTACATGATTCAAGGAAAAATTCAAGGAAATAAAACGTCGAATAAAATCAATTTTGAAATATTAATGAATATAAAAGTTGACAAAACAAAGTAAGCACTTATTTAGAGAAATTCCAATTCCCAATTTTCCAGACAAAGTTCAATTTCCCATTTTTTCGTTGAATCGATGAATGAAAACCTCAAGAGAGGAGCGTCAATTCCCAGCTGTCGTGGCGAGAGAAAGGGTGGAAATAAAGAAATGAAGAGAACGAGAAAAAAACAGACATCCAGTGGGGAGTTATAAAGTGTTCAATTCGCGCATTATATTTATCGATAAAATTTCGAACATTTTTATTAAGGGCGCAAGAATTTTATTTAGAAAGATTGGAGTTGTTTTGACAGCTCGCGAATTCTCTTCGCGCTTGCCAACTTTATCGTCCTTCCATAGCCTTCTGAGGTGTCTACGGCAAAAGTTTCATTTTAATGCCTCACTTTCCCGCGTCTTTCCTGAATTATTGCGCACCCAAGTTTTCAACTTGGCTGTGGGACCTTATTCGCCAGCGTGTGAAAAAAATTTACCGTTTTCATTTCGAAGAATATGAGAATATGGACAGATGACGCAACTAGAATATACCAAAAAGAAGAAATTTATAATGCAAACATATTTTCATTAAACGTTCCTTTCAACTGAAAAATGATGATAAAATATTTGATTTACGGTTATTTATAAACAAGAAACTATAAAACTGGATATACATGGGTTATTTTAACGATGAATCAAATTTCATATTTTATAATAACTGAGGAGGCCGATATTTAAAGCTATGAAGTTAGCTATGAATTTCCTCAAATTTCTCGATTTTTGTCAGTTGATAATCTATTGCAAACTGGAGAGAAAAATGGAAAAAATGAGATGATTGTAGCGGTTGAATATAAAATATATATTCATGATTTGAGATCTATTGAGAAATTTATCGAGCAAATTTCAACAACGGGCAAATACTTCAAGAACTGAAAACAAAATTACAATTTTCATTTGGAAGTATATTGTATTCACTATATAGACGACAGCTGGAAAAAATCGAACAAAAAAAGTTAATTTAGGTAAATTTTAAAACGTTGAATGGTATTTGCGTTTATTTGATGTAAATCGATTATAATTAAACATAAAATGAAATTCAAACAATTTTGATTTACACTTTTACTGAAAACATAGAATGACGCGTTTCGTCGTTATAAACGACTTCTTCTCCGTAATATCTATTAGCGTCTGAAGAAGTCGTTTATAACGACGAAACTCGTCATTCCATGTATTCAATAAAAGTGTAAATCAAAAAATCAAGTGTTAGAATTTTATCTTATATTAAATTTTTATCTTATACTCAAATTTTGAACTTACCAGTTAGAGAGACTGTAATAAAAGTGAAACCTGAAAACTCAAAACGCTAGTATTAAAATACATATTTGAGTATAAAAATTTGAAATTTAGTGATTTTCAAGTTGAAATTATCAACATTGATTCAGTTTTTACATATATTGTCATTTCAAGCAAGAACTTTATGCAAGTTCATATCGTTTTTTATCATTCAAATATATTACCGGCTGATATTACGGGCTTATTTTCTAAAAAAAATGACAAAATATAAATACAATTTTATTGAAATAACAGTTCAATAAAACAGTAATAATATAAGATCTTATTTATGGACAGTATTTGTATCTACATAAATTTTTCGATGTGCTTGATTTTTAATATTATTTTCATTGGTGTCATTTAATTATTGACATCATTAATTTCAAAAATACTTCAACTTTTTTAATTTTAAATGGTTTCGTTGTGTTCTGAAAATGATACTTATTATCTATATGTATTATATATATTAAATATATATATATATATATATATATATATATATATATATATATATATATATATATATTTATATATATATATATATATATATATATATATATATATATATATATATATATATATATATTTATATATATATATATATATATATATATATATATATATATATATATATATATATATATATATATGGGTTATGGTAACTGGAGTAAGAAATGAAAATTTTTTATTAAAATCAATCTGGGTACAAATAGCTGCATTTCAGCGTCAATTCAAAATGCATTCACGCGTACAGCACATGGCGCATCATGTCGGTGACGCGAACCCAGAAGATTTTCCCCTAGCAAAAAGTGCCAAACGGAGCTGAAGAAGTTTTCACTTCAAAAAGATATCATGCAGATATATTCACTTCATTCGAAATTGAATTCATTATAACCCTTCGATTCAAAAGCTGATGGATAAATATACGAATAAGTGATTTCCATTAAGAAGAAACTTGAGACATGAACCCACAAGGGTTAGTTAGATGGGGAATTAACTTCGATAATTTCACGGTTTACTCAATACTCCAGTGGCACAAACGCGTTACCACTTCATTGAAAACAATTCAAGTAGAATTGCAAAGCGTGACGTTTTGTGCAAAAATTTTTTCATCTATTTAAAACCGACAAATTGAAAAACTATGAAGAAGAGAAGCGAATGAAATGTTATTAACTGCTTAATGGTATACATCAAGTTTTTCAGATCTATCAAGGGATTTATCGAAAGAATCTCTGCAGTTTGTTAATAATTTCAACAAAATACCTCCATTGAAGCAATTCAACTGCTTTTTTAAAAATAGATTGAGACAAAACATTACCTACATCTTCTCAGGCCCTCAGAATATTTCTTTCTATCTTGAAAATAACTTGAAAGCATTATTTCAATATTTCACTTGATTATAAGCAACCAGTATTTTATTGTCTGATATAACTAATTTTGATGAAATTTTGAACTTTACCAAAATAACTTGAATTATTCTTTAAAAAAGACTATCCAAAATTATGTATTAAATTTTTAAATGATGCCTAGTTGAAAAATGAGTACTTTAAATTCTATTAACAATTCAAATTCAATTAAAAATTGAAAAGAAATAGTTATTATATATTATATATATATTAAAATAAATTAAACTCTTGGCTTAATGTTTCACGATTTATTTAACAATATGTATAGTCAACATGTTTCGAGCGTTAGCTCATTTTCAAGACTAAACTACTATAAGAGATGTACAACAAATTTATATCTACAAAATGGATTTGAGTAGGGAGGATAGTTGAAAATCTAATTGTTCATTTACAATTTCTTCTTTTCTCTTCCAAGAACTGCTAATTTCAATTGCTTCCAGAAGGTCTAAACGTTTACCTTTATTACCTGAGTGTAGGCATTTAGTTTTATCATAATCTATGAAGTGATTAGAGCTAATACAATGTTCTGAGAATCCAGTTTTATTAACATTGTACAAAATCGACCTTTTATGTTCATCAACCCGAGTTTTTATTCTTCTACCTGTTTGGCCGATATAAAATGCTGGACATTCATTACAAAAAATCTTATAAATACCGCTTTTGTCTTCAACATTTGTCTTTTCTTTATTATTCACTAAAAGTGACTTAATATTCCTTTTGTTTGTACAAATGGTTTTAATTTCTCTCTTCTTTAATCTTTCGCAAATTTTTTCACTCAGATGAGGTATGAAATTAATAAAATGATATTTTTGTTCGTTTTTAATAATTTTAGATGGATAAATTGAATCTAAAAGAATTTTTTTTTCTTATAAGATTATCTATTATATTTTCGTCGTAACCGTTATTTTTCGCTAAAAGTTTCAAAGTTTTCACTTCTTTGTTGAAATTTTCTTCGGAAAGCGGGATAGTCGTGAGTCTATGTATAAAAGAATAAAAAGAGCTGAGTTTAATGTTGAGCGGTTGACTGCTATCTTTAGGAATTAGGGTATCTGTGCATGTAGGTTTTCTGTATATATCAAACGTTAGAGAAAAAAAAAAAAAAAGAAAAAAAAAGAATTCAATCTCATTTATTATATATATATATATATATATATATATATATATATATATATATATATATATATATATATTATATATGTATATATATATATATATATATATATATATATATATATATATATATATATATATATATATATATATATATATATATATATATATATATATATATATATATATATATATTATATATGGTGCGACTGACGAGTTCCTTGCAGAACGAAACATATATGTCTCGCACTTCCATCAAGTGTGGCATCGATTTCAATATTTCTCTAACATTCATCCCTTGAAGGATAATGGAGACACCACATCGTACATGTTCACATATCTAGCTCTACTATAACATTCTCTTGATTAATTTCAATTTTTCAAATGATTGTTCTAGTGTTCATTTTCTTAAATATTTCATTCAGTGCCATAAGCACAAAAAAATTTCATTTCCTTAAAAATATCGCCGAATAGGCCCCTGAAATACGGGAATAAACGCTAGCGTACTACTAACGCAACCTATTGACATTTAAAAACATCGTTCGATGATATTTGTCAAATAGACGTTGCAATTTAGTAGATACCTACGGGTATAGAAGATATGTGAAATTTCGATGCTTGGTGACTCTGTAATCTGATAGAGATGTTTTCTACTGATTTCTATAGATGGAATTGTAGAGTATTCATTACTCTACAATCTTTCACTTGAAGTCACAAGAAGATGCTTGGAGGTTGAAATCGTTGCCTCACTTCGATGGACGTGGTGCGACTGACGAGTTCCTTGCAGAACGAAACATATATGTCTCGCACTTCCATCAAGTGTGGCATCGATTTCAATATTTCTCTAACATTCATCCCTTGAAGGATAATGGAGACATCACATCGTACATGTTCACATATCTAGCTCTACTATAACATTCTCTTGATTAATTTCAATTTTTCAAATGATTGTTCTAGTGTTCATTTTCTTATATATATATATATATATATATATATATATATATATATATATATATATATATATATATATATATATATATATATATATATATATATATATATATATATATATATATATATATATATATATATACTTCGATGAGATAAAACAAGTAAATATTGAACTTTTCTCATCGAATAAAATAAATAGGGAAAAACCATACAATATTTAAAACATTCGTCCAAATTGAAATCGTGATTAACAGAGAAAGACATTTAGATGCATGAACCAAATTATATTTAGACTGAATTATGGCATTTATAAATGATATTATTCAGATTCTCAGATCAAAGCAGTTTCACAGAAAAATTTTGAAGAAATAACATATCAAATCGTTTGAACCTCTAAATCACCGGGTTCAAAAGACAAGCGTCTAATTGGGACTTTTTCTAGACATTTCCTGCGTTCGAGCAATTCAAATTGCTAGCGTACTAAAACTGACTGTAATTGACTGGTCTCGACCGTCTGACACCCTACGAACGGGGTTTCTGGTGAAATTGTCCAACTAATTAAAAGTGGCCGACAAGGCCCGAACCCTTTCGCTCTCCAATTTTATTCCTTCACGGCTAATTAGGTAAAGGCCGAGGCCGTTACTGCAGTACGGCGACGTTTGTCCGAAAGTTCATAGTCGCAAGTATCAATTAAACGACGGTAATGACGTCAGGAGTTAGGTTTCAGTCCTGGGAAGTTCGACTTCCGTCGCTTTCAACTCGGCTGCGTGAAGAGCCTTGGAGGTCTCAGGCTTCGGTAGATAGGAAGCGAAGAAACGAAGCGGAAACCGAAAAAATATATTGTGCTATCTGTTTTCCCCAGAATGTGATCGGGTGTAGAATGTTGCAAAAACTCAATAGGAAGTTCAGTCCTGGAATATTGTAAGAACACTTTATTGAATATGCCAATACACTGACGTCGTTATCTACTTTACAACGTACAAAAACACATTAGTAACCGAAACGTCGTTTAAATTCAATTCATGAAATACCTGGTAGCAGTTAGATAAAAATTCATGTTCAATAATAATTTACGAATGACGAAATAAGACTCTGTTACAATTTTCCTTAGAGTTTTTGGGATTCAAAAAGGTAAAAAGTGAAATAAAACCAAGAACACAGTGGTAATAGTAATATTATAGATAACAATAATGAGAACGAAGGTGAGCTTACAAGTTTTCATCAATTTAACAACGAAAAGCTGCAGAGTTGGATGGAAAAACCTTTGCACAGGAGCCACATTATTGAAATCACGAAAGAAAATGTTGAAAAAGAAACGCCGAAGTTGGTTGGTCTCAGGCAGAATTTTTCTGGAAACTGAAGGCACACTCCTAGATATTTAAGACTAGGTTATTCCAACCCGTAATTACCTCAAACACATCGTTTAAGACCCAACAGTGATGGATGACAGATGCAGATACCAAACAAGAGAAACTATTCAGAATATGACAGGGGATGTTAGATAATAATACTAATAATAATAATAATAATGGATAATAATAATTATCATAATAATAATGATAATGATAATAATAATAAATTGTCTTCATTTCCAAATAGAGACATAAAAAAGGCGAAGTCTAGCTAAAACCTACTCAACTTAACCTTTTTATATTGAAATCAGCAGAATTAAGCGAGAATTAATAACAGAAGCAAGATATTCAAAAGGAAGAAAACATTATATGTAAAAAAAAAATAATTCAGTGAATAAAAATAAAATAACAAGGTAAGTTAATTTCAAACAAGAAATAATGATAAGAACAGATAACGCAAGAGTACAACATTCAATTCTGATTACCGAGAACAAATGACTCATACATCCGCTTAAACCTAGCCAAGCTACCCCCTTTAACGTCCAACGAAATGAAGTTGTATACTTGTACAGCATTGAACGAGAAACATTTACGGAGGCATGGTAAAAACGCGTCCAAGCAAGGGTGTAGGGATGTCTTAAATAGCGGATGTGCATTGCGTCTCTATAAACCAACTTATTTCTGAGGTAAGGAGGAGAACAAGATGACAGAATACGAAAAACGGCTGATCCCAAATGATAACGGAATAGATTTTCCAACTTCAACCAAGCAAGTTCCCTGATATAAGACGACACTCTTGTATATTTACGCAGTCCATATATGAACCTACAACAAGAATTAATAATCTTTTGCAACCTACTCGTAGTGAGTGAGTAGAGGCAAAGGTAATAGTGGATCAAACCATAATTCACAATTGACAAAACAAGGCTTTCACAGAGCTTTTTTCTCAGAGCCAAGCTTAAGTAGTGTCGGGGTCTGTAAAGTTGTCTAAGAACCAAATATGATTTTCTTATCAACAAACCCACATGCTCCTCGAAAAAAAGACGGCAATCGAAGATTATTCCGAAAATTTTAGCATTTCTTGCACCACTGATAGGCTCATTCCCAATAGATAAGTTCAAGTCCAGGTGAATGTGGATACCCGAACTGAAGACAAAGTTATTACACTTAGATGGATTCAGTCTTAAATTATGGCTATCATAGAAACTCTTTAAGGCGGATAAGTCTTCGTTAATATGCTGAGAAGCTTCATCAATCTGATCAGGACTGAAAGAATAGAAGAGCTGAGTATCATTAGCAAAGAGATGGATCTCGGTGTGCTTGATGGAACAAGAAATATCGGCCACATAAATGAGGTACAAAAGAGGGCTTAACACAGACCCTCTGTGTTAGAAATATTCGCAGCTACCGAATACAAAAAAAGACATGACGCCGTACCAAAGCTTCCTGGGCATCACGAGTAAGTATTAAAATTACATCTTCTACACAAGTATAAGATACTTTACTACACACACTTTCCGGAATAAGTTTTGGAGAATGAACAGTTTACATTCCACTGGAAATGCACTCTCTTCACTAATCAAACAAATCCCCACAATAAGCCTGACCTCTACCTGGTTGACGAAAGAGCGAGTGACTACTTATATCGACGTGGCCATTCCAAATACAAGCAACTCAGTTGCGAAGAGTGTCGATAAAATATCTGAATATCAAGATCATGAAGGTCAGGTGCATAGACAGTAGCAATGAACACCGTCAAGGCTCTGTTCAATCGCTGGTATAAACACAAAAAATTCATGTTCAACATCAGAAAGCTAGGATCCGAGAAAAATCTACAAGGAATTATAAAAATCAGTGTTACTTGCCACACCAAGGACTGTCAGAAAGTTTCTGTGAAAGTTTAAGTGAAAGTTCCACTCTGACGAATTGTGAAAGCCATAAGGCATGATGTCTGGATAACAATAAAGGCCTTCATCGACTCGAAGTACCAAATATTGCATTTTAGCAAATACTGTTGGTGTGTTTTTCTTCAGCAGGAAGAAGCTACAACAATTTTCCAGCTATCTGTTCAGCTAAGTTAGGAACTCATCTTCTTCAACTCAAGACTCTACATTCACCTGCCCCTTGACATCAGGGAGGCGAAGAGCACGGTGTGTTTCAAACAGAAGTTGAGGAGGTATATATTGACGAACATGTTTTATTCTTCAGAAGAGTATCTTCCTAGTGTTTCTTAAATTCATTATTTGTGATTTGTAAATATCTGACGCTTTCCACACATTTTAAATGTATGCATAATGGAAATCAATTATTTGATTGATTGATTGATAACTTGCAGCATTATTTCCACTCATGTTAATGATGAAGTAATGTCCATTGCTACCAATACAACTATTGTCGTATGTTTCTGTAAGAAAGTTACTGGAAAGCACACTAAATTGAACGGCCATAAAGATCGAAAAGAACTGTAGAAGTCTTGATCCAGAAAGCAATCCATGTATAAAACCTATCAAAAACAAGAAATAAGGAATAATGTTGAGAACAAGAAATATTTTCGAAAACAAGGAATGTCCTATATATATTCCGTTATATTTTTTCAGAAACTTAACGTCGTTTGCCACTTGTCTAGGGAACATTCAAAACATAAATTCTATAGAACGAGTCATAGAGTTGTCGTCGATAACCTAAATTTGGTGAGGTTAATCTGGTCCATGTACCTGAGAGGTACAAGAGTTTGAAAAAATTCGTTATTATCAAATTCAATAAAACTGTCAGAACACAATTACTTTCATATTATGTTATTTTCAGGGCATTGTGTGATGGAAGGTAAAGGAACGGCTGAAGATTTAGAACTGCAGGGTCCAAGATGCGACTACATAAATCAGTGACATAAAGATGGAAATATTCAGTAACGAAAAAAACAGAACGAAAAGTCATTTAATATCATTTTTCTAAGCTCGAAGAGAATTCTTGAATTTCCTAGTTCTAATTCATCATCAACACAAAGACCAACATGTGACATATGTCAAGAAGATGACAATACACCGAATTTCCTTCTAAGCAAAAACTTAACAAAACAACATGATGAAACTCAATAGTTATACTTTTTTCTCGAATACCTAATTTATAATTAACTAACAGGCATTTAATTGTGGCACGTGAATCCAACGCTCCAAGTTATTTATATCGGTTCCATTACTTCGCTTTTAAATGGATCCTTGATTTTACACGGCATCTTAAAATTCTTCACCGAATGTCTTTCTTATAGCTTCGAACTCTCTTCGGTCGTAAATTGATGACAATCAGAGTGGCATCAACGTCTCCAGTCTCAACAATTAATCATATAATAATGGGGCGGCGATTCCTACAAATCCCAGGATGCTGTTAGCTTTATGGTACAATGTTACATGTGGTACTATAATGGTTGATCGCCTACGCAGAACAACCCATTCTGTCATGGCTAAATACTAGTTTTTAATGTGACTATAGACGGTGGACAAAGAATGACTTCGATTATGCGCAAGCAATAGGTATAATAAATATATATATATATAAATTTATTCATTTACACTTATAATTATGTCAGAATTGTTGAGTCTGTTGAATTGCCTTTTTCGGGGTAGCTATAAAATGACTGCACAATTTAATTTTGAAGGAAAATGTAGGTAATGAAACATTTAAATTCAAATTCCGTTAAATTCAAATTCTTGTCAATATAATACTCAATTAAATCGACAAGAATTTGACCAATAACCAATTCGAAGCAAACAACACATTTGAATTGATTTGAATTCAGAAAATTTAATTTATTGTTTACTTTTCGCTGCAAATTACGTTTCCAGAGCGAATGCTTGTACGTTATTTTTCCTCTGATATATAAAAAACCAAAAAGTAGGAGAGTCCGTGAGGGCTAGATATTCACCCACCTCATAACCAGATGAGAAGTATTTTTCATGAAATATTAATGATTTATTAAAACGCCTTAGGTATGTTGCCTATTGAAAAGTATTCATTTTTATTTCAATTAATTTCAATCAATTTTTTATATTTCGAACATTTACTAAATGTATACTTCATGTACTGAATATACTGACAGTATAGATAGTGTTGAATGTTCTTAAACATCATCTCTCGAAAAATAGCACAGCTCTAAAAAACTATTGAACTAGGAAAATATAATAAAAAATAAGGGATGTTGAGTATTGTGCTACAATAAGGTAAAAAAGATCAATAAATAGAAATGAACACAAATTCAGAATTATTATACTAAAGCTGCTTCCATCTATTATTGTTCTAGCAAATAAATGACTCCAGCATTATTTATATTGATTCTCACAAAGTGAAAATATTTCATGCAACTCCACCAAAGAATTCTTCCTATCCTCCTATTTTGAATACTAGTATTTCAGTAATTATCTAAACGTTTCTCCGAAATTAATCCTAAATACAGATTAGGATGGTTGATACTGAACGTGGTGAATCTCATTTGGCTGTCTCAAGACGGCTTAAAGAAACGTCGCCGAGATAAAGAATGCCTATAAAAAGAGAGTCGGGGCGTCCAATGCACTTGTAAGATCAGAAAAAATGAAATCCCCAGTTAAGAATGCAGATAAAAGTTGAGTGATGATGAAATTATACCGCGTGATTGAAATTTTAGAGATAATCCGGCTTTGTTAGTCCAGTACGGTAGTTTCTCATGCGTCAGAATATTTTATCGAAGAGAAATATGTATTTGAAAGACCAATTTCTTGTAGGTGCATCTCATTGTAAGATAAGACGGTTTTTATCAGCTTTGACGATGAAGAAGAATTCATATTAAGGAGTTTCTTATAACTGAAAGTTAATATGATGGTTTGAAATTCCAACTAATTATATTTTTTCTAACTGGTGACATTGAAAATGCTTTCAACATTTGAAAATGACAAGTGCTACTAAATACAGAATATTATTACGATATAACAAGTTATTTATTTCCTCTTCACAAAAACAGCTTTATAAGATGAAAATTACAGATAAAAACTGTATTATTATTGAATGACCAAGTACTACTTATTACTTGGATCAGTTTTATGTTTTGGCAAGCAGTTATTCTTATTATACAAGCTAAATATTCTGGGTTGATTTAGAAATATGTGTTTTGTAATTGCACGAAAGTTTAATTATCTTCTCCCTTCTAGGAACGTGTTTGTAGTATTCTTTTGAGTAATAAAATATGAAACTTAACAAATATGTTGATCGATAACCAACTTCTTTCAAAACAGGATTGAAGTATTCATGTTAACTCACACCATTCATTTGATTGCAAATTTTCATTCGATTATTATTTCATTCAGTTATTTTTTTTTTTGTATATCTTATATGTCTGAAATTTCACTAAGAATCATTCTATCTAGTACTTGGTGTTTACTCAAGATAATTTCCTGATTTTCTTCTTTCAATCCTCAGTTATACCTACTGAAAGAGATAATCTCAATAAACTATTCCTATTCCTATTTCAATCTTTTAACATATAAGTTCTGAATCAATCGTTTTGTGACATTGTCAAACAAGACTGTTAATATCTAAATTTAGCAGCCTTAAATTTTAATGTAAAACCCAACTGTTATCTTGAAAGAAGACGTTTTGACTGAATAGTCAAAACGTCTTCTTTTTCACAATTCATAAAATACCTGCTCTTCTCAAGATCACGTGTGATATTAAATTGAAAGAGATATTATGGCAACTGAGATCGTATGAAGATTAAGTGTCAATGTTTCTTATTGTATGTAACGTTACAACAACATAAAATAATTCAGTTACATATAATTCGTTAATCGCAAGATTGTTTTAAACAAGATATGAATTTTTTCGAATTTGGAGTTTTGCATTCAAGGCGATTCAAATAATCTAAGAGATTGCAGCGATTCAGTCACTTTTTCGTTGCCTAACATCTTTCTCAATCATCAATTGATAAGATTCAAGTAATTCAATAATACTTTATTCATTCAAAATATCGAAAACTTCTACATATCAGGAGAAAGTACATGAATAAATATATTTATCCGATGGTAACCCATATATACGATGCACCTGTTTCGGTAAAATGTATTAGTGACCACCATACACTTACACCTACACCAAAGCACCGCATAAGGCCATTTTCGAATTGATTTTACACTCTCAATTATTTATACAGCTACGCTGACATTACAGCAATATTCTTGTTGTCTTAACAGAAACATTTTCAAACTATTTTTTGGTATATTATCATCATGAATTTCTTTAATATCGATTGGAATACAATGCTGCACCCTGTGACTCGAAAATACTGAAGATCTTTGACAGATTCATTTAAACATTCTCGGAAAAATGCAGAACAGTCGCTGCATTGTACCAAAAATATTAGCTGGAAGTATTCACAGTTCTTGATGAGAACTTCAAAAAAACTGTGAATAAAATAAATTACAAATTAAACAAATTACAACCTTTGGTTTGCCAAGGTTGTATTTTGTCTCCGCTACTATTCAACGTATATACTGAGATGATTTTTCAGAAGGCGCTGGACAGTCATCAAAAAGGTAGAGAAATAAACGGAATCCCAATAAACAATATACGTTATGCTGATGACACTGCCATCTTAACAAACGATTTGGAAGATCTACAGCAATTTCTAAACGAAATTAATACGATAGGTAAGGAATATGGATTCAAAATCAACACCGAAAAGACAAAATTTATGATCATCAGCAGAGAACAGCATAATCAGGCCCAAATAATGATTGAGGATAAACCCATAGAAAGGGTCAATAAGTTCAAGTACCTTGGTTGTAGCATTAATGACAAATTGGATAGCGATATGGAAATAAAAATACGGACGGCGATGGCAAAAACTACATTCATTAAATTTCAAAGATATCTATGTCGAAGAGAAGTATCATTAGACATAAGACTTCGTATTGTAAAATGCTTTATTTTAAAATCCAAGAACCGTATACAGGCTTCTGAGATGTGGACAATCCGCAGGTTATTAAAGATTCCTTGGGTGGACCGAATAACGAATGAGGAAGTACTTAGAAGAGCCGGAGTCGAGCGTGTGTTATTAAAAAATATAAAGCAACGCAAGATCTCTTATTTGGGCCACATACTCCGAGGCAATAAATATGAGATCCTAAGACTAATATTAATGGGTAAAATAGAAGCTAGAAGAGGTCCAGACCGAAAACGGCATTCATTGTTGTGCGATATAAAGAACTGGTGTGGAGTGAAAAACGTTGATGATATATTCGCAATAGCTACGGAGGGGCAATTACGTATTATAGAATGAGTGGATGATCGCCTACACGCTGTAAGCGTTTGGCGCGAGAAGAAGAAGAAGATGAGAAGTATAGAATCAAGTATACTATTTACCTTGGATAATTCATCTGAAAGATAGGCATATCGTCTAGAAAAGATCACTTCCAGTGATCGCGTAATCTTGTTACTGTATAATAAATAAGTATAATATAATTTATTTCACACATTTCCGTGCGATTTTAGGAATAACATACATTTCCCAGGAATTGTTTACAATGACGGATTGCATACATTTCCGTTAACATATACAGATACAAAAAGCAGATATTCATACAAATTCGTCAAATCATCACTCTGCAAAATTCAACAAAGAAATTACTTCCTTCTTGGGAACCTGTTGGATTTTTCATCCCTCCTATTTCGAGAAACGATCCAGCGAGATATAGAAATTGGAGGAAATTGAAGTTGGGCGGGAACTAACCGCGTTTGGAGGAAAATTACGCTGCGGAAGTTTGAATTAGACACATTTCTCCCCAGAAACCTGCTGATGGCTGGGGCTCCTTGAATATTTTCGCTGAATGCTTCTCGGGTAACTCGCGTGTAATGTGACGACGCAATTTCTGGATTTTCAATGCATTTCCACCGAGAAAATGGAGACGAATGACGGATCGAAGGACAAATAAAATATATTTCGGCACAAATGTATGAATCTTTTTGTGGATTATTTTGGAACATGGAAAGTTGTATGTATGTATTTTATTACAAACAGGTGAAGATAAATAGGAACATCTATTTGTTCTCTTAGTATACAGAATGTCTCAAATTCGTTTATTGTCAACTAAACTGATACTATCACCCATTCTTCAATTCATAGTTCTAAAATTTCAATTTATATGGTTCGAAAATCGTGAAATTCAATTTGGAATAAGTAACAAAATGCCTACATATATGAGTAAAAGCTTAGATTATCTGCCAGAATAATCTTAGATGTTGGACTGATAGCAGAAATCATGCGCAATGCACTTCTCAAGCTCTTACAACGATACAAATGTAAGTTTTGCAAACTCAAATCGCTGTCTTTCCGTCAAAAACACGATTAGAATTACAATAACATGAAGATTTTGAAAACTGAAAAACACAGAAAATGTTAAAGAATTTTCAAATATGTTATAACTTCCATTCAAATTCAGAAAATACCATAAATGATAGAATACGCCTGGTTCGTCTTCACTAAATTAATATGAATGCTTGTTGATGATGGATGGAATATAATATCTTATTTTACTTCAGTTTCATTTATTACATTAAATCATGCATACGCATTATACTTAAACCGTTCCATTGTTTACCATACGACCATCCTGAATACCTCCTTTTGACCAGATGTGATGAAACCGAAAATAAGAGAGACATTCTAGTACACGACGCCGTGAGTGACGGATATTTGATAGGGAATACTATTAATTCAATACGTACATTTTTCACTACAAAATATATAGTGCCTTACAGACTTATTACGGCTAGTGACTCTGAAGGACAATTCCACATCGTCCTAGTTGCCTTGTAAGTCTCTATCCCTTTCCTGGACTACCCCGGGGTAAGTGGAGTGTCGTATGTACATGAATTACATTGATTGATTACTTTACTTTGTTTTATTCATTATATTACTTTGCTTTCAAACATATTTATTCTCAGTACGTTGTTTTACGAATTAGCTTCTCCTTCAAATTACAAATACAGTCCACTTTCTACTTAATACTTATACGTTTACAATACAACGCCTATATCAAACATCTGAATTGAATATATAACAAGCCAAATAACTCTAATAGAAGACTTATACACTTCCGAATCTAATACTGAGCTAGAAATATGTAAGCATTATTTTTCTGAAAAATTTTTCAAAGAATTCTAGTGAATGCAAGTTGTATTTTCGGACGAACTATGTGCTTGTGCGAAACTTGGATCTACTACAATAAATTGAAATTAACACACTTGGCTAAGTTTCACTAAATATATTAAAAAACTCCACATATGTTTCGGGTAGTGAACCCATTATCGAGAGTATACAATGTTACTCAATTGTATACTCTTCTTAATGGGTTAACCACCTGAAACATATGTAGAGTTTTTTCATATATTTAGTGAAACTTAAGGCAAGTTTGTTAATTTTAATTTATTGTTTTTAACATAATGTTTCACTAAGAGATAAGCAAAACCTACGTGTCGTTGGATCTACTATTTAACGGCAATTCCGAATGGACCAAGAGCGCAGTAGGATTGAACCCATCATCACCAGTTAACTGAAAGAGGGTAGGGTTACTAGACCGTTCGACTACTGAGCCTGTAAAAGTAATACATAGTAAGTAATATTAACTCAATCACTGTATACGGGTTTCAGTTGGCCTCCTAGTATATAACTTTTTGTCTAGATTAAATAAAGGTAGAATTTGTTGTGAAAGATGGCATGTTATGCATTAATATTCTCGATTGAAAGGGCAGGCGATTCAACATATGGATAATATATATACGTCGTGAATTTGAAAAATATTTTATTTATTGCAATTATAACTTAAAATACAAATACAAAAAGTAGTAATTGTGAAACAACTGAGGCACCACTTATGGCCACTTTAAGGTTTTTTCAATCTTATTTCTAATATAAAAAATGCAGAATTTGAGGAAGACCTTTGTGATGAATGTCATTTATGTTTCAAGATCTGCCCTTTCAAAAAATCTAGTAGTAATACAGATTCGACGTCAAATAAAATTATTACAGAATCTTTTTTTTAAAAGCTTCAAAATTCCCAACTTTTGGCCACTTCATTCTATTTTCAGCCATGCATTTTTCTAAGGTATAATCAATCAAATAATGATTGCATAATGAAATGTTGTTACTTATTATTGATATTTATCGAAATATCATTATCTTATCAATTAAAGTGAGTTGTTCGATAGTGTTGGCGTTTACTTGATGTAAATCCATTATAATTGAATATAAACTTAAATTCGAACAATTGAACTTATGATTTACACTTTATTCACTACATAGCATGACATGTTTCGTCGTTACAAACGACTTCTTCAGATGCGTACAGAATAATATTCAAAGATTATACAGAATTATTCTGTAAGCATCTGAAGAAGTTGTTTGTAACGACGAAACATGTCATGCTATGTAGCGAAGAAAGTGTAAATTCTAAGTTCAAGTGTTTGAATTCAAGTTTATATTCAATTAAAGTGAGGTGGCCATAGGTGAGGTAATCGCCATAAGCGGTGGCTCTTTCCTCATGCTATTAGATATAACATGCATAGCAATTAAAGCAATAAAACTTAATTAAATTAGTAGGTAATAGTTAGGTAATAATCTAAACTCAAAGTATCCATAAAATCTTTTCAAATATGAGTCAATATCATGTCGCTGTCAATGTTCAAGTCAATAAATCTTGGTAACATTGAGTTTTTTTGGATGTGATATGAAACAATTTCAAAATTCTAATATCAAGAAATTTGTGTAAGTGAATTAACATTTGTAGTCTATTTTCACTCAGTATTCTCATAGAGGTATTATGGATATATTATTCTCATTTATTGACTAAGTTAAATGTTTTTTAGCTCTTCGATCACGTTGCTCAATATAATCAATATACCTATATCGTACGTTATACCTATTTAATGCATCAGGTACAAAATCGTCAACTCTGTAGTTTTATTACAACCTCATAATCGAACTATTCCCCATTCATTCTCAATTTATGCATAAATAATTTCAGAGTATACTCGAGGCGATCCAATTACTCCGCCAGAGAACAATGGAGCGCCCAAATAAAGAAGAAGAAGAAGACCGAATCGTGCTCCGTACGTCGATGCGCGAAATAATTTCCCAGCCGTTAATTAAGGCCCCGCCGGCGTTGCCTTTTACATTACTCGATTTTGACGCCAACGCTTCGAATTCCGATGAAACCGGACGTCAACCCGATTAATTACTGGTTATCACGTTACCTGTGCCGAGCCCATCAGGGAAAAGAAGAAGAAAGGTACGAATTATCGAGCTCAAACGTTTTATAGGTTACAATTAGAACTAGGGTCGATAGTTTTGGTGTAATACGCAGTAAAAGACATCGAATGAAATAGAATTCGTGACATTAGAAAAAGGCAAATGAATAAGTATATGTCTTAGTTAATTCATTCTAAAGGGTGTTTTTTTTTAGAGATATAGAACTTTAAGTTGGCATTACTGTTGAAGATAGCGACCGATTTAACAGCGGAGAAGTGATTTATTCTCAGTTTGGTTTGGCAATTCATTATGAATAGACAAAGCATCATCAAGCAAGGCGTAGATGCGTCGAATGGGCCCAAAACGAGATTGCCGTTGTTCCCGATTTTCATAAGCCAATTTTGTTGAGCGATGAAGCGCACTTTTGGTTGAATGGCTACGTCAACAAACATAACTGCCGCATTTGGAGTGAAGATGATCCTCAAGTGTATGTCAAAGCACCGTTGCATCCAGAAAAACTGACTCTTTGGTGCGCTTTATGGGCTGGTGGAATCATTGGTCCGTACTTCTTCAAAAATGATGATGGCCAGAGCGTTACAGTCAATGGTGATCGGTATAGAGCCATGATTACTAACTTTCTCATTCCTGAATTGAACAACCATGATGTCCAGGAGCTGTGGTTTCAACAAGACGGCGCAACATGTCACACAGCTAATGCCACAATCGATTTATTGAAAGACACGTTTGGTGACCAGCTAATTTCACGTTTTTGACCTGTGAATTGGCCTCCAAGATTTTGTGATTTAACACCGCTAGACTACTTTCTGTGGGGCTATGTAAAGTCATTGGTCTATGCGAATAAGCCACAAACGCTTCACCATTTGGAAGACAATATTCGCTGTGTTATTGTCGACATACGGCCACAAATGTTGGAAAAAGTCATCGAAAATTGGACGTCCAGATTAGACTACATCCGAGCCAGCCGTGTCAGTCTTATGCCAGAAATCATATTTAAAATATAATAGCACAAGATTATCTATTGAAAAAAAATTCTTGTCAATCGAATGATCCATCGTTGTTTCAGTGCAATTTAAAGTTGTATATCTCTAAAAAAAACACCCTTTATAAGATGCCGGATATTTCAACACAAATTGAATACGGATTAGCTTCAGTGAGAAATTTTCACAGAAGATAGATAGTTCTTTATTGGATAACTAGTCATCGAAAGTGATCCACCCATGTCTATCCGAACGCACCCTTCTTCTTGAGCTTGACATTCTATATTTTTATAGGGTCAAGTCAAACCCATGTCAAATGTCTACTTGAAAAAACAAGTAATAAGCCGTATATTCAAATCGGTCACAGGTGCTTCATATTCAGAACATAAAGTTAATTATTCTACCCTTGTAATAACAAAGAACAGCTGCGGAAACACTTGGAAGGGGGTGACGCGAGTTCACATGGTAAATCCTCCAGTGGGGCAGATGATCTACATTCGAAAAGTAAACATTATGAGAGCATCTTTGTTTTTCTTCTCGGATTTAAATATCTCGGGGACTATGAGATGATGAAAACAAACTGGTGATCATATTTATAGATCAACTAATAATGGGTTATTAGCTACCCAAATGAGCCAATGCCACTAGACAAAATTAATAAGCCTTATGAGTTTTTTCTTTGACTAAACAATTTAACAAAGAATTCATTGTATTATATCCACAATAAGACATTAGTTCCTTTAGAATGTCATTAAGAATATATTACTTTATACAAAATTACTTCAATTTCAACGGTAAAAATGAAAGAATAGGCTATTGTTCAATTATATCATTGAATTTTGGATTTCTGATTTTCAATTCAATCTTTTTAAATGACTCTGCAGATTTTAGAAACTTATAAAAAGAAAAGAAACTAGAAAAAATATTTTGCTTATTCCCTATTAAACATAGTTGAAGGAATATGCAGATTAAACAGAACAGTAAAAGTTAATGTTATAAACGAAAATTCTGAATGTATACTGAATGTTTCATAACATTACGAAGTGTGTTGAATGTAGATAGATATATTGAGGGTGCAATGATTACTTTAATAACCATATTAATTTTCAAAGTATAACTTATTTTGCGGCAAATATAAATTCTAAGATTTATATACTGAGAGAGTTTTAGTTAAAAAATATTCATCTTGAAAAAAAAAGTTCTGGCAATGTATTCATTCATCAACATATTCCTTTCTTGAAATACTTCTGTTTTTTTCACTTATGGATAATGCTGGCGTCTCGAAGAAGCCATCTATTGATGCAATCTATAGATGTAACGACTGTAATACTCATAACGCTGAATTCTTGTACGAACGGCATTTCTTCTCGGCATTTTAAGAATGAACCCAATATGTGATATTTTCATTACGCCAAATATTCGGTTTGATTTTGATACCAGAAAATCAAACTTTTCCATGGAGTCTACAAAAAATCTGTTAACGCTTTGATTGTTGAAAATAGGTCATCGCAGGACAACTGTGTTCAACTTCAGGTCGCGCTGGACCATATTGCTAGTTGGTGTGAGGACAATTATTTGAATTTGAATGTGTCGAAGTGTAATGTTGTTTCTTTCACAAGGAAAAGAGACCGAATTGACTGTGATTATAGCGTCGGTGGTCAGGTTCTCTCTCGTTCTGATAAGGCGAGAGATCTTGGTGTAGTCTTCGACCAGAAGCTTTCCTTTGTCTCACATATCACCCAACTTATTTCATCTGCTGCCAATATATATAGATTCGTTATACGTAATGGCAAATATTTTAGTAATTCCTCAACATTCATAGGACTATTTAATACCCTAATCCGTAGCAAGTTGTAGTATGGCAGCACGATCTGGCATATCATTTACATTTGCCATCAACGCCATCTTGAGGCTATTCAGAGAAGGTTCTTGACATTCTTAGTTTGGAGGGAGGATAAAGATTATCCACAGAGAAGAGTAAATTATAACGAATTATTGAGTCGATTTAGTGTAATCTTATTGCAGAGCAGGAGAGAAACTTTATCACTCAAATTTTTGTACAAAATACTGCACAATACTATTGATTGTCCTCCTTTCTTGTCCGCTTTGAAATTTCGTGTTCCTAGGCAAAATTCTCGTAATACAGAATTATCCCACCTAGAGACTCCGAGGACCAACTCCCTAATACAATCTCCCATTTGGTTTATGGAGTCTACATTCAATAGAGTTGCCAATAATTGTGACATTCACTTTGACTCCATAGAATTATTATCAGGAGTTATGTGAACAACGAAAATTGACTAAAATGAACTGATTTAGATTGAGTTCTTTGTAATATTTCATTGAATGCTATAATGTAGTTATAAGTTACTATTTTTTCTAGATAAGATTGAGCTCTTTGTTAAATCTTTTTTTGAGTTATTCAGGTTATTTAAGTTTTTATTCAGATACGTATTCAACATTGTTATTATTTTCTGTAATTGGGTGTTATACCTGTTGAGAATAAAGCACTTATTATTATTATTATTATTATCATTATTATCATCAGCATAAATTGTATTCATTTTATGTATCAAATTGAAAGATATCCATCATAATTTTCTGAGTTTTCGTTTATATATACTTGGTTACCTCCTCTTTGTTTAATCTGTTTTTAATTACGGCCTTAGTTCTAATCTACCATTTATAATATTATCCTGTAAAGATGAAATGAGTCTGCTTGAAAATTGAATCAACTTCTACTCCTGACTACAATGAGACTATTCAAAAGAAATCATAATAATCACTTTTCGTCACAGTTGCAAATTCTTTTACAGTGATCACTGTTACTGGTTGTCAAACAGACACTCAGCAACAAAACTATAATTCATTAAGGGTTATTTGATTGGTACTTTATACTTTCCTCGTTCAAAAAAAGCAACCACAATCTCTATGACAAATTAAATTCTTTCAGGATCTCTCACACAAAAATACATATACAGTATCAATCTTCATAAATATGTGAGGCTAAATGCTGTATAATTTTACCATTTGATGTGGAGTTGAATTGATTTCATTACTTGACTGGAAGTAGGATTGAAAAAAGAATGACATTTTTTCACTGAATTGCCAATTAATATCCATATAATTTTTGTATAAGAATAAAGTGGGTTATCTGTTCGCAGAAATTGTGATGGAACATTGTAAAAGTAGAGTACAATGCATGTCATAGAATCACGAATGAATATTTTAATTCATTTGACATACGGTTTAGCTAAGCAGTAACTTTTGATGATGAATTAGTAATACAAAACATTTACGGATTGTTTCATTATATTGTTCTGTAATTTGTCCAAGTATTTTTGATTAACTATACTTCGAATAGAAATGTACTATTGAATATTGCTGTAATGTATCATTTCGACAGTGATGGAGTACTAATGCAACCAACACCTCACCCCATGACTCTTTCGCTTTGCCAAAATACGAGAGTATAAGGATTTTGGTAGGGTGGGTTATTTTTCAACCCTATTAATGATCGAATCGAGATAAGGAACAATAGAAGCCTATAACGGACTCATTATCCAAGTTCTTCCATTGATCGGCTCCTTTGTTTACCGTCAGATCAGAGACGAGTCCTTTATTAAAAGCCCATAATGGGGGCACAATGGGACCCCCGGAGGGGCGAGGAGAAGGACTGGAGACGCTGGGAAAGTTTCAGACCATAATTGTCTGCCGAAATTAACGCTTAATTGAACTCGGTGATCGGGAACCCATCTGCGATTTTCGTTCGGTTTATCTGGAACGCTGTAGATGACTAGAAAGAGGAAAAGGAAGAAGTGGCTGGTGAGTTTTGGATGTATGGAGAAACGGAAAGTGAAGGAACGTGAATTGAAAGTTTTTAATATAACTATCAAAGGAGTATAAATATATATATATATATATTTTGTGTTTATGTACGTTGAGGTTAGGCAGTGTTTATTTTGGATGTTTATAGTTTTGAGTTTGTGGAAATGTTTTCAAATTGTTACCTTTTATGTGTTTATATTAGTGAAGTTATACGTGATGTCCAGTATTTTAATGAATAATTTCATATAACCGTAAGTTCAATTTTGTTGTTTATATTGTTGTCTAACACGACCCCACTTATTTGTAGATTCCTGATGAAGCTAATAAATTTAGCGAAAGCTAGAATGTTTTAAAGAAATAACGTGTATTGCTCTCATTCTGATTGTTTATCCCAATAAGAAACTTCAAATTGGAATTCATACAAGACAATCAATATCTTCAATATTTACTTATATATATATATATATACATATATATATACATATATATATATATATATATATATATATATATATATATATATATATATATATATATATATATATATATATATATATATATATATATATATATATATATATATATATATATATATATTCTACAAGTCGGCCATTATAAATACCTCGTAGAAGTTATATAGTCCTCAGGTTTAAGCCGAATCGGTAATGAACATAGAATTACCAAGCTCCATAGGGCCAATAACCTAACATGGGCGTACTATAATCAAAAGTGCATTTCGAGAGGCTCCAAATTGAGGCGCTATAACACAACTATTCTTCCAGAATCAATCTATGTATCTGAAAAAATCGTTCTTGACGGTCATTCAAGAATTAGAATAATAGAAAAACAAGAACGCAAAATTCTTAGAAAGATTTACGGGTCAATCAATAGAAACGGCATTTGGATGAAAAGACCTCAGAATGAACTTTATCAAAAGACAAATACGATATCGAAAGAAATCAGAAAACGACGAGCAAAGTTCTATGCACATGTCTACAGAATGAAACAGTCCAGAATACCGAAGAAACTACTCGATATAATTAGGAAGAGTAAATGCTCAACAGATTGGCTAAAAGAGGTCCAAAAGATCTACAACATATCAATATAAAAAATCTCGAAGATCGCACTGACTGTCGATATAAAATAGGAGATATGCGGTTTGAGCAAAAATAATATCGCCAACCCGGAATAAAAATGATCAACAGATGAACGGAAGAAAGAGCATTCAGAGACGATGAAGTATTTTGGGAGGCCAAGAAGATGAAGCAAAAGTCCTAATAAATGCGAATTCAAGTTCAATCGCTCTCCTCATGGGGAACAATCGTAATAATAATAATATATATGAACCAAGAGATAAATGGGTCATTATACGCAACACCCAGGATTTATGAAGACTCAACAAAAAATAACTGTAGGTTTTTAATTAATGACTGTATAAGCCAAGAGTTTAATTTAATTCAATATTTATCTGTAGTTTTATTTGGCGATTGAAATGGAATGTCAACACAGTTTACAGTTCACTTGACTGCGACTGAATTGATCTATTGATATTGATCTATCCTTCGATTATAACAACAACTGAAAAAAACTTTTTTTGGGAAAGGTCGAATGAAATAATTGAAAAAAATACCTTAGTAGATGAGTGAATGATAGCTACATATTATACGAATACGAATTGAATTGAATCTACATAAATCTGCATCTTATATTCCTGATAGACTGAAAATACTTTTTTCTCTCATACTTATTCCAGTAGGTAACTTCTATAAGTATTTCAATATCCATATATGAAAAAACTCTTTTGTTTGAGAAGGTATTCTCAGGCAAACTTACCTTTGCGGATTATTTCTGTTTATTCAACTTGAATAATTTAATGATTGTGAAATTCCTTTTCTTATCTACATTTTACATATCTCCAAATATCTTCAAATCTTTTTTCATATCAATAAACACTATCGGAAATGCTTTCGAATTCACATGAAGGTGTGGATTATTAATTGTGTAAGTATTGAATATTGCAGAATGATAAAGCTATCGAGCAGTAATTTGATTAGATGAGTAATTATATTTAATTAACTAAGGTTGATTGATTATCCGATGATCTCTTGATGAAAAAAAAAGAAAACACTCCATTCATATTTTCTGGAGACGAAGAGAAAAGTTCGCTCCTAAAAGCACTTGTAGATTAGATTCATGTACCAATTTCGGTTCTGCTTTTTATTTTTCTCATTTTTGAACTGCTCATGTTAAATCGATTTTTGAAGGATTTCCCAGTAGTCACTCGGTTTACAAATTCTTTGTAGCTGGAAATCAATCTGGAAATCGAGGGCAAAAAAAATGTACATCGTGTTTTAGGCCAATCGGTTTCTAGGTAGAAAGCGAGGAGAACTACCTAAAGTCTATCAATTGGTTTTACCTAGCAAAGTTTTGTACTTTTCTTGAATGATTTGGCACATGAACATTATAAACAGTTGTTGAATTTCAAGAATGAATTATATTTTTATTTTTGTCACTTACACCGAAGATGACGACTTGAACGACAACACAAGCAGAGTTCATCGAAAAGAATTAGTACAAAATATGTTAATTAGAAACCATTTCATGAATATATTGAAAAAATAAGGGCATATACAAACCGGGAGCTCCACATGAACACTGTACTCAGGTTTTACGATGCAATTTCACTTGAACATTGGACTTGACGAGGTACTCACCTGAAATAGAAAAGAAAAACATTAGTTCCACTTGACCCCAGTTAATTCGTTGGTTATTAAAACCCCTTTGAAAATTACTTGGATATTTCCAAAATTACGACGGAATGAGTGGGAGCGAAGCGTGAATTTGTTCACTGCGATAAAATCTAATCGGGTTATGTGCATTCATGACCTCAAAATGGAAAATTATCATTCGGAGCGACGTCGAAATTGCATAAATGCTTAACGACCGATGGTTATCGACTAGCTAAATACGAATATAAAATAGGAGTTGATTCGTAAATGAGAATTTCCAAGTATTTTTGGCACAATAGTGGAATAATGGGACAGGTGATTGTGTCGTGATAATTTATCGCTAAGTGAAATTAAATTGTGCTGCTAAAAATTGCTCCGTGCAGTGTTCGAGTTTATTGATAAAATTCACGTTGCAAATTTTAACATTCAGCTTTTATGCACATCTGACGAAAATTTGGCAACTCAGTAAGCCTTCTGTATTTATACATATAAAAACATTGTAACAGGCCAATATCTACATTAAAGGTCAATATAGAAGAAAAACTAAAATATGGTGAGTATTTATTGGAGAACCAGAGGCCAAAACAACAACGTTTACAATTTTTTATATCGTTTTGTTTATTCACTCATCACACTGCATACCTAAATTGATTTTTATTTTCAAAGAATCACTGTTAAAGATCCAATGTGAAATATGTTTGCTACTTTCCTAGAAGAAAACATCATAATTTTAGTATTTCAAATTTAATATTCTTCGAACTCATGCACTGAAAAAACTACTGGTCATATCGTGAATTGTACAGATTTTATATTTCATTTTTTTTGAATCTATAATTTTTCTGTTATTTAGTCAAAATGTTGACTGATGAGAAATTACACTTATAATGAAAATGAAATGTCTGTTTGACACGTAGAACACCCAGTTGCAGCAAATACTTCACAATATTCATTTGAAGCTGCACATTCGTGTTCCTGTAATCATATGCAATCTTCGAGACCATTCATTTTGCCAAATATTTTCAAATCATTAACGTGCATAGAATTATACACTGGCGAATAATCCATTGAATCATTCAAATAAAATAAAAAAGGTGGACCTAAATTAGATCCTTCTGGAGCACCAGATCTTGCTATAAGTGGCTGACATGAGTAGGAGTTAATTAAAAATATGTTTTCAATAATATTTGAAAATCCTGACTTCGCTGTCAGTTTAGCAACAAAGCATTTATATTTATATTTATATATAAATATAAATATATATTTATATATTTCTTTCATAAAATCGATGTATAAAATATCAACCTATTTCCACCATCAAGGTTTTTCAAAACGTAATACAGATACAGAATAATATTTAGATTTGCTTAATGGTTTTGTGGGTAAACAGACAAAAACTGTTTACCTACAGAACGGGTAAAGACAGTTAAAAATGTAGATCGAACTTATATTAATTCTTAATTGAGTCTTCAGTTGAAAACAATATTCATCATACAGAGAAAATGTACTCTTAGCTATATCACTTTGAAAACCTTTGTTACTAATCCATCGGATTAATAAAGTTGATTGAATTTTGGCCGATCTCTTGGTGAAATGTGGTATGATATATTGAATAAAAAACACTTGTCTTAGTTTCACAAAATTATATTGTTTTTAACAATTCTTTGTAGCTTTGGGTAATCTAGAGTTGGCATAAACTTGTGAAAATGGGGTGACACTCCGTAACAATCGTGAAGAAACCATAATTCTGTGAAACTAGCACAGTGTTCAACGAAATGTCGCGGCTCCTGCACCATTTTACAAATCAGTCGGGTAAGAAATATCTAAATAAAAATTATACTATTTCTCAAGGTGAATTAAGCAAATATTTAATGGCATGCTCCACTGAACCATTTCAAATTATCACGATTTCTCCCTTTTTTCAAAATAAACTGTGAGGTAGCATCGATGAGTTCGTCTATATCCTCAGAATGAAATTTCGCTACGAGGTGTATCTTCAATTATTATCGGACTAATGTCCACTATCTGTTAATTACTGAATACAATAGTATTAACATTTACCTAATCAATTTTTATTAATAATTGAAGTTCTTATTCAAATGTAACAGATGCATCCGATACTAATTTTTTATAGGAAGATATCGTACAATCCCTAGTATAAATACCACCAAATTGTTTAATACACTCCAATCGAGCAATTTTGATAGATTGCCAAGTATTTTCAATTATTGTACCAGATATTTTCAAGAACGCCATAGAGCGAGAAATCTAAAAAGTACTGACATTCAAACTATTGAACATATTGAAGAAGGTGAAAACGAAAAAAACCTGTAGTAACGCAGGATACTGCCAATTCGAGAAAATTATATTTACTGAAAACAGTTCTACTTCTTCCTTCGTTTTGTGCAAGCGTCTTCTTTTTGTTTGAGCAACTGTCCAAGCACGTGAATGCATTAACAATTTTCCTTCTCAGTTTTGTTCAAGAAGTCAAATGAACTTATTAAATTTTCATAATTCAAATATATACAAGTTCAGTAATTCACAATTCGGTAAATCACAAGTACCTACTTAGATTGTCCTGAATCCTAATATGAGGGTTAACAATGAAATAATTTAAAATCAATAACCCTGCACTTAAAAATATTAAACAAATTGAACTTTAATAAAATCGAAGTTCTTAACACGCACATTTGTTCCACCCTTCAGAAAACATTTTTATGAGCCCCTAAATCACGAAGTTGCATACGGAAAACTTGTAAACTCATAATGTTATAGATTTTAGTACACCGATATTACTACATGTACCCATATTCTCTGTTTATGACTGTCGTAACACTACGTGAAAGCAGTAAAATTGCTTTTTTGGGGCAAACCGTTCGAACTTCCAGAATATGTACTTATATTCGAGACTACTTGGGACAAAAACTGTATACCAACTTTTACTGGTTTTAAAGCTGGTGCAAGGGTAATTTCATTATGCTCCACACAAAGATTCAGAGTTATCAAACGAGGCGAATGAAAAATCCGAATTAACTAGATGAAATCATGAGGAATAAACTACAAAAAAAGAACGGAAAGCATTAAAAATATTTTCAACTTGTGAAGAAATTTTGACAAGCAAAAAAATTTCATAAAATTTAGCTACGAGTGTTACTCGAAAATATATACATAAAATATGAAATTTGCAAGATAATAACACTGGTTGGATAGAAACAGAAAAAATCAATGATCAATGAATACAATTCAACTAATATAAGCAGAATCTTTGCTTGTTCATATTGTGAGGGTGTCAGACTTTGACAAAATACCCTCAGAAGGAAGTTTCAAACCATTCAATGACACCGACACTACAATAATCGTCTTTTCCGTGAGAGTTCGTACAATTATTCGTAATACAGATTACTGTCGGAACTACATTCCGATTCTTTCCAATCGTTCATAGCGATTTATGTCGTAAACTGTTATTATACATAACTACCCCCTTTTAAATAAACGACATGACGAGTGGTTGTTCGACTCGTCATTACCTCGAACCGTGGTCTGGGGGCGGAATTTTATCGCTGTACGATCTCTCAACCCGTCAGACTAAACAATACTCGCAGGACGATTGCCGTGTTGCCAGATTTTAAAAGGTGATCACGCGAACACTCAGTAATCATCTGTCGGCATGCGAGCCTACTGTCAGTCAATCCTTTTTTGGTGCTGTCGTGATTTAAGGTGGCGTGAAACATCCTGAGATATGTTTGTTTACGAATTGTAAAAATATTATCCAATTTTTATATATACGTGCATGATTTTCTACTGAATCTTCAGGAAAAGTTATTCTAGGATTCAGAAGTAACCTGCAATTGTTGCAAGTTTGTTCTACATCGCTGTAAAATTACAGATTGAATCATTATTTAAATATTTCGTTATTTAATGGTAGGAAAGGAAATTGAAACATTTTGTTATCATAAATTTTAATAAGGGATTACTAACGATGTTTCACAACTGAAGAAAATGTCGTTGTCAGAGTTCGTGAATTTTTTACGGAGTATCATTGGGTTTTAGGTAGCCTGTTAGAAGAGAATAATTTGAATTTTGTGGATACAAAATCGTTGATGAAAAAAATAAAACATACTGGCATCTTATAAAATAGCAATATGTGTAAATACGCATTTTGTGAAGACTACAATTAGTATGAGATCGAGAGTTTCAAAAAATTTTTCTCCAAGATTTCAAACTAATCACCAGAAATTAGGCATATAATGGTCTATGTATGCCTCAAATATCAATAAACTTATAAATATGTGAACTAAACTCTTTGAATGAACTACTAAACAACTTTGCGATTTTTCTGAATCAGCATTCGTAAAGTAAAACGTTTGGCCACAATTCCACATCATCAGTGCAATCTTTCAGATTTCTCAAATTAATCATCCGTTTTCGGTCAGAATTGTCAAAAATCGGGAAGAATTAAAAAGTTTCAGTGGAGCAATGAAGTTCAAATAAATGATTAAATAATCCTAACCTCCAAACTCCATTCATTGTATATTGAATGACAATATGATAAATCCCATAATATGAAATTGATAGACTTGATATATATTTCAAATACTAACATTTATTCCAAGTGTTGCATTGAACTCTTGATAATATGTTAGTAACACGAGAAATATTTCAAGTTTGTAAAATTATTTTTGCGGAATTTGATTGTGTTTCAAATTTCACTAGAGATTTTTTCAGGGTAGGAGGAATCAGTTGACATTATGCATATATTGTGTTTTAACGAACAAAAAACAATTGGAAAAATGTTCCATTTTTAATGATTTGTTGGGTATTTTAGGAAACTCTAATTTTCAAATTTGTCTCAAAAATCACAAGTTCAGTAGATGAAGTATTGAGTTGATAAAGTGCTGAAAAATAAGTGACAATTTCGATTTCATCGGAATATATTGCTGATTCATCCACAAATTTTTGGGCAGTGACCTACATGTTCATAGAGCCTTTTATTGTTAGGGAAAATAATTTCATATCTCGTTATACACAACATAATTTTTTATCGCGTGATTCGATAGAATAAAATCTTGGACATCCCTGCTACTGTACAGATTTCGACACAGCTTGGCGTTAAGTATGCACAGGTGCTAGACGACAAATCCGGCACGCGTTTATATACGTTCCTTGCTGCCGCCGCCGTGTTTTTATTTCAGCGGCTTAACGACCGCCGCCAGTTTTATCAGGAGACTCGTTACTACATTTCAAATTCTCAGCTCCGTAGGAGGCTGCGAAGAATTTCCAGAAAATGAGATTGTCACGTACGATTGTAATGTGACCGGATGTTCTCGAAAAAGAACGAGAAAAAGTATATTATATGATTTTCTATGGGACCCAGTTTTCTCAAGCTGTGAGTGTAATTATCTTGTTTATCGCATCAAGTTCATTTGTGAGAAAGAAAGCACTTATATCGAATGATATTGGTTTAGACAATTCAATTAAGGGCTCAAACGTAGCTAATATCCATCCCTTTCAACACATTTGCGCCAAGTGTCTACATTTGAATAATTTCCATTATAAATTGTGAAATCGGATGTACAAAAACAGATATCGATGCAAGTCATAAATGATATAATAACTTTCTCTTTTCAAATTGTGATGAAATGAAGTTTATTTATCGATTCAGCCGAAGTTGAATCGGCCAAAACACAATATCAATTGAATGGTCTTTGAGATGCACGTTATAATTTCAATAGAACTTGAGATTTGTGCTGTAGTAAAATCAAAATAGAAGGCTCTTTTTGCGGTCAAATATACCTGAATTGCCCTTTTAGCAATGCAGTGAAGATGACTCTATTTAATTCTGTGCCGCAGTATTTGTGCGATGCGTGAACAGACATACAGATAAAAATTTCAACAATTATTGGCTTTTGTGGCTCTTCACGAATCGAAGATCCAGTGTTAATTTCTCCATAATATATTTTATGTACATATATCAGCCTCTTACAATTTCATTAAACATATAAGTTATGAACGGAGAGAAGAGATTAATGAGGGCATTATTCATAATGTCCAGGCATTATGAATAATGCGTGGCTATCACATTATCGTATCTCTATATGTATAATTTATATTGCATCAATGACTATCAATTCTAAAAATTATCCCAACAAATTGCAAAATCACTGAGAAGTTTTAATTATGAAAATGAAACGTTGACAAAAACTGAAACAGCAGTTTAGGAAACTTATAGTAGAACATCTGAAATAAAAGCATATGCTTAACTACAAAATAACTTTCAGAGTAGAAAGTAGATCAAAAAGAGTGGAAAAGGCAGAAATAATTGTTGAATAGTGAAATTCAAACTGAATTTAATGTGATGTTTTGTTCTTTATACTTATATCTTTTTTATTTCCCTTTGTTGTCTGATTTTTTGTTCTCTTTTCTTCATTATATTTTTAATAGTTTTTCACATATTATAAATGTAATTTCAACTTTCGTACAGGCATTCATTCCTTCTATAGGTTCTTCATAGATTTTTATTATAACATGAAAATTTAAATTTGGTGAAATTGGTTAATGAATTAATGCATTATTTTCCTTCATTAAAAATAATTTTGTATAGATTATTTAATTTTTTCACTATTCAGTGACATTACCCACGCGAAAAGCGTGTTGTTCAAGTACGTTTCAACTTTCAGTTTATATCGAGAAAATAAGTAGAACTATATTGTCTATTATTGTAACCAAAAATTATATTTCATAGAACCCCAATCCATTATTGCTTCCTCCGCTCATCCAGGAAATTATCCCCCGTTTCCCGTATGTTACCGCTTGTATAGAAACGATTCATTATGTTTCCTGCTGAGCCATAGAAGAAAGAACGATGTGGGACGAGAAATCGGTGCAGATTCATCCTCTTTGTCGTGAAAGGTAATCAATTTTTGTTATTTTGAAAGGCTGTCGAACGCTCATCAAATAATAGATGTTATTATAACGGTCGGAATTTTTCACCTTTCCCATGTGTATTTTTGTTATTTTTCTTGAACGTGTTCTATCATTCACGTCGAAGCTTTTCAGAAAACCACAGAGCGAATTTATCCGAATATTCAGTGGAATTTACGTAGGTTCTCTATAGAAGAATATTCAAATTGTATATTTTATCTTTGAGAATAAAAAAAAACTGTTATCATAAAAGGGGGCTTCAAATAGAAAATGAGAATAAATCTATATTCGAAAGTGATATATGAACTTAATTGAAACACAGAAAACTCAATAAAAATTCATGAGAAAATATGAAAAACGAAATTTCAATACCCCTTATAGAAATAATAGGAATTATGTATTCATTCGCAACAGATTCACTCCAAAAAAATTAACAATTACTTAAATGAAAGAGAATAAAGACTTCGTAAGTGCCTGAGTAATCAATGTACAAAAATCAATTAAGAAAATGAATCACAAATGAAATGGAATAAAAAAACAATATTTGATAAGCTAGTCAAAAGTTATAAAAATGAAATAGCAACTACAATTCAATTCCATGTAAACAAGAGAAGTAAATAAAAATATCACTTTATCAAATTAATAAACAACTAACTGTTGATTTACGAGTAGGTACAATACAATTGATGACAATGAAAATAGCGACAATTATAATTCTTGTCGCTAACACCGTAGTTTAGTGGAAGGAATCATTTGAACTTGAACTAGAACTAAAACTGCAATTGGTTAACATTTTTTTTGAAAGGCCTAAAGCACCACACTTAGCTTCTTATCTTTCCAACATCCAGCAATCCACAATGATAGGAGCTGACAGTTCAAGAAATTATGTTTAGAAGTGTCAGTTTTTATCAATGAGATTTCCTGAATGTTTAGAAGAGAAAACAGAAGGAAAACCTAAAGTTGTTAGTTCTTTGTACCTTTGAACGAAAATAATTCGAGCACGTTATCAAAACCATCCGGTTTAGGTAATGTTGCTGTTTTAATCTTTCAGATTGTGTAAATCAAATGTGAGCGAATTGCAATAGGAAATTCGTATGATGATATTCATAACTGAAAATTTCGCTATTGTCTTTTATTGAGATGCTTGTGGTAATGAATATCCGTTAATGTATATGGTATATCCAAACAAAAACAGACCAAACTCATTCTTGAATTTCTAAAATGGTGCTCTTCTGTAATAGAAATGAATAATCTCCTAATTTTCGTATCGCAGACATTTCAAAAAATTTATTACGATTTTCTGCGGCAGAAAGTTATTGAATATTATTAATAATCTTCAATTATAATTCAAGCATTAACTTATCCTTTGAAACTATGAGTTTATCAATAATTATCAATAAACACATTCAACTAGAAACAAGTTTCGATGAAGTTAACATATTCTATTAAATACCCTATATATTTCTGATATTTGTTGAGAAAAACTTTTTGTATCCTTCACTATAATTTTAAGGCTTGAAATGACCACTAGATACTGTTGAATTCTTGTTAAATATGTCCAAAATATATGAAACCTATACGATTCTCCTTAGTATATCAATATTTTTGAAAACAATATTATGTTAATACCTAAGTTAATATATTTTTCAATGAAATTTCGAATCAACTATCTGATCTTTCCCATTCTATTTAATTTTTGTTGTCTTATGATATTTCTAGTGAAATTTCATTTTCATTAACGCATAGGGAATATTTTTGTGAAATATTTCCTTAGTGGTTGACTTTTCTCAATTTGTGTATACGTATAATTAATAAACAGACATTTCCATAAAAAAAATTATAATTTGAAGATATTTAACTCAATTTCGCATTGAAGTTTAATACACTCGATATATGTTTCATATTACTATTATTATGAATAGTAGCGATACAAAATAAGTGCCTCAAATTTTCGTCCAATCAACTACGAGTATAAACCCAAGGAACAATTACTGAAATAAACTACGTTCCTTGAGGATACTAATGAATGAATCTTCACAAATAAAAGGTGCCGTCAAATTTGCATCATCCCACCTTCGTTGAAGCGGGGTGGCACTAAGCCACCCCCTTCCCTTATCTTATTCTGCTGTCTAACGGTCATTCATCTTGTGCTGCAGAATGATCCTACTTCAGTCAGCTTGATCTGCTTCTATTCTAATACGATGTCGAACAGAAAAACGACGAATACAATAGGTCGCGATGGCTAGAAGGCCGAATGGAATCTTAGATTCCAGAGAATTGTAGATTTGGAGAATAGAAACGACTGAATGTTTTTATGTTGGACATTCAGATGAATTTTCAGCTTTCTGCATCATGATTGATGCATTAAAATATTTTTCTGGTTCGATTCGGAATATCGAAAATTATCAGCAAAGGGTAAGTTATTTTTGTGTGATATGCTCTTAAATATTCAAATGGAAGCTTGTGATCAAAATGGTGATATCTCTCCATTACTTCGACTATTATTCAGCCTTTCGGAACTACTGAATCTTTTCAAAAACTTTTGGTTTTCAAACTTTTAACAAAGCTATAATTTGAAGAGAAACACAAACCAGACATGAACTTTCCAATTTTTGCTATAGGTTATAGCTGACTTGCAGATTTGCCAGTTCAGATTGCAGACTTGCCAGTTCAATTGATATATCTATTCATACTCCACAAAATATTTCAATAAAATGAAATTACCGAATGAGAATGTCTAAGAGAATTCTAACGGAAATTCGAATTAGAGGGGGATAGTTGAATTTGACTATTTATAATTCGAAGAATAATTGTAGTGATTCCTTATTAATCTCTGTGGCGAGGGGCTTTTGGAGGTAGGCAGAGGTAAAAAGTTTGGTGTGGTATTTAGCTTTCGAAGAGCAATTACAACCACAAATAGGCAAACGCTATTACATTGTTTATTTATGGTTTCAGAAGCGTTTTAGAAATTGTTCTTACTGAATAGAATGTGTTTGAAGCAGCTGTTCATGCTAAATAAAAGATATTAACATTATTCGCATATACTTAATATTCAATAGAAAATAGATTGAAGTCTAATCAATGTGTTCAAGTTTTATGAACATTGTTCTCCTCATTGAGGAGCCAGTTTTCCATTTAAAACGAAAATTAAGCATGACTCTGCTTAAATGTGAGTAAATTCATATCATAACTTATTCGAATTTCCCTCACGTTTCAGATAATATTTCAGGAAATTCGTATGTATGAGCGAATTAAAAGAAAATTGGGAAGAAGCCCGAAAAATATGTACAACGTAGGAGCAGAAAAAGGATGCTGCTAGAAAATTTGTTCCTGTGGCTATTATTCAAAATGAAGAGCTTCGAAACTCACATCTAAGACTGAATTAAGTCTTGTATAGCACGGTGGAATTATCGCGTTCGGATGGCGTTTAGTATTTTATTTTCGTATTAAATATGAAATTTGGGGCGTTTTGGAAGCGAATAATCTTCAAAATTCTCAAATTTTCATTCTAATTATTAGTAGGCTAAGGACACCATTTATGGTGCTCACCCAGCCTATGGCTACTTCACACAAATTGATCGAATAATAAGTATCACTTCTTTACGTCAATACTTTTTTATGAAAAATATCAATAATTTGATCAATCAATTATTTTACTGGCCAAAAGTATGGAAAATGGATGGCTAAAAATAGAACAAAATGGAAGAAAGTGGGGAATATTAAGCTTCGAAACAAAAAGTTCTGTGAAACTTTTATTTTTAACATCAATGAATCTTTCGGAAGAGCATATCTTGAAGCATAAATGACATTCAGCAGAAATGTCTTGTCAAAAAAACTACATTGTTTTTTATTCGAAGAGTTTAAGAACTGATAAATTCTTAAAGTGGCCTGAAGTGGTTCCTCCACCCTAGCTAAAATTCAAAAATTTGAAAATTTAATTCACTCATTTTCAAATGAATGCAGCTTTAGTTCATCTATTGGATATCTTAACTGAGATATTCACAAGTTTTACAAAGATTCAATGATCAATTTAATGGTCAATATTTCTGCTTCCATGTATTCTTTATTGTATATCCGTGTATTTCTTGTATTTATCAGATCAGGAGAAGCAACGGAAACAACCTCAATATTTCTGTGGAAAAATATGAAAAGCAAATGCTCCTTCAAGTTTCTCATAATTGAAAAATATCAAACCATTTTCGACGTGTTGGCGGTTGTTAACGATAGAACTGAGATTAAGCTTTAAAACTTAAAAAGCTTTATTGAATTTCAGATTAATTACTGAGCTCTCAAAAGACTCTTTTTCATTATTTTATGACAAAATCCATATAGATACTTATGTTGAATAAAAACACTGAGCTAAGATTCCTTTAGTCTAAGCAGAGATCTCTTCCGGTGTAAATTCTTCGTTTTCAAAATCACCTTCTTTTTCTAAATTCTGATCAGCTTTATTTCTTTCAGAGACCTCAATTTCAGAAATCCTCTTCATTCCTATTTCTCCCCCACCATGGCTTTAAAGCTAGTAAAGATGTAAAATATAAAAATGTTAGTCTGGAGAATCGGTGTACAACTTTTGAAAATAGCTCTTTCATGTTTCACAATACAAAACACATTTCAAAATACATACAACAATGAGTATTTCCAGAATTTCATTGCTATCGAAACAATGCTTTCGAATTTTGATTGAGGAATATGATTGAGAATTTTAATAGTTTCACAGAATTCCTGCATTTGCTTTAGTTCATTTACCTTAAGTTCAGTTGCATTCATTTAAATTTTCAATAATTACGAAGATATTGACTGAACTACAATTTATTATTGAATTATTTGATTCTTCCAGAATCGCATAATTCACCATAGAAAAGCATTTACTAAGATCAACATTTCTAGAAAAGTTTTTCTACGGTTAAAGAATAGTTATTACTTGGTGGTCATCTGATTACCATATTTGCCTACATTATTTCATTTCTAATACCATAAACAAAAATTCAGACAGTAGTTGAATACCCTAACTTCAAATCGCAGATTTTAACCTCACTTAATTGAAACGAATATTACTACTTCTTGGCAGTGTTTCGAATAATATCTCGACAAAGTCGTCTCCAAGTGGTGATTTAAACTTCATTATCAGGTCTACAATCGACGATATAAACTAGCAAACATTGGCGCAGCGCTTATATTCCACTTTATCGCGATCCTCGGATAAGTTGAGGTTAGGTACGAATAATGCGGTACCAGTCACGCAATGCCGTTCATCCAAATGTCTTGTTGTCGGTTTTCACCCCTCCTGTTAAGAACGACCTGTTAAGTTGTGCCCTTTTTAAAATTGATTTACGAGCGTATCTATACAACAGGATTGGGCTTTGAGCTTTGAAATTTTCCACAAGTGCAAGGAAATTATAACAAAGCATTTAAAAGTTGTCTCAGAAAATGTCAACATTGAAATAAGCTTCAGCAAGTACTGATTCATTGAAAAGCGTTAATTATCATTTTTTTTACTCTTCTGGTCTATGAAATTCTAGTCATAGAAATTAATGTATACGACAACATTCCATAAGAATGGTGGTAATAACCTTATTTTCAATATTGGTATCACATTAACATTCATTATACGAGCGTGGTGTGATGATAAACTGCTTAGAAACGAAGAATTACGAAACATTTTGGTTATGGAAACCATCGATTCGCCAGTTACACATTTTCATACAAATGGAACGATTTCTTCTATAATCTTCGGCATGAATTGAAATTTCTATCAACTTCAAAAGAATGCCATTTGGTTATTCTCCAATTTACAGAAGATGAATTTTGCGATTAAGACATATAAACAATGATCAAGACATGTATCTAATATTTCGTGTTATGCTGTTGAATTGAACTTTTAGATTAAAAAGAAAAAATTGTTATACCAATTTACTTCTTCCACAGAAATTGAAGGAGCATGGTCGAAAAGAATTTTATAACTAAAATACACAAAACACAATTTAGGAGAAAATTGTCGATACATTTTACATATATTTCGGGCTACTACTCTATTATGAGTTATTAATATAACATAGGATGTTGTGTTGAACTCATAATAATACACTGATACTTGAAAATTTAAGACAAGTGAATTTAACAATTCTTATGGAATGTTTGGTCGAGTATTCTCCAATTATTATGGCAAGAATGATTATCATTGTGATAAAATGATAATGTAATGCAAGATATATAAGCTTTTGCATTGCAAAATCTTACAAAACCTGCAAAGTCACCCATTTTGCTTTAACAGATGTCATGAAGTGAAATATACTTTTTCAACTTACCCTTAAATATTTCAACACTATCAATATTTTTCAGGAAGCTAGATGAATTAGTTATTGAAAACATTGAATTTTTATAGATATACTACACTCTTCATAAAAATGTTTTTCAACATTCTTTATACCTATTACTGGAGGAAAACTTAGTTTTATGGAAACAATTTCACCAATAAAATTACAAATAGATTTAACGGTACCATATCATCAAACTCGTCCCAACTATTCACCAAAAACACCTAAATTATGAATAATTGGGACACGTATTCGTTTCAAGCAAGTTGAAAAACAAATAATTTCATATATGTAAATAAATTTTTTTGTATACGTTAGTTAATTATTGTTGAAACATCTACTTATGCCCAGGTAGAACACACAGTTTACATGTAACCGAACATGTTAAAGGCAGACAAACATTTTTTGTCGTCCGTTAGAAAGCCGAATTAATTAAAAAATAAAACCGTTCCCAATCATTCGTTCTCTCATGCTAGAACGATAATTACAATGAAACAGGTCCTATAAAACATTCCCTATCTAATTATCCACTTCACACAGTGTATATCAACACCCACGTATGTCCACTTAGAGAAAACTTCCTTTTGATAAAGTGCCTGTCTTTTTACACCATTTGAACATTCCCGATCGGCGATTATTTCGAACGACGTCCAAAGCCGACTTTTCAGATTCGAAAAAATATCAGTTATCGCACTTGAGAATCAAATAATTGATTATCCCACTAATAGGTATTTACACTAGGCTACGTTTGTTGGAAAATGAGCTAGATATAAGCTAGAAAACGCCCATTTTGAGTAACATAATTCATTCAGTGAAATGCAATCGAGTTTATCTTGAATTAGATCGGGAATCTTACATGGTTACAGGCCATTATCTGCCTATAAATCCTGAAATTACATGGAGAACCGTTCCATATGCACTCGACGTAAGATGGAGTAAAAAGTGCTGCTGGGTATGATTTTAGAGTTGCAGGTAGTTTGGATCCGGAGCAATTGCCAGTAAAGTAATAATATTTAATGGAAAATGCATTCAATCTCGCGTTGAAAAGGGAAATTACGGAAGTTGTTTCACAAGAAATTATTACTTTGTAATGTTAGCATTATAATTCGGAAACATCCCTGGAAGTTGTACGTAATTAGACATGTATGAGTACGTATATTAATAAAACAGATCGCTATAATCATTGTAAATAATGGATCAATTTCTATTCCTTCATGGTAATAATATTATTTGATATTGATTAATAATATTAATTGAAAAAAGTACAGTTCGTGTTGTTAGCTCTATATTCAATAGAATATTTGCAACAAAGGTTGCATAGTATTATTACGATTTCAATCATTCAAATAAAATTGTAACAATGCATTTGCTTGAAGTTGTATTAACACACTATGAAACGGATGTGGCAACTATATTTTTCTGATAAATAATTCCTCTAATTCCAAAAACGAAAAAGAGAAGATTTTCAATACATTACAGAGTTAGTTTTGACAAAAATACAATTCGTTAGGATAGATTATTATTGTAGGAAATTGTCATTTTCATTCGATGGAAGAAAACATATCACAGATTAATATCACTATTCTGTGATCACATTGGGCCCCACTTCCAACTGTCAGCACATAAAAAGGGCTACCAACTTACAATCTCTTCCTTCTGTTAGAGCTCTTCTCTGACAGTCCGTTCTATGTTCAACATCTGTCATTCTAACTTCCATCGAGTAACAACAAGAACAACCACGTGCTCAATAGTTCGTTCTTTGTAAATAATCAAATATATATTCTCAAATCAAGTGTCCTTTAATATTTCCACGGATAGAATAATATTTCATTAATCACAAGGAATGAACTACTGAACACGTGGTTGTTGTTGTTTTTACTCGATGGAATTTAGAATGACAGATGTTGAACATAGAACTGATTGTCAGAGAAGAGCTCTGACAGAAGGGAGAGATTGTAAGTTGGTAGCCCTTTCTATATGCTGACAGTTGAAGGTGGGGCGTCCCAATGTGATCACAGAATAGTGATACTACTCTGTGATATATTTTCTTCCATCGAATGACAATGATAATTCCCTACAGAAGTTAGCAACCACGCTATATTATCAACCACAAGAATGACTGTTATCTGTCAAAAGTTGGGATGGTTGAAAAAAGCGCATCCATCATTTCCACGAAAACAAATGCTCTTACATAGATATAAATTGAAAGAGGAAAACTGTGCAGCTATATTTTGCTCTTGCACTACAGAATTAGGTCTCCAAATACTTGCAGGAGCGTAAGCGAATTGAGATTGTAGTAATCGACAGTCGATACTCTTAGATAAGCAACATTTTTTATAACTTATGAAATTGAATTTTCATTGAAATAATAAAGAGATTTTTTCTTAGTCGACTCCACTTGGTTGGTGTCTTCTTTCTAGGTTCGTATTTCAGCGAAGCAATTAGTGTTTATGGTTGTCTATGATTGGCGTAGGTTCATGGGTGTATGTTTAATTCTTGGGAAATATAAATGGATACAAGCTCATGAGCTTTTTTGAAGAAACTGTAGATCACTGAATAAAGTTTCAACTTCAGTTATATAGTCACTTCTATCTTAAGTATGCTCAATTTTCCCTTCATTCATGAAGAATCGTCGAAATTGATACGAAACAAATTTATTGAAAACAAATAAATTGTTAACTCATGTCATATTATATCATATTATTTACCCTCTGCTAATTTTCATTAATGTTTTCGATATATCCTAATAGATAAGTGACAGGTTACTGAAATTTCTGTATTTATGATAAGATTATACCCCTTAGTAGTGAAATAGTGTTTCATTCAATTTTTTTTCTTTATTTTTTAAGTTGAACCAATACCTACTGAAAGAGCATAAAAGTGCGTCTTCAAAGCCTGCACCTGTCCTATAAGAAATATTCACATCTATAGGCAATATTTCTGAATATTTCTGACAAATTTCTAGCGTGAGTTGATCCAACAAGAAGGATGTCTGACAACACTCCAAAATTGTGCAACATAAGATGCAGTGGAATGCTATTTTAAGTTGCAGACATGAATCTAGATATCATTTCGGACGATAACTGAGCAAGTGAGATTGGTTTAACCATTTGTGCAACATAAAAATAGAAAAATACTTAGTGTTTGGTATATTGTTCATGCTTGTCGTGATAAATCATAGCACACACGTGTCTCATTGTTGGATTCGGTTGAACAGGCAAAGTATTCAGTTTTGATTGAATATATATCAGTTAGGAGTATACGACATCGGCTAATTGAATTTCGAGTAATTCGCTTCAATATAGTTCGGATATATCGAATATTAGACAATAATTGAACCTTCAGTTTTTCTGTACAGTAACGGTGTGTATTGTTTCAGCAAACAAAAATTTTTTTGTTTCTTTATCAACTGTTCCTATCATTCCTTCCGCTTATTAATCCCGAAAGTTATTAGTAATAGCGTGTGACGTTGATATCGCTGTGACAGCAAAGTATGGTAAGTGAATCGTTTTTGTATGCGTAGAATTTCTTCATTTTTCAAATAAATCTAAATTATATACATATACAGTTCACTCGCTTAATACACTTTGTATTATAGAATATATCATTTTGAATTGTGATTCATTCTTTAAATGTAAATTTCAGTACTTCTTGATTTTGGCAAGAAGTACTCGTGTATTAGTACCTACACTCAAGGACGATCCCTTTGATCAACATCTACATGAAAATAGAAGATAAAAAAAGATTTCAAATCAGCTTCAAAAGATTATCGAAAGTTCTAAGTTGTCAAAATTCATATTTTACTGGGATATGCATATTATGTATATATATATATATATATATATATATATATATATATATATATATATATATATATATATATATATATATATATATATATATATATATATATATATATATATATATATATATATATATATATATATATATATATATATATATATATATGTATATATATATATATATATATATACACTAATAGCACTTCATATATAAATAATATATATAAAAAATATATAAATAATCCGACAGAGGGAGCTTACGTTAATTTTCTCTGAGAAAAATTCCCCTCATTCTGGTACCTATGGGCTTTTTGAAAGTCATCGATTTATTGATTGACAGATTAAATATGGACTGGTGATTCATAATAATGATGAAACAATTGTATCCTATTATCATTCAACAAGATCGATGAATTTTTCGAAACGCTCTCAATATGCACTCTCGAAAGTCGTGGGTTCGTTCTCGTTGAAAACATTTGTGGTGACTAGACAGCTCCCTGAGAGTTTTATATCAAATATTTCGATTAAGAGTCTGAGTATTTATTAGTATGAATCATTTGTGAATCTTGAAACTAATATATGAAATATATCCAACATTGTAATTTAACTGATCTAATAATTGCAATGTATTGAATATCGATGGTACCTAATGTAAACCTAAATGCATTATTATATGATGTTTATACTCGTATTATTTACTATCAAATGAGATTACCAATTCCAATAGATAATAGAAGTCACTTTAGTTATCAACTAGAGCTGTTTTAGATCATTCTAAGTAAATTTAAAAGAATTGTTTATATATTTAGATAAGATTGATAAATTCGAGCAAATAAATCATTTGCTTGCATGATCAATCTTTAACGTCGCTCATTAATCAAAAATGTGAAATACTATAGTAAATTTTCAATATTTGCTAAGAATTACCTTAGATCTGCTTTGTTGTCGAAATGGATACACCATAGAATTCAATGCCAGAAAATTATTTTCATGTACACCTGTCATTTGCAACACGATAGAAAATAAACAAGAATTAAATTTTGTAGCAATCAATCAGTTCAAACCTCTTCCATCCTTGTTGGATGAAAAGCTGTCTTTTCTCCTTCCAGACAATGAGTCAAGTACGCATAGATACGAACTTTAGAATTAACCATTGATGACAAATTGATAAACCCAGCGAACTAATACATAAAATAATTAAATGATTCAAAATTTAATTCATTCGATTATTTCCATAACCATGCATTCCATACTAGAAAACTCGGAATGACAAGGGCTGTACTATCAGTTGATAATGACACTTAATCAACCATCAAAATGGAATAAAATTATTTTCGAATCATAGAACGTTATATATTCTTTTACAAGGTAATTAACTAGCAAAACCTTTGGAATAAAATACATTGGAATATAATAACAGATTTAATTAATACAGAAATGAATGAGCAATTAAAATACTTGAAATACACTTCAGGTTGACACTCAACAAGCGAGTAACAATAATATTTATTTGAATTCAAAGAAACTTTTCTTTCATAGCTGATCGCAATTCAAAATATTAACCTGTTTGTACATTTAATTTTAGTGAATATATATATATATATATATATATATATATATATATATATATATATATATCCACACCTAATATATATGTAAGTATTATCCGTACCTTTCGAAAGAAATGAATAAAAACGGATGGAAACAAACCAAAGATGTTCATTATTAAACTATTTCACTAAACTGCACTGATGAAAAATGCATGCATTCGATAAGATACGCCTGTCAATATATCATTTGGCTTGCGCTATTTGAACTACTTTCGTGATCTAATGTACCAAATTAAACATTCATAGAAATCTATCCGTGCTCACTTTAGATAAATATTGATGATATGACAAGACTTCATAAGATATTCGAATCTAATGGTGGGTTATTTATAGGTGTATTTAATAGCGAACTAAAACAGGTAAACTTTGGTTGATTCTGATTGTGATTCGTGGAATTCACAGATAAGTGGTTTTGGTGCGTATAAATACAACACTGTGAAAGTTAATCGGCTGTGATTAAGTTTCTAGAATAGTTTCAGATTATCTGAAGAAAATTAAGAATATGTTATGAGTTGATTGCGTCACTTTGAATGAAAGTGATAAATCGAATTACTATTCGATATTGAAATTCGACTTTTTCCGAACATGTCGCAGTACAAACTTGAGAATTAGAAGAACCAGCATTGATTTCTTGCATTGAAATAAATTTTTTCGACAAATCATAAATTTAGTTACCTGAATAACACGGAAATATATATTTAAGTTATACTTATAACGCATAACTTAATTCAAATAGTTTTCATTCGTTATTATATACAACGAATGAAAAATTTTCTTGCTATATATGTATAATACGAGTACACTGTCTGCCTTGATATCTAAATCTGCGGATTTTTGATAAAGGTAAAATATCTTTAATCATCTAAAATCTCTATCAAAAATCCGGTGACGTTTGCATTCTTTAGATATCAAGGCAGGTAGTGTATTTCGATAATAGGGAATATAGCATCTGTGATATTATATCACAATATATATTTATTAATTTATAGTATTTCTCTCAGCAATACCCCAACATTTATTTATGCATACAGTTGTTACGCACATTAAAATGTCATCTGAATGTGTGCAGATTGTGAATTATGGCGTGAGGGTTGTAGAAATTGTAGGTAGTATTGTAGGTTTAGTAAATTTAAAAATGTGGTAAATTCAATGAAAATTGATTTCTGTACTCTGTGTTTTCGAGAGGTAGAAAATAAGAAGCATGTGAGGTTGACAGAAATAGAGATAGAAAACATAGATAGTTCCTACCTAAAGAAAAATCTTATAATAATTATAATAATAATATTTATTTAGCAATAGCTACTACAAAATCATTAGGTTCTGAATATATTATTTACAATTATATATTTTAAACTAACTTAGCTAATTTACACTTGAATACCATAGTGTCACTAATTGTTATTATGAAGCTAGTTTTTAAATGCGTTGAATTCTTCATAAAATATACTATTCCTATATTTGAAAGCTTATAAACTTGCATGTAGAAATTGACAATATTTCTTGTAAATTCAATGGACGATGAATCTACTCTGTGATAGTTCATAATTAAATGATAGGTAATAATAAAACTTGTCTAAAAATCACTGACAGTCAGTGATTTTTAGACAAGTTTTATTATTACCTATCATTTAATATTTCTTGTGTTATAACTGTACACATCACTGACACATATTATATTTTTTATTACTCTATATGGGAAAAATTTGTTTTCAAGTTTGAATATAAAAATATATATATGTAGCAAAAAGTATTCTCTGTTTAACTGAAAAATTACATGAATACTGAACTGACTGGTCTGTATATATGTCATAGTTTGAAGTTTATGAAAGATCACAAAGAACTCTTTGAAAGTCATTTAAATCTTGATAAAACAAGAAGGGTCAATCAAAACCTTAACTCCTTATATGGACTAGCATTATCCCAGAATAATGCACTATACATGTGTATCAAAATTTTCAAGGCTTTACCTGGAAATTTCGAGTGTGCTCTCGATGACGACTGTCAATTTCAGAAGAGAATATACTCCTTTCTAGTGAAAGTTGAACCGTATAACTTGGAGGAGTATCTGAACCATTGTAAAATAGAGAAGAGCTTTCGGTTCGATTTATGACTCTTCACAGATAATCTAAATGTACCTTCTTCAGGGCCGGATTTAAATTTGTGCCGCCCTGGGGCCCTGAAGAAAATGCCGCCCCAATTTTCTATATATTCTATATAATTTTTTCTCACTTTCCAAATTTTGGCACCCTAGAAAATTTGCCGCCCTGGGAACTAGCCCCGACTGCCACTAGTATAAATCCACCATTGACCTTCTTATTTAAGGTAACTATTTTGCTGACGTTTTCTCTATTTATGTCACAATTGTATGTGTGAAAATTAGGGAAAAGATAAATCTTATTATTATTATTATTATAATCAGAACTGTCTAGTTATTATTTCGCTACACTTTTGATAGTAATCAAAACATAGCTATAACATATAGTTGATTAGTAAACAATACAATGAAACACATTCTTACATTATCAACAAATTCAGAACTATGACAATGTGTAGCTGATCCAGATTCTTATTATTATTATTATAACCGGAACTGTCTAGTTTTTATTTTGATACACTTTTGATAATAATCATAACATAGCTATAACATATAGTTGATTAATAAACAATACAATGAAACACATTCTTATATTATCAACAAATTCTGAACTATCAAAATGTGCAGCTGATCCAGATTATTCAGAGAATCATTGATAACTGAACTACAATTTTCCCTGCTTGAACATTTGATTTTATGGTTTCTGCTTTAACAACATTTTCAAGTGGATGTATCTCCTGTAAAAAACAGCTCAGACGGTGTTGCGTTCCGATGATCTCTCTCAGAGTGAATGTCCCGAAGAACTTCCATGGAGTTATACTATCCAATTCAGTTAATTTCCACAGAAATTTTTGCTCGTTCTTCAGACCGAGTTGTAAAAAACTCGGGTAATATCGTATGAAAGTGTCGACTTTGAGAAGATAAAAGAACTGTCACAAGCCGTGCGGTTTTTCCACTCTGCTCTTAGCTCCCTCCCCGAGCAACCCCATCATCCCTAATTCTTTATACTTGTTTCAAAGTGGAAAGCGGCAAACAACTTCGAAATTACATACTCTGCTGCCGTTGAGAAACATCTTTCCTTGCCGGAAAATAGAAGATGCTATTAAGCATTTCCCTGATTAGAAAGTTTTCTCGGCTGGACTTTAAACTCCCTCGCGTTCCGATGTGGGATTGGAATTGTTATCGAAACTTTTCGTTGTGTTTATATTTTGCTGTCGGCGGAAGTTGAAATCTTGGTTGTATCATCTAGCCTTTCAATTATAATTTCTTATTTTACAGTTTAACCGAGGAAACTAGCTACAGAAAATAAAACCTGATAAAACTGACTGATTCGTTGGCGCAGTTCAAGTTTCATTTATGCTGCAATTTTGATGTTGTTATGTTGCAATTTTGCCTAAAATATAACATGTATATGCCTAATTTATTCCAAAATTGAATGAGAAGTGTTTAAATTATTCTAGACAAGTATTTCTTATTATCTCTCATTTAAATATGAACTATCACAGAGTTGATTCATCGTCCATTGAATTTATTAAAATGAGTAAGACAGATTGAAAATTTCCCATTTGAATTTCTCGGTGAATTATCCGGCCTCCGTCACTTAGTCATGAAAATACCTTACTATGATGGGGTAGGATTCGGATTCGAGCCCTGGTAAAGGCATGGGTGTATGTGTTTGCCTATGATTTGAGTATTTTGATGATTTTGGCTAATGTGAACTGATTACAAACTCATTGGGAACGGGACTTAAACTGTAGGCCCGCTGAATTAGGAGAAAAAACTAGGCATCGCAGCAAAAGAATGGCATCTTAATGTTATATTTGATTCAAATAAAACGTATAATTCTCTGAGTTGATCATAAAATCTATGAATGATAAATTCAATTCACATTACTGAGAGTTTCTGTATGATTGTTTATGACCATGCGAAATTAATCTTGGTTAAGCATATTTTCAAATTGTCTATTATAACTCGAACTACGAGTATTTATGAAATCATTATACCGTAAGAACGGAGTACAACACCATCTGGCTTTGAATTGAAAAATTCGAAATGAATAGAGCTAAAATATATATAAAAATAAATGAGACCATGAATCAATGTGAGGGTCAAACAAAACCATACAGTTTATTTCATTATAAGATAAAAATACATGAAAATGATTCAAGCATAATTAGTAAAATATGCATTTTTCCGCAAATCAAGTTTTTTTGTTGACAAAAACATCTCACTTTCGTGATTACTTATAGTTAAAATAATTTATACTTAAATTTATAGTTAATTTAAGTATAAATTAACAAATAAAGTTTTTTTTATTCAATAGTATTGGCGTTTACTTGATGTATCTCCATTTTAATTGAATATAAACTAAAAGAAAAAAAACTTGAAATTTTGATTCACACTTTATTCACACAACATATCATAACAAGTTTCGTCGTTACAATCGACTTCTGCAGATGCTAACAGAATACTGATTACAATATTTTGTATATTGATACAGTGTTCTGTTAGCATCTGAAGAAGTCGTTTGTAACGACGTCATGCTATGTTGTCAATAAAGTGTAAATCCTAAGTTCAAGTGTTTGATTTTTAGTTTATATTCAACAAATTCATTTCCAGTTCAACATGATGTTATGTGACTCATGTATATTCGAAATTTTATTGAATTATAGATGTGAGTGAATTTACCGACTCAAAGTATTCCTTCTCAATTTGTGTAACAATGACTACCGCCTGAAATTCAAATCGTAATTATTTTGTTTCGACGAGAATCAGACGTGGGATAAGTGACTACCGGGCAATTGCAACATTAATTTGCATCCAAACGTAAATCTTGTTTCGTCTGGCAGATCTCAGAAAATAGGTCGAATGGAAGAGGAAGTAATATAGAGATGAGTTCACTGAAAATTCGAGTCAATCAATAATGAAAGGCTCTTCAGTTCATCCATTCGAACGTTCGCCGTGATCAAGAGCGCGAAGATCATTAAAATTTTTGTGAACAGCTTCCTCTTCTAACCTCGAACCTGAATAACGAAGAGTGTGACAGCGTAGTATTATCTAATGGGTTGCTTTTCTCGAAAATTAATATTGAATTCAAAAAACCAATTAGAGATCAACTTTTTGCGTTCCTCTACTATATATCCTCTATCACCTCGTATATGTAGATTTTAAGTTCATGCATTTTGAATGAAATATCTACTAGGGCTGTCATCTTTGTATGGAAATAAGCCCTTTATTTTATCACGAACGAGAGAATTTCTCTTGTTTCTTCTATAAAGAGAGATGACTCTATTCCGCCTTTTGTATAGCTAATGATTCGATGCGTTTGGGACTAATATCGAAACACGACTGTTTGTATAATTGCAACTGATGATTCCAAAATAGATGACAGAGCTATGTTGTAATTCCAACGAGTTCGATGCTTTTCGAAACGCACAAAATATTCACTCTCATAGTCATAGAAAGTTGATATTTTGGGTTTTCGTTGACATGATTTGTGCAGATGGTTCCCTGACAGTTTTATTTTTTTTTTGCCCATATTTTAGAATACACCAAAGATCAAAAATATAAACTGGGTAAGTGGCAATGTTTGAAGTGGAAGAAGTACACGAGGAATTTAAGGAGGAAGACTTGAGGATCGTTTATTAACCATGTGAGACTCGCAAGAAAAAAAAATAATTTGAAAAAATTACGAAATATCACTTGGAGGAGGAAGGATATAATGAGATATCAACTGTATTCAGTTTTCGTTGAAGACTTGATGAGACCTACATTGCACAGAGTCAATAGCTGACTGACTTTCAAGATGCTCGTCCATTTGTTATGTTGAAAAAGGCTAGATAGTCCGTGCTACGAGGATAATATCCGTTAAAAGTATGAATATTGGTTTTTTCAAATCTTGCTTTGTAATTTTCAAGCCAGTCTAAATCAAGAGCAACTTTAATGTCTTTCTTGACTTATTAGCATTATGCAATTTTTCGAGATTCATTCAAAATTTACCTGTATTCATTCATAATATTCTGATAATTTCAATATGCCATATACTAAAAAATGTGATTTCGAGTGGGGGGGGTTAGTCTGAAACTTCGCCACATTTTCCGCCTCCTGGGGTGAGAATGTGGTTCAAAAATTATTTAAAAACATCACTTTATTATTGGGCGACCACTTATCGGATTGATTTCAATTGTTCATTCATTTCACAGTACATGTATAATTATTTTTATTCATAAATCTAACCTTTAAATTCGCTCCAGCACGAAGTGAAATATTCGACCTTCTCTTAGTCTTCCTGAATTTCAATTATTCGGTGACAGGACTTTCCATATTCACGTCACCAACGCCTACTACATTTCCATTAAATTTTGATTTCAGTTTTGTCTACAAAGGATCTCGTTCTCAATTTCACCCCACTCTCGTACACATTTTACCTCTACCTTTCAGGTTTATCTCTTTGCTTTTTTCAGACGTGTTTAGAGTGCCTTTGAGAATTATCGCAACCGCGGATGATATTCGGAAAGCTGTGTCGTTCACATACATTTCCTCAATTTCATGGAAAATGAAAACTTTTCGGTCGAGGTTTGGCATGTAGTTGTTCTGCGTCAGTACAAATTATTATTCGAAACGATTGAGCATTTCCATAAGTTAGGTTACTTTATTTATGCTGGACATGAAAACATAAATACTTCAACTTGAAAAATATTACTAAATTTCAAAATCTGGAGTACGTATTATAAAAATAATAAGAATATTTATTTATAAGAATATTTTGTTTCGGGGTACGTTACCCCATTTTTAAAAGTTTGACTTTGAAAAGTTAGAGCAGTCAAGTATTTATTTATCATAAATTTTTTGAAACATAGTCAAATGTTTTTTATTTAATATAATTAACAATGTTTCACCAAGAGATCAGCAAACACTCAGTCAACTTCATTATTTACATAATGTCTTACATATGGTCAAACATTTTTTTTGAGTTAACTTTCTTGACATGCGTTCGCTTCAAGTAATTTCAATACTTCAACACGAGTACTAGTTTCCAAGAAACTAGGTAATTTGATGTATACATTGAATCTTTCATGAAATAACTTGTTATATCATTTCCAGATTCAGAAAGCCTACAGCTTTGGATATAAAAACTATTATTATTTCTAGTTTTATTGGCGTCATCGATATATGTCACACTTAAATTGCAGTATATGTAAGCTAAATATAAATATATATGTAGCAAAAAGTATTCTCTGTCCATCAGTCCAACATCAGTTTCGAATATTCCAGCAAAGTTTTGGTTGAGCTATTTCTATGGCACTATGAGATTGTTCGCAAAAATCTCTAACTTATTATTCTATTATATTTATCTGTTATACTTGTATATGCTGTGTTTTTTCTCTGGAGAAACGCAATCAAAGAACTAGATAATCAATTATTATTGACTTGATTAAAATATTGATGGCACATTAATAACACATAAAGATGGAGCAAATTTCAAATAAACAGCTGTTAGATTATGAGATCAAATGTAACACAGTATCACATACATATTTCTTTTTATGGATTGTTAGACATATGTACATTGAAATCAATTATTTGGGTATAAGCAAATTTGCTTAAGAATATTTAAGGATGTTCCTTAAGATTATCGCGTATTCAAAATGTTCCGAAAGTTTGTAATTTTCAAGAAATGTTCTTGACAATTTTGTCCACTCAAAAAGGCATACAATTTTTTTGTATTTTCTGAGTCTGAATTTATGTGATGCGCTTTGAACATTGGAGAGAATAGCAGGTTTTTAATTTTATGAGCTTTGACGTTTTTTGAAATTTTCAGTATGGAGAACATTTTATTATGTGTTTGCATCAGTGTTATTTTATTTCAACTAGGATATTAAACTTTTTTCATTATAAAAGAAATGACAAAATTGATTTTCTCAGTATTGACTGAAAATATAGCGCAACATTCCTAAAAATTATATGTTAACCCCAAATACTTGTCTATTGAATTCTTATGAAATTTTCCAATATTCTTTTAATATCATAAAAGTTTCAACCATTTTAAAAAATTGATTTTTTTGATATATCACCTCACTTGTGACATATCGTCTCTAGTATAATACAAAGATCGAAACGACAGTTTTATACTCACACATAACACGCCTTTCTAGACTAAATAAAGAATCTTTTAAATATATATCTTTCTCACTAGTCGACATTCACTTTGTATAGATTACCGTTCATTTTATGGTAGCCCGAATTACCAATAATATTAACTACCGTAATATTATCCTGCTTGAATTTCCATCGGCTTTTCTTTATTGCAAGGGTGTAAAAAGATTCGTTTTATTAATGTCTATGAAGTGTTTATTACCCAAACAATGGTCGAAAAATACAGTGGAAGACTTGTTTGAGATGATGAATTTCAGTATACAACATCATAAGTGATTGGGTTAAGGTTTAGTTTTTTTGCAATTTCAAGTTTCATGAACATTATGATCCATTACATCAATTTTATCAAAAAGTAACTCAAATCGTAATATATAATTTCTATTTTTCAAATTTATTGCCCCAATTACATATAATCAATTTTAAATTAATAATTGATGAGACCGATACTTGATGTAAATCGATAAACATAATGAAACAATTGTTAAACCAAGATTCACAAGAATACTGCATGACGTACGTTTCAATGAGAAACTCAATCTTCTCAATCTTTTCAAAATTACTTAGTTTCATATATAGTAGTTCAGTATGAATTGATCCCTTCTACCTGTTATCTAACCTGTTTTCTCTGTATTCATAATTTAAGTTTACCTATTGTATGTATTTGAGAAATGTCATTAGTCTGCACGAAGCATTTAAAAAGGGTGAATCTCATCGAAACGTACGTCATGCAGTATTCTTTTTAATATATGTGTAAATCTTGGCTAAACAATTGTTTCATTATGTTAATCAATTTTAATTCAAATCTACAAGTCTTGTTTGAATGAGGTTCCATTGATATTTTAATTGAAATTCATTAATGTTTTCGTTCCAACATGTGGATTTTCGTTCGCTTACGGTAATGATTTAACTCATTCTCTTCTGATTCTAACCTGCGAGATCTCCGCCAAAATTGAACTCGACCGACAACACCGAGTGGAAACGGAAAATAATTGATTACCGGAAAGCTAAATTGGCCGCATTCCTTCTTAAATATCGAGGACGCGCGAATCGTGGAATACGGCGCAAACCGGTCGAAAAACCGACCTCGGCGTCTGATTTTCGTCCTGGGGGAGCGAAATGGATTTCGATTTCCCCAGGAGTCGGAGACATGAAACCTTCTTACTTCCACTCCATCCGCTTTTCAATCAGCGTCGCCGGAATCAATACGGGCTGAAGTTGGACGCCTCAGGCTTTTCGGAACAACCCCCCGCTTTTCAAATCGCATTTTTTCCAGAATCGATGGTACAGGGGTTGTCATCCATTAATCGATTTCAACGGACTTCGGTTTAAAAATCCTTTAATTTAAGATTTAAGAAATTGTGATAATGTTACTAGGTCATAATTTTAAACATGTTATTTGTTCTATAATTTTGATATAACATTTTACAAAATAATTGAAGTTATTTTTTTAAATGAATCGTTCATTTTTACATCACAGGGAGTACCATTTTCTTTCAAAGTTCAGACAAATGTACTTGAAATCTGAGAGTTTCTCTGAATAATTGTTTCCATTTGTGAAATTGGACTTCCACAAAGAGATTTAAGAAATTTAGATATGATTTCATAGGCGTCATTTTTTTATAAAGCTCTGTCTAGTAACCGTAGTTAGGTCGATATTCTATGACCCTTTATTGTTAGTTTTCGATATTTTATTTTCGTTTTTCTGTTTGGGAGTTTTATTGCTTGTTAAAATTTTCATTGAAGTCGCTATTAGATTCAATATCAGATAGTTTAAATGAAAACATTTATTTCCCATTATTTTTGTGTGTGTACAAGTTCACGTATTAGCCTACACAAGTTTTGCAAAAGTTTCAAAAAATTTGGACGAGTTTTCATTTTGAATAAAATCTGAAAGCAAATTGATAAATATTCCTCCAATTGTAAAGGTTGTCCACTGCTGCTCAATATCATTTGAAGTCTAACAACAACTATTCAATAGATATAAAAACAAACACAGGAACACATAAATAAAACTCTCAGGAGGATGTGTACTATATAACCATTCTTAATTTCTACAGAAATCTCTGAGGTGAAAATGAAATGTCTACAAAACCTGCAATATTTGCAGCTTTGAATTTGTCACAAATACTGTAAAAATAAGTGAAAAAAACTAATTTGATATTTTTTAAAAATAAGTTTGACATTTTGATATCTAAAGTATTTCATAAATTCAATTATTCATTAGTTTTGACAAAGTTGTGATATACAACGAAACGTCAACAAAAATAAAGTTTTTCATATTGAAAGAAGCCTGTTATTGTCAAAAACAATCGAAATTAAATATATATATATATATATATATATATATATATATATATATATATATATATATATATATATATATATATATATATATATATAGAAATGTCATTGTAACTGTTTTTTCTTCGCTTCAGTAATTATGGTTTACAGGTGGCGAGGAATGGCAGTTTTTTTGCACTTTTCCTTCCCAACAAACCGAGAACTCGCAATTTTTCCACCGAACTCTCCTTTACACCAGGCATGATGAATGATGAACTTACCCCCGTAGAATCGATACGACCTCCCTTACTCGCCCAGGCTCCCCGCTACCCTCTCACTCCTTACTTTTTAAATCACTCTGGGTTATTTCTCGAGGATCACGTTTTAAGTTCTCCGCTCCTTAGGCCATACAACTCGGCATTTTCCTGCCTCCCCCGAACCCCTGCCGCGTTTTCTATCTGTACTTCTCGACCTATATACCGCCCAGGGAACGTTTTAATGCGGTTTTTGTGCTTCCTCTGAAACTCGTTTTTATTGCTTTCTTCTCTATCAGTTTTTATTTATTTCTGGTACTCTTGTAGAGCTATAGTTCGGTTTGCCGACTTTGCAGATTTAATATTATACAGAGTGTTGTCAAACAGTGATATATGTCATTCTCTAGTCCAATTCATATTTGGTGATACTCAATTGAATTTAACACTTATGTATTATATTTCATTATACACGCAACGCTTGCTCTTTTATGCTGGCTCTACTGTTAAGTTCAAAAGAAGTGTCAAAGATTGCTGTCAAGTATGACATATACCGTAATCTTCTTCTCTTGTTTTTATAATTTCTTCCTCGTTAAGCTTTCTAGTATTTATGTTAATTATGAAGATACAAATTCCTTTTTCCCTCTCAGTTGTTTTCGTTTTCTCCAAATACGTACATGTAAAACTTTACTATGTCGTTCTGATGAGAGCCAATAAACTCGAAACACGTGTCAAGTGCTGAATATACCGTTATTTTTTACGTTTATCTTAATAATTTCTCCTTTTAGTGATATATAAACATATATATATATATATATATATATATATATATATATATATATATATATATATATATATATATATATATATATATATATATATATATATATATATATATATATATATTTAAGGTCTTTACTTTCTGAACGAACGGCATACTATCTTTTCGTTGTTCTTTAAAGATAAATTGAGATTTTATACGACAATTTATCACATAATGAAATCAAGTCGTTGTCTGAAATACAGTATGGTTATATATAGCATTTCTCTACTAGAATTGAGGGTTTAATTTCGAGTTCATTTCAAGTTCATACGTTATCTTCAATTTGACATTTTTATGCATTTATATTCTCAATTCATAATCTAAATTCAGAAATATATCTGTACTAAAAATTCAGAAAAGTCTGACCTATTTGCGATCTTTACTTTCGACTAGTAATCTTTGGTAAATTGTATTAAAAAATATTCGATGACATTAAGTAATTTCTTTGATTACGAATTCAAAACTCTCATTATTCTTAGCGATTGTCTAAGAATCCCATGCAGTGATTTTTCAGTTTTGATTCAGTTTGTTTCAAATTGATAATATTAGATTTGTAATATGTAATCAAAATATGCTCGCGTTTTTTCTAGTGTCCAATAACTAGACCTTATTGTCCAGAATCGAAAAAACTTACTGGTTTTGTAACAAAATAAACTAATAACGAATCACACGGCCTGTTTGCTCTTTCAATTTCAACAAGCAATGCCTTTTGCAGAAGAGTATTTGGCCTACTGAAGAGTTTATGGACTAAAGAGCGAATTTGAATATCCGTAGATTTAACTCATATCAATTTTGACGTTTCTTGCTCAGAAATGTTATCAGTTTTGCAAAGCGCCGACGAAGAAAAACTGATAAAAATGGCAATATGCAGTGAAAAGTCTTTGAAAAAATAACCTGTTCCAAGTTCTATTTTCTAAAAAAAATAGAATTTATTTTTTCTTGTTAAAGTAGATTTTGAATAGTATTGATTTCCTATCAAAGCATAACAATTCATTATGAAGAACTGCTAAATTTCGTTGAAGCTCATTTTAGGCACTACTCAAACTTTATGAGGGAAAGATATTAATTTTTTTTTGTTTATTACGATTTGATTTATAATATAGTATTCATTGTCTACCAAAGTTTGAATTCATTGATATGCTGAGTGTTCACTATTATTCGTATTTAACGTGTTGATTTACTACTGAAGCTTCAGGTGAAAACTTCATCTTAAAATTACAACTGGCGTTGACTATCTACAAAGTATGTACTTTGTAGGTAATCATCTTGTATGTATCATCTTTTAAAAGTATGTAGTTATTCGATACTAATGTTATTTGCCTTTCCAGATACAAATATGAACCCATGAAACAAAAGAAACAAGATATTTTTCACTATGCCTACGACAGTTACCATTGTCTTAGATTCAATAATTTTCTATCTGGAAACCATAATTCAAACAGGTGTTCGTATTTGTTGAACCCAACGGCTGATTTGATTACCCGATATTTACTCATAAAAAATTTGGATAAAATGGTGGCACTTCTATTGAAATGTTGGCATTGAGAACTATATTAGTGGGTTTCTCAGTAGATTTTTCTTCAAAATTTCATCGCAGTTTGAGTTATTAGTTATCATATATTCATTCAGTATATTTCATAAAAATTACTGAGTCCACAAGATTTTATACAGTATAATATAGAGAAAAACCTAGACATCTATTCATTAGTGAAATATTGAGCTTGCTGAAAATTTAATATATCCCAGTCGGTTAGTCGACTCTCTTGAAAACGAAGTGGAAACTTTCAGTGCGGATAGAAGATACGCCAATTAGGGAGTCACTCGTCAGTTTTTCCTGAGTCTAGGATCAGTCTGGTAGGATTTGGGACGCTCCCATGGCTCTAGCCCAATTAAGCGTTCATACTGACTTCAACCTGATACGTTTCCTATCTCGTTCGAATTTGGTACCTTAGGGACTACTGTCAAGTTTCATTCCTTTTTGATCGTATCGGGAATCAAGCGGGGGATATACGGGCAGTAAGTACACAATCCTGGTTGCAAAGCTTTTTTCCTCTAGATAAATCGAAGCAGGAGCTCCCATCGTTTCTTCATAATAATTGGTGAAAAGAGTAATAAATAATTCGAATATCGTAAGTAATAGCTTTCTAACTGTTAATTACTATCAATTTGCTATTTTAAGGACATTTAATATCAACTTAATTATGACATAATATACTATAATTTATACAACAAAATTTGATTGAACTATTAAGCTTTTATCTTGATGATGGGTATCAACACTTCTGAATGGTTTTATTGCCTGTTGGATATGATAAGCTTTCACAATATTTTAGCAATAATAGGCTTTTTCGATGGAAGCTATCTTTAAATTCAATGGACGATGAATCAACTGTGTGATGATAGTTCATATTTAAATGAGAGGTAATAATAAATACTTGTCTAAAAATTACTAACTGAACAATTCTTTATTCGACTAGTTTCGCCTTTTACGGCATTATGAATTCTTGATAATGCCGTAAAAGGCGAAACTAGTCGAATAAAGAATTGTTCAGTCAGTGATTTTTAGACCAGTATTTATTATTACCTCTCATTGAAGCTATCTTTACTTTTGTTGAAGTTCCGTTGCGAATTTAAACTTAGTAGTAACTATCAAATGATTGAACGTCAAATCAGAATAAAAAACGTCAATCAAAAAAATCAACTTGTCTTTTTTAGGATTCAGAGGAATATTTCTGCCTCAGCATTCGTTTCGGAAGTATATTAGTCTTCTTCACCATGAAGAAAACTCTGAAAAACTCATGGTAAGCCAAGTGATTGAAACGAGTTATAATAATAACAATATTATTTTAGAAATTAAATTGTATTTAGGTAGTTGAGTTTTGATATACAAATTCAGAAAATTTATATTTTAAAATTTATTGTGGTTTTAGTGTTTGAAATTGATAACAGGTCAATAAGAAATTTGTATCGAGATGTGTTGTTTGATTATTTTTGTCGACTCTATGAGTGTCATTTGTAAGTTCTATTGCATAGTTATAAATCTGATTGATATATAAGTTATAACCTAATAGTTATAGGTCTTGCTAGTTATTATAACTTAATAGTTATAAATCTGATTGAGATATAACCTATAACCTAATAGTTATAGGTCTTGCTTTCATTTGTGATATTTTCTTAATTTTGACGAAAGCCTTTCTAAAATTTTTTTCATTTTTTGTCTTTCGCAGTTGCTAAAATCTTTATGTCATTTTATCTAATCAAAATATGAATTGATAACTGAAAATCACGATTTGGATAAGAGTAACACGAAGACTCTAGTTATAAAACATAGTTCTAAATGAAATATTTATTTGCTTTGTGTGCCATCCAATTAATCAATAGTTTTTTCTCTAACATGTTTCTCTTTCTATTGGTTCTACTCATTATTCAAATATTCTGTGCCAATTTGATACGGAAAAATTATGCATTCTGTTAACACTATCGTTAATATTTTTGTTGTGATTGTGAATAGATAAGGTTCTCAGCTCTGTCATGTTTGTTGTGCTCGATAAATGAATAAACCAAATGAATAAATTATATAAAATGTTGAAGGTGTACCTTTTATAGGTAACACCTACAAAAGGTTCCATTTTCTGTTGATTAAAAACCTGCAACATCACTGTTATTGATCATAGGTAACTATCTGAACTAAATCGCTTATCTCTCTGCTCTAATCCAATTTCCAAATTCACAGTTCACGAAATCAGGGAAACATTCAACAAATTTCTTTTATTGGCAAGTGCAATTAGTGTAGCTACAACTTGTACTCCATGTCTCAGAAATTCGGTCGTTCTATGGCATCAATTAGTTTCTTGAATAAACGTTTATACAAGTCTCGTTAAATGCTCCGGATTCTTCGCAGTTGGCGCAATTTCATCAAAGTGTCTTGAATTGGTTTTGGAATTCCGTTGCAGTTAAATCGGAATAGTTCAAACCCTCTGAGAAACCTATAACCGTAACTAATAAGGAAGGAAGCTCTACAGATGTTTTGCAATTGGGCCTGCACAAAGGATAAGTTCGTAAACAAGGTTCGGATACACAGATCCAATATAGTTTGTTTAGTAGATTAACCATCGATTAGGAAAACAACCAGTAATTTAGAGACTGACGATAAGGATTGGACTTCCAATGCAAGGATTGGCAGTGGCGCCACAATAGAAGGAGAAAAATTGAAAATTATCACTACTATCTCCAGCGAAACGAGTCCCAATACTATCCGACTACTGATAAATTTTTCTGGTACACTTTGAGAAGAAACTATAAGTCCTCAAGGTTTGGCAGTTATCATGGTAATGTAAATTAACCTTTAGATATGTAATTTAAAATTGATATATGTATTTATCAATAAAAATACACGAAATTAAATTGGACTACTAACACTTTGCTTTACAAGAAAAACCAGCGTCATCTATTATATGTGCTTTCAACAACGACATGATTTCCATTGATGTAATTTTGTAGTGCTGAGGTATTTATCATTTTAAGTATGTAAAATATATATTCAATTTAATTACAGACATTATTGCAATCAATTACGTAAGTAAAAAAGTATAATAATTTTATAACGGCAGTATAACCTCTCTTTATTGGTCGTGTATAAATATAAATAAATATATTAAAATGAATTAAACTCTTGGGTTAATGTTTCACGATTTATTTAACAATATGTATTTTCAACACGTTTCGAGCGTTCGCTCATTTTCAAGACTGATATAAATTAGCTATAATATGATAATATAAACTGATAATATAATATGATATATAATAATAATGAACTGATAATATGAAATATAATATATAAATATAATGTATAATTGAATAATACTAATGTTTGAATAAATAATATATATAATAAAAATATATAATAATATATATATAATATAATATATATAATAATATATATAATATAATAATGAATAATATATATAATAAAAATATATAACGAAAAAAATAATGAACTGATAATATGATAATATAAACTGATATAGATTAGTCTTGAAAATGAGCAAACGCTCGAAACATGTTGACTATACATATTGTTAAAGAAATCGTGAAACATTAAGCCAAGAGTTTAATTTATTTTAATATTCAATTATGTTTCACCAAAAGTTAAGCGAGAATTCAATCTCAGTCAATAAATAAAGATGTTTAAGAGTTCAGTAGTTAACCAAAAGTTAAAGAATTTACATCAGTCTATTGCTAATAATCCTGCTATTCACAACTGTACATTCATTGGATCTTGCGAGCTCTGCCAAAGATGTGCTTTTTGCTGGTCATTTGCGAAAGCAATTCCATGTGGTTGATACATGATGGTGCACAAATGCATTGTGTTCGATTATTTGTTATTTGCAAAAGCATTATTCGGTCATCCGAACTCAATGGATAATTTCTTATTGGGATCATTGGTTTATGGTATTTCAGTAGATAATTTGGATGATTTGAGAAATTGTTAATTTCTTAAAACTCTGAAAATACTTCAAAGCTATTGGCAGATCATAAAACAGTACAATTCCATAGTTCAATGTGGATTTATACATGAATGCGGTGTATATTAATACCGTATCTTATTGAACTCGGTGCTTCAAGCATCACTCTTGAAGTGTTCTTTCATTATATTTAAATACCACCTACAGTCCTATATTCATAATACACAGTAAACTGAATGTTTTGTAGGTTGAATATCAAAACAAAAAAATCTGAATTTGGTAATGTTATTGTTTTTTATAACAACAATCTAGAATTTAGATTGAGTTTAGTACTCGATCTAGACAAAAAATATTTTTCTTTGACTTTTCTTTCGCTTTATATTCTGTGTGATACATGAACCTCAAAAGTTTGACTGAAATAATGCCTAAATATTTCATTCTTACTACGCTTTTCAAGCCTATTCCTTCATTTAAATTTTCACAATTTTCATTCTTTTACTCTTTCAATATTAAATGATGAGCGATAAGCTCATCTTATAATATATATTCTCACATATTTTTACCTATTCATACTTGTTTTCATATTATTATCACATTACCACATGAAAATTTCATTCAAATCACCACTCACTAATCTTGTCAAAATATCTACATCACTACCAGAAATATTCAATTGAGTGTCAACTGCGAAAGGCTTCTTTGACATATTTTCACATAATTACTCATATCACTTATATACAGTAAAAATAGCAACGGTCCTAAGACTGTTCCATGTTGGATACCATGTTTATTTACTTGATAGTAGGCTATCTCACCTTTGTATCTAATTTGGTGTTTTGATAACAAAATATTGTTACTGTAGCAAATTTTGTTCGCTATGTATCTTTGAAACGAAGGGGTTGTTCAAAAATAACTAAAGGACAAAATATACTCAGAATCGTAGAATGAATAAAGGAATAATTTTACGATGTTCTACAATTTATTCACCTGGGTACTTGAGACCATGTATCTAGATCCGCTCTATTCCCAAAAACTTCGAGTTTACTTGTTTGAATAGACTGTGAGTATTTGGTATCCGCATGAATTAAAATCGCAAATAGCCAAATCAGTGTCTACAACCGGCAGTGTACAATTTCGATTGTCCGCAGTAGCGCCACTGAGGATTGTGTACACCGTGATTCCATCAGTTCTATCACGTCTCTCTGTACAAACTCGTCATCGACACGGTAAACACGACATGTCAGATAAACAGGCGTGTACGCGGGCCGTTTCTCATCCCACTACGTCATCCGTTCAGACATTGACAATGGATTTGACGGGGCGCGTTCCAACCTTTCTCCGAATCGGCTAATGAGTATCGACCAGATCAGGACGAGGGGTGGGTGGTGTCAAACAAACTGGGTCATCTGCATATTTGATGGCAAATTGGAGAGTTCGATAAGAGGTTGAATAATGTATGGGTTATTTGCTCTATTGTTCTTTTACCTTATGAACTAAGCGTGGGAGTTAACGTCCTATTAGTTTTTTTTGATCACGATATAATTGGAAGGAATCGGGAAAATGAACAGGCAAATGTCTCTAAAGCTCAATGGCTCTCAATGACATACAGAAGAAATTTCAATGGATCTTTGGACACACCATTCCCCACTCCATTGAAACTGAGTTGAGTTCAAAATGTCTCATAAAACCTTTCAAACATTTGAGTATTTGAAATAACAATAACAAGTTGAATGAATATGTAAGGCAAAGGGGATTGAAAAGGCTTAATGTGAAAAAACCAATTGATAATTAATAACATTCATCGGGGGTAGATTGAAACGAGCAGGCGACAGAACTTAACCTATATTTGGAGTTAGTTAACTAATTTATAGCTCATTAATCGATTGGGCCGATACTTGATGAAAATCTAAATACATAATTTAAATAAAACTAAGTGGTTTTTCGAATTTCACTATAATTAATTCAAGAACATGACAATAATGTTTCGCCAACACAGTGGCTTCATCAGATGTTGATGATAAACTAAGCTATTACATTGTGGACTGCGTATATTTATCCTGAAGTGTGTGGGGTGGGAATGACTATAGAACACTGTTCTTCTTTTACAGGTGGATGACTATAGAACAACTTTTCTCCGATTGCATTTTTATTGGAATAAATTTAATAACGGAGAATTATTGATTAAAACTTGATCATTTGATAAACTGTACGATTTCTTCCTCTTATTGATTTCCATGGCTTCTAACAGGGTTAGTTTATAACCTTTTTGCTCTCTATGCAATATTTTAAAGTTGTTGTCGAAGACATGGTGCTCTTCTAATAGATGTGTTGCATACGTAGAATCGGTTTTATTTTTTACAAAGCATCTTTGGTGTTCAGATATTCTAAGGTTGAAATTCGTGCCAGTTTAGCCAACAAATACTTTGGGACAAGTACCGCAACTCAACTCATAAATACCCGATTTATCATCAGGCGAAATTTTATCTTTCGCATTTCTGATGTGTCTACCCACGGTATTCTGGGTTTTGAAAGCAATCTTTAAATTTCTATCAGATAAAAACTTCGAGATTCTTGATACAGGGTTGCCTAAATACGTTAATGTTCTGAACTTTTTTTGATTATCTGTTACTTTAGGATATACTTGGGAAATGGCCTTATTATATAACTTTTTTTGGTAAAATGTTAGCGACGAAACAATGATGATATCCATTATTTTGTGCGATCCAAAAAAAAATCCCAAAATTACTACCTATTTTATGGTAAAATTTATTGAATGAATTTAGTACTATTACATATTATATTATATGTAAATAGACAGATTGAACCATCTGCCAATAAAAATTACGAATTCATTGAGCAACATGTAGGGGCCGGTATTTTTAAACTTCACTTTCTTCAGATACTTATAACACTCATAACTTTTCTAGATTGCAGTCGATTCTGATAAAAAAATTATATGTACAAATAAGCACGAAAACGATGAAAAATTTAGAGCTCAACTCACATTCAATGAAATTTAGAAATGAATGCTTCTATAAATGATTTAATTCTTTATTATAAAAGCTCCATTTATATCCGATCAGAATGATTTTAACGTTCTTGTAGTAACCGATATAAAACTTATTACAAGAATAATTTCTAAATTTCGTATAGCTGTCTTGGTAGGTGAATCTTGACCAAAATCAAAAATCTGTATGTCTTGTTTCCTTCATTTTAATTGCAAAAAAACCAACTCCATCAAGAACTTCCATTTATTTCCTTGAGCGAATCAAGAAATTCATCGACGAGAATAGTCCCACCCCTCAATGAAAAATTAATTCGATTAGAAAAATCTCGTATCAATTAAGACAATCTTATTTGACTCCCTCTGAATGTCAATTCAAAGTAGGCAATATTGCTAAATCTCCCTCATCCCTAGAATAATAAAATTAAAGAGCAATCTTCTCCAATGTATACTGATATTATCTTAGTAGGGTCGTAATAGGGTTGCCTACGGCGAAAAAAGTATAGAGGGTCCTTTATGACCCTAGGCCAGCGTAGAATTTGGCAGAGCAGTCACTTCAACGAAGCAAAAGTTTGCATTTCTAGGAAGGTGAGGGCGTAATGTACATCCATCGGAGTTGAAGGGTGCTTATAGCATCTTGAGAGCTGAAGTAATGCGTCTACATTTGGGAAATGCTGCTACATAAAACAGTTGGAGGTAGAGAACGTATTTTTTTGACGTCGAGGAACTTAAGGATTTTCTTACAAAATATTGTAAATATAATGAAAGTGGTCCTGCATAATTCTCATATTCAGTATCAAAATTTCTATTGACGTGAAAACGTTTTACATATATTGTTTTAGAAATTTCTGTAACTGCCGCAGCGGCATTCATAACGTATGGTTTCGAAAAAACAATTTATCTGGTAGATTAGGTACTAAAAAAAAATTTAATTTCGATTAAAAATTATTTTAATATAATTTCATATTATTCCAATGTATGAACTCCTTATTCTACAAGATTTTAGACGATTTGAAATATGCTTTGAATAGTATTCTTTTTTCTGAATTTCATATTGAACTTAGTAGACCTCTTGTGCAAAAAATTCATTCATGTCAAACTTCTCTAATTTTGTTTTTTTTTCATTATTTCCTCATTGTTTCATACTGGAAAGTAGTAAATAATTCAAATATTCGCAAAAGGTTGATTGGATTGTTAATCAAAGTCCAAGATGAAGACTATATTGAAAAACTATGGCTATTTGTTGAGTATAATGAAACTTGAATTTACACATACAGATTGCTACAGATATAGATATTGAAGTGTAATAACAGATATCGATAATATAAATATGAAAAACATACCAGAAGGACAAAAAGTAACGAAATAATGAAATATACGAAATAAACTCAAACAAATGAAAAAGCAATATGTAATATGTAGTAATATTATTATTTAATTACGAACATTAATTTTCACCAGTGATGCACTATATACTAACTCAATAATTGCAATCAGAAATATATATATATATATATATATATATATATATATATATATATATATTCGGCGTAGGTTTTATGAACCCTAATCTTCTTCAAACATCATGTCTCCGTATTGTTGACTAATAGCTTTAACGGAGAGATCTTAATTGAAAATCCAGATATTCCTTAGTTGCAAAAGGAATCCTTTGAGCAAATTAGGGGATGCAAGCAATTTCTTAGTGACGCCATCGTTAGATAAGTGTACAAACAAAAGAGAAACGCCGTCAACAGTGTTGTCAGATATCTTTCATACAACACGGTTGTATTAAAATTTAACGTACAAAATGACTCACCGAGGTAACTATCAATAAATTTAATATATTATTACATATAACATTACCACATTACCGTTTGGAATGGCAGTTTGAAGAACATATATATATATATATATATATATATATATATATATATATATATATATATATATATATATATAAACATCTGATTCGTGTTTAGGATTTTGAACACAATTTCGCTAGTGTCGTAGTAAATTAATAATTAATATTTGTTATGAAAATATTGCAAAAATTTCAACTCCTTTACTAGTTATATTAACTTCAAATACTGTTATCGAAGTCTCAATAACTTTTAAAAAATTATCAGTGTAGTTAAGTAAAATACATAGAATCACGAATTCTTTCAAAATATTCGTTATCAATTATAACATATGAAATAGCTAGATAAACATATGATTAACATTATATGTCGTACATATTCGGGGTTGAAATTGTGTCTTTTGTTTTAACGCGCTTGTTACTCAGATTTATTTCCAAATTTAATTTGAATCTTATGATAGGATAATAAGTAATATTTAATTCAAGAGCAGGGCACTGAATTTTCGAATATTTCCGTGTAAAAATTTCTTATTCATTAAAATTATTTTTTAATAAGTATTTCCACAAATTCTTATTTTATTTAGTGTGACCTTCATTTCCTCTGAATTATGGGCAACAATCCGAAACCGGTTCATGTTCATTCGCAATTTAATGATAGTGAAATATTACTTCAGTATTTTCATAATGAAGTAATAGGAAATTTTCATAAAAGTGGCATCGTCGCGGCGCATGGGGTGGAAACAACAATATACACTCGTCAAGAAGGGAGTGAAATTTGGCAGACGAATTAACAATTGAAACGAGCCGAATAGCCTGGTTTGTCAAGCGAATGTCTCCGGAATGTCAGCTATAAATAGCCGTACGGGATAGTGCCGAAATAGTTCTGGCAAGAGTTGACAGACAATGGATTTACGAGCATAATAGAAAGGTTTGGTCGGTTTTTGTCAATGAAATTAGGAAGGTTATTTCGGGGTTATTTTTCTGTCAACGAGGAAGTCACTAATCCTGTTCGTTCCTCACAAGAAACGCTCTATTTTCGTACAAATTTAATAAAGACATGATTGTTAATTCAGTTCACTGTCTGATGAATGAATGCCTGGCATTCACTTCATGAATTACTTGAACTTTACTTGATGAAACCTTATTAGATTAATCAAATTATCATGTCACAGACCTAATTTAACCATTCTGTACAATAACAGCCAATTATAATACAGGTTACGATGACTTCTAATCTTTAAGTGCTAATATAAAGAAACGAATGCACTTGTTCAATTATATTTGAAGAACTTTCTTCAATATATTTTGTCCATGTGTATCGTTATAGTGTTTATACTCAATGACTTGCTTAACTATTGGTTCTAACGTAATTAAAAGTAATCCAAATTCTTCAAATTATTCTTCATGTTCATGTTCCAACTTATTTTTGACCCAATTTATAAGAAAACTGAGAAGAGTCACCAAGAATATTTATTCAGAGCATATTACAGGAATATAAAACGCCCAGGATATGGAAAAATATGGTCATCTTACGTATTTCCTATCTACTTCGCTGATTTATAAAGATGAATAAAACATTTTTTGTTATTTTTCTTTATGTTGTATGTTTCGTTTATGAAAACTGTTATGTTTCCCTAGACGATTCATATAATGCCACTTCAAATCAACCAAATCTTAAAAACGACTGTACTCAAAATTTTTTTATTCGACATAAATTGAGTTTAATTCTGATATAATAAAAACGAAATCGCTATAATGAAAAAATTATTATACCAATTAAGTATAAAGGACAAATATCAGATATAATGCAACATATAACAGCTGTAAAGGAAGAATATGTAGTAAAATTATACAACAGAAAGTACAAGTGAATTTACAGCACGGAGGTCCTAGGTACTGCCCTTACAGTTCATACAGAAAGTAATGGTACTTTATTACATCTTACTTTAGTCAGATAAGTCTCTATTGTCTGCTTAACGCATTGTTTTCAAAAAATTTTCACGAAAACTTTCATCAACGCTGATATTCGTTCAGTATTTTAGGAGATTAATAAAAACAGCGATATAACATAAGGCGTATGTCTTGCTATTCATAACAAGCTAGTATGCTAAGTTTAGCTGTTATCTCCCATATTCTGAATCATGCACAATTCACTTCACCGTGAAGATTAAGGGTTGAGGTATTTTTACACGACAAAATCACTCAATCACTCGTGAATTTGTCACAAAATGATTTTTTTTGTAGAATACATTATAGTTTAGATGGCTACGAAGTAAAAAATTGAAGAATTAAAAAACACTCCGTGGCTTAATCGGGAGAACGCCCGATTATGGTGCGGTAGAACTCGGGTTCGAGACGTGATAAAGGCATGGGTGTTTGTGTATGTCCTGGTTTAAGTACTTAAATAATGATATATGTTGCGTAATGTACATTGATTACAAGCCCAATGGCTGTTCGGAATCTGCGTTAAACTGTAGGTGAATTTGAAAAAATTAGAAAACTGTGTTCATCGCCCAATAACTTTACTTTAGGTTAGAACTCCCAATCATTTGCAAATATGTTTTCACTGGTACGAATATATTCATGTAGGGAATAATTAAAACCCTTGAATTCAAAACGATTAAAGATTCACTCAAAAATTATTTTTGCTCGTACTCCATAATCGAATTGTTTTTGCAAAATTATAAATTAAAGTTATATCAGTATACTCTCAAAGATTTTCCACGAAGTTTTGTACAGGATTGGCATTCAAGAATTGATTTATGGTCAAAATAGAAAAGCTCAACTAGGACCTCATGGTTAATTACAAAATACTTTTCTGTTGTCATAATTGTCAGTAAAGGAAGAAAAAAATAGGATAAAATAATTGTTTAATTGTGAAATTTCGGCAATCACATATTTTGTTTCATTTTATTTTTATTGTGGAATAAATATATTATTGCATTTTGTATTTACTTGGATTAGTATGGAGACGTTATTAATTCATAGTGTAGAATATTGAATATGATGTTTCATTTTTTCCATTTTTTTTATTATACATTTTCTTTTTCTTATTTTATTTTTAAAAATTTTTCTTTTCTCGTATATTGTAGATGTACGTTTATGAAGCAATCTGTGTATGGGCATCTCCTATAGGTCCTACATATGTTTTTCAAAATTATAGATGAAAGTATTCGGAAAAAATATTTTTTAGCAATTTAATAAAAATTCCAATATTTTTTCTATATAAAATATTGGCTGTAAAATTCTTTGAATATTCTTCTCGAAAGTATCCTCCAGTGAGTTCATTAAAAAAATTGTTTTTCATTATCTCATTACGTAATTTTTCATGAAATATCTGCTCGCATGATTAATTGAAAATTTGAATGAAAATAAAATTGTGTCAACACTTGAACTTATTAACTGGGTAGGTTTTAAATACGAATTTAAAATATGTTATGGAAACAGGGTACTCCCACATATAAAAACATCAAACACGGTCGCATAATGTGCCGCCATGCTTGCAAAATATATCACATTCATTTCCCAAAAACTCCATATACACGTTACCAACCGGTTATGCCCGACGGAAATCTGCAATTTGCTCTCTGGAAATTTTTAAAAGGAATATTTTGCCTTGCGGTGCATAAATAATTTTTCGTATGGCGTTTAAGCGGATTTGAACTAATAAATATTTGATGATTCCGGCACTCGTTCTAGTCCAGTTGCCACTTTGATGCGAAACGAGTATTAAATAGAACGGAGGGCTGAAATTAAATTTTACTGGGATTATGAAATGTAGTAGGAAGATGCCATTCAGGCCATGTGGTAAGTTTTAACAATAAACGAGATGAGCGTTAACTCTGATTATTTTGTTCCTCAGGCCTTGTTTGAAGGTGTAAATACTTTTTCTTTGATGTCTTCTTTTGACAGTTAAAAATTATTTGTTTTAGGTAAATGTAAAAATAATTCACGGTTTACGATAATACTTAAAACTGAAATAGTATCACTTGAAAAACTTATGATTTTATAATTGAATCGTGTATTTCAGAAACCACCTAAGTAACAAAAATATATTATTGAGTTATAAATTTTTAAAAATTTATAACTCAAAAACTTGAAGGAAATTTTTTTTTACCAAAATAGATTATTCCAATAGCATGTTCTTGATTTGGTAAAAAAATATTTGAAGGAGACTAGACTTATACTTGAGCTGCAAAACAGTTTTTTTAGTTTTCAGAAAGTTGAAAAAAAGGGCACTTAGGTGGTTTCTGAAATAAACGATTCAATTATTGTCAAGCAAAGGTTACTACATCAATTGAGTAAGAAGTAAAAAATATATCGATTCGGAGGGGGGTGCAGCCTGCGGCTCGCTATCCACATTCAGCTTTTTGAAGGATTATTTGTGGCTCCCAATAAATATACCCTATCGCTCATCATGTTTCAATATCGTTGAAGAATTGAATTCTGAACAACTTTGAAATGACAAAAATTTCATTTGCATTGTTAATTATATATAAAAGAAATTTACTACAAGAAAAAGAATTCTGTAGTTCCCGTGCTATATTATCGCACTTGTAAAAATTGGATGCTCGATGATCATCGATGTTGAAATCAAGAATATCGATGTTTTGACATCGATGTTGCTATAGGAAAAATATCGTAACATCGATGTTGACGGAATCGATATCAATTTTAGCTCACGGCCTCACGCACGACCAATAGAAATCATGCCAGATGATCTTCGATATTGAAAGCAAGCACTTCGATGTTCGGTATTCGATAAATATCAAGCATCGATGTTGAGCTTTCGATTATGACATCGATGTTTTTCTAATATCGATTATCTCTAATTCGCTACCAAAGTATACTATAACTTTCTTTCGATAATTTTTTTTACAAATTATTCAAAAGAACATTAAAGCAGATCTGGCTATGTGATACATGAACAATGCGATGTCTCCATTTTCCTTTTAGGAATAAATGTTGGAGAATATTGAAATCTCCATTATCCTTCTTGGGATGAATGTTAGAAAATCTTGAAATGGATGACTACATTTATTGAATGCGTGAGAAAGTCACTGTTTCGTACTACAAGGTACTCATCAGTCTCGCCACGTTCAACAAATGAAAGGCAACGAGTTCAATTCTCACATACCCCCCTATTGATTGTAAGACAGAAACATAGAATAAGTCGTGTGCATAGATAATGCATAGATTAATGTACATCTCAAATCTTAGGAATCAATGAAAAGCACATGAACACATCTGATATTGAAAGTTTCACACGTCATTATCAATTGAGGTTCTAAGTTTGAGTGCGCAGAGATTCTTCGACATTTTCCACAGTCAGAGTAGGCCACAGTTTTTTCCAGCATAAATTCAATGTGTACGAGTATGGATTCAGATCTTCTAATGATTCTTTTATGTTTACTATGCATTTTGCTATGTCAAAATCCTTCCAGCATTCCATAACATTCATATCAAGATCACATTCAATATTATCAATATGATTTTGAAGGTTGATCTTATGTAATAGAGCCTGGATTATCCCTTGCTCCATAAGCTGAAGCAAACCGTCATGTTGGGAAGAAAAACTGTCACTTTTATATTTGGATGCAAAATTTGATGTTCACGAGGTTGACCTGTTGCATTATCCGGAAGTAGATCTGCTTCAAAGTCTAAATTATTTTTTTTTAAATGGGTTTCAACTTCCCAAACAAAAAAGTTCCTGAACCAGTCATAATAAATAGCAATTAGATCCGCGAATAAATAAATCTATTGCCGCGAATACAGGAAATTGGTCGCATTTTTTCAATCCGCGAATAGTGAAAACGCGAAAAAAGTAAGGAGCTTCTACTGTATTCAATCGACTTAACCAGATGTTTCTTTCAAATAATTCTGAAATAAAGTCGAAAAATTTCAACAATTGGAAAAATAAATACATACAGATGCATATATAAAATTTACAGAAGTTATACTACGTTTCACGTATCCCTACATATTTCTTTATGTAAGAGTTGACCTGACCTTGAACGTACTGCTTAAACATAAAACTTCTAGCTCAATTATCTCATTGTATTTCTATGGGCAACGAACATTCGCCGCGGTTTCTATGATTATGTAAACCAGAGAGTGGGGTGTCAGATATCTTTCGTGGTGGGCGTGCTCATCCGTTCTTTAGATATCGAATTTTGTATATCCTAACTACTGTTTTTCTAACGTGACATGGTTGGATATAATAGTATCCCGTTATATGTTTTGTTTATTCCTTTCACGGAACAATAAAGAATAATATACATATGTAGATAAATATTTTCATTCTGTCATTCGGAATATATTAATGGGTTTTATTCTATTCGGCTTGGAACGACGTTTGTTGATTAATAAGATATGTGGGTGCAGTCGAAATATTATGATTTATTGTACAAATTTTAGAAGATTGTTTTCTGGCCGTAGGAAAATATATGGTGGTCTGCAGTGTAATAGAATGTTTTTATAATACCATATAATAAATCAACTCCATTGCTTTTTGAATCATTAAATACTCAACAAACATGATTCCCTGGTGAGAAAGTGTATTCACTATGCATCAAATGATGACAATTACAAGAGTAATAATTAGAAACACGAATTGAAATATGATTTTTTCGAATTGGGTATACATGATATGAAAGTTAATAAAATACGTTTTGATAAAACCCAGCTTTCACTTTATGGAACGTTCAAATGACATTCTGACTTTGTTGGATCGATTAACAAACGGAAAAAGACAATGCCAATCGAAAATGTCTCACACATTGTACATTTCAATATACACAAAAGTGATATATATATATATATATATATATATATATATATATATATATATATATATATTTATATATAAAGTTTTTTCAATCTATTTTAGCAATAACAGGTTTCATAATATCAAAAACTTCATTTAGGTTGACGCTTGTTTGTTAAGTAAAACTTTGTCAAAGCTAATAATTAACAATGAAACGTCAACGAAAATGAAGTTTTTGATTTGAATATATTTTGTTTCAAATTGAATTTCTAGCTTAATATTTCACGAATGTATTGAAATCAATACAATATTATAACGTTGAGTCAAAATATTTCGATTGGTCAACTCGATATCAAGACCAACTAAAAACACAGAACATAGCAAATTTATATCTATAAGAAACAGGTCAGAAGTGGGTACAATTGAAATTCTATTTGATGATTGATGAGGCCGATACTTGGAGAAAATTAATATCCATAGTGAAACAATCTTTAGAATTCTCTCATAATTTAATACAAATAGGTACTCATGACGACATTTCGAAGTACTACTTCTTTATCAAATGCTGATTCCTTCTTTTGTTAGTTTTAACACAACTGATGTTTAAGACAAAATATCAGTTGTATTAAAACTAGCAAAAGACAGAATCAGCATCAGTAATCTATGGTCCTCATTCCAAGTTAGTCATAGAACATACCTGGTATGTTCTGTGAGAATAGCTATAAGTATTGAGTTAGTAAAATTACACCTAGTATCAATTCAGCATTTGATGAAGAAGTAGTACTTCGAAACGTCGTCATGCGTATTTGTATTAAATTATGAGAAAATTTTAAATATTGTTTCATTATGAAATTCCATTTAATAATAATAAGCATATATCTCCAACAGGTTACTTTCTAAACAGGTAGTAACAGGTTACTAAAAATATCAATAAAAACATATATATATACAATACTAAAAAATAATTATAATAATAAATGGCATTATCAAATATTATAATAATCTAAATCTATAATGTCAATATCTAAATATTCAATCAAAAATAATCAAGAAAACGAATCTATCAGAACTCAAATCTGAAGAAATCAAGATACCTCACTGGTTAAGATTTAAATACACATTAATGATAGAAACAAGTGAATCCCAGTGCAAATCACAGAAGCTTGATATCTGGTTTGCAATAGAACATGCAAAGCTAAGAGGCGATTGAGGGAGAAGATTGTTTCTGTGGGTTTTTGAGTAAAATGTCTGGCTTCTTATTGAACACCTCTGAGGAACGAAGAAATTAAGTTTATAAATTCAATGGACGATGAATATACTCTGTGATAGTTCATATTTAAATGAGAGGTAATAATAAAAACTTGTCTAAAAATCACTGACTGAACAATTCTTTATTCGACTAGTTTCGCCTTTTACAGCATTATCAAGAATAAAAATCATTCAAATCAAGAATAAAAATCAGAATAAAATCATTCTTGATAATGCTCTTAATAAGGAATTGTTCAGTCAGTGATTTTTACACAAGTTTTTATTATTACCTCTCATTGATATTAAGTTTACTCAGAAGCTCAGGACAGTCGATATTATAATTGAGCAAATTGAATAAAAATTTCAATTCATTCAAACTTCTCCTGGTGTGGAGCCTCCTAGTGTCAAACTTCTACAGCAAACAAGCGTGATCACAACCTTTTCGTTCCTTACCAATCGCTTCCTCTTTTTTCAAGGAGCTGCTGATTTGTATGGCTTCTGAAATGTCTAATCGTTTTTGGATTACCTAATAGGAATTAAATATTGTTTTTTTTTTCAGTGAACCAACAGTTTAAATCCGAATCCAAACGGCCACTGGGCTTATAATGAGTGTATATTACCCAACAATCATCATCATTTAACTATTTAAATCATACAAACACACAGACCCATGCCTTCGCCAAGGCTCGAACCCGAATCCTACCGTATCATAGTCGGGTGTTTTCCCGACTAAGCCACGAAGGCAGGCTAAGTAATGAAAGAAACCGATTAGACATTTTAGAAGTCATAGAAATCAGTCGCTGCTTGAAACAAGTTGAACCAATTATTAACGAGCAAATAAAATTCCAACAATCTCCTAGATTCTAGAATAACTTCTTCTTTATGAGCTAGACAACTTCTTTTATATAGATACTTACTTGGGAGAATCTAGAACGACCAAGCTACGAGTATAAGAACCATGAGTTTCAATGACATCCGAGGATATGAAAGAATTTTACGTCTTTTTGGAAACTGATACTTAAGATGATATTTAAACTCCTATTGAGTATGTGTATATTCTTCCTTCTGCGATGGTATATGATTCATAAAAAGAGTCTCTCTGAGAACTAACAATACTTTCGTCGAATATAACTTAAATTCAAACACTTGAACTTATGATTTACACTTTATTGACTACATAGTATGACGCGTTTCGTCGTTACAAATGACTTCTTCAGATGCTTACAGAATAATGCCTCCTAGTGTCAAACTTTTACAGCAAACAAGAGTGATCACATCCTATTCGTTCCTTACCAATCGCTTCCTCTTTTTTCAAGGAGCTGCTGATTTGTATGTCTTCTGAAATGTCTAATCGTTTTTGGATTACCTAATAGGTATCAAATATTGTTTTTTTTTTTTCAGTGGACCAACAGTTTAAATCCGGTTCCAAACGGCCATTGGGATTATAATCAGTGTATATTACCCAACAATTATCATCATTTAACTATTTAAATCATACAAACACACAGACCCATGCCTTCGCCGAGGCTCGAACCCGAATCCTACCATACCATAGTCGGGTGTTTTCCCGACTAAGCCACGAATGCAGGCTAAGTAATGAAAGAAACCGATTAGACCTCTTAGAAGCCATAGAAATCAGTCGCTGCTTGAAACAAGTTGAACCAATTATTAACGAGCAAATAAAATTCCAACAATCTCCTAGATTCTAGAATAACTTCTTCTTTATGAGCTAGACAACTTCTTTTATATAGATACTTACTTGGGGTAACCTAGAACGACCAAGCTACGAGTACAAGAACCATGAGTTTCAATGACATCCGAAGATATGAAAGAATTTTACGTCTTTTTGGAAACTGATACTTAAGATGACATTTAAACTCCTATTGAGTATGTGTATATCCTTCCTTCGGCGATGGTATATGATTCATAAAAAGAGTCTCTCTGAGTACTAACAATACTTTCGTCATCAACTGATGATTCGGTGAAATCCCTTCCATTTTCGGGCAATGAAAAAGGAAAATAAGAATCAATAAACTTTATAAAACGAACCAAGAACGGAAACTTATGAGCCAACGAAGCTTTCAACAAATAAAAAGTTAATTATAGCAGCATTGTTAACCTATTTTGCGTTTCAATAACATTGAATCCTTTTTCAATATTCACGAGAATGAAAATATTGCCGAAATGATATTTTATCTGAGGTGAGGTTTATATCGCCTAAAATAGCTTCATAACAAAATGTCTAAATCAAAGCGTGCGTGCTTAATTCTCAAATCACACGCAGATGTTCGCCTGTTTCAATTTCAGCGGCGCGTCGGGCGAAAACAATATGCCCTCCACTTTTTGCGCTCGCAATCTTCCTAATGACAAAAACAAGATGGCGACCGATACCCGTATACTTCAGTTACAAAACTCGTACTCGGGGAAAACATCCGCAAAGTTACGAAACGAAGTAACAACGATGCCGTGGGCGAAGCGACTCGCAAGAACAAACATAAAAGGGAATCATTAGAAGCGCGCCAGGAAATTAAGTGTGGCGGCCATTGTTTTCGACACAATATGACATTCAGGACATAACCCAGGCCTTAATGCTAGACGAAACAGGAAACTACGGGGTGTATATATACTCTTGTTGTTCGAACACATTGTTTTTGTAGTATATACGGGTCTTTTGGGTCGGACCGAAACTTCTCTTCATTACCTACTTCCAGACTTGATCTCCTGTAGATTTTAAGACAGTTAGTTAAACTATTTGGGTTTTGTTTCAGAAGCGTAATCATGGAAATGCAAAAAAAAACCCGCAAACATTTTCGATCCCAACTGAAAATTAGAAGAATAATTCATTTCACTCCGGTTTTTACCCATGTTGTCTTCAGACAGCAGGAAGCAGTACGAAAAGAGAGAGACTCTTTTGGTAATGATCATTTGAGTGTAGAAATCGTTGTCTTCACTAAGACATAAGCAAATTTCTAAGATATTTGCTCGTCTTGTTTTCTTTTGTAGACAAACATCTTTCTTTGTCTACATCCATCCTGATGATAATAATAAATGGTCTTTATTTTAACATCCGCGTGAAGGCAAGCATTGCTGATCTACTAAACCGAGAGTTGAGCAGATCAGCATACTTAATGAAATAGAAGATTGGAAAGGGGGTTTTAGAGTTATTACTACTGACAACTTTCCATAGCTATGACTACTGGAATAACAATGATATACCTTGAGTTAATGGTTGCAGAAATTCAGATATTTCTTATACAATCAGAAACAGACAATATTTTTTCACGATATTTATCAAGCTTCATATTTGGAAACAAACGAAAAAGTTTGCGTATTTAGTTTATAAGATTTAAGGGTGTAGAATTTTGCAATTTTGTAAAAGAGTTAATTATAAACATACTCGTCCTAAATCCCAAAATAAATGCCAAGCTTCGTGCTGAAATTTCTTTACATTTGAAGCTTATGTGGTGCTCGTTTTCGTCTCTCAGGCTCGTTTCTGAATACATCCATATTATTGTATAAAATATTGCACTTTATTGCTTTAAACTTATTTATACTTAAATTGTTATTGAGTTTTTATCTGTGGGTAGGTCCTGTCGCGTTTTTTGTCTCGAATTCCTATAACAGGAAGTTGTTTGTTTATTCATCAAAAAATACAATTTTCATTCCGTACTCAGTTGTCTTGAGTAGCTTATTTGAGGCTCTTAAGTACATATTCGCTAAGAATTAGCTTGAAATATCTGTCATTTAATTTTAAAAGCCAGAAAATATACCTGCTTGGAATATTCGAATTGAAATATTGACTTCATATTACTTCACACTTTGAAAATAATGCCGGTATTTTAAGTTTTTCCTAAGAAGATAGTTTTCAGCCTAACATTTTTATAATTCCAAGTTTCCTTATCAATTTCATCCCATTGTTATTGTATTCCAGGGGAGATCTAACATTATAGAGAAACTGTTCGAACCAATATGGAGAGTATTAGTAATATCCAATGCCTCCTCAAATCTCGCAAAGCGAGTTGGAAAACTTTGTTGGGGATTCGTTCTGAACTTATACCGTTACAAATTCAACCCGAACCGGTTTTGGTTATTCGGCCGATAAAGAAGGAAGACTGCCGCCCAAACTTTACCACTTTGCAAATTTGGGTGCATGTGAATAAGATCTGATCTTGGAGATCAACGGTGGCGTTTCCTTGCTATTTCCAGTTGCCGTCCGTGAAATGCTCTCACTCCAGGGATTTAGGACAGTAGCGTACGGATTTAAGGATATATCTCATATTGTATATGATAACGATCAGCTGAACGTTAATGTGTCAAATTCTTATAAATTTGATTGTATACTTCAAAGGATATTGAAAACTTACGGACTGAAAAATCTCAAAACATAATATACGAAAAAACAAGTTTGAACAAACATAGTTTTAGAACACAATATGTTAGAGGGACTCGGGGGACGTTGTTGAAAGCGCTGCACATGTTTCGGTAGTTATGAAACAGTTGAGTAGAGAGCACCGCGTTTCTTCGAGTATATGCGTACATTTCGAGTGGATTTTTGTATTCGTCGATACCGTGATGGATCATCGATCAACCTCATTCATGTGTAGCAAGGTTTAGAGCTACAGAATCAATATTAAATAGACCCTGGCGAGACCCTACACTATCGGTATCCACGAATGAAAGTGTCGAGCGTGCTATGGTTTCTGTCCTTGAAAATTCCCGTTCATTACTTCGTGAACATTCATCGATATTGAAAATTAAAAAGTCAACTTATAAGCAGGTACAAGTGCGAAAAAACTCGACTTTTATCCATAAAATATTCAAACCCTCCAAGATTTATATGATTCTAACTTTGTTTCAGAAAGGAAACGCTGGGGTGATGTTGAGATTTCGTACTGCCACTCCTATGGACAACATATTCTTCAGTGACTAAGCTCATTTTTACATAGAAGGATATGAGTATAGTGGAAATTTCCGTCACTGGAACGTTCACAACTCAAGAAAAAGCATAAATAACCTTCACAAAATCCTAAAGTTTGCTGTGTCATATCTGCATCCTCAATCATAACTCTTTATTTCTTTGAGAATCAACGTAGCCAAGCTGTAACAGTAAGTTCGAAGAGACAGTCCTAGATGTTAATGACTTTTTAAGACTAAAATTACAAAATAGTACATACTTCAATCGAAACATATGGGTCCAGCAGCATTAGTCAACGTCTCATACTGCTAATTTGTTCCTGAGTGCAATGCTACAGTTATTTCTTGAAAACATACTCGAATGACATGAGTACGGTACCATACCGTGGTCACCTAGATCACCTGATTCAATCCCGTGTGGTATTATTTTAATGGGATATTTAAAACGCATTGTTTAGAAAACCAATCTTGAAGAGAATATCCGAACCAAAGTCAGCAGGATTCCCCAGTGTTCCTCTGCAAACAGGTTTTTGCCTGTGCATGCTAGACAAGAGGAGTGTGTCAGACTTGATGGCCGCTATTTGAAGCACGTGGTTTTTGAAAGATAAAGTCCGCCTTTTTTGGTATCAAATCAAAATAAACTTACGTTGTATCAGAGATGTTGCTTCTTTTAGGATTCTGCGAACATTGAAATCTGCCACTCTAGACCTTATAAATGCAAAATATTTGCAATAATTTCTTCGAGCGAAACATAACAGCACATTGAAATTGATTTTAATTAGAAAGAAGCTCGCAATTACAAAGCAGACTCTGTTGCAAAAAAAAGGCTCATTATTCGTGCATTGCAATGTTTACAAACGTTTTCCTTTGAAGAGAACTCGGAAATACAGTAATTGGGATCATCGTATTCATCTTTTCAAGAATGTTATTATAGGAACGATGATTACTCAATTACTGAATGAAACATTAACATACCATCGAACTGCGGATGTGGCTAGTCACCCGAATATATTTTTTTATGGAATGCACCTGAGGTTGAACGCATAAATGTAGCCGTTAGATTGATGGCTTACGAGGGAAAGTTGAAAGGAAATGAGCTCACGGAGGCGCGAATCGGGATCGACCCCGTTGCCCTTTTCAATAAAATCCGATGTTTCGACCCCAGCTGACGGTTTTACGATCAGACCAAGCCGAAATGTCGCGAAAGCCCCCAAGGTCTTGGGGCGACTAATCGAATCTGAAATCGCTGTATTCGAATACAAAATCGTTACACTTAAATATTGGAACAGTTTCCAGTGGATGAAAGGGAAATTAAAAAAGTTTAGCAAACCTTATACTAACAAACATTCTTTGTTTTAAGCGCTTCTTGTTATTGCTTTAATCAGAGCTAAGTAGTAATAAAATTTTTGGATTGAAGGTTTTCTCCAAAAGTACACAGAAAATTAAAATTATTCTCGTTTTGAATGTAAAAATCACTGATTTCAATATTCAATTACTCGGAAATTTAAGGAGCTGAAATATTTAGAGTAAACGTGGAAGTATGATACAAAGGTGCTTCCACCAAGTGCTAACTGTAATGTTCGTCTTATATCAAAAATTGTTCAATCATGTTGAACTTAGTCAGCACTTCCTCTCAAAAACTAGTATTGAATTTATTTAGCCTCTAATCTCTTAGTGGGAGTATCCTGGCTAAAAATTTCATTTTCAGAGGATATGTAAAGCTCAATACCTATCAAACAAATATTTTCCTGTTTCGTATATCATTCTTTTATTGAACTGTAAACTCATAGTTCCATTGTGTATACAACTAATCCTGCAGAGGTGGGGTGTGATGAGATTTTCCCATTAATAAAGAAATTCTGAAGATTTTGGCAATTCTTGGTTTGTATACATTCACGAATGAAGGAAGTTTCTGTATCCTAAATAGGTTGAGACCTATGTACAAAACAAAATAAGATGAGAAACTCATTGGTCCCTTGATCGTGAGTGGTGGTAGATATCAGAGATAATTTTACAACTGATTGCTTGTTAGATTACTTATCTATATATTAAATATTATGTTATGAATGAACATCGTTTACCTTTCATCAATAGAATAATTATTACGTAAATAGCATAATTTCACTTAAATTTCTTGTTTTCAACTTATCCCAGTGGAAAAGCTATAGCTGCTCCTCTGGTTGATTTTAGCAAATCTTTTGATCTATGAGAAAGTTGGACATATTCACAACAATGTGAAAGATTTCGAGTAGTATTCGCTCTTAAGGAGTAATTTCACCAATATCCCTGAAAGAATCAAAGGAACATCAAACAATTCGCCGATTAAAGCTCCAGATTAGTTCATACCCCGATAAGAAGAATATAACCGAGATTATACCGCATATCCCACTTTTGTTGCCATCCCTTTACGGTATGTATGTATAACTTAATCTGTCACAAGTATGTTCTTTGTCGGTTCTTCAAGCCTACTAAATTCCAATTTAAGAATCCGCTCTAGACCATATTTTACGCCTTTCTCTCGTGGAATCACCGTGAAGTTTACACTGTTGCCAAAATTAACAAACCTTACACGGAATTCACAAATTAAAATCAATAAATTCACAAAACAACTACATTTTACTATTAGAAATAGTTATTAGTGCAATTACGAAATAGAAATTTAATAGTAATTAGCATATACAAACTTAACGTCAGTCATAAACACTTGATTTAAATGCACTTAACCTCACCTCTTGTAAATTAAATTTTATTTGGAATATTCTAGTTACCTTGAATGTGCCATGTTTTAGGGCTTCTGATGAAGAGGTAAAGAAATCTCGAAATCTTGTACTAAGGAAATAGAGTACGTTGTTTTATTATTGCTGTCTTCTCAAGAATAATCTACATACTTTTTTAACAGAGTTCAGCAGAGAAATCTATCCTTAACACACACACACACACATATATATATATATATATATAAAACAACTTTCTTTCGATAATTTTTTGATAAATTATTCGAAAGAACATTATGGCAGAGCTGGATAACGTTCACCACGTTCCTTTGTTGAACGTGGCATAACTGATGAGAATCTTATAGTACGAAACAGTTACTGTCTTACCCTTTGTCGATGTCATTATTCTCTAACATTTATTCATCCCCAGAAGGATAATGGGGATATCGCATTGTTCATGTTTCACATAGCCAGCTCTGCTATAATGTTCTTTGGAATAATTTGTCAAAAAATTATCAAATGAAAGTTATAGTATACTTTGATAGCGAATATCTACAATTGCGATAATATAGCACGTGAACTACAGATTTCTTTTTCTTGTAGTAAATTTCTTTCATGTTTTGAGAAATGACAACGAGCTTTTCTACAACCGCAACCTAGATGGCGCATTAATTCATCAAATTCTATGAAATTATTCCACTAGAGTTCCAACTAGAGTTGTAAATTGTAGTATCTTAATTGATGAGGGCGTGTGAAAATTTCAATGTTAGATGTATTCATGTGCTTTTCATTGATTCCTAAGATTTGAGACGTACATTAATCCATGCATTATATATGGATAATATATAATGCGACTTACTATAGGATGGAAGGAGGAGGCTCTGTGAGGATTGAAGTCGTTGATTGAAGAAGTTGTTGAATGTGGCGTAACTGATGAGTGCCTTGTAGTACAACACAGTAAGTGTCTTACGCTTTCAATAAATGTAGGTATTATAATTGAAGATTCTCTAACATTTATCCCTCAAAGTATAATGGAGACAGCGCATTGTTCATGTTTCACATTACCAGCTCTGCTATAATGTTGAATAATTTGTCAAAAAATTATGAAAAGAAAGTTATAGTAGTATACTTTGATAGCGAATATCTACAAATGCGATAATATAGCATATATATATATATATATATATATATATATATATATATATATATATATATATATATATATATATATATATATATATATAGGTATATAGTCCATAAAAAAAGAAATAAGACCATTGATATGTCTGCGACGTTACCTCTGAAGAAATCTCATTTTTATCACACAATATTTACGTATATGCTTTTGATAATGTTAGTAGTGTTAACGAGTTAATTTTATCCTTAATTTGATGATTACAACCTCATAGTGGCAACACCGAATGCACACGTGTTTACGTTATGTACAGTGCGGCTTTCCGAACATCTTAGAATTGCAATAAAGATCTCATCACGGCCAATTTGTTGGAGATAGTGTAATACGGCGCTCCGGTTATATTTAAATTTCTTTGTAGTCGAGACAGGTTGACAGATGGGAAATTCGTGACGTCCGAGAAGTTAATAAAACGAAGGAAAACCTGATTATTTGTAAACTCTTCTAGTCTAGGAATCTTTTGGATATTATTAGATCGCTGTTTAGACTAATTCATCAAATGGATTAGTGATTTTTTATTGTGCACATGTAAACGAGTTTGAATTCCATGCAATACAAAGAAGATAATAATTAGCACACTCAAAGACACATCATAGGTTGATTGAGGAGGAAGGTACATCTTGGAATTCCACGTCAATTTATTGATAAATAGAACACATTTTGAAAATTCAGAAAATATTACATTTATTGTCCACTACAATATTGTTTCGGTTTACAATACTTTCATCAGATGGATAAAAACTTAGTACATAAATGAAGTAACTTAGTTTACATACTCCTACTAACCCTAAGGTTTAGTAGGGGAGTTGTTACCCTGATTTCAAAAAAAAAATACAGAAAAGCTCGTCGCCTACAAAACGAGCAATACTTTAGAAAATTTTATAAAAAACAACAAAGATAACGTGTGTTTTTTTTAGAGGTATAGAACTTTAGGTTGGCATTACTGCTGAAGATGGCGACCGATTTAACAGCTGAGAAGTGATTCATTCTCAGTTTGGTTTGGCAATTCATCATGAATAGACTCACGCCTGAAGAACGCTTGAAAATAGTGCAATTTCATTTCGAAAATAATCCTCAAGTGTATGTCAAAACACCGTTACATCCAGAAAAAGTTACTGTTTGGTGTGCTTTATGGGCTGGTGGAATCATTGCTCCGTACTTCTTCAAAAACGATGATGGCCAGAACGTTACAGTCAATGGTGATCGGTATAGAGCCATGAATACTAACTTTTTCATTCCTGAGTTGAACAAGCATGATGTCCAGGAGCTGTGGTTTCAATAAGATGGCGCAACGTGTCACACAGCTTGTGCCACAATCGATTTATTGAAAGACTCGTTTGGTGACCGCCTAATTTACGTTTTGGACCTGTGAACTGGGATCCACGAGAACAAAAAAAATTCAGATTTTACATTCGCAAACCACTGTATCGATAACAAACATAATTTTAACAATTAGGAGATACTACACATGGAAGACAAAGGCCTTAAACTTAACTTCCTGAAGGGTCTCGGAATTGATAGATACAAAAAACCGGTTCAACACTTAATAAGCAACTCGAGGTTAACAACTCCCCATTACTAAACCTTAGGTTTAGAAGGGGTATATAAACTACTTCAATTCATTTTTGTACTCACTTTTTATCCACCTGAGAAAGGTATTGTATACCGAAAGAACATTGTACAAGCACTAAAGCTTCAGAAACACGAATAGTAATGAACAATTAGGTTTTTTGCCTTCGTCATATTTTAGAGGAAGTTCTGCCTCAATATTCAATTCAGAAGTATATTAATTTTCTTTGTCTCTATGAAAAATTACTGAAAAACATATGTTCATCCAAGTAAGTTTTTTTCATATACTTAATTCTATTTTAATTGAACTAATATCTTTGCAAATAACTGAACCTTGTGGAACACAATACTCAAAAAGCCTCAAGTCAATACAACAATAAAAAAACAGAAAAAAAAGCACAGTATTGCAACAAAGAAGAATGAAAAATATCAGTAAATTTCAGACAAAAAAAACACCATAACTATTTCTAGGCTCTATTTATAGTATTATTTATAGTATTTTAATGAATTATCTATTTATATTATTTATAGTATTTTAATGAGTTTATCGCATAATAATAATCAACATCACACCACAATCAACACATAGTAATAATTACTTCTGAAATAATATCAGGTGATAAAATTCAAGTGTAACTATTTGGTATAGCATGACTTCTTCAGAGTTTGTTTCATGATGCAACACATTTCGATGGAAATTCTGAACCAGTGTTTTTCATTAATATTCAAAAATAATTAAAAATGTGTTTTTTTAGTACCGTCACTTTACTCATTCAAAAGTTTTAAAAAAGTTACCGTTTGTGTTGGTGAACGATAACAAGAAACATATTTCCTTCTTAATTTAAATTATTGCAACGAATAACCATAACTCAATATATATAAAACAATTTTCTCTTGTGCGTTTTCATTATAACTCGAATTATATCGTCATTTTGTTACAAATTGTAGCTTTGTCAAAACTTTAAAGTTACTAGTTTTCTTTGAATGACAGTTGATCTGTCAATAGCTGTCATTTAATGACAATTAATGACATTCGAAACTCTGAAATCAATAAATTCGCATTGATATGTAAAGAAGAATAATAAGCTGGGTTTCATCGTGGTAGTGATTGTTGGTATAGTTTTGGTTTTCATTTTTGTTTCTGTAAATTAATAGCTTAGTTTAAAAATTTTCTTCTTGTTGTGTAATGTTTGGTTTGTAGTTGATAATGTTTGATAGTTAACACATAGATTTTATCTAGCTGCAAAGCAAAGTAGTAACTATTAAAATTTCTATTTTCATATTGAAAAGTTGTTGTTATTTTTATATTCTTTGGTATAGTTCGTTACATTAAATAAATTATAAAACCATTAAAATATTTCAATATTTTGATTGTTCAAAATTTGCCAAAATATTCTAACAATTATAAGTTTCAGTTTATTCTCTATAATTCATAACGTAAGAAACTATAACGTAAACTAAATTGAAAAAAAAATTGATATCCTTATGAAGAAAGCTGTCAATTTTTTCATATTTTATCTTGGATCATTTTGATTCGATGAAAATAAAATACAAGCCCAATGAAAATTTTAATTTTCCGTCTACGTTGTTATTCAGACATGACATTCATCAATAAAGAAACACCAGCACTAATGCTATACATTCATAATACAAAGAAAATCCTCACTATTTTCATTGACGTATACAACCCTCATAGCATCCTTGACCTATCAACCCTCATCTCCTTAAACGAATCCTAATGATTTCCACGATTCACAACACAATTACGAACAAAAACTCAGTCAAAAACTCCTCTTACTGCGGGATTCGGTTATAAACACATCCCGGTTTCGAATGAAGGAAATAAACACATTATCCTCACTCTAAACGTGTCGGAAATGCCCTTAAAGAACCTCGCACATTCAAAACATACATAAAATCGTTACGAACGAGATCCTTCAGTTTCGACTCCGTTTTTCGAGCGAGATAGAAAAGGTCCGTTTAAATGTCCTCTTTCCCGCCAGTATAAAACGTGAAAGGTCCGATTTGAATCGTTTATCGACGTCGGTACCACGCCGAAGTTCAATAGTGACTACAACTTTGATACCGAGCGACCGATTCCGCAGATAGCTGCACTGCGACGTTGCCACATTTCGCAAATTCGCCTAGAATCTCCGAAACATCTGTAAAGAATTCCGCTCAAACACAGCTGTCAACTGAGCCTTATGTTTCAATACACCACAATCCGAAAAGGATCTTCAATGCCCATAATTTATTGCTTCACCATGAAAACTGTACAATGCTTTTCAGTTAAAAACAGTATAAACACTAATAATCATAGCTCAATTAAATGATTTGTTCATTGATAAAATTTTAATCAATAATGCAGGACATTGAAAAATAACGATAGAAGATAATTTCATAGTTTTGGTTAGTCTCATCCATAACAACTCATGAAGAGAGTATACTTTAATTCATAGTTTTATTGAGGAATGTGCACTGATAAACAGTATTTCATTTAGAAAATGATAGAAAAACGACAACTTTCAACGAAAATATGAAACAATATAGGTATCCATATATTTTCAGAAAGAAAATAAATACCTTCACCTCTTTCTTATAATGTTTCTGTTAAATAATATCCTCATCACGGAATACATAGTTTAAATTCTTTAGAAAATTGTATGGATAGAAATTCTTGTCGGTCGAACTGAATTACTGATTCGACAACATTGCATCGATGACGATGCTCTGAATTTTACTACGGAAACATTTATATGGTCCTTTGGGTCGGCTTTTGGTGGGGCTAACAAGCTCTGCATAATATTCTAAGCAGGGTTATGTGTATATGGATGGTAGAAAGGTCTGTTTGAAAATGAGATGGAAGTAGATTGTGGTGCCTGATTGTGGCAAGGGATGCGTCATGAAAACAATATAGTTGAGACGATTTATAGTTAATCTGAAATTTTGGGATGAAGAATTCCACAGAAATTTAACTAATTGTTTACTAATTATTTTATTGAACCTTTTATATATATTATTGCTACTTTTATTGTTAAATTTATTATATATATATATATATATATATATATATATATATATATATATATATATATATATATATATATATATATATATATATATATAGTTCAAAGATTCACAGGTAATTCAATACTAGTAAATACTGAGACTCTTAATCGAAATATCGAAATATTTCAAATAAAACTCTCAGGGAGCTGTCTACACAAATGTTGTCAACGAGAACGAACCCATCACTTTCGAGAGTGAATATTAAGAGCGTTTCGAAAAATTCATCGATCTTGTTGAATGATAATAGGATACAATTGTTTCATCATTATTATGAATCATCAGTCCATATTTAATCTATCAATCAAGAATCGATGACTTTCAAAACGAACATAGGTCCCATACCAAATTAAGAGAAGTTCTAGAGAGTGAATTACTCACGTAGGCTCCCTCTATCGGCGAAAGGACGTATAAACACTCCCTAGCGTTCAAGATTCCTACTCATGACAACAAGAGTGCGAGTGGAAGGCTTTGTAGATATTTCATTCGAACACAACAGAAAATTGTCTGAAATGTGTACGAATGATCCCATGCCTAATCGCTCCAGATCACGCCCAGGCGGGCAAAAGTGAAGCTAGTTCAAAGATTCACAGGTAATTCAATACTAGTAAATACTGAGACTCTTAATCGAAATATCGAAATATTTCAAATAAAACTCTCAGGGAGCTGTCTACACAAATGTTGTCAACGAGAACGAACCCATCACTTTCGAGAGTGAATATTAAGAGCGTTTCGAAAAATTCATCGATCTTGTTGAATGATAATAGGATACAATTGTTTCATCATTATTATGAATCATCAGTCCATATTTAATCTATCAATCAAGAATCGATGACTTTCAAAACGAACATAGGTCCCATACCAAATTAAGAGAAGTTCTAGAGAGTGAATTACTCACGTAGGCTCCCTCTATCGGCGAAAGAACGTATAAACACTCACTAGCGTTCAAGATTCCTACTCATGACAACAAGAGTGCGAGTGGAAGGCTTTGTAGATATTTCATTCGAACACAACAGAAAATTGTATGAAATGTGTACGAATGATCCCATGCCTAATCGCTCCAGATCACGCCCAGGCGGGCAAAAGTGTAGCTAGTTCAAAGATTCACAGGTAATTCAATACTAGTAAATACTGAGGCTCTTAATCGAAATATCGAAATATTTCAAATAAAACTCTCAGGGAGCTGTCTACACAATTTTCTGTTGTGTTCGAATGAAATATCTACAAAGCCTTCCACTCGCACTCTTGTTGTCATGAGTAGGAATCTTGAACGCTAGGGAGTGTTTATACGTCCTTTCGCCGATAGAGGGAGCCTACGTGAGTAATTCACTCTCTAGAACTTCTCTTAATTTGGTATGGGACCTATGTTCGTTTTGAAAGTCATCGATTCTTGATTGATAGATTAAATATGGACTGATGATTCATAATAATGATGAAACAATTGTATCCTATTATCATTCAACAAGATCGATGAATTTTTCGAAACGCTCTTAATATTCACTCTCGAAAGTGATGGGTTCGTTCTCGTTGACAACATTTGTGTAGACAGCTCCCTGAGAGTTTTATTTGAAATATTTCGATATTTCGATTAAGAGTCTCAGTATTAACTATATATATATATATATATATATATATATATATATATATATATATATATATATATATATATATTAAGAAGTAGTAATATATCATTATATATTAATAAATATAACAAGTTTAATAACAATAATTTTTGGTTCAATATTTTGACAATGTTTCAGTTTGTAGCGAAACATGAATAAATTTTATATTATCTCAGTTGTTATCTATTAGTTGTAATCTCAGTTGTTATAGATTTTCAGTTTGATTACAGCACACAAGAAAACTCTAAAGAAAAAAATCTTTGTATATAAAATAAAAGTAAAAGAATTTCTAGTTTGAGAGGAGAGACAATATTGTTCGTTTTTGTTTATATCTAATCAATTATTTGTTATTTGCATGTCTGTTACTTTTAATTAATATTTAGTTTATTTTGCTGAATCAAATCAGTTACCTTACGTGATAATATCATGAAGTGTTATTACGTATTATTGAAGAACTTTGCATAATAAAGTTTCTACTGGTATGTGTGTTTTATGGTACAAATTTGAAATCAGAATAATTTCTCAATATTGAATTCAATTTATGGAGGTCTATACTGGACAAAAGTTCTTGTTAACGATCATTAAGTACAACTGTTTCCTTGATACAGGGCGCATTAAAATGATTAAAAGGATAACATATTCAATGAATATTAGTTATCTGATTCTCAGCATATATTTTTGGTGTTGCTTTTAACATTGCTAATAAGTTGAAAATTTTCAGTTTCTAACTGAAGTTAAATTGGATGTATTTTGGGTTTCATATCAGAAGTTTTCCTAGGATTTTGCAGATGACCTTGACCAGCGAAGTATGTTGACCTTCACAAGGTCACCAGTGGGGGACCCTCGGAACTATTTCACCAAATCTCTGAAACGTTTCGAGGCTTCATTTGTCTCTTGACAGTAATACTTTCGAATTGTATTGTGTTGAAGTTTTGCTCTTTGTACTTAAATAGCTGCTTCTTCAAAATTCCAAATTTTCATTTTTGTTTAATCAAGTAACGAAAGTTTGTGTTTTCCAAGTTTGCCACGTTTGCTGTTATACATATATTATAACTTACATAATTGAATACACATTTGACATACTTATTCAATTCGTTTCTCTGTTACTTTCAATCCAATACAAAATCATATCACTAGTTAATTTTTTGTCGTATTTGTCCAATTCATTCAAAATCCTGTGACTTAGTAAACTGTTCCAATTCTACATCATATCTGAGTTATTATATTAATGAAATCTTGTATCATTTTCAGAAAAAATAAAAAATTTTGTCCTAAAAAATTTAAACTTCCATAAAATAGAATATAGCATTTTAATGGTATCCACTTTTTTATTCTATCTATTTTAATTACAATTTCGACCAAAGCATTAGATGATATGTCAATTGATAATATTAAATTGAAATTGCCTTAATTATTGTTTCAATTTATATGGTAACTTTACACGAGGTATATTGCTCCACATATATTTTCATATATATTTAACAGTTGCCCAAATACCCACATCACATGATATTCGACCAGCGGTCTGGCGGTTTGCTTTCCCCCAGGAACATAAAACAAATTGAGCTAATTCTAGCACTAATTGATCAGCATCAAGGCTTAACAAAGGCACTAAAGTGATGACTTCATAGCTACCGGTTAGCTACGTTTTGGTGAGTTCGTTTCTCCTTTGTGGTCTCACAATTACATCGGTTCGGTGTTGGACTCGATCTATGTAAATGCCGAACACATACAATGGAACAACGAATGAAGATGTTGCATGTAAATTCAAGGCTTAATATGCATCGGCCATAAAACGCTGGATGTGTGGCCTTTTGTATGTAAAATTGTGGAAACGACGGCGAGTAATGTGTATTTACGGGTTTCGATCAGTTCCATTTTCCAGTTACAATATATTATTCTTCACACTGAACCTGGGAACTGGGAAGCGCTGTTATGGATCATTCGTAAAAGATCGCTCATTCAGTTATAAATCGACATATGGGGCTATTGAAGCGTTATTTTCACCTGACACTTTGTGTTGAAAAGGATTTCAAGGCAATATCTGAGAAAAATAATAATTTGTTTATTCATTTCATAATATACAAAAGATTTATAGATTAGGAAAACGATATCAATAAAAGAACAAATCCGATAGATGCGGTGTAATATGTATGAGTGACTGCAACAAAATTTCAACACTAAAAACTCTTTCTAATACAAGTAAATGTATTGGCATGAATATATGACTGAATATATGACTTACACGTTATTATTATATGTTACATGAATATATTATTATATGTTAAATATGGGGGCAACACTATATCATCATCCCAATCAACAAAGTTTCTTGGAATATATGTAGACAGAAATTTGAGATGGACATCACACATTGAGGTCTTATGTAAAAAATTGGGTAACCCATTTTTTGCCACCTCTAGAATTGAGAACATCATACCTAGAAGCTGTGTTATGAATGTGTATTACAGTCTTGTATATAGTCATCTAAATTATGATATTCTGCTGTGGGGCTGCTCTACAGAAATAAATAGGTTGTTTATTACACAGAAGCGAATACTTCGATTAATATTCAATATTCATCAACGAACATCTTGTAAACCTATCTTCATTAATGATTACATACTCACCTTACCGTGTTTATATATTTATAGATGTTTGTTATATGTTAAAGAAAATGAAGATAGGTTTATTAAATTGAATAGTAATCATGAGTATTCAACAAGGATCAGTGATGTACTACTTATTCCTATGCATAAAACAGCTAAATTTGAGCACTCTCTCTATTATCAGAGTATTAAAATTTTCAACCATTTACCATCGAATTTGAAAGTACTGAAAGCTAATTTGTTTAAGAAGAGAGTTAAATCTCTGCTCTTAACGTAAGCATACTATAGTGTGGCGGAGTATTTCGATGATTAGAATGTAGGCAATAACGTATGAATCATTTTTTTGTATCATATGTTTTTAAATTTTTTTTAACACAAATGTTCTTCACCATGTGAAATTGTCTCAAATGTTCATTATTTCTGAGGTAACTTTTTCTTTTCCTTTCAAATACAGTTGTAGGTTATTGTAAATATAAATTTAACCAATATTTTTTTTGAACCAATATTTTTATTCGAGGGCTGAATGGAAGATCAGACTCAAAACTGAATTCAGTCCTTTTGAGAGCATTCTTCCTAGTTGTAATTATTGTATCAATTGAAATAAATGTAATTCTACACTGTAAAGAATGTTTCCCAATAAATTTATTTTATTTTCATTATTACTGCATTGGTCTGTCATTTTACTACAAGAGAACTGTAGGAAATGGGCTTTCTTGAAATTTATCGTGAAACATTTGTAGTAGAACCAACTTAAGAAAGAGTAATACAAACTTACTCATATTATTGAAAATACTGCATAACCTTCTATTGAATGAGTTTTCAGTCGTTTCCTTTTCATCCCTTAGGAAAGATTTCAAGGCAAATTACACAATAATAATATTATTTTCTAAATATTTGAAAAGTATGAACACAATATTAAAAACACTCAGACCACTCCAAAAATTTTTCGTACTCACTTCTCGTATACGAACTTTGTCCTAAGTAAGATTATAGGCCTTATTAAACGTTGGTATTATTATTCTCAGAGTATTCAAGGAAAGTCATTATCAAAATTGAATATTAATTCAATCACTTTATTTTGAAAAATGTTCCTGCATTTAGTTTATATATAGTTTCTTTTCGACAAAGGTTTCTGGCCTGATTAAATATCAATTTTCGAAATAATAAATTTCAGCAAAAGTAATAGTTATTTATTGCAAATGGAATTTTGTGATTAATATAAGATTTCAATGTTTTATTGAATGATAAACTGATTATAATTAATATGAATCCATGCCATATTTCATTCTCAGTGATTTGTAAAGAAGTCAGTGGTACGTAACGCAAATATAAATTTCGAAGTCAACACAAGTGCGATCCCTTGTCGAAAGTTTTAGCAAAACAAACATATACCCCGTTTCTGAGATAAAAGATGATATAGGGCATCGAATTCGCCATTACCCAGAATATCCTCGTGACTAAATTTGCTCCAACTGTCTGTTCTGAATCGCTTACCATCAAGAATGTAAATTCATCACGAATTCCTGGGTTGAATACTAATCACCCTTTCTTATTTACTGAACTGTGTTTACCTAGCATGCAAACTCCTCATGCAATCTATCCGGAGTGATGCACCTGTTCCATTTCTTTGATTGTATTACGGATTAGCTAGTGCAAATATTGACTGCCTTCAGCCGCAACTTGTAATAACAGAAAAATTCATTTATGTATAACAATGGGGAGCAATATTTGAATAAATACTGCCGCAAGAATGGGGGACTGAAAGCAATAAAGCCCGACGAAATGCTTCCTCAAGTTGTGACTTTAATCTGGAATAATAATTGTAACCCTCTAAAAGGGAATCTGTGAAATTAGGGTGGAAAAATCATTTGACTCAACCCACGCAAATTTCGTGAATAGAAAAATCAACCACATTATATAATACAGTTTTATCTGAAATATTCAGATCTATTAACAAAATTTGGAATGGATTTCGTTAGATAAAAATTCATTAAAAAAAAACATACATTGACAAACCATAAGATGAGAGTAGAACATAAGAAATAACTAATAGAATATGAGAGAATAAGCTTTTTAAACGCTGAAATATACCTTCAACTACGATTTTGTAGTTGATATACTGCAGAGGCACAACTTTTTTATTTTTCTTCTAATATAAAAAAGACAGGATTTTGAGAAGATAATTGTGCTGAATGTCATTTATGTTTCAAGATCTGGCGTTTCAGAAAATCTATTGTCAATACAGATTACACGTAGGATGAAATTATTATAGAACTTTTTCATCACGAACTTCGAAATTCCCCACGTTTGGCCATTTTATTCTACTTTTAGCCTTGCATCTTCCTCAGGTTTGATCAATCAAAAACCGATTGCAGGGAAATGTTGATCCTTATTCGATCAATTATCGAAATAAAGAACTCATACTTATTATTTCATCAATAAGAATGGGGTGACCATATGTTAGATAAGTGTCATAAGTGGTGCCTCAGCCTAAGTAACTATAGATAAAACTGCACCGAAAGAAAAATCTGAAGTTCATAAAATTCAAGGATTCAAAGAACATCATGAGTTCTTCAGCCTAAACAAACAGAACCCGAGTTTTACCTAACTTTCTCTTGACTTTGGGCATACTTTTCCAAATACAATAAAGCAAATATATTACATGAAGCTTCGAAAGGCAGAAAAAATATTTTAAAATCCATAGGAATCCATAAAAACAATAGAAATACAACCTATAATTTGTTGAACTATCAGACATATAAAAGGACTTCGCCACTCTTTGAAGCTCAATGAAAAAGAAGATTACCCAGTAGTGTAGGACTCAGAAGGAGGAAGAAAATGCAAATTTTATGAATGGTTAACTCTATAATTCTTTTCAAATAATCCCAATTTAGTTCCAATTCCTGTGCTTGACTACTACATATTACTCATGTAATAATACCTACCACGAAATTGCAGTCGCCAATCAATAAATACAAAGATAAGTGTATTTTTCTCTATAACAATATGCATTCTCTATATCACAAAGTAACGAACTAAACTATGAATATTGAATGAAATGAAAATAAGAGAGAAGAATGCCTTTTCGGGAAATCATTCCATGTTTGTATATAGTTTGTTTATAGGAGGAATGAGAGTATGTTTTTTAGATGCTACTTGGGATTGTTTCTGTTCGTGACAATCTTAATGAGAGTTGAATCAATAAGCAATGTTAGCAATTGATCGAAAGTGGAATGGGAAAATTGATTTATGACATGACTAAATGTTCACAAATAAAGTATCTATCTGGACCATGAAAAGTCATAGATTAGCCAGCTGAAAGTAAGACTATTTACCGATCAAAGCTATATCAGGGTAGCAAATGTAATTATCGAGTGAAATATTGAATGGTATTGGCGTTTATTCGATGTAAATCCATTATAATTGACAATAAGGAAACTTTTGATTTACACTTTTATTGAATGTGACTTTTTTAATGAAATATTTTGAAAAATAAATTTTTCAGAAATTTTTAAATGAATAAAAACAAAAACACTTGAACATTTTCTTCAAAAGTTCAAGTGTTTTAATTTTCTTATATTTAATTATAAAGTCAAGGGCGAAAAAGATAGAAAAGATGAAAAGTAAGATAATATGGAGATGAGGATTATGAATAAACAAGATTTAGGGCGAATCACATTAAAAATTTGCATATATGTAAAAACAACAGTATAAGCTCACTGAATAACTGAAATTTTTAACAGAGGTATGAATTAATGGAAGATTAATGAGAAGAACTATCAACGGATTATAGAGCAGGTATATTTTTGCAATTTTTCAAAATCGGTTGAAAAACAGGTGCTAAATTAACCTTTAACTGCCACTTAAAACACAAACATTTCATTCATTATGCAAGTGCTAAACTGAATTGATCATTATAATGAATACCAATTAAAATATCAAAAAGTGAATTCATGTGTGTTTCACTTTGATTTCAACCTTTCCTCATCATTCATCGACCAAGTTATATATATTGCATCTTATACTAAGGCTCAAAAGCCTAAGGGTACTCTCATGCATGAGAATTCCTTAGGGCATACTTTTGTTAATAGGAAACAATGTTAATAGGTTGACAATGTAAACACTCGAAACCATTGTGAGATGGTTCTCTTTATAATAATATAGTTACCCAAAACTTGATATCGTTTGTTCAGTGTGAATCATAATAATGACAATATAATTATACCTATACCTGAAGCCCACATTTCATTCATAAAACAGTGAATAGATCATTGTTCGAACAAACTCGCATGATGTATTTTTGGCTGATACTAAAGTATATGAATCTATCATCCCTAAAAGTAGTAGTTTCCTTCCTCCGAGTTTGTCTATTTCTTGATTGAAGGAGTTACCTATATAATAATTAATTGGTACAATTCATTATCTATTATTATGTTTCCATTCAATTTAAAGTAAAATGAAAAGCTGATATTCAATTTCGAAGAATAAATATGTATGTTACGTGTTTATAATTCATCTCTTTCAATGATTCAGTTATAATCAATTTCATTTTTCAATGAAGAGCTCCTCAATTGAATATTGACGACAATAATTTTTCACCGAAGTCCAGGGTACATAAAATCATGCTATCATATTTGATTGAATATATTTGAATATATACAAACAAAAATACAATATACAAAATTATTGAATATACAATATACAATGTTTTTGAATCTATTTTGTTCTATGAAAAATGTTCTGTATTAGTATTAATTATATGAAATAGAAGTGAAAATGTGCACTGCAGAAAATATTTAATATCTAGATGTAGTACATCTTGATAGAAAAAAACCAATTTTAATTAATAATAAAATTTTATAACAATAATGAAACTATAAATATTACAATAATTTGTGTTAGATTAACGCAGAATACATCCGCCTGATAAAGTCAGAATATTAAATATTAGAAGTTTTCTTCTTATCACATAATGTCCGTAACTCCAATCAGAAAGCTTCTATCAGAAAATAAAGATATGAATTGAATTTTGTACATCTTACAAAAAATCTATATTACCGGTAATCACATAAAATCGAAATATTCGAATTCCATAAAAACTCTAAAACATAGAAATTTTACATTATTCATTCATTTCAGAAGAATTTTAGAATTCTAATTTAGGAAAAGAAAAAGTGTTCAAAGAAATTTTTCATTCTCCATTCAAAATGCTCCATTTTATGTGAAACGTGTTCATAAGGCTGATTCTTCATTTTCATTATTGATTCAGTAATTATTTATATCTATCATAAATTAATGTAAATGTATGACTGAAACCAATTCATGCATACCATTTATTTGGAGAAATGTCATAACTGCTTTATAAAAATGGCGGAGTGTATTATAGGATGTGACCTATTATAATAATCTTCTTTCATAAACTTATAACCTTCTTTCATAAGCATTCTATATAAAACTGAACTTTTGACCACACTTCTCAATCAAACTTCCTAACAAATCTTCAAAATTCAGAATTTTTCCATTTTCTGATCTGAAACTTACACAAATTTTCATGATTAGTGATTTTACGGAATCAAGTGGTATAATTCTTCCTTTTTTTTTCGTTTTCAGTATATTTTATATAGTATTTCGTGAAAATTTTTTGTTAATAACTAATAATAATTACGTGTGACGTAAGGAGAATATGTATAAAAATATTCTCCTTACGTTGTACGTATTTTGACAAAATACGTACAAAATCATAGCGTGAAGACACAAACTCTGCCATTGTTAAGTTTTAGTAATAGTTTCTCTATTCATATTGCCATCGATTTCTATATATAGAGTGCTTCTCTCACTTCCAATTATTCCCTCCCATCAATTTTTCTGAATCAATCCTTCAACCGCAATCCGTTACCTGAATTATAATTTTTCAATGAATAATTCCACGTCACGCTATGCCGACAGAGGGCGTGCGTGTCGGACTGGAGTCACCACAATTGGACCGCAACTAAACAAATGAATGTCCATTTAACTTTTGAAACACGATTGCGGAATTTCTAAGCGAGCGGAGTTCGAAGGGTGAGATAAGGATAGGAGATTATTAAAATGTTCGCTGACGACATTTCGGAATTTAATAAACATTGAAGGCAGGGGCTGAAACTAAGAGGTTTTTAATAGAATTGAGTTTCCAACGAATTGCTGCGTTCGTAATTTGAAGATAAACATGGATTTTATGAACATATTAAGATAAATACATCGCGCTCCAAATTGCGTTACAAATTTGGGCAATTTTAACGGAGCAATTTTGTAGGGAATCATCTAATACTGAAACATAGCCTTTAAGCAGTCGTAATAATTTTTGAGAGTTATAAAGGGTGCCCCAAACGCAAGATTTGTATTCAATAGAAAACAGTTTTTATTCTTTCGGTTATAGCCTTTTTTTTAAATCATGAAATACATAGGATAGGCATATTTATGGAACATCATGTCATCTCGCAAATGGCCTCCACAACCAATTGAAAAAATAAAAATATATTCTTCTTCTCATATCTTCTAATAATGATATATCTTCTTATTCTGATAATATTATTAGAATAAGAGGAAATCTTATGGTGTTCCATCAATTCTCATCACCGAAACTAGACAGTATACGACCTGGAAATGTCATGCAGTAATTGAAGTGTTTCACGGATTGTATGGCACCGTCTTCATGAAACCACATATTGGCCACATCAATATCATCGAATTTCGGCAAAAATTTCGTACTATAATGTCGCGATATCGGGCACCAGTAACAGTTACTGCTTGACCAGCCTCATTTTCAAGGAAGTATGGTCCAATTATCCCTCCTGACACAATCCACATCAAGCAGTGATATGCATCCATTGTGGATGCATTTCATAACCCCAAAAGCGGCAGTTTTGGCGATTAACCAACTCACCAAGGTGAAAATGTGCTTCGTCGCTAAGGATGTATTGATCGAAACATCAGCATCCATTTGTTGATGATCCATAATGCATTCTGCAAACTCTCTCGTTGTGCATGGTCATAAGGCTTCAGTTGTTGTGTTCATTGAATTTTGTTACCATGGAGACACAGATCTTTAGTCAGTATATGCTGTGGAGAGCTTCTTTAAAATTGCAATTCCTGCCAACAACGAAGAATTGAGGTTTTTGGATTGTCACTGACACTTCGATGCACTGCTTCGATATTGACATTTGAACGACTAGTGTATTTGGCATCTCCAACGGATAAAGCTCTCGAAGTATTGAGTCAACGCTCTGTAATTAACCAGCAGTTAACCGAATATGAAAAGACCGGGCTATAGCTGAGGATTTGAAGTTATGTAACAATTTTTATCTGATTATATAGAATCTGTTTTATCTGAACATGCATTGCATTCGTTTCTCAAGCAAGCATCTGCTTTCGTTTGTCGAAATATAATAATTTTCAGATTACCAAGTTTAATTCTCGTGTTGATTCCTTCAGCATCAGCTTATAGTGTTCAAAAAGTATAGTATTCATAGAAGAAGCACTTGAAGGAACTAAGGATTCAGGGAAGAAAACAGCAGTACATAGAAACTCTGGAGTCAAGTTTGTCGTAGTCTCGCTCATTGTGAAATCTAAAAAGACGATGAGTTTTGATGGTATACAGCACTCCTGCATTCCAGCATCCTATCAATGAAAATAAACCATACGGAAATCCAAATAGAATGAAGTGAAGTGAAAATTGATCCCTGCAAATGTTGCAGCTATTCAAAACAATATAAATTGGAATTTATTAGTAAGTCTAGATCTATCAGAGGTTAAGTCAATGTTGAATCAAGATGATCTTTATATTGATGATTTCTGTAATTTATCCCAATCCTTTGTTTGTTAGGTTCTTCGTTCCAGATTATTAACCTTGAGCAGGATTATGTTAACCTATATTTGTCACTTGGTATAGAACAGTTTAGGTAGCCTCCTGGATTATATTCGACTTTGCATTTCAACCGATATGTGACTTCACAATTGTTCGACTATCTAGCTTGATGTCAATTTCTTTCTTGAAATCCCTACTGAGGTTTTGAAATCAAACCTAAATATAACAAAACTGGATGATACACAATAAAGGTACATACATATAATGTGGTTTTTGAGACATGAAATTCTACAACGGTAGTTAATATATGTTCACGATTTATAACATGATAGTTAATAGAATGCAGATTGATGAAGTATACAAAAATCTCTGTTGTACTTTGAATGTTTAAAAGTGGGGCCAAAAATAATCGAGAAAAAACGGGTTCAAAAATGGGAGACACGTTTTATCTGACCAGATGCATGCCCTCACAAGCTTCATATTTTCTTTGCAGTTTTTCATGTAGACATGCTACGTGGAAATGGCCAGTAGCTCATACTAGGTATTCTTATTGTAGTATTCCAAGTTGTTTAACCCCTCTCTCATTCTAAATTTCCTACTAACATCAAATTTACAACCGCCTAAACCACTAACACATTTCAAAATAATACACCGTGCAGCTGGATGACGTAATATTTCGAGGATGCATAATATATCAAAAAATTGCAATTATGGGAGCTGTGCATAATCTCCCGCATATCTCATCAGCATAATTCAATCTCGGAATGGGATTTATAAATATTCCGAATGTGTAATTACACACATGTCCCGATCCGTTCACTCCGCGACATATGCGCCAAATTACGATTTCAACGCGGTCGGTGATGAATTTAGCGCACCCCGAACCTCAATTCTATGTTCGCGCACAGTTTGTGGAGTAGCATAATTCTATGAGATTAATATGTACTTGAAGGAACTGTGTTGAGCAAGGGAGGCGATTGCAAATTAGTATTTGCTCTCAGAAAAAAATGAAAATTTGAACAGATTCGAAAAGATTTTTGTCATAATTTCTGCCTTTGTTTTACCAAGGTTCATAGTTTTTATAATTAGCTTAGAAGCGATATGAATTTTTCATCAACCGTAAAATTTTTATCGACGAAGAAGCTTCAAAATTATCCGATTACAAGAAAGAGATCAATAACTATTTAGTGAATTGATTATTGCACTGGGTATATCGAGTAAATAATGGGTGATTTTTTCAAGCGTAGTTTTTTTTAAATCGAATAAAACACAAAATTTGCATCACATGTTCTAAAACTTGGCCTATGCGATTTACATTTTGAAGGTAACTTCATGTAAATGTTGTCCGAGGCTCTGTGTCAAATGGTCCATTCGTAAGGTCCAATTTTGCGTCAATTTTTCGAGCATTTCGGCCTGTGTTCAACGAATTACGCGTGTTATGTTATCCTGTAAGGCTACCGTCGTGTTCGGCTTATCCACATACACTAACGACTCAACATAACTCCACAAGAAATAATCCAGAGGCGTCAAATCGCATGATCTTGGCGGCCAATTCACAGGGCCAATTCGAGAGATAAGCTGCTGACCAAATTCATCCTTCAACATGTCCATTGTTTCACGAGCTGTGTGACATGTGGCACCGTCTTGATGAAACCACATGTCAACTAAGTTCAACTCTGCCAACTGGGACAAAAAAAAGTCGCGTATCATGGTTCGACATCATTTGCCGTTGACGTTAACGTTTCTTCTGCGGTCGTCTTTGAAGAAAAAGAGACCGATGATGCCACCAGCCCATAAACCACACTAAACTATCGTTTTTTCGGGATGCATCGGTAATTCTTGTATGGCATGTGGCTGTTATTCACTCCAGATGCGACAGTTTTGTTTATTTACATATCGGTTAAGCCAAAAATGAGCCTCATTGCTGAACACAATTTTTCGATAAAAGAGGGATAAAAGATCTAAGGCTCATTCACCAAAAATTTGACGTTGTGGTAGGTCATTCCGCTTCTATTCTTGCAGAAGTTGAATTTTATAGGCTTTCAAACCCATTCACTTTAAGAGTTTTGTTTATTTACATAACAGGAAACTACATATTCGTTGGCGTAGGTTTATGTAAGAGGACAAAGATAAATGAGCCTCATTGCTGAACACAATTTTTCGATAAAAGAGGGATAAAAGATCTAAGGCTCATTCACCAAAAATTTGACGTTGTGGTAGGTCATTCCGCTTCTATTCTTGCAGAAGTTGAATTTTATAGGCTTTCAAACCCATTCACTTTAAGAGACTACAAAATGAACCATAAACTGAATGTCATTGTTTCTTTGAAAAGACAATAGTCAGAACAGGAAACTACATATTCAAAAGTTGGCGTAGGTTTATGTAATGAGAGGACTTGGCAAGATAAATTAACAGTCGTGATATCTTTCATCGCAAAAATAGTCAATATTATGTATCTCATCAAAGCCAACTATTTATTGATGTTTATAAAAAAAAACGTGATGATATTAAATGACGAAGCGCCTACGACGATATCTCAAATTACTTTGGGAACGCCTGTATATTTAATCTCATACTCCTATGAGGACTTCACCTGAATTAGGCAGGCACCTTCACCATTTTGTATATGAATTTGAAGGTTTGAATATCTCTCAATCATATAACTTCTTCAAAACAACACTCAAAATATCTGCTGTTGCGCTTAATATTTTCATAATTTTATTTTTCATTTTGAATTTTAAAGATTTAAGAAGTCATAAGCAGTTATTCTTATTGATATTTCAGTTGAAATTAACATATGATACCAATAATAGTTAAAATGCATTCGTTGATTTATTAGATTTGTTAATCTCGAAATATATTGACTAATATTTTATGTTATTTTATTTCGTAAATTCATATTCCTCTATATGTTTTATATCAGAAAATTCTCCCAAAAATTATCATTTGAAAATAACTACCTCTGAAATTATCACAAGCAACTATAGTAATATTCTTATTACTATAGTAATATATTACTATTATTATTATAGTAATATAGTAGTATATATATATATATATAACAGATTAAATACGCAACGCTAATGAGTATGACATAAATATCGAAATATCAGTCATCATATTTCATTTTATCTGAGCATTTGAAGAGAAAAACTTCAATTAATTGAACTGATGATCCCATAAAAACATATAGTCGTCAAATATCTAATCTAAAACCTACTACTACAAATGGTATAATTTTTAAAAATTTCTTACATGAATTCTGACGTAACTTAATTAAGCGACACCTGTTTTTCAGATAGATTACTCATGAACTTATATTTGTGTAACCTACAATTATTGGAAAAAAGTAATCAATAACTCCCAAGCAATTATACCTGAACTCACGCCTCCGCGCCGAAGAAACCAAAATTATCTATTGGATACGTGCGAGTGGCCTTAAACGCAAGAATTCCACTGCCTATTATGAACAATTTGAACCCTAAACTAGTCATCTAGCGCTCGAAACACAAGGAGAACGAGCAATTAAAATTCATAGATTGCTTCTCTCAGTTTCGTAGTTTTTAACGCGGCAATTCTGTGAAGATTTGTGTTGAACAACGACGACATTAGTAAGAGAAAGCTCGGGTGCATGATAAATTGTCATCAGGATGCCTATCCCGATGAGCCTTCATAACTTGCTGACATGATGAAAGGTTATGTGGAAGCAGTCATGACATTTTAATTGCTGATTAAGCATTATAGCCTATAGGGATACTGGATCGAACTTTGACCTTGACCTACAACGGTATAGGTAAAACAAGAAGTTCTTAGGAATTTTTTTCTAGGAACATGTGAACATGTTTTGGCGGCCAGAGAGATCTGTAAAAGACTATATGAAGACTACTTTAACTGTTATAAAGAAGTATCTGATAGAGAAATAAATTTATCTCCCGTTTGTTTTGTATCTTCATCGTTAATCACACATATATATATATATATGTAAAAACTTTAAATTATGTGAATTTATTTGACTGAAGATTAACTGCTAAAGATAAAACTATTGTCTTCGTAGAAATTTAGTTCCAGAAAACTAAAATTCATATATTAATGAAGGAACGTAAGAATACGCACACACATAGATATATATTTATATATAAGAAGAAACAAATTCGTTTCTCACTTCAAATGAAACTCAAGTATTTACGTTTCAAGTGATAAATTGGGAATAAATTTCTCAAGCACTTATTTCATTATTAATCATAATTTTCGTTACCCATTTTGTGAGAATCAACCCTGAACAGAACTGTTAGTGATATTTAAGGGAGATACACCACTGATATCGTCTGAACATAGAATATTTACTCCGTCGCCTCCTTCTTCGGAAAACTTTTGATAAACAGGCAGCACAATTTTCGTTGAAAACATTGTGTGGAAACTTATACAGCGTTAATCATCTAGCCACCATTCCACTTTGTCAGACGTATCGCATTAAATCCCGAAACTAAACTAGGCCATGCTTGAACGCGAGATACCCAACTTTCATTACGAACAATTCGAGCCAGAAACTATTCGCCGGCCCCTCGAAACACGCGGCAAACAAGTGATTAGAATTCATGGACGCGCTTTCGCGTCCACGGTTTTTAACGGGCAATTCCGAAAAGATTTGCGTCGAACAAACGGGCATTATTAAGAGGAGGAAAGCTTAAGTTCCGGGAATATATGACCGTCATGCCTGGTCCATAATTCTGTCGGAGCGTTGTGCCTGCATAGCTCACAGATTAACTTACATAAATTTTCCCGGCTCTAGGCGAAGATGGCGTCGCGGCGCTTAATTAATGTGCCTACGTGATTAAGATTACAGAATTCGGGAAAAAGTGGCAGGTCGGTGCGAATAATAAGTCTTGAAAAGAGGCGAAACGCCGGCCGTGAAAGGTGGAGGATTAATCTGTGATGATAACATACCTTAACCAGATCAATAACATTCAGAATGATTATCTTTTACACTGAGCCTGCTTAACATGAATAAACCGAAAGACTTTCAAATTTGAACGAAAATTTAACAATATTACACAAAATTTTTCAAAAATCTCCACATATGTTTCGGTTTTCAAACCTATCGTCTTCAATACAATTCAAATGAGGTACTAAATTTTCATTCAATTTCAACCCAAGTGAAACTAAAGCCCCATTTAAATAATAGTAAATTGAAATTAAAACACACAGCTTAAATTACATTATTTCAAAAATATATATATATATATATATATATATATATATATATATATATATATATATATATATATATATGTGTGTGTGTGTGTGTGTATCTAACTCTACTATAACACTATAACATTCTTTTGGTTCATTTGTATTTTTCGAATCGAATGAATGTTCTAGTGATCATTTTATTAAATATTTCATTCGGTGCCATAAGCATAAAAACTTAAATTTCATATATATATATATATATATATATATATATATATATATATATATATATATATATATATATATATATATATATATATATATATATATATATATATATATATATATATATATATATATATATAGATATATAAGAAAATGAACACTAGAACATTCATTTGAAGAATTGAAATTAATAAAAGAGAATGTTATAGTAGAGCTAGATATGTGAACGTGTACGATGTGATGTCTCCATCATACATCAAGGGATAAAAGTTAGAGAAATATTGAAATCGATGCCACACGTGATGGAAGTGCGAGACATATATGTTTCGTTCTGCAAGGAAAAATGTCTCGCACTTCCATCAGGTGTGGCATCGATTTCAATATTTCTCTAACATTTATCCCTTGAAGGATGATGGAGACATCACATCGTACACGTTCACATATCTAGCTCTACTATAACATTCTCTTGATTAATTTCAATTTTTCAAATATTGTGTTCATTTTCTTAAATATTTCATTCAGTGCCATATGCACAAAAAATTTCATTTCCCTATATATATATATATATATATATATATATATATATATATATATATATATATATATATATATATATATATATATATATATATATATATATATATATATATATATATATATATATATATATATATATATATATATATATATATATATATATATATATATATATATATATAAATTGTATGCATTGGTACTTGTTAGGTATATACACTCCGAATGAATGATAAGTGAACAAATAACAAAGTTCTGTTCTTTCTTATTATCCCCTATTTTGATATATAATCATATTGACTGCAGATAATATAATTTTGCGGTTCTGGTAGTGTGAATTTTGCCACAAATGAGTACAAAATTTTGTAAAATTGAGAATGATTGACGAATCATGACATCTGTCATTATATTATTAGAGATGGTTATTATTTGAGTCTGGAAATTTACTAAACACCAATAAATTGGAACAGTAGCCAAATGAAAATATGATATCTTTTTTTACCACAGCGCCACATTTATAAGCGACTTTTATTAGCTTTGTGAATTATCTTTTGTCACGAACGTCTCTGAAGAAGAATTGAAAAAGCGGGTTAATTAATTGGACTTCTACAGGAATGATTGAGTTATTCACGAAGAAAAATGGATGAATTTTTCATTTATTGATCTCTTGTCTGAATCCTTTACTTTAGTTTTTTTGATCTTTTTTCAAGTGTAATATGCCGAAGAAGTCTCTTCAAGAAATAGTTATTTGCAAAGAACAGATGATTTTTCGTTATAGGAAATAATTCATTACAGCTCATTGAGAGGCTGCTCTGTAGATTTTTTAGATACAAATTCAATACTTTGTGGTTTTGATAACCTAATCAAATTCACCAGGTTCATTGTTCCATTATATCAGCCTCTTTAAAAAAAAAAACGCTTAGACTATGAGTCTATAATATGAAGGATATGGAAACTTGAAACACATAGGAAAAGAATTGTTTACTACTGTAAAATATACTACTGATTGACATTTCATTTTATCATGCTTAACTCAGAGTAGTAGCAGAGTTGAATGTCGGTGTTCATGTGCACTTCATGCATAATGTTGATAATGTGTCTTCAAGAAGAATATTTCAAACAATAATGTAAATTTGATCAGAGGCCTTTGCCTTTGTTCGAGTTTAGAAGAAACTAGTTATCATCTTAATCATTCAAGATGTGATTTTTTTAATATCAACTTGAAGATCATCCAAGGTTTCATTCAAATTCGAATATCCAACAGCAATCTAGTTTCTTCGGTAAAAGAATGAATCGTTTCACTTGGTGGAAACGAGTAAATTGTTTATACTTACAAAGGATGGAAGATATAGGCAGTATTTTGGCTTACCTGTAAAAAAAATTCGACAATTAGAACATGTTTAGAATGCGATGAATTTTGTTTTTGTAAATGAAAATTGACAAAAGTGTCACAATGGAGGTCTAGGTTCACACCTCTAACAAGATATTAATGTATTGGGAGAATGTTTCTTAGAGTAATATTATATTTATATAATTATTCAATATTTCTATGAGAACGACTCATAAGGTGTTTTAACTGAAATAAAAATGCAAAAAAGACAAAAGTGAAATTAAAATTGTTTTTATCTATTATTTTTTCAATATCAAAGTATCATAAAGCAGTGATTATTTGAACTTAGAGATTTCAACTGTCTATTAGTCGTTTCTGAAATATCTATTTTTTTGGTTGTTATTACATTTTACCCTGGATCCCAAAAACACACATCTCTAAATCGAATAATATATCCATCCAACCTGAGGCAAAAGCGATGCATCTAAAACCGTCTCGGACTTCCGGGAAACAATTTACATTTGCCATTTCTTTCGCAGATGTATTGTTCCTAGGGGCCCACTTTTCTATCACTTACTGCTTCGCAAAAACAATTTTGGCAAAAATATACGGCCACCCGTTTCCGAACTCAAATAGAAGATGTAATTGAAACTTCTCCATTTTCTTGAATATGAGAATGAATGCCAGGGTAACAGAAAAATGATTCGGATGCTATCAAGAGATCAAATAGAAACATTAGAAAAATAACTTCCTATCCTTAAATTTTTTGTTTTGTAACAAACATGAAAAATACTTTTAGATTCATTATTATAAAACAGATTGCCTATATCTAATTTCTTAATGGACCTTCTGATATATGTACTTGCAAAATAACGTTTGCTTTTATATCTCGACGGATACTATCCTGTTATGAGAATGATTTTTTTTACCACAATCTCTTGAATTGATTACTTCGTGCCAATTACACCATAACTTCAATTTCGGATAACTCTCTAGTAGTTTTATGAACGAATTTCAATGTTTTTGAAAGCCAAAATAAATTTTTCTGTTATTTTTGTTTCTCATAAAATATTTTTTAGTGGTATTGAGTTGAAAATTATTGAGCAGGCGAAGCACAAGCATGCGAGAAGATTTAAATTTTTTTTTGATTTTAACTATGACTCTTATCTTTCAAATTCGAGTGAAACGCCATATGAATCGATAACCAGGTATAGAAGAATTTCATAGATCTTCATTTATAATTTCAGAAAATGATATTAGTTGCTTGAGAATTGTTTATGAGTGTTACCTGAATTTAATGAGGTAAAAAACTCATTACCTGAAATATATTGTACTGAAATTTAAACAGTTAAATTTTTGAATGTTGGGTAACAACCCGAAAGAATTGTCGATCATCTTATATGATTCTGTGAAACTGAGCCAAGTGTTTTCAATTTATGTTAAACCCCCTTTGACCAGCTGAGCAGCAAATACTTGATCAATTTTTTCGAGTTGAAAAATGTATGTTACTTTTTCTGGCTAAACTGAAGTTGCAAAGATCAGGTTTATTATATAGTTCGAAATTTTGAATAAGAAACCTTTGGCTTAGTGTAACGAAATTCTATTTGTTGATTGATAATAATTGTTTCGAGATGTTACCTCATTTTTAGGAGTTGACTCAACATTTCTGAAAATGGTGAAACACCCAGAAAGAATTGTGAAGCAATTATTAATTGCTGTTCAATTCTGTGAAACTCAGCCAAAAATTTTCATTCAAAATATTAAACAATGTTTCACCAAGAGATCAGCCATACATACTAGAGAAATTCGTATGTTGCGATGGGCAGGAGCAGTTATAATGAGAGGCAAAATGAGAAATTAATTAATCCGGGGTAGTTTTAAAGTTGCACCGATATTGGACAAACTCACCAAATCCAGGCTAAGATGGCATGGTCATGTTAAGCGACGTCCCTAAGACCATATAATAAAAGAGTGCCTTTCCATTGATACACAAAAGAGAGGTATAGGTAGACCACCAACTTCTTGGTTGACGATTGTCCAGAGGATATGAAGAGGTTGGGGCTATCGGATGATGATGCTAACAAGCGAAAGGAATGACGATTCAGGATCAAGAAAGCCGACCCCGTATCACAGGACAAGGCGAGGCCAGAGAAGAAGAAAAAGATTCAATATAAAATTATAAAACAGTCATAAATACAACTGTTTTCACACAATTCTTGTTATGAAATTCAATCATAACAATAATATAAATATCTATGTCCTCAAATCAACAGTAGAAAAACAAGTAAGAAGGTATAATGGAAAACGTCTGTGGGAAAAAACCCTATAAAATTATGAATCATATTTTCCATCATAATATTCTTCAATAGTGGTCTGAACTTATTGATAGAGAGGGTGCGGGTTTTGGAGGGAAAGCATTGAAAAATTTTCAACACCAGTACTTCGGACCATTATGAAAACTGCTCCATCTGGTGAAATAAAGTTTGATATCAGATTTACATCTGGTATCATAGTGGTGAATACTACTACCACCCATAGATCTACAATATTTGGACCTGGAAAGGAAAATTATTTTAACAATATGGTCTATAATATGTGCGCAAAATATTTCTAATATCCTTCATATGTAGTCCAAAATGGTCTTCCCAGCTCTACAACAATGTAACCAGCGAGCCATATCGAAGCACATACTCAAACAAGGAGAAATATGCCAACTTAAGCACACCACTCTACATAGTTGCTACCATACTACGAAGCATTTCTACTCCGCCTAGCAGCTATGGATTCGATGTGTGGCCACAATGTGTCCACGTTAAGGTGAGAGTATAATAACATGTATACTAAGGAATTTGGTGTCATCAGTCATATCACTATAGTTGAAGCTGAAGATCATGCACTTTGTCTTATCATCATTCATACACAGAGCTTCAATAATAAACCAACGCTCACCCCTCAAGTTTCCTTTAACAAGCAATACGAATATCATTCAAATCAGATCGCTCAAGAGAAATGTTGCTGTCATACAGCCCTCTATTATACAAGTTTTTTTCAACTTGACTTTACTACACTGATACCTCACCGCTAGGTTGAATAAATGTCTTGTCGTAAATATACTATTACAAATATCTGATAAATTCCAATCTTTTGTTGTTTGTATCCATAACTCCCTTCTAGGCTGAAGTGTAAAAGCAACAAAATGGATATGTATGGAAATATTTGTCACTAATTTGAATCGAAATATAATTTTCGAATATTCGACGTCAAGAACGAATTCCCTTCGAAATTGTCTTAAGGCACTCATGCAAGAAGAGGGTTCGGCGTACCAACATCCCCTAGCTAGGACGAGAGTACGATGCAAGGTAATGGCTTTTTGATTACGAAGTTACATTGGCAGTGATTGCCCCTACGTTGTCATCGTCCATTAATCTGCATCGTGTATGGCTCGAGATGAGATGTGTGCTTCAATCAACTCTTGCTACGATCCACCCGAATATCAATTTTCACTATAATTGATTTTTGAAAGTCGGAATTTGATGGAAAGATGATAGGCCGGATGATTTTATGCAGATTCGATACCATCCCCTTTTCATTCCGCCCGAATCCGCGATTCTGGTTTAACCCTATTAAAATCTATTTTATGGAGCTTGAATACATACTTTGTTTGGGTCTTCAAGCAATCGTAGTAGGCTTCATCGAAAAACTTTTTGATTCTATATCATGACGAGTAATATAGTTTCCAGTCGAAGTTAGTTTGTCTCATCGCAAATTCATACAAATAAATGTAGCTTTTTCATAAAAACCACCGTATTAACAATAAATGTCTGAATTTGGCTGAGTTACAATAAAAGATGAACTTCTTATTTCTATATCTAACAATGTGAATTTTTAACACATTGTTATAGATTTTTTGAAGATTGTATACGAAGGAGAGATAGTTCAATTTTTTGTCCACGATATATGATACTAAAACGCGTTACGAATTTACAATTTCAATGTCGGTGAGAATCAAATTATTTTTTAAAACTTTCAACTGTGATAATGAGTTTCCATCGAGGCATCCTGCGACCTGAATACTAGGTATCTTCAAAAAATATCAGGTTCATCGAAATGATTTTTCATATTGTCCGAGAAAACGTGCTGATATCAAGAATTTTTACCAGGTTAATCAGAGATGAATTTCATAATTTATTCTGTTTTATTTTATTATTATTCATTAATTTATTCTGGAAATTTTGAAAATGTTTTCGTTCAAAAATCTGAACATTAATCTATATACAATTTATGAAATAAAATTTTTATATAACCTTGAAAGTATGGTTGGGAACTTGTGATAATCTTTTGTTAAATAACAATAAAATTGGGGTAGTATCAAAAATTTCAATGAACTGTATAGATATGAGAATTTGACAATTTTGAGTATTCAAATTAATTCCAAAGATTTCTATATCCTATAAAGTGAAAGTAGAACACAGAATTTCAAAACAATTTCTATTGTTGCCAATATTACTAGTTATTACTGGATTTTAGTGCATTAATCTTGAATAGGAACGTGAATAGGGTCTACCAAGTATTGGTACATCTGAGCAAAACTCTTTCATTCATAAAAAAAAGAAAGTGGAATGGTGAACCTTAGAAGAAAGCTTTCTTCTCTTCTTAGCCCATCAATATAAAAACCCAAAAAATAATATAAATATTATTATTTTGGGTTAAATTCATAAAAATTTTTCATATCGCTAATAAAAAACATACAGGCTAGCGTACATACAAACAAACAAACCTCGATCTGTTGTCAGAAGCCCATTTACAGAATGTTTCAGGTTATTTTTGAAAAACTTTTCCAAATGTGATTGCGAATAGATTCTGGTAGTAAAAATAGGTTACACAACTGTGCAATTATGAGTATATAAATCATTTATTTCCAGAACTAATGGACAATATTGTCATGGTTGTTTGAATTAAATAGGAAATAATAAACTGTATAGTTTCATTCGAATTATTTTATTTATTTTTCGATGAGAATTGATCCTCATTTGAAATGATCTTCAATTGATATGCGGAAGATTTAATCATACGTACAGTTGAACTTTTGAATGAAAACTTCACACTTACATCCGAATTATTGGATTCATTCTACTTGAAGTGATAAAAGTGAATTAATTTCACATATAAACATCATTGATTGAAATAGGAATTAATTAAAGAAAAATTTATTCCTAGTTCATTTTGGCAATAGCAAATTGATTGAGAAATGACGTATATTTCCTGTTAGGGCTATCTATATTATTTCTGATTAATTTCACTAAATTCTGCAATTCTGATGCAACCATATTAACTTGAATATAAACTTAAATTCAAATACTTGAACTTATGATTTACACTTTATTGACTACATGGCATGACGCGTTTCGTCGTTACAAACGACTTCTTCAGATGCTAACAGAATAATAACAAATTTGAAAAAACAGGTAGGTATAAATATCAAGGGAATTTGAGATTCTATGAATTTGGGTTTTACCTAAGATATTCCATTCTGAATTCTTATTTTTATTACCTGAAATGTTTTAACAAGGGTGAATTGTTTTATTCGATCTGTTCATTGAGCAAATTTCCTGAGTTTTTATGCCCATTCATTTTACTATTTTCCAAAAATCTAATTGACTACTTTTCTGTATATTATATAAAATTCTGAAATTCATATCAAAAGTATGGTATGTTGTTAAAAAAACGGTTATCATAATTCGAATTGCTTTTGTTATGCGCGAAACTATATTTATATTCCTGGATTCTATTTTAGATACCGGGACATGTTCAACAATTCAATTGGTAAACACCTGATTTGTCTTCTCTTTTAATTTTGTTTTTATTGTTCTTGATGTGTCTCGATAAATTATTGTTCGTTTTAAATGAAATATTAAAATTATGTTTTTGTAAAAGGGTTTTGAATTTTTGACTGACTGTTCCAATGTATGTTAAACTATTATATTTCCGATTTCTATCAGACTGATAAGAAAATAATAATCGCACAGCTTTCTGATAAAGTTTTTTTTGAAGAATTTTTGACACTAGTTCGCTCTCATAATTATTATTAACCGGAATCTCTTTAATGATGTTCAGTTCTTTATTGAAGTTTTCTTCTTATAAAGGTATATTAGTTAATCTAAGTATCATTCTGTGGAAAGCTGCCATTTTATGTGGATATGGTTGGCATGAGGAGTTCTGTATTATAGTTTCCGTATGGCAAGGCATATGGAAAATAGAAAAATCAAATCAAGTCAAATCATCATCACATCATCTCATCATCTTCATATCATATCATCATATCATCAATCATATCAAATCAAACCATAAGTTCTAGTGTTTGAATTCAAGTATATACTTGATGTAAACACTATTGAATGAAAAACAATATCCATATTATCGTTGTCTTACTGAATTTACAGTTTCTAGGAATCGATGAATCAGACAAGATGTCTACATTGAGAAATTTTATGTTTATATCATGAACTTTCATGGCGAACATACGCAACGCTATTGTTGTAAATAAACAATTTCTGTGGAGCCATATGAAAGATATTTCAATGAATTCTGAGAAATGAATTTTTAGAAGGTTGTAGTTTATTTTCTAACTGAACGTTCGAATATAATGGTGAGTAGTCTAAAGTACTAAGAATAGAACATGTTAGTTCAGAAATTGCAATTATCACCTCCTGTAAACATTCGTTATAATATACAGATACCTTCATAGTTTTAAAGTTTGGAAAAACCTAGAGATAATTTGAAAATATGCACACAAAAATTCTCCTCAATTTTAGGAGACTAATGGAATTGTAAGTTTGTGGATGTTAAACTTATTCACTTGTGAATATAATAGCAGCAAAAAATTTAAATTGACATATTCACTTCTGTCTTGTATTGAACTCAATGAATGAGTATTTCAAAGTGTGGTATTTAATGTATACCAATGCATATCCAAGATCCTTTTTCAAGAGTAAAGTGATAATTTGGTCTTCAATATTAGTCAATAATTTCCAATTGATTTTTTTTGCAAGGTGACAGGTCTTAGTCATAGAAGCATTAGTCTTCATTTGAATATTTGTTTTTAATTTTTATTGCTTCATTTAAATTCAATGCACTCTGTGGGACTATTCTTTTTATTATCAGAAGTTGCGTTATTATGTAAATATCAAATGAATTGTATAGGAATAAACACTATCATTTTTTTGTTGAGATGAGATGATTCATTATATTCCTGTGAAAGGAAACTAAACTAAGAATGAGATACTAATGATAAATTGTCAAATGTTTATGACCGCTTTATACGTACACATCTATGAATTGTTTCGTTGTATTATTTATTTCTAAAGTATATTTCAAGGAGGATAATAATCAGTTTTTCCTGAAACCTTTGAAGACAAAAAGGAGTAGATCATTTGTGCTTTTTTCATTTTGTTCATTCATTTTGTAATGCCTAGATTTCGGAGGTTTTTAGGCACTGAAAACAATTGTAGTAGTTACCATTTTAATATGCCATTAACTGATATGATCACCATATTCTTATATTAGCATTTAAGTTATCCCAATTCAATACAGGAATGGACCATATTGACAGAGAAGTAAAACTACATGACTACGATTGCTAGTACATATATATTACTATCCTTCTTCATCGGATCTGCTCAAAGTATTCCAAATGTCTAACACACCTACTTACTTCGTTGGTTTGCTAATTTGGGGAAGTTATGGTTTATCTAAACATAATATACTTTATATCTTATTATACTAGAGCCATATGTTTGAAAGAACTACTTTCGTGCCTTTCATTTGTTTCAATTTCAACATTTATCTGGTTCAAGATATCCCAAGACCTTATGTGCTGGTATAGCAATTTAGTTTAAGGATCTAATAACAAAAATGAAAATTCTTCTTAGTTTGAATGAAATATTTTAGAGATGTTACTGATAGATTTTCAGGCAGTATGCCTAGAATTCTGTGAGTGTTAAAATTTCAAGTGCAACTCTACTCGTTAGTTAGATCCAAAAAAACTTCCTCGACAAAGTTTACAGCTCACTGGATCAGGCCATTATTCAGAAACAATTCAAAATGTATCGCTTCAGTTCAAAGAACGTGAAAATGTGTTTCTGCAGCAGTTTACTTCGTGGAATTTTTATCGAAAAATTATATTTTCAGATGCGGGACTGTCTTTGTCGTCGTATATCCTTCAACTATTCCTAGAACTTTTCTAGTGTCCCGTATTCCTTTTATCTGTTTCTCCTGGATTTCCTTTTTCATCTTATTTCCTCCCGGCTTGGAACTTTTCAATTCCATTTTTCAATACTTTGCTCCAGGCCGTGGATTGATAAAGAAATATTATTCTGCTCATTGAAGATCTGAAGAAAAGTTTCGTGCACGGTGTTCTGTCTGAAGGCGGAATGTATGCATGAGTGAGGTTGGGATTTTCTCGGCCGAAGTTTTCCAGAATTTTCGTTAGATTCCAGACACAAAGAAAAGATGTGGATGATCCGTTGAAGTGTATGCGGTTTTCTGGTCGTATTTTCTTTGGTAACAGTAACGAATTTCCTTTTGAATTCCATATCTGAAAAATCTCGGAAAAATTCTTACTGCATCATTAATAATAACGAAGAATACTAAAAGTAATGCCGACTGATTCCTCGAAAATTTGTTGGAATATTTCTGAAAGTATCGTGTTATTAAAAAGACTTGATTTTTTAAAATACCATCTAACATATGCTTCGGGCTACTACCACTTTATCAAGAGCTTAGCACACGTTATCTCTGGAACTCATTATAATGGATTAGGAATCGAAATATGAGAAGTATACTCAACATTTTTGTGTAATTTAGCCTATTTTTTTCAATTATACGAATAATTCAAACCGGACGTAGTTAAATATTCAATATGTCGTTCAAATTTCTTCCGTTTTGTAAAGAGATACTTCAAATCTAAGTTTTCAGGAAAAATCCCCATCATCGAGAAGGAGTATTGATTATCTTAGTTTAAAAATATAACTGAAATCTGGCTTCGCAGTAATCCTCATTTTTTGTCGTTCTAGTCACTTGTACAAATGAGTGGAAAACATTTCCTATGAAATGAAAGAAACAGGAAGAAAATATATGTATGGTAAATTTGGAGAAAATCAATATCCATGATGACACAAAGTGATACCCATAACGTACCTCTCGAAGTAGTACATCTTCTTCAGATGCTGAATTAACATTGGTACAAATCCAGAAAAAGAATAAAATGTTATAAATCAATAAATGCAAAAGTTCCAGACTTTTACTTGATAGTCAATTTGATGCTGATACTAGCCCTTTTTTAATATTTTTATCTCGAGTAGCAGGCCAGAAGGATATACTCTTTAGTTTATACCCACCTTTTTATAATGTTTTCTATGTTCAATCGTAATTTCTGATTACTATACTTTTATCGTCTGGTTTCTATTCTCAACTTTAATTATCCGATTCTATCCCTTTTTGTTATTTTATATTTTGGCACCCTAGATTAGCTAAAAACGCCTATATTTGAAAAATTGTACCAGTATTAATTCAGCATCTGAGTAAGAAATTGAACTTCAAAACTCTCGTGGGTATTCCTTAATATATTAGAATATTTCAATAACTTCTTATAAAAAAATAATTGAATTTGACATTTTGTTTGGAATCACATACCTGACACTAAATGTCGAAGGGGTGGTCTGGCGCAATTATTTTTATCTCAAGTTTAATATTTTGTATTTATCTGAAAAGAGGACAGGCTCCATTTTTGCATGAGAAATTCCAACGGAAAAAGGTAGAAAGAGGAGATATCAGACTTCATTTCGCTCAAGGATGATCTGGCACAGAAACTTAAGACGCTCTCTTTGAAGTTTTGATTGTGCAGAGTATAATACAGTTACAGAACAATTCAACCACCAAAATCTTCACTCCAGCGGGGTACGTTAGAACTTTTCTGTGGAATCATTGAAGTGGAAAGTTTTACGTCTCTACTGGTTAATCATCCCCTTATTCCACTCCAGAAATTGGCTACAATTAGGGGTACAATTTGCTGCCACGTATAAAACCCCAAAAGTTCCTTTGCTTGCCAAAAGGTAATGCCTAATCCCTAATCAGGCAAAGCTTTATAATCTTATTTAATTGATTCACTACCGAACAAGAATCAGGCCTGCTCTGAAATATAAATCAGCAGAAATTTACTCTAAGACTCATCCCACTTTCTTCGTTCGTTACCAGTGTAATAAAATAAATGTGTTACAGAAGTTGGAGTAGGAATGAGAAGAACTCCTTAGCGGAGAAGAACTCTCGGATAAAATATACTAGTTGCAGTTTATATTTAAAGTATTTCATATATTATGACACCAAAATACGAACTTAGAAAACTACAAATTATTAAAACTTGAAACAAGAAGTTCTTCCTCTATGTAATCATTTTGTTTTGTTTCGCAGAGAGTTCCCACCACATATCCAGTTGATAAGAAATTATCGAAAAGCTTCGATATACTACATCATTACATAAATATATATTTCAAAATTAAATTTTTAGTTATTAAAATGAGAGGTAATAAGAAATACTTGTCTGAAAATACCTCAATGAACAATTGTTTATTCGACTAGTTTCGCCTTTAACGGTATTATCAGGAATGACGGCATTCTTGATAATGCCGTTAAAGGCGAAACTAGTCGAATAAACAATTGTTCAGTCAGTGATTTTTAGACAAGTATTTATTATTACCTCTCATTTAAATATGAACTATCACAGATTTGATATATCTTCCATTGAATTTATTTTTAGTTATTACTGGTTCATTTCATTCAACATAAGTGTGAAAGTAATACTATATACGATATTTTACCTTGAAAGGGTCAAGAAATTTGATGAAAAAACATGAATTTTCTGTCATTATTTTATGAAGCCTGGATAATATATAAATTAATACCTACTTTCATTCACACTCATCAAGAGAGAATTACAGAAGATGATAACATAACTACGATTTTAATATACATGACTACTAGATCGTTTAATCTAAATGAATTAGAAATCTTTCACGATGAAAATATAAAATGTACCTTCCATGAGAAAGCACAGGGTCTATCAAAATTTTTGAGAACTACAAACTAACACGAACATTTATATGCACAAACTTTTTGATTTTGCCTTGATTTGACTACGATTTAAAAATCGGTTACAATATTTTTCATGGTACAGAATGTAACACTTCTAGGCTATTATCCAATTTTGCATTTTGTTTTTAGTACATGATGACCTGAATTTTCATTTGTAGTACTCAGACATGAATGAAATGAATGTTATTATCATGTACATTCAATTATACCTATGAAATTATAATTGATACTTATTTAAAACACACTTCACAATTCACAATAGGCTATTAAATATAATATATATATATATATATATATATATATATATATATATATATATATATATATATATATATATATATATATATTAATAGCCTAATAGGCTATTAAATATAATATATATATATATATATATATATATATATATATATATATATATATATAATATTTAATAGCCTATTGTGAATATATATATATATATATATATATATATATATATATATATACTAGCAGACCCGGCGAACTCCGTTTCGCCACCAGATGGCTTCGTTTTATGTAACATTTCGTTTGGTGATTAAAAGTTTTATATTTGAAAAGGAAAAATTTTATTTCGTTTCTCAACAGTAATGAATTCATTTCGATTACAAAAATGAAGTGTTATTTAGTTGAACGTCTCTAAGTAAATGAAAGTGAATCAAAAGTAAATACTGAATTATATCCGTGTCCGCAAATTATCCGTTTCATTGAAGTAACCACATTTTTTGTTTTTTGGTCTGACGTTAACACAAACAAAGCGGATGGTTTCCCAACTCGTGAACACGCAACGTATAACTGTCCATGTGAAAAACAATGATTTTCTAAATTTATCCCGCAAACACTAAGCGATTGGCCTTGCGACTTGTTCATTGTCATTGCGAACGCAAGGCGACCTGGAAATTGCAATCGTTTGAAGTCAAACGGAAGATCAGTCGGAATCATTGGTATTCGAGGAATACATACATTTTCACTTGCGTACTTTCCGTTAATAATGGTTGCCTCAATCAAATTCGGCATGTCTTTTAACCGAAAGTCGAGTACCGTTGCAAAGTCGCGGTGGATTCAAATTACGCAATATCATAATAACTGTACCATCTTTGAGTTGCAAGTTATGTGCTGGAAATCCTGGTAACTCCAGAGAGTTCAAAAACTCCGTTGGATAATTTACTACATCATCGGGATTTGTTATGGAATCAACGGATTTGTATGTCACCAAATCGCCTGCAATTTTTGATTGAATGGTGAAATTCAGTGCGTGTATATCATTATTCTTTGCTGCAAGAATTGTTCGTTGACTTAACTAAGCATAATTCTGATAATTCTCACTAATGTTTGGAAAACATCTTCAATAAAAGCTAATTGAGAGTCTACAAATCGGCAAAAGTTGTTGGTAAGAGTAATTTATCCAGATGTCGCATCAACTGGGACTTTTCAATTTCCAACAGCTAATAATTGTTTGGAAAATTGTGCAGCACTTTGATCATTTTGAAGTTGAATTCTCATATTAGTGGTTAGCGATAATGTTTTTACGTTATTCCATAATAACGGTAACATATAAAGGTGATGCCATCAGGCAAGCATTCAATTCATCTGCAGGCGTTCCACGGGGAATTACTGGCAACGTCTGCCTGAAATCGCCTGCCAACAATATCATCAAGCCGCCAAAGAAATAAACAGCTATAAAAAATAAGGGTTGATCGTAGAAGGGTGAAAATTTAGTATTGTATGTATTTTTGTATGTTGTATCATAAAAAAATAAAAACTGAAAATTTTGTCTGAAAAATAAAAAACAAAATTCAGGGGTGGACTACCCCTAACATTTAGGGGGATGAAAAATAGATGTTGGCCGATTCTCAGACCTACTCAATACGCTCACAAAATTTTATGAGAATCGTTCAAGCCGTTTCGGAGGAGTATGGAAACGAAAACTGTGACACGAGAATTTTATATATAAGATATATATATAATTCTGCTGTACGTGTATATGTCACTGAATTCCTCATAAATGGCTGGACCGATTTTGTTGAAATTGTGTACGTTGCAGTGGATACAAAAATGGTTTGGATCCGTATTGGACCCGGTAGGTGGCGCAGTTTATGAGTATGAATTCACTTTATTGGGGATGTAAATTGATTCATCCTCGGTATAATCTAAACTTTTACTACATATGAATGATCATTGAACATGGAATAAAAGAAATGTCATTTGAAAAGAATTGGAGGTATTATATTGGCAGTTGAAAAATAATATTGTTAATATTTCGAACAAACGTTAATGATTCATGTTAAATCAATTGCCTCAATAATTGGTGAAACTTCCTCATTTTTAGTTTGAAAGCCTTGAATGCCATACTGAAGCCTTTTACCTCTTTTTTATGATGCAGATTAATTTATATGGTATATTTTCACTTGGGAATTATTCTCTGCAATCAATAAAATAAAGTCAAAATGAATTACTAGATTTCAATGATTTTCATCAGTACAATAGATTATTGATAAATCAAAACTATTCTTATTTCAGACGTAATATTTCACAACAAGAAGGAAATCTTTCAAATTTAACATATTATCAATTCAATATCACTCATTTTTTGATGCTCCTCGTATATTATTAATTTAATGGGTTCGTTCTCGTCAATACCTCGAAGTTCTAATAAAAAAAATGACTTAATCATTCAAGCTCACGCCTAGCAATCATCTCAATGGAGAAATCGATATTTATAACACTGTAATTTTTCACGATCCCATAGAATTATCTCACAACGGGGTTATCGCCTAGGCGACTTGCACACACCGACTTAGTCGAAATGGCATTTGCCGCTGCTGGATAATTTAGATAATTGGGCTTAAATAATTGAATTAGGGCCTTAACAAATAAATGACTAATCAGCAATTACATTGTTCTCCGAACGTTCATTGTTGCCAATTGGGACGAGTGTAGTTTTCGTCGATGAACTCTGACATTCGTTTCTATGAATGTAGACGATGTTGCAAATGAAGCATCTATTTCTGAAAAATTCTCAGTTGTTTTGATTCTTAATTTCCTGTTATCGCTTTGGTTTATCGTCAAATGATAATATTTTATCTTCGCAGCTGTAACGGCCTCTTTAAAGTCGATATGAGTGAGAAAATTTGTGGCATTGAACTTTGACGGAATGTGTTTCATCCATATTCAAACTTTAGTGGCTATCAACATCATTTCGCTAGCATTTTCTGAATAAAATCGAATTCGAATAAATGATCGAATTGAATCCAAATCTTCATTCAGATTTGACCATATAAATTAGTGATCTGACATTGATTATTATGGGATAAAATGGATGCAAAACAAAAATTGAAAATTTGAAGAAAAAATAAATATAATTTACAATCGATGTAAAAATACTGCCAAAATATGCCTATATATAAACAGTTCATTTATATATATATATATATATATATATATATATATATATATATATATATATATATATATATATATATATATATATATATATATATATATATATATATATATATATATATATATATATATATATATATATATATATATATATATAACAGATTTAATATTGTTAATTCCGCAATATACGAGGTCTGTTCAAAAGAGAAGGTGAATTCAGAATTTTCGCGGTCTGTGCATATTAGATTATCGAAAATTTTTTTCTTATCTTGGTACACATACGTTTCTTATATGTAATCATTATCAGCCATTTTGGATGAGAAGTTTGTTTTTGACAACTCAAAAGGTTAGCAACGTTTTTGTATGTCCTTCGATTTATTACTTCTGAAAAAAATGGATCAAAAAATCTGTATGAAGTTTTGCGTTAAAAATAGAATAAAGTGCTCCAACGCACTTAAAATGATAACTGTGGCATTCGGCGAGTCTACTTTGTTTCAAAAAAATGTTTATAAGTCGTATAAGCGCTTTACAGAAGACCGAGAAGATGTTGATGACGATGAGATCACGTTAACAAGCGAAGAAAACATCGCAACAGTGAAGGATATGGTTTTGGAAAATAGTCGAATCACTACTAAGGACGTTGAAGAGGATGTTGGCATATCAATCGAATGATGACATGCAATTTTCTAAAATATTTTGAACATGAAACGTGTGGTAGCGAAGTTTGTTCCGAAGCTGCTGAATTCTGAGCAAATGAAACGTCGCATTAGTATCGCTCAAGAGATTTTGAAAGACGTCAACGACGATCTAGATTTGCTCAAAAAGGTCATAACTGGTGAGTACATGTTTATGACTTCGAAACCAAGGACCAATCATCCCAAGAGAATGGAAGCGGCCAGAAGAGCTAAGATCGAAGATAGCATGCCAAGTTTATTCAGATATGAAGGTTTTGCTCACTCTTTTCCTCGATTACAACGGCGCGGTGCACCAAGGTTGTGGTTCTTGCCAACAGATCGTACGGTTAATAAAAAATACTACAAGGAAGTTATATAACGTTTGCGTGAAGCAATACGGCTCAAAAAACATCAATCATCAATCATGATAATGCACCAGCTCAAACATCAAACCTTGTTCGTGATTTTTTGGACAAAAACAACAACATAATGCTGCCTCTTCAGGCTTGTATTCATCAGATTGGTATCCGTGTTACTTTTTCCTATTCAAAAAACTGCAGAGACCGAAGAAAGGAAAGCGTTTTGCGACAATTGATGAGATAAAGTGGAAATCGAATGAGGTGACGCCCATACCGAAAAGCGCATTTCAGAAGTGCTTGGATGATTGGAAGAAGCGCTGGTATTGATTGGTGTTTTATACCTGAGAATGATTATTTTGAAGGGGACAATAGATATTGATGAAAAAATAAATTCTTTACGAAATTATTCAAAATTCGCCTTTTCTTTTGAACAAACCTCGTATATGAAATACGACGATTATTATCGTAAAAAAGATCCAAGTATATAATACCTTAGTATATTGGATGGAATCGTCATATAGTGTTGTCAATCATTCAAAGGGTTATCCTTGGCTTATTCCAAGAATAAAATGCATTATTATGATTTTTGAGAAATAATTTGTGTGGAATATGTTGATGTTGAAAATGTTCACATATTTCTTCGGGAAATCACATTACTTACCTACTTACATCAAATTTACTTTAATGGTAAAAAAAATTATGTTAGGAAGAGAGGGATGCAAACTAACGTTTGTTATATCCATTAATTAATATAATGCAAAACATTTTATAGTGTTGACGTTTACTAGATGAAAAACCATTATAATTGAATAAAAACTTAAATTCAAACACTTGAATTAATGCTTTACACTTTATTGACTACATGGCATGACGCGCTTCGTCGTTTAAAACGACTTCTTCATTATTCTGTTAGCATCTAAATAAGTCGTTTGAAACGACGAAACGCGTCATGTTATGAAGTCAATAACGAGTAAATCATAAGTTCAAGTGTTTGAATTTAAGTTTATATTCAATAATGCAAAATGTTGATCAATATCAGCAGATTTTTATCACCCTGAGGTCGTGCAATATGGATACTTGGATGAAAAAAATTGTCCTGATATTGAAACAACTTTCAAAACAGTTTAATGGCTCACATTCAGAGAATTTGCTATTTTTACATAGAACTACCAAAACTTCTTTCATCATCTCGATCGCATTCTTCCGGTCATTGATTTTCCTCAACCTTAAAAATTGTTTGAAACTTTGGGAGTTTTCAAACAATCCAAAAATGCGAAGAACCAATGAAGACGAAAACCATCAAGTTCCACTTGACGGATAACCACACTAATGTGAAGCAAATACTCGCTTCCGAAACCACAAACTTTTCTCCTCCTGAATTCATAAATAGCTTGTATTTTCATTGAATAGAACCACTTCCATGAAACTTTGTGTTTGAAAAAGGGCTCAATACTAATTATATACTTAAGTAATTAAAAAAGGCAGATAACATGAAACTGGTTGTCTATAGTAGGTAATAGTATTATTCGAATTGAAAACCACAGATCGGAAGGCAACTTACATAACAAAATATCTGAAAATTGGACAAAACACCAAGCTTCTCGCAATTAATAACAAACTACATGTGAGAAATAAAAGAATTTCTTATTCAACTGATAAATTCTCTAGATTTAATATACAAAGCTTTCCTAAATATCAAAGTTAAAGCTGGCTATGAATTAACATGCAATTAGCCTAACAGCACTCAGTGTAAAAAACGATGACAAACTTTTCCGTTTTGTTATTTTCATCCGCATCGCACCATATTCGTATTAAAAACACTCATTCCAAGTACGTCAATCCAGTTAACTGACTATTCATCGCACCCGAAAAAATATGAAAAGTGGGGCAACGTTTCGGACTATTTAGTAATTTCAGCAAATTTCGTTGCCTCGCTCGACGGATTTAGGAGCCGCAGGTGTTCGCAGACGGGAAAAGGATTGCGATGTCATAGTAACCTATTCTTGAGAGTGACAGCACACATATTTAAAAGTTCCCAGATGGTTGGTTGACAGAAAGCTCTGGGGGATGAGTAACGTATATTTGAGCTTCGTTTATCTTGTAGGAAATAAATACGCCCCATGCCATTTCGGAAATTTGAGACAGCTTATATTCTTAAATTTTATTTATCACCTAAAGGTTAAAAGTATAATTTCATTTTCATTATGGCTACTTTTATTTAGGTAGGAATGGTTATGATTGGAATTTGAAATTACGGTATTCAACTTTATGATACAAAAGTCACTAAATAATTAACAGGCAATTTAAAAAACTGTGTACCTAATGTTGAGAATAAATTCAATATTGATGTAGGTAGAAAAATCTATAAAGATTGATTGAATATTCGCTGATCTCTTGGTGAAACATTGTTCAATATATTGAATAGAAACACTCGGTTCAGGTTCACAGAATTATATTCGGTACTCGTACAAAACATTCAACAAAAGCATCTGTGACAAAACATAATTCAGTGGAACTCGGTCAAGTTTTTTATTCAATGAATAGGATATTATTTTTACTTTATTCGCAACAATATAATTTGATGTCTATTGAGCATGAGATCTCGTTTTTCGCATAGTATAAAAGTTGCTGAAGTGACAGGAATAATATCGAATCCCCCATTCCATAGGATTATGCGGAAGTCGCTTAATTGGAAGTGTACGCTTATCCTTAATTAATCAAAACATAAACTTCACTACACAGTCTTGATGAGAATAAACAACGTCCAAACACGTGTAAACAGCTGATTTCTCAAAATAATTACATCTATACCCATTAATATTGCATTGACATTTTCTAAATTGAAATAATTTGTGTTGGCATGTATCAAAAAAATAAAAACGTTGGTTCTCAAATCGTCGATTGAAATTATATAAAATAAATCAAGTGGCTCTGTAAAATAAATACTGCGTTGAAATATTATAACATTTTCCTGTTTCCTAATCATCCCTAGTTTTGACACTTTTGATTCTAGAAAGTTAGGGTATAGTTATTTATAATTAAAGAGTCATCTGAAATGATATTTGTAGTTCATTCATAACTAATGTATTTGTGTTTATTCTCCATATTAGAATGCAGGGTTTTCTGCCCAGTTCCCTATTAGTTTTTCTTAAAGCTAGGTTGAGCACAGCAGGACTTCCCGATTTCATTACTCACGCCCAGTGAATAATGGCGCTGGAATAATCGGGACACGTCCCGTTTTGCAACTTCTGATACCTGTTCTTTTCGCCAATAGGGGCAAAATTGCGATTCTTCACACGTATTTGCGTACGCGTTTCTATTCACTGCTTTCGGAATATTAATTTTGAGGTTAGACTTTGATTGGATGCGATATAAAGGGAATGCGATGCGATATAAAGGAAATGTGACATGACAAAACTTATGGTGAACCAAATAAGTATTATAGTTGTATTTTGATATGTCTTATATGCAGAGAAAAAGCTAGAAATCCAAGTAGGCTTCATTGAATTGGGCATACCTCAAGGAACGTTGTTAGGTCCACTGTTATTCTCGTTAGGTATATATTAATTATATTGTTAATCATGTAAAAAAAGGTTTAAACGATTTTTCCCAGATAATTAAATTCCTTACACCAGTGAAATATTGAGACTATTGTTGAATGGATCAATAAAGACCTGACAACAATAAATGAATGGTTGATTAATAAAACTTTATAGCAGAATGTGCAAAAGTCTTATAAATACATATGGATACATGTAAAGAGCAGAACTTGTTAAATAATTGGGCATTATATTGAATTGTTTAATCATTTGATTGATTATATCAATTGTTTTATCAAGTTATTGAGTTTCAGTGACCACGTTGACTTCATATCGTCTGACATCTGAAACAATAAATACTTTCTGAAACGGATTGGAAAAACTGTTACGACACAAATAAAGCTGTTCATTATTGCAGAACATTATTGGTGTTTAAGTCAGTAATAATGTTAATATTGTTACACATTGTTATTTGGTTTTTGCAGAGAATAAACAGTTGCAAAAGTTACAGAATAGGGCAATACGGCCAATTTTGAAATGTAATAGATATACTACAATCGAAAGAATGTTAAATCATTGCTCAAAAGTGATGTCATTTAAACACAATAATTTTTATACATTTATTTTATTTAAAATAGAAAATTAATTTTGTCCGCGTGAAATAATAGCAGATATAACATGTGCCAGTGATTTGCAAGTTTATAAAACTAGAAATACTGACAGTTTTTACATGCAAATTTATGAGCTTTCTAAAAACTGAAACAGTATATTTTATGCTTGATGCAATTAATATAATAATTATAATAATAATAACTTCTTTATCCTCAACAGGTGAATACCCAAATTCAGAAAATAACAACATAATGCTGAATAATAACTAAATGAATAAAATGAAAGATATATAACAAAGAGCTCAATCTAATCTACAAAAATAGTAACTAATAACTACATTATAGCATTCAATGAAATACTACAGGGAACTCAATCGAAATCAATTCATTTTAGTCAATTTTGTATTACGAGAATTTTGCCCAGGAACGCGAAATTTCAAAGTAGACAAGAGAGGAGGACAATCAATACTATTGTGCAGTAATTTGTACAAAAATTTGAGTGATGCAGTTTCTCTCCTGCTCTGCAATGAGATTAAACTAAATGGACCCAATAATTCGTTATGATTGCTTCCTCTCTGTGGATAAACTTTATCCTCCCTCTAAACTAAGAATTTCAAGAACCTTATCTCAAGATGGCGTTCATGGCAAGTGTAAATGGGATGCCAGATCATGCTGCCATACTCCAACTTGCTACGGATTAGGATATTAAATAGTCCTATGAATATTAAGGAATTATTACAATATTTGCCATTACGTACAGCGAATCCATATATTTTCGCAGCAGATGAAATGAGTTGAGTGATGTGTGGGACAAAGTAAAGCTTCTGGTCGAAGACTACAGCAAGATCTCTCACCTTATCAGAACGAGAAAGCCGAGATAACTATACTGACACGACTATACCGAGATGTCTCTCCTCATCAGAACGAGAAGGAACCTGACCACCGACGCTATTATCATACCCAATTTGATCTTTTTCCCTTTTGAAAGAGACAACATTACACTTTGACACATTCAAACTCGAAAAATTATCCTCACATCAACTCGCAACATGATCCAGCGCAAGCTGAAGTTGAATAATAAATAATGAGATATCATGATCTAAGAAGTGATCTACAGGGAGATCAATTTTGTAGATTTTCAAAATCGAGATGCCTAATTATTAGACGTAAATATTGACTTTTAATATATAGGAGTTATGTAACAGCCGCCGCACGGTGCTAAATAAAGATCATTATTATTAACTATATTACTCATTTCATATTGTTGATGCTATCGGTCATCCGATTCCTCGAATCTAGCCATAGATTATTATTCTACGATTGCCTACGTGAACCGCTCAATTCCGCGTTTTGAACTACCAGTTTTTGCGACCGACCCCGTAGCATTTTATGCTAAAAATCCGTCGGCTACGGGACACGACGCTCGCACCGTTCTTCGCTCCTTATTTAGACCTCCGCTGCCATAACTCCATTCTGGGAACAAAACATTCTCGCGTCTGAATATCTTTCTCACAGGCCAACTAGGATGTCGCGATGCGAGTGGATTATCTTGTTTTCTTTTGCGCTCCGCCGTTCGGTTTTTACAACGCCCCGTCGACTTTTCAGCTACGAATATCTATTTAGATTATTCTCTCCTGGAAAAGCGCAATTTGTGTGCCCAGTGGAGGGGTCTTGAGGGTTGGGAGTTATTCCAGAAATGAATGAGTTTTTAGGGATAAAGAAATTCTTTTAGTTTATATTTCATCAGATTTTGACACAGCTGAAATGTAATCTTAATTAGACTTAGGATTCTCTTTCGTTTCTCCCTTCATTCGGTCCTGAATTAAAAGTTAGTTTGTTCCTATTAGCATACAATATTTAAGGATAAAAATATCCCATTTCAAGTATAGAATTCGCACTACGTGGGTATATTTAGTTGAAAACCAAATTTTTTTGAACTATTAATAGGTCTGTTAACTTTCAGGAAACTTTTCATCTTCACTATTATATTTTCAGTAATTATTTAATTTTCACTTGGATTCATCATTCGAGTTCTTCTGGGAAATCCTATCAACAATGTATTTATCTTTAAATATTACCATATTCTTAGTAAGATAGTTTAAAATATAAGGCTTTTCATGTAGGTAGCCAATTTAGATAATTTCTTTCGAATTGTCAAAACGAGTTTACATTTACTAAGGTTCCGATTAAGTTTTGACTACAGATTTATATAAGATCATTGGACAATTAGATATATGTATATGGAATAGAATATTTTTCTTATAGGTGTTGTAGTACTATGTGATTTATTATCATCGATATAGTTTTCGGAGGTCGAGAACCTTACCAAGTGGGCGTAACGTTTGAGATGATTTGATAGTTGACAGTTTGAAGGAATAAAATCAACGAAACTCGTATTATAATATGAAAACATTTTAAAATAATAAATTAAAAAGAGTTGCTATTGAGCAATGAATTTGTAATCTTATATGGTGAAGCTATAATTTCAATCTTTGAAGATTGAAAAGTAAAGGAGGATAATTATATGTATGGATAAGGGGATGAATTACATAAGTATTCAGTTTATGTTTCATGAAGAGTTTCAATTTATCTAAGCGTTTATTTTTTTTAGACGATACTTACATGATGCTCTGTTGTTGATAGTTTTTCAAGCTTTATGAGATAGTAGACTTTTCGACAACAATGAGAATATAATAAAAATTGTAAAAATGATAATAATCATACATGTCAAACATACGGACCCTCAGATAGATGGGCGGCGGCCATCAGGAACTACTTATTGAAAAAAAAATTTCATGAATCATTTTAGTGAATTTTTTTCATGCTCCTCAAATATTGCATTTCGGTACTTCCAATATTTTGAGTGATTGATTGAGGATATTGCGTGCGATAGCAAATCTTTGCAATAGTTCTATGTTATCAGCAATAGAAAGAATTTTAAATCATTAATCGATTTGGCCGATACTTGATGAAAATATCAATACATAATTTGAATAAAACTAAGTAGTTTTCTGATTTTCACTATAATTAAGTTTAAACATGATAATATTGTTTCGACAATACACAGTGGCTTCATCAGATGTCGCTGATAATTGAATCATCTGATGAAGTACTAAATCTGATGGCTTCATCAGATGTAGATGATAAACTGAATCATCACTTTATGATATATATCTGATGAAGCCACTGTGTTGGCGAAACAATATTGTTATGTTTTAACTATCGGCCTAATCGATTAATGAATCGAAAGAAGCTTCTACGAACTTCCTGGCCCTCTAGGATTTTAAGCTACTACTACGATGTGGAATTGTCAACCGAAATATTTGGTTTTTCCGAGAGAAAAGGTTTCTCTGCGAGTTTAGAAAGAGTTTTATATGATACACGAAGAAATTTTCAGAAAATTTGGCATTAAAAATGATGAAAAGTTAAAACTGACGAAAGGTACAACTCTTTCAGCATCACAAAGAGTCTAAAGAATTAGGCAGTTAATATAATTCCTTCAACATGTTGACTCTATGATTATATTTATTATAACGTCGGCTAACATGTTGAAAGAAGAATAAGTCAAACGCTTTACATTAAAAACGTGCAGCCTTCAACTTCATATGAAAAAAATGTATGGTTCACTCCAAAATTCAAATTATTGGACTTGTCCTTATCTTGATCTACTTCAACCACTTTTATGTCCAGATAAAACATTTTTATTACGAAAGCTTATTACAAAATTGTTTTCATTCGATAATTGACATGTCAGTTCTATTTCTCCTAAAAAATAGACCTTGGAATGATATTCATATAATAGAAAGTAAAAAATAATGGAAATTTCAAAAAATGACCCGTCCTCAATGATGCATATATAACAGATATGGAAGTAGCTTAGTATTCTACATTGAAGAACTTAATTGAAAATCAATACAAAACTTTCAACGGATTGTAGATTTCAGTATCCACTAACAATAATTAACGGTGTTGTAATTCAGTCCTTAATTAAACTTGTGTTATTTTTAGTGTCCCATATTTCCAGTCAATTTGCATCTTGTCCCAAATTAGTTAATTTTTATTAGTTCACTCATGGAATAAAATTGTTATAGGTATGTCTTTTTTATAGAAATTCATGAAAAACGCTGGGACACGCATTTTTCAAATTCAAAACGATGTTTTTAAATAAAAATGTAAATGTAGATGGGCGTTCAAGTGTTATGTAAGCTCTATATTGGAAGAGGTGATCATTGCTTTGCTGATTTATTATGGCATCTTGCCCTAATTTCGGACTTCATTTTATGATTTCTAGAATTATAACAGATGTTCATGAATTAATAAAAGGAGTAGAATACACTAAAAAGAAAATGCACACACCAATGTCCACGTAAGCATGGACGGCAGGGTAGGAGCTTTGCTTATTTTTCTAACGAGGGGTGGGGAGGCTTAAATAATTGTAATGAATCTGCTTACGTAATACTTGAACAGCTTCAAGACAATTCACGCAGGACTGAGATAGTCCATACTCTTTATTTTCGATAAAACATCCAGTATATTCACATATCTTCGAAAGGTCCTTAACTAAATGTGAATTCTCGAATTCGCTTCACAATGACATCAAATTTTCAAACTCCGATTCAGTATATTTGGAAAAAATCTGAGCCTATATAATAGAAATATCTGGTACCAGCAGGAGGGCTACCCATTGTTCTTTGATGGTAAGAAGTTACTCAAGCGAAATCTCCTCCAAAAAATTTATTGAACTAAGAGGAACTATGGAGTGTTCCGCCAGATCGCCCTACCTTGAGCCTTAGGGTTTTTTCCCTACAGTTGTCTCAAGAACAAAGTATCTGTAACACGTATAGCTGAAGTTGAACACATAGAAAAAAATACAGAATTGCGGAATATTTTTTAAAAACTGTAAAAAAAGTTTGGCACGAGTTTATAGCAGACTGTAATATTATCAACAACAAGAAAGACAAAATTGTATATTGTAATCAATTACACAGTTTCTTAATGATTAAGATAGGTACATTCAAAATTTCTCCTGATATCATTAAGAATAGACATTAGAACATTGTATATTTGAATATTGAATATTCATGATAATCTAAATGTTCAGGAACTTTTACAAATATAAAATTATGCAGGGTGGTTAATTGAAAATGAGGAGTATGGAATATAACAGACTACCGTGAGTTACCTTGAACATTGAAATTTAAACTTTATAAACGCTTGATTTTGAAATTCAGATATTTAAAAAGCTCAAAATTCACTCTGATAGGTATATGCAAGTAGTGTCTTTCTAAGCAAACATACTAGAATATAACGAATAACAAACTAGATGATCTTGGATTTCGAACTCTTTGTCGTTCAGTAACATATATAGGAAATACGGTGTAATATTATTGATGTTCAATATACATGTCCATCCTAAAAATAATAAATATAGCCGCATTCTATTTTTATTAGTTTGTTGACAAAAGATAATATGGAAATACATTATTTGTTACTGTTTTCTTTATTATTTCTACCGAGCACAACAGAATATTATATAGCATATTATCTGTAATGCGACGAATTTTTTCGATGAAATCGATAAATTTTCTTGTAAATATTTCAACTCATCATGTTCTATAACCAAGCTTATAAATAAAATTCAATGGAGGAGGCAACATTCAATTATGTCGAAGAGGCAACATTTAATTATGTAATGAAACAATTGTTAAACCAAGATTTACACATATATTAAAAAGAATACTGCATGACGTACGTTTCGATGATATTCACATTTTTCAAATGCTACGTGCAGACTAATGACATTTCTCGAATACGTACAATAGGTCAACTTAAATTATGAATACAGGTAAAACAGGTAGATAACAGGTAGAAGGGATCAATTCATACTGAACTACTTATAGGAAACTAAGTAATTTGGAAAGAGATTGAGCTTGATCTATGATCGATTTGGCTGTTCAAAAGGTTGCCAGAATATTTGTATTTATTAATTTGTAGTGATTCTTACAAATTGAGCTTCATTCACTTGTTTGCGGTATTCAAAATTTCAAAATCAGAATTGAATATATGATTTTCATTAATCTTTTCATTAATCAGGAGTATATAAAATTAACTGTGGTAGTTGTGATAAGTTTTATATTAGTAGAACCTTTTAAAATAAGAATTTCTAAACATAAACGTAGCTTTGATAATCAGAAGACAGATTCACATTATGCAAATCATTGATTAATGAAAATCATAGATTCAATTCTGATTTTGAAATTTTGAATACCGCAAATAAGTAAATGAAGCTTAATTTGTTAGAATCACTTCAAATTAATGAATACAAATATTCTGGCAAACTTTCGAACAGCCAAATCAATCATACCTCAAGCCCACTTCTCAATCTTTTCAAAATTACTCAGTTTCCTATATAGTATTTCAGTATGAATTGATCCCTTCTACCTGTTATCTACCTGTTTTCTCTGTATTCATAATTCAAGTTTACTTATTGTATGTATTCGAAAAATGTCATTCATTATTCTACACGTAGCATTTGAAAAAGGTGAATCTCATCGAAACGTACGTCATGCAGTATTCTTTTCAATATATGTGTAAATCTTGGTTTTTACAATTGTTTGTATTATGTTTATCGATTTACATCAAGTATCGGCCCCATCAATTATTAATTCAATTATGTCATGAATATTTGCGAATAGTCGTACATTTCCGTTTACTCCAAAATATTCTATTTATGAAAACCGCAAAATATAAATAATCGCAACGAGTACATAAAATTATATATTCATTCTAGATTCATTTTCAAGCATTTGATTTCTGACCTCGTACCTAATATACTTCATAAACAATAGGGTGAGCCACAGCTGTATTTTGAAATGATTTTAAAAACACAACCTACATTAATTTCACCATTCATTAAAAAGAAATATAGCATTCTGCAGTCTGAAAATAACATAGCGTAAAATTTAAACGACGGATATAAATGACTTGCACCTTTTGGTGGTAACGTTCAGATGTTTGAATATTTCATAGGTCGATAAATTAGAAAACTATCCCTAACAACTTTTGTAAAAGGCTGCATACGTACCAAGCGCCAGGCTCGCCAACTGAAGAGGCTCCAAGTTGACTGACCCGTAAAGTGCGGTATTCACAAAGGACGTTTCTATCAGCGCTTTTTTATTTAAGGTAACGTACAGCCGACCAGTTTTGCCTCATATAATGAACGTTAGATGTTTAACTTTACGTAACGAAGCTGAAGCCTTTGAAATTACAAATGTTAATGAGCATAACTTTTTTCTTAATTGCATTTCCACTTCAGTTCTGAAAAAATTATTATATATCTCTTTCCAACAAGTTGAAACAATGTAACCTATATAAATATATGTGCTTAAAAATATCTAATTGTAGAATTATTGCATGAATTCAAGTGATTGAAACAAAACAGATTGTCAACTTTTTCCAACACGATCAGTTGTTCTTCATTTCTTTAGGCATTTATACATTTGAAACTATAACATTTAACAGCTTTAGCCAATAACACAATGAGAAAATACAATGAAGTTTGTTTATATCATACTTACTACAACTCAAACTTCAAAACAATGCATAGTAACGATATAATTCCCTGAGCCAACTAAAAAGAAGGTATACTCTCGAAGCTACACGAAAATTTCATAATTTGAAAATTATATTTAAACTCATACCTATAAAGCACTCAAACAAGTGTTTTGATAATATAAATCACTATGACAATCACAATACAAATAACACTAAGACCGCATACAAATATGCGAATGATACCATGAAAAGTCCCAAAGTTACCTACCTTAAATTTCATCAAATAAAGATATTTATATCAAATAAAGAAATTTATATATATATATATATATATATATATATATATATATATATATTTTATATATATTTTATATATATATATATATATATATATATATATATATATATATATATATCCTCATGAAAAAAAGTTGAAAATGTAGCGAAATTTGAAGAAATTTTGGAAATTGGTTCATTTTCTATATTTTTAGTTTTCTACATTGTTTGCGAAGTAAAAAAAACTAGGATTTGCAATGAATCTCGAAACTATCATTGAATGATAAATTTCTCAAGGAAAAGAGCGAAGTATCTAACAGTTCAGGTAAATTAATTTAATAGTAGAATGCCTTGATAAACAGAATGTATTATCGATATAATTCGACAATCATTATTCCATCTTATTTATAAAATTGATCATTAGTGAATTCAGAAGAGAATACGAAATAATATTTTTTGATAACATTGTTATCGAGTTTTTTAATCAGATAGTTCTCATACCATATCTCAATGTACTCATCATCATCATTAAAGAAAAAGAAGAATAACTATTTTCCGAGAAAAAGAACTTAATGTGCGCTATATTGTCAAGAAAAACCTTTCGTGGAGTCCTGACTTCTAACAGTGATACGTTTTGATCCTCCTCCAGTGTGTTCGTAGTTCGCTGGCTATACAGGGTCACGGCTGAGGCTACATTTTTCGTGCGGACGCCAGATGGTCCCAATTTTCGATGTTTCAACCCTTGGCGAAACAAAATTTGATGAACTGATAGTTTGATTGCTTTCTGCGAATTGCGAATACTGTGGCGAGCTTTTTTTCCACTCAAATTGGGTCGATGATCCCAAAATGTGAATTTTTCAGAATTGTAATTGGAAATTCTTTGTGTTTCAATCAATTGCTCTTCAGCATGCGAACTACATATATAGGAAGCAGTGAAGATATTTCAAGTTTATGAAATTCATTTGAAATTTGGATGATGGAAATTCTGTCATTTAAATTCAAAATGTCATCCAAAATATAAATATAAATTAGTCAAATGTTTTGTTCCGCAAAAGGTCAATTGATATTATAACAGATTATTGCATTCCACTTCTTCGAGTGGAATACTTATACATAGTTCTCTAGTTTATATGAAAAATGAAAAAAATATATGAACACAAAAGAGTTTATGTTGTATAATGCTAATGTTAAAACACAAATGGAAAAGCTATCGTTAAATCAACAGAAAAAAGAGAAGGCAAAACATTTTTAGGAATAATATCCTGGTTCTATGGGGTTGAATGTAGACTGGCGAAAGCCAATATTAACCACCTTTTGAAATGTTTTCCGTTGCTTATATGCTTCTGTTTGTTTGTTAATATTTAAGGAAACTCTGTGATGAGTTGCCATTCAATGAAGTTGTATTGTTATTAATACTGCAAAGTATATGGAGGAGTTTAAGTTGATCATGGAAGTAGGCTTCATAGTTTCCAACCTACTTCAATAAAAAGTGTATTGAATTATTTTTTCGAGTTCGCTTGAGTAGAATAATTTATATTCAAAATTTATACCCCAATTCAGCAATTACAAAAATTCAGTTCTCGAAATATTTCAACATAATATACATATAATGTATAGTTATCAAAGCGTCCTTTTCTGCTGAGAAGTCATATAAAGACAAATCTGTTTAGAGCCATTATATCCTCATATGACTATATTTTTATGGACATAAAGTTTTGCCTAGAATATTTTCTCTAGAACAAGAAATTGATTTCTGAATAGAAGTTCAACCTATATATAACTAAAACTATCACGCTCTGATTTTCAGCTTGAATATGGGTCATTTTTCCACACGAAACGTTTGATGAATCGCACGCACGCTTCCCACGATATTCTGTGATATAAGTGACTTTTTCCATCATAATTATGCAATATATCAAATTTATTACGTCAGTGGTATGTGAATGAAATGGTTTGATATACAATGGGACCACCAGCTGCGACTGCTTAAATATTCCGAAGGTCGATTTCGAAGTAATTATTGTCCCTCTCAATATGGAAATCCATAACGGTCTTTTTGATACCAATTTAATTTTGCTGATTAATCAAGCATACCAAATTTTTTCTAACTGTTTCAGACACTGTGAAGGTAATTTCATTTTATTACTTTTTTTTCTTCAATTGATGAAGATATTGTTTTTCAAATACTTATTATGAGTGCAATTAATATAACTGTCCAATCAAGGTTGCCATATCAGTTTGCAAACTCTATTTGAACTCGTAAATTAACTATATAGTAGGCCAATGTCCTGGTTTACGTAAAAACATCATACGGTGATATTTGTCAAAATATACGTTGCAATATATACTGGTTACCTACAGATATGAACGCATGAGCATTTGATGCTTTATGTTTTTATGATCTGAAGGATGTTTACTATTTATTCCAATAGATGGCAGTGTAAAGTATATACCTAGCAATACTCACTTCACAAAAATAAACAAGTGATTCGGGGGGAAAGGAGTTGTCTCGATTAACAATGAATGTGGGACAACTGATGAATTCGTTGTAGAACAAAATTAATATAGCATGTGATTCCAGAATGTGTAACATCAATTTCAATGTTATCAATCATTTATCTCTTGAAGAACGGTGGAAGCATCACATCATTTTATGCAGGCATTAAGTCTAAGTAAGTCAATTTATGCATTAATTAATTAATTGAATCAGAATCTTCTTTTGGGAATTTTAGATTTTGAAAAAAGAAAATAAAACAGCTGGTGATGGAATATCGGTTTATTTATATTGCCTTTTCAGAATATGAGACATCAAATTATGTTTACTCTTAAAAAAATTAATCATATTCGAATTTTTTAGTCCAAGTCTCTATATGGAAATATCAGGGGCTTGATGGAAATGATTGATCTTCGTTAGTTGAAAGAATAATTAGTTAGTTGATAAATAATCTCCCGTATTGAAATTTTCTGTTAAAAACCCTCCTATAATCCAATTTGGCGATAAAAGGTTGAATATTCTCTTAATTTATCATTTAACGAATGCTAAGAAGTTTTCGAATGAGCGTCCAAACACCTGAATTGGATTGAAATTTTGTAAAATGATTTTTCTATTCGGGAAACTTTTCTCTCATTTATACCATTTACCACGTTATCATTCGAAATGAGGAAGAAACTCGATGCAATTTAGACATACAACTTTCGTTGGAGTTGTTGAAAGAAGTTTGAGTGAAACTTTTATCTAGTTAAATAGCTCGGGGATATATTCAATACACAACTAAAAATTCAACGGAAACTCCTCTGCGGGAAACTAGAGGAAATCCCTTAACTACTCTCGTCTATGAGATGGGTAGCATATTATTATTCTGGGACTTCAGCTGGCACAGGATCGTAGTAAAAGTTCTTGAAAACTTGATGGAAGCAATCTCTGCTTATTACTTTTTGCAAGCTTTTCTACACTGTCTCTCTGCTTGTAATACGTTGGATTTAAAGAGCAAGAGGAAATTCACATGTTAGTATAATTTTCAGATTAGTGCATACACTTATGCAGTTTGAGGAAAATGTTATGAGATATTTTAGTGATTGTCGGCTTTCCGCATTTAAAGAAAATTTTACGAAAATGTTTCCATGTTCGTGGAGTATATATATATATATATATATATATATATATATATATATATATATATATATATATATATATATATTCTTTATTTCGTTCTTGAGGTTTTCATGGATGGTGGAAAATGAATGAAAGCGATTCTTGTTTTAAATTCGTTTGTTTTGCGATGTGAATTTGTACGACGTTTCACCGAAATCTCATCCGGCATTTTCAAGTGATTCGTGTCATACTTGATCTGAAGACCCAACACAACTGAATGCCTAGTTCATTTCAGCTCTTTCGATTATTTCCATAATCACAATGACGTGGCGGTTTTTGAGTGGTTTTACGTAAGTTATAGTTGTATGTTGTAAGTTGTACATAAGTAAGTTGCAAATTCAGCGTTGCACTTTCTTTTTCTTTTTATCGATAATGTTCGGTTTCCAGGTTGTGCTTTATTTCTGTGTTGATTTTATTGAATATTTTCAAACTTTTGCCTTTCTATATGCATGTTAACAAGTGGACACTAAGGACAGTGAGATGTGATTTGCAGGTTTTTTCTTTTTTGCCTTTCTATTGCGTTTATTCATGTTAGCAAGTAGACAGTAAGGACAGTGATATGTGATTTGCTGGTTACAGGCAAACAGAAGGATTTTGTTATGTCTAGGAAACATAAAATTAATGGAAATATACTTCGCAAACGGAAATCTAAAAGGGAGCTGTCTTAAAGCTGTCTTAGACAGCTCCCTGAGAGTTTTATTTGAAATATTTCGATATTCCGATTAAGAGTCTCAGTATTTACTAGTATTGAATGACCTGTGAATGTATAGTATATATATATATATATATATATATATATATATATATATATATATATATATATATATATATATATATAATTTCAAATCTAATACAATAAAAGTGTTAAAATTGAAGAATTGAATATGGAATTCTTTTCCGAGGGAAATTCAGAAACTTGGCACGGTGCAAAAACGAATATCTAAATTGGAAAGAAGGAGCCAACTGCCGTAAGATTCGAATACCCATGGAACATATCTAATGAGCCAGCTCTGCGTCAAGACCCTTTACAGAATTGCCCTGCAGCCTATCTAAATGGTGCAATGCAGAAATCCTTTAAAATGGGCGTCATATTAGATTTACTGGAAAACAGATTCAGAATCTTAATTTTGTCGGATATCTCAGAACTGCAAATAACGCGACAGTTCAAAGGTCGTTGTTTTCGCAGATTTCAGTAACAAGGCTGTACGAAAAGTATTTGACATTGAACAAAATGAAACCGTATCAATTTTGACGAAAATGTTTTTTAAATCATTGAATGATTCATGATACTTTGCGGTACTATGGCGGAAAATTATAAAAAATTTTTTGTGTATATTTGAGAGAACAGATGGATAATAACAGTAATAACAACACTCGACAACTGTCCACATATGCTCGAAGTGATAATTTGAATAGGGAAAAAAGCACCAATTTCAGCAAAATATAGAGGAGCGATAGTACCCAACTAGAATGATGCCTGTTGTATTCCTGTATAAATATTGCATGTATATTGAGAAGTTTGAAGAAAGTAATTGTGAACATGATATTCTTCATAATGTATCTTTTAAAATAATATATTATGGGTTGTTTGGACTCTTTACATTATTCATTCGACAGGTTGATGTTTCTGACGTTTCGGCAAGCGTTTGCCTATCGTCTTCAGGGTGATAGTCCTGAGGAGGATCGTTTTGTTTCTGACAAGAACCGGCTTTTGCCAAATTATGTCGGTTTGGTCTTTTTGCATCACTTTCTTCTTCCATATATTTCTTGGAAGGGTATCGGGTTTTGAACTCGAGGTTATTTCATTTGGCTAAAAGTTCGCTCCTCTAAAAACTCAAGTACCTTGTAATTTACCTATTCAATCTGGTAGATTTTGAGTCAATCCTTTAGGAGGATGACAGCAATTTCTTGGTTACATCAAGGAACATCTCGTCTTGTATCCAGGCAGGTAGAGACACGGTTTCGGCTGTACACAAGTGGTGTAACGATAAAGGTCTCATTTTAAATCATCATTGCAAGACTCAGGTTATCTTCTTCTGTGACAGCCAGTCAGTGGAAGATTATCCTTCTTTTTTGTGCTTTGGTTGCAGTTCGATCGCCTTTGAGAACTCTGTCAATTTCTTGGGTGTTAATTTGGACAAACACTTAAGCTGGTACCATCATGTTGTTAAGTTGAGGAAAACTCTGAACTGAAACGAAAAAACTGAACTCTGAACTACTGCTCACATGTTTATCATGATCAGAAGTAAGGTGGAGGCTGAAGTTATGAGAACTCTCTACTTTCCCAGTTTCCAATCTGTACTTACGTAAGGAATTATATTTTGGGGCAACTCGTCTAGTGCCGACGAAATTTTTCGTATTAAAAAAACGGTGTTGAGCATAATTGCAGATTTGGCTTTCGAGAATCCTGCCGCGGAGTTTTCAGATCCAACAGAATACAAACAGTGTTTGGTCTATATATTTATCGTCTTCTTGTCTTCCTCGAGTTGCAAAGAGGTTATTTTCTGTTATATCTCAATAAAAATAATACTCGGCAAGTACATCCTTTCCTCTTTCCTATTCATGGTACTAGTAGATTTGAAAGGGGACCACTCTATATGGTCATGCGTTTATTCAATTTGCTTGCTGAGCATTTAAAAGTTATTGAAGAAATTATGTTATTTAGAAATTGCGTTTACAGTTTCATCTTGAGCTGCGAACCTTATTCATCAAATGAATTTATTGTCCTTTGTGAAAAATAGCTTCATTCCTTTTGACTTATCTCTATTTTATTCAGTGCATTATTGTTTTGTAATGTGAATAATCGTTGAGATTAATAAATTTTATCATTATTATTAAAGAGTCTATCTGTAAACTAAAATTACCAGCTTCTGAAGCCAAGTTGTTAGATTAGTTGAAATGGAAAACGTTTTGCAGAATTCACATTTTCAATACAATTTACCTCAAATTCAATTCCTTTTTCACAGGATATCATTCGCGCTTTCATCTTTCATCTTCCGTTTCTTTCTGTAAACTTTCACTTTATCATTCATGGATTAGTTTGACAGCAACACGCCAAATCCCTTTCCGATCTGTCAGACCGCTAATTAGGGGCGCCGTTCATGTCTTATTAACGATTTTCTTGGCAATAAATAAAGAGTTAAATTTGTCACTGTAAACTTCCAGCAGCTTTAGATGATCTTCGCGCTACACGAGACGCTTTGTGATTATTTTTAGTCGAAATTGTGAACACCAGTGAGAGAATGCAAATGAATAATATCTAATTATCCTCGCATTGGTTGTTGTTTTCCACATTGCTGCACTGAAAAAACAGAAATAATAGTGCCGCTTTCTCGAAGGTATTCGTTTGTTATTCAGTGATTCAGTTATTCATTCATGCAAATATATATATATATATATATATATATATATATATATATATATATATATATATATATATATATATATATATATATATATATATATATATATAAAAAATATTAAAATAAATTAAACTCTTGGCTTAATGTTTCACGATTTATTTAACAATATGTATAGTCAACATGTTTCGAGCGTTAGCTCATTTTCAAGACTAAACTACTATAAGAGACGTACAACAAATTTATATCTACAAATTGGATGTGAGGAGGGAGGATAGTTAAAAATCTACTTGTTCATTTACAATTTCTTCTTTTCTCTTCCAAGAACTGCTAATTTCAATTGCTTCCAGAAGGTCTAAACGTTTACCTTTATTACCTGAGTGTAGGCATTTAGTTTTATCAAAATCTATGAAGTGATTAGAGCTAATACAATGTTCTGAGAATCCAGTTTTATTAACATTGTAAAAAATCGACCTTTTATGTTCATCAGCCCGATTTTGTACAATTTTAATAAAACTGGATTCTCAGAACATTGTATTAGCTCTAATAGCTTCATAGATTTTGATAAAACTAAATGCCTACACTCAGGTAATAAAAGTAAACGTTTAGACCTTCTGAAAGCAATTGAAATTAGCAGTTCTTGGAAGAGAAAAGAAGAAATTGTAAATGAACAAGTAGATTTTCAACTATCCTCCCTACTCACATCCATTTTGTAGATATAAATTTGTTGTACGTCTCTTATAGTAGTTTAGTCTTGAAAATGAGCTAACGCTCGAAACATGTTGACTATACATATTGTTAAATAAATCGTGAGACATTAAGCCAAGAGTTTAATTTATTTTAATATTCAATTATGTTTCACCAAGAGTTAAGCGAGAATTCAATCTCATTAATATATATATATATATATATATATATATATATATATATATATATATATATATATTGCGCAGAAAACAGGGTTACAAATTTTTTATGATAAAACCAAATACATGTAAAGAAAATCAAAAAATTAGTCTTCTCTTATCACAAAACATGGTGAAATTCTACAGTCGGCCATTTTAAATTCCTCGGACAAGTTATACAGTCCTCAGGTTCAAACTGAATCGCTAATGAACAGAGAATTACCATGCTTCAAAGGGCCTACAAACTAACATAATAATATAAACCTTATTTAATATTAAAATTGCTATACAAACTCTTATCTACATATAATCTTACATACTATTCCCAATATACATTTCTCTTAATTCAAACTTGAATCTATCAATATTTGAAATACTTTTAATTTCATTTGGTAACATATTATGTTTTTTAAAGCCTTAAAAAATAGTGAATTTTGAATTTTTTCGCACTTCGTATGATGAAGTATAAAATTCTGTCTATTTCCAGTGTCATACTTGTGTACATGATCAAAGTGCATAACTACTAACTATTTCGTATATTGTGGCATTAACCCACATTTAATTCTTTGAATAAATGGGTGTATATAACAAAAAGTTCATCTCGAAAGGCGGTAAGTTAAGGCATTAAAATAAAAAAACAAGAACGAAAAATCCTTAGAAAGATTTACGGGCCAATCAATAGAAATGGCATTCGGATGAAATGACCTCAGAATGAACTTTATTAAAAAACAAATAGGATAACGGAAGAAATCTACAGAAGGAAACAGTCCAGAATACCGAAGAAACTACTCTATATAATTATAAAGAGTGAGTGTAGAACAGAGTGGCTTAAAGAGGTCCAAAAAGATCTACAACAGATCAATATGAAAAATCTCGAAGACCGCACTGAATGTCGCTATAAAATCGCACATGTGAAGTTTGAGCATAAATCAAAACGTCAACCAGAAATAAAATGGACAGATGAACGGAAGATAGAGCATTCAGAGAGGATGAAGCGTTTTTGGGAGGCAAAAAAAATGAAGCAGAAGTCCTAAGAGTTGCGAACTCAAGTTTAATCGCTCTTTACTCAGTGTGTTTCACTCTTGAATAATTGTTCAGAAAAATGCACAAATACACACGAATATTAGGATCAATAGAAAATCAATTGTGACTTGCCAAAAAAAAATTTTTTCGTCTGCAACATCTCACCAATACATAAAAAACATACTACAAAATTACAAAACAAATAATCAAAAACAACAAAAACTCGTTCGAAAATTAATTAATCAGTTTTGTGATCTTATCCAGTTAATTTTATAACAAATTTAAGTTGATTGAAGTCCAAAACAAAATTCTCTAAAAAAAATCAAAACATGAGTTTAATTGAATTTCAGAACAAATTGAAATTTGTGAAACCAAAAAATTGTTTCGAAATGACAAAATAAAAATGAAACAATCACTTATTTCCGTAGTATCTCTCTGGTAGAAGACAGAAAAGTTCATTACCATAATTTAGTAGGTCGTACAATACGGATAGTTCCTACCAAGTATGCCTGAGTATGATAGGGCACAAAGTGTTGAGATTTTTATATGAAAAATAATGTAACTCAGAGAACAATCACTTTTTTCGAGGTGTTTTGAAATGGATATTCATAACCTGAAACTCAGGATTCGACTAAATTAATAAAACAAATAATGTTCATTCCATAACACATATGACACAGTAACCAATTAAGAGAAATAAGTCACAATGTTGAATATTTCGATATAACATAATCGATATTCAACTTTTCAATTATTTTCAATTAGTAATGCATCACCCTGTATCTCAGAACTGAGAAATATTCGATTTCACTGTGGCCAAACTTCCAAAGGTAAAAAATGCTCTGTGTAATTTGAAATTTATCTCAACGAATATTTCAACGGAGTGCACAGTTGTTTATTCCGCAATAAAACGTACAATTTCTGGATTGAATCATGAAAAGGTCGTTATTTCCTGGAATACCAGTAGAAACAGTTTGTTGTTTTTAAAGCAGGATATATCTCTACGTTTGTTTTAATGATCACATGAAGTAACGAATGCCTTATAGGGTTTGATAACTGCAGCGAGCCAATTTACAATTATAATTTGAAAATATTGTTCAATTTATTTTCAAGTAACGTATTTCTCTAATGAAGCTTTTATCACAAATGTGTCATCACAATAATTATAGAAAGTATTTCAGAATAAATTAAAATATATTTGACGTGTGGTCAACAGTTGTGGCACTTTTTTATCAATATAATCTTGGATCAGTAGAATCCAATAATTTCATGCATTTTCAGAAAAATATTGAGATATTTTACACAATCCGTTCATATCTTGAAATACTAAAATGGAAGAATTAAGAACTATCTAGATAATTCGAACGATGAAATATTGTCACAATGAATTGAAAAATTACAATTATCCAAAAGCCGACCATATAAAATGTAAAATACTCAAAAAATTGAAAACTGAAAAATTACGAAGATAAACTGTGTAAAGAATGGCTGCACACTCAAACATTCAAAAGTAATCATAACTTCAGCTATATCATCGTTGAAAGGTGAAAAAACATAATAATAGTATGCGAAATACTTGTTCGAATTGATCGATAAATATTGACCTTATAATTAGTAGTGACTAAAGACCAGTACTGGGAAATTTATTCCAAAAACATGGAGAATGACTTCTATGGGCTACAAAAACAAATATGGAGACTAATCCGATCACAACGGAAAGAAATAAATGAGTTAGTTGAAACAAAACATATAACCAACGAGACCTGGATCGAGTACCTAACTGAACTATATTCGGCAGAGGACACAAAAAAAGACCTAAGGACACCGGAAATAGTACTGAGCCTCTTTCGCTGATGAACAACAAGGATTCAGATCTGGAAGATCTTGCACCGACGCCGTATTTGTCATAAGACAAGTAACAGAAAAGTCTATAGAATATAATAAGCCAGCATTTATGTGCTTTATTGACTTACTCAAAGCTTTCGACCGGGTCCAACTATCAGACATTATACATCTGCTCTACAACAGGCAAATCCCACGTAATATAATAAAGACTATCGAAAATATATATACTGCGAATAAGATCCAGGCAAGATTAGACGGGGAGCTTACCACACAGATACCAGTGAGAAGTGGTATTCGTCAAGGAGATTCGTTAAGCCCCCTTCTGTTCAACATCATCATGGATGAGATAATCAAAAAAGTAAGAGGAATGAGGGGTTACAAAATGGGGGACAAAGAGATATCCATTCTGTGTTACGCCGATGACGCTGTGCTGATTGCAGAAAATGAAGACGATTTACAGCGCCTCCTACACCAGTTCAACCGTACAGCCAAATCGTTTAATATGATAATCTCTGCTTCTAAAACAAAGTGCATGACTACATCAAAAACACCATTGAGATGCAAGCTTGAGGTTGATGGTAAATCTATACAGCAGGAAATGAAATTTAAATACCTCGGGATAGAGATTTCGAGTTATGGTGATGTCGAGGCAGAGGTAAGGGAGCAGGCAACAAAAGCAGCAAGGATAGCAGGATGTCTGAATGACACAATATGGCGCAATAAGCATATCGGAATTGAAGCCAAGGCACGAATCTATAAAGCAACCGTAAGGCCCATTATGACATATACCGCAGAAACTAGACCAGAAACAACGAAAACCAGGCGACTACTGGAGACAACCGAAATGAAGGTACTTCGCAGGATAACCGGAAAAACACTTCTCAACGGAGAAAGGAGTGAAAATGTTAGAAACATGTGCAAGGTGGACAGCATTAATGACTGGGTATTGAACAGAAAACAGGAGTGGAATGATCATATAAACAGAATGGACGACAGAAGAATAGTAAGAATCGCCCGTGATAAATATCCACTGGGGCGCAGAAGCGTGGGACGACCACGGAAAAGATGGAATGACAACTTGAACGTTCCGTAACAGACAAACGACCGAAGAATAAACAGGCGGCTTTCGCCTAAAATAAAGAAGAAGAAGAAGAAGAATCGATTTGTTGGTTGATTCCTATTATGTGTTCGTAGGAAATCAGCTGGAAATTGTTTATGTCTTAAGTTACCTAAAATGCTAACGTTTGCGCTGCCAATTTCTCTACGTTCTTGTTTCCTATTCTTTCCCATCATGTTTTACCAGCTTTTTTCTTGAGGTACATTTCTATTGCTTCTATTGTTGACTTGTTACAAACTGTTTGTATTTTTTACTATTTTACATATAAATATATATATATATATATATATATATATATATATATATATATATATATATATATATATATATATATATATATATATATATATATATATATATATCTTTATTGCGGAAAATTCTTCATTGCATTTTGTACTACGATCTTGTTGACTAATTTGCTCTATTTGTAATATCAGCATATATCTTCTGTGGAATACAACGAATATTTATATATTGATACTCTTTCTAATGTCTTGTCTTTACATTCAATCTCCTTGTATTTTGGTTCTCTTTTTCTTCTCAATTACTATCATAACTGTCATATTTACATCTATTTGTTCTAGTATCTACGAGTATTTACTAGCCTCTGAATTCTGTCTTGAATTCGCTATCAACACTCTAGGTTGTCATATTATATTACTGAGTGTAGATGTCTTCATTTTTGCTTTATACTTTCAATCAATGCGTATTGACTGGACTTGAACTATCCCCTTCTAATATTACCTTTTTTGTTATAATCTTTCACCTTCTATTTGTAGTTTGAATTTTACTGCCTCGTATGTGCTCTTTATTATTTTTATAAGCTCCGTTGGAAAATATTCCTTCTGAATAGATTTATTTTCGAAAATTATTGAAACTGATTATGCAATACGTATAACAATCTATTTGTTAGGTTCAACTCAAGCCTAACAAAACATTGGCACGAATAGAAAGAAGTACACAAAAATCTATTCTACGAAACGCAAGCGGTATATCTGATAATTTGACAGAAGTAGTCAATTTTTAGTTTTAAATAAATTGGAATACCATGTTTCTTGAAGAAAACTGAAATTGATTGAAATCAATTCAGTATCGATTCAGGTTTTTGATTCAAGAATGAAATTACAGATTTTGTGTTCACTTTATAAATAAAGTAGGTATATGAAGAGAAAGAATTCAGGTGTTAAAGAGATATGGACTGTCAGATTTCCCATTGGATCAAACTAATATGATTATATAGAAGAAAATATACCAAATATTCAATTGGAATCATCCAGAGATTCATAGAAATACACTGCAAGATAATTAAATATTTTCAAAATTGTATTTTTGATAGATTTTGTGATTATGGTAACCTGTAATTCAGTTTAGGTATCTTCAATGAATGAGGTGAATGAACTGAAGTGTGACAACAATGAAGAAGAAAATCCTCTTCAAACTCCCTAGTTGTTCAATTGAAACTAATTACATTTCATGTAATTTTTATTAGACCTCCCGCATCTATTCTGTTTGTATTGTGTAACGTTATTCCAGTAGTCGTCATTGACTTCTCTATCTTCTTCTCTTTCTGTCCCAATAACATGGGACAAATGGAGCGATGAAAATAATTCATCGAAATGCACGGACAGGAAGTAGCTTCCTATTTTTCTTGTAATGCTTTATCAATAGTTTACGGGTAACACGTGTAGGACTTTCCAAATGAACCCTCAGCTACAAAATTCTATATCGTACGTAGTAGTTAATTCATTTTGGCATCAATAATGTATAAAATACATCAAATCGAAGCCCAGATGTGCAATGATATTGCAGGAAGCCGTAGAAGCTAGTCAGACTTTTCCGTATCTCATTTCCGAAAATACCCATGTAATAAAATGTCTGCAAATAGTTTTACATGATATATTGTGGACTTTTTCAGTTCTCATATCGATTTCCTTTCGCATGCTTTTATTTCCTATGTAATCATTATGACTATAATTATTTTATGCTAATTATATGAATGTTTTACTATACTGCAACAAAATCATCTGAAATTTCTTCGGTGGTAATTCTAAACAATTTTTATCTGAGATATTATTCCTATTGTTCACATTTTTAGGTATAAGATTCAATTAGACTGAATAATATAAACGAGAAATCATTTTTCTAAGAGAAACGAATTTAGGGAACAATATGGTTTTCATAATTTTTATATCCAACTTCATTTTACTTATGGAAAATTATACTTGAAGATTTGTAATGGTTTAATGGTAAATTTCAGACATCCATTCAAATTTTCAGTGCCCCCTGTCCTCTTTACAGTTACTCTTGTGTTGACAAAATATTTGAATTACTAAAAGTATCACATTTATGTGTACCAGCATGGAAAAAAATAAGAAACTCTTCGAAGAAAATTTGGAGATCAAATCAACATCAGTGAACTGGAACTATTTGCAAAGAACCTGAAATGTTGACAGCTTTAAAAGAATATTTTAGAATATATCAAGATTATAATTTAATCAAACTGATGAATAAAACTTGAGTGTATAGAAATCACACTCACTTGAATCAATCGAAACAGACCTTATATTTCATGATATTTAGTTAACCATGTGAAATTGAATTTTGGTACAAATGAAAACAAACTTTATAGAAACTACTCATCAAAAATTTATTTATTTTTCATAGCATACTCATTTCCAATTTCAAAATATTTACGGCAATTTCATGTTCATAGGAAAAAAAGCTGTTAAATTAATTTGATAAAGAATCTATGAACTATTTGAGTAATTGAAGAAAAACAAGAACGTAGTAAGACGAACGTCAAAATTGTGTATATAGTATCGAATCGAAATTTATTTTTGGAAAATCCGGTTCACCTACTTATTTCCGAATCCCGAAATAGCTATGAGAGGAGTCGTTCATAAAACTAGACAGTTAAACACCTAGTTTTACTCAAATAGATTTGAGCTTCACAGAGTAAGTCAGATAGCACCTGAGAAGAGGATGCCAGATCTCAGCATCAGAGTTCAATGAAGAAAACACCAATTAACCTACAAAACGAATCATAGATACACGAATCGTTCATAGACTCTTAATGGAAATATCAAAATATTTCAAATGAAACTCTCGGGGAGCTTCCTAAACAAATGTTGTGGACGAGAACATAAAACTTTCGAGAGTGTATATTGAATGCGTTCCGAAAAATCTTAGAATTTATTGAATAGAAATACTAAACGATTGTTTCATCGTTATTAGGAATCTCTAGTGATATGCATCCAAACAATCAAGTTGAGATGGTTTTTCATTCGTGAAATAACCACGTGACCTCCATCTATCGAAGAAACGACATAAACTCTCTCGAGCATTGTAGGTCGCTTTTTCGCTACGTACTCTCACTGAAAAGATCAGTACGTAGAGGTCTTGTGCAGATTTCATACGAACTCCTCAGAAATTTCTCTCTAGATATGTAAGAATAAGGGACGGGATCATTCTTATACAACTACAGACAATGTCCCATTGCTTTTATCTCATTTTATCTGATGAAGCTGAAAACCATATGGAAACGTCCCTTATAATTATCAAATCCATCAAGTATCAATCAAACCTGTTAACCAAAATGAATGTTTAATATAGCTGAAAGTTCGAAACGTCTGCCAGTGAATATTAGTGTTCCGCAGGGCCAATATTAGCACCAATTTTTAATGACATTCCCAATTTATGGCGATTATAATACGGAAGACGAATGCAATGTGAATCTACGAAGACTTTTACGCTGGTTTGGAGGGAGTATCCTTCACCTAAAACGTAACTTAGACGAACTACTTGCGTTTAACTTCTGTATAGAATAGGGTAGATTCAGATCTTAGACTCGAGATTGGTTATGAAACTTTGGGAAGATCAGATAAGGTGGAGTTTCTAGGTTTAACAGTAGATGAAAGTTTGAAGGAAAATTTTGAAGCATAATGTGAATATTTGGCCAGAAGACTCAAATCCGGTTTTAATATTTTCAAGAATCATAGAATAATTCTTGAATTTAAACAGTTTTCGTTAATCTACGATGCTCACATTTCATCTAGAGTCCACTAAGGAGTTTCTCTTTGGGTATACTATTGACAACGAATGCTTAGGTCGATTTTACAAGACCTTAGGCAATTGGAAGATGCATTATTGGAGTTTGTAAGAGCTACTCCTGTGAAATTTTGTTCAAGAAATTGAGACTCCTAGCGGTAACTGACAGTATATATACATAAAAATAAGGATGATTGAAAAAATCAAAAATACATCTTGCATGTGAATACCAGCAACCAAAACAACCTGATTAGGCATTCCTAGAATGTTTTTGATTGTTGCAAGAGTGAACCCTTCCTCTATAGAACCCCTCGTCTTGAATCGCCTTTGAGGATTCAAACCAGTAGTTTGAAACTGTTCAAGAGCAAATTAAGAAGGTTTTTTATTGGAAGATGTATTTATAAACTCGACTTATTTCTTGTTTGTGAATGTGCGATTGTTTAAATTCGAGTGTAAGAATTCCTACTTTGACTAGAAAATTTATGTTATATTAATATATCGGCCTAACATTTCTCTTCAAAATTTTGCACAATTCGATTGACTCACCATTTCTTCTCAGCAAAAATTCGCGTACCAAGGCCTGGTCTGAGGCGGAATAATACATTTTATGTCACTTACAGCAGATCAAATGTTATGTCACGTTCTCCTATCAATTTTATATGTAATCTTTATGTTTGTTGCGGTCGATGTGATATCTATTTTGATCGGCTAGCAGTTATCTTGGCATGCCACTCAGAACAGCGCATTGGGATGTCATGATATTTTCCTGAACTTCCCTTATCCACATATGTCTTAGTTATAAATATTATTTTAATTTTAGTTATTTTATTTGTTTACTAGATAGTACTAACGCAATCGATTTTAATTTTATTTTTATTTATCAAACATATTTCGTTACTAAATGGTCAACTTCTACTGACCATACGTAACTTTGTAATGGACAATATTTCATTTTTGTTTTTAGTTATCTGGTTATTGTTCAATACTATTTCAATTTATTTTGAATTAATTTTTTCGTTGTATATATTAGCTTATACTCCCTATGTTTGTTTTTTTCTTGTTAATTTCTTTTATTATTTGTGTACAATTTTGCAATTTTTTGTAAATTGTAATTTTTTTTTGTAATTTTCTCTCTGTAATTGGATGTATATCTGTTGGGAATAAATGTCATATTATTATAATATTTTGCGATATATAACAGTAAGTATATCATTTACATAATGCTATATGCATCCTTTGACTACTATTTACTACTATAAAATATAATCGTACTGTTCTCTGAAGGAAATAAATGAATGAATATCCATCTACCTATGTATATACTATACCTATATATAATTACCCTTAGTCATTTTTCATGGATGGAGTTACGATGTGATTACCAGAAAAACAAGATAAAACAGTTAATAGGGTAATCATTCTGCGATTAAACAGATGCGATTCTCCCCACCGGCATCAAAACGAAATCCCAGACAAATGTTTCGAATTATCTCGTTGTTTTTTGTTCTTCCGTCAAGTCCGTCGGCCCCTGGGACAATTTTCGATATGTTTGAATTTGCCACAATTTATTTCTCTTTATCTAGAAGGCCTCGCTTTTATCATCACCGTTACTAATGAAGTAAGAGGTTAGAATCATTAATCAATCTGATCCCCATCCGCCCGTTGTGGTCCTTGGGCAAAGTGTGGAACGTACCCTCCTCTCTGGTCTTTTGGAGGAAGTGCGGAACGTATTCCCGGCAAATTACAAGAATCAGGGTTGCCGATATTGAGGTTTATTACAATTTCCCTTTTCTTTATTCATGGTAGGAAGTGCCGGACAATACGGACATGTTTGGAATGTATTATTCATGAATTTAGGGGGCGTTTTTGCCATAAATATTTATTAGGATCGGTCCGTCTGAGTTAGGAGAAAAATGCATGATTCATAAGTAAATGAGTGCCCCTTAATTGCGAAAATTTCTCTATATTAAAGTTTTAGGTGGGCGAACGTATTAATTTTTCAGTTTCAAAACAGTAATTTCGAATTTATACTACAATTTTCAGAGGACTATCATGCAGAAATAATTTTTCAATCATTTATGTATTTTCAGAAAAATACATGTTTGATTTTAAGACGACTTCTATTCAATTTATCAAGCGGTGTTTCACCATACTGTGGCTTTATCAGATACAAATAAATACTACAACATAAATTATATGTACTTCCAAATACCACTCATACCAAATATTACTCCACGAAAAAATTTCGTGAGTAAGTATTTATATACGTATAAAAGATGAAGTTATAATACTCATTTGGTGTGACAGAATAAAAAGTTGATTCAAAATTTTTTAAAAAATAGATAAGTATACATCGATAAACCTTTTAATAAATTATTTAACTGACTAATTATCCCCAAATATTCAAAATGTGTTCAGGAAAATTATCATATATGAAACCATACTTTATCTTCTATTCACAGTATGTTTTATTCGTACAGATGTGTTGAACATTGAGAAAAATATCAGTAACCGATCTTACTTACTTACTAATGGATATACATTATACCGTTGTCATAAACATTCAAATAAAAGTGTGTAATATATGTACTACTCATTTTTCACTTGTTGACATTTTTTGCATCGGTAAAAGTGTAAGATATTCACTAAGTAACTTCATAGTGTCGATTTAAATGTCACTCTGCGAGAATCTTGAAATTCAATTCTGATTTGAGTATTTATCTTATTATTGATATTAACTATGACAATTACATTAGTAGAAACGCCTCAGTTTTATGCATAATATTGCAAGTAAATGAATGTATTGAATGAATTCATACATTTCATTTGAAAGATCAGTAACTAAATGAAATATCATATTCTGAAATTTCTATTCAAAATATTGAAATAATTCTTTGTGTATCAACTTTCGACAGTGAATATTTCCTTCGTACCGAAGAAAAGTTATTTTGTTGGAAATACAGCGTTGTTTCATCCTTTTATGGGAATAATCAATGGCATGCACCAAGAAAATCTAGTTTCGGTGTTTTTTTCAAACACACTAGTCACTATATCGTAGAAACTCGCAACAAACAGAATTATATACTCATGCGATCTTCCTCTATAGAAGAAACAAAATAAACTCTCTCGAGTATGGCAGTGTGCGACAGGATTAGTATACACTTCGATAAAAATATGGCAGGCTTCGTGAAAATTTCATTCAAATACCTCAGATATTATTATAGTGCGTCTGAATGGCGCCTGTGGCTTATCGCTTCGTTTCGCACCTTAGCGGACAATAGGACTAGTTTTGAAGTTGATGCATATAAAGCATAATTCATAGTTAATCTAATCTTAACATTTTTTCACGAATATGGAAATAATTCTTCTTTCCAATAGTTTATCTTGTTTCTTCGATAAGAGAAGATCGGGTAAGTATGTCACTGAATTTGTACCGCCTTTTCAGTAGATAGGACCTTGGTGCGTTTCAAAAAAATATTGAAACTTACGTGTTTGGACGCATGCCACTAATAATAGCCATGAAGAATTCTGTTTGGTATATTTCCAAACAAATCGATTTTCTTTGGAATGCACTGATTATTCACTCACTAATAGTTTAAGTTTGAGTTGAAGAAAATTGTGTGAACTGCTCTATAGGAGTCTTGTATGAATTACAGTAAAAGCTCCTTATTCGCGTTTTCAGTATTCACGGATTAAGAAACTGCAGTCCAACTCCTATATTCGCGTCAATAGATTTCTATAATTAATAGTGTTATCGTTTACTTGATGTAAATCTATTACTTATAATTGAATGTACACTTAAATTCACTTGAAATAAACACTTGAACTTATGATTTACACTTTATTGACTACATAACATGACGCGTTTCGTCGTTACAAACGACTTCTTCAGATACTAATAGAAAAATATTATTAGTAGTTTGTAACGCGAATAATGTTATTCTGTTAGCATCGGAAGAAGTCGTTTGTAACAACGAAACGCGTCATGCTATGTAGTCAATAAAGTCCAAATCATAAGTTCGAGTGTTTGAATTTAAGTTTATATTCAATATTCAATAAAACTGATCGCTATTTGTTGTGACTGGTCGCGCAATTGTTTTGTTTAGGAAGTTGAAACTTATTGATAAAAAATAATTCAGACTTTAAAGCAGATCTCGTTTTGAATAATGCACCAGGTCATCCTCGCGAACTCGAAATTATGCATCCAAATATAAAAGTGACAATTTTTGCTCTCAAGACGACGGTTCTGCTTCAACCTATTGACCAAGGAATAATCCAAGCCTTCAAGCTCTAATTATTTCATTAGATGAAACTTCAAAATCATATTCGATAATATGGAATGTGATCCTGCTTTGAATATTATGGAATGCTGGAGGAATTTTGACTGCTTCATCCAAACAGCTCACTTTGCATGATCCCATTGGAAGTAGGTACTAGTTCACTTTCGAAAGACCAAGAAAAGTGAGAAAATCCGGATAATTTAAGTAACGCTAGATTACACAAGTCCAGAATGCCGAATATCAAAGTTTTAAGTGGTACATCACATCCTGATTTAGCACAGAGAATTGTTGATAGGTTAGGAATCGATTTAGGCAAAGTGGTAACCAAGAAATTCAGTAATTTGGAAATATGTGTTAAAATAGGAGAATCTGTGCGAACGGAAGATGTTTGCAAAGTACAATCTGGAAGTGGAGAAGTAAACGACAACTTAATGGAACTTCTTATTATGATTGATGCCTGTAAAATAGCTTCTGCGAGTCGAGTAACTGCTGTGATACCATTTTTTCCTTATGCAAGGCAAGACAAAAAAGATGAGAGTCGGGCTCCTATTTCTGCGAAAATGGTAGCTAATATGTTGTCCGTGGCAGGTGGTGATCATATAATAACCATGGACTTGCATGCTTCACAAATCCAGGGATTTTTTGATATACCTGTTGACAATTTATATGCTGAGCCGGCTGTTCTTAAGTGGATCAAGGAAAATATCACGGAATGGAGGAACAGCATCATTGTATCTCTAGATGCTGGTGCAGTAAAAAGAGTTATTTATATTGCTGATAGACTGAATGTAAAATTTGCTCTGATTCACAAAGAAAGAAAGAAGGCGAATGAGGTTGCTTCCATTGTACTGGTTGGTGATGTTGAAGACAGGGTGGCTATTTTAGTTGATGACATGTCGGATACCTGCGGTACAGTTTGTCATGCTGCGAAGAAACTTACTGAGGCTGGAGCAACTAAAGTCTACGCAACTTTAACCTATGGAATTTTTTCTGGGCCTGCAATATCTAACATTAATAATGCCTGTTTTGAAACTGTAGTTGTGACAAATACAATTCCTCAAGACTAGCACATGAAAGATTGCCATAGAATACAGTGCATAGATGTTTCCATGATGTTCGCTGAAGCGGTGCGAAGAACTCATAATGGAGAATCAGTTTCATATCTCTTTTCAAATGTTCCTTATTAAATGCTATAAACTATACATTTAGTGTTATTAAGATATAATTCTGTAAGTGAAATTGAAGTGCGATATTATTGTTTTTACAACAATTATAAAAAAAGAAAAAAAAAGCAAAATGCATGTGAACATAAAAGAATCATTAAAAGATAGAAGCAGTACATATTTATCATGCTGGAATCATGCTCAAAAAAACTGTGTCCTACTCTGACTACTGACGAAGAATCTGTGCACGTTCAAACTTTGAATGCAAACATAGCCGAAATTGTAATTGGAATAGGACGATATGGGGTGGAACAGATTGAATCAAGTGACATTTAGTTGTTTGAATTTGAAGTTGAACTTTGAAGATGAAGATTTTACTGAAACCGACTTGACGGACATGTTAAATTCACATCCTTCACATTGCTTCAACAAGCACAGGCAAAGTGACGCTTGATTTGAAAATTCTTAGTGAAGGTTTGAGAATGGCTAATGAGCATTTTGATTTTCTTTGTGAAAATTAATCCGTCTATGGAACGAAATCTCATTTTCAGAAGGAAAATTGATAACGTTATTGCTGAATATCCGACTGAATTGAAAGAAATTTTAAAAACTGCCAAGCAAGAAAAAATTACAAAATTCTCTAACCAGTTGCCTAAGCCTGAAATGAATAATTAATCAATATGATCAAAAATTTCATTTAAATTAATTTTTTTATAAATGTTTTTCATTTCGTCACAAAGGAACGTATTCCCTATAATCCTATGTAAATTACCATTTATGACGAATGTGGAAAAGTATACCCCGCGAATAAAAAGACTTACTGTACTCCGATATTTCGAGTAAAATTTTCTCTACTTAAACAAGTGACCTATTTGTGTATTTTTATTGTGTATTATTGCATTGGATGTTCGATTTGTATTTTTATTGGACAATAAATAAGTATAAACATACATAAGTGTGATAATTTCAAAAGATGTGTAATATTATACACCCAACCTTCAATGAAACGAACATATGGCCGTAGTCTACGTTCATAATCTTGTAGAGTAACACAATACGCGTATACGTATTAATTCAATGGAAAACGAATGATGATAAACGATTTTAAAACACGTTCAACACAATTATGCAATTGATTCGACTCGCTCAATAAATTATTGCAGAGTTGTCTTCTCTTTCAGGAATTTGCTTGCATAGAATTTATCAGTAAAACCGTGTCAGACTAGCTCTATTAATCAACCGTTAGCACTTCAAAGTTTATATTTGAATGTTGGATAGCATCTTTATGAATAGGAGCCGTTTGGAATTATTTGTAATGGTGTTATTTAAATCGAATTTTAATCTATTTTGGATTTATTTACTGTTGATATGATCGTTTAACTTTCGGTTTTCATTTGTGAACAAAAAATAAGCTTTATTCTTATCCGTACATTTGTTTCTAACATGGCGTTTGCGACAAACAAATCATCATTTTGAGGCAAAGTGATCAAGAATAGTTTTCATTCAGTTGAGCCACCTGTCCATGACTCCAGAGCGATATTATTTGGATTTGTTATTTGGATCGCTATATAAAATGAGTTTTGATGTGAGTTTTTCAATTTCAATTATTGATTCAAAATGATTAATTCTGAATAGATGCATGGACAAGTTCGATGCAAATACCTGAGGTGGTTTTTAGTGATGAGACACATTTGTTTGCTCAAGGGTACAAATCAAGTGTTGTCAGACGAAGTGATGGGGAAACTTTGCGGCCTTATCACATCCAGCTAACAGTAAAACATCCTTCGAAACAAATGTTTTGGGGTTTTTTTCACAACCAATGGCACTGGACGATTAGCTCCTAAGAAAGGGATGATGAATTCAGTGAAATATATGGAAATATTGCTCACCAGGATTGTCCCATTCATGGAAACGTTTGATGGAACATTTCAGCACGACCTGGCTCCCTTCCAAACAAGTGCAGGCCTTTATTCGTGATAATGAAATGAAAGTACTCGATTGGCCAGGGAATTCACCTGATCTCAATCCCATTGAGAATTTATAGAATATTTGAAAGAAACGATTGGCAAAAATGGATTGCACTATAGAAGAAAAAAAGATTATAAGTGCAATTCAGGTGTGGTTTCATGATGAAGAATTGAAGAAAATCTGCGTTTCGCTAGTGGAATCGATGCCTAGACGAGTTCACGAAGTTATTTCTGCGAAAGGAGGACATACTCCATAATAATATGAAGAATTTACGCAATTTTGTATGTATTTACTTCATAAAAAGGTAAGATTTTACGAAAACATTGTTTTTAATCCTTTGTACCAATTAATTCGAACAGCATAGTACATCATGAATTTAATGAAATACAGCATATTTTGTTTGGACTTGTTGTTGACTGTTTGTCAGTGAATATTTACAATATTCTACATTCTATGTTGGTTTCAATTTGACGTAAGATTCCATGGAAATGGAAATACTGATATCATGCGTCATGATCTCGGATCATGGGGTTAATCAATTAACATCTCGGCTAGCCGTATTCAAAGCTGGCAGTGCCTCCCACCCTCAACTCATCCCGAACCAGTTCTACGCCAGCACCATATCAATCATTACTTCAACTTACATGACTAATGAAATATCACTATGGCAGATCATTACTGATTGATGATGGAGGCCCGAATATAATCATATCGTACGAAATGGAAATAATATTGTGCTCACTTGAGAAGGCAGCTAGGAGGGTTCCCATAGAATATTCCATAGACTTCTATATAAAGTGTGGTATGCTATAATATTCCCAACTCCCCTTCAATAATGGAATTCATTTATTATTCAGCAGAAGTATCAATTGTATCGGTAAATAACTCATTAGATGCAAATTGTTTGTATATTTTATAGTGGTGGAAATTATATGATTTATGGCGTTCGTTTTTAGTTGATTAGGGTATGGATACATAAACGTCTTCAGTGATTGAGGAGTTACCTTTGTTGGAATTTGTAATTATTAGATATCAACATTTCTATTGTTAAGTAATGAAATTCATGTTGAGATGGATATTCAGAATGACTCGTTCAAATTTTATACAATTATATGTGATTGATCGAATTAAGTATTCGAATAATATGATCTTACAGGTTTAAATTGAATTGAATAGCCGGTTTTTGAAATATATATTCTACCGTTTTATTGTTCATGTTTTCGTACATATTTTTTTACACAGAGTTGAATATTTTAACTCTAGTACCAGTTTTCAAGATACTAGGTAAATTATTGAAAGCTCTCAATATTTTATGATATATCACTCGTTTTCAGGTTTAGAAAGACTAGAACTTTGGATGCAGAAACCATCAGTATTTCTTGTATAATATCCATGCACATAACTAACATATGTTACATTTTTTTACCTTATGTAGAAGCAACTGATTTTCAGTTTTGAATATAAATATTTATCTTGCAAAGAGTATTGTCTGTTTAACACCCATTAATACCAAAAAATTTGCCATATTTTGAAATGTGGTAAAAAGTGCAATTGTACTTATAAATTGTTCGCATAGCGCTTTTATGTAATCTCAGTAATTATTGAGTTCATACCGAATATCAGAGTGCAGCAATTCAAAATATGGCATTATTATTGACTTGAACAACAATAACTTCACAACATTTTCAATATTCATTTTAGTAGATAGAATATAGATAATAAATCATCCCTAAAGGATAACTATTTGGAATCATAAATCGATTGGGCTGATACTTGATGAAAATCTAAATACATAATTTAAATAAAACTGAGTAGTTTTTCGATATTCATGAGATGTTGATGATAAACTGAGCTTTTACATTGTGGACTGCATGTATCTATCCTGAAGTGGGGGGAATGACCATAGAACAGTATTCTTCTTTTGTAGGGAAGTGACTATAGAACATATTTCTTCTGAATTGTGGAGGATGACCATAGAATACTTTTCTTCGATAGCATTTTTACTGGAATAAATTTAATAAAGCAAAATTATTGTTTAAATTTTGATCATTTAATAAACTGTTCGATTCATTTCTCTTATTAATATCCATGACTTCTTACAGGGTTACTTTATAACCTTTACGCTTCGTATGCAATATTTTAAAGTTGTTATCGAAGACATGGTTCTCTTTTGAAAGATGTGTTGCATACGTAGAATCGGTTTTATTTTTTGCAAAGCATCTTTTGCAAAAGAGCGTAAAGGTTATAAACTAACCCTATTAGTAGCCATAGAAATTAATAAGAGAAAGAAATCAAATAGTTTATTAAATGATCAAGTTTTAATCAATAATTCCCCTTTATTAAATTTATTCCACTAAAAACGAAATCGAAGAAAAGTATTCTATGGTCATCTTCCACAATTCAGAAGAAATTATAGTGAAAATCGAAAAACTATTTAGTTTTATTCGAACTGAATAACTATTTCGGTTTAGTCTTTATTGTTGAGGTTCACGTTTCGTTCCGATGTTGGGACCTTCATCAGGTCAACTGCATGGAAGAAACAACATACTTTTATCACACATTTGATCAAAATCTCAAACCTACATAATTTGAGATTATATATGGACTGACATGTGCTTTGAAATATATCTGATGTAGAACTTGAGTGAGGAATTGATTTCTCTTATATTTCTCAAAATAATCAAACACTATTCTTTAACATATCACAAAACTTTCAATCCAATTTCAAGCAGTCGAGGTGAATAACAAATTGAAAACCAAGAGTCAATAAGTAACTCATTAACAAAACCATCGAGCAGTCCTAGAATTTCGTTCCTTCACTAGATTAAAACAGATGATAATTTCATAAAAGAAGTACCAAGGAATAAATTTACATTTGTTTTTGAGCACATGACAAAGCCTCAATAGTTATTTAAGCAACAATGAATCTTGAAATTTATTTCAAATATTGTACATATTACATGTTACATATAATATGTACAATATACATATTAAGTGTTAATTATGAATATTATTTTTATTATTATGTTATTATTTGATTTTAACGTTGATTACTTATAGGTCATAGTAGGTAATTTTTATGTTGAAATGTTTTTTTCGTCTTTTCATTACTGTTTTGTAAATATTTGAATACATTTTGGTTCCATATCCGCTTGGTTTTTTGTGTTCCTTCGTTACCTCAGTGGAGTTAATGAATATAGCTATCATTCTACCTATACATATATATTTCTGAAATTTGATTTTCTTTCGGGATGTTACTGTATGGCAAGTTCTAAGGTCACCAGATATAACACTTCAATCCCAGATATCTCACAGAAAATAACTCAAGGAATCAACTACTCCCAGTAAATTTTCGAGTGACACATCTTATGTAGTGCTGCCAAATCACTTACTTGAATACACAAAGAACATTTTCTATGCGTCAGGTCAGAAATCAAAACAAAAGACTTCATTGTCAATGTCAGGATCCGAACGGACCTCACATAATGTAACGCTCCAAGCTTTAACCAGTAAAATTGGTTTCGTTTTGTTTACAGAAAAATGATGTCATAAATAATTAGACTGAACGTAACGCGCATCGATAAGATCAAAAGGTCCAAGCACACTCATCATTATAAACAGTGCTTCCGTTTTAAGGCCTAGAAATAATAAACTATATATAGAATTATAGAGACGGTTTTAATTGGGTGTTTCATGAATTAAATGAATCTTCTTGTTGGCAGTTATGGGAAAATAAAGAAGAGTTAACAAGTCTGCATTGCTCAACACATTCTGAACACGTTCATTGAATGAATCGTTCTTTAAACAGGTGCGTTAGTATATGAAGGAAAATGAGCTCGTGAATGCAGGTAATAAAATATTCACAGTTAATGAGTGGAAAAAAAGTATTCACAAATGCATATGTATTCAGCATGAGATGTTCAATGAAAACAAATTTGCAGAGATATTTTTCGAGTTTTATGAGCGCTCATTTTCTTCCTGTTCTGTACTAATTAATTTTTAATTTTAAAAACAGGGAATGCCCAGAATAGGAAGTTATGAAAATTGTTCCTATAATATTCATTCATATCTGGGTCCTTTTTCACTTTTGCATTGGAAATGGATATGGATTTGTTAGTGATTATTATTTTTAACAATAAAATAATTATTCTAAGAATTATATTTAATGCAGGCAAAGTAAAATTAAGTAAAAGAAGAAACTTACGTTGAAAACCTACACATTTTTTTTATATAACAGCCGTTTACATATGTTTCAAGGTTATTGCCTATCGTCAGAACGGCGTAGTTCAAGTTAATTATTTTTATAATGAATTATAGTTTTCGCTGAGCATTATATTCGGTTTTTATTAGTGCTAACTATTATAATATGAATCTGGGAAGTTCGTTCACACAAACTTCCAGGTTAGATGACAAACTGTGTAGTTAGTCGAGGAGGGAGTTACGTGTTGAATTTCCATGTCAAATGATTAACAAATTAAACACATTTTAAGAATTCCAAAAATATTATTCGTATTGTCCACTACAATATTGTTTCGGTATACAATATCTTCATCAGGTGCCCTACTTAACATTTTGTAGTTAGTTTTAGAAGCAGGAAGTAAACCACTTTCAAAAGAACCTTAACTGAAGTAATAGTGTATAAATAAATATTATTGATTTGTGTACCAATGAAAGTACTCTATATCGATACAATGACGTTGTGGACAATATATGTAATATTTTCTGGAATTCTTAAAATGTGTTCAATTTATCAATCGTTTCACAAACTGGGTACACACACACACACACACATATATATATATATATATATATATATATATATATATATATATATATATATATATATATAAAATGAATTAAACTCTTGGCTTAATGTTTCACGATTTATTTAACAATATGAATAGTCAACATGTTTCGATGAGATTCACCTTTTTCAAATGCTCATTAGTCTGCACGTAGCATTTGAAAAAGGTGAATCTCATCGAAACGTACGTCATTCATTATTCTTTTTAATGTATGTGTAAATCAGTTTAACAATTGTTTTGTTATATATATATATATATATATATATATATATATATATATATATATATATATATTTTATATATATATATATATATATATATATATATATATATATATATATATATATATATATATATATATATATATATATATATATATATATATATATATATATATATATATATATATATATATATATATATATATATATATATATATATATATATATATATATATATATATATATATATGTATATATATTTGTGTGTGTGTACACACTTTGTGAAACGAAAGTAAGCAGTAATAAGTAGTTAGTAAGTAGTTTTCCTGGGTTTTGGTTGAGTTATTTGTTATAATGTTTTATGAATGAGTTTCAATTAATTTTCCATAATTATAACCTTTCCTTCATGAATAAACCTAGAGTTCTGGATTCAAGATATCTTAACTTGTATATTAAGAGCTATTTTCTGGATTGGTTCATTCAAATTATATTCAATGATTACTCCTCAATTATATTTCGGTTTATCTGCATATAATGATTACAATTATAGTATTCAAGTTCTTTTTTTGTCAAAATTCACGATAAAATCGAATAAGAACTCATCCAGAGATCAAAAATAGCCGCTAAGAAAATTTGTTCAAGTTTTTGATTACTTAACAGCAAGTGAAAAAATCTATTTCTTTCAAATTTCGTCATTTTGTTCGTCATGGTACATTGATCGAAGTGTTATCAAGCGATTGAAGTAGTAGGTTTTCGATTGTGCTTGTTTTTCGATTGCGACCGCCTCTTCAGCTATCCATTCTTTTATTTTAGGTACGATTACTAGTTGCGTTGTGTTTTATTATTATAATCACTACCATTCCTTGTCATGATTCGAATTTTCCATTATTTTATTCGAGATTTGCAATGATTTAGTATGTATTCACAATTTTTTTCATGACAAACTATTGCTCGAAACATTAGCTTCATGTAACTCTTTTTGTGTATGTTAACATTTATCGTATTCGCTGGCAACTAGAACCGACATGAGTGTTGTATGTTGGTTTACATATAGTCATTGATAAATTGAAGCTAGTTATTTTGAGCTCACATATTCCAATATGTTTATATGTTTACTCAAGTATTTATGTTAATATGAAATCTAGATGGATAAAATCATTGTCAGTATGTGCACATGTAATAATTGACTTCTACTAATGTAATTAATGCAGAGATTTGACTGAAGAATAACTAATGATATTCATTAACAGCACTTGGACGTTAAATTACTTACTTGAATGTGGTGTGAAAATTTATGTTTCCACGTTGTGTTTAAATAGAGATGCTCTCATTTTGAAGGATATCGAACAACCCAACATTTGTTAGAGAATGGATGTAGCTTTGATTATTATTAAAATAGTACTTCTAATCTCTAGGTAATACATTAAAAAAAAAATCAAGTGATTTCGGAGTAATACATTTACGTCCTTCAAATGTATTGGCATTAGAAATTTGTAAGTAAATTAACCACCAATATTGAGAAATAATAATTGAAATAACTGTGAGAAAACGAGAACCCCTGAAATATGAAAAACTTCAACATTTCAAATTAGAAATGTTAAATGAGCAAATTCAATTTAAATTTATTCCAATTTGAAAACTTCCAAAAAGATGCAGCAGTTTCATCAAACGAGTAAAGAAACTATTCATTTGGTTAGAAGAGCATTGTATTTTTTTGATTCGTCAGATTAAACAATTTATTAAGTTTATCATGAAAACTTGAAATTTCTTCATCTTGATCAATTTTTATCAAATGTGCCCATAATCATTGAGCTGAGATTATCAAAAAGGATATGATAGAAAAGCATAGAATCTGGGACTGTCTACATAAATAAATTGAATGAGGATTACAAAAACAAGTAAATGGAGTGAATAAATTTCGAATTCTGGACAAACTGTGCAGATGTTTCAAAAAGAAACTGCACTTCAAAACATTTGCGTGGCAATTTTTGCATTAGGATTTTACAATGTTTGTTTACAAATCATCTTTTTTTAAATAATTTCAAAATTTTTCAGCAAGGTTTTCAAATTTAAGGAATATTCTTTTCAATAAAATTTAGGTAAATATTATCCAACTGTCAAGAGGATTACCTATTATTTATTTTTATCAATTTGAATTGCCGGAAAAAATACTATTACAGTAGAAGTCCGATAATCCGGCGGTAATTATAAGAACAATAAGGTTAATAATTAAAATACCTATACAGTATGCAAATACATGCAACAAAGTTTATTTTACATTTCATATAATGTATGTATGTATGTAATGTAAAACATATTTCACTCAGATATAAAAAAGTCACGAATGTCTTTTTGTTTTTTGACTTTTGGCGTTTAGTATAAAATTTATTTTATATGATATGGAAATCAATAATTTCTGAAGAACTGTAGCCAGTACTAGCCTTAGCAAAAGAGCTAAACTTATTTAGGATTCTACAGCTTCTGTCCAGCTGATTTTTTCCCTTTTCTTCCGTTTCGGCATCTGAGTCACTTTCTTCAAGATTTTGAGTAGGCTTAGGGTTTACTACATTGTTTATAATGTCCTCATCGGTTAGTTCTTGTTCAACAGGCTCATTCTCGTCGATTAGAAACCACTCCTCTACCCCATCTTCAGGCAGGTTTTTCAAGGGATTGTCAACACTTCTAACGACATCCATTTATTTTCTTTGAAGGCACACTTTTGGAGAAAACCAAAATTGTCACAATTTTCCGGAGGATGCCGGACTATCGGGCATTCCGGACTTTTGGATGCCAGACTAATGGACTTCAACTGTACTAATAAAAAGATTTACAGTGCAAATTTCTGGATCTATTATGGAGAAAATGATTGATACTGGAAGAACATTAGCTGCCTCAATTATACACAAATCTATTTTTAGACTGTTAAAATCAATAACTATAACTGTGATTTAGTCACGAAGAAGAGAACTTTCCACCACAATAGTTTTTTTCGCTGGCCTCTGAGTGCATTTCATAAGCTGAACAGTAAAATATCAACACTTACATGAAGGATATAGAATATTTAACCATAAGGGATAAGGGATAAACACTATTTGTACAGTCTGAAATTGAGTCAGAAAATTATGAAACCATTGAATAGGTAACAAAAATGACAGATTTGTTGTCATAAACGACTGGAACAACACTCACATAAACTCTGAGTTTATACTCAGCTCGTTAAACGAATTGAAGGCAATTAAAATGCAAATTTGAGAACTAAATTAGAATAGAAAGAAATGCATATTTCAAAGAAATACTCTTTTGCCTTTCTGTTAAATCTCTTAAGGATACCGCCCCAATAGCAATCATATACTCTCGATAATTCCTTTGTGAAACTTCCTAAATTATCCTTTGAAACATCGACTTCCTATGTCGAATACACATTTTGGCGCTACATGTTCCCGTTTATTGTCGGTCTTGTTCCCATCAGACTTCAATCCATCTTTTGTAACCTACTTCCCGTTACATTCCCTCCTCCTTCGCCTTCCATCACAGGAGACTTTACGGCTGAGAAGTTGGGAATTAATAACGGATTAACCGAGATACGTGGATATGTCCGTGGTTGAGATATGATGAGAAATGAGTTGATAATAAATGTTACAAGGATTGATGTGTAGGATACAGAAGTTAAAAGACGAAAGGGAATGGATTTTCCGGTAGTTCGTGCTCGGAAAATGAGTGGGAAACCGCACAGATTGAAGACCTGCATATTGAAGTTTCATTTCTTCTGAAATCGTGGTTGATATCATTTCAAATTAAGGCGTTCATAATGATTTGAGATGTAAAAATTAATGACCGATGAATATAAATGAAGCATTGAAAAAAATAAAGTGGATTCTCATTATGCCGACCAATTGACAGAGAATGGTCACATATTCAGAGTTTAAAAACATAAATAAAGAAAACGAAGGTTTCAAACCAATTTTTCCAGAATTGCTAGAAAACAACAATTAAAAAATTCAAGACTTTTCCTTAATATTCAATTAGATGTTAATAAAAACTCTTTACACATTGTTTTCAATAATTGAATCCGAAGTATCATGATAATAATCAAAAAGTTTTTATATCTTTTCTTATCACCTCGTTTGATATGTTCAATTGTAATTTTTGATTGTTAATCTGGTTTTCTCAACCTGGTTTATATGTTTGATTTCAATTTTCAGATTCTATTGTTCTCCTTTGTCAGTTTTATCTTCTGGAACTTTAGAATGTGTATAAACATCTGTATTCGTTACATTTTACTAGTATTGTGCACCTGAAGAAAAATTTTCACTTTGAAAGCGTGTTATACGTATTATTCAATACATGGAAAAATTTCAATCATCGTTTCATTATAACAAATGTTAATTTTTTTATTGTCATAAAATATCTTCCTTCGTTTCATTTCAATAACAATTAAATTCGAACAAAAATAATCCCATTTTAACGAGTGCTATCAACAACTCTGGATGCTCCCAAAAACTTGATGAATACATAGATGCATAAAAAATATTGATTCTAGATATTAACTAAATTTATATATATATATAATAACATCAATGCTTTTTTCAAAACTTAATCAGAATAGATTATTTATGGTGTAATAACTGTAGGTTTTCACAATTTTGTATATGCTTTGAAATTAAAATTCATTGCTCTGACCTGGGTTTCGTTATAAACTGCACAACGAATTAGTTCTCATAGTTGCTGCTTCATAACGTGTAACTACATTCCAGATTCTTTGGGAGATCAGTCAAAATCTGAAATTCTTATGATTGTTTCGAAGCCATAGTTGTTTAGTGACTGAACATTCAAAGCCTGAATTTTATTCACAGAACAAAACATTCTCAGCAAATAACAATATTTCATCAATAAGCCATAATCAAGTTTCTTAACGTACAATTAAGAAGACGACCTTCTACTTAGAAGTAGGTAAAGCCTCTGAGTATGCATTCTGTCTTTCATGACAATGTCTCTCAAATATTCCAGATTCATTTCAAACAGTCAACAAACCAGTAATTATGGTTGCCAACTACATGACCCACTCTTTGTAAACAAACGCTTTCAGATAACCTTTCAGAAAATCCAGGCTTGTAAGTCCGGAAATCGAGGCTTGTGAGGTAATAAGTCATCCATCTCTTTTTCTTACTGTTGAAAGTTAAACACAAACAATTACACTGATCGAAAAGATGGGTTAATTCTGAAAATGAAGTTTCTCTTCGAACTTATGTAATGTGGATCAATTTAGGAATATGTGTGAAATTTTCCAATTTCTTGATGAACAGTGGTGTTGTAATTCTCGTGATCTTTGAGGCACTGAGCATTTCACGTCTACTTGTGTCTTTTCAAATCGGTTTCGTCATATTTCGATTTTCTTGATGAATAAACTGCAGTTTTTTGTCTGATGGTATATATATTGAGTAATTTTTACGAACATCTGTTCTTCTGAAATGATATATAATCTGAATAACATCTGTGATACTTGTTGTCATTAGTAAATGAATATCCGATGGAAAATATTCTATTAAGCTCTTATAACAATAGTTTTACTGATAGATATACATATTTTCCAATGCCTTTCCTCCCCATGTACAATTGTATATCATCAACTCAGTATGTTGATTATTCCAACAACAGAAATCCCATTCAGACATTTCCTGTTTCCGTATATATTCTAAACCTACAAGATCATTCGCGGTTATATTATGGAACGAAACGAAAATCCGTTTTGATAGATGATTGTTTAATGTACAAGAAATTCTTCATAAAGTGGTGGGAGATAAAGGAAAGCTCCATTCTATTACGATTTATCTAGACGAATAAAGTATGATGTACACGAAACGTTTTGTACATATTCGTAAAGGCAGGAAAATTGTCTTGAGTTTTGTTAACTGAACAATTTATATTTATATATATACTGACTTGAATTTTGAAGAATAAATTCAAAGAATAAAATTCCAATATATAATTTCAATTTGCTAAACAATCTTTCAGAAATATATATCTTTGAATATATACATAGGTATACAAATTCTCTGTGATTGAAAGAACTGACGAATAATCCGAAATATTGTTCAAAATAAAGCTGAACTAGATGGAATAATTTCTATGATTTTAATTCTCATTTCACTGAGAGTAAAGCAAAATGTTATACTGAATCGTTGAAATTATATTCAATTTCTGTTTGTATTATGATATATTAGATCATTGGTTCTTAACTGACGTTTCGTGAACATATTCTGAATGGTCCGAGAAGTCATAGCAGAACTGACTTGAATTTTCAATTTGTGTTACCATAAAGAAGATTACAGAATAATCCTTTGCTTAGTGTAACTTAACCACTAAAAATTATCAGCAACTGAAATTCTTGGTTTCGAATTGTAGGCCTCCGTGGCTTAGTCGGCAAAACACCCGACTACGGTGCGGTAGGATTCTGGTTCGAGCCCCGCTGAAGGCATTGATGTTTTTGTTTGTCTACGATTTGAGTACTTTAATGATGATAACCGATGGGTAATGTACATTGATTATAAGCCCTTTGGACGTTCGGAACCGGAGTTAAACTGTAAGTCCACTGAATAAAAAAAATACCAAATTAGTCCATTACACAAAAAAAAATTTTTTGAAGTGGTCCCTCATCTCTGAGACGTTATAAACCACTGATCAAAGAATTGAAAAACTTGATTAAACATTCAGTTTCCCTGCGTATGTGATATTTTTCTACAAATGGAAAATAAGAAGTAAAACTATCTATAGTTGCCTACCGATGTTTTCCAATAGGAATTGGTTGTATATTGTAAAATAGAAAAATGTATTCGACATTCCCACCCATAGTTGCTCGTATATTGTAAAACTTGTACAAACCTTCAGATAAAGGCTTATTATCTGTAGATTGATTTGAATCTCGAAACCAAATAATAATTTCAAAGTAATATTTTGAGTCGACTTAGGAAGTGTGTCAGTATAAAATTTCCCATCATCAGGAAGCATTTGAAGATTTATAGCAGAACGATTTCAAGATATGGACTTGGCAAAGTTACATATAATATATAACAAAAATATGTTACAAAGTTATACATAATATATACAATATTATATATTATGTAATTGTTGCCGTATTATTGGCAACATATATGTTTTGACTGACAATATATGTAAAAACTCTGAGAACCACATGAGTAAGCTACTCATTTCATTTGAAATATTAGCAGAGAGCTTGAGATATATGACTCATTTTCGTCAGAAATGTGTATAATAATTAATTTTGTTCCTTCAACTATTCACTCTTTTAAACAACGATCGGTTGAAAACCTTTCATCTGAGTTCATCTTCAAAACACAAGCTCACGCAACCGCAGCCCCTTCCATTAATGGAAGGCCATTTGTATTTGTTTTCCAGAAACATAAAAGAAGACGAGCGAAGTTTGCTGGGTAATCCCCTTCAATAACCATTCATAACCTTCATTTTGACAAGCGTGACTAACAATTTTCGATTGTGGTCTCGGAATCGCGGTGCATTAATGTCGTTGCAATATTATTCCAAAGCCATTTTTCTGAAATTGGTAAAGTAGGAAATGTCGATAAAGTATGCGTGGGAGCCGTTGTTTTTATCGCAAAGTTATTCCTGCGACTTAGTGCGATAGTATTTCTGGGGAATGATTGTCTGAAAATGCCTCCCATACACCTTCACAAATAAAAATACGAGAATATATATAGATATATATATATATATATATATATATATATATATATATATATTTTTTGAAACATTCCTCACATTCTTTTATTAAATTATATTTATTTATAGGAAGAATGCTCCCAAAAGGACTGAATTCAGTTTTGAGTCTCATCTTCCATTCAGTTTCAAAATAGTTTATTGTTACTGTTTACTGTTAGTTTACTGTTTACATTTTAAAAAGAAAACTAACAGTGAAATATTTTTATATTATATAACTATTTCACACCTTTATGGCTATCACACATTGTGAAGGATAATCATAGTAAGAAAAAATTTACAAACATATGATAGAAAAAATTGATTCATACATTATTTCTACATTCGGTTCATCGAAGTACTATGCCACACTTTAGTATGCCTTTGTTAACAGCAAAGTCTAATATATCTTCTTGAACAAATGAGCATTTAGTAATTTCAAAATCGACGTTAAATGTTTGAAGATTTCAATACTCTGATAAACTGATAATAGAGTGAATATAAGGTACTATTAGTTGTTTTATTCCTAGGAATAAGTAGTTCTGTTTACAGTGACACTGTTCCTTGTTGAAAACTTATAATTATTATTCAATTTAGGGAACCTATTCTCATTTTGTTCAGCATATGAACACCTATAAATAAGTATTTAAACAATGTAAGATGAGGTAATTTTCAAAGAAGATGTTAAGAAGATGATGAATATCGAATATTAATGAACTATTCGCTTCTGAGTAATAAACACCCTATTTTTTCTGTAGATCTGCTTCACAGCAGAATATTATAGTTCAGATAACTATATATAAGAATGTTATACACATTCATAACACAGTTTCTATGTACAATGTTTGGACACTGAAATAATTTGAAACTCGTTGTTTTTGAAAATGTAGTAATGATACTACGAAACTGAAGAAGCAAAGTGATAAGTAAATATCGTTATGAAAAACATTTGCTTATTTCTCACTATATAATATGCATTATCACAAAGAAACGGACTAATCTATTGAATATATCTGAATTATCTGAATATATTATTGAAAAAGATCTTAGAAAAGAAATTAAACCGACATAGGAAGAATAAAACTCGATTTTCATAAACTTAACGATATTATTTTGTTTCATCTTCAGGGTTTCTAAAGCAAACAATTTTTCACGTGTTGAAGATTGAGCTTGATTCTAACGAGTTCTAACATTTCATTGCTTTCATCCTTTTTTCGTTATCATATTTCCGCAGATAATTTTTTAATTGAATGATCTAGCAGTGAACTTGAAGGTTGTTTCAGTTAGTTAAAGTAGATATTTGGGAGCAATAAATGTCTGAACAAACTTCAGTGTTTTTGCACTTCTATGTCCCTTTTTTTGTTCCTTTCAGACCCTCATTGTGTTGAAGCCCAATTAAGCCTAATTTAATTGTGCTCTGTTAGTTTTTGTTGAAACCTTTCATCCTTCATTTTCAACTGTAATGTAACCTTCGGGTATAAATTTGAATTCATCATTTCTGGAATAATTTCTGATGTTTCAACTACTGTGAAAAATATTTTTCTATAACAAAAATCCTTATCTGCATATTCAGTATGAATATTTTCATTATTACTCATTTATATCAATACTTAACGTTTTTTCTTTGCCTATGTGAAACACGAATTTTTTAGTTGAAAATCGTTTGAATTTTAATCATTTCGAAGTGAAAAATGAAAAATTCATGCTTGTGGAAATTCCAATTTCATGAATGATATAGATTTTATATTTATTTGAATCTAAGATTTTTCATTAGAGTTGAGAAGTATTGAACATCTATTCTGAACATGTCGTTTTGTGTCATTCGACAGTAAACATTCGGTAGAAATAGTGAGATTTTTATTGAGCAATCTCAAAACCGCTATTTTTTTGAAGTTCATAGTTCGCAAATCAATTGTTAATTTTCAAATGTGTCAGAAAATTTGGTGGAGAGAGAAATGACATCAAACGATAAAATTTTTGTTCAACATGGCTCAATTTCAATCCGTTCAATATATTCTAAAAACCAGAATTCGTAATCAGAACTCACTTTCTTCTTAATCTCGAATTAATGAACTTGTGGGCAGAATTCATGAAGTTTGACCCTTTCAGACACGAATTCTATCCATAACAGTGAAATCATTACTATTCAGTTTCTCACCAATTCAAACATCGATTCATGTACGTTTACATTAATTTGCGATAATGTTACTGTCATTATTCCAGAAGTGAAACAGTTGAGGTAAATAAACTAGATTTAGGTGAAAATTGGTGTGTGGGAAGGTTAGTTTAAGTGGCCTTTCGCAGACTCTAGTCATTCAGTTGATGGAAGAAGTTAATGTTTTCGAATGTTTTTTATCGAAAACCTTAAATCTTCTCCTACCATTAAACTTTACGACTTGTTGATGAAAACATTTCTAGTAAAAGGAAAATTTTCATGGTTTCTCATCTTCTATACCTGTCTGCTTTCTCGTGAAACTTCATGAATTTGTAGCTGTTGACAAGTATAAAATTATTGATATTCAGTTGATTAAATATTCGCTGATTTTTTGGAAAACATGGTTCAAAAATGTGAATAAAAAACACTTCAATCAGTTTCACCGAATTATATTGTTTCTAGGCAATTTTTTCGTTTTCTTCCCCATTTTCAAAAATTTAATAGGCAGTTATCGTAAATTTATTCATTCGATATATTATTGAAACATTTCATTAACTTGTTTTTTGTACTTAGTTATGTTGAAGTTAGAGCTTCGATTCTTCAGTTTTGTTTCTAAACGTCCTTCAACAAAGTTACAATGTAAATAGAAGTGAAAATTAGACGATTGAGTTTAATTATAACTGTGAGATTGAACATTCATCGAAATTCTATCATCCTTCTATGAATTACAATACATAACATAAACTCGAAATCATAACAACAAATATACAAAAAGAGAGAAGCGTCAGTTTCACAAGGAAAAACGATCGAATTGAGTGTGATTATAAATTCGCGGGCCAGGTTCTTTCTCGTTCTGATAGGGAAAGATCTTGGTATAGTCTTCGATCAGAAACTTTCTTTCATTCCACACACTTTCCTTCATCACCCAACTTATTTCATGTGCCTCGAAAACATACGGATTCGTTATACGCAATGGCAAATATTTCAATAATTCGTCAACATTTATAGGACTACTTAATGCTGTAATCCGTAGCAACTTGCAGTATGATCTGGATGATCTGGCATCCTATTTACACTTGCCACCAACGCATTCTTGAGGCCATTCAGAGGAGGTTCTTGAGATTCTAAGTGTGGAGGGAGGATAAAATGTATCCACATAGAGGAGTCAATCATGTTTAATATCATTGCTGGACACGAGATAAACTTTATACTAACATTTTTGTAGAAATAACTGCACCACAGTATTGATTGTCCTCCTCTCTTGTCCTCTTGAAATTTCGTTTTCCTAGGCAAAATTCTCATACCATAGAGTTACTCCACCTGGAGACCCCAAGAACCAACTCGCCAATACAATCCCTCATTTGGTTTATGGAGTTAGTTGTGACTCCATAGATGTCATTATCAGGAGTTATGTGAACTAGGGAAATTGACTGAAATGATTTAATTTAGATTAAGTTCTTTGTAATATTTCATTTAATTCTACCACCTCTGGCAACTGAAAAGCTTATATGTACATTGAAAACATGTAATTAACTGAAGCTGATTCTATTCGCATAAGCCTCAGACAAAGACGATGTTCCATGATAAAAAAAACCATTGCAGTGTTCTATATTCTTCGCAGCTAGCATCTCTCATATATGTTCAAAAATCCATGAAAAAAGAGCTGCAGTAGTCGATATGTGGGTGAACAACGCTGTGTGCGAATTTTTGCGTCTAGAATTGCTTGAAGAAGATCAGTTGATTGAAGCTTTCACTCAGAAAGATAAACTTTCACTTTCTCAAGAAATATGTCTGAAGATTTTGATGTACCTATTGTTCTCCATTGAATTCGTCATTGATGACCACTCCAAGGTTTTTGTGTTATCAATATACGTCAAGAGATCATCTTTCATTTGTTCCTGATGTTCACGAAAGATATAATATAAGATTGCTTTTGAGTAGTATTTCGGATTTACTCAAATCCATACGAAGGACGTTTTGGTTGCACCATTAAAAAATATATCTCAAATCCTCGTTCATCTTCGGAATTGTAGTAACAACATCACTAGTTGCTCAAAAGAGATTAAGTTGTGAGTCATATTCGTGAAGATTGAAACTGCAGCTGCAGATCCATAGTATATAATGAGAAGAAGTTGAGACCTTGTATATGGTTCTGCGGAACTCCATCTGTGCGTATAAAGTGTACGAGTAAAAATATATAAAAACCATCATCTATGTATTGGATTTTCTTTTTCATACCTTTTCTTGAATAAAATAATTTTGTTAAAACTATGAAAAACATGAAATCTGTGCAAATCCAGATATAATCGAGTATGGCCAATTTCCTGCTCGAATATCCAATAAATTTCACCTTTAAACATGCTCTGTGGTCCAGCTAATTTCATATCAATTCCGCAGCCATTTCTCGACTCAAGAGAGGGTTGAAACTTGTATAAAATATTGCGGTGTGTTCTGTACCTCTCGCAGATAGATTGGCGGTTGATCTGAACAAGAGCGGTGATAAACGCGCTTGCCAAGACCGCACCAAGAATGATGCTTGTTGTTGGATCTGTGATTTATTCGGCCTCAGCCGGGCCGTAAACAGCCAGCCTTTCTAATGGACGGCCGCCTCACACCCGCAGTTCGATTTGGCGAGAGTGAGTTGTTTGTTTTCGATAGACACGTTCCGATATGTTAATTTGTGGCTTTTAGAATCGTTTCGGGATAATTAGTTTGGGAACATATTTAATTAGATGATAATATATCGAGAAAAACGGTTATATCTACACTGTAGGTAATTTTTGATATAAAAGTATGAAAACAATCTGAAAAAAATAATCCAGACTAATTCCTCTCAAATAATTCTTTTTCCTCTGCTGAAACAAGGATCTTCATCCTGTGTGCGTTCGATTTTTGCTCATCTTTCTTCTACTGATTCGTGTTATTCAGTATCGTATGTAGATATTTTTGTTTTTATAATTATATTACCATTCGATAATAGCAATTTTTTACTGAATCTCGTCTGAATAAACTCTTGATAATTAACAACTATTAGGAAATAATTCTCAGGTAATTCATCCATTTTCCAGAAATTGAGGTGTGTAATTTATATTTTACAGAACAAAGGTTTGCACCACAAATTATAGTGAGAAATGTCTACTTTATTATATATTTATGATTTTCATAATTCTTATAATTTAGATAACTAATATCTGACAAGACGATTTGAATTCCCACATCTAACATTACAGCTGAATTTTCAAAAGACATATAGAATTCAACATTTGTTGAATTCTTATATAAAATTGCATTATATGAAATGAAATTTATTGTTTTTTTGCATCTGATATTATTGAACACCCACGGGTTTTAGTACTTAAGAAACTCACTCGATTTTATGATTCTAGTGGTTGAGTAATGAATTAAATATAATATCACATAACCCCAGTGATCTTAGAGAACATAATTATACATGAAATATATCAGGAAGGTCAATGCAATTATCTCTTTGTTCTGCATTCCGAAAGGCAGTAATTCGAATCAGATTTCCTTTCTCTGAACACTGCGATAAAATATATAATTGACTAATACGACATGTAGGTTATAGTTCTCGCAAGTTCATATTGATAATCAACAGCTAACAATAAGAATAAAAACTCCCACTATATCGAAATAAATATATGAAATATGTTATTTTTCAATCGGTTATTCAATATATATATATTTTTTCAAGATTCACGAATAATTGATACTAATAAATACTTAGACTCTTAATCGAAATACTTCAAATAAAACTCTCAGGGAGCTGTCTACACAAATGTTGTCAGCGAGAACGAACTTATCACTTTGGAGAGTGAATATTGAGTGCGCTTCGAAAAAATCATCGATCTTGTTGAATGATGATACGATACAAATGTTTCATCATTATTATGAATCATCAGTCCGTATTTAATGAATCAATCAAGAATTGATGACTTTCAAAACGCCAAAAATAGGCTTTTTTCCTAATATCATCATCATCGTATAGCGCTACAACCCTGGGTGGGTCTTGGCTGATTGTACAACCTCTCTCCAGAAGACCCAGTCTTCTATCAACCTGTAATCAGAAGGGATGTTCATTTTTCGGAGGTCTGATCTTATGTTGTCCCTCCAACGCATTCTGGGGCGTCCGAGTGTTCTTTTGCCTGTTGGGGTCTTTTCCCATGCTAGTTTCACCAGTCTTTCGTCTAATATTCAATTTCCAAGTGTAGTTTTTCCTCAATTTACGAATGAATAGTAAATTAATATTCCAGGTTTGAAAACTTGAATAAGAATATATGAATGGGTTAAATATTGTAGTCGTTCAAAAAGAGTTTATAGAATGTAATATATATAGGATACTTTAAATCAATATTGTTATTGAATATTGACGAAAGCCAATTCAAAATAAACTCAACAAGTGTTTGTTGTAATATTTCGAACAGATCAACTATTTTGTCAGCTCAAATAATATATATAATTCCACGAACTTTCAGTAAGTATGAAAATATTCGAATGATTCGCAACTCGCAATAAATGGGGAAAATTATATTAATATACAATTTGGAATATTTTTTTTCGTTCTTAAAATAAACAAATTTAATAAATGCCAATCTATTTCATTTGTATCTGAGTATAAATTGATATAAACGTTAAAAGGGAAATATAAAGAATCATCAATGTAAAGAATATAATTTTTTTTCATGCATGAAATAAACTAGGTTTTTTTAATAGAAAAGAAAGTGTAATTCAAATCCATAATTTGAATGGATATTTTCTAATTTCCCCAATTAGTCTCAAATTTAATTCAGAGCATATTCATTCAATTCAATTGATCTTTAATAATCAATTTTGCTATTCATACTAATATTTTAAGTTCCAATTTTGTTCAATTTGGAATTTTGTGTAAGAAATTGATCGATTTGCTCTTCATTAGTCTTTCTCTTCTGTTGTTTCAATTTCATTGATTTCAAACAGTATTCCTTTTTGTTTTGAAGTTTTTATTCGTTTACTAATGGTTAGTTCATTTTTTCATATTATTTTCATTAATAAGCGTTCAATTTGACTTTAGAAAAGGTGATAACTCGAATACTTCTACCTATAATTCAAGTTGTTTCATTCAGATGAAGTTCGATCTGTTTTATTAACTTTATATGTTCAGAGAAATATTGAATATTCAATGCATTATTATATCGCTATAGTCATGACTATAGCGTTGTATTGGACTGTATATTGTTTTTCTGTTGGATTCTAGTCCAACAGTTTGTTTTCGACTAACTTCTTTGATGTATCTTTACCTTCGACTCCAGAATGTTATTGAACTCTCACAATTCATAAGTCACAATTTATCGTCTTCTAACATTAATAATAATTTTCGAAGGTATTTCATAATCAGGAACGACAAAACCGTTAGGTTTTCAGTCTCACATGGCTGATTTCTGTACAATGCAATTTATCCATAATACAATAGCCCTTGGTATAAATATAAAAACTTTGGCGACAAAATTCGGCGAACAAAGAATCTGAAGGCTGCTTAGACAAACTCGATACAATACCATATATTTTTCTCATATTGCAAAGAGTTTGAATTTTATTGTTGTGTAGTCGTATCCCATACAGCAGAAGAAGCCGGAAAAGCTTGTCCTTCTGTTGTCAAAAAAAAGGACCAGACCGATCGATAAATAAATGATGTGTGGTCTTTAGTTTTTCAGGAATTGACTTATGAACGATTAAATTTCCCTCGGACGTTGCTTCGGCATTTCTACGGTATCCCATTTTTGTTGTTCCTGCCTCTCAAAACAGAAACGGGACTCCGTAAGCTGGACGAGCAGGAATCGATCAGGGTTTTAATCCAGATACAGGGGCGTATCTGATGAAATGTATATTTCTATCCGTTCAACCTTCGAAAAAGAGCGTTCCATAACACTGAACATTAAAATTTACTGCGGGTCAAATTATTTCTGTGAATATTCTTCTTCCTTCGTGATTCTCTTGACGGTGGTATCGTACCGTATGGCATTCAGCCTATGAACCATAGAGTCTTCTTGGCAATGAGACAGTTCATTCTTTAAGTGTGGCTTCATAAGTTACATTTTCTGAAATCAACTTCCGGTGGACTGGCCGGATTTTTGAGCTGTCAACGAGATCGTCACTGAAGTTATAGGTTATTGAAATTTTTCTGAAGTCAAAATATAATGTTTTTTTTATAAAGGTGACGTGCTTTCTCATTTATTGCATTATGGTAAACTCCTGCCTTTCATTATTAATATTATATTATAAGAAGCCGATATGCTTACCTTAGATTACCACATCGGCAGCTTAGACAAAGCTTTAGACATATCCAACATTGAATGAATCACTGCTATGAATTTGACTGCTTTTTCATTGAAAAACTTAGTATCATTATTAATTATCATAGAAAAAAATTGCAATGAATTTTACATGTGCGACCAATTCTAGTGAGTTATTTTATCTTAGATGACCAATGGGTACGGTGCATTGTGAATTGGTTCTGTTGATAATGCAGAAAACTTTCACAATCTCTTACTTATGTACCAATTCATAAAGATGATCTACTATCCTAGGAAGTGTTCTTCAAGTGTGCTAAATTCATAAAATAGGAGTGTGCTAATTTAAAAAACAGCTATTTTGTTTTTCAATTCAGTGGACCTATAGTTTAATGCCGGTTCCGAAAGGCAATGGGATTGTAATCAATGTACATTACCCAACATTTATCACCATTAAACTACTTAAATCCTAGACAAACAATTACAACCATGCCTTCATCAGAGCTCGAACCCCGGTCACGGAGACCAGCGAAAGGAGATATTTTTCATCCTCGTGATACTGAAAATGAGTATCACTGATTTCAGACAAAATATATTTTGGGAACCATGGATCTATAAGAGTATACGCATCATCTTAGTTTGGCGAATTCGATCAATATGCTATTAATATTGCAGGAAAACTTCATGCGGATATTTGTTGTCAGATATTGAAAGCTATTGTAATTGATACATAAGTGATGCAAGCAAGCAGAAGATCATAGATCAGATGTCATGCTTAACTCTGGGAGCAACACTACAGGGATTAATACGAGAATTAACGCACCCAGCAACGAATATGGGATGCGATCTGAGAGACAATTGTTTGCGACAATGAAAAATCTGCCAAAATTCTCAGCAATATGAGGTAGATAAATTTTATTCTTTGCACTAATTGACACTAAGAATTACTTTTTTTTTCGACTTTTATTTTTGGGTGGTACTGATTGAAATTTTCACAGAGCTTCAATTTAAGCACATTTTAAAGCTGAAATTCAATATTTTCCAGATCCTATAGCACCTGTTATCTAGAGCAGATAGTTACCAATAATGCAACGATAAGACTTTGAGAGTTAGATGGATGAGAAGAATCAGCCTCAGAGTCAATGGTAGCTGATTGAAGGAAGACCTGAATACAAACCTTATGCTTGTTTTTATTCCAGAAGATTTAGTAAAGTTTCGGAAGATAGCAAGCAGAGAGAGCTCCTATAAGGTAGATATATTTAACAGAACGTTTTATACATATCTGAAGCTCAGAAAAACTGAAAGGGGCAACTCGAATTTAGATGCAGCAAAAGACGCAGGACGTAGTCCTCAATAAAGGAGGAAGAGAAAGATATCACGCTTTTTCAGAGTGAATTTTCACTTTAGACTGTGGAGTACACCTCTGTACTTTTTCCTAGCTAGCTCGAACATTGGCCGATGGCCAAAACTAACTGACGTTTCAAATTTACTCTTTCAACAATTCCGCGGTGCCCGTACATTTTATTCGACACAATCCGAACAGCAGAATACACCATCTCGCCTGCTTGTTTATTCCGGTAATTCGGCGATGTTTTTCGAATAAAAATAAACAACCGTTTGCATTTTGCATCGCATTCTAGCTCTATTTAGGGGGTGATTGATCGTTTTGCGAATCAGGTCAGCGTGCATATTTGATGAAACCTTCACGTTGTCAAATGCTCCGGGATAAATTGAAGAATAAATATTTATAATTCGAATTAATTCCGTGGATGTGCTCATGGTTGCAGATAGCCTTTCCGGCTCGTCTGCATCAGTTCTATGTCGAATCTGAAATTTGTGAAAAACATCGGATACTAAAGTGATGAAATGCATAATTATGATCACGAAAGAACGAATAATGTTGCAATTCGGATGCAATTGCATACTGAGTAAAGGAGCGGAAGTAGTAGTGGAAGAAATGAAAAACCCTCACTAGGAATCTGTGGATTCGAATCCAGAATGAGACATGGGCGTTCGTGCATATAGAATTGATATAAGGAGATGTGTATAGAAATGTGAAGTGCTATTTCCACACAAAGAAATTTCCCCCTGACAAGGCCTCAATCTGCCTACTTCTTGTCAGGGGGTTGATTAGTTGCCGAGTGATGGACAACCAATTTAAGGCCCCATTCTAGCAATTCCTGTAAATCGGTATGAAAGGGTTTCGTTGCTGACAAGGCCTCAATCTGCCTACTCCTTGTCAGGTGAATGAGTTGACTACTGATGTAGAATTGATTTTATTAAGAAAATATTGACGTATGCATACATAAATTAAAACTGCTTACTCGCTAAAATGAAGTTCATCACACTCATGCGAGTATGGTGAACCCATGATATTCGCAATAGTTGCGTTAACATACTTACTTATTGCCTAATGCATAATTGAAATATTTTCCTATTCTAACTATATAAATCTGTTCAAAATCTTCAAGATTCTGAACAATGGACAACGTTTATAGTTACCAATAGCGAAGAATGATTTGAAAAAATTTGATGAAGGCTTCAAAACCATAATTGATAATGTTTTTCATACATCTCATTTCATTCAATTTGTGTGTATATGAATTTTCACAATGAAATAGCACCTACTCACGGAAAAAAATCCTTGACACAAGAATAATATGAGATGATCATCATTTATTTTCAGACTTCTTAGGCAGTATATAGGTAATTAGTGCACGTTAATTTCGCCAATTTCCTGCTATACAAATAAAGAATTTGATTATTGAATGCGTTCTTATTATTTACATATTCGCTGGTACAGGAAAGCTGTAGTCAAAGCCTTTTTAAATGAGGGTTCACTTTGCTAACATTAACAAGAATATAAATTAACAAAAACATCAAGTATGTACCACATAGAAAATATTACAACTCAGGTCAAATTATATAAATTTGGTAACACTGCCCGAGTTTGGTTGACATTTTACCAATGTTTGCGCGTAGTATTATATAACATGTGTTTTCAATTTGCTAACATATATGATATTTGCAAATACATATAGTTCAATTATTGCGTAAGATAGTACAAAACTGATACAGAACAAAACTGAAAACCGAAGACTATCGAACTTGCAAACATATTGTTCTATGGACGCGATGAGGTGACATCTGACATTGAAACGTCACAAGAGCAGAATATCCTTAGGACGGAAAAAAATTCATGGATTTTCTGTTTCAAATCTACTCAACTAGATTGATTGAAATGGTCGACTTCAAATATGTATCATGGTAGTTTTATCGTATGCTCACCAATTTACAGAGAACCTCTATATTGATAATGAATGTTTAATCCGACAACTGAATCATAAATTAACTTGATTTATATTTTTCGATTCTATGAGTATAAAACAGTTTGGCTACCCCTTGCTGGAATCGAAATAACACTTAACTTTGTCTTTGAGGCCAATTCACAGGTCCAAAACGTGAAATTAGGCGGTCACCAAACGTCTGGTGACTGAAAGGTCACCAGACTCCGAGTAATTGATAACCATCATTTGAAGCATTGATAATGTCAAGTGAGACCTTGACGAAACGTCTGCCAGTTCCCAACAGGCACTCAACAAACCAACGGATGTATTCCCGGAACAATATACCAATATATATATATATATATATATATATATATATATTATGAAATCCGAATATATAATATATATATATATATTATATATTCGGATTTATAATCCGAATATATTATAAATCCGAATATATATATATATATATATATATAAACATATATATATATATATATATATATATATATATATATATATATATATATATATATATATATATATATAAACATATATATATATATATATATATATATATATATATATATATATATATATATATATATATATATATATATATATTTCTGATATCTTAAACTTTACATGGATAGTATTTCCTGTTTAGTGTAAACTTATATCCACTAGTTTGGATTAAGTTAACGAATTCAAGAGAAGTTTGTACTTTCTTTGCGAATTTTCCAGAAACTTGGGAAATTTTCAACATAATTTTAATCTGAGATCGACCTCTTTCAGTTATTTCCTCCCCAATTTTCAAACTGAAGAGGTTTCTGAGAGGTCATTCTGAGACTGCACAACTTTTTGGAGCATCCATGATGAAATTAATTATACGTCAAAGTTTCTCATAATATTCTCATCAAATTACCGATGATTCAGGTTTAAAAGAAAAATTCTCGACGCATAAGTCTATCATCAAACTTTGCTGAACGAGTTCGCTTACAGTTCTTCGAACTAACTAAATTCATTTCCCAAGGAAAATTCAGAGGCTTTATACAAAATAATTTAATTAGTTCTCCTTTTCCAGTATTTGAGTACTTTCAATTGAATTACTTAAATCGGACGGAGTTCCAGATTGACAAGTTTGGCACAAAAATATGATAATTTGCTTTCAGGATAACGGTTGTCCTTTCACTTTTATGTTGGATAAAATATCAAATTTCACAAAATATCTGAATTGTACTTCACGAATAATGTAATCAGATGGTTAGAAAGGTGTTGAGGAGCAACCATTTTTGGACGAAGCTTGTGAAAAATAGAAAGTGCTGATATCTAAATGATCGATGCTGATCTGATTGAATCAGATCAGTACTGGTTCTGAGAAATCATTTTAAACTTCAGTACCAATAGAACGATATATCGAATAATTGAAGACAATTGACTAAACTGCACATAAGTTAAATATAATCTATATGCTTTCGATTCAGAATAAATTCAGAATAGGTTAGAATAGGTTTTCAAATATAATATATAAGCAATTCGAAAAATTCGTGTGGAATTCAGTAAGCTTATTCAATTATACTTACGATACATTTAGCAACATGTCATATTATATATGTATCAGTGAATTATACTGACAGGAATACATTGACATGTGATCATAACCCCAAATAATTCCGATTTGATATCAGGTTTTGAAACATAAGTAACCATAGAATCAGCTAAAAGAAATGCAGTAACATAATAGAACCAAAATTCACATGAAACTCGAATAAAGTTATATTTTCGATGAAAATACTACTTCAGTAATATGTTAGAATAACAAAAATATCCTGGATCAGTCACACGGCCAATATCGATATTCTGAACGAGATGATGAAGGAGACATAAACAATATTATACAAGAGCATATATAGGAGGCAAAATTCCTGTAATAATTTTCTTATCGAATTTGTAAAACCTGTTGCCGAATTGTGAAATTTGATAGGTTTTTCTGTACTAGAATGAGGGAAAAAATATGAACTTCAGCATTGATGTTTCTTGATTTTTAGTACCATCAGATTATTCATATTACTTCAAATAATTCAGATTTGGCCCAGGGTTGAAAATATCAGTAACCATAGAATCAACGGAATGAAGTAACAAAATGGAACCAAAATATATACGAAAGTCAAATACAGTAATAATTCCGATAAAAATAATTGATATTTCACAAAATTATCGAAAATTTATTCAGTAATATATTCGAATGTTTAAAATATCCTGGATCAGTCAGACGGCCAATATCGATCTTCTAAACGGGATGACGAAGAAAGCAGAATTGTGTGGATTATTTCTGCTGTAATAATTGCCATAGGAGAAAAAAAGACTCATTTAGGCAGGCACCCACTGGGCAATGACAATCTTGTAGGAGGCAAAACTCCTGCAGTAACTTTTCCATCGATTTTGTGAAACCTGTTTCAGATTCCAATGGGTGATTTTTTAAGTGTAGTTTTTTTTCTAATCGAATAAAATACTCAATTGACATCATTTATTCAAGATTTTTATTGATATTAATAACTTGGCGTTTGCCATCTTCACTTTGAAGATAACTTCATGCAAATGTTGTCCGCGGCTCCGTATCGAATGGTCCATTCGGAAAGTCCAATTTTGCGTCACTTTTTCGGGCATTTCGGCCTGTATCCCACGAATTACGCGTGTTATGTTAACCTGTAAGGCTTAAATCGTGTTCGGCTTGTCCACATACACTAACGACTTCACATAACCCCACAAGAAATAATCCAGAAGCGTCAAATCACATGATCTTGGCGGCCAATTCACAGGGCCATTCCGAGAGATGAGCTGCTCACCAAATTCATCCTCCAACATGTCCATTGTTTCCGGAGCTGTGTGGCATGTGGCACCGTCTTGATGAAATCAAATGTCAACCAAGTTCAACTCAGCCAACTGGGGTTAAAAGCAGTTGCGTATCATGGCTCGATATCGTTCGCCATTGACGTTAACGTTTCTTCCATGGTCGTCTTTGAAGAAAAATGGACCGATGATGCCACCAGCTCATAAATTTTTTTGGGACACATCGGTAATTTTTGTATGACTTGTGGCTGTTCATCACTTCAGATGCAACAGTTTTGTTTATTCACATATCCGTTAAGCCAGAAATGAGCCTCATCGCTGAACACAATTTTTCGAAAAAACATCGGATTTTCATTAAGCTGTTCTAAGGCCCATTCACCAAAAATTAGACGTTGTGGTAGGTCATTCGGCTTCAATTCTTGCAGAAGTTGCATTTTTCAGGCTTTCAAATCCAAATCAACCCGTACAATTTTCCATGTGGTTGAGTAACACATGCCCAATTGCTGACAACGGCGACGAATTGACATTTCACGATCCTCATTTGCTGCAATACTCTCTTCATTACGCTCTGTACGCATGCGAGACAATAGTTCATTGTCCAACAAAGTGAAGTTGGTGCAAAATTTGGTGATAACAGCACGAATTGATATTCACCAGGTCGATTATGACGACCATAATATGATCGTAACAAACGATACACATTTTTCACAGAGCACTAATTCTGATAGTAAATTTCAACAATTTGCAATCGTTGCTCGTTTGTAAGTCTTTCTATGATGAAATGGCTTAGAATAGTAAAAAATTTCACTTTGACAGAAGATGTTTGGATGCCATTACCAACCAGTGCCGCCAACCTGAAAAACTTAACTCTTAAAACATCACCTAGTAGATGTCGAAGTTCATAGATGCCGAATTGTGAAATTTGATAGTTTTCTGAATTAGAATGAGGGAAAACAATTGAACCTCAGCATTGATGCTTTCGTGATAATTCGTACCATCTGATTATTCATCATGAATTTGAGAGTATTGGACGTTAATTTGGAAATTTGTGCAATATATTGAATGGAAAAGATGTATGTTCATCATTTTTCCTTGAAATTCAATGAAAAATTCAGTACTAGCCTTGTAATTTTTCTAGATTGTTCATTTTGCATCTTCAATATAAACGATAGACTGACGGTCATTCACAAACATCCAAACCCAGCCTGGGATTCAAACCCGATACATCTGCTTCACAGAAAGAACATAAGTTATCGAACCATTTGTTTCACATATGCGAACCGAAAAATTTAACTTATAAAGTAATTATTCTAAACGTGTCAATAAAAAAACCAAATTTGAGAATGGAATCATTTAGAATGAAAACCGTAGATATATTCTCCATTATTCACATAATGTTCGAATATAAATCACTCAAAATGGAGCAGTAACTCTAATTGTGCAATTTTCAGATTCAATATTGGTTATTCCTGTTGAGAATCATTTTCAAGTAATTTTCGTGTATACATTCAGCTCAACTAGTTCGTGCAAGTATTTTTCTGGAGCCTCTTTCCATACCAGTTTGCAATTACAAACCTTTTACGTAGCACGCGATCCATTTCCATGACATACTACGATGTGTTTTGATGCTCATCAGTTCAACTGAATCTGATTATGATTTCCATTTAATGGAAAGGGATACCATGGCAACCGGTTCACGTATTAGGAAGGAATAGGAAAATGTGATAAGATACAGTGTCAGAGGAAATTGAAATTCGTCAGCAATATCAACTGATATAAATTGCGTTATAAAACTGCGATATAAAATACATCGGACATTCTTCTTTTACTTGAAACAATAAAATATTTTCGAAATTAAGTAATTCTCGTCGTAATCAATGAACGTAAGAATTTTTCACTTTTTCACAAGTTCACTTTTTAATAGTAAACGACAGATCCCTCCTTTTCAATGTGAATAGCACATAATCGTGTCGTAACACGATATAAGACATTGAAAGTGAAAGACGACAAGTCATATGAGAAACCATTTGGTTTCTTTCAGTTTTTCCGAGTAAGAATTAATGATTTTCAGTTCATCATATCTTCCTACATCAATATGTCTCAGTTGTATATTTTTCCCCTAATGTTAACACAAGTTCATAACGAATATAATATTTTCAATTTCTACTTCAGGAACTTCATTTGTATAACTAGCTGATATGTAAATACTTATTCTTCCAATATTTCTTTCACCTTTTCTCAAGCTTCAATTTTTCGCATTTTTTCTAGTCCCTTGTAATTCTCGCCAATCTGATAAAGAAACCAATATAGGAGCAACACATATGTAAATTGGTGAGTACGTTTCAAAGTGTTCAGTCTTTTTTTTTGTTGTTTTCCCAATCTTTTGATTGGGTATTTTGATATGAATATAGAACTCTATGTAGGCAAATAGATATAGTGCCCCACATTTAAGATGAAGACAACCACTTATTATAATTATTTGAACAAAAAAGAGATCATAATTCATCAATTTCATTATCTCTGTCATAAATGGAGATGTGTCGTATTCTGTGAGATGCCTAACCGAATTTCGAACTTCAGAATCATCCAACTACAATGTGAGAAATATGGCCGATTCTCAATTGTTTGTTTCGCGATAGCGGTATCAATAAGAAATATGCGGAAATATTTTTTGAGATCAGTATTTAAAGCCATATACCAATTTTCATGATGAAATTCGTATTCGAATATTTTCCTGTTAATTTCAAAATATGGTGATATCTTAAGAATTCAACATTCCTGAACTCAAACGAACAGCCGGAGAGAATGGAAAAATACTTGAAAATGTATTCGAATAAGTGTTGAACTAGTTGATTGCATTAAATTACAGTTAATCAATCATTTCGTATAAGAAACATTGTTTTTTCATTTTTTTTTTCGAATTAAATCAGTCCTCAATGAATTGAAAATCATTAATTGGTTCAAAACTCTCATCTCTCAATTCAAACTCTCAATTTTCATAGTACACTAGTTATAGAATTGAAGAAAATAATTTGATAATTTTATATTGAGATCGAAATAATGAAAATTATATTTCAATTATAAATGCATATTTAAAAAATTCAATGAATGAGTTAAACCTCATCCGAGAAAATTTTTTCATATATATTTCCGAAACTTCTAACTTGAAACAAAATAATGAGATGTAAACTGTTCTCCTTCAGAAAACTAAAATATGAGGGTGTCTTCGTCTTAAATGCGACACTTTGTATATAGCGCGTTTCAGTATTCATATGGACAAAATATATATTACCTGACATGAGGAGTTACTTCAATACTCAATATTTAGTAACAATAAATTCGAGAATATCAATATTTTTTCAGAACTTTTCGAAGTCAATACGTTTTCCATTGATCTAAAATCATATTTTCTTCATTGAAGTAAGGGTGAAGAAAGCAATCTCTCTCAGAGTGATTCGTTCAAGTACACTTTATTGTTTGTTATTATTTCAATCTTTGAATAATGAACTTTTGTTTTTAATTTGCGCATATAGAAATTCAATTATTTCATCCAATAATCTTCCGGTTCAATATCACAGTGTATATCACAGTTTACGACATAAAATCTACGCAATTGACGAATCGTTCCCGGTAGTTGAAACAGGCAAACCATTCATTCAATTCAGAGAGTATTCAATAGAAGTAATTTATAATTATTTTGTCGCTATGACGACGGACTAATATCTGAATTCATTCATTCTCTGTTATCGCAGAGGAAACGATGAAAATAGACTCTTCCGTTGCTAAGTTCTTCTGCAACCTTGAACGAGATAATATTTTTTGATGATAACTACTTTCAGGAATTTTCCCGAGTTAGAATGAGGCAATATTCTCGCGATCTCTATATTTCGGTTGAAGAGAATTTCGTGAAAAAGTTATAAATGATGTCACTCCATATTGTATAACAGACATGTTGGAAACATTGAAGAATCTAGATTCTATTCATGTTTGGAGAATATAAATAATTTCAAGCGAAATTTATCTTTTTCAATAATATTGTTTTGAATATTAGTCATTGTGTGATTTGATTCCTTGAGTAAAACTAGATCGAACACTGTTCAATGATTGAACAATCGAACACTGTATTTAAAGATCGGAAACATTAATTTTAGAAGAAAAGTTAATAGACTTGCACGATATATTTCGGATCAATAGCTCTCAAAAGTTTGATATAACTAATATTGAATTTAACTTTTACTAATAAGTTAGTGCCTCGAAATATATCAAACACATAACAAAAAGTACCATTTATCAGAAAAATTATGTATATGTAAGAATGGTGCTCATTATTCTCTCCTGAATGATAAGAGTCATGTTTTCTGATCACATAATTTCGGATATCGGACACTCGTATAAAAAAATGGTCTAGTAATAGAGTCATCAAATAAGTGGAAAAACTGTGAAAATTGAAAACGAGGTCTGTACGTTCCTCCGATGTTATTTTATATGACTTCTAAAGATATATGGAAAATATTGTACTCAATACTAAAAACACGTATTCATTGTATGTACTGGCATTATATGAATAACTTATCTTTGAAGATATTTCTGTAGTTATTAGGATTCAACTCGATAAATGTTTGAATGGAGGATAGAGATGTTTCATTATCATTATTATTATTGATAAAAAGTTTGGGGGATGAACCCCCTACGATTTAATTGAGAATACTTCTGAAGGAATACTTCTGAAGTATACACAGATGAATATGAGAAATCCAGCAATTTTAAAAATAAAATTACAAATATACAAATAAAAACTTATAAAGTGAGTTGAACTATAAGGTGTGATAATATAATTTAAATATTCACACAATGAGTGAGTAAATATCCGTTATTTGATACATTATGTGACCGTAATAAGATCCGCATCTGTGGCATTTTTTTAAGGAATTTGAAGTTCTAAAAGCATGAAAAACTGAAAGAAATTCTTCCTATTTATGTACGGATGCTATAGAGGAAATAAAAAAAAGATATCTGAGATTGAATTCTCGCTTAACACTTGGTGAAAAATAATTGAATATTAAATTGAATCAAACACTTGGCTTAATGTTTTACGTTTACATTTAACTATGTTTCAACTATTTAACACGTTGACTATTTTATTTTGAATACCGTTGGGTCTACTTGATGTAAATTCATTATAATTGAATATTAAATAAAATTCAAACACTTGAACTTTTGATTCACACTTTATTGACAACATAGCATGACGCGTTTCGTTGTAAGAAACGACTTCGTTAGATGCTACTGATATACTGACAAAACTACTAACAAAAAATTGGTCAAAACAGGTATGTATAAATAACAAGGGAACAATAAATTTCTTTGAGTCTGGGTTTTACTCAAGATATTCCATTCTAATATATAATTTTATTTCCTGAAAAGGTTTTTAACAAAGGTGAATTGGTTAATTGTATCTGTTCATTGAGCAAATTTTCTGAATTTTTATGCCGTTTTATTTCTACTATTTTCCAAAAATCTAATTGACTACTTTTCTGTATATTATGTAAAATGTTAAAATGCGTATCGAAAGTGTGGCTTTCTATCAATAAATCGTGGCCAATAAATTTATGCAAACCTTTATACTGTCAATATATATATATATATATATATATATATATATATATATATATATATATATATATATATATATATATATATATATATATTATATATATATATATATATATATATATATATATATATATATATATATATATATATATTTATTTATGTAAAACTATATACTACTAGGCTTATATAGATCTATTTGTTAGACGAAGCTCTGATATACATCGTTGACGTAACAAAAAATAGGTATTTGCTAAAGAAACCACATGGAATCGTTGATGAAAGACTGTTATGAATGAAAATGTGAGTGAAGTGATGATTATTACTGACAGGCGTGTCGGGATGAGAGCAGTAGTCTTTTCTTCTTCGAATTATATCTAAATATGAAAAGGAGAGTTATTTATACCAATGTTATGAATATAAGATTGTATTCATATCATTTGACCCAGGCCATCATTCAAAAGCTCCAAAGAATTCAGAATGCTGCTGTCAGATGTTATATGTTGTTCATCTTACAGAAATCATGTCACTCAATACTTGCAGCGACTTGGGGAACTCAAATTGAATAAAAGGTTTATGTATATGTTTGCTGTGTAGTGGAAATTAGTGAAATGTGAAAAACCAAAGTATTTGCATGAAATACTTAGCTTAAGGTGTGATGTTCATGGTGTTAACATAACAGTAAAAGGCTTTACTATACCTCAACATCACACAAGTAAATTCAAGGGTAGCTTTGCATACGTTGCACCGAATATTTTGAATATGTGGATTGATTTCCTCTCGTTGTGGTTGAGTTCATTCAGGAAGGGTGTTAGGATGCCACTGTTAAATCAGTGATCTCATGATGTTAATTCATTTTTATATTCTTCTTTGTTTAAATGTTTTACTTGAAGTATGATATGTTGGGTGTGAATTTCTTCTGTTTCTTTTTTATAACTATGTATGTATTTTCAGATAGAGTGGAAGACCGGCAACGCCGAACTCTAACCTTTGTGTAATATTTATGTATATCATTATTACCCAATAAATATCATTATTATTATTATTTAATTGCAGTAAAATCATCAATTAAGTTAAGCTGAAAGATGTCACTAAATTCTAAACATCTAATTTTAATTCTAAACTAAATTGACTGTTGATTGTTCGGCATGACAAAATTCATTTGATCAGCTAGTTTTTGATATAATTCGATAAAGAATCTAGTTAAGATATGTAGAAGGAATGGTTTAAGAATTGAACACAAACTTTCTTCATTTGATGTGAAATATGGAAAATATCTCGAAAATCAGATTTTAAGATATTTCGATTATTTACGGAACAGAATATCTTATTTCAATAAATGTTCCAGTTGATCACACCACAATTTCTAACCTGAGATCCTCAATCCTATGAAAACAAAACAAAAATACGTAAAACTGTTGGTATCTGAAGAGATTAATTTTATGCATTCTATTGAAAAGTGATCACACTCCAATTGTTCTATCAAAAATTCTGACTATAAATACATAATTGAAAATTAAAGAGAGCACACACTATGCATTACTGCCTTTTCCAACATGTTATTATTATCGAATGTTGCGGTTGTAGGTACTCGTTTGATTGGTTAGTTTCAAATTGAATCGGAAAAGTTCACAAACACTGTTCAAGTTTTCAATTCAATGGGTTTCGTTTGTCGGTTGAGCATAATAAATTTTGCGGTGTGTATGACAATCAATGGAACACAATAAATCGAACTGATTCATACCAACATATCAATTATTCCTAGACTTCCTGTTGGGAATGGCCGAAGTAAGTTTATTGCACAGTTCTACCTAAAAAGTTGTGTGCAACAGGGTTTTCTGGGCCAATAGAATGAAACAAATGAAAAATGCATGCATATGTATATAAACATATTTATATTTTATATATATATATATATATATATATATATATATATATATATATATATATATATATATATATCTATAATATAAAAATGAATCGTAAAATGTCTTGGTAAGCGCATAGCTCAACAAAGCCTGGGCCAATTTTTTTTTAAATGTTCGTTGAAGTCCAAAGATGGTTTTTACGGCGAAAAAAATCGAATAATTGCTGGGAAACGTTTTCAATCGTTTTCTTTTTCCCATACGAACATTTTTTAACTAAAATGTACAGTAAATTTGAACTTTATTTCTATTCAATAAAATTCATATTGAATTACAAGCACACACTGCTGTCTCAGCAATGTAGGTGTGTTCCTAATGTCAAAGAGTCAATTTGCACTTTATTAACGCTGCACAGAGTTCAAATTCAATCAAATCTATAAAAACAGTGTGCGTCTTCGGATTGGAGGATCTAACGTCGCCTTCCTAAACTCAACGAAAGTGATAACATCGCGAACCCGACCAAATTGAGTAGTCACAAAATGTAAGAGCTATAGATCATTGGTACTGATTTTCAATTTGGTCGGCTTTCTATATATTGAAAATGAATCCCAATTTCTCTTGGTCGCGCCTTGAACAACTGGACCGAATTTTTTCTTTGTTGTGTTTATTATTTTCAGAGAGAAATTTTCAAAAAATTTCATATAAAATTAGAAAATCTAAGAATAATCAATTAATAATATAAGTAAGAAATAATTATTAGTTTTCAAAAAGAGGATGTAAAAAAACTGAATATCTTAGCACACATCACGGTTAGATCAGAGCTATCACGACTAATATTAAAACTTCAATTTAATATAAACTTTTGGTAAATTTGAATAAACTAACATACACGTTACTAACATAATATTGCAAGGCGAAGTCAATAGGTTGCGTTAGTAGTACGCTCTATTATTAACCTATTATTAATTTTATTATTATTATTAATCTATTATTACCTATTGACATTTGAAAACATCGTATGATGATATCGTAGTAGATACCTACGGGTATAGAAGATATGTGAAATTTCGATACTTAGTGAGTCTGTAAACTGAGAGGTGTTTCCTACTGATTCCTATAGATGGAATTGTGGAGTATTCATTACTCTACAGTCTTCCACTTGGAGTCACAAAAAGTTGCTTGGAGGTTGAAGTCGTTGCCTCACTTCGATGGACGTGGCGCGACTGACGAGTTCCTTGCAGAACGAAACATATATGTCTCGCACTTCCATCAGGTGTGGCATCGATTTCAATATTTCTCTAACATTTATCCCTTGAAGGATAATGGAGACATCACATCGTACACGTTCACATATCTAGCTCTACAATAACATTCTCTTGTTTAATTTGAATTTTTCAAATGAATTTTCTAGTGTTCATCTTCTTAAATATTTCATTCAGTGTCATAAGCACAAAAAAATTTCATTTTCTTATATATATATGTATATATATATATATATATATATATATATATATATATATATATATATATATATATATATATATATATATATATATATATATATATATATTTTTTTTTTTTCAGTATTTAATTCGGATTGCAGTCCTGGACAGGAAAATAAGTTACCTCTTTAGTATTTTCCAAGCTTTCGAAAATGTTTATTTTCTTCTTCAGTATAGGATTTCTTCAGGATTTTTCAGTAAATACATAGGATATCATCAACTAGAAACTTCAACAGTAATTGACAATTACTGTTTTGCACTCCATTTGAATCTTTCAGTGATTAAATGCATTGTTTATTGAATATAAACAATTATTCCAAATTAACAAAAAATCGACTATGAATTCAAAATGAGTAATTTCCAGAGGAACTAAATTGCCTTGTCGATCCGGAATCATTTATTATGAAGTTACACAATAAGTCATTTGGTCTCTCTATACAGAAAAATAAACGAAAATGAAGGCTACAAAACGATCAACGTTACTTAAATATTCTATGAACTGAATAATGCACGAAGCAGAACAGTAAATTTTAGTGATTACTTCGAATATATCTTCTAAATATAACAATTCTTCATTAGTTCTTCGTTATGTGAAGAAGAGCAACGTACTTGAAATAATTATGGGACAAATGTAAGATTATATGACATATAATTTGTAAAAAACAATTGTCCTGCTAGCTTCATAGACTTTTGTTCAGAATCTAAGTGAACTTATTTTTCGACTAATGATCATTTCAAATGAAAAAGAGAACAAGTGAGTCTTTCAAGAACATTTTCATGAAATTTTCACATCATCAATAAGAGTTTGAACATGTTTGAAGAACTTAAAAATAAATTTTTCTTCAATTTGGGCTTGAATCTAATGACCGAATAATAGGTAAACAATTTTTATTCAAGTGATTATAACTATTGCTTTGTAGGTAAAGTGTTACGATACATATTCAATTTATTGATTTACAAACTCCACAGGTTTTAATATCGGAAAATAATTGGAACAGGAAAGAGCGACTGGCAACCGGATATTGATATTTTATGTAAAAAATTTGTAGTTTCCACTCAAATGATGAATTTAATGTTGAACTACAAAATATGTAAAACGCACTCGTTCTCCGATTTCACTAATATATGTTACACGTCAAAACAAGTGTAATTTTTGGGCATTCGAAACTTTGAAATAACTTTTTTCAACAGAGTGGTTTCCTGTGTCTCTATTATTTGTATTATGAGGTAGGTAATGGGGTTGTTGAAATTATTGACGAATGTTTTGATAGGGCATTGAGCGTTAAGCGGATGACAGCACTGTGTTCAACATAACCTCATCTGTCACATTTCGTTTATTCAACGCCTACGCCAGATTTCATAGCATTCGCACTTAAGCATATGTTCATATAATTTTATAATATGTGTCTTATTGTATATATTGTCGATGACGCCATGCTTCTGATTAACAACGAGAACAACATGCTAAGACTCTCACACTGGCACAATATAACTGGCAAATGTATTCTTTTTTTTCAATATTTTGCGAGTATGGTCAAATCTTTTCGGATTGTTTGGGAATTCGTTATGATACTTTGTTTTATAACGAATTGGGAATTCGTTATGATACTTTGTTTCATAACGAATTATTATAAGTAAACCTTTTTCATTTGCTACATAACTCACTATAGAATACTTGTTTTTAAGAGCAATATGGATACGATGAACATTTTTTGATGTCCAGAGATAGAAATGACCATCAAGGAACGTTTCGAATTGCTTAAGTGGAGGATTTACTCATCAGAATACTTTCAGTTGTTTGTCTCTACGACAATTGAAGATTATATATTTACAGTTTTAGCTCCGAGATTCACGAATTGTTAGTTAGTACTGAGATCTTTAATCAAATAAGAATTTGAGAGCGGCCTGCACAAATTGTTATCGAATATATGTTTGAAGAGATAAAGCCTAGGAGCGTTTTGAAAAAAATATTGAAAATTTTATTATCGATTACTTGGATGCATGCCACTGGTGATTCCCATAAAAGAATGAAACAGCAGTGTATGGCTTATCAAACAAATTCGATGTTTTTCGAAACGCAAAAAATCTGAAACGAAAAAAATTTTGAAAATGATCCTAATGGATGATTGTGCATTCCATCGAACTTAGTTGAGAACACCAAATTTAATGAAGACTTCGGAGTGTTATAGTCACTTCGGCAATCCGGTAAGTGCACCTGTTATACAAATATGACGAGCATGAATTATGTCTTCCCCAGATCCTCGTAACTACAAGCTAGAACTCTAATGAACTAATATTCCAAGAACCCATTCGCGTCCATTTTCAGGTTCTCCATTAACCGAAGCAGTGTCGCCAACCGAAAATGACGTTTTACGATAGTAGTTCAAACGGAGCTTGATATATGGCAACGCGGCGATGCCACATGTATTTATATCTAATTAATTTATTTGAGCAGGCCGGCTGGCACTTTCTATCTAACGACACTCTTAATAGCGCCGCAAACTACGTGAGAAGTTGCAAGATAAGTTTTGAAGTTGGCGCTGTTAATCATGATTGCAAACGTGGCTGCGAGATGCCGCCAACTTCGAGCGAGAGGTAAAGTTTATAGGTTATAATTCATTGCTGGAGTTGGATTTTTAGTCTAAAGTTTCCGAGTGGATAACTGGGAGCTTCGTTCGTATAGTTTGCATTGCCGAATTTAGTTTTGCATCGATTCCGGTGGTTTTGTCAATTAGTTGAGTAAGGGAAAATTTTTTTCTTCAAGAATATGTAGTTCTCATTTTGATCATTGACACGATCGTAAATCCAGAAATTATTCATTTTCAGACAATTTGAAGTGAAAATTGAATTCAATGCCCATAATAAAAAATCGGATTTTCCGTTTTTCATCATGTAGGGGCATTATATTGTAGAAGAATCAATTCACCGTAACTTTTGTTTTTCAGATCTGGTTGTGTTTCTCTAATGGCTATATATTGGGCATTTAAACAGATCTATGTCATATTGCAAAATTATCACGCCGAAAATGATAGTAAATCGTTTATTTATTCTTTGTTCAGCTAATATAATTCTACATTCGAAGTCATTAGTGGTGAAACGACCTTAAGAAAACTCAGTAAACGATTCTCACACCATTGAAATTGATGGTGCAGATTCCCCCATAGTATTCATCAAGAATTTAGCTTAGGTGATCATTTCTTTACGCATGAATGCTTCATCAGCACAGAAATTCTCTCTTTTCGATTTTCGTCAAAATTAATGAGGCTGTCTTGAATTTTAACAGAAACGTTAAAAGTTTTTCTTCAAACAGAAGTTTTCCTTTTTTTTTAGCTTCATAGGGTGTCAAACCTATTTCAAACCAATTTTAAATAGATAGCTGTTCAGGAGTCCACTGATGCATTCAAAGTTTCCATGTGAGAATTTCAAAAAGATACCGACCTATAAACCGTCCTTGTAGAAGTGAAACATGTATGTAGGATTGACCTATAAGCTTCTACGAATTTCATTATAAAACATCAAAATCCTCCTAACTTTGATACGAATCAACGCAGAATGTTCATCACCTCATAATAACTTATAATGAGAAAAATTCATTGTGCTGAACTTTCCCATATTTCTTGGTAATAGATACATGACAAAAATTAACTTGATAAATAAAATACATTTGGCTTAATTCACTATGACTATTCATAGTTTCATAAATTCATTCATCTGTACCACTTTTATTCAATTGAATATTTTATGAACATTTTATTCGATTTCTATGATCTATTGTATGTATGTCCTACGAATATTTGTGCCTCCTATAGGGTAATTTTTCAAGCGCAGTTTTTTTTAAATCGGATGAAACCCTCAATTTGCATCAAATATTCAAAATTTTTATTGAAATTGATAACTTGGCCTTTGCCATTTACATTTTGAAGATAGCTTCATTTAAATGCTGTCCGCGGCTCCGTATCAAATGGTCCATTCGGAAAGTCCAATTTGACACATGCCCAATTGCTGAGAACAGCAACGAATTGACATTTCACGATAATCATTAACACTGTACGCTACGGCTGCAATATTCTCTTCAGTACGCACTTTACGCATGCGAGACAATGGTTTAATGTAAACAAAGTAAACTTGGTGCGAAATTTGGTGATAACAGCACGAATTGTTGATTCACCAGGCCTAATATGGTCGACAAAACGACACACATTTTTCACAGATCACGAATTTTTACAGTAAAATTCAAGAATTTTGAATCGTTTGTGTGTCTTCCCATGATGAAATGGTAGAAAACTTTTCATTTTAACAAATAACGTTTGGATGCCATTACCAACCAGTTCCGCCAACCTGAAAAACTTAACTCTCAAAAAATCACCCGTTATAAATATTTACCCAATGTTAGTTTCACCATTCGTTATTATTCGAGCCGATACGTTGAAACATGCCGACAAAGGAATTGTCAAATAAAGTGAAGGCTTTAGAATAGACATCATGAATGTAATTGGGGATGTAAAAGTTTTAATATGCAAATTGTGAAAAAAACGCATGAAATAAATTTCTTCTCGATTTTTGTTTTTAATAATTCTCGTCAGAAAATAATTGATCAGTTCGATTAAATCATTCATCCATTTTCAAGGTATTAGGTAAGATTACAAAAAAAATTATGTATTTGAAATAATATTTCAATATAATATTCGAATGAATGAAAAATGTCTTGTAAATTTTTAGATTATGGCAACCTCAGTTGATAAAAGTTTTAAAACTATTTGGTTAGAACATCAAACTGTTGTAATGAATTAGTATTTCTGATACCCTATATAAAATTTCCTCTCGTCTTATGGTAAGGATGGCAAAGTTATCGTAAGTAATCGGTGGGAGTTTCAGCGGTGCGTTTAAAACTTTTCAGTATTAAATTGCAATTTGCCGGCTATTCCCAATCTCGTTTTTCATCCCACAAAGTAATCGACGAAACTCTACACCCGATCGTCATAAAGTTTGAACGTACATAAATCACCATCAGCCACTAACGGCACGCAGTCCAATTTGGCTACCAATTGGATAATTGACCGTCACGTCGAGAAGGATGGTTTGTTAGTGGTTCTTGCAAGAGACGAGCCCGCTAAGGGTCATCGAGACAATGAATCGTTTAAGTTGGTAATGAGTTTGCTAAAGGTTATTCTTCTATACTGAGATGAATTGATGTTAGTTGCATGTTCGGTTTTTTTGTTTGAATAGATGAGGATGAAATGGAAGAATGAATATTAAGATCATTATTATTTTTCTCTGTTTTCCAGATAGTTTGAGAGAGTCTGCCAATTGTGATAACTTCAATTTATTTTTAATTATTCATTATGAAATGTCTTTATTCTGAAATTCGAAAAACCTTATATTCCGTAATTGGAAGCGGGAGATACGCTGAAGGGTGTTAGGGTAGGTACCTATCTACCGTAGCTGTAGGCGAAAGAAAAACTTAAGGGTGTTTTCATACACGATATCGTAGTGGACAATATGTACATAACTTCATATAAATGAACAATACCTTCATTTGGTGGATGAAAACTTCAGAGTGTTTGCATCCACCTGATGAAGGTATTGTACACCAAAACGATTTTGTAGTTGACAATGAGCAACTTAACATTTGAAATTCCAGAAATTGTTTCAGGTGATGATTGAAGAACAAATTTTTCGATATTTCTAGTAATCCTATGTGAATATATTAAATAAAATCACTTGGCTTCGTTTCACGAAATTTATAATAAATACTTGACAATTGTTTACAGGTGTTGCCCCATTTTCAAAAGTTAAACCAGAACAAAAGAGAAACAATTGTCACGTATTTATTATAAATTTTGTTAAGTAAAGCCAAGTGTTTTTATTTAATGTATTGAACAATATTTCACCAAGTAATCAGCGAACATTCAATCAACTTAATTAATTATATGTGAAGTAATATTATTGATATTATAGTTTTCTGACAAACCGGAAAGTGTACCTACTTACATAAAAAAAGTTTTGCGTATTGTGTTTATTAATGATGTTTCTGATGTTTCAATAGTTGAAAATTTTTGTAAGGGTCACTATCTTCGCTATCATTGTAAAATGCCGTTATTTTGCAGAATTTTACACGTATTCCATTGCTGTCATTGAATGTTAACATTTGAGTCTCGGAAATGACGCCATAGAACATTATCCGAATAAAAGAATTTTATATCAAATGAAAATATAATGAATAGTGTCAGTCAATACAATCGACTGCATTGTTTCACTTTATACATATGTCAATTACTTTCTCTGGCCACGGAATGGTCAAATAGAGTTACGTGTATTCAATCAAATTAATACTTTAACAAATTTCACCTCGAAATTTGTGCTACAATTCGATGTTACTTATTCTAATGCAAACAGTGTACCTAATTAGGGCGACTGAAAATAATATAATAGAAACAACGACCGCACCAAGTCAATTTCGAATATGGTTTTTTCTGTCAATTTTTCTTCGATACTTTAAATTAAAATTGTGAATTCAATTGCTCTCTTTTCAGTTAAAATTTCATTGAAGTTTATGGAATATTCCGTGATCTTCTGTTGAAACATTGTTTGGTACTTTGAATGAAAACCACTAGGCTTATTTTTACAAATTTATGTTAATTGCTTGACAATTGCTTCGGGGTGTTACCCCATTGTCTAAAGTTGAATTACAACTTTAACTTGTAAATGGTGTAACACCGCGGATTCATTGTGAAGTACTTGATATAATTTTATGAAAAAATTTGAGTGTTTTTATTCAATAATATATATGATTTGAAGCTTTATTCTGAATATTTCCCTGAAAACTTAGAAGCTTAATAGCCGAACAGTATAGTGACCGTATACGCTTATTGACCCTCGACTAACTGGTGCTATTGGGTTCGATTCTCTCCGTGTTCTTGGGTCATTCGGAATCGGCATTAAACTGTAGGTCCAATTTTCGCACAAGCACAGAAGCCTGATGAAGGGATAAGTAGCATTTAAATGCAATGAAATCAGACAAACAATTTCGCTAAAATAACCATTCATTGTCATTGACGCTGGTTCCATAAATACTCAAATTATTACACGAATACGTACAAGTATTCGAAAACACTATCAAAAAAACAATTTATCAGTAATTTTCCTTCTTATAAATTTGCTTCTTGGTTGAATATATTCGCTATAAAGTTTGCACAATATTGTAGAATAATACCACCTATTTTCATGTCGAATGTGTGAAATACTTGTCATGATTTTGATATTTAATTATAAATTCTTCTTTCAATTTCTTGATCTCATCCATTTTCAGTTTTTTTCATACTCTGAAACATTTTATTCCAAGAACGTTCTCTTCTTCCAAACAAAAAAATTTTACTCGATTAAAATACTAAACATTAAGACAGAAACAATTGGAGTGCATGTGAAATAATTTGAGGGCATATGAAAATAATTCATTGGAGCCCAATTTAAAGGCACAGAAAATTTGGTGAAAATCGAAAAAGCCAAAAGAATCCAAAAAATATATTCGCTTGAGATGAAGTTACCTGGTTCTCATTGATAATTTTGCAGACATTTGCGGCAATACTAACGCTCAAAGGAAAACAAGAACATTGAATGAAAATGATGAGAGATCATCGAAAGGTACTCGACCTTCAAGCAAATATCCTACAATTCATGAAATTCAGTTTAAATAAAAATCTAACACACGCAACTCAAATATCAATTTCTGCAGATTATGAATGTACAGACTGTTTCGAGGGTATATATCGGTGCATTTTCAGAAATGATATAGGAATTTACTTTGTTTCATTTTCCTGCCAATACAAAATTTATGACTTCGATAAAAATATTTTTGACCACCTGTGAAAGTGCATGAAGTTTTCATTAATTCTATCCACAAGTGTTACGAGTTATTCTTTTCCGAATTCTATCACCAGATCGCAAATACTGCAAATATCGCAAATCTCGGTATTTAACGAAAATTTTACGTTATCTAAAGGGTTGTATGCACGTAAATAGGTATGAGTTTCAAGATGTGGATATTCTTACTGAATAACAAAATCGTTTTCTGATTTATTGGCGAAATGTCCATAGCATTCCTCTTTGTAATGAGTAGGACGTATTGTTTTTCGGGCCTCTTCTATACTCAAATGTTTTCCATAAAACTCACGAATCTTAAATAAAAATTCAAATCAGTTGGTAGTTTTTACACAGGGAACTTGCAGTAGTTGGATTTTCAGACCACAAATTCAATTTGCATAATTTAAAACAGATACTCGGGCAGGAATCGCGTATTGAACTTGGAATACAGAGAAGGAAAAACGTATACGGAATAACAATTTGAACACTCATTACGGATGCACTTCATTCCGAATCATGAATTTTTTCTTTGTGGAATTCCTCGAACGGCGAAGGAATAAAAGAAGTTTACATGCTAGGAATGTTGATTTAAGCATGGAAAAATAGAAAGAACGTTGAATGCGGCCAATTTTCAGCATATCAGTTACTCAAAAGAAACTCGTGATGATTCATTCTTGTATTCGGTAATTGAAGGATGCCAAACGAACACTCTTCTATGTCATGCTCCATATTGAACTTCTAGAGACAAATTGTCAAAATGAATTTTCTCAACTTTATCGTAAAGTTAGTTATCTTAATACGAATCCGCAGGATTTCTGAAGGAAATGCCATTTCGTTTTTACAGGTTTTTTTGCTTAACAACAATAACGAAAAGGTTCAGATTAAAACAACGAAAGATATGATCATCAAAATATATTTGATAATTACGATAGTGAAACTAAGATCAGAATAATACTATGAAAAGAAACTTGATCTCAAATTCATTATTTTTGTTAATTATGGTGCAAATATTCTGAAAAATTTTTGTCGAATAAATAGTGGAGAGAATACAGTAGTTTAAGTATATTTTTTCGACTCCGTATAACTGGAAATGTATTGAATTGAATTAAAGAACAATTTTTTACTAAAGGTATAGTACCAACTCAAAATAATGAGAACTATTGCGTCTTGCATTTTAATAAACAGATTATTTTTGCTGTTACTGATATTTTTCTTCTTCAAACGAAAATGTCGGTTTTCAATTCCATAAATAAATTAAGTTTTCAAGTACAACATTCTCGATTGCGAAGAAACGCTGTTTTCAAAGAAATATAATCAAAGAGTAATTAAATAACGCTTCTGAAGAGAATAACAAGAACAAATTTTCGCGAATAGAATGCCCTTTCATTCAGATAGAAATTTTTATAATCTTCAGCTGAAATAATATATTTTTCTGACCATAAAATCTCCTTTGTTGTGAATACTGTGAATGTTCTGTAACAAATATCAGATGAAACTCATCAGATTCCACAGGAAATACTAATCAATAAAAAGTATTCATTGCAAATATTCATTGCACTTCATTCATTATAAGAAGGGTTTACATCAGTTGCCTTAAGGACTATTTATTCTAAAGCACAATTTGCACTGCACAGTCCAGCAAGAAGCCAAGTATTATCCGATAATCTCCAGACACGCTGAAGAACTTTAGCAACTAAGTATTGGATTGACATATTGGATGAAGAATCAGTTACAAAATTTTTTCTCGCGTTTACAGTTACCTGATCTTCAATACTAAAGCTACTGTTACTTCTATACCCTTTTGCACTTGTCATGAAAATTTTTACTGTTGAACCTTAGTTAAAATAGAAGAAAATTCCTTGAGAAGGTATAAATGAAATCTGAGATTTCAGATAGCTTTAAAACAGGACAAATTAGTCTATGTCTCCTCTTTGTTTCAGGAAAGAGATGAAAAGCTTAGCAGAAAACATTGAACGTCCTTGAACAATCCATCAAACTGACATGAATGGAGTGTGTATTCATGATATCAATCTTGCATCAGTTTATCACAAATATTATGAATCGACGTTTCAGACAACGAAATATCTGATGAAATATTGAATGAAAAACAAATTAAACCCGCAATTTTTCAAAAAAAAAGCAAACGAGGTTATAAAAATTTTTGATATTTTCAACATTCAAATTTTGTTTGATCGAATGAATGAAATGAATGAATGAAAAGACGTTTCATGAAGTTCTTTGTTAACATAACAATTCATTACGAATACTTTGTATTTGTATTTGTAATGAATTGTAATGTTAACATTTAACAAATACTAGGTGGGAGGTTATAAGGTCTCGTGACCTTCTTCAAGCCTGTGCTATTCAATAAAAAACCAGTGGTCAGAAATTGATTGAATGAAAGTTTGCGGTTTCAACTCAATTTTGAATTCTCTTATTTTTTTCTGGAATTATTAAATGGAGGATATTTTTCATCCACTCGCATCATTTTATATCATCACAGTACAGAGTTGACAATATTACAAAGTTGTTAATACCTATGCCAATAAATTGATAATCTTCCAAATATCGGGATTTCTACTAGTAGAAATGAAAGAGCAAACAAGAAGCAAAAAACAGTGGCATCTAATAAAAGATGCACAAAAACACATACTGAAATACTGAACTGAAAATTTTTAAATGTTTGAGGCCTCTACTTCTTGTGAATTCATTTCGAATAAAGTGATGAGGAGAAGACTGTTAAAAGATATGAAGACATATCAATGGTAAAACTCCCATAACAATCTATCCAAAAAAAATGCATACATAAATGTATAAAACAGTGATATATCTACCACTTCATTTGTAACGCAATTTCATTAGTTGATATATATATATATATATATATATATATATATATATATATATATATATATATATATATATATATATATATATATATATATATATATATATATATATATATATATATATATATATATATATATATATATATATATAATGACAAAAAGACAATTCTTGGTATAGCCCGCAACTCAATTGGAAGCAGCCGTTGACACGTGTTTCGAAGTTATTGGCTCTCCTCAGAACGGCGTAGCAAAGTTCAAGTTGTGCGAACCTGGAGATGGAATCAACAATAGAAGAACACTATTGTTTTCATTGTGAACGAGAGGAATAATTCAATTATCTCGAACTTAAATCAAGTGATTTGAAGTGACATAAACATACATCAAGTGCATCATTTTTTTCGAGTTGATAAGAAACTAACGCCCATCTGAAGTAATTCCCAGATTATTTTGCCTTTTGCCATATTTATGGAGTTTCAAATTTGAATGAACCAAAAGATATATAGATATATATATATATATATATATATATATATATATATATATATATATATATATATATATATATATATATTATATATATATATATATATATATATATATATATATATATATATATATATATAATATATTATTATTTTCAAAAACTTCATTCTTGTTGACGTTTCGTTGTTATATTACAACTCTGTCAAAACTCAATAATATAATAACGAAACGTCAACAAAAATAAAGTTTTTCATATCAAAAAAAGCCTGTTATTGCTTAAAACTTTCGAAATAAAATATCTTAAACAGGCAATAAATCAATTTCAAGATATATATATATATATATATATATATATATATATATATATATATATATATATATATATATATATATATATATATATATATATATATATATATATATATATATATATATATATATATATATATATATATATATATATATATATATATATATATATATTCATATATATATTTTTATGTATATGACTGAGATTGAATTCTCGCTTAACTATTGGTGAAACATAATTGAATATTAAATTAAATTATGCTCTTGGCTTAATGTTTCACGATTTATTTAACAATATGAAATAATCAACATGTTTCGAGCGTTAGCTCATTTTCAAGACTCTTGTCAAGAGTCTTTTGTCAAAACTCTTTTCAAGAGTCTTGAAAATGAGCTAACGCTCGAAACATGTTGACTATTTCATACTGTTGAATAAATCGTGAAACGTTGAGTCAGGAGTTTAATTTAATATATATATATATATATATATATACAAAATTCAACAATTCAAATTCTTGACGAGATATCAATCGTGTACGTTTTGAAAAAAGTACCTAAATCGAATATTTGTTCAATCTGAAAAAATTTGTTCTGTTTAATACCTTCAGAAAAAACCATTGACCAATTCCTATTCATTTCATTTTTTCAAAAATCGGCAAAAATATATTGACAACAAATTTAGTGGTAGACCGTCACAATGAAAAAATTAATGGATATCCCATGAATCATCGGAAAATTGATTATTCCGGATAGCTATAAAATAAACTGACAATTGAATAATATGTTTTGATTGTCTAAGTTAAATGTTAACAGGTGTCATATTAAGAAGTATTTCACGGAATAAACAATTCAATGCTATGTTTATTGACCCAAACCAGTGGCAGTTTTTAGGATTCCATTTGAAATATTGGGAATTATTTTAAAATCAAAATTTATGAAGAAATTTATATATATTCGCATGCACAGATAGTTTCGGCTTTGTGGAATTGGGAGTCGTGAGAGTATGTAGCTTTTTATAATGAAAGTGTTAACATCAAGAGGTTTATTTCTGTTGTTTTTCGAATTTCTGGAACTAGATTTTTGTATAGAGCTGACTCTCGATTCAATAAACAGCCTTCAAAATACAAGTATATACCGAATATAAAAACGAAACTGAAATGTCAACAGTATAGTTATTATTTTCTTATATTCGGTAGACCTGTAACCACATGACAGTTCAAATTATTTGATAAATTATTTATGCTCCAAGGAAATGTGAGCAAATCGAATAAATCTTATTTAAGCAACAAATCTTATTAAAATCGAAGTTGGATCCAAGTAATGCCTACTCGGAAGTCACATGGTTTATTTATTCTTGTGTCAACCTGTTCTCATACGATGCTCTTGTCATTTTGATTGTCATGTTATTGAAATCGGGGAGACGTCAAATTTATTTGTAGTGCATATAAAAATGCATTAATTACATGGAAAAATGATCCAGAATGCATTTCAAAAAAATGTACAGCAAGATAAATACGTGGAAAATTGAATGAATTCTCAATAGATATATTGAATAATAAACATTATTCGTTCATCTCAAGTCGAGAGGATCAGAAATGATTATGTTTACTCGCAATTTTTTCATAATTGCTACGAAAATTCACCTGTTTTTCTTCTCATTTTTCTAACAAGCTTAGTAACGGTAACAAGCAGAATTTCACATGAAAATTTGCACTCACCATCGGCGATAAATCAAATCACTGACCATTCACGAAAACGTCAATTTCGTATTTTTTGAAAAAATTTGGCACTACTGAAACAAATCACGTGAAACGCACAGTCACAAATGGTCGAATCAAGAGACAATCAACACAGTTCTCATCAATTTCGCAACGTTTCGTTCTAAAATCCGTCAAACAGCTTCTGGTTTGTTTATTATGTACGTATAGGAAGATTCTATCGGTGTACCACCCGCGCGTTGAGCTCGATACTCACTGACGGACCGAGTTAAAACGCTGAAAATGCAACTTCTGACGACGGGTCGATGTGCGACGCCGAATCCTGCGCTCGTAGCGACGCCTCTAGCGGACGTCGAGGAAAGCGCGGACGTCGTCACCGCTCGCGGAAGAGAAGCGGAGCGAAGACGGCTACTTCGTGCGATATGGCGCGAAGTTGACGAGAAGAAGCGGCGAAAATACGGAGTAAAACTGTCAACGTCGTGTTCCGGATAGGTTTTTTAGCCACTCAACTACACGAACTTCGTTTAATTATTTGTCGATTATTGGAAGATAAATATTCGAGGGAAGCAGATGAAACGCCGAGAAAACCAGTGAAGAAAAAGGGTTCAACAAATTAAATTTCGAATATTATTTGTGCACTTCCCGGATACTACCTGATAATTTATGATAATTTATTCCATGTAGAGGATGCACTCAATTTAATCATTGATCAATTACTACATGTCCAATAATATTCGAAAAGTGGTAAAGCAGATAATCGATTCAAAGAATTTAATAGGAGATAAGGAGGATTAAAAATATTTCAAAAATATTGAATTATATTCAACAGTTAAACTTTCGATTATTTATTTCAGAACTCCGACGTTACTTCGTGATAATTTTTGATGATTTAATTAATCAAAAATATTCACTCAAGTAGACTAACTTCAATAAATTTGTTGTTGTTATTGGAACTTTGAAATTCGAGAAATAGGAAAGCATATGAAAAATTCGGAAAACAAATAGAGAGCAGAGAATCAACACTTAAAATCTCGACTATTACGTATGCATTTACGAGCTATCAAGTAACTACGTGATAATTTGAATAGTGTTGGTGTTTACTTGATATGAAACCATTGTAATTGAATATAAGTTGAAATTTCAACACTTGAACTTTCGATTTACATTTTTATCATTAATTATATTATAGAAGTGTAAATCAAAAGTTCAAGTGTTTGAATTTTAGCTTATATACAATACGTAATAATTTATGATAATTTTTTACGTGCAGAATATGAAATACAGTACACGAACTTCGTTTGATTACAGTCGATTGTTCAAAATCGTTTGAAAAACCTAAAATGAAAAAGATTCGAAAGTTGAAATTTCGAATACTAGTTGATACATTCTGACATTACATCTTTATGTTTTATCATGATTTATTAAGTGAAAAATACACACTCAGATACACTTACTGCAATCAATCATTTGTTTATTATTGGATCTTTAATATTCGAGAAGGATGGAAGCAGATGAACCATCCGAAAAAAATTGCGAGAAGAGGATGAACATCTTGAATTTCAAATATCAATTGAGGAGCTCTGAAGTTACTACGTGATAATTTATGATAATTTCTTGCGTGCAGAATATGAACTACAGTACACGAACTTCGTTTGATAATCATTCTATTGGTCAAAATATTTTGAAAAAACTAAAATGAAAAAGATTCGAAAGTTGAAATTTCGAATACTAGTTGATAGATTCTGACATTACATCGTTATGATTTATCATGATTTATTAAGTGCAAAATACGCACTCTAATACACACACTGCAATCAACTATTTGTTTATTATTGGATCTTAATTGGATTTAATATTCGAGAATTATGGAAGCAGATGAACCATCCGAAAAAAATTGCGAGAAGAGAATGAACATCTAGAATTTTAAATATCAATTTAGGAGCTCTGAAGTTACTACGTGATAATTTATGATAATTTCTTTCGTGCAGAATATGAAATACAGTACCCAAACTTAGTTTGATTATCAGTCGATTAGTCAAAATCATTTGAAAAAACTAAAATGAAAAAAATTCGAAAGTTGAAATTTCGAATACTAGTGGATATATTCTGACATTTTATCGTTATGATTCATCATGATTTATTAAGTGCAAAATACGCCCACAAAAACACTTACTGCAATCAACTATTTGTTTATTATTGGATCTTTAATATTCGAGAATTATGGAAGCATATGAACCATCCGAAAAAATTGCGAGAAGAGAATGAACATCTAGAATTTTAAATATCAATTTAGGAGCTCTGAAGTTACTACGTGATAATTTATGATAATTTCTTGCGTGCAGAATATGAAGTACAGTACACGAACTTCGTTTGATAATCAGTCGATTGGTCAAAATCGTTTGAAAAAACTAAAATGAAAAAGATTCGAAAGTTGAAATTTCGATTACTAGTTGATAGATTCTGACATTATATCGTTATGATTTATCATGATTTAATTATTGCAAAATACGCACTCAAATACACTTACTGCAATCAATTATTTGTTTATTATTGGATCCTTAATATTCGGGAAGTAGGGAAGCAGATAGAATTTCTTCCGTACAAAAAATTAAATCCACTACACGATTTTCGTTTGATAAGATATACTCAACCGACCGTTAATTATATAGGTCAGTTAGTGAAAATCGATTGAAAATACTAATATGAAAAAAGAATCAAATGTTGAAATTTGGAATATTATTCGATGGATTTTGAAGTCAACACGTGATAACTCATCATGATTTTATTCAATCCGAAATATGTGAACTGGACGAACGTTGCTTGATTATCGGTCTATTATTTGGAGTTCGATAGTATTTCCAAATTTGAGAAACAGATAAATCGATTAAAGAAGTCAAAATGGAGAATGTTTCGACAATTTGAATTTCAGATATTAATCAATGGATTCTTAGTCAACTGATTGATAACTTGTCATGATTCATTCAATGCCAAATATGCAATCAACTTAACAAACTCCGTACAATTATTGGCCGTTGTTCGATTATATGACTTGTTCCAAGTTGGAAAACAAGAAACTATCGGAAAACTAAAATGAAAAGTGATCCAACGTTCGAAATTTCCAATATTAATTGAAGTATTTCACGTTACTACGTAATAATTTATCATGATTAATTCCATGCAAAATATCTATTCAACTACACGAATTTCGCTTAATTATTGTCGGATATTATTGGGAGTTCAATAATATTCGAGAAGTTGGACCACAAATTATTATGGAAAAAACTGAAATAGAAAAAAAACAACAGCTGAAACTTCTACAGATATTGATAAATTTTGACGTTAACACGTTATAATTATTTATTATTAATTTTTCGAAAAATATGCACTCAACTGCATATACTATGTTCAATTATCGCTTCTTGAGGTTTCTTCTGAGGAAATATTCGAGAAATTGAAAAGCAAAAAATCAATCGTAAATCAAAAATAGAAAGAACATTCAACTTATATAATGTCAAATATTATTTGGTGCATAATGACGTTATTACGTGTGTATTCATCATATTTAATATGATCCAAAATGAGCCACCCCAAAATTCAGTGTGAATCCAGAGTACATGGTCATAAGGAAGAGATGGCCCATCGAAATATTTTGAGGATCTTTTTGCGGTGGGTCGCTGGTTAGCGTTTAGTTTGCTGCACGTCCTGCGTAGAAGTTAAGGAATAACAAGAAATTTGGCAAAAAAGGGAGTGAGTATGTAAAGTCTTGATTCTTGTTTCATCTACAGTGAATATTTCGGAAAAGATTATTGTTTTACTAGTCGTGGTCTTAATTTCTTGAGATGATTATTTGTTGCAATGAATACAAGACACAATTAGTCCTTACCTCGAAATTATTTCATTGGTCAACTAGACCGATTCTTGATGAAAATCTACATACATAATTTGAATAAAAGTAAGTATTTTTTTGAAATTCACTATAATTCCGTTGAACATTACTATATCCAGTTTATCATCTACATCTGATGAGCCTCTGTGTTGGTGAAAAAATATTGTTATGTTCGACTAAATTATGAAGAAAATCAAAAAAATACTCAGTTTCATTTGAATTTCGAATATATTTATTTCAGGTATTGGCTTCTTTTTGTTTTCGCAGCAGCCACTGTCAGGAAGAAGCAGAGGGGTCATAACGTTCTGGAATAAAAATTATGTTTTATTCAAATAATTGATTTTGGTATTTATCGTTAACTCTTTATGAATACATGAGGTAGAAGGTGGATGTGTGGGGAAACTGGACAGAAGTGCCACTAGAAGCAGCTATTGTCGATGTGAAAGTTGGATTTGTTGCAGCTGCATCCAGTCTTGAATACCAAATATCTGAAAAAACGTCGAAAAGATGATTGAAGAATAATGACGACAAGAAATAATGGTCACGTATCTGGGAATTACTTTAAATAGGCGAGACTTCTCAATCTTCCGAAGAAAAACGCGAGGTACGAAACTTTTCTCGTCGGGAATTCAAATATCTATATCCAGAAACAAATAATTTTACAATTTTTACACGATTTGCTGAAGTGGCACAACTGAATTTCTCAAAATCTCATATATTTTATGGAACAACCAACTGATTCGATTATTTTCCTTCATTTAATGTTCTCAATCATACTTAGTTCTCAGAATATTTTGAAATGGTATTTCAGAAAATTCTGATTATCAGAATTCTAGTTTTCAAAATATGAATATTAAAATCAAGACATTGGCGAAAAGAGAAGAATATGACCACAGGCGCTTACTGAATACTGAATATGACAAAATAGCAAGACTGAGAAACTCATATTTCTGCATCGAAAAGAACGAGAAGCCGTATGACAGAAACTCTTGTACCTACACTCAATTTTCACCTCGATTTGCTGGAAATGGTCATGTGACCGGTTTTTCAATAGTATTTATAATCATAATTTTATGATAATCATAACAATAACATTGTTTAATATAAATGTTATTTTCCATTATATATACATACATTACGTATGAAATCCTCATCCTGAATTGCAAGTGTACTTCTCCAAAAAATGATAATTCCCAGTAGGTACGAAAATAGCTCTTCAGAAAAGGCAAGTTTTAATATAATAACGAAATCACTGGAAATGTCCGTTTATTTCATTTATGTTTTGGCCATACAAATTTGTAATCATATTAAATGACCTATCACACACATGTCAATTGAAAAGTCCCCGGCCTAGCATAGTGAAACACATTTTTATGGCAAAATTAGTTTTTTTATTCAATATAATTCCCTTCACGGGTGATTCACTAATTTTAGCGACCCTATAAATTTTTGATACCATTTTTGTAGTATGATTTATCTTTTGCTTCAAAATAGGCCTCAGTTTCGGCGATCACCTCTTCATTGGAAGAGAAAATTTCTTTCCAGGGAGCATTCTTTTGAGATCTGAGAACAGGAAATAGTCGATGGGAGCCAAATCTGGAGAATACGGTGGATGAGGAAGCAATTTCGAGCCCAATTCATGGATTTGTTCCATCGTTTTCACTGACTGATAGGCCTTGTCTTCGTGGAGCAGCACTTTCTTATTCTTCAAATGCGGCCATTTTTCGAGGATTTCGTCTTTCAAGCCGTCGAAAACGATATGTTTAGCGTTAATGATTAACTCTTGATGAAAAAATATTGTCGTGTATTAGTAAAGGTGTATTGAGTAGGTTTCAAACAATTCACAGGAGAAAATTGCTTACGTCAGGTGTACCTGAATTCCTGATGAAAATCCAATGACCGTTGTATACTTTTATTCACAACAGGTAGATATTTTCGCATTTATCTATTTCATTAACACCGATTTTCATCGAATTAAAAAAATTAAGTGCATCAATATTGTGTTGATATTGAAGATCGTCCTTTCGAAACAACAACCTCTTGAAAAAAAGCATTGAATCATAGTATTAAGACAGTCTTACAAAAGTAATCTATCAAATTTCCATTTCAGTTCAATCCTACTTCATTCAGTAACTTTCTTTCGTTGATGCTACAATGTATCAAATTGTTCAAACAATTTCCCTAAAAGAAAAAGAATTCGCAATTCTGCAGCCGCATGACGAAGAGTAACAGAATACCTCCAACCTGACCATATTTCATTTTGGGAAAGAAAAGCGGAAAACGGAGGACTTAGCAGTGTATCGTTAATGAGACAGAGCAGACGCAGGTAAGCTGAAGGAAAATTACATCCAAAGTTCGGGAGCAAATTAGGAAAAAGTGAAGTATTAATCGTTAAAATGTAACTGAATATTACTGAATTTATAATAGACCAGGTTTTTTTCTTGGTGAATCTAATACTACATGAGATTGATGTGACTCATTTTGAGCGTCGAATAACCCAGTAACCCACTAACAGAGAAACTTTTATTTATGGGGTGTTTATAACTTCCGGAAATGTATATAGCGACTTTGATTCATCTGAAATTATCAATTGTAACAGAATTTTCTGTGAAATTACTCTCTACAACTTTTTCAATTTTGAAAAATGTTGAAGTGTTAATTTTGATTACTTTTTTTAGTTAAATTTTTGTGAACTTTTGTGAGACATAAGCAACTAAATGACCTGTTCGAAATTATTAATTCAAAACATTCATGAACAAATTCTCTGGTAGTTTATTTGGGTGCTATGTGGACTCAATTTTGATAAGAAACTCAAAAGTTCTAGAAATGATTGAATTAAATCAATTTTTTCCATCGGGTTTCCTGAGTGAAAGAGTGCTAGCTTCAAGTATGCGATTCGTTATATTCGACATTAAAAAATGTAACAATTTTTCTTTTATTTTTCTTCTTCATTGAAATTCACAGACTTATTGGGAATATTTATTTATTATTCCGTTTCAAAGATACTGAAAATAAAAGCTCGTTCCTATACAGAATAAATCAGCAAAAATTTATTGGAAGCTGAAAAATTAGAACCTTGAATTGAAATTGCAATTTTGTTGGATTGAGAAAAATATTTTTATTTTTTAATCTGAATATCTCTGGCGACAAGAAAAATTTTATAGTGGGTGAATTTATATATAAATAAATGAAAAACTGGAAAATTGGCTTAAAATTTGAAACCTTGAATTGCAATTGCAAACTTCTTGGAAAATTGAGAAAGATATTTTAATTTTTTAAACTGAATATCTCTGGCAACAAGAAAACTTTATAGTTGGTGAATTTATATATAAATAATATATATATATATATATATATATATATATATATATATATATATATATATATATATATATATATATATATATATATATATATATATATATATATATAAACACAAATTGAATATTCTAAATCTATCCTTCTCAAATATAAGAGCAAAATTCGCAATTTTCTTCCATAGAAGTGAAGACGCCTTGAAAACCATTTGTATCATTTATTTTATAATAAATTTTCGGAATTTTCGGAATGATAGAGAATAATAGAATGAATTTAGAAGTGCTTTTTATAATGTTTTCATCTGATGATTGGACAAATATATTCAACTTTATCCTCGCTTTTTCATTTATTCGATATTCAATTGGATCTGCTCAGGTACTTAACTTGAGGGTATCATTCTCTGTTCAACCCACACCATAGGTCTGGATAAATCCGCTTTTCCAGATCTGAGAATATAAGGAGCTCCCTTACTCCAAGCCCGAACTAGAACTCTCTAAGCCAAGGCTATACTGATTAATGTTCACCGTTTTGCGTCGCCTGCTAGATTTGAGCTCATCAAGCCAAGGCTATTCATTACTGTCTAGCTGGCTGCTGCAGACTGAAACGCAGCGACACCCCAGTTGACGGGTGGGCGAACTTCAGGGGCGGGGGCAGCAACCCTCTCGGATACTCGAGACACGTAAACCTGTTTAGAGGTTACGCGTGATAATCTCTTATGTAATTAAATTAAATATCATCTGCGGCATTATAATTCGCGAGAGGGTGGAGGCTATGGAGCACGTTTTAATCTTATCTTTCAGTCATCCCTTGATTGTGACATCTAGTCTAGATAAGAACATCTGAATAATCGAGAGATTTTTTCATGAAAATCTGCAAAAATTCCTTGTCATAACATTCGAAATATCTCAATGTGATTGTTCAATTAATGTCGAAAAACTTCAAGTCCATCACGTTACTTCATATAATTTTGGAACACTTGCTCGACATTTGCTTTAGAAATATGAGAGCATTGATCTTCAAAAGAAAGGATCTGATTGATGAACTATCTCACTATTATGTGTATAATTATTACTATATGTAACGTTATGAGAAGTTATGTGAAGCCTGTCTTCTTATATGATGTTCTGAAAATTTCGGTAATAGAGAAAATCTCCCGAAACATGATGATGAAAACAATCTCATCCTAATATTGCAACAAATAAATTTGAAAAATAACTAATTGATACTTGATAACTCAGTGAGCAAAGATATTCTAGTGTAGAACAAAATAATTGTTAAAGCATGATAAATATAACCTAATTACTTAACAAGCCAAATGGAGTATTTCACTAGGTCAGGCCTTAATTGCAAGAATTCATCATGTTTTATCATCAGAGTGCACTTGAAAACAAGAAGGCTTTGTAGGGAAATACAAATCCATAAGGTTCAGGATTTGTATTGAAAACAGTTGAGAGAAGAGCTATTTACTGGATTTGAATCTTGTCTGTTCCTAAGACTGAGGAAATTTCTGCTGAAAAATTGAGAATGTGATTAAAACGTTGTAATAGGTAGTTGAAGCTCGATACTATGTAGATCTGTAAAAACAACACTCATCAAAAAGTTCTATTCGTTAATCATCAGTCAAACTTTGATTGTTCGAAAGAGATCACGTGATTTTAATTGATTTAATTTCACGTGTTTTGATCAGGTAATTTTGAGGTGCAAGGTTTTTAAACAATTAACGATTTGGTTTTCCTACTAAGCTGAGCTTTTCTCACTTTTGCCACATACATTCAATCATATTTCATCAAGCAAATATATTGCCATAATTCACACACTGCAAGTATAGAAGAAGAATTCGAAGATAGATAGCCCAAATCGAGCGTGTTGAATAACATTGGAATGAAGATTTGTCACCAGGCATGAATTCTAGAAGAACCCATCTTCATTACTGAATTGAAATTGCACAAAAGATCTCAAGAATTTTCTCACAATTAAAACTTTTTTATCGTATGATTGGAAACTATTGGTTAATTAATACCATAAAATTCCTGAATACCTACACTCGATATTTGTTTCAGGCTACTCACCCATTTCCAAGAGTTTAGTACAACTGATTTGTATGTGATGTATCAAAATTTTGATATGCATTTAGTTATTTCATTTCAACTCAATCTCAACTGAAGTAACTGTCACTACGTCAGTACCGTCGTTTACCAAAGTATAATACTAAAAAACATAAAAGTACTTTTCATTGACAATAATCTTTATTTGGCAATTGTAATACACATATTCATATATAATTATAAGATGATTAGATTTACATTGAAAATGTCTAACTTCCTCTTCTATATAATAATTTTTTACACATTTTCCTGAAATATTTCAATTTCTCACCATTTTGTTTCGGTTTGTACAGTAATATACATTATTACACCTCCTTAAAAAAAACTTTACAGAGTTTCTGCTCTGTTTCATGAAACCACGTGAAAATATCCAGATTTTTTCAGTATGATTAAGCACTGCATTAACATATGTATTTGATATTTCAGGTAAGTATTACAGAAACAGCTTCAACATAAGTTTGAATATGAACTATAGTGTTTTGTATATAATTTCATTTGTACCTGAGGAAAGGTTAACACTCAACATTTTCACGATCGGTTGTTATTTTTTCATCTATTTAATTATTGAAAAAAATCTACTAGATATTGAAAAAGTCTCACCCATTTAATAAAGAATTTGTCAAGTTTTAAAAAAGAAATAACATATGCCAGTATTTTGTATAGATGTAATACTGAAAATACTGATATTATTTTACATCCGAAAATATAGGACTTTTTGAGTATAAAAATAGAATATATCATGAAGAAAATTTAAAGGAAATCAAAATGATAGCAATACATTAAACAATGTGTCTTGTAAAGTCGTAGGTTGAAAGAGTAAATCATATACAATGAAAAAGAAGAATAAAAATCAATTTATCAATCAAAGTTCGACTCTTCAAAATAAGTTTTTATAAATTTTTGTGTAGCTTTTATCTTTTACTGAACTATTATTATTAACGTTATTATTATCATTAGTGGACAAAAACTCAACAACTTGGAATGAGATCACTTTGATATTTTGTAGTTTGCTAAGTGTAAAACTAAGTGAAGCAACTAACACTCCAGTACCGTCGCCAGCTATATATAATGCAGAAAAAACGGAATACTTATTTGAATAATTGCAAAAACAGAAAGGGAAAAAAGAACTCAGAAAATGCATTACAAAAACTCCAAATTCTTTTCAAGTAATCGCATTTTTTGTGATCTCTAATGATAGAAACTAATGAAGTAGCTATCAGTACTGTCAGTATCGACAGTATCTATCTGTACTGTCGTCCGACATGTATGGAAAACACATATTTGCATAACACAGCAGATAAACGAGTACAGCTAATTCGAAGATGGCGCCTGCTTTGAAAAAGTCCAATACACCCCCGAAGTCAAAGAGGATCAATCCACCGTCATTTGCAAATGAAAGTTGAAGAAAATATTTAAGAAAAGATTTCAAAACCTCAACTCTTTTTGAGTCCGATTTCAGTGAACTTTTGTGGTTTCAAAGACTTAAACTAAGCGAAGTAAGTGTAACTCTCTCAGTGCCGTCGTCCGCCATGTATATTGTAAAAGAAAAAAGACATATTTGAATAATTAAAAAGTACACAGCAGTTAAATGAGTCCGGATAATTTGAAGATGGCACTTGCTTTGAAAAAATTAGATATACCTCGATCAATCCATTATTTGCAAATGAAAATTGCAGAAAAGATCCCAGAAACCATTTCACAAAAACCTCAAGTCTTTTTTCGTCCGATTTCAGTGAACTTTTGTGGTTTGCAAAGACTAAAACTGAGCGAAGTGAGTGTCACTCTATCAGTGCCGTCGTCCGCCATGTATAATGCAAAAGAACAAAACACTTATTTAAATAATTAAAAAGTACACAGCAGGTAAACGAGCCCGGCTGATTTGCAGATGGTGCCTGCTGCCTGTAAGATAACTCCAAACTTTCCGAGTTTGTATGTAAATGAAATTATCCCTTTCTAGCCCGCTGGCTTGCCGGCCAAATGCCTGCTCTGAAATTTCCCTCGACTCGAAAAACAATCACAACTTCCTTGAAAATTGCCGCGGCTCTAAACTTTTAATTATTTCGTTGCTTCGGATATTTTCAGTTGACTGATTAAGAGACATCGTAAACTAGATTTTAGATTTCGGTAAGGTCTTAAAGAGTCAACAGTCGAATGAGACAAACAGTGAGCGTTGATTGAAACTTGAAGTTCTATGTACTCGGGTTCAACCGAATTGTGACAATGCTAGGAATTAAATGTTTTTGAGAAAAACATTAAGGAAAATACAATTGCTGGCAGGGGTTCTCACATATGGGAAAGACGAACGATCAAAACGTTTCATTCTGTATTTGACACCGTAGTTACACCGCCTTTTATAAAACTTTGAATATATTCTCTCACTGGATTTGGTACCACGACTCACTAAACTTACCATTTTTCCAATCATATATATATATATATCATCATCATCTTGATCAACCTCTGTCCGTCCACTGCAGAGCAAAGGCCTCCGCCTGTCTTTGCCAAGATTCCGAATCGGCAGTCTCTCTCTTCCAGGCAACACCCAACCAATCCACAAGCTCCTCATCCCATCGATCGTTATTGCGCTTTCTTGGTCTTACTTTCTCTCTGAACTCTCAATCACCAACAAGAGCTGACCAACGCTCATCTCTTGTTCGGGCTAGATGGCCTGCCCATTTCCACTTTGACCGTTTTAGACACTCCTCGACATCCTTCACCTTTGTTTGACCTATTATCCAGCTGCAGCGTATTCTATCTCGCATGGTTAGGCTCATCTTTCTTTCTATGTAACTTTTTACTCTGATGGGTTGTTCGAAGCTTTTAAATGTGAGCAGATTTCAGGGTCCAAGTTTCGCTAGCGTAGGTCATCGCTAGTAATGCGCATTGGTCAAACATCTTGTTTTTTAAAGATAGTGGCATATCTGATTTGAATATACGATTTAGTCGGCCAACTGTGCCACTGTACCCCAAGCTGTTATGGTTCTTTGCAAGATCTCCAGTGTAATATCCCCGTCTCCCGTGACAATCTTTCCCCGATATGTCTAAGACGCTGCTTTTTCTAATGGGGATCCGACCACCTCTATTTGCTCTGTGGTGCAGAAAGGGTTTAACATCATGTTTGTTTTTGCGGTGTTCATTTCCAGACCTATTTCCTTGCTGGCGATGTTCAGTACATTGATGTGCTCTTGAATGAAGGTAGCATCGTGGGAGATCAGGACTATATCGTCAGCGAACCTCAAGTGGCTAAGGTAGCTGTCATTTATCTTGATTCTTTTCTCGCTCCAGTCCAGCTTCTGGAACATACACACCAAGGTAGCTGAAAATAGTTTTGGAGAAAATGGGTTTCACTGTCTGACGCCTCTAATTATGGAAGTTGATGAAAGTGCTGGACAGCTGTTTCTTTCTGCAAGGAACTTGTCGGTCGTTCCGCGTCCATCGAAGTGAGGCAACGATTTCAATCCCCAAGCATCTTCTTATGACTCCAAATGTAATACCGTCAAGTAATGAATACCTCACAATTCTATCTTAGAAATCAATAGAAAATATATATATATATATATATATATATATATATATATATATATATAAGCGCTACAAGGTGAGATCCTTTGTATACAAATTCTGTACAAGTCGAGATCCGTTTGGTAAGGTGAGATCCGATTTCGGATCTCACCTTGTTTAACGTGTATATCGTCGTGGGTGTGGATAATTTGGCCGAATTAGCCGATTTCATTTTCGGTCGGATCTCGTCTTTCAGCCAAATATCACATTATATACAACTTTAGTTCACCAACCTTCTTATAGGGGGCCGATCTGCCATTGTATAAAAGTTTGTTAAATAACGCAAAGTAGAGATCCAAAGGTTTGGCAACATGCACGTCTTGGACTTCTTGTCGTTATCTGTAATATGAAACTATCGCGTTGTACTGTATCTCGGCGTTACGTTTGAATTCGGTGTTTAGGTATGAAAACAAATGGATTTTGATGGTTTATCGAAAGTAATATATTATAATGTAAATATTATCGATTCATGAAGAGGAATATCTACTCGTTAGAGTTTCAGAACTCATTCATTTAGAATACATTTGTTTGGACAGAATTGAAGTTCATTTTTATTTGAATTACTTTTGGATTTAATTTTTTTCTATGACTCCGTAAAATATGAACGAGGGGTCATTGGATTCGGAGGAGTATGTATATTATTACTGTCATTAGATTATTTTAGAAAAGAATCAAAAGGAAATAAAAATTTATCTCGAAACAACTCATTTCACGAAACTGTTGGAACGAAATTCATTATTTTTCTATTGAGATGAGAATAAGTTAGTGATAGTTAATACAACTAGTTAATACAAATATATTCAATAAAAAATATTACGTCAACTTCTATAAGATAATAAAAATCTGGTAAGTAATTAGTGTAAATAATCTACTAATAGAATAAAATAATATTACATACTCTTCCGAATCCATGGTCCCCTCGTCATAGATGAATGAACAAATAATTAATGGTGTAGTGACTCTAAAACGCTTTCGGCTCTTTGGTGCTGGTGGGTTCTATTCCCATCATGATCTTGGGCCGTTTTGAAACGGCGCGGCGTTAAACTGCAGGTGCAACTTTCGCACAAGCACAGAGTGCCTCTGTGTATAATAATAACTAACATTCTTCAAAATTAAGTGAAATTGTTTTCATTGGTTTTGCATAAGTTTCCTAACTATTTTTCTTACATGAGCATGAGTATTACTAGTGCGAAAATGTTAAATGAAACATCTACGCTTTTTTTCTAAGGTTTCCGAAAAAACTCTTGTTGGAAAAATTCTTCCGATCACTTCGTTATGAATGATTTTCTTGGGTTGAATTCTAGATTGAATTTTTGATATTCAACCTGAGTAAATTATTCATGACAAGTGATAAATAACAATTTTCACATATCCTAAATCTCTTTTGAAAACCTTCAATCATAGATACAGAAAAGGGAAAAATTTCAATTTCCTTCATGTTCAAGTAGGAGGAAACTGTTAATCTACTGATGCAGAAACGATAGAAAAATCGCGATAAAAATTTTTGACTTCGGAATATTGTCCGCTCATCTTTTCATAAGATGCCTGAATATTTTCAAGTTTAATTTTTCTAAGTTGAAGTAGTTTAACTACTTGATATTCAATTATAGCAGGTGCAGAGATAGCCAACCTTGCGCAATCCATAGATCATATATTCATCTGTATTTTTAACTCAAAGGGAAAAAATTGGACGAAAGTCATAAAGTTTATAGAGGCCCGGAAATATGTCTTTTTAAGTTTCATATGGAACAGTCCAAACTCCATATGTGGTGAACATTGAGAAATATATTGTTGTTTGGATAAGATATTCCTTTATTGTATACATTGATAAGCCATTATAGACTAAATACTTTAAATTGGCGGGTATGAGTATTACGTTGAAATATGAAATGCCTAGACAAGCTGCATCGAAATGCTAAAAATGTAGCGTTCTGCTTATGTTGCAGAACAAGAAGATCTAATCAATTTCAAATTGAAGTAATTTATGTCTTGACATGTTAGAAGGTTAATATGTTTTCATGAATAAATGTTGAATTGGAATGCCTATCCGAATATAACATATATTCCTCATTCGACAACAGATTATACCGCCATATCCCGGTTTTTACATATTTATGAGGTGTGTTATAGTAGAAAAAAATCTCTTCAATATTATACTTTTACTATATTGATAATGATAAGCACATGTGAGTGATCGCAAACGTATCCCCCAATACTGCAGTGTGTAGTTATTGAACTGGAGGAAATGAACCCCGAACAAAATAGAAAAGAGTAGCATTTATAAACAAGGTGATTCAGTAAAGTATTCAGATCAATACAACTTAAATCTTCAATAGTTTATCATACAATGTAAGTCGGAATGTGAATATTTTTGTATTCATTTTTCAGAGAATCTTGTTGCTCGTGGAAGTTCTTGATGTTATACGCGAGAAATGACATTAATGCCGAAATTTAGAGCGCTCATTTCAAATATACATATTCAGAACATATTTAGAATAATTGGGCAATTCGAATATTCACGCTGAAACTGATTCATATTTCGCGAAACAATTACATACATAAGGAATTAGGTACTTATATAATTTTACACAATTTATTTCAATGAGTGCAATAGTTGACATTGACCTCAGAAATAATGCAGAACAACGGGTCAAGTATTTCTTATTTGAACATACAGAAGACACCCATTTGAAATATAGTTTTTTGTCGAATAGATGACTAGTTGTAGTAGTTCCTGTTGTCTCTGATGTGGGAAGAAAAACATTTCGTGAAATGGCAAAGATATTATAGAATGCAAGATTTCCATATTCAAGAAAAATTTGTAGGTATCTGATGAACTGCTCTTTTCTTAAGATCAAGTGTGAGCAGACATCATTAGATTAGTCAGAATCTAAATGTTTACTCTACTAAAATGCAACACCATAATACGTAGGTCAATCGATATTTGTGAATCCATATCAAGTAATGCTAATATTTCAGAGAAGTATTGATATATCAGATATCAGTTTAATTATCAGATCTGATAATACAACTTTCAGCTGACTAAGATTCTCTTACAGTGCGAGTCGAAAGATCAATATTCTTGTATTCATTTTTCAGAGCATTTTATTACTCATGAAATGAAATAGCGTGAATTTCTGTGATTCTCAATGTTATAGAGAGGATATGATGTTAGTATCAAACTTTTTTGTCCTTATTTCAAAAATACTTTCATAACATATTTCGAAAAATTTTACATTTCGAATATTCACGCTCAAATGAAAATTGATCTGTCACAAAACACCTACATATATGAGGAATTATATCATATTCGACAATATAATATGATATAATTATTCATTCATATTTTCATTGATTTGTCTGTTTAGGTGGATCTACATTTTTATTGATCTGTCTGTTTAGGTGGATATATGTTTTTATTGATCTACTGACTAGCTGGATGTATATTTCTATTGATCTGGCAATAAATGACGATAAAATAAGTGCAATAGTTGACCTCAAAAATAATACAGAACAACGTGTGAATTATTTCTTATATTGAAAACGTCTTCAAGACATACAGGTCTCTGTTAGCAAATGTTTGAAATGTGGTTTTCTGTAGAAAGGATGATAAAAATTTCACCTATATGGTGCAAAAACTTCTGATAAGTAACAAAGCACGAAAGAAATATAGTTACGAATTTCAAATGTTTTTCATTTCCTGGCGCCCCTGACGTGGCAAGAAACAAACGTTTCGTAAGATGGCTATAGATTAAAGAATGCGTTGTTTTCAATAACTATTAAGTTTCGTGTACTTGCTGAAATTGTGTAAACTTTTTGTCTTTGAATGACGATAAGGTACTATGATAAATAGGTTCATGCATAATTTCACCGCTCAAATTTTGGAATTTCAAATACACAGAAATGATATCTCCCTGGAATTAATTTTCCGCTCAGATCGCTAAGATCGATTTCGAACCATTAAAAGATTTTCTTTAGGATTATTATTTTTAATCGGTACAAGCAGAATGTTATAAATATAAAGACAAACTGTCGCAGCAAGTCCAAACAATTCTATCACACACAAATTAGCACTGTAGAGTATGACACACTTCGTATTTTATATTTATTCATTTATAACCATGACCATCATCATAATTTCACATTATTATATATTTGAATATAAACTTAAATTCGAACACGTGAACTTATAATTCACACTTTATTGACTACATAGCATGATGCGTTTCGTCGTTACAAAGGACAAAATGATGATTATTCTATTAGTATCTGAATCAGTCGTTTGTGACGACGAAAATTGTCATGCTATGTAGTCAATAAAGTAAATCATAAGCTCAAGTGTTTGAATTTGAGTTTATATTCAATTATGATGGATTTACATCAGGCAAAGACAATACTACCAAATATTATTATATATAATGTCCACTACGTTATTGTAGTGAACAATATAATTATAATTATGTTATTTTTTTAAATTCATGAAATGTGTTCGAATCTTGAGTGATTCCATTCAACAATCTGGAAAATAAATAATTGGAACAATTCTTTAATATCAAAAATTTATTAATGAGCAATATATTATATGTACATATATCATTATGAATTACTTATGTATCAATTACAATTGCTAATATAGATGAAGGCTTCAATTTGAGCCGAATACCTACCTGTTGTGAAACAAATGAGTTTTTGTTGAGCTTCTATGCGATAATTTTTTTTTGTTCGTCATTTAAAATTCAACGCATTTTCAGAATGTTCATTTTCACTTCTATTCCAAACCTCTCGATCGATTAAGTTCATTCAAATGCTTCATCCGCTCACATATTATTGATGTTTGTTTCGTTTCCTTATGTTGACCGCTGACTGTTCAGCGAGGCTATGTTCATGTGTTGTATTCCTCGGAGTTTACTAAACATACGATATCTTTTCAGCTTGATCATTTACCAAATCTCGTAATTAAATATTGAACCTCTCAAGAATTTTTCCTTATTCTTCCAGCATAATTTCTATTTCTATAATCATGAGTAGCCTGATAAATTATTGATACCTTCCCATAAATACGTATATAAAATGTGTGTATAAAAGCTACTTTCTTTTTAGCATAGAATTAACATTCACGAAGATTATATCAATGTTATTTCCAAAATTATTTCCTTTCATGAATTAATTTCACTACAACTAGTCGTAATTTCTTCAGTTTATATTAATTTGTTTCAAATTTGCATTATGATATATTATATAGTATGGCCAAATAAATTTCATTCATAAAAAAAAATGATAATACTTGATAAGATAAAAATTATAAAACTAATAATACTTTCTTCACATACATTACAAAATGCATGAATGCACGAAATGTAGCACATGACTTCAAAATATGAACCAAGCATACAATATAAAATATAATATGAAACTTTCCCGAAACTGTAAAATCCGGTTTAAAAATCGATACTTGTCAACGATACATAATGCAAATATTTCTGGGTAACATTTATGAACCAGGTGATTCAGTGAAGTATCCAGATCAATACAACTTAAATCTTTAGTATCAGAGAATACGACTTCAAAATATGAACCAAGCCTACAATATAAAATATAATATTAAAATTTCCCGAAACAGTACAATTCGGTTCAACAATGGATATTTGTCAACGATACATAATGCAAATATTTCTGAGTAGCATTTATAAGCCAGGTGATTCAGAAAAGTATTCAGATCAATACAACTCAAATCTTTAATATCAGAGAATTTAATTTCAAAATATGAACCAAGCATACAATATAAAATATAATATGAAACTTTCCCGAAACAGTATAATCCTGTTTAACAATCGACATTTATCAACGATACATAATGCAAATATTTCTGAGTAGCATTTATAAGCCAGGTGATTCAGAAGAGTATTCAGATCAATACAACTCAAATCTTCAATATCAGAGAATATAATTTCAAAATATGAACCAAGCATTCAATATAATATATAATATGAAACTTTCCCGAAACCGTATAATCCTGTTTAACAATCGATATTTGTCAACGATACATAATGCAAATATTTCTGAGCAGCAAATGATTTAAATGATTATATAAATGTTTATAAACATAAACCAGGTGATTCAGTAAAGTATTCAGATCAATACAACTTAAATCTTCAATAGATTCTCATACAGTGTAAGTCGAGATGTCAATATTTTTGATTTTCATTTTTCAGACAATGTTGTTGCTCATGGAAGGTCTTGATGTTATACACGAGAAATGATGTTAAATCGAAATTTAGAGCCCCCATTTCGAAAATATATTCAGAACATATTAAGAATAATTGTGTAATTCGAATATTCACGCTGAAATTGATTCATATTTCGCGAAACAATTACATATATAAGGAATTAGGTATATAATTTTCCACAATTTATTTCTATAAGTGCAATAGTTGACATTGAATTCAGAAATAATGTAGAACAACGGGTCAAGTATTTCTTATTTGAACAGAGACAGAAAACACTTATTTGAAATATTGTTTTCTGTAGAATAATGACAAAAATTTTAACCATAAGGTCATGAAATCTTCACAAGTATCGATAGCTAAAAGAAATATATTTTTTGTTAAGCCTGTTTTATATTATACTTAAATTTCGATTGTCTTTCATTTTCTATTGTCCCTGATGTGGGAACAAACATTTCGTGAAATGTCTATAGATTATAGAATGCAAGATTTCCATATTTACGAAAAAATTTGTAGGTATAATATAAACTACTCTTTTCTAAGGATAAAGGCTGAGCAGACAAAATATCATTTTATTAGTCAGAATCTAAATGTTTACTCTACTAAAATGAAACAGCATAATACGGTAGGTCAATCGATATTTGTGAATCCATATCAAGTAATGCAAATATTTCGGAATAGTATTTATATATCATGTGATATCAGTTAAATGATCCGATCTGATAATACAACTTTCAGCTGACCAAGATTCTCTTACAGTTCGAGTTGAAAGATCAATATTCATTTTTAACAGATTTTTATTGCTCATGAAATGAAAGAGCGTGAATTTCTGTAATTCTCAATGTTATACAGGGTATATGCTAATAGTATCAAACTTTTGTGTCCTTATTTCAAAAATACATTCATAACATATTTCGAAAAATTTTACATTCTTAATATTCACGCTCAAATGAAATTCGATTCATCTGCCACAAAACACCTACATATATGAGGAATTATATCATATTCGATAATATAATATAATATAATCATTTATTAATATTTTCATTGATCTCATGGCGCCCCTGATGTGTCAGAAACAAACGTTTCCTGAAATGGCTATAGATTAAAGAATGCGTTGTTTTCAATAACTATTCAGCTTCGTGTATTTGCTGAAATTGTATAAACAAATGTCTTCAAATGACGATAATGTACCATGATGAATAGGTTCATGCATAATTTCAACGCTCAAATTGTAGAATTTCAAATACCCTGAAATGATATCTAGATATTCTCCCTGGCTGGAATTAATTTTTCGCTCAGATCGATAGGATCGATTTCGAACCATTGAAATAATCACGCAGTTTATTTTTTTTTCTAAGAAAGAAATAACATTCTGCGGTAGGTACACGCGCAGAATGTTATTAATATAAAGAGAAACTGTCGCTGTCCAAACAATTCTATCATACACAAATTAGCACTGTAGAGGAATATGAGACACTTCGTATTTTATATTTTTTCAACTATAATCATGACTCTATTCATAATTTCACATTATTAAATATTTGAATATGAACTTAAATTCAAACACTTGAACTTATGATTTATACTTTATTGACTACATAGCATGATGCGTTTCGTCTCTACAAACGACTTCTTCAGATCTGAAAAGCAAACGAAGTGTTATCAGATCTTATAAAGTGCACTAGTCACATGAAGGAAACGTACGTCTCCTTAGAAAAACTGAACTAAACGCTCACTTAATATTTATTACCAATTCTTGCGAAATATTTTGATCGCGTTGTATCTATATGGATCCTGAAAAAAATTCCTAAAGTATAATAGGTGGGTAGGTTATTAATCACGAACAAAAAATGAAAAAAATTATTTTCTGGTTGTTCTAACCTGAGAAGTTATTCTATATAATATAATATATACTGTTTGTAATATTCATAACAAATAACATTTGTTCATTCATTCAAATTATCTATATTATAACAGTCATCAGATCATTTCAATTACTATAGCAGAAAAGAACTTCATTTTCATCATAATAAATCATTCATTTGCTTTTCATCATTATAGATTATTTATTTGCAGTCAACTATAATTTCGTAAAACGAATGCATTCTCAAGTGGTTGATTAAGAAGAGAGATACGTGTTGAAATTCCATGTCAAAACTATGAATGAATTAGACACATTTCAAGAATTTCACATTATTATATATAATGTCCACTACATTATTCCAGTGGACAATATACTTATAATTATGCAATTTTTTTAAATTCCTGAAATGTGTTCAAATCTCGAGTGATTCCATTCAACAATCTGGAAAATAATTGGAACAATTCTTTAATATCAAAAATTTATTAATTAGCATTATATATAGGTATATATCATTATGAATTACTTCTGATCAATTAAAATGGCCTATACACATGAAGGCTTCAATTTGATTCGAATACCTATTCTGAAACTAATGAGAGTGTTTTTGTTGAACTACTATGCGATAATTTTTTTTTGTTCCTCTTTTAAAATTCAACCCATTTTCAGAAATTTCATTCTCACTTCTATTTCAAACCTCTGGATGGATTGAGTTCATTCAAATGCTTCATCTGCTCACATATTGTTGATTTTTGTTTCGTTTCCTTATCTCCAACTTGATTATTTACCGATGACTGTACGGTTTTATGTTTCTACGCCGACTTTATGTTTATATGTTCTATTCCTCCAAGTTAAACATACTTTACTAAACATACGATATCTTTTCAGATTGATCACTTACCAAATCTCGTAATTGAATATTGAACTGGTCAAGAATTTTTCCTCGTTCTTTCAACCTAATTCCTGTTTATATATTCATGAGTAGCCTGATAAAATATTGATACCTTCTCATAAATAGGTATATAAAATGTGGTTTTCACTTTCATTTCAGCTGTTATAATAGAATGGTACTATTGAAGCGAATAATTCATACATATTGATGAATTATATTATCCACTTCGAATGAAAGCTTCAGTGTAAAGAAACTTCCTCCGAAATTTGTTAGTGAATGAACATTTTCATCTTGTTCAGTTTCTTCAGTAAAAATATCATCATTTCTATGTTAATCTATCTTGTGTATTCCTATACTTTTGTATTTATGTAAATCTGAATTATTTTCATTGGAGCCATTCCCCTCATTATTCTGTTTCTAAACCTTCATCAGGATAGTACATATTCTTCACAATGATCTCACTCGAAAATTTTATTTCATACCCAAATTTTTTCTTCCTTTATTATTTTTTCGTTTAAATCGTCAAGGTGATTATGAAATTTCAGATAATATTTGAAAAAAAATTATACAAGAGGTATGCCTTCTACTGAAAACTCAAAGCAATTCTATGAGTAAGAAGTAGGGTATTCCACAGAGTGTTTCTCATTTTAAAGTATTCTGTAGAGTACTCTACTCTGTAAATTAGCCTATAAGAGCCCCGTTTAAAACAAATTCTCAGCTACAGGATAGAATTGGACATTTCCGGATAACGTTAATAGTAACAAATTTGAGGCTTATATGCCTCACATTGTTATCTGTAATTTCTTGAAAAATTTTGAGATAAGCTACATTTATTTTAGGGTAGAATTCACATTCGAGAAGATTATATTAATGTAATTTCCAACATTAATTTTTTGTATGAACTAATACCACCTACCACTTGTCATATTTTGTTATATTTCCTCAGTTTTTATTAATTTTTCTCAAATTTGCATTATGATACCTTTTGTATTGTGAAGTTACTCTCACGTACAAGTTTTGAACTTCAGTGAGTTAATCAGTTTATTTGAAGTTATTCATTGTAAGAAATAATGTAATCCATATAATATGGCCAAATAAACTTCATTCATATAAAAAAAAATGAAACACTAATAATACTTTTTTCACACACATTACAAAATGCATGAATGCACGAATTGTAGCATTTTCCTTTCATCAATAAAATCTTGAAAGTCATACAAAAGCCATGTATCCAAACAAATCAATATGTTATCGAAAGAACTAAGTTACCTTCAAAAGTCGAACAAAATTTTTCTCTCAACGACATATAACGAAAAATAGCACAAGGCTCAACGTGATATATGAGAAACTTCAATGAATGAATATTCTCAATTTGCATATCCTGCAGAAATATTCGAAATATTTTTCAGTTTTTTTCGATTTATAAACGAAATTCTGCATGAAGTGACAAGTTCGCTGTATTTCATTTTGTATGATATATGCCATCAAGAAAAGAACTTGTGAGAAAAACGAGTATCACAACACACATCTTCTACCGAAAAAAATTTGTGAGATCCACGTTGTGCAAGATGAACAACGCGAAATGTCAAATACTTAAATGACTAAATCATTCACGTTTTGATTTTCCATCAGAAATAATCACAGTAATTATATATCATCTTGTTTTGAGTTGTAAACGAAATTCTGTATAAAGTGACATCGCTGGATTTCGTCTTGTACAGCGTATCTATACAAATAGTATATCGGATCTCGTCTTACTTACATTTATCATGGATCTCTACTTACCTTCATACTTGGTGTATGAAAAAATTTTAATTTATCTTACCCCTCGGTTCATATCATTGACCAGTATGCATCTTTAGACTAATTTGTGAAAACAATTCAAAGCTAAAGTGATTTCTACTAGTGGATCTCAGGTTGTCTATCATATGTACGGATCTCACCTTGTACTGAATACATGTATATATATATATATATATATATATATATATATATATATATATATATATATATATTCATATATCTCAATTTTTTTATATTTCATTTTCAATCTTTATTTTAATGTACCAAATTGTACTTCATTAGGGACATGAGCATAGAAATTGCATTCAGAAATTTTCAAATATTGTCAATGGACAGTATTTAGAAGTGAGTTTTAAGGAAAAAGTCTACAACATATTTCATTAGTTGACCACAATGAATCAGCAATGAACAAAACTCATCCAGAATAAAAATGAATATTTGAATAATTTCACCAAGCGTATCTCTCATTGATATGACTCATCGAAAGAATTCCTCTTATTTCCCCTTCAAGTTGTTTCATTTCAACGTCAATTTCTTACTGATGAATTAATTGTACCTCGAATATTTTGTGATTTTTGCAAAACTTTTCATATCAATCAATTCAATACCTTTTTCGGCGGAAGTATTCATGGAATAATAAACGCATTCCATAAGCAAAAATCATTCTTTGATTTCAGAACATTGAAACATTGGACTCAATTTACCCACAACTGTTCAATTCACTCGGAACACATATTTCAAATTACTGATTCATTACCAAGAATTTCATTTGATTGATGATCGTAATATTTGTTTTTTGGTTAATAAGCATTTGTATTTTGAACTCTTGATATTGAATAGGCAATACTGAATTCCCAAAAACTTGAGTTTAGTGAATTAAATAATTTCATGTTGTTTTCTAATATTTTTGATTATACAATAACATTTGAACTGCGTTCAAACAAGTGTTAATCAGAAGCCAATTGGCATTACTAATGATATTCTTCACAGTTCTCAACCCGAATAATTAATTCCAGTCCATGATCCGTTTGTAAAACAGCATGATCCATCATTATTTTGTTTTCAATATATTCCTCGAAGTCTGCCTCTTCTAGGAACTATTGATATCCGGTAAAACAGCTCTTAAAATTCAATTCGTAATGTGGAATCTTGTCACGGCTCCAATAATATTGTTCAGAAGTTAACTGAATCTGATCACACAGTCTAAGATGGTCTTCAAATTGATGACGTTAAAACTATAAACTTTAATAGACATGGTACCCAGAACTAGAATCAATTATTGTATTTTTATCCTTATTAGCACCATTGTTTGATGGTATAAATCCTGACAGACATAAGTATTACCCTTATTTAAATAATGAGGCTGATGGTATTTCAAAACCGTATCACAGTGTGCAAAAAATATCAAGTTATTTACAACAGAGTTGAACATGTTCACTGAATAGGATATAGTAAATCCCAGTAGTGAAAATATTATGGAGAAGAACTGAATTACAATGATTTATGAAGGTAAATTGTAGTGGCACTTCTTGGAGAAAATATGTACAATGATAAAAGGAAGTAATTCAATGAATAATGCATTACAAGTACAGTATAAATCCCTTGATATGAAAAGAAGTTACAATCTATTTGCTTTTGACAAATGTTCTTCACCATGTGAAATTGTCTCAAATGTTTAATACCTCTGAGGCAATTTTTTTTCTTTTCTTTTCAATCAAAGTTGTATATTATTGTAAATATGAATTGAATCAAGATTTTTGTTTGAACCAATATTTTTGCTCGAGGGATGAATGGAAGATCAGACTCCAAAATGAATTAGGTCCTTTTGAGAGCATTTTTCTTAGTTGTAATTATTACATCATTTGAAGTGAATGTAATTTTACAATGTAAGGAATGTTTCTCAATAAATTTATCTTATTATATTATTTATTATTAATGTATGAATCAATTTTTGTATATTTTGAAACATATGTTCGTATATTTTTTTCCACACAAATGTTCTTCACCGTGTGAAATTATCTCAATTTTTTGACAAAGTTGTAATATAACAACGAAACGTCAACAAAAATAAACTTTTCCATATAAAAAAAAAGCCTGTTATTGCTAAAAACTTTCAAAATAATATATATAAATATATATATTAGGTACATGAGAGTAAGTAATGTCATTTTAGTGGAATTAACTTTCTCCTCGATTGCTTCTATTGTAGTTGAATTATTTTTCTGTAGAATGTTTCAAACACTTCAACTCGATTCACACTTTTATTGTTTATAAAGTAACGCGTTTCGCCAGGCAAGCAACTTCTTCAGACGCTAATAGAATAGGATTTTGATTGATATGATTAAAATTGTATTCGGTTAGTGTCTGAAGAAGCCGGTAACCCGACGAATTCAAGTATTTGAATTATCCAGTAGTTATTATAATTGATTTGCACCTACTAAATGCCTATATTATTCAATGCTTTCATTCTGCTGATTAATTTTCTTTAAATAATGCAGGACATAGATACTTACTTACTCGTAGCGGAGTTTCAAATTGAAATGTTCATAGAGTTGTTGAGAATAGAATGAACAAGATGAACGAGTTACTGCATCTTGTTCGATTTACTCAAGTTCTTTTGTTAAGTTCAACAAGTGATTCAAACAAACTAAGCACAATATGGTGTTACGAATCAAAGAAACCACTATATAATCTGTTGGACTAGAAGTAATGCCAATCTGAAAAAGGAAATATAGAATATTGAATAGTGATTCTTTACTTAATTCCACTAAAACTGATTCATTTACGGAACACCTGTTTCAGGATGGGTAATAATGCATGGCCAAGTGTAAAAAGTCTTGTATTAACTGCATACATTTTGAAAACGATAGGAATACTTATTTCATTGTTCCAATATCAACTATAAATAATCAGCATTAATAAATTATAAAATATCAGCATTCTAAAGAAATTGAAAATAATTGAGAATACATCGTTTATGCTTTCAATTGAATATGTTATATCTTATCGAATATCACACTGAATATATTATATATATGTTATTTTCCACTCTCACTCTTACTCATTCACTCTTATTCATTTTCAAGTTGAATAAAACTGAGTGATTTTGTTATTTTTACTATAATTGATTTCAAACATGACAATATTGTTTCGCCAACACAGTGACTTCATCAGATGTTGATGATAAACTGTTGTTGAAACAATATTGTCCTGTTTGAAGTTAATCATAGTGAGAATCACAAAACCACTTAGTTTCATTCAAATTATGTATGTGAGTTTTCATCAAGTATTGGGACAATCGATAAATGATCACAATTCTTTTTAGGTTTCATATAAATTGATATTTGATGCATATTGCGATCATTTTGGACCAATTTGAACTGAAAGATTACTTTAAATCTCCTGAAGAAAGTCGCGTGAAAAACACTGCATTCGCAGTCATATTGCATAATTTTCTGAAAGCAAACAAAAAACAGAGGAAACTTCAGGATGTTTTCATAAATATATTTTAATAAGTTTACAGTGAATCGAACTGCTTTTAGTTCAGAATTGAGGAGTTAGATCGATTTCTAAGCCACTATATTAAATAGATAACATAAGGATTTTCAGTACAGGTCCATAATATCTGAATACTGTGGTGAAGTTATGTAAGAGAAGCCATAGAACACCCCAACCGAGAATTACACGGAACACAAACCAGCATTATACAGTGTATCGGGATTAAATATGATTAATTCTATGATCTTGGTCGCTACTGAAGGGATATTATTTAACCTTCAGAACAATCCGTCCGGAGGGTATTATGAAGCAATCATTTCAATGGAAATGATAAGAGAGAATCAAGTGTCGATAATATTCGCAAATTTGTCTAGTTTCGAAATCCGGTGAGGCTGCTCTCATAACTAACTATAGACCCATAGCAATTTTGTTCAATTTTGCTTAATATTTGAAATTATTATATATGACTCTATATACCATTCAGTTCGCACACTTGTCTCACCACATCAGCATGGCTTTATGAAGAATCGATCAACTGTTACTGATTTGGCATGCATTACTCATTCCTTGTCAGAAACATTAAATGACCGTGGCCAGATGGATGTTATTTACACAGATATACAGAAGGCCTTCGACCAGATCGATCACAGAATACTGTTGTTAAAATTTAAGGCTATAGGTTTTTTGTATCAGTTGTTAACTTTGATGCAGTCATATTTTTCTGATCGTTTCCAATATGTTGAACATGGTGAGTCTGCACTCTATTCTGCCTCGTCTGGTGTGCCACAGGGGTCCAACATGGTCCATTGTTGTTTATTATATATATAAACGATCTCTCTTCACAGCTGAACTGCATGCAACTGCTTTTTGCAGATGATTTTAAAATATTTGATGGTATTAAAGATCGTCATGATTGTGTCAGATTAGAGTCTTCCCTTGACGCTGTTAATTTGTGGTGTAACAGCAATGGGCTGAAACTGAATATCAGTAAATGTAAAATTTTATCATTTTCTCGAAAATTGTTTCCAATTCAACATAGTTATACATTGGAAGGTCAAATTCTAGATAGATGTGTTGAGTTCAAGAATCTGGGGGTACTTTTCGACTATAAGTTTTCCTTCTGAACATATAACTTGTATTACGGCTTCTGCTTCTAGGATGCTGGGTTATTTGGTCAGAAATTGGGGCAACTTTGTTAATCTCGACACAATGAAAATGCTAACCTACTTCTTCATTCGCAGTAAACTGGAATATGCGTCTATAATTTGGTCTCCTGGCTACATTGATTCTGTTGTCGACTTGGAGGCAGTTAAAAGGAAATGTTTGAAGTATATGTACTTCAGATGTTATGGGCAATATCTTTCTAGAGGCTTCGACCATTCCATCCTAACCGATAGTTTGGGAATTGAATTATTGAAGTTGAGGCGTTAACGTTTCTCTTCAAAATTTCTTCACCATTTCTTCTCAGCAAAATAAATATACGCGTACCAAGGCCTGGTCTGAGGCGGAATAATACATTTTATGTCACTAACAGCAGATCAAATGTTATGTCACGTTCTCCTATCAACTGTATATGAAATCTTTATGATGGTTGTTGCGATCGATGTGATATCTATTTTGATCGGTTATCAGTTATCTTGGCATGCCACTCAGAACAGCGCAATGGGGTGTCGTGATATTTTCCTGAATTTCTGTTGTTTTCATATGACTAAGTTATTAATATTATTTTAATTTTAGTTGTTTCATTCGTAGACTACTAGATAGTACTGTTGCAATCGATTTCAATTCTATTTTTATTCTTCAAACATATTTCGTTACTATATTGTAAACTTCTGCTGACCATACGTAACTTTGTAATAGACAATATTTCATTTTTTTTTTTAGTTATTTATTGTTCAATACTATTTCAATTCATTTTAAATCAATTTTTTCGTTGAATATATTCGCTTATACTCTAATTTTGTTTTTTTTTTCGTTAATTTTTTTTTATTTGTTATTATTTGTGTACAATTTTCGAATTTTTTGTAAATTGTAATTGTTTGTGATTTTTTCTCTATAATTGGATGTATATCTGTTAGGAATAAATGTATTATTATTATTATTATTATTATTATTATTATTATTATTATTATTATTATTATTATTATTATTATTATTATTATTATTATTATTATTATTATTATTATTATTATTATTATTATTATTATTATTATTATTATTATTATTATTATTATTATTATTATTATTATTATTATTATTATTATTATTATTATTATTATTATTATTGAATATTTGAAAAAATTTTGTGCTGCTTCAATGTGGTCTTTTGGATGTCCCCATGTGTAATGCGGAATGAGATTGATTTCTGTTATAAACACGAAGAGCATCAGATTATATAGAAACAGGTTATAGTTACCCTACTACTAAATACTTTAGATAATAACCAAATATCCTCATGAAACCATTGAAGGCGAAACGCAGAAACACCGCAACCGGGATTTACACGGAATATAGACGAACCACCATTATACCGTATATTGAAATTAATCATAATTTATGCTACTAAGATCTAAGTCGTTAATAAGGAGAATTATGGTTAGAACATAAAATATTTTCAGAACGAGGGGTCATATACACGAATAACCTCAAAAGAAATAAAAAAGAGTCAATGTAATATTTCAGTATAATCCATAATTTTATAATGTGAAGAAAGCAATTTTATGCTGCTTCAATTTCCTCTTGTAGATGCCCTCCAGTGTAAAATGGTATAAAATCTTTGTTATGAACACTAAAAGCATCAGATTATAAAAAGGCAAAATATGGTTGGCCTACTACAAGTGGATTATATCCAAGTATCGTCGTAAAACCATTGAAGACGAAACGCAGAAACACCGCAACCGAGAATTACACGGAACATAGACCAACATTATACCGTGCATTGTGATTGAACGTAATTAATGCTATGATCTTGGTCGCGAGTAAAGCGAACCATCTTCAATAGACTATGGAACGCACACACCTGTACAAATGAGGATTATTCAGTGTCGCGTTCACGAACGCGAGCGACGGGCATTGTGTTCGCTTGTCACACTAACCTACCTACATAGGTGTTTTGTTACGGCTGCATCGGAACAAAGGATCGTATACGAACAACTGGCCGTGGGAACTCTTCTTGTGTGACTCATCGCAGTTCAAGTTCGAACGTTTTTGCATTCAATTTAGCTATTCCACGTCGAAGATGAGCGATTCATGATTCAGCGGAGACATTGATGTAACACCTCTAATTAGGGTTTTATTCCAGCTAAGGTGAGGTTATTGTGAGAAAAGTTCACGTTCAAGCTCAGTTTACGGACGGAACCGTTGGGTGTTTTTTTATGTAGATTAATAATCAATCTGTTCCAGAATCGAATTCCAACTGAAATCTGGATATAGTATTGAATTGAAGTAATTTCTTAGTGTAGATTGAAATGAATCTGATCGTATACGCTTCAGTGTTCCAATGAAGGCATTCTTTTCTGTACAGAGTTATATCTTCTTCCGTTTATCATTCGTTCTAGTTAATGATGTTTCACAGTTCGGATTGTTCCAAATAATTTGCCAATAATAACTTGAGGATCAGGAACATTATAGAGTGTAGAAATAGACACTATTGAGGCATAAAAATGAGGAACTTCTTGAATGTATGAGGTCGAGAAGGAAGCCAATTTTAACATTTTAAATTCGCAGAGAATTTTGCGGCGATAATTATTTTTCTCTGTCATTTTGAAAACTGGAAATTTAGGGGTCGAATTACAAATTTAAAGTTTCAATGAGTACTCAAAAAGTTTCAATTATAAGGGTGATTTATTTTAATATTGAAATTGAAACGTATACTATTATAATTAATTATGTAATTAATTATCAACATCTTGGAAGGTGTTTTTCGAATATTTACCTTTTATTGACCTTCAATTTTATACCGATATTTCGATAAGGGTTTGTTTTTTTGAAATATGTGAATTTTATAAACATTGTACACATTCTCCCCAAAATGGTAATAAATTTCAGAATTTTCTCTCATTTGTCTATCGTTGAATAGATAGTTACTAGTATATCAATAAATTCATAGAAATAAAATAACCGAAACAGTATGTACACTACAAAATCAAGTGAAGAGGCAGCAATTATGTTAAATCCAGGGTGCTTTCGCAAAAGTTATCAAAAATGTATAAAACGTTTCATACTCTATATGAGGTTGTTTGAGATTTGACATTACAATCACATGTTGAAGAAAACGAAATATTTCATCGAGTTTTGTAAAGTTATTTGAAAATTTCTGTTTCAGATTTTGAAACAGAAATTCTGAAAATATTTAGTCTTCAGGCGCAATTTCGAAATATTTTTTTATGATTTTAATGCTTGGAATAGAAGTATTTGTGTTTATAAACGTCCACAAATATGCCAAAGTCAAAAAGTAATATTTCTTAAAGTCCCGATAAAGAATAAAAAGATTCAAATAAATAATGATGTATGTACCTAATTAGTCCTAGAAGCTGCTGCTTCAACAAAAGTGGAGGCACCTCCACTAATAGCTCTAGACAATGATTCTGAATCATTAGTCTTTCAGCCTACTATTTCTATGAAAGCTTGAAGCATTCGTATGTAATGTTGTTTCTTTCACAAAGAAAAAATACCGATTTGAGTGTAATTATAGCTTCGGTGGTCAGGTTCTTTCTCGTTTTGATAAGTTGAGAAATCTTGGCGTAGTCTTCGATCAGAAGCTTGCTTTGTTCCACACATCACCCAACTTATTTCATCTGCCTCGAAAATATATGGATTCGTTATACGCAATGGCAAATATTTTGATAACTCCTCAACATTCACAGGATTATTTAATACCATAATCCGTAGCATGTTGGAATATGGCAACATAATCTGACATTTACACTTGCCATCAACGCCATCTTGAGGTTATTCAGGAAAGGTTCTTGAAATTCTTCGTTAAGAGGGAGGATAAAGTTTATCCACAGAGAAAAGTCAATCATAACAAATTGTTGAGTCGATTTAGTTTAATCTCATTGCAGAGCAAGAGAGAAACTTAATTCTCAAATTTTTTACAAATTACTGCACAATAGTATGGATTGTCATCCTCTCTTGTCCGCTGTGAAATTTCATGTTCCTATGCAAAATTCTCGTAATACAGAATTATTCCTCCTAGAGACTACGAGGACCAACTCCCTATTACAATCCCCCATTTGTTTTATGGAGTCTACATTCAAATTTCAATTGTGACATTCACTATGACTCCATAGAAGTTATTCTTAGGAGTTTTGTGAACGAAGTGAATTGACTAGAATGAATTGATTTAGATTGAGTTCTTTGTAATATTTCATTGAATGTTATTATTTAATTATTAGTTCTCTTTTTTTTATTATTTTTAGTACTCTTTTTTATTTGATTAGTTCTTCGTTATATCTCTTTCATTTTAATTGTTAGTTAGTATTCAACATTATGTTATTATTTTCTGTAATTGGTAATTATACCTGTTGAGAATAGAAAACTTAATATTAATAACTTGAATAATTAACAGATAACTCAAACACTTGAATTTTTGCTTTATACTTTCATTGTATAATAACGCGATGCGTTTCATCAGGTGCTAACATAATATGACGAAATGGTTTATCAATATGATTTTTTCTTGTCAAATCATATTCTGTTAGCGTCTGAAGAAACATTAACTCGACGAAACGCGTCACGTTGTTATACAATAAAAATGTGAATCAAAACGCAAATGTATGAATTACCTTATATATCATTACATTTCTATGACTAACTATAACTTATGTTCATATCGAAATGTTGATATAATACATTAACTTGTTTTCAATTATAAATTTGATGATTGTGTAGAAATTGTGATTAAAATTTTTCAATTTTTCGAAGTTTTCTTTTTTTCATAGAAAACAAATACATTATTATTCATGTAAAATTTCGATGAATTTTTCTTCCGATGTTTCATGAAAAGTCCTTAAGGTAGGTTCTTGAAATGAACACTGTATTTACTGTTATAACCTCAAAATAGCGCGAATGTCACTTTTCCGTATAAACCCCGACAAATTGAAATATAGCCGACAATGTGCCATTGTTTTGCACAATAGAAATGATATAAATAAGGGAGATTAATTAAATCTGCGTCAAAGCCCGGATTGTTGGGGGGTTTCGTGCCCTAGTCAGACATCGAAATAATGTCATTCTGTGCATGTTGGCAGACGATATGGTAATTCTGAGGAGACAACCAGACTCTGTGTAATGAGAAACATTCAGAGAATGACGCCGGTATATCTATGTGCTATGGCTATATTCTCGTTTGTGATTGTGAACAAACAATGCACGTGGCTGGTGGGACTTTATAATTATCAATAATAATCTATGATGAACGATTGAGAAATCAGACAAGAAAGGGACAATGATTCAACCCCTTGTTCAGTTTTGTTATGTGTGTACGAATAATCGATAACTCTCATGTGTCTGTTCTATATTATACCGAAAATGGTAGACCAGAACGTTTCACTCACCAAATTGACCTTATCAAGAATTAACGGGTAAAATGAAGCTATAATATAACTCAAAGAACGCAACAATTCTATCAACAAAGTTATCAGTTCAGTGTTTCATGCATAAACTGAATGCAGTTTGAAACTATTGAAACTGAAGAAATCATATTATCACTGATGTTTTAGACCACCTTATATGAATAATCTACAGTCCAGCAAAAATAACAATCACATTATTAGAGGATTTATTTGTTATTATTGGCGTTTCATGCATAAACAAACTTTAAAGCATAAATATGCAGTTTGAGACTGCTAAACCTGAAGAAATCATATTATAACTGATGTTTCACAACACCTAATACCATAAAAGAAAAATAATAATAATAATAATAATGATATTTTCTTACAGGTAAAAACACTTAGTTAAAGAAAATATTCAGAAGAATATATTCAGTATTAACACCTAATGGTATGATAAAAACGTTAAAAAAATGATTACAAATAAAGAAAGTATTTATAATAAATAATAAAAAATGGGATTATGGCTTACTTCAGAATTTACTATACATGAAAAGATTCCAAGTAAACCCGACTAATGAAAGCAAATGAGTTACTGTTGATTTCGCATTTGTCAGAGACATCCTCGAATAGCGAACACATATATCTGATGGGTGATTGTACGAGAGAATTAGTTTTCGTAGTACCCAATTAAAAAAATTGATTTGAACTTGAACATTTTCCAGGAACATGCAAATCAATAGAGGCAATAAGGGCACGACAGTCTATATAACCATGTAAGAGGTTCTTCAGAGACAAGAAGTCCCTGCCAACTTCGAGTGATTCAGTTCCAAACATGTTTAACAGATCAGTTTGGCTATATCCTCTGGTCGGATAAACGTGATCTTCCCTCCAAATTAGATATTTGAGAAATTTTCGTTGTGTAGACTCTAAAGGATTTCTATGAGAATTGTAAATGGCACGCCAAATCATACATCCAAAATCTGATTTACTATTTACAAGCGCATTAAACGATTGTATGTGTTTTTGTAATCGAAAAGTGTCCAACATTACGCACAATAAATCCATAACATTTGAATGCTGTTGAAATTGTTTTATTTGAATGAGTTACAATAGTTAATTTCTGATGATATATTATAACGAGGTCTCGAATTTCGGAGACCCTGGTCAGAATGGTTTCGTTAACTCTGTAGTCAAATTATAAAGGCCGTTTCCTTTTAGTGAATGTTACAACGTTACATTCAGTTACATTAAAATTGAGTTTATTGTAGTAACACCAATCAAAAACGGTGGTGAGGGTATCATGTAAGCTTATTCAGCCTTCATATATTTAGATTTTGCGATTTATTTTTAAATCATCAGCCTGCATGAGACTATGAACTGCTAGAAAGTCTATTAAATAATATGAATAATCTGCAGTACAGCAAAAATAACGATCGAATTATTCATTTGCTATTATTCGTTTTAGGTAGCGTACCTACCATGAAGAATTACAAATAGGAAAGTTACTTGGTATTACGTGAAAATTCAGGTGAGATGGTTTTACTCCACTATCGGACTTTCATTACTCATAAAGTCATGTTCAACTTATAAAACAAGGCAATGATTGAATTAATGAAGTTGATGATGAATTAATTGGAGTAAACTGAAAAATGTGAAAGAAGATTACTGATTTGTATCCGGAAAGCTGAAGAAGAAAATGAAATAAAATAGAAAACAAAATGAAAATTAAATTATATAAAATTAAATTAATATTCTCCACGCCAATGAACAGATAGAGGGTTGAATTGGAGATCGAATTGATTACTGAAAACTTGGTTACTAAATGTAATTGCATCAAGGTTTTTTCACTATAATAAGATTTTTTTCGTACTATAGTAGACGGAATGATAGATTTTCATTCGAAGACCGAAAGCGAAAAATGTCGTGGTTTTAGCCTTGTTTTGGGTCTAAAACGATATTGACATGAAAACAAATTACAGTTCGCATACAACTAGAAACTAACGCTTTCATATCGACCTGAAATTAAAAGAGTGACATAATGTTCGATTATGAACACATCTATCCGCTTAAGAAAATCTAACAATTTCGTATGAAGTTTTTCACATAACAATTTCATTCATAGTAAATCAACCGCGTGTGCAAGATTTTCTGAACTTCTTATTATGCGAAAATGAAAGTATTTATTCAACAACATCATCAGATAATTGAATATAACTTAAATTCAAACACTTGAACTTATGATTTACACTTTATTGACTACATAGCATGACGCGTTTCGTCGTTACAAATGACTTCTTCAAATGCTTACAGAATAATGTTCAATGTCTTACGTTTGTAACGACGAAACGCGTCATGCTATGTAGTCAATAAAGTGTAAATCATAAGTTCAAGTGTTTGAATTTAAGTTATATTCAATTATAATGGATTTAATCAAGTACATTTACATCAAGTAAACGCCAACACTATTAAACATCATCATATAAGTGATTAGGAACTTACCTGAAAATAGAAGAAGCTCGATTTCGAGTATCTTATTCGTTTTAGGGAAGAATCTAGTGAAGTTTTATGAATGTTCAAATTTACTATCAAATCGTTGAAACTAACAATTTTGTTGATACACTAAATCAACTAATTTCTATCCGTGATATATGTCCATTATTCCTTCATTCCAGAAATATCGAAGCAGGTGGTGGGAGAACATTGATCGATTGGGCCGATACTTGATGAGAATTTAACAATATAAGTGGAACAAACATGAAACTATTGTATCGCCAACGCAGTTTATCATCTACATCTCATGAAGCCACTGTGTTGGCGAAACAGTAATGTCATGTTTGACTGAATTAAAATTACAAACTACTTAGTTTTATTCAAATTAATGAGGGAATTTATTCAAATGTGGTAAAACATTCGAAAAGTTATAGCACAACAATTATTACATGTTGGTACCGCCAATAATGAAATAAAATTGAATATGAAAAATATATTAGATAGGAAAGTGATAGATCAGATGTGTTCATATTATTTGATTTCATTAATAATGAAATTAATATTAATGATACCAAACCCATACCAATTAAGAAAGGGATATTTCGGTGAGACTCGCTCAAAGAGGACTCGAAAGTCCTCTTTGGTTTTTCTTCGAAATGAATCCTCTATCCCGAAGATTGCATTCTACCAACGGATTTTCGATTGAATATAACAACACGAATCATATTTTGATTTTGATGAACACATCAAATTCGAACACACTATACAACATCAAGCAACAGTTAGAGTGAATGCTTGATATTTGTTGATGAATTCTCACCTAATATAGAAATGCAATTTGGCATGAATATTTCTGTCTTCCGATTCATGAGAGGTTTTTTTAGAATTGAAGTCGATACCTTTCGTTTGTTGGTAGAGACGCAACTGAAGAGTGTCTTGTAGTACGAAACAGTATCTGTCTTGCTTTTCCAAAAAATGTATGCACCGATTTCAATATTCTCTATCATTTATCACTTGAAGGATAATGGGGACATCACATTGTTCACGTTGCCAAATCTGCTATATTATTCATTTGGATAATTTGTAGGAAATTATCGAAAGAAAGTTATAGTTTACTTTCAATATTATATATATATATATATATATATATATATATATATATATATATATATATATATAATAAGTAATAATAAGTTTATTGTCATTACAAACAGTAGTTTTGCAAATTTTGAAAATTTTAATTTCAATTAGGTATTCTATGACAAAAAAACCATAAGATGCACCCAATATGAAAACAATGATAGTATTTAACAAAAAGACGATACGATTAAATCAAGCTAACTATATCATAAATTTGACAGTTTCCAATATAAATGCATCGAAACCACAAAGCCAGCGGCTGTCTGTGGTCCAATCATCAATTCACATTCATCAAAAATACAGGTTCAAACGCTACAAAAAAAGTAAGTCCAACCAGAAATACAAAAGAAAACAGAACTCAAACACTGCATCGAATTACGTCATACAACTTCTCACTATCAAATTGCATCAAAAAATTTTCTGACAGCTCTGGTAAAACTCCTAATATTTCTAATACTAAACTCTACCGGTAACATGTTGTAAATCCCAAGGCACAAGATACTCGGTGCTTTGTTGACCGATTGATTTGAAGGAAAATGGGTTTTAATACCATTATTCTACCTATTATTTTCATATCAACTTAAGCTTTTTGCTTCACATCTTCCAACTGTCCCCATTAACAGCTAATGTTAATATATCATCAACAAAACTCATGACTGATCCATTTAAGGTCAGATTCAGCAGGCTGTTCACACAAATAATAAACAAAAGTGGCCCCAGAACAGTGCCCTGATGAACCCAACACGCAGTGCTGCCCTCAGAGCTGTAGGAATCTTGAACCCGTACCAACTGTTTTCGATTTCTCAGATAATCCTTTAAAAGTTCTAGAGCACAACCTCTGATTCCCACCTTGTCCAATACATCGAAAAATTCTTAACTTTTCATAATTCAATAACTTTTTACATAATTCAATAAGCTTTTTTACCCTTATCTATTTCAAGGCATATATTCGACGTGAGAAAAATCAAGGCATCTTGCGTTGGCAAATTTTCAACCGAATTGGTTACCAGAAATGGTTCCGCTAACTCGACAGAAACCACTGAGATTAACTTTACTACCATTTTTGCAAGGCTCGATATAAGAGCTATAGGCTGATAGTTTGTTACCAAAGGTTCATCTCCGGTTTTGTATATATATATATATATATATATATATATATATATATATATATATATATATATATATATATATATATAATGAATTATTTTATATCGAACGAACTTCAAATTACACTATGTGGGCTATCTGGAAGCGGTCTATGACAAAAAACTTATTTTCTTCTAATTTGTATTTCGTCATCTTTTTGTGACATCTTTAAGAGAAACAACAACAATGAATCATATTCTAAGTAAAATATGGGTCTCCCTAATGTTGAGGTAATTACTCACGAAGATGCAAAGTCAGTCTCTAACATTTAAAAAAATTAAACAACAATTTCAATTGTATATAACAGTGAAATATCACAATAATAAACTGCATCCACATGTCGGCACGATGAGCAGTAATGATATGAATCGCCGTGTGTAAATGCTTTACAGGTACCGTAACAAAAAAAAACTTGGCATGTTAGTTTTACCTCTCATTCAGCAGTACATGAAGAATGTTACCGTATTGAAATCTTATATTTTGCTCATCTGTCCTGTGTCCGATTTGAAATTTATGGCGTTTTTGTTTTTGTAAAAATTTGGAACATTTCAAAGAACAGCCTACTCTTGTACTGCACTTCTTGCTTCAATAATTTCACCTCCGAGTACTCTAGTTTGTGGCAAGTTTTTATATGGTGTTCCACTGCGGCACAGGACTTCTTACCTACCCGGCCATCACCCTCGTGCTGCACAATCCTCTGCGTCAACCATTGTGAGGCCTGTCCATTGTAACAGCCATCACAATCACTACAAGGGAGGTCATAGACCACATTACTCATATATTCAACAGAAGTCTTGTCCTTGATTTTATATGATATTTTTTTATATTTGAATTATGTGCTCGATCTTTCATCTCGTTTGTCAAAGATGTTAGAATTGCATCAAAGGTGAATAACGCACATTTCCTACGAGTCATTTTTGAAACAAAATTCAGATAAATTATTTGAAAGCTTTCTTGGTATTAGGTACCCTGAACACATTCTCAGAAGGCTAATCTAAATTCTAACATCTTTGACGGATCAACTGAAGAATGGAGCACATAATTCAAATATAAAGAATCTCAAACGTTGAAAAATTGTCTAGCCAGATAATTAGATGAGATAAAAGAAATAGTTGAAATTCGACTAATTGTCGAACATGTTCAACAGAACAAATAATTCGTCATTCGAACAGAATTCTCACAAAATAGATAGAACTGCTTCATTAAGTTGAAAAATTCCAATGAAACCCGTACTAATACATATTAAATCGCTTTCAACATATCTATAAACAGGAACCGAAGGATAAAATAATGTAAGAATGTCCTTGTCACCTACACCTACACAAAATGTGATAAATATGCTTTTGTACGTTCGGAATATGATGCCAAAGCCCACGTGATGTATTACGATGTGTTCAGGATGCACAAATCGAATATCGATGCAATGTTTCACTCCCGGGGATTTACCGAGTATGAATTTTTTATCTGAACGGATAATACATTTCAGTCTCAATATAAGTGTTGAAAAGGTAAATATTACGAGATAGAATTATGCACTTGTTTTTCACAAGATAGATAGATAGATTACAAGTTAATCTGCGCTAGGGGCTATGAATTGATTCAACAGAATAATTCGTATAATTTTTTTTTTCTAAATGAGTGGACCTACAGTTTAACGCCGAATCCGAACGGCTTATGATCAATGTAAATTACAACATTTATTTCCACTAAATTACTTAAATCATAGACAAACACCTTCACCCATGCCGTCACCGGGTTTCGATCCAGAATCCTACCGCACCATAGTCGGGTTTTCTGCCGACTAAGCCAGTGACCGCAGTTCCTTCAATTATTCAGAGGCATATATCGGAATTTGCAAATGAACATAATAAATTTTCCAATAATTGTGAATTAAGGAAAAATTTATAGTAATTACTACGAGTTCTTATCAAAATTGCACTTGAAAAAAGATTCAATTCATTCATGATGAATTCATTGAATGTAAAAGATGGCACCTCGTAGTTTAAGGGTTCAGCAATTTATAACTTAATCATGCAGGTAGGTATATGTTAAATGCCAAGCGATGAATGGGTCATTATGCCCGAGAATTATGAAAAATAATCAATAGGAGATGGCAATTCAATAAGTCTACAAATAATCATATTGTCCCTAAGGAATATAACTAAGTTTAGGCACCCCAACAACTCGCTACACAATCTTTCAAATACTCTGTTATACGAGACAACAGAAGTAGAACCCATAATGACCAGAATGAAAACATTGAGCATAAAATTCATTGGGGGCCTGAACAACAGGAATAATTTGAAGCCATTAGTACACAGATACGACAGGGAAACCACAGAAAAGACCAAAATACCAGTACTACCACTTTACGAACAACTACCAACTTCAAAATGAAATTGGTCTTCAACTGATGTAATGTTTGATCTAAATTCAAATATTTATGTGAAAAACTAGAAGTCTTCGGTCGATAGCCATTTGATTTACTAATCAATGAAGTTTTTTTCGTTCTCTCTTTCGAATTGTTCAAGTATTATTCATAATGTTCACCTATGAGGCAGAGTGATAAAAAATTGTTTCATTACAAGAACTTCCTTTTTTGAAATTGAACTCGAATTGATACACAAAAAATATAAACTTCATAAAAGTCAAACTGAAAATATTAACATAAAACAAAAATTTCAAATTTTTTCTACTTCGAATCCCACTTTTCATTTGGATTGATTAGCAAAGGCTGTTACATTTGGAATCCCCTAGTTTTGATATAAGTAACTTCGATAACGTTTAAATATTGATTAATCACTCGCTCAAATACAGCCAGTAATTGTTCATAATTCTTGGACATTATAAATAGTACCCTCATTAATCACTTGGTCTGAATCAATATAACGATGCCACACCGTCCCATCGTTTGAAGTGAGTTTCAAGAAACAACAACTTCTTCTTAAAATTAACATAACCTTAGAATAATTTACACACTGGAATTGAATTTACACTTCCATTTCATACAACGTGATGCGTTTCGTCGGGTTATCAACTTCTTCAGGGGATTACGGAATATAATTTTAATCATATCTATCAAAATCATATTCCATTAGCTTCTCAAGAATTTGTTAACCTGATGATACGTGTCACGTTATATAAGATAAGAGTGTAAATCAAAAACAAGTGCTTGAATTATCGTATAGTTATTTTAATGAATTTGCACCAATTAATTGCCAATACTATTCAATATCAAATATGAGCAGACAGAGCAAAATGACTCTGAAAAGACAGAATGAATCACTGATGAGGATATTAAGAATAGGTCATACCAAGTTAACCTATGGATATCTGATTTACTCCGAAGAACCATCACTATTTGAATAGAGCAACAATATTATCTGACTGCCGAATATATCCGATATGTATGTCCACAATATGAATAATATCCCTTCCTTTCGGATTGAAAAAACAGAGTAAACATACAATACAAAACAAATTGAAGATGTTTTGAATTCTGGAAGGAATTTTGGCTAGATAATTTTATATAGGTAGTATAAATATTAAACTAACTTTCATTAAGTTTAACCATCGTTGTTGATACGATGTCTAGAAACATGTCTAAAAGTCGAGACAGGTTGATTTTAAGCAACGAACAACACATTCAACTACTTCCGAAGAATAAAATCATTGCAAGCTAGAAAATCAAACTTGCGAGAATAACAATCATTCGTTGTTAATAAGAATTAATCGTTTTGCATAAATAAATCATTCAGTATTTCTAGGAATTTTCAAACCTCCTCATTGAAAAACGGTGATTTTGAGCGATCAGTTTTACTTCATTATGTTTATTTTTCACTTAATAATTTCGAAACATAGTATATTTTCAAACATTGTTCTGAAAAATATCAAGTTGATTCAATTCATTCATTGTCTCCTCATTATATACTGTGGAATTACATTATTTCCAGACAGATATAAAGGCATTCTCCAATAAATTGTTGATTTGTTGAAGAAGAAAAAGTATATTATGTTGTTATCATTTTGTTGAATGGGAAGAAAATGAATTTCAAATGTTTATAACTAGTGATTTTTTAGGAGCTATGTTTTTCAGGTGGGCGGCACGGCACTGGTTGGTAATGGCATCCAAACGTCTTCTGTCAAACTGAAAGTTTTCAGTATACCCTGCCATTTTGTCATGGAAAGACTTACAAATGGGCAACGATTGCAAATTGTTGAAATTTATCATCAAAATTCGTGCTCTGTGTAAAATATGTATCGACCTGGTGAATCAACAATTCTTGTTATTATCACCAAATTTCGCACAAAGTTTACTTTGTTGGACATTAAACCATTGTCTCGCACGCGTACAGTGCGCACTGAAGAAAATATTGCAGCCGTAGCGTACAGTGTTAATGAGGATCGTGAAATGCAAATTCGTCGCCGTTCTCAGAAATTGGGCATGAGTTACTCAACCTGGAAAATTTTACGTGTTGATCTGGGTTTGAAAGCCAAAAATTCAACTTCTGCAAGAATTGAAGCGAAATGAACAGCTAAGGAAAATCCGCTGTTTTATCGAAAAATTGTATTCAGCGATGAGGCTCATTTCTGGCTTAACGGATATGTAAATAAACAAAACAGTCGCATCTGGAGTGATAAACAGCAACATGCCCTACAAGAATTACCGATGCATTCCGAAAAAACGGTAGTTTGGTGTGGTTTATGGGCAGGTGGCATGATAGATCTATTTTTCTTCAAATACGACTGTGGAAAAAACGTTACTGTCAACGGCGAACGATATCGAGCCATGATACGCAACTGTTTTTTGCCCTAGTTGGCCGAGTTGAACTTAGTTGACATGTGGTTTCATCAAGACGGTGCCACAAGCCACACAGCTCGTGAAACAATGAACATGTTGAAGGATAAATTTGGTGAGCAGCAAATGGGCCATCTCTCGAAATGGCCCATGAATTGGTCGCCAAGATCATGCGATTTGACGCCTCTGGATTATTTCTTGTGGGATTATGTAAAGTCGTTAGTGTATGTGAACAAGCAGAACACGATTAAAGCCTTACAGGATAACACTCGTAATTAGTGGGATACAGGCCGAAATGCTCGAAAAAGTGACGCAAAATTGAACCTTCCGAATGGACCAATTGATACGGAGCCGCGGACAACATTTACATGAAGTTATCTCCGAAATGTAAATGACAAAGTCCAAGTTATCAATTTTAATGAGAATTTTGAATATATGATGCAAATTGATTGTTTTATTCGATTAAAAAAAACTGCGCTTAAAAAACCCCTCATTATCTCACCACCATTGGAACATATCAGGTAATATTCAGTTCCAAATTATTGTAGATACGTATTCCGAATATTTCGAATGAAATATGTGAATTGACCAAAATTCTCTGAAGAAGCTGCCAAGCATAAAAACTGAATGGAATTTTCAATGTGAAGCAGGAAAATTATATAGTCACAAAAAAATAGGATTCGAGACTTAGTGAATGTGTTTGAATACCAACAATTTCAACGTATGCAATTGTGGATTAGTGTTTGTAATGAAGTGATACAAAGTCAAAATCTAAGTATCAGGTCCTAACCTGTATTTCCTGGGTGTCCTGCAGCATCGAACCGTCTTCATTACTACATCACAAATGTTGTTTTCTCAACGAACAAGGCATTAAGCCCGCGTAGAATCTCATGCCGACACCCTATAAATTTTAATGATACTGTAATCCCTTCTCGAACACGTTTGAATTTTCAAATGACAACAAAATGTAATCGTGATATCCGTCCTGATCCGATTGTTGAACTGAAGCCAACAGGGAAAGCATATGGAAGAAATTCTATCAATCTATTTTTCTTCCTCATAAGATGTATTATTTCAGTTGTGCATTGGTCAATACTCTGTACATAATGTCAAATGTTTCATAAGCTCGATATCGAGAATACTGCAGTATGAATGTTAGTTATTTCTTCAAATGGCTTACCTAGAAGTTGAACTCAATGTTTAACGCCAAAGAACACGTTGAGAATCAAACCCACTAGCACCAGTAAGCCAAAGGCGTTAAATTCTATCGTTCGACCACTGAGCAAATATATATATATATATATATATATATATATATATATATATATATATATATATATATATATATATATATATATATATATATATATATATATATATATATATATATATATATATATATATATATATATATATATATATATATATATATATATATATATATATATTAAACGGCTGTTACATATAAACAAACAACGTAAATCTCAGGTAAATACCGTAAAATCTTAACTTCATTTTCAGCCTGACAAACCTTGTTTTTAATTTATAATATTGTCGGTACAAAATTCTAGAAGGTATAAATATCTCATCGTAGGTAGACATCGATTCAGTCTGGAAATATAGCTTTAACAAGCTTGGTCAAGATATTCGATTTAACCAAAAATGATGTAGATTCCTCACGTGGAATTTTGTGTTGTTTTGTTATGTGTTTTTCCTTTTTAATCAACTTTCAAGTGTGTAACTTCTAATAACTTGAACTACGCCGTTCTGATGAGAGCCAATAAGCTTGAAACATATGTAAACGGCTGTTACAAATAAACAAACAACGTAAATCTCAGGTAAATACCGTAAACTCTTAACTTCATTTTCAGCCTGACAAACCTTGTTTTTAATTTATAATATTGTCGGTACAAAATTCTAGAAGGTATAAATATCCCATCGCAGGTAGACATCGATTCAGTCTGGAAATATAGCTTTAACAAGCTTGGTCAAGATATTCGATTCAACCAAAAATGATGTAGATTCCTCACGTGGAATTTTGTGTTGTTTTGTTCTGTGTTTTTCCTTTTTAATCAACTTTCAAGTGTGTAACATCTAATAACTTGAACTACGCCGTTCTGATGAGAGCCAATAAGCTTGAAACATATGTAAAGGGCTGTTACAAATAAACAAACAACGTAAATCTCAGGTAAATACCGTAAACTCTTAACTTCATTTTCAGCCTGACAAACCTTGTTTTTAATTTATAATATTGTCGGTACAAAATTCTAAAAGGTATAAATATCTCATCGCAGGTAGACATCGATTCAGTCTGAAAATATAGCTTTAACAAGCTTGGTCAAGATATTCGATTTAACCAAAAATGATGTAGATTCCTCACGTGGAATTTTGTGTTGTTTTGTTCTGTGTTTTTCCTTTTTAATCAACTTTCAAGTGTGTAACTTCTAATAACTTGAACTACGCCGTTCTGATGAGAGCCAATAAGCTTGAAACATATGTAAACGGCTGTTACAAATAAACAAACAACGTAAATCTCAGGTAAATACCGTAAACTCTTAACTTCATTTTCAGCCTGACAAACCTTGTTTTTAATATATATATATATATATATATATATATATATATATATATATATATATATATATATATATATAGTAGAACCCGATTAATACGATTTCTCGCATAATACGCCATTTTGCGCCAGCCCCAGCAACTGGAGACATGTTTTCAAATATTTCTGAACGCTCAATACGATTTTTTATCCCGTTTAATACGCCAAAATGTGCCATACATATAACTATTTTCGGCCAGAGACTGTTGTACTGACCTTAACGATGCAGTGGATATGTTGTCATTTATTTGGTTACACTTATGACGCAATCAAACTTTATTAGCTGCTGAGCTTCAGTTGCCAGTGTCTATGTTACGTACCATTTTTAAGAGTAGAAAAGAAATAAAGGAAAAATACAGAATAGAAATATACAAGAGTGTGCAGAGAAAAAAATAAGAGGTGGGAAAATTTGATAAATTATAAACATTTTTGGTGGAATGGCTTCATCAAGCATGAGCTTTAAAACTGCCTATAGGTGACCCCATAATATGCGAAAAAAATTGCTCTAACGATTGAAATGGCTTGATAGATCGGTTTAAAATCACCACGGTAATGTATACTGTCAAATCAGTTGGGAATCGGAGACAGTGGCACAGCTAGATCTTGATACATGGATGTCAACACCATCCGAATTGTTTTCAAAATTACGAACCGCGACACTTTTTTAACGCAGACGAATTTGGTTTCAATCAATTGAAGATATTATTCAGAGTGTGAATAGCACACAAGAAAAGGCCCTAAGTGATAATGATCAAGAAGATGCGTCAACTCCGATTTTGTCACACGCCCAGGCATTATCAGCAGTTAATGAAAGACGCTATATAAATTCATTGAATAAAAGCCAAGACGCACTGCATAAGTTAAATTACTTTGAAAATCTTTCTGATGCCTCAAAATTATTTTGTCAAACCAAAACGAGCGATTAATTAAAAAACGTAATTTTTAAATGTACAATTAAATATGTACACCTGAAATAATACAACATAATGAGTTATAATAGATTGTTTCAGTTCCCTATTCCGCATAATACGCTTTCCTGATCAACACGCATTTTTTGTTTAGTCCCTATGAAATCGTCTTCAACGGGTTTTACTCTATATATATATATATATATATATATATATATATATATATATATATATATATATATATATATATATATATATATATATATATTTTATTTCGAATGTTTTCAGCAATAACAGGCTACAGAATAATACACTATTCTGTAAGCATCTGAAGAAATCGTTTGTAACGAAGTTTAGTGAATAAAGTGTAAATCATCAACTTCAAGAGTTTGAATTTGAGTTTATATTCAATTATAATGGATTTACATCAAGTAAAAGCCATTACTATCGAATAAAAAAAAATTAATGAATAAATGAATAATTTTTGTGAAATTTATCTATATCTTCAATATTTTTCAAGATTATTCCACCGAATACTATTTCAGCGTTGAATCGACATTGGTAGAATTCCAACCATTTCATCTGATCAGAAAGAAATTATCATTTATGAAGAATCCGAATATCTGATGAAAACGCGTTATTTAGAATCAATTTTCATAGCATTCATTAAATTGAACCAATTGAAGTGTTTAAACGTATATTGTTTGAAAATTAATATTATTAAATTTACTCGGCTAACTTTCTTACAAAATTTTCAATCCATTATATTAAGAGGTAGGAAAAACTTTTACTTTAAACTCTTGGTAAAGAGTGAGTTGCCTGAAACCAAATGCCAAGAATAAAAAATAATGTCAAGGAACAAAATTAAAATGAAATTGAAGTAAAAAAGTTAGCCCATTGTTATATTCGGAAAAGTGTTAAAAACATATTTTTGATTAAGTCTAAAACAGCTTCCAGTATATATTCATGAAACTACAATTGTACATCGCAAAATATTTCAATTCCTGCTCAACCCTTGCTTAATGAAACCATACTACTATCCTCTTTGAATTGTCACCCTCGAAGTTTTACCTTTATTCTGACAACGTTGTGTGTCTTTTATCTCATTAAGGCCGAATTTTCAGTGACTTTCTACCCACCTACCCCTGCATCTCGATTCACCACTTTCTAATGGTTATTTATAATGCTGGTAATGAATTCGCCTTGTAATTTAACACCTAAAATGAGATTCCAATGTTGAAATAACAAATGTTGGGAAATTCTAGGAAGTAATTTTCGGAGCGGTTTAGCGCAGAATTATTTATTACAGTTTCGGAGCTACAATGAAAATAATTGAAATAAAGCTGAAATGGATTATTTATTCATGACATTTAGAGTTATTATTAATTTATATAATGTAGGAAATTCTATCATTGATTACAGATTGAAATAAACTCTATGTTAAATTTCTTTTGTCACCATCACTGAAAAATATGAAATGATCGATTAGAAAACTTTTCACGAATAAACACTGACAAATCTGCAAAAATGATTCGGGCAGTTTTTCGATATTTTGGAATTGAATTTTTAAAAAATTTTCAATTGATTTTTTTCAATATCTAATAATAAACATCCAAGGTTCTGCAAAAATTGGAATTAATTTCGAGGATTTAACAAAACATTGATTAATTATCAATTTCATTACATGAAGATGGTTGCAGTTTTGATTTCTATTGTGAACAGAATCTTTATTACGTTAAACTTTTCAGGAATAAACACTGACAAATTGAATTTTTTAAAAATTATCAATTGATTTTTTTTCAATATCTAATGAAACATCAAAGTTTTTGCAAAAATTGGAATTAATTTTGGGTAATTAACAAAAAATTGATTAATTATCAATTTCATTACAATTTGCAATGATTTCATTGAAATTGCAATGGTGGTTGCAGTTTCGATTTATGTTATATTGTGAATAGAATCTTTATTACGACTGCAATAATGGCTGAAGAGCAAAGCGTTCTTTTTCATCATCAGGCGTAGAAAAAAAAACCAGGATATGAATAAATTTGAGAACTCAATATTGCGCTGAATGAAAATGAATTTCATCATTATTTTTGTATAATTTATTTAATTAATCTGCCATTCGAGATTTATTTCGTTGTTTTAACACTTTTTTTTTCTTCCCTCACAACTAATTGAGAAGAAATGACAAATGCATTTTAACCCTCTTCTAATATTTCATCAAACTTTCAAGTCACATATAACCCAAATTACAAAATAAATATTCTGTACCATTGACCTAATCTATTGGTGAAAGAGTGAATTATACATTGAAGTCCTCACCTTTTTGAGGAGAGTTCATTGCTTTAAGTCGCGTAATACCATTAAATGATATTTGAATATGATGGAATCATTAAATATTATCATAGAACAATCGAGTTGGGCATCCAATTGTTTCAAGACCTAATTTAATGGCTCTACCCAATTAAAAATTGGAAGAATTAGAATTCAAGGCTTCTTCTATTGAATTCGGAATAAAATTGAATTGAAATATTGGAATTGCGAATAACAATTCAAAGTTAGGAAAAAAGAAAGGAAAGTGTGAGCTTTGTAAAAAAGCGTAAATTTTGTAACGCAGCTTTGTGCTGCGTTAAAAAATTTGTGAAAGAAACAATAAAAAAAATACCAAACTGCTGCATTTTTGGAAACTGCGTAGTACTAAGAAAAAGAAAAAATTGTTTGGGTCATTGCTTCATCATTAAACTTTTCATAGCACCTTATACGATATTTGAATTTCTCCAGAAGGAGCATGCGCAAAGTACCAATTAACGGTCGCATCTGAAGAAGAAAGAATACTTCGAAACGCGTGACACACGTATCTATTTGGTTTTAATACAAGAAGAAAAAATTCAACGTTTTACTATGGATATTTATTTTCTCCATTAATCATATTAGCGAAAACATTTTTATTGCTAGTGTTGATATATTTTATTGTTAATGCATCAAGAATATTGCAATTTATGTAGGATTATTCAAGGCATTCTAATAAAAGATGAAAGAGCAAATAACATTTATCGTTTCTAAAGAAAATATCGAATTTTCTTGATTTCATTTAACTTTTTCATCAACAACTAATGAAATCATTAGTTTATGAAATTGAACTAATTTATTATGACACTATTCTCAATTTATTTGTAATGTTTGAATGCATCAACAGATACAGTAACTACATTAAATAATTCTCATTTTCTTCTACTAGGTGCCCCAATCAACAATAATCATATATTCCATTTCATTCAATCGTCACTGTACATTTAGAATCGTCATAGAGTAACGAGTGTCCTTGATAATTGAAAAATTATCTTCTTCCTCTCTTCTTCAGGTCTCTCAACCTTCACGGAAATAAGCTCACGTGACCTGACATTAAATTTTTCTAATTGGCATGCAGTATCTGATAAATTAGTAGCAATAATGATACATGAATCTCTTTATTATCAGGAATACGTGTCTTAATTTGAATTCATGAAAATATGTCTTGCAAAATACGTTTTCAGCATTCTAATTCGTTTTGTTAATCACTCTGAGACTAGAATGAATCGTTATGAATTCATTGCAACACTAAAAGCTTAAAATTTTCGTCAACTTCGTATTTAAGTATCGAAAGAAGGTGGTTAGGTTAGGTACTGAAGTTTCAAACTTCCACTCATCTTCAAAAAAATTGATACTAACATTGTATTTTTATAGTACTGCTGCTTCATAGTGAAATATCGAGCAGTAGTAGCAGAATTTATTCAGCTAAATATATGATATATCAGTTTTATTCACCACTAGCTGACCAGGAAATTTTCGTAACGTTCAACAGCCAACAGTCAATGAATGGATACCTTACTGCTGAAATTATACAATACAATCGTTTAATCATAAAATTGCAGTGAATAACATATCTTGGTCGAATATATTCCGAAGGAGAAAAGATTACAGCTCTCTACCTGTCACAGGTGTCAATAATGAGTCTCCACTTTCATCCTCGGTCAAATCAAGTTTTAATATCAATAGTACTCGTAATAATATTCATTTAGTTCAAGCTCTACAAAAATCAACGTATTATGATCTGTTAATTCTGAATTACATATCTATCTCATCATTTGAAATATACTTTCTCAGATCACGCTGAAATATCTTAATACTAGTACTAGTTCTCAATATACTGGATAAATTATTCAAAGCCTTTAATCCGTCATAGTATATGCTATTTTAAGATTAAGAATGCTTACAACTTTGGAAACAAAATCTATCAGTATTTCTAGTATTATACCCATGCACATCACTGATATGTGTTACATTTTTTATTGAATCACATGGAAGCATCTGATGTTTTATTTCAAATATGAATATATATGAAGCAAAGAGTATTCTTTGTTTAACAGACACTAGTTCCAAGGAGTTCAGCATAATTTTAACAGGTGTATACCTACGAATATTTCAGTTCAGAATTGTTCGCATGGCTCGAATAACAAAGTGGAGCAATATTCAAAATTTTACATTACTGTTGATTTGAACAACAATAATTTCAAATATATTGACAGATTTTTTCCTTTTTCTTTCAAAAAATTGATTTTCTTAGAGATTTTAGCTAATATGAAATCCACATGATCATTGAAACTCAATTCTTAACCTACATAAAGCCTAAATATTCTTCTGTTTGTATTCTTCTGATTTTTTTTCATTAATCTTTATAATATTATCCTCATTGTTATTAATTTTTAAGGTTTTACTTGTACCCAAAACTATGAAGTTAGGGTTTTCCACATTTAGGGATGAGCTACTGTCACATAACTATTCATTAATTGAAGAAAGATGTTATTGATCCCTTCTGCCATATTCTTAATATCTTTGCCACTAATATAGACTAAGAAAGTTCCTTGAGGTACGCCTACATCCACTTTCGTGCTATTCGACAGCATGCCATTAAACTTAACTTTTTGTATTCGCGAATCCAAGTGAGAAAAAGCCAATTTTAGTCGGTTTTTCAAAAATAATGATTAACATAACCTTTGAAAAGCTCTTTTAAAATCCAATGATACTACTATAACCGCTTCTCCTTTATCTATAGGAGATCTATAGCACTATATCACTCCTCACATATGCTCAATATTGCTGTCTCACAAGAGCAATTTCTTTCATCTATGATGCCGGGCGGCTTCTTCAGCAAATACATATTTTTTGTAACTTCACCGCTCTATATCAAACCATCGTCTAGACGCGTTCAATGTTTTTCGCAACGATTCAAATTTTTTTACTGATGATTATCATTTTTAGATACTATATTTCGTGTTAAAGAAAAATCCAAAAATACGGAAATCATGAAAATCGGTTCAGCCGTTCTTGAGTTATAAACGGTGTAACGGTTAACTAAGGGTAGTTCATTGTATTTCCACAATATATAAAAGATGTATAGAATATATGGAGGACATAAAGGTGATATACAGAATTCATTGTCATTCTTAATATCATTATCAACCGAGGTTGAAAATTATTCAACTACTTATGTCGCTATTAAAGATATATTTTAGTAGAAAAGTGGAAATTGAGGAACTATCATTTTGACTTGAGCAATTCATATATTGAATATAACAGTTTGAAGTCTATTATGCAGAATAACATTTTTGGGTGCATTTTTAGCAAGGGAATTTCCATACTTTAATATTTCCGACGAGAATGTCGAAGAACTGCGTGAATTCCGTCCGCTCAATTTTGCCTACTAGAAGTGAAATGTTTCAATCGGAATACCTAAATCTAAAGACATCCATTAAAGAGTCGTATCATTGACCTCAAAGTTGGCGGACATCTTTTCGCAAACGTCCTTTTTGTTCTGGTAGATAACAGCCCTTGGACGTTCACTGGCTTATCGACTAAACTAATAAATAGAGGATATGTCACCACCGATCTTCTTACTTTCATTTAAGTTTCGAAGAGATACGTGCTAGCTTGATTGATGTAGTTGAGGAATGCACACAGTCTCTTATACGAGACCAGAATAACCAACGTCTAAAGCAGTGGCGTATTATGTAGAAAATATCATTGTTCGAAATGAGAGTGAGCTATCTGAGAAAACTCGTAGTGTTTGAAGTTTTCGAATATTTTCTCAAACTCCGAATAAGATACGAAATTAAATTCATATATTCATATTTAGTTGTTATTTTGAGACCGTTTGATGGATAAAGGTAAGGCAAATTATCCCTTCAATGAAAATAAGAATTGAAACTTTGAATAATATATTATGAATAAATATATAAATGACCAAGCAAGCAGTATCACTTGATTACACTATTCATAAAAAAGAGTGCGATAAAAGAGGGAGTTGAATAAAAACAATATCACAACTGAAATGAACAACTGAACTGTTATTTTGATTACACTCAAACTCAATTCCTAGGCGGATACTTCATCTCAATTTTACATGTTTCACACAAGCATTCCAGTACGTCAAGAGCACTGAGAGGCCATATTCTGGATGTGATAATATTCATGCTCATCAAACTGAAGTGGATAGTCTTTTTCAATTCTTCGATGTGCTTCAATGCTTCAAAATTTTAGATATTTTGTATATATATATATATATATATATATATATATATATATATATATGTACTACGCGGGTCAAACTTTCTACCCGATATTTCTATACCGAACGTCAACTTCGGCTACATGACTTTGACTACACAAACATATGAAAATTATATTTTTAACGTAGCTAAACTTGAAGCAAAGGGCGTTACACATGTTTTTATATTAGGGGTTTCGGTTAACATGAAAATGAGGAACTTAAATTGTGGATTGAATTAATCGTTGGTTGAAATACTAAATATATATAGAAGAAGCATAACCATTTGTTATCAGAATAAGAATACTTTTTGCAGATTGGTTATTGTAATGTTATGTAGGTGCATAATTTTCTACTGCAGAAATAAATAGCGAGAAACTTCAAATTTCGCAGAAAAAATTCATAAATTTTATTGGGTGTTATATTTAAATTTCGTATTATATAAAATATATATAATTTTTTTTTTAATATGGAAATTATTGGTAATTATATGAAAATTATTATAATATTACAACTTTGAGCCGACATTCTTAAATTCCACTTCTTCTTTTCATGCAAACGTTTTTTAACTGAAATGTAGAGTCAACTGCTGAACCGATGTTTTTTGTTGTGTCTGTTATTGTCAGGTAAAAAGTGCAGAAAATTGCGTGTAAAATTAGAAAGTTCAAGAATACTTGATTGATAATATAAGTGAGAAATAATTATTAATTCTCAGAAAGAGGATGTAAACAAACTGAATACCTTATCACACATTTCGGTTAGTTCAGAGCTATCGCGACTAATATAAAAACTTCTATCGAATATAAAATGTTGGTAAATTTAAATCAACTAACATACACGATACTGACATAGCACGTGGTATTTTTTTATTATAAAGGAGAATACATAGTTTTTTTTAATTTACAATTGAAATTTCGTTTTCAAAAATATCAGCTATTAGATGTACAAACTTGAATCACAGACTCGCAATGCAGCAAGTTAAAGATATAAAAGAGCAAGTGAAACTGACGGGCAACGCGGAGCTCGGAATGAAGTTGAACAGAATCGATGGAATCGAAATTAACAATATGAAAAGGTTACGTTTAATTTCTATCAACCTGCATTCAATTATAACGTTGAAATAGATTTCAGTTCACAGCAAATAATTGCTATTGGACCAATGAACGTTATGTGTCCATATTGCAAGCCAAAGTTTAATTGTTATTGATAAGAAAATACTACCAACGATGCGACAAAATATTGCGCGAAGAATCAATTCAATTAGACGCTATTAGTACGTACCCATCACTTTCGAGAGTGAATATCGAGTGCTTTTAGAAAAGTTTATGTATCTTGTTGAATGATAATAGTATACAATTGTTTCATCATTATTATGAATCATCAGTTAATATTTAATCTATCAATCAAGAATCGATGACTTTCAAAACGCCCATAGCTCCTATACCAGAATGAGGGTAATAGTTCTCAGTGAAAATTAACGTGAGCTCCCTCTATCGGAGAAAAGGCGTACAAACTCTCCATATCGTTCTAGATTCCTACTCATGATAACAATAATGCGAGTGTAAGACTTCGTAGGCATTTCATTCGAACACTACAGAAAACTGTCCGCAATGTGTAAGAATGGTCCCTTGACTATTCGCTCCAGATCACGCCCCGGCGGGCAGAAGTATAGCTAGTTTCAAGATTCACAAATCATTCATACTTGTAAATACTGGAACTCTCAATCGAAATATCGAAATATTTCGAATAAAACTCTCAGGGAGCTGTCTACAAAAATGTAAATTCAATACTTATTCAAAGCATAGAATACTATATATTGAAGATGTTTAGGAATCAATAGAGAAAACGTGAATACGTCTAACATTGAAGGTTTTTTGATAGATGATACATTTTCCAACTCTACTTTATGAACAATTTCATCTAATTTGATGAACTTATGCCATCTAGGTTGAGATAGTAGAAACACTCGGTTATACCTGATTAGAGGTTCGCATCAAAGGGCTACTTAATACATGAAAAAAAAGAATAGAAGAAAATTAATTGTGTAGTTATCGTGCTCATATTATCGCACTTGTAAATGTTTAATATTGAAAGTGCACTGAAACTTTCTGCCGATAATTTTTTACGTATTATTCGAAAGATTATTAAAGCAGAGCTGGATATCCGAAATATGTACAATGTGATGTCTCCATTTCCTTTCAAGGGATAAAAGTATTGAAATTGGTGCCTACATTTATCGAAAACGTAAGACAGTTTACTGTATCGTACTACAAGGTACTCCTCAAATGCGTCTTGTCCAACAAAAGTTATCCCTGTCTAGAAATCGCCGATAATTAGTTCTCTGGTTTATGGTGTTTCAGTTTTTGCACGAAAATTCACTAAATTTGGCCTACAAAGGACGGCTCTGATAAAGCACGCACGCCACTGTTATTTCTGCATTGTCACTGATTGTCACGATACACAACAGAGTCACCCCGATGTATTTACACTTCCGTGATAAGGCGGTCGGTCCAAGTTGACTTTGCGATGAGTGGAGTGCGTGAGAGGATAAAAGGCAACAACAAGGAACCCCGGGGTTGTTTGAGGAGTTCGGTGTGCCGGCGGGGGTCGCGATTTTGGAGGACGCGAACTCGAATTGGCTGATTGTCGGACGCCGTAGACAGAATTTCTACTTGGATGTGTTGTGTCGAACAATGGAAACATTCACGTAACTGCGAAATGAAGTGGAATCTTTGTCAGCGAGATTTCTGACTCGGCAAACCAGGGGTGTGAGATTTGTTGTTGCATATTGGGTAGTCGACCGTTGCGTCACGTTCCAAGGGTACGTTGGGAAGTATTCTGGGGAGAGAGAAATTGAGTTGAGAAACGAAGTGTACCTATGTCAAATCCTCAGTTAAGTATATTTATTTCATTCCACTGCATTCAATACATTTGACTTAGAATAAGTTACGCCGTTTTTATATTCTTTATTCAATTGTACAGGACATTTCAGAATATGTAATATAAGGAAAATACCTAAATAAATCGGAAAATTACATTCTCCTTGAGCAAGACAAAAGACAATAAAGTATTAAAAGCTATTTAAATCAAGTCAAAAATATGGAAGAGACTTGAATTCAGCTAAGAATTTACGGACTGAGATTAATTATCATCAAGATAGAAGACGTGTTCAGACCTTCATCAAATTATATGCTTTTTCTTCCATGGAATTTTTTTTGTTGAAAAGAATGGGTTTTCAGTACTGGAATCATTTGATGGTCGTTGAATTTTTCTGGAATTGGTTCGTTATTTGGAAATTGTGAACACAGGAAGTACCTACCCTTTTAATGGCACACCATATTTTTGCTGTTTTTCTTTATTTTCATTTTTACTTTTTCTTGCTTTTTGATTTCGCCGTTTTTTTTTGAGTACTAGAGTTATTGAGAATCACTGTTTTTAGAAGGTTTGACAGAATATATCTTCGAGCCTAAGGCTGGAAGTTTGAGTACGCTCGATTTTTAGAAAGTTTTATTAACCTCCAATTTACTTTCATTTTATAATTGTTCAGTATACATGCTGAAGGCTTCTTTTTATTTAAACATGTTATTTGTTTCAACATTCATTATATATTTTTTTGTTGTGACGACTAAGTCCTCTTAGCTAAGATGAAATTTATTTATCTTTTATTTGTTTGAATTTTTTTTACATTTCACATCACTAATTTTCTTCTATATTGAATATAATCAATATATAAAATCATATTATCATTAATGATTCGATTATATTCGTCTTCAGTCAAAAACTACTAGTACGTTCGAGTCCTTGCTTTATAATTTTATAGAAAAAGTGACAATTCGAAAGATGCTAGATGACTCAATATGTAGAATAAATTTGAGTTTGACGCTATGGTTCTTATACATAATATTGTGAAAACTAAACAGCCACTATAGCTCCATATCACCCGTAGCAAGACTGATTTCAGTGTGCCTCAACAAAGGTCGGCATTTTTCGAGAGGTCACCATTGTACATGGCTGTCAAAGCGTAAAATTTCCTTCCTATATCTTTAAAGAGGGAACAAAGTCTACTGCGTTTTAGAAAATTTACCATCGAGTACTTGTTACGGAAGTCATTCTATGGTTTTGAATTTGAATACTAACTGGAAGAATAATTATTTATTTTTTCTATTATATTTAATATTCTATTCATTTTGTAATCAAAATGTTCTGATAATTTTCACCTGCCGTTGCTGTTTTTTATGATTTTGCTGACAATAAAGTTAATATTTTCATTTATTTTATTATTATTATTATTATCTGATAGAAAAATAGGATTCAGGAATGATCCATTCAAGAAACCTCCTCCCCATCGATTGGCCATCTTTGAGGGATCTTTAACATATTCAACCTATAAATATTATAATCGGTGTATTTCGTCATCCTACTTCTATATTTATAGGCAAAATTTGGACGTATTTCGATCTTTTCGAGAATCAACATTTTCTTACATACTACTGCAACTGTATCTCTATTTGACAATTGTTATTTTTTCTAAAATCGATGATATTGCCCTACATGCTAGAGTATTTCAGTTTTTAATTTGTTATTTAAATATCAATGGTTAGATAAAGTTTTTTGTTTTATATCTGAACTATATATGTCTAATTCGGTTATACGTTTGGTTTCTTTATTTCCGGATTTTTTTTCGGATATACTCATTTTACTGTGAAATTTTTAACTATGGTTTGAGTGGCAGAAGAGGGGTATCGTTTGCATATCATCTAAACTCCGCTCTGAGATCGTTTTTGCTTTATTTTCTGATGCTTTACATGTTAATGAATTTGTTCTCATTTCGGTTACTTGTTAGCTGTAATGAAAATATTGTAGTGAATGTAAGTTTCAATGAAGACCTTGTATCATAATTATCAATATACTTCATCGAACAACATTATCGGCTTTAAATCCTCAGATGAAGTTTTGACGTTCAATTGAATTTGAGTCCGAAGTTTTTAGAATAAAATTTATCATTTCAAAACATAAAAAATCCTCTGAAATTCACTTCCTATTTATATCTGGCTGCTAACCGATGGACAAAAATTGATCCAATTTGTGTGTGATAGTAGGTAATATTGTCCGAGAGGTTAATTGACGTTACCTGCAGAATATATTTCAGTATCAATGAAGCTGCCGAATCATATACTATACACATATATCAACAAGAAGTTACTCACATAATTCTTCAGAATAAAATGATTCATATAAACACGAATTCGAATTTTCTCGTATATTAAATCATACGCATGAAGCGCATTTCGAAACACTTCTTCAGATGCTACATTAATACTGGTGTAATTTCACAAATACATATATTTGACCCGCTTTTAGCGTCTTCACAACTATATTTGGAAAATTGTACAAGTATCAATTTAGCATCAGAAGAAGAAATTGTACTTTGAACTCAAGTAATCTCTAATCATTTCATTTAATAATTGATAACAAACGTTGGTTTATTTTGAACCCACATATGAAGTTTTATATACTATATCAGCGGTCCTCAACCGGTGGTACGCGTACCACCGGTGGCACGCGGGGACTTTTCAGGTGGTACGCAGTCATATATGAATAATAACAATAAAAACTGTTGAATGTGAATAACATTGATTAACAGTTACGATGCAACATTTCCGAGTTAAGAATGCAATTCCTCCATCTGTGTTTTACACAGAATAGTGGCAGTTTGACGCTGACCTTGACGCTACACAAACAACCCGAGTGACTCAATTCCTTCCTCCACGCCTCATTCAATTCCCTACTCTTGCATAATCTTTGGAAAAAATTATATTTCTCTGAAGCCAAAAGTGACTGATCATATCACTAGTCATATGGAAGCCCTTCAAACGAGTTTTGATAAATATTTTAATCAAGATTTTTTTAAATATGAGTGAATTAGAAATCCATTTTCAGGGAAATTTCCTAGTCACTCGAAAGAGCGTTTAATCGACCTTATAAGTGACAGCTAAATGAAAGATGCGTTCAAAGAAAAATCTTCAATAGACTTTTGGATGGGGACAAAAACTGCTTATTCATCAGTGTTCATGCAAGCAAAAATTTTTTACTTCCATTTGTAACCTCGTACTTATGTGAATCGGGCTTTTCAGAATTGCTGTACATCAAACTAATTTTCTAAAACGGAATACAGGAACCGCATTAGTGTCGAAGAGGACTTAAGAATCAAGTTGAGTTCAATCGACCCAGATATGAAAATTTAAATGACTGTGTTCAATGAACTAATTCAAGATTGTTTTCAATGTATGATACATTTTATTTTGTATCTAAGTAAATTCTATGTACATACATACAGTTGTAGAATGCATATTTATTTTTCTAAACGTGATCAAATGTAAATTATATATAATTATATATTATATATGAATAAGTGAATGAAAATAGAAATGTATATATGAAAATAAGATGGTACGTCGAAATCTCTGAAAATTTCAAGTGGTACGTGGTTACTAAAAGGTTGAAAACCCCTGTACTGTATTATACAACGAAATATTTTGTCCACATAATGCGACATTTGAATAAATGTAGGATTCTTCACCTGGAAATTAAAAAACAAAGGTGGATGAACACATATCATATTAGTTGAATAACTTAGGACAATGCCAATATAAAACAACTCTACAACTTATCCGTTCAATAAATGCCAAAATTATAGAAGAACGTGATGTATTATCTCATCGCTTATAATCGATGGCATTCAAAGCAGTGCATTTGTCACATTTCGAGAAGTATATTCTGCGCCAAAAATTTGCTACATCTTGTCATATATTTTCGATATTTGCGATAGGAAAAGCTGCGTGCTTGCCCTGAGGAATTTACTAATAAGACTCTAGCTTACATACCTTTGAAATCGGGAATGTGAATTCAAGATATCCAATACATTCTGCTCAATAAACGATACAAACTTCCAGAGTCGGTAGTTTCGATTTAGGTCTCCGCCTCCGGTTAGATTAAAGCCAAAAGTTATTTAGTAGATAGGTAGAAGTTTCATTCGGATAAATCGAAAGGCAGCAAGTAAGGTAAACAAATTAAAAATATTCAGTCAATAAGACTCTCGGAAAGTTTCTTGAAAACGAAGCAGTGGCCATTCTACCCTCCACCCACCCCCTAACGTCGAAAAATGTGAAGCCAGCCATTCTTCTACGCCGTGTGCCATCAAACTTTCCAAACTCAGATTGGGAAAGATTGTTCTTTCAGTTTTAAACAAGGCCCACCCAGATACGGTTGCCAGTCGACAATCGTCTTTTATTTCAGTTTTATCAGTTTCTTTTATCGCCTTTTTCCCCCCTTAGTAGTGTCTTTCAGGCTTTTGCTCACGTCCTAAACGCGGTTCGTTGTAATCTATATTTTCTGACATAAATTATTGCCCAAATATCGCTTTGTCTGCGACTGTATTCGGAAAAGTTTTTCCGAACAGACATATTCATGAAAATTTCAAACAAAAGCAAACGAATAAAATTTACATATATCCGAGCTCGTAGGGAATGAAAATGGGGATATTTTGGAAATAGACAAAAAGTTATGGGAAAAATTGAGAATCTAATCAGGGAATGGGCTCATATGTTGTCGACACAGCCTATAAGTGCCTAGTCAGAAAAGCTATGTCATAATATAAGTGAAAAGTTTTTGTTTTGTATTCGTTCAGAGAAATGTTGTTACAAGGATAGAATTGACAGAACTCTTTGGCATCTCACAAAAATATGTCGAACTTCTATCATTATTTTAAATATTTGAAGTCCCCTGAAATTATTCAATTCATACGGGCATAATTCGGATTAACAATTTTTTGTCAAGAAGTAATACAACTGATTCATTATAAATCCGTTAGAACATATGTATGTATATCGAATGAATTGAAAAGATCGGTAGCTTGACGGTGTAGTGATCCTATAACTCTTCCGGCCTGCTGGTGCTGGTGGGTTCGATTCCCACCGTTTTCTTGGGAACCGTCATTAAATATTAGGTCCAACTTACCCACAAGTAGAGAGAGCTTATAAAAAAAAACTAGCATTTATTAAAACGCTTTGAAATGGAATGAAATTCAACAATAAGTATTTGTGGGACGTTCACTAAGTGTGAAGAGGAACCAATTGACATCAAAATTCATTTATTTAAATCCAGAGTTACATAGGAACATTTACTGGCAATCTTAAGTACAATTATTAAACAAAATAAAATAACAGAAACAGCGCTGCAGATCCTGCAGAGGAAAAAAATATTTCCTGTTCGCAGGTCTTTTTTACAATAAAAAAAAAGAAATAGAATAATATTGAAAGAATAATAATTCCCGTTAGATTATCGTGTGTGAGCACTAGAGTTGCCACGAATAGTGATTTGGCCGAATACCGAATACCGAATATTCGACAACGCTGTCGACCGAAGCGCCGAATATTCGGCACAAAATACATGCGAGTCGAACGCGTAAAGAATAATACGACAGGTTGCGACCTGTCTCCAACGCGCGCGGGCGGTGTGAGACAGGTTGACTGTTTCAGTTGCGAGTAAATCGCGTCACGGCACGCATTGTCAGATTCATTTAAATAACAAATTAAATAAAACATTACGATTTTGCTGACAAATTTGTTCGTTAGTTCATTTTCAATTGTTTGTTCATTGAAAAATGTTACCAATTTTCCAGCAACACATTTTTTTTGCATTCTCATTTCATTTGGCTTTCTATACCTTGGTAATAAACATATGTAATGATGGGTAAAAAGTATTTGATATATTATAAGATAGAGCTATGTATTTGTGGAAATCAGCCTTGAATTATATACTATGTGATCTTGAAAAATACGTAAAAAGTTTTATTCTAAGAATTACAAATGTATAAAACTCTCATAGTATCCTCTAAAATATAGAGGATTGTGAAGGCTATCTAACTATTAAGAAGAAGACAAAAATTTCAAAATTTTCCACTTCATTTTATCTTTTCTTCATTTCCTAATAAGCATATGTTATCTTCTGAGATGAATCAGTTCAGATTAATTGAATTGATATTCTTTCTTCTCGAAAATATTTTTTTGATAAAATTTATCTTAAAAATCTTGAACACGAAATGATATTTCTGATTTATATTTTCTCATAAACTTTATTTCTTTAAACTTTTATTGAATTGATATTCTTTCTTCTCGAAAATATTTTTTTGATGAAATTTATCTCGAAAATCTTAAATACGAAATGATATTTCTGATTTATATTTTCTCATAAACTTTATTTCTTTAAACTTTTATTGAATTGATATTTTTTCTCCTCGAAAATATTTTTTTGATAAAATTGATCTCAAAAATCTTAAACACGAAATGATATTTCTGATTTATTTTTTCTCATAACCTTTATTCCTTTAGTAACTATTAGAAAACACGAAAATCTTGTTGGAAATTATCTAGAGTATATCGAAATTCAAAAAATCTCTGCGATATTTTTTTATTATTCTTCTTATAGCCTTGTGTTATTTGATGAACAAATGAGACTGGTTCAGATATGTCCACAAGAAATTATGTACAAAACTCTTGATGATTGATGAGGTCGATACTTGGAGAAAATTAATATCCATAATGAAAAAATATTCGGAATTTACTCAAAATTTAATACAAATACGAATGACGACGTTTCGAAGTGCTACTTTTGTATCAAATGCTGAATTAATACTGAGTATTTATTAAGCATTCAAGTTCATACATTTTGAACAAAATTATTGTTGCAGTTTGGTGGCTTTTGCATTAATTGACACATATTCTGTAATTTAAAATTCAACATCAAAATACAATGTTCAATTGATCTGTCACATTATTTAAACTAGAAGTTTTAAACGCTCAATTTTTCTGCCAAGAATTTCATATAAATATAATGATAAGTCATTTCGCTAATGTTCCCACATTGAAAAAGCCGTTATATCAATTTTTCTTTCATATTCCGCAGTGTAATGAGATTTTCTTCATTCTAGAACCTGATCGATTCTCAGCTCCGAAACTCCGTCTCGTCTAGACTATGGAAAGAATAATTCGGGCTGACAGGAAGAAATTAAGTTGTCCAAAATGGGCATCGCAGTGATTTCATTATTTTTTATTATACCATATTTCTGATCGGCCCTCTATTGCCCCTAAATCGTGGTTAAGCCTGTATTTATTTTTATAGGGTGGCGCGGGCAAGAATCATGGTGTCTGTTATCGGACAGTGCCGTACTAATTTCCAACTTTTAGACATGACGACCGATTTCCTTCCTACTACGAGATTTAGAGCATCTATATAATTATCGTTTGATTTGAAATACACAGGAAAATTCCACAAATATGTTTGGAATCCCTCGACAATAGTTTTATATTTCTAACTTATAAGAAAAAGTTCATTATTGATTACATATAATTAGTGCAGAAGTTAGTGAATCCAAATAAATGCAGACTTCCTTGAATTATTTTAGTAGACTCCAGCTACATATATTGAAAAATGCCTCACATTCAGAAATATTTCACTAATTTTCGCGAAATTGTAATAGTTTAAAATCACTGTATTGTCGGACTTACAATACCTATTAATTTGAATTCGAATTCTGGCACGAAACTTCAAAAAAAAAATCATTCGGAATTAACTGAAAAAAACTGAAAGAATACTGAAAAACATTAATATATCTTTGTATTCTGAGGGTTGAAAAATAAATATGAAATGGAATTGAAGATTAATTGAATGAATTAGATTAGAGTGCTAATAAATTGAAATAAAAATAAAAATTAAATGAAATGAATAAATTCTTACCGTCCATGAAAAACGGAGGGTTGAATCAGAAATTGAATTCACACGACGTTTCGACTGGTAATGTTTCTCTAACCATTCTCGAGTGAAAACTGAGTTTGAAATCGCTAACTTAAAATCCTTTGAGAGAAACCTTTTTCATTTGAAATAATATCGTTGTCAACTTTTTTTGCTTTGATTATTTATAATTGATTTTTATTAACACCTAACGAAAATTAAAAAGGATGTAGAGTCTTAATACTTCAATTTTCTCTTCATATATCGTGAATATTTAAGCAAAATTTCTTCATTAAGTTTCAAGAAAGACCTTTTCGAATAAAAATTCAAAAACAAATTTGAATTGTTCAGAGAAACATTTTCCAAAATTGGGAAATGAAAAGTGCCACTGAAGCATAAAAACAAGATCAGGAAGCACGAAAGTCAAAACTTTTCATTCATTACATAGGGCTTATAATTATACGAGGGGCGGCTGATAAGTTCGCTGCCTACGGTACTTGATGAAAGAAAAGTTTAGTTTTTAATTTTTATTTTTCAATATAATCACCCTCAAGTGAAATACACTTCTCACATCGCGAATACAATGCTTTTAAATCATTGAAATAATATTCTGAAGGTTTCTCTTCAAAATGACTCTCCACGGCTGACTTGAAGAAGTCATTGGGAGCGAGGTCCGGACTATAGGGGATGGTCAATTTCTGCGAACACAGTGGCCTTTGAAGAATTCCTCAAAACGCGAGCGGTATGAACGGGAGTTGTCTGCGGAAAAAACACACCGCGCTCCAACTTTCCATGTCTCTTCAGTACGACCGCTTCATGTGCCTGGCCCCAAATTGGCGTAGTATTGATCATTCGTAGTAGTTCCTTTAATCAAGTATTCAATTAATAAAATTCCCCCGTTATCCCACAAAATAATTGCCATAGCCTTAGAGGCCGACTTTTCCACTTTTAACTTCTTTGGGGTCTTTCTCCTTTTTTAATTCACTGCATAGACTCTTGTTTGGACTCCGGACTACTAATGCTCTTTACTAATATCTTACCCTTCAGCCATCTGCCACAATTTTATTCTTCGATCAGCCAATACTAATTTTTCAACTTTTTGAACATTTTCTTCGTTCACTATTGCCAGAGGGCGGTCTGGGCAACCTGGGTCTGGGGGTCGCCTTGACAGCTCGGAATCCTGGACCTGAATCCTGAAGAATGGATGACATTTCTCTGAAAAGATCTCTCGGCGAGTTTCCTTTTTTACAATGAATTTAATCACTGCATGGTGCTCAAAATTTCGAAAATTTTCAGTTTCGGTCGACATGGTATTGTTGCTTGTCCCAGGTTTGAAGTGTTAATGAACCAAATTGAACAAATGGGGGTTATTTATACTAACAATTAGGGCCGAAAGTTGTGCTATCAGTAACGAGACGATATCTTTTCGTTAAGTAACTCAGGCTCGAACTTACCAATGACGATGTGAGTTTATGTGAGTTTATACTTCATCAACACATTGATGAAGTATAAACTCGATTATGAGTAACACGAAATTGAAATTTTTGGAAATTTATGTATTAAGTATCCACATCGAACAATTAGAGAAACTTGTGCATTAACTGGGGTTTTGCGAATATCTCGTTCGAAACAGGTCAAGATCTATTCTAGAACAAATCCTAGGTTATAAGATAAGATACTCTAAGGCTTCTCAAATACTTATTTGTCCGTTAGAAAACATTATTTATTTTGAACTACCAAATTTATCAATATGGTTGAAAAAATATCTGCGAAAAAAAATTATTATGAAGTTAACTGGAATAATTTCAAGAATTACCGGATACTTGATGACATATTATATAACATGGAAAACCGGTGTGTCTGAATAAGGTATATTTGAGGCATCGGTGATAAACTAGACTAGGAATATCTAATATGAAGAGCACAAAATGAAAGACAAAAATGAGGAACTTAAATCAAGATCTATAGAAATGAAAAAAAAATACTCAGAGAAAGAGTAATATAAGTACTGAGAACCAACTAGCCACTTAGCTGTTAGACCACTAGCTGTAAGAATGTTCAGAAGACTAATAACTTCTATATTGGAAGAACTTATATCAATAGACTGATGTTTGTTTCATAGGTCAAAAACGAAAACATTATAATGTCACAGGACGATTATGAGATGGCAATAAACTGTACCTTTCTCTCCTTACAAATTTATAAATCGATTAATTTGAATACTAAAACATTCACAACACATGCCAAGAAGCTACCAAAATATCCGGAAATTTGAGAGATATAATTCAGAGGAACATACATATTCATTCGAATTGAAGTGTGAATATTTGAGACAGCATCGATATTCATATTGACCTAAGGTATATGAATGAAGAAAACCACAAACGTCTTACCAGCATGAGAAACATAAAATGAACAACGAAAATAAAAAACTGAGGTATATAATAATATTAGCAATACCAAATTCACAGGAATGGTAATTGGCAAAACTATGGCAGAGGAGATTGAAAAAAAAGAGGAATACGCACTGAAATATTGATAACGACGATTTTGTAGGGCATCATAATCATAAAATATAATAGAAGGGTTGGACTAATAGAACCAAATCCACGAATTAGATATAGAATATCTAATTTCAAAATGATACAGCATTTTAGCCTGAAAACTTTATATTTACCTCGTAAAAGAATGTACACGGTGTTTCGAAACGAATGACAAAATCTTGAAAATTAGGGGTGGGACATGCAATTTTTCACATTCGATGATTTTTCGAAAACTGTTTCATGAGAAAAATGCAAGAAAAATAGTTTCTAAATGAACGCTCATATTAAAATTCAGGTTTTCCATATAACGGTGTGAGTTTCTTTAAATTTAATGAGAGGATGAAAGTGAGAAAATATCAAGAAAACTGAGTTTTTTGAAAATTCAGTCGTATTGTATTCTATGTCTGTCCATAAATATGAGGTTAAGACGTGATTTTTCCACCATTATTTGTAGCGGTTAATGGTTAGCTCTTATCCTAACGTTCATTCAACAAACTACCTTTTATTTTGATCAAAGAGTCTCACTCTCAAGTTTTTATCACGGTTTGAAACATCCTGTATACGTTATTAAGTATATAATTCTGAGAAACATTAAAACTACTGTTTGATATGGTGCGAGTCTCTCAGATTTGGTGAGCACGCCGCCACTGCAATTGAGATATGGTCCACTGCAGCTCGGTGCAGTTTTCCAATTTCACACCCCAGCGCTTTCCGACCGCGCTTGCAGCTCATATTGATACCGAAAATTCATTACGATGTCATTTGTCCCGGCGGCGGCGGGCGGCAGGGTCCAAAAAGCCTCCCCCGATTTTTGCCGACGTCACGCCTGTCAGCTTCGCGCGAGTTCGAAATAATATTCCGCAACTTTCTAATTGGGGATGATTTCGCACTGGGGCTGACGAAAAAATGATAGGGTTGACTTTTCGATAGCAGCAGTTTTAAACTTTGTTTAGTTCATCCACCATTTCATATTGAGCTAAAATTACAGGCAAAATGTTTACCTGATCAAAAGTCTAATTATCATGTTTTTTCACAATGTTCATTGTGTGCTCATATAATAATAAGTTCTTTATTCTCAACAGATATAAAACCCAATGACAGAAAATAATAACAATGTTGAATACATATCTAAATAATTAGAAAAAACATTCAACTGAATAATTTTAAAAAAGATTCAACAAAGAGCTCAATCTAATAAAAAATATATAGTTACTTATAACTACATTATAGCATTCAATGAAATATTACAAAGAACTCAATCTAAATTAATTCATTTTAGTCTATTTTCGTTGTTCACATAACTCTTGATAATAAATTCTATGGAGTTGAAGTGAATGTCACAATTATAAGCAACTCTATTGAATGTAGACTCCATAAACCAAATGGGGGATTGTATTAGGGAGTTGGTCCTCGGAGTTTCTAGGTGTAATAATTCTGTATTACGAGAATTTTGCCTAGGAACACGAAATTTCGAAGCGGACAAGAGCGGAGGACAATCAATACTATTGTGCAATAATTTGTACAAAAATTTGAGTGATAAAGTTTCTCTCCTGCTCTGGAATGAGATAAAACTAAATCGACTCAATAATTCGTAACGATTGACTCCTCTCTGTGGATAAACTTTATCCTCCTTCCAAACTAAGAATTTCAAAAACCTTCTCTGAATGGCCTCAAGATGGCGTTGATGGCAAGTGTAAATGGGATGCCAGATCGTGCTGCCATACTCCCACTTGCTACGGATTAGGGTATTAAATAGTCCTATGAATGTTGATGAATAATTAAAATATTTGCCATTACGTATAACGAATTCATATATTTCCGCAGTAATATGTGCTTATATTAAATGTATATAAATATGTTTATATAAAAAAATTTATTCAAAATATATTGAGAGACACATTGATAATAAAATGAATTTTTATCTCAACTGACTTTTAGCAAAGTTTTGGACAATGTCAACAAAATGAGACAAAGTATAAAATATAGGTTCAATGAATTTTCATAACTTTATAGCTTTAATTGTTTTGTATTGTGTACAACAATGACCAAGGACAATCAGAGCTCAATGTATTCATATTCAAATACATTCAAATGGGAAAATGAGAGAGAATGATTTCCTTGGGGTTCACTCGAATCTATACTTCTCAAATTCGTTATTGATTAATAACTTCGAAATAGAGAATTTACAAGAAATAAAAGAAAGCTTTGAATGATTTGAATTAGACATAAAAATGTAGACATAAAGTGTACAGTCGTGGGCATAGTTTTTGAGCACAAATTACATTCAAAAATATTGATTACGAACTTGCGATTCAGTCATGTTTCATTTGAATAACAAAAACTTTTTCCATTTTTATCTAGTCTATGGATTATTTTCTCTCTCAACAAGTATGATTTTTCGCCTATACATTTGTAGCAATTACGAGGTCTTGATGAAGGAATAAGTGTCTATTGTATTGATATACTTTCTGTAGTGGAACCTTAACTGAAAAAATATATTTTTCATAATCTTCAAAATAAGCTGTGTTTACAACACCAAAGTAAAAATAACATTGTAATTTCTCAAATTTGTACATAAATTTCTTTTGATGAAATCTTCATTTCGAAAGTCTCGAAATTTCATAAAATGAATGAAGAAACAAAATGTCAGTTCAACTCGAAGTCACAGGTGAATGAAATTTTTCACCTACTTATGAAAACTAATTCATTGAAAAATTTTCAACGAGAACCTGTCCTATTTATCAGTTTATTATTTTAAAGCACGTTTTTTACTTATCAAAGGGTACAGAGCGAGCGAATTTAATTTAATAAACTTTCGGGAAGGCTACCAAAGTCAGTTTTAACCTTTTTCTGCATGCACCCCTTTATTGTCGTTTTTCGTATTAATTCGAAAAATAAACTTTTTATCATGAACAGAGTTGAACAAACACGTCAATTCGATGATGAGAAGTTAGTAGGGTGAAGTGAGGGATATTTGGGATAACTTCAAAATCTCTACTGTGTGTTCGTCAAAACCGTTTGAGATTAGCTCTGTCGCAGAAGGGCAGTATCAATGCGCACGGATACATTTGTATGAATTGCAGTAATATCTTGTCTAACAAGTAAGAGTACTCAATAACTGCGCATATAATATATATATATATATATATATATATATATATATATATATATATATATATATATATATATATATATATATATATATATATATATATATATATATATAATGCAGTTCTGTTGAATTGTATATTTATATTCAATTTTCAGCATCCGAATGAATGACCGCATTAGTGTCCGAAATATAGATGACAGATTGAAGATTGTGTGTTTTTAATTTCGCCTCTACTGCCGACCTACCCAAAAAAAAATATACAGAGTGCGGTGGGTGGTACTTCATCGCACTCAATCGAGGCTCTTCAGTGACTGCTTGAAAAACAAAAAACATTCCCAACTCGTGGAACAACGCGTCCATGATTCTGCTCTATAAGAAAGGGGATGCGGAGGACCTGAGGAACTACATACCGATAAGTTTACTCCCCACAGCATATAAGATCTTCATGAAGATAATTACTAACCGCTTATCGAGACAACTGGACTCATATACAGGCAGGCTTAAGGAAGTAATACAATACGATGAATCACATTTTCACCATCCGCGAAGTGATATCAAGATGCAACAAATATGCAATTCCTCTATATATGGCATTTATCGACTATGAGAAGGCATTTGACCTACTTAGAACTCTAGCTGTACCCACCTCAATATTGAGGATAGGAATACCAAGTTCCTATACCAAGCTGATTCAGAATGTATACGAACCTGCCACAGCAACCATCAAAATACACGAATACTCGGAAAAATTGCCAATAATGAGAGGAGTCGGGCAGGGAGACCCGTTTTCCCCAAAACTGTTCTCATCTGCTTTGGAATGTATGTTCCAAAAGCTGGACTGGGGCGAGAAAGGAATTAAGATAAATGGTCGCTACCTTAGCAACTTGGGGTTTGCTGAAGATATAGTCCTGTTCACCCACGATGCTAACGATCTTTAAGAGCGCATCAATGAACTGAACATCGCGAGCAAGAAAAAAGATCTGGAAATGAACATCACAAAAACAGAGATGACGATGAACCCTTTCTGCACTAGAGAGCAAATGGAGGTGGACAGATCCTCATTAGAAATAGCAGCGTCTTACACATATCTGGGACAAATTGCCACAGGAGACGTGGATATTACTCCGGAGATCATGCAAAGAACCAGAAGAGCTTGGGGTACAGTTAGCCGACTGAAACACATCTTCAAATCAGATATGCCACTATCCTTAAAGAGCAATTTGAAGAGTGTTTGACCTATGCGTATTACCAGTGATGACCTACGTCAGTGAAACTTGGACCCTGAAATATGCTCATATCCAGAAGCTTCGAACAACCCAGCCTTGTATAGCAAGATAGATGAAAGGCCTAACCACACGAGGTAGAATACGCTGCAGCTGGATAAAATGTCAAACAACATTTCACGACATCCTTCACCACACGAGGTGAAGGATGTCGTGGAGTGTGTGAAAAAGTCAAAGTGGAAATGGGCAGGCCATCTAGCCCGAACAAGAGATGAGCGTTGGTCAGCTGTGATTGGTGATTGGGAGCCCAGAGACATGGTAAAACCAAGAAAGCGCCCTCACGATCGATGGGATAAGGAGCTTGTGGGTTGGCTTGGCTTTGCCTGGAAGAGAGAGACTGCCCATAGGGAATCTTGGCAAAGACAGGAGGAGTCCTTCGATCTGCAGTAGACAGACAGAGGATAATGATAATGATATATATATATATATATATATATATATATATATATATATATATATATATATATATATATATATATATATATATATATATATATATATATATATATATATATATATATATATATATATATATATATATAAGAATATATTCCAATATTCATATAAATTTCTATATGATGTTATGGACTGTTGATTAGGTATAGTGTTTTTTCAATCTTTTTTAGATATAACATGCTTCTTCATATGAAAAATCTTAACGTTTCGTTACGAATTGCAAATTTGTCGAAACTGATGAATATTAATTATTATAATGTATTTGTTAATGAGGGTATATAATATACAAATATCATTAAGTATTCATCAGTTTTGACAAAGTAGTAATTCGCAACAAAATGTCACTGAAATTTTTCTCGAATTAAAAAAACCTGGATATTTCGGAAGAAATCAACCGTACTAAATCTTTCTAGACAGTTCTCTTTACAATTCGTGATTCACAGTAAAAGTATTGATGATTATGCAATTCTGCGAGTATATATAAAGTGGATCAACAAGAGATTACTCCTATTATGACTATATGAACCATTGTTCTGCTTATACTCGTAACTAAATCAATGGTTCATATCAATGCTCTCCAAATAGAAACCGTAAACGAATATTCCATCGATAGTTTCTATATTATATGGCTGATCAATGATTGAGCATGAGTTATATCCATGAATAGTGCACTAGATGATATATAAATGAACAATCAATTCGGTAATTTCAGCGATGTAATGAACTTTGTAGAAATTCGATATTAATATGGATATAGAGTGATTCTGTAAGGTTCGTTTTGTGTCAGTTTGAATATTCATTTTTTTCACTGATACGAAGAATTATGGAAAAGTGTTAGAAAAGTTTACAATTTTCTTCAAGAAATTGAGAATTATTTCACAAAATTTGTGGAATTTGTAAGAAGTATGAATCAGAATGTTTGAGTAAAACCTAAGTATTTTCTATTTAATCCATCATTTCACCTAATACGTAGATAGTAATAATTTATAAATTCCAAGTAATAATTCATCAAGTAATACTTTGTAACTTTGCTTTTCTCAACATCATTTGGCGTATAATGTACATGAATATGTCACTTTCAGTTTTTTATCTTTTAGTCGAAATTTTTTTTTGGTCCGCAACAAGCAAAAACCTTTTTTTGCGTTTATTTCGAAAAAAATATAATTTCAATCGGTAACGGAAAATTAGTATCATTGAAAAATAGAATTTTCTGAATATTTATATGTTTTTTATTTAAATGTTTTTCATTATTATTTTTTTCGTATTATTTAAGGAATTTATGAAATTGGATTTTAAAAAACTGTATCAATTTCATTGCTGCCTATTTCTTCTTTTCATTTTTTCACCGAAGCTTCAATCGACTCGAAATGAATTCAACGTAAGAGTAAAAAGCTTAATCATGAAAACACCGAGTTGCCCAGAAACTGACCAACATCTGCTAACCTAACAAGTACATTACAGATTCGATACAGTTTTTCCTTCGTTCTAGCCAATCATTCTCCCCTGCTCTGCACCAAATTCGAATAAATAATCAGAAACCGAACGTGAATTCGAAGTTACTATTCCGGGTCTTGATTTACGTTCGTGACAGTGTATACAGTTGAATTTATCGCCGACAGAGGCCGGTCTGGAGTAAGTACGACTGAGTTCGACCGGCTAATCCTAATCAATTGGATTTGGCACTTCAGTCAGAAAGGCAAATATGTCGCTGGCGTTGTGCCTGCCCAATTGCCGTCTATGGCAGTCGATAGATCACGTTCGGCATTTGAAAATTCTCGAGGGAAGTCCGGGAGACCGTTAGCAACTGAAGTGGAAAGAAAGTTGATTGAATAAACGTTTTTTAGGAATGTCGTAAACTGTTGTCAATTCCATTCTTGGACTGCAAACTATATTTCAGGAGATACTTATATATATATATATATATATATATATATATATATATATATATATATATATATATATATATATATATATATATATATTAAATAAAAACACTTGGCTAGATTTCACAAAATTTATAATAAATAAATACTTGACAATTTTTTCAGGGTGTTACCCCATTTCTAAAAATTGGAATCCAACTCCACCTCCAACTCCAAGACTGCAAGAGAAACTTCAAAAGTTAGAGTCTAACTTTTGAAAATGGGGTAACACCCCCAAAACAATTGTGTTTTTCATTCAATATACTAAACAATGTTTCACCAAGAGATCAGCGAACACTCAGTCAACGATACTCGGGACATGTAGAAATGTAGCTTTTATTTTGTTTTAGTCAAAATTGAGAAAAGAAGTCACATCCAAAATGTTTTTGGAACTCGACTGGGGTTCAAAAATTGATACATCTGGGAGGATGGGTTAGATGCTCACTCACTTTCGTCTTTCGTCCGCAGGTTTCAAAGACGAAAATCAGTGCGTCGAAGACTACTTTGTCGAATAAAAGAGTTGATTAATATGAGTTGAAGTTGCATCTTGAAGTGGGGACCTCGGTTAAAGTTGGTAGAGCAGCGGGGCGTAAATCTGAAAGACCTGGGTTTGAATCCCAGTCGAGTTACATACAAAAATCTTTTGGATGTAACTTCGATTCTCAATTTTCACTATAATGAAATAATACATTTCAAGCCATCATTCTTGTCATCACTTGTCACGATAAAGCCATCTGTACTCGCAGAAGTTCATCTTTTCTTCGATAGAGGGAGCTTAGGTTATTAGTTCACGAAAAACGGAAATCATCGAAACTTGATAGCCACTGAAGATTCCATAAGAGGATGAAACGCTTGTTAGGCATTTTATATATATATATATATATATATATATATATATATATATATATATATATATATATATATATATATATATATATATATATATATATATATATATATATATATATATATATATATGAAAAAATGCCTTACAATCGTTTCATCCTCTTATGGAATCTTCAGTGGCTATCAAGCTTCGATGATTTCCATTTTTCGTGAATATAATATAATATAATAATAACGTGAGCTCCCTCTATCGAAGAAAAGATGAACTTCTTCGAGTACAGTAGATGGCTTTCTCGTGACAAGTGATGACAAGTCCGTGCGTACTTGTAATCTTCTACAAGATCTGCAATGCTCCAAGAAGTTTATCTCGTTTATTCGATAGGGATAATTCACGTGATCAGTTCACTGATGAATATTTGAATCATTCTGTACAGATAGGGTTCAGGTGCCTTTGAAAAACTCTCGAAACTTGATTGCTTAGATACATAATACTGAAGATTTCCATAATAGGATGAAAAAATGGTATTTCTTTTCAACAAATATAATGTGTTTCGTAACGAACATAATATTCACTCTCGAAAATTTTGGGTTGTACTTTCGTTGACAACATTTTTGTAGACATCTTCCTGAGAGTTTTATTTCAAATATTCCGACATTTCAATTAAGAGTATCGTCTTTATTGTACTTCATTCTCACACATCTACAAACAGAGTTCTTAGTCTACAAAACCTCTACTTACTCTCACTGGTGTTGTCACAATGAAGGATTCTAGAATGCTCAAGAGAGTTTACATGTGATTTTTTCGATAAAGGGAGCTCACAGATTAGATCAATAATGAATGCTCTCTTCATTCTGAAGCTACGACCTCAGGGCGTTTGAAAAGTCATCGAAACTTGATTGTCGTTACTGCATGATAACAGTTTTGGGATATATCGAATATGGGTGTTGTGAATTCTGTTGGCTGTGTTTTTTTGGAAACACAAAGAGATTTCCAAAAAAACCAACATAAGAAAAAATATTTTCATTAGGAACCAAGTAAGAAAATCCAGAGGTTTTCTATGTTTACTTGGTGCCTTTTATATAAAAACACAAGGTATCGTGTTCAAGAGTATCATTCTTATTTTTCATAAAATTCGGATTTTTACAAACATAACATTTCTCTTGGCGCATATACAAATTTTTTTCCGATGCAATTTTCATAATGAGCTCTTATTCAATTCCCTACATATTAAAAATTTTCATAAAGGAAAGTGGATGCAGGGAATGGAATACATATCAATAGCGGGTTATCCAATTCTATATCCTTAAAATCTACTCCCGAAAAATCCAATTCTCTGCAGAACTTTCATCATAATACCAATCCCATTTGTCGGTTTGCAATCATCCTACCGCCCCTTTACGATGAGATTAGATGTAATAGTGATAAAAATCCGCAAAAAGATCATTGATCAAGCGAGCTTAGAGCTAAAAAAAGATAGACGGTCGAGCAGTCAAAGGGCCTGCCGGAAGTGAGTATAGCAAAGGTAATTGGAGATAGAGTCTAAACCTCTAGAATGTGTATCACTGCAGGGTCGTACTTGAATCAAACCTTTATTTACTTATCGTTGACCATTTAATCTTAATCGCACAGAGTCAGTATTTATTTATACAGCTTATATTTACTAATTCAAATAAATGTATCAACTTAATAACATTGAAAGAATGAACAAAAATGAAATTTCCTCTTGACAGAACCCTAATTTCTCATTCAGTAAATTTTAATTCGATTTTGAGTACCAACATTTGTAACGGATTATTGAGGAATATCGTGAAATCTTTATATGTAAATAAAAAAAAACTTGAATTGATTCATTGAATGTTATAACGAATAGACTTCCATTTATAGTTCATATGCAAATGAAAATGTAATACTTAAGTCCTCGAAATCAGCAACTCATGCATTGCCTTTTCATTTGTTAAAATCAAATCCATTGTATTCAGAATGATTGGCAGGTGATTAGTTGTTGGTTGCTCTGGATTCTTCTGCAGTCGCTTTCATTTTCAACGTGAAAATCCCAGCTAATACGCTCTGCTCTGCAGACTATGAAGAGCCTAAGTCTGTGAATCCAAAAAAATGTTGCATCCACAATTTTAGATGTCACATAGTGCTGTGAGAAATATGAAGAAACATGGGCTATGGATGCGCCCCAAAAAATTAGGAGCGGATCCAAAAATTGGCTGAAACAAGAAAGCTTTTAACGGTAAATCCCGTTGGAAATTGATATGATTTGCTTAAAAGACAGGCTGTTTGAACAAAATACACAAATCGTTTTTCTTTTTCTATCACCAAGAATGAAAAAAACACTAAATTAACATATTTTTATGTGATTTTACACTAATAAACTCATTTGTTTGGATTCAGATTGAAGTCACGCAGTCCATTACATAAGTTCAAAGTTATTTGAGGGGTTTTTGAGAAGCGAATATCAGTTGAAAACCGGTGGGAGCTGCCTCTTCTAGTTCAATCAATGTGTCTACTGATATTGTTTTCAATATTTAATAATGTTGGCGTTTACTTGATGTAAACCTATTATAATTGGAAATAAACTCAAATTCTTGAACTTATGATTTACACTTTATTCACTGCATAGCATGACGCGTTTCGTCGTTACAAACGACTTCATCAGATGCTTACAGAATAATCATTATACTGTAAGCATCTGAAGAAGTCGTTCGTAACCCCAAAACACTTCATGCTATGTAGTGAATAAAGTGTGAATCATAAGTTCAAGTGTTTGAATTTGAGTTTATATTCAATGATATTGTTTTCATAGACAGAATCATTGAGTTCTTGGTGAAATCTTTAGATCTTCAGCTGCTTCAATGAAACCCTCGCGCGACTCCAGGTTGGACGTTTGTTCTTGGTGATTGCACAGTTAGTATCTTGGCTGTATTTTCAATTTGTACTTTTCAATATCAGCATCTACATATTTTTCGATTGGGTAAGGATTGTGACATATACTATTCTTTCAATGATTGTGTAGAGCTTATCCATTGGTATTGGATTTAAGTACCTTGTTATATTGCGTGTCATTCAGTTTTTTTGAGATATTCACTTTCACAGTTGGCGAAATATTCCTTTACACTGGTGCTGAAAATTTTGCAGCTGAATAACTTATAGCTAGCCCTGACTTGCAAGAACAACAAAATTGTTGGTGTTTACGAAATAGTTTGTGATGAATGCGCTGTGAATATTGAATGAACTGAAATGAATGAAATCACTTGCGTTGAAGAGGACGAGAAATAAATTTCACAGACAAGATCACGTAAACTTGTCCAAATATTGTACTAAATGCATTAATTTTCTATAAATCAATGAAACAAACTTACTACATTCATTCAAAGAGAGAACTTCCTAAAAATCATAGAAACAGCCAACGTAAGAAAATTACTGATTATAAATGAAAATATTTTTTCCGTTGGTATTATCGGTTTTTAGAAAATAACTTGCAATAGTCATATAACTGTTGTGAATAATAGGTTCATAACTAGCTGGTTTCATGAAGGTAGCTCGTAGTTACTCTTCTGTAACTGATCTTGACAATGAGTTCATAATTCCAAACATGTCGGCTGTTCATTTCTGGTTAACACAGTAAATATTTCAATACTGTGAAACTATTAGCTAAGTGGATTATATTTCGTTTTGTTATTTTTCTTGGCATTTTATATAGCCGAATCTTCTCATTCATTTAAGCAGCATTCTACGTAGTTCTTTAAAAAATAGACTAGAGAAAGTTATCCAGTGAATTCAATGAATTTTCACCATGAAGAACTTCAAGTATAATTTTCATGATCAAAATTTTGAAAAGAACTTTCATTTCCATCTTGAATCATAAAATGAAATATGAATCATAATACACAATATTCCTTCTTTTACGTAGTAGAACAATATGAAAATTCCATAGCATGGTTCATAGAGTTGTTGATAAACCTCTTTCAAACGTTGATTTCATTAGAGAAGTTATCGTCAAATTGTTATGAACAATGATTACGATCCAGATCTCCTTATAATTGGTTTCATACTTTTTACTTATTTTTAAATAGAAATCATGCAACAAATCGTTCTTATATGTAGATGGAGCCATGGAAAAATTATAACTTTTGCGTTCCAACGTGTATTGATAGTGGGTTTATTGAAATACTCAAATAACTTCTTTCACCATATAAACTCAACTTTTTAAACTGTTTATAACTTAGTTTAACAATTCAAGAAAAAAGCGAAGGTACATAAGAACAAATTGTTGTGGATGCACAGAATGGAATGTGATATGTATAAAAGAATTAAAATTAGAAAATTCTCAATAAAAATATTTCACTCAAAAATATAATGACTATATATGAATAGAAGATACGAACAATCAGGTAGATTCTGATTACGCAAATCTTTCGATCAACAAGAAATATTTATTCCATGAAATTCAATTTTTCAGCAAAAATTTCAAAATATTCCGCAAGAAGAATAATAAACTTGAAACTTTGTTCGAATGAATAAATTATGTAAGTATTCGAGAAAAATCTATATTTTTCGAACGAACCTCATAATTGCGGAACTGAACATTGTGACGATTTTTGAATAAATAGTTTTACTACACATTTTAAGTATAAATCTACAATGTATGGAGCTTTCATATTTTCCAATAAATTGCCAATATCTAAGTACCTACTGTGCAAATCATAGAGTTTTTAGAAAATCTCTGATATATTATAGTTCAAATAATTCTTTTCGAAATGTTATGTATTATGTGAATCTGAATGTTGTTTCTTTTACCGACCGTAGTTCTTAACTCAATTCATTCAGTATGGCAATTTTTTTCAGCTATACTGACGTTCGAAAAAATAACCGAAAATATTTTCATGATTTGGTTATGCGAATTTGTTATTGTTCAATTCTTATTTCATCAATTGCTACCAATTTTCTATACATTAACTCTATTTTATCTTCTATTCATTCAGTGAATCTTTGGTATAGTGTGCTGGTACTTCACGTTGATATTATCTGTATTTGTTGAATTAGCATTCTGCAATGCAATGAATTAATATTAATAAAATACTTCATAACGGTCATAGGTAATTGTTTTTATGTATTGTGAAAAAGATAGAAATTTTGTTTTATTCTGAAAATAATTTAATTAAAAGAGAGTACACTGACAACGTACACAAAAGAGAGTTACTGACTCTTTCTCAAAATAACAAATGAACCAAGTTATGGTATCAATCATTATTTCAATAATATACGCTCAGGAAACTAATTGACATTAAAATTGATATTGATGAGGCCGATACTTGAAGAAAATTAATATCCATAATAAAACAACATTTAGAATTTTCTTATAATTTAATATAAAATACGCATGACGACGTTTCGAAATACTACTTCTTCATCAAATGCTGGACTAATACTATGTGTAATTTTGCAAAGTCAATACTTAGAGCTATTTTCACAGAACCTACCATGTATGTTCTATGACTAACTTGGAATGAGGACCATGATATTTAACAAAGAGATCGTATACCTAGAGATGAACCAGAAAATCAATTTCTCAAGTCAGGTATTCCAACTAAATGTAGGAAAGATACAAATATGCAACTGAGATTTCTAAGAAGAAATGAAGGAAAGTTAAAATTTTTTGAACATAAAACATAAAATTGAATGCAAATTAACTAAGACCTAGGTAATCAATCTGATCTGCTAACTGTAATAATTGACATGAACTAGTTTGATAAAGTATATGGTGATGTTTGAACATGAGGATTCTGATCTTTGATTGGAAAAGAGGCTGAACTTCAACTGGACTGGACCTAGTATTTATTTTGATGAAAGGCAAGTGATCGAAGTTTGTGTATATCTGTGAGTTTAAGGGTTTCATTGAAATGAGGATTATGAGAGATGTACAAGTTCACAAGCACAATCGCCATTCTTAATCAGAACGAACCTTAAAGTTTTTTAAATAATGACTGAATTGAAAAATAGGCGGAGAATGCTTTTCTAGTAACATTATTTACCTATGTGTCGTGTCGTGTTATTGAAAAAACGTGGCTTATTTCCAAAAAAATTCAAAATCGAGCTTCTAACCCCTTGCCAAGAATTCAATACAACTTACACCATCTAGCACACTATTGTGCTAACTAACATTACGAATATATTATTACCATAAACGGATTCTGGTATAATTTGATAACATAATGAGAAGCTATGTATTTTGTTTTGTAATGTAATCTGTTGAAGATATTGTTTGTTTCAAGAATTGTCCCTGCACTTGTTGCAGTAGAAATTAATTGGTATTCCTTTTCCTTATTCCGGAATATTCTACTTCAATATATACATATTAGTCAATAATTAAATTCTTTCGTCAATAAAAAATTATACTCGATGAGGAGAAATCGGAATTAATTCCATCAATTTCCGTTCACCCCATCTATCGCCCCACTTGACCGAATTGGAAAGCCGATTTTTTCGCATTAAGACGATTCGAGATGCTTAAAAGGACATAAAGCCCATACCTTTTCGAGAAAATAATTATAAACGAAATGAAACGGAATAAAAGGAAGAGGCGGCCTTGTAGTTGCGCAATCTTTTCCTGCGGGAACCGCAAATCTAAGAGACTCCGGAGAGGAAGATTGAAAGAAATAAAAGAAGTCCTTAATGGGACGCAAAAAGAAATTCCTCGTACATGTAGAGAAAGAGGTTCGGGAGGAGGTGGCCAGGTGAGACACCTTTGTATTCCATGCAAGAAATTCATGAAATAATTGATGATTTGAAAAAAATCAATTAAAATATTCATGATGAAATATTCCGACTTATAATAGACTCAAATATTGATGATGTTACCGAATTGAATCGACGACGTTTTATACCGTTGCAATTATTTAACTCAAGGTTTCGAATGGATGATGCATGAGAAACATTTTCAAATTTCATTTTCATAAATATTCTCGAATAACTCTACAAATCGATACATAATTATAAAGATCTTAGAGCAAGAGAATGAACGAATAATTGAAAATGATGCATACTGAAAAGTCTTCCTGAATACCCAAAGAAAACTGCAACATCCTATTTTCTCAGCCTATGTCTATCGAATTATGGATCTTAATATGTACTCATCGTTCACGGTGTAGTACCTTTATTTAGTACTTTAGAAAAAAAGAATGTTGTATATATGACTACTATACTCGTTATATTCAATAAATGAGTTTATTATTATTATTATTGATATTATTATTATCATCATTATCATTATTATTATTAATATCATTATTATTATTATTATTATCATTTTATTACTGCAGTTATATCCAAAATTATTGTTGCTAAAAATTACAAATGGCTATTGAAATAAGTATGAAAACGACTAAGTAAATACTCGTAATACCTACGCTATATCGACTCCCTCCGGACCATACAATTGACAAAATATTTAATATAAAATACTAGGTTAGTGATCTTTGTGTAAATGCATAATTCTCTTAGAAGCTGAATATATTTTTCAAATATATATTAAATGGAAAATATTTTTTTGTGAGGAACATACTAAAATTGAGATGAGGTGTATTAGTCACTGTCAAGTTGAAGAAGCGATTACATTTGAAATATAAATATCTGAAAACAATAGAAAATCAGAATTATTTACAAACGCATTATTTGTTAGCAGGTTATAAGATACGACATAATAGAAGACACATTTGTAAACGGTAGTCTTCTTTATTTTTATATATCGATTTGAATTTGTTCTTTCTTAACCTAATAGTAACTGATTCATATTCATTATTTTACATTTCATTATTACACAAACTCTGTTTTCGTAATTTGGACACTCATTTCTCTTTTAGTTGAAAAAAATCATAAGTATGTCTGTATTTGCCGGGTGTTCACCTACTGTTCAAGAGTTTTTTATTAGATGGTTTTTACTTTTATGTAATGTTCTATTATTTTCTTTACCTTTGTCTCGAGTATTTTCGAGTCTTCAGATCTTTACGATGATAATTTACATATCGCATTGTTTTTTTCGCAATTTTAATATGTAAATCTTCGGTAGATAATATGATGTCGTTGTTAACAATTTTTCATGTAGTGCAATTCTGCATGTACAATTTGTCAACATTCATTTCAGTGGGACCACATTATATCCTCAAAGTTCTCCTTAAATACTTACATGTAGATATGACGCAAAAAATTTACATGTAGAATCATTTTATTACGATACTTGTTGATCGAAAATAGACGTTGAACTTTGTACATCTTCACTGGTATCAGTATTCACTTTGGCGTCTATATGATCTGAAAGAAATCTTCTAATGATAATTACAAATAAAATTTTCACGAATTGATTACTTTGCGATTTTCACTGTGAAATCTAAACATGTTCTGTGGAACAAAAGAGTCTGTTTGGTGCTTCCATCAAATGTGTCCTCGATTTCAATATTATGACCACATCTTTCGCTTGAAGAAAGCTTAATTAATTCATAATATGTAATAATAACTTGTTATTAGGGAATCACAACTATGGACATGTGCATAATCAGTTAACATAACAAAATGATTAGTAATAAAAAATATTATGAACAAATAGTTGAATAGATAATGGAATGAATGAGTAAGCGCAGAACTGAAAAGGAAAAAACATTATCATTTCAATTATAATTCTGGTAAATTAACGATTCCTCTAAAAGAGGAAGGAGGCATACACCAGGTGTATGACCTGAGTCAGTTCACCACCTAGACCTGAGTCAGACCTGACTGCCACCAACCTCACTACTCAGCAAGTACCGGTTAGTGTGCCTAAGAATAAATGGCATACGACATGTAAGCGTCCACCTTAGGGAGTAAAATATGGCCCCTTAACCCTGTGTAGAATGCAGAAGGCTAAATTTCCTTCAACTTCTTATGAGAGCCTCTAGCTCCTGACATAGCTTCCAAAGCTTACTCTTCACAAACACTTTCATATAAATGGAAGTTAGAAACGTCATATCTGCAGTGCCTACTTGTGTTGCTAACCTCGTCTGTAACTTCATTTCCTTAGATAGCAACAGGACAGGAAACCCACGGGACAGTGATTTGATGTGTTTTTACATGATATATAGGTGCACCCTTCAGAACATTGGTGCGGTCCAGTGTCCATCTAGCGTCCAGGATTTGCCATTGCTGTTTTTCACACCGTTTTTCGATTATGACCCATCCGTATATATGAATTAATGATCTGTCCAAACGATTTTTCGTAGGCACACGTGTGTACGAAAGATCAATGCAATATTTTCTCAACAAACGGAGATAATATGTTGAATTCGTTCAAGTAGAATCACGGAAACGACATTAAATTAATAGTTACATTAATATTTCAACAACTTTCCAATATATCACCAAGTAAGATTTTGTATTGCATCTCCCGGACCTTATTATAGACACAAAGTTTCTGCGCGTTGGGTAGACTTGTCAACCTACCAGGAAAATTTCATTTTACAAACTTGTTTAGCGAGAGAATTGGACGAAATTGAAGTGGAACGAGATGGGACAAAATCGTGGATTACATGGAATAACCTGTCTTTGATAAAGTTGAAGCTTGTTTATTCTTCATTCGACGCTATCGTCGGTTTTCATATGCAATTTGCTCACTTTACGTCTTGTTCGGGATGGGTTCATCTTGGGACGTGAATGGGAAAAGATGGACCCAAGATTTCTGAAATTGAGCAAAAAATATTTATAGAACACGCTTACGTGTTTACACAACGAAAGAGAGATAAGTAATAATTTGTTTCCTTTTCATATTTTTCTGCTGATTGAGATATTTTGTATTTCTGGTTTCTCATCAAGTAGGAGGCAAGAAAGTCATTTCAGAATATATTTCGATAGTTTGAATGAGTGAACTTGGAAAAATATGTATAATTACTTATGTTACTTTATAGACTTTCTGCTGAAGGTTGATGAAATGAATTAGCACTAGCTTTATCTGAGTTATTGCCAAAATGTTCTTTCATTTGGAATGTTTATTATTACCATTATCTATGGAATACGAATTGCCACTAAGGTTTCTTTAAGTAAATACACATATGCTGAAAATGAAAATCGATTCGAGCAAAACACCTCCTAATTTTGTAAGAGATAGATGAGCACCTTGAAACTATGAGTAAAACTATGAGTAAACACTTCAAGAGATGAAATGTTCATATAGAATGGCCACCATATAGCCAGCAGTATGGTAACAGCGAGTATTCAATATGTGGTATCATTCTATAGCTCCAGTCGTTAACACGTTAACCTCTAAATATGTGATTGTACATGTGAATGAAATTATCGATCGTCTCATCATTAATCAGATAATCAATTATTTGTGGCCTACAGGTCTCACTTCATCACATACCAAAGCAGCAGTATCAATGTCAGAAAACGTTGGAGATTCAACTTCGAATGGTCATAAAATATCTGATTTGGAAAATGTTCTTTCATGTTCTATGAAATGGGACAAAACTGCAATCGTTAATGCGAAAAAAGTTTTTTTGTCCATAAAAGGAAACAAGTAGGATATATTGTTTGAAATTGAGATGATACTCATTTGGCTTGAATGATTATAATGTTCAACAGAAATTAACCAGAAATCTATATGTACATCACGTCGTTATTGAGACTTGTGAGCTAGAGAATACTATGTGAAGCTAATTTTATATAACAAGTAACAAGAAAGGATATCCCTTAACTTATCCGTTCTTTTGCAATGAGTATTCTCATTGGAATCTAAGAAATGATTCTTTCGATACAAAATCAAAAAATTTATAATGAGTTCATAACTCGAATCTATTGTCTGTTTATTTCTATCGAACAGAGTCTAATGTTCCAATGAAATTAAACTATAAAATTAACTATATTTTTCTATATAATGTATCACTGAGTAATATGAAAAAATTCGATATCAGTTGCCGACTTTGTGCACGTTGTGCAAATTTTATCAAAATATCTTGGCTGAATAGATTTCTGAGTTGGAAAACATTACCTGAAAAAACCTTAGTTATGGATAGGTATTTTTCTTGGATATAGGATTGGATTTTTTGTCTTTCAATTCAACTGACTTAGAGTTTCGGCCAATGGACTTGCAATCAATGAATATTGCCAAACATTTTCCATCATACTACTTCATTCACCTACTTACATGGATAAATACTTACACCCATGCCTTCACCTGGGCTCGAACCCGAATCCTGCCGCACCATGATCGGGTGTTTTCCCGGCTTAGCCACTGAGGCGAGCCATGTTTTGAATAAATAATACAGACGTCTCAAAACTAATGTCCAATGCACACAACTAATCAACGAAGAGAAGTTGAAGTCGAGTGATAATCTTCATGGTTTATTGCACCTTAGAAGACCTGATTTAATGCTATGTAAATGTACATAGCCTTTTCGATGAGCATGGACATTTTACATGATTCAAATAGTCAATTTCAATATTTATAAATTCAATGGACGATGAGTCTACTTTGTGATAGTTCATATTTAAATGAAAGGTAATAACAAAAACTTTTTTGAAAATCACTGACTGAGCAATTATTTATTCGACTAGTTTCGGCTTTTACAGGATTATCAAGAATGAATACATATTACAAAGACAACCTTTAACTATTTGCAGATCAGTTCAGACCACATAATACACCTTAAATTCTGTCATAGAGGTGGGGGTTTCTAAATTATCAGAGATTCAACAGCGGGGAGTGGTTTAGGTCTAACTGGTCATTGAGAAGATTGTATTTATCGGATTTTTGAAATTTATTCATTTACATGGCTTCCAGGTAGTTCATTACTATGAAAAAGGTATGAAAATGAACTAGTGGAAGCCATGGAAATGAATAAACTCCAAAAATCTGATAAATACAATCTTCTCAAAGACCATTAGACATAAACCACTCCCCGCTGTTAAATCTCTGATAATTTGGAAACTCTATGACAGAATTTAAGGTGTATTCTGTGGTCCGAACAGATCTGCAAATATTTAAAGGTTGTGTTTGTAATATGCATTCAGTCTTGATAATGCTGTAAAAGGCGAAACTAGTCGAATAAATATTTGTTCAGTCAGTGATTTTTAGACAAGTTTTTTTTATTACCACTCATTCAATATTTATCTTTTCATAGAGTAAATATATGAGCTGGGGTAATTTTGAAGCAAACCAAATTTGATTCACAATAATATATATCTCGACGAAGAAAAATGACTATCAAAACAAAAAGAAATGAATTAACAGAAACAGATGCAATGAACACGATTCCTCACACCTATCAACCCTCCATGAAATAACAACTTTTCCTTGTTTCATTTTGTTGGAGACCTTTCCAATAGAATGAAACAAAGAATATTGTCAAACATCCGATTCATTTTATTGCCTAATAATTACGTTATTCAGATTGTTTCCCTTCGCTTTTGGTATAACAATGAGATGCAAACTTCGAGTCGTTGACGTTCGACATGCGAAGCCGTCAAAATTGTTTCTCAGATTGCATTTATAATGAATCTCGAGAGCCGATCCTCGCGGATTCTGAAGCTTAAACTGGCGGCCTTTCCGAGGATGAGCACTTAAGGGTGCCATTGACCTGGACCCAATAGACTCTCAAACCCTTGGCGTTCCTGATTTAGAGTCTGATGCATATTCATAGGTTCTGAGTACGAACGTTTGACTCCTAGTCCGATAGATTCATTGGGTACGTTTTGACATAGCGCGGCTTGCTTCCGGATGGTTCATTAACAATCAACTTCTGCATAACTTGACGTATAACATGAAAAATCGTTCGAATATGTAATTTTTTCGATATCTATCATTTGAAGTTGGTGAATTAATTAATAACAGCTTCTTTATGTACTCATTCGAATAATTCATATATAATAAAATTTATTGAATTTGATAAAATAATAGAAAAATTCAGAAATGATCCTTGCCAGCTGTCATATATTGAATTACAGATGGCAACAGCGGCAGTCGGATTTTCATAAAACACCCAGTTAACATTTGTATATATATATATATATATATATATATATATATATATATATATATATATATATATATATATATATATATATATATATATATATATATATATATATATATATATATATATATATATATATATATATATATATATATATATATATATATATATATACAAATATACAATGTTCAAAGCGGGGGAAAATTTCAATCAAAAGTAGACACTGTCGGCATATCCCTCAATCAGTTGAAGCCGTTGACACGAGTTTCGAGCTTATTAGCTCTCCTAAGAAAGGCGTAGCCAAGTAAAAACGGGGTAGCCTAAAATGTGTCGACTTCCTTCAGCAACGCAGGAGAGCAAAAATGCAGAAGCCTGAAAAGTGTCGATTTGCTTCAGTGGAGTGTCTGTTTCTTGCTTGTTTTTCCATTTCCAGGTTCGTACAACTTGAACTTGGCTACGGCGTTCTGAGGAGAGCCAATAAGCTCGAAGCATATGTCAACGGCTGCTATTGATTGCGCGATATGTCGATAGTGTCTACTTTTGATTGAAATTTTCCCCTGCGTTGAACATTATTCATATATTGTATAATTTCGTGTCTACAGGCATCCTTGAAGGATAAAGGATAAATATTCGCCTCACTAGCGAAGTAGTTTTTTCAAATCTCCCAAACCGGTGAGTAAAAACGCAGTAGCCTTAAATGTGGCGAATTCCTTCAGTGGACTGTCTGTTTCTTTCTTGTTTTTCCATATCCAGGTTCGTACAACATGAACTTGGCTACGCCGGTCTGAGGAGAGCTGATAAGCTCGAAACACGTGCCAAGGGCTGCTGCTGATTGAGATTGCGGTATATGCCGACAGTGTCTACTTTTGATTTATATGAATAAATATATAAATATATATATATATATATATATATATATATATATATATATATATATATATATATATATATATAGTACTAACACCTAATAATATAATACGAACATTTAGTAAAGGTTAATCTAAAAAGGAGTAACAATAACGAACATAACTATAAATCAAAATTCAATATACATGAAAGGATTCCAAGTAGACTCGACCAATGAAAGCTAATTAGTCACTGTCGATATCGCATTTGTCAGAACATCCTTGAATAGCAAACACATCTATCTAATAATGTATTCGTTATTCGAGTATTTCGCTATTAAAAATATATCTAGTTTTGAAATGTTTCCGGTGGATATTGATAAAAAATTCTTTGTTATTTTCAGATTACTATATTTTAAAATTTCTTCTTCCTACCTAATTCGTAGAACTAATGAATCAATCCCAAACAGTTGGTTGAATTTGAACGCTAGGAAGAAATAAATGAACTATTGCTTGATATTGTGAAAGAAAAGCAATTTTCAACTTTTCAATGCTATGAGACTAATTCTTATTGAACTTGAAATCAAGCGACAGGAGTGGAATCACGCAGACATACCGCGAAAAAAAAATAGAGCTGTTTTCCTCAGTATGTAAGATTTCGTATTCGTTGTGAAAGTCTTCATGGCAATTCGACGACTGCCAAATGTTGAATCCAAATTTCTCTTTTGGTAGCTTATCTGAGGCTCTTCTAATCTCATGTCGAAGGATAAAAATAATTATCATAATAATTGAACAAATAAGTGTAAACAATATTTTCACATGAGCCAGGCGGAGAATAGCCCAAAACTACTCTTTAAGTCTTTACCTTCTTCTTCCTTATGATCTTCTTGAGTGTCCAATATAATATTTTCTACATTTCAAAATTTGAATTGTAAACACCCGAACTCAATTTCTAACTAGGTTTATTTTTGTATCTTCTGATGAAAGTGTTGTTTTTTTGATAACCTATCTAATAACCGATAATTTTCAAAAAGTAACGATTTTTTTCGTTTTACCTACCCAAGTAATGAGTATGAACTCATTCAGTTCTTTATTTTCAATTTCTAGGTAAATTGAACTAAGTGTGAAGTTTTTTGTTTTCTATGTATTATGTTATCAGAAAATCTCACAGATGGGCCATTGCTAATTGCTATTCTATGAATAATATTTGACTTTCCTACTCAAAACTTAAATTCGCACAGTTACCTCGGTGAGAAATTGTCAAGCTTTTTTCCATGTAATGTCAGTTGTTTTTTTTTACAAGCAGGAGCTTTTTTTACAGTTCAGCCGTAGTGCAAATATAGTTTGTTCTTTGGATTAAACGTGACCCAATACAATACATTAATAATGAAATGAGTAGTCATTTTTACACGCTATATTTTGCTTATATATATATATATATATATATATATATATATATATATATATATATATATATATATATATATATATATATATATATATATATATATATATATATATACGTTGAAATTTCGTAGATACCTACTGGTATAGAAGAGACGTGAATGTTTGAAGCTTGGGGTATCTATGATCTAAGAGACGTTTTCTATTGATTCCTTTAGATAGAATTGTGAAGTATTCATTGCTTGACGGTATTTCACTTGGAATCATAAGAAGGTGATTGGGGATTGAAATCGTTCCCTCACTTCTGCGGACGTGGTGCGACTGTTGAGTTACTTGCAGAACGGAACTGCTGTCTTGCACTTCCATCAGGTGTGTGATGGATTTCAATATTTCTCTGACATTTATCCCTTGAAGGATAATGGAGGCATCACATCATACACGTTCACATATCTAACTGTACTATATAATTCTTTTGGTTAATTTGAATTATTTTAATGAATGTTCTAGTATATATATATGTATATATATATATATATATATATATATATATATATATATATATATATATATATATATATATATATATATATATATATATATATATATATATATATATATATATATTATCATTATTATAGCAATTATTTCCATTAGGAGAGCTACTGAACGCGAATTCACAATTTTTAGAGCCTCTGCTTCAGCTTTTTTTCCTACCAAAAACGCTTCATTCGCTCAGAGTGCTCATTCTCCCGTTCATTTGTCCGTTTCAGTCAAAACTGTCGCTATTATTTCTGCTCAAACTTCCTTTTTGCCCTCTTTTAGTCACTCTGTGCCACATTTACTCTTAGTTATTCTATCGAGTAGTACCTTCGGTATTCTGGACTGTTTAATCCTGCAGCCATGTGCATAAAACTTCGTTCATCATTTTCTGATTTCTTCTGTTATCGTATCTGTCTTTCGATGAAGTTCGGTCTTAGGTCTTCTCATCCAAATGCCCTTTCTATTGATTGGCCCCTAAATCTTTCTGAGAATTCTTCGTTTCTGTTCGGATGCTTTGAATTATTATTATTCCACAACAAAGCTAATTTTGAGGTACTTCTTTTAGGATATTATTTCGAAAAATCACAATTCTGACTTCTTCTCAAGAAATATAACTAGTTGATAACTTCATGCATATATTAAGAGTAGAATATAACTGATTATGTAGCTTGAACGATACATACACATATTTATCGGAAAAACAGAGAAAAATTATCTTTAAATATATATTGAGGAGATATTTTAATTGAAATAGATCTTGGTTTCGTGTTAGTTTTTCTCAATTTTTCCTTTAACTAATCAGAAAGAATTATTTCTCACTCGAACAATGAATAGAATCCATAAAATGTTAATCTGCAAAATGGTGAATGCGCTGGATTCAATCTGCCATAAATAGGTACTTTTTACTGTGATCAAAATGGATAGAAAATATTTTTTTTCTCCTTGAAAATCAATTCATAATAATTGGAGAAGCACGAACAGTCGGAGAGTTGTGAATTTAATTGATAATATTCAACAACTTCCTTCTTGTTTTTTAAATATTTTTTTGCAATCGATTTCTTTTTCGTAAAACCAAGATGAGACCCAGCTTACTTCTTTCATGCGACAATGAACGTTATTTCGTTTTTCATTTGCAATCAATTTTGCGTAATAAATGGACTGTTTTAAAAGAAGCGTTTTAAATATTGATTTTATGGGATGTTTTCCCTCAATAAGTTGTATATTTCTCTGAGTTATTAGATGAAAACACGTTTATTGAAATAAAATATACGGAGAGCAGAAATACCAGAGAGTGTAGATTCATTATATAACATTATACCCATATGTGACAATAGTTCCGGTTCTTTTGTTATTTCAATCATTATCCTAAATATCCATCCGATTAATTATGGTTTCATTATGAATACCCTCGACAAATTAGAAACAAATTAGCTGCGTGAAAAGATTAAATTGTAAAATTTTGAGCCATCATTCAAACATAAATTAACACAGCGTTTTACACAAATCAAACAATTCCATACAAATAGAACGACCGAATAATGATTCTTCGAAATATAATAATATGAGTTAAGCTATAGCAATTTATGCTTTGAAATGAATATTTCGAATGAAATTTCGTCTGCATAAATTAATTCAATCAAAATATAATTAACTACATTACCGTTCGGTATCACATTGAAAGCTCTTTCCGATCGCAAATTCTAGCAGTTTAATGAAAATGATTAAAACTATAAACATAATGCCGATCGTGAAAATAATTGCTGGTTATACTGGAATATATGAAAATGTTTGGGAAACCCTGAAACGGCAATAGGGATCTATAGTTGACTTTCAATGTATCCGGAAATATTGCCCGATAGTTGTACGGAGTAACCCACACAACTATCTCACCCTTTCCCTAAGTAAGGATTTGTAGGTTGTGTTTCAAAGCCTACTTCCGAAACAAATTTGAATCCTTGAGTTTTCAATTTCAACTACCAAATTGCCACACTTCTCTTTATTTTTATATAGCCTCCTTTTTCTATATAAGCAACATAAAAAATATTTTATTAAATTGATGATATGAGGCATACTTGGTTTTCCATAATGAAAACAGATTCAGTTCACTAGTAGCAATCCAGCATTTGATAAAGAAGTAGTACTTCGAAACGTAAAATATTAAAATTATGAGAAAATTCTGAATATTGTTTTGATTATTTTTGGTTTCATATAAATAAGAAGAGACTGCTTATTAATTCAAAAAACAAACGCCCCAGTTACATTCGATAAATTAAGTTGTACCGCCTGTACACAATCAATTATTTTACTATGTATATATATTTTCAGCTGATTAAAAATCTGTGAAGAGTCGAAAAATCCCGTTGAAGTCGAAAAAGTTCTTTTCACTATTGGCAATTTATTGATAGTCTGACACAAATCTTTAACAACTAAATGAATTTTGTAGATTATTTTACCAATAACTTTCAAAAAGTACCAATTTCTTCGAATCAAATTTGAGTACTTTTCAACAATATTTCTTCGAAAAGGAAAATTTAATTGACATTTTGATCAGTTTTCACGCTTGGAAATTTATCCTGGAATGTAATTCATTTTCGATGTGAAAAATTTTTCAATAATTAGTGAAAATGGAAAAATACAAAGCAACTTAAAATTCTTTTTCCAACGTACAAATTTCAAAAGTAAAAACTCTAAACTTCTTGAACAATCGAAAATTTCTGACTTGCAACGACACCCAAAATCAATAAATAATAACTGATCAACTCACCTACAGTTTGCTGCCATTATTACTCTCTCCGGCAACAATTTATAATTTCTCAACTTTAATCTCCTCTGTTGAATATTCTTCTTCAAAACTTGATTTATTTTCTCATCCTGAATATTATCCTATTTTCTCCTTTCGAAGACATCGATACAAAGAACCATAATCATTTTAATTCCTTCTTCTCATCAACAATTTGCCTTCAACATGAAGACGTAAAATATGAAGAGGTAAGACTAGATAATAAGTGTTTAGTTCAACTTTTAAAAATGGGGTAACCTGAGAAACAAATGTCAACAAGCAATATAATTTTATGAACTGAGCCTAAAGATAGGCAATATAAGAAATCACTAAATAAACTAATACAATTCATTTTATTAATTCAAATAAACTCATTCAATTCAATCAGTGATCAGATTAATTGAAAATATTTTCAGTATGGGTCATATCATTATTACTTTAAATCTAATAGATAGAAAACATATTTTCGATAGTGCCGCTTAGTAGTGTCTTAGATAATGTACAATGATATACTAGTACTTAAGATAGTAATAGTGTCTTAGATAACGTACTAGACAATACAAATAATACCTTGTAACGAACTCATATTGTCGAACGCACCTTAATATGAAGGCACTTGAAGCTCTTTTAGTTTTTTTTACAAATCACAGAATTGAATTTTATATGGGAGAGTAAAAATATTTATTGGGAATTCCAAATCAGTTTCAGTATTTAATTGATGATTGATTATATTCGTTCTCATAATTACTAATTGAGGAGTAGTTAAGGTTGATATATATCTAGAAATTCATGTTCATGACTATTTGAGCCATAAATCTGATTAAAAATACGCTCAAATCAATGAAAAAATAATACAAAATTATCTATTACTTTCCGTTTTCATACCACTGAAATTTCACTCTTCAAATATTTTCACAGTCTACAGGAACTATCATCGGCAAGATGATAGTTCCATTTGATCAGTTATTGATTGAAATATTATGCTTGAAAAAAAAACTGTATTCTTTTCTTACAGTAATGGGCAAATACAAAGTTGGATTTATTGCGAAAATTACGAATTTTAACGATAGACATTTTCCATTGAAAAACGAGAGTTTCCTGGTATCCATATTTTCCACTCAGAATGTCCCAATCAAAATAAGCAAGAAATTTTGCGTTATTTCAGTTTTTGCAAGAAAGTGGAAGTATGAGTTATTGAATCGAATTAATTTCAATTTAATTTGAATTATATTGCAATTTTATATAAACAAGGTTGGACAATACATAAAATCAATTGGATTGAATGAAGGGATTAATTTTGTTTCTGCATACAGCTGAAGCTGTATGACGCTTGTTCTGCTCGTGAAGCGTGATAAAAATTCTCACAATAATTATTACAGATCTTTTCAAGAGCCATCTTCAAAGAATCACTGCCATCAAAAACATATTCTGTAACCCTAATTTATATCAATTAAAAACTGAATTATTTCATTATTTCATAAAGTTCAAGCGATTGGTTTATTTCAGTCAGAATATAAGGTAACTCCCCTACATCGTTTAGCCTACAGAAAGTGGATCATAGATATCATTGCTAGGATTTGGGACTTTACTAGATATAGTTAACTGAGGATTACTTTATTATTGATTTAGTATCTGTGTAGTCCAATAGACAACGGAACAATCCACGTTAATCAATTAGAGTTAATATTGTTTTATTTGTTCAATCGATGTTATATAATAATGGTCACATTTGCACATGAGTACGTAATAAATATGTTCAACATATTACGATTACCAATGTTGAATGTTTTTTCCATGGCCATCTAAAACTTTTTCGAATTCATTTATGAATCTTTCAGAGGTTATTGAAAGATGATCGATAAAAAGTTGAACTCCTTTGTTTGATTATCATTTTCGACAGATAAAATGAGTATTTATACTTTTTCCTTATATTATTTGTGTTATTTATGTCACTATTGTGTACTGAACAATTAGTTTGGGATTCAAAGTTGATTTCGCTTCAAATTATCATTACTACAAAGTTAAATGTATAGTATAGGATTCAGGGGGATCATTTTGGATTGGATCTCTAGTTTTTTGTCTGACTGTCATTTATTTGTTGATAATAAAAATTATAGATCTGGAAATTTTCCCCTATCTATGGGAGTACCTCAGGGTTATGTTTTGGGACTCTTAATATTTTTGTTATTTGTTAATTATGTTCCAGATTATTTTAAAGCTGAATCTATCAGTCTTTTCGCTTTTTTTCATTTCGCTGACGTCACGACAAAGGGGGTATAAGCTAAGGCAAAGAACGTGCTTGACAGTAAATGCAGGAGACTTTTACAGCAATTTTGAGATTGGTGTTACCGAAACTCTCTAATGCTGAATCTAACTCAAGTTATCCATTTTCAACTGGGGGATTATATTTTCCATGCACCTTTTGTTACTGAGTATAGAGACCATCAACTCGAGTCAGCTGGCAGCGTTAACATTTTAGGTGTGGACGTTGACAGCAATTTCAGATGGCATTGTCATATTGAATATCTCAGCAAATATTTGAATAGTTAATTTTTTGGTGTTAGTCGATTCAAGAACTTGCTACCTCTGGATAGGTTGCTTACTGCTTATAACGCTCTGGTTTTCACACATTTGAAGTACAATGTAGTCTTATGTGGCGATTGAGCTGCGAGTGCCAGAATTTTTTTAACGCAAAAAAGATGTATTCGATTAATCTTCAACCTGAAGCCACAAGAATCATGCAGGCCGATTTTCATCAAGCACAAGATCCTAACGCTGCCATGTATGTATATACATTTTACAGTGTCTGCTGTTTGTTCGCAGTAAACTGCTAGAGCTTGATACAACTTCTAGTTTCCACAGCTACAGCACGAGGCATAATTTCACCATCTCCATTCCGACACATAAAACATCTGAATTTGAATGCTCTCCGACATATGTGGGCATCAAGTTATTCAACCATCTTCCTAACCACATCAAGTCCTTGAGTCGGCCGAAATTTAAGAAGGAAGTTTGCAGAGTCTTATTACTTAATCGTTTCTATTCCTTTCAAGAATATTTTTCTGCTGAAATTGTTGAATTGTGTAATTGTAATTGTTAATAATATTCTTGACGTAACCTATACATTATTGTTATGTTATACAGGAAAAATATACATTATTATTATTATTAATATTATCATCATTATCATCATCATCATTATTATTATTATTATTATTATTATTATTATTATTATTATTATTATTATTATTATTATTATTATTATTATTATTATTATTATTATTATTATTATTATTATTATTATTATTATTATTATTATTATTATTATTATTATTATTATTATTATTATTATTATTATTACTATTATTTTTATTATTATTATTATTATAAAAATACTTCAAATTACTTCGAAATGAATAAATACACCAAGCACTTCGCTAATATAAGTTCAATCATCTCATTATATGAATGATTAAATGTTGAAACATTGGAGCACGTTTTTCTGAATTTCCCAAACAACACCAAGAAAAAAGGCAATATCTTGAATAATTTCTATGCAATGATTAAAGAGATTCTTGAAATGTTTTTTTAGCATACCTATACAGGTATACTATACGAGGCCTCATTCCAATATCTAACAATATTTCAGGAACTCTAGAAAAACAACTCACATGTACATATTTTTTCATTTATCCGTTCATTTTCAATTTATTTATACTTACAATGTTTATAGTCGAAACATTGTGAAGTTATTTCGCTCAAATTAATTAAGAAAGTGTCGATGATTTGCGATCAGAAATTCAAAAAAATAGAACGTAACAGTTGTTATATTCACAAATTTCCATGATGTTATGAGACAAATACATACTTATAGAGATTCAATTTGAGTACCTTCTATTTCTTTTATGTTTTGTATAATCGGAAGACAAAAACTATCCATATTCCTATTTTTGGGAAAATTATTTTTTTATGTATATCCGACTTGAATATCTTGATTGATGGACTTGACTAACAAAACTCTAGTTATGTCTTTATAATTGACGAAGTACGTTCAAAATATTCGGGAAAACATCCAGGAAATTTCGTGATATTTCAGCGCAATTATTTATATATTCTGAACAGTTTTTTTAATCTCTTTTCGACATAACTCAGCTGAGATGAAAACAGACAAAAGTCGTTCAGAAAATAATGGACACAAGTGAATATTTACCTGCTTATGTTAGGAAGAAAGCAAAAAATTAAAGAAATTGAGTGGACAACTCCGCTTGAATATTGTAATTCAATAACTTATTATTATTGATAGAACAAAAAAAACTGGTCCTAGTTGCGCAGAATTGTTTCATATTCTTGAAAATTGTTTCGAATTATTATATTCTTTCAGAAGTTAACTGAATAACCATTATTGACTCTCAACTTTCGGTGTAACACCACAAGTACACTTTCAACTTATTAAGTTATTATTGTTCTTAAATAATATTTGTTAAATTTCAAATATATGAAAAGCCTGACCGAGTTACGTTATACTGTTTAGGGCCAAACCATTTTTTGTTGGAATGTTTTCTTCTTACATCACATTATGAAATTAGTGTTTAAATCAGTCTGAAGAAGTCTTCGTTTTAGTGAAACATACGCTCCATTTCACAAATGGAAATATGTAAATCTAGAAAACTGTGTTTTCTTCACCATTTTGATTCGAATCTGTTATAATTATATAATATAGGTATATTATATTTGATAAAAAATGATAAGAGTGAATATTTGAAAGAGCAGTGTTTCCCAACCTTTTTTGTGCGTGCCCCTCAATAGCTTTTCTGAAGTTCTTATGCCCTCCCCCTGAAAAAGGTGAAAAGGGTAAAATTAATAAGTGCGAATTCGTCAATTGTCATTTACGAATTGCCCCCTCAACAGTCAAATTGACCCCCTTTGGGGCGTAAGCTGCACATTAGGAAACACTGTTCTAGAGAATAAATAACATAATTATCAAACCACTCTGTATTACATTTTGATTTCTCAAGTACTCATATTTCATATGTATTTAAATAACTCATTCATTCATACAAATTTCATATCTGAATAAAAGAGATCAGTTGTGATATATGACATCATACTTCTGATATTTGCCTGGTGATTCATCATAACTTATTACTTCGTATATGGCAGTGATTGAATATGGAAATTAGTAGAGAGAAGAAATACAAAGTCATCGTTCATTTCAAATGGAAATGAATCTTGTACTCGAAACAGGGAGTTGGAGGGAGTTGATACAGTTTTAATATGTCTGAAATTATTTTCTAGTCTATTCATTCCCTTGTAATGCATCGTCCGAAGACAGAACAAAGCGCCAGATGAAATGGGCGCAATTCCAACACATGCGTCTCCAATCGCCATACTTGTGGCCCTATTTGAACGATTTCACTATGGATTGATCGGTATTCCAGATGGGAAACGTGTTCATCTGGTTCTGACAGGACGTCTTGAATCTCCTGGAAGGTTTTCCGATATATAATGGTGTAGATTAATAACTGTCAATGTTGAAACATTTCTGCAATGCAGTTGGAGTATTGTGCAGACGTCTCTGTTAATATGATTCCATTTTAAGAACAATTACAGAGCAATTCCATATTCGCAGCATCTCGAACAATAATTATGGTGCTTCAGTTCACAACACTCATCATATTGAAAGAGCGATTATTATGGAAGCAAGACGTACGAGGGGTAGCTGAAAAAAATGCATAAATTTGTTTCCACTTTATTTATGTTATTCAACCTCTTTACAGTATTACATTAAGGATGTTTGATTAGAAGAAAAACCTCCTAAGAAATATTATTATCGACATGTGGAAGAAAGCAAAGAATTTATTGAAAAATTTTCTCGCCTTAATTGGCAAGACCGATAATCCACTATGTGTTTGTGGAGAAGTGGGCACTCCAGATCACATTATTTTCACTTGTGATAATCCTGACAATCCTGTTCAAGACTTCAAAAAAATAACAGACAATCCTGTTCAAGACTTTTCTCTCGACTTGCCAATGTTCTGAAGTACGAGCTTTAAATTTGGCATTTTTACTGTCTCTCCGGAATATGGAAGTGTAAAGAATATTATTCGAGCATATTAAGTTCATTGAACTGAAATTATAAAGGTTAACTGAATGATTCCGTTTGTCTTTCCTCATGTTACACATCACCTTTTTTGTGGTTTATGTCTTGTTCGTGTATGAAGAATGAATCGCCTTGAGGAACCTCTAGGCGTATAGTGTCCATGTGTCTAAACATTAATTTTATTTTGTTTTATACTTTGTTGTTTTGATAATATATTGAAAAAAACAAACAAGTGCTGGCTAATGACATAAGTCGAAGCCATTAAGGGTATTTCCATATATTGGATAACCTTCTTTGATAAAAAAAGGACTGATCGTTTCCAAGACTGAGTCTTGAAAATGAGCTAACGCTCGAAACATGTTGACTATTCATATTATTAAATAAATCATGGAACATTAAGCCGAGAGTTGAATTTAATTTAATGACTCAGGTGAATTTATATACGTTTCCCAATTTAATTCAATAAATCAGGTGAATTTATATACGTTATCCAGAATTTTAGAGCTAGACGGTGCGATCACCAATATTTCATAAGGGAGTACGTTATAACGTTAACTCACCATAAATAATAATACACAAATTCTCATTCAAGTTTTTGAACTTGCTGAAGGTTTTGAGCTTCCGAAATTGCTGCAGCTTACGCGACAATTATATTTCAAACATTAACTAATGAAAATGTTTCAAAATAGTGAGATTCATAGCATAGAATAAATGTCTTCGTTGATATGCTTTGAATGTATATATGTTAGGTACACAGTGGAATTGATTTCATCGTCATTTCATTCGCACCAATGAGGGTAATGCTGAATCCATAAGTTTAGATATTGTAAAATTTCAAAATACGAGGTTTTTCATGAAAAATGTTTGAATTACTCAACATTTTCATTCAGTTTGTTATGATTCATTCAAAATTTTTTATTACAAATGAGTCCATTCGATGTGAATAGGCTTGAGCCCATTTGTGGATGAAAATTAATCAATATTCGGATCTTTTCCGAACAATTCTGAACCAAAAGCTGTAATCTAATGAAGCAATTGAACAATAAATTGATCAAAACAAACTGTAAAATACTTGAAAGAGTAAACGATCGATATCCTGAGAGCTGAAACAAAAATACATAATTTGAAAAACACACGACCGAAACGTCGTGTGACTTCGATTTCTGATTTCAACTCTCTGTTTGTTCATCGATGGTGATTTTATATCATTTTTGCAATTCATGCATTGAATTTTCTTTTGTTTCATATTTTTGTTGAGTTATTCGTATTTCATTTGATTATATTTCATTTCAAATTCAATTTATGGCCATATCTTCTTATTTTCACAATTTCAAATTTTTTTCAGCTCCAACTAAAAATTTCAGTTTCCGCCCTCAGGATACCTATCATTGATCCTCATTAGTCCTTTCAGTTCACTCAGATTAATTGATCATTTGATTTCTCTATTCAATTATAGTCCTTGTTTCAGACTAAGAACTTAAAGTATAGGCATTGGAAGTTCGACAAAATAGTGAAGAATCTACATTTACAGCTTTGAACAAACATGTTAAAACAGGTTATGTTAATTCCAATTTGTACCATATTCAAAATTTTTTAACCTAAAATGTTATTATCATCAGTTCGAACTTGATGCATTTCTAACGAGACGTTTGAGTTTGAAGATTTTCACTAAAATCCGAATGAGCATATTTCAATCATAAAATAAGTATTTTATAATGTAATATCCGAAACGCGTTCGTAAAATTTTGATATTATGTCTGATGTTCTCAAAAAGTAGTCATATCTGTAAGGCATGAAATAAGTTAAAACAATTACTAGACAAAGTTGATTGAATATTCACCAGATTGAATAACACAGAATAGATTGATATAAAAGAAAAAAAAAGCAATCAACTTTACCCCACAATATTATATTGTTGCTTAACATTGTTTCAGGGCTCTCCTCGTTTTCAGAGAGTTAAATTGAAGTTCAGCTTTTTACTATATCCGTTGAATTCTCGAAAATGCGGTTACACGCCGAAGAATTGACAACCAACAGTAAAATTCTATGAAAGTAGGCCCAGTATTTTGATTCAGTTGATGAATTATTTTTATATTCAGTTTGTGGGAGTATAAATGAATGAATAAATAAATGAGTAAATTGAAAACCTACGCTGAACATTTCAAGTTGCGCAGGTTGCCAATATAGGGAATTTACACTTTGTGTATTTTCGAAAAATAATTAAGGGCATGACTGTAAGGCATGAATCGATTTGTTTGAAGAAAAGCATATCAAACTTGGGACTTTACAAGAATCATACGACTTATTCTACGTCACATCGGCCGAAGAAACCACTTTACTGAATACAGTAGGTCATATTTCTTCAATTTTCAATCCAAGTGTGGCAAATTAAGAAAATATTGTTTAATGAACAATTCTATTACATTGGACTTCATTGAACAATTTTTTCGAATATTTTCACATGTTCAATTGATTCCAGAGTATAAATTCAATGCCGTCTCAATTGTTTTCTGTAAGGATTGATGCTGTAGAACTGAACCAGACAAATCAATTTTACACATAAATAAAATATTTCATCATCTTGATGGATTTTTCAGTTTCCATTCACCTCATCATTCTTCACTATATTAGGCAGACGGAAACTTCATGCCAGGAAATTAAAACGTGATCTGACGTAGACTTTGATGAAAACTTAAAATTTTTGAATACGATTGGAATATCCTATCAATATAATAAAACAATAGGTAATTTTTCAAGCGTAGTTTTATTTTAAATAGAATAAAACACTCAATTTACATCATTTATTCAAAATTTTTCCTGATATTGATAACTGGGTCTTTGCCATTCACATTTAAAGCTAACTTCATGTGAATGTTGTCCGCGGCTCCTTATCAAATGGTCCATTCGGAAAGTCCAATTTTGCGTCACTTTCTCGAGCATTTCGGCCTGTATCTCACGAATTACGCGTGTTATGTTATCCTGTAAGGCTTCAATCGTGTTCGGCTTGTCCACATAAGATAACGAATTTACATAAGCCCATAAGAAATAATACAGAGGCGTCAAATCGCATGATCTTGGCGGTCAATTCACAGGGCCATTTTGAGAGATAAGCTGCTCACCAAATTCATCCTTCAACATGTCCATTGTTTCACGAGCTGTGTGGCGTGTGGCACCGTCTTGACGAAACCACGTGTCAACCAAGTTCAACTCGGCCAACTGGGACAAAAAAAGTTGCGTATCATGACTCGATATCGTTCCATTCACCAAAACTTAGATGTTATGGTAGGTCATTCAGCTTCAATTCTTTCAGAAGTTGAATTTTGTGGGCTTTAAAACCCAAATCAACACCTGAAATTTTCCATGTGGTTGAGTAACACATGCCCATTTGCTGAGAACGGCGAAGAATTGACATTTCACGATCCTCATTAACACTGTACGCTACGGCTGCAATATTCTCTTCAGTACGCACTGTACGCATGCAAAACAATGGCTTAATACCCAACAAAATAAACTTGGTGCAATATTTGGTGATAACAGCACGAAATGTTGATTCACCAGGTTGATTATGACGACCATAATATGGTCGTAACAAACTATACACATTTTCCAAAGAGCACGAATTTGATTGTAAATTTCAACAATTTGCAATCGTTGCTCGTTTGTAAGTTTCTCCATGATGAAATGGCGGAGTGTAGTGGAAACTTTTCACTTTGACAGATGACGTTTGAATGTAATTACCAACCAGTGTCGCCAAACTGAAAAACTTAACTCTCAATAAATCAACAGTTATATGGAATATTTTTTGAGGAATATAGGGTATATTGTGTTAATTGAATATTTCAACAAAAGATATAGCCAATTTGATTGACGGACAGGTTCGATTCAATATTTAGTCTAGCATACTAATGAAATATTCAATTTTCGAAATACTTCTTGAACCCAAGCCCCATTATTAAATTACCCATTCACACAAACTCAAGTATTCGCTTATACGAATCTGAATATTCACTCAGCTTTTTCCTCATTTTCAATTTCCAGCTGTAACTTTCCCGTCGTGTATCCAATTTATCATTCGAGTTTTCCAGTGGAAAAGCGGGCACCTATTTCAGATGGAAAAATCGCCGTTTAAATTGCTACGCTGTTCTGGGATTAGCAGATGTGTGCCAGAGCCCATGAGAACAGAAACTGAAAATATTCTGTTCATGAGGAAAAATCTCGGGACTAAAGTATATTCGAATAACTCGATAACGTCTAGGAAAGGCTCTTGCAACGTATACTTTGCGACGTTTCATTAAATTGCTTGATTCGATAAGGCTCGAAAAGATATATAACAAATAGCAACGCGCAAATCGATCTAATACCTCGAGAGTTATAGTGACTGCAGTATTTTTGATATTAATATCAGAGAAGGGTATATATTACTTCCACTTTTTCATTATTTACTATATGTATATGAGATACACAAGGATTAATATATATATATATATATATATATATATATATATATATATATATATATATATATATATACTTGTTTTGTGGAAGGTAGGAGCATTGTATCATACATACAAAAATTCGAGCTCTTTTCCGGAAATCAATTCGAGTTTATGGTAAGTAGATCGACGAAGGATGCTTTGGCTTTCCTCACTATAAATATTTGAAATGCAGTTGTCAAAGTTACTCTGGCCATCTGTGTCTTTGTTGACTCATCGAAGGCCTTCGAAACTGTCTATCATTCCATACTGCCCGGAATATTGGAAAAATGAGCCTTCAGGGGTAGTGCCCTGAGGTAAATTTGAAACTATTTGAAAGACAAAGAGCGTGTAGATGCGATAGTTGGTGTCGAGAGCACTTTCAGAACGGTTCAATGTGGAGTTCCTCAAGACACTGTGTTAGAACCTGCGTTGTTATTCCTGTATATTGATGATCTCTTTCGTGTGCCGATTTCTGGTGATTTGACATCATTTGCTAACGAAGACGAAGTATTTTATTGAGCACAAAGTGGAGGAAAAATTTAATTTGACTTCTCTAAAATATTACTGTTTTTCAAAACTAGACTGATTACCTTCAATACGCTCAAAACTGTTATGCCTCATTTCAGTACTTCATCAAATCTTCAACAATATGCTACTTTATACATACGAAAAGACAGTTGTGAAGTTCTTATTCATAAAACCGAAAATATTAATTATTTGGGTATTGTATTGGATAGTTTCTTCCTACAGATTAACCATATCAAAAATCAATGAGGCCTATGTATAATTCGTAGAATATGTCACATTTTTTCCGTATTCTCTGTGATAAAATTATTTGTATGAGGGTATGTACAATGAATCGTATATTTTGAAACACCTTGCCAAATTCCATAGAGATTGTTGCATGAACTCGACAAATGTTTTCTTAGCACTAATCTATGATCAAGGATTCGATAAAACTACCTATGGAAGTATTGTTTCATTTAAAATATAAATTCAATGGTGTGAGACAATTTTTACATTGTTTGCTACTTTTTTAAAAAGTTAGGTGAACTGAAGACAATCAGTTAGCAGTATTGTGGAAATGAGCTAAGTAGAGGGTAGTTCTTTTAGAGGTATAGAACTTTAAATTGCAATAAAACAACGATGGATCATTCGATTGACAAGAATGTTTTTCTATTCGAACGAAAATCTTGTGGCAATAAATTTTAGATATGACTTCTAGGATATGACCGCCTTGGTTGGCTCGAATGTAGTCCAATCTGGACGTTCAATTTCCGATGAATTTTTCAACATTTGTGACCGTATATCGGCAATAACACGGCGAATGTTGTCATCCAGATGGTCGAGCGTTTGTGGCTTATCTCCATAGACCAATGACTTTACATAGCCCCACAGAAAGTAGTCTAGCGGTGTTAAATCACAAGATCTTGGAGGCCAATTCACATTTCCGAAACGTGAAATCAGGAGGTCACCAAACGTGTCTTTCAATAAATCGATTGTGGGACGAGCTGTGTGACATGTTGCGCGGTCTTGTTAAAACCACTGATTCTGGACATCATGGTTGTTCAATTCAGGAATGAAAAAGTTAGTATTCATGGCTCTATACTGCTCACCATTGACTGTAACGTTCTGGCCATCATCGTTTTTGAAGAAGTACGGACCAATGATTCCACCAGTCCATAAAGCGCACCAAACAGTCAGTTTTTCTGGATGTAACGGTGTTTTGACATACACTTGAGGATTATCTTCACTCCAAATGCGGCAGATTTGTTCGTTGACGTAGCTATTCAACCAGAAGTGCGCTTCATCGCTAAACAAAATTCGCTTATGAAAATCGGGAACAACGGCAATCTCGTTTTGGGTCCGTTCGACGAATCTACGCCTTGCTTGATGATCGTTTGTCTTCAATTTTTGCACGACTTGGATTTTGTAAGCAAGCAAACCAAGATCCTTCCGCAAAATCTTCCATAAAGTGGATGGACACAGATCCAATTCCTGTGCTCGATGACGTATGGACTCATTCGGGTCTTCCTCAATGCCACGCTCTACAGTAGCAATAGCTTCTTCTGTACGCACAATACGGCGGCTCCAGGATGCGAGTTATCAATAAGAGCAAACGTGGAGCGAAAACGTTTCATTTTTGATCGAATCAACTGCTTTCATTGACGATTTTGTCGACGATAAAATGGACGTAGTGCGCAATACGTATTCCGAACATAACCATTATTTTCGAAATGAAATTGCTCTATTTGCAAGCGTTGTTCAGGCGTGAGCCTACATGATGAATTGCCAAACCAAACTCAGAATAAATCAGTTCTCAGCTGTTAAATCGGTTGCCATCTACAACAGTAATGCCAACTCAAAGTTGTATACCTCTAAAAAAACACCCGTTATATATGTTATGAAATATTTTATATAATTCAACAATGGACTTGGAAGAGTTGTATCAGAAATCAATTGAAATTGAGTTATTCACAACAACTATTGATAACGTTCATTTGTTAGTGAACGAGCTACGAAAATACAACTCATTCTTCGCAATAACTCTGCCGGTTAGATTTTTCCGATTTTAGTGGCGCAGTTTCGTCTTCTCGCATGATTGGCAAGATGCAGGTGAAATTTCAAAGTCGGCATTTAAATTCCGCCTTCGCTCCAGAATATTTCGCTCGGATGAGTCGGAAAAGCAAGCCGGTAAAAGATGGGCTTAATGAATGCAGGAAAATCCATAAACGTCTTCAAAGCGGACCGCCGTTCGAGAGTGACGCCAGCCGGAAAAAGGATGAACGGAGGTAAACTCGCTACTGGAAATTGAGACGAATGCCGATTTCTTCCGCGAAATGTATGTGTCCGGTGAAAGGTTCGCGTCAAAGGAAATTCGTCCATTGTTGTGAAAAATGGTCTTAATATTTTCAGTCGTACGAGCTGCTAGCTCTTCGTTATTAATCTAAATTGAGTCTTTTGTGTTTCGGCGTTGTGAATTTGTGGGTTCTGGGCTGTTTTGATGGAGCGGAAGAATTGGAATGGTCAGATATATTCGTTGTCCAGAGGATGTGGAGAATAAATTTTAGAGGTTGAAGATTATTTCATTCGATCACGGATATTTCCACATAATATTCCATGAATCTATTCCGAAACTTTCAACTCCATACTCGATCGTTCATTTCATTTTGAGGATATTGGAAATTGTACTGAATGAAGAAAAGAGTAATGGAATTTCATGTAATAATATGAAAAATAATAATAAAATTTATTGAGAAATATTCCGAACATTGTAAAATTACATTCATTCAATTGATAGAATAATAACAACTGTAATTACAAGAATGCTCACAAAAGGAGTCTGATCTTCCATTCAGCCCTCGAACAAAAATATTCGACCGAACAAAAATATTGGTTCAGTTTATATTTATAATAAAATACAACTATATTTGAAAAGAAAAGAAAAAAATTACCTCAGAAATATTGAACATTTGAGACAATTTCACATGGCGAAGGACATTTGTGGCAAAAAAATATGCAAACCTTTGATACAAACTCTGTCACACTATAGTATGCCTTGTTAAGAACAGAGATTTAACTGTCCTCTTAAACAAATGAGCTTTCAGTACTTTGAGACAATTTCTCATGGTGAGAGACATTTGTGGTAAAATAATAAACATGCTATACAAAAAATTGATTCATACATTATTGCCTACATTGGAATCATCGAACTACTCTGCCACACTATAGTATTTATAGCCTTTGTTAACATCAATGACTTAACTCTCTTCCTAAACAAATGAGGTTTCAGTAATTTCAAACTTGACGGCAAATGGCTGAAGATTTCAATACTCTGATAATAGAGTGAGATGAATACGTCAAATTAATATGTATTGGCAATATCAAGAAAATAGATGATTCTTCAGGTGTAATTAGAAAATGAGCAATTCATGGAAAATGAGACATCAAAGTTAGGAAAATGTGTGACAACTTCTGAAGATTACAAATTCCATTTTGTTTCTGATATCATTAAGTATATTGGTAGTAAAATTTTCCTTCAAAATATCTTACATATTTCTCCTTCTTCAATTCAATATATGCCAACAGAAACAGAACTTCAAGAAAAACCAATTCTCGCAACGCACTTCTTCAACTGTGAAAAGATGTGATCTCCATGTGATACCAATTCGATTAATTCAATCAGTCTCTACTCAAGTTCCGTCGTGAATTATTACGTAATTATCCATCCTCACAACTTCTCATAGAGGCCATATCAATATAAAAAATATGTTTTGAATGAAAAATTGACTTGGAAATCGCACTGAACTATCCCATTTAATATAGTTATAATACTTGTGAGATACATTGTGTTTTCATGAGATGGCCATGTCAATATATTTCATTCAAAACATAAAAGATGTTTAATATCGATATTGTCACTATAAGATTAGTTCGTTGATTAGCCAATTACGTAATTACTCGAGACTAAAGGTCTCTCAGGTAGACAATTAATAAAATAGCAATCTTGGTATTACAAGAATCTCACCAACTTTTCACAGTAGAACTGAGTTATGAGACTTGGTTTCTTCACAAGTTTTATTTTGATGGCATCTCATTTCTTTGGGTTAATCCTTCCATACATATACAAGTAGACTATTTGTGTATGATAAAAATTCAGGCTTCTAATTTCATCCTCAACGTAGTTTTATGAGGCCGAATATTGGCAGAGATGCTTGGAGATAAGGATGGTACAGCCGAGAAAATCTGACCAGTTTAATTTTTTGACATTCTGTTCGGAAATTCTGTACAAAGAATAAGTGTTATTGAACCTATATAAGCGTTGATGTCTGATTTTCATAGAAATTGAACTACGATTTGCGTTTACGTCAGATCTATATTTGACACAATTTTTCAAGTCTCGGAATGTGACACATACCAAGAACCACCAAATCTTTCAGTAATAATGCTGATCGAGAATCCTAACCTCGAAATACCAGCACTTGACTTCTTCATGAGACTGCAAGCAACTATTTTCGTCTCAAAATTCATATCTCTCCATTTCTATATATTATTATTATCATAATATTTGTTCCCAATGAGGAGATCGATTGAACTTGAACTAGCAATATTTGGGGCATTTGCTTCATCTTTTTTGCTTCCCAAAAATGCTTCATCCTCTCGGAATGCTTTTTCTTCCGTTCATCTGACAATTGTATTCCAGGTTGGCGATTTGATTTTTGCACAAACTTCACATGTGCGATTTTATAATGACAAATATTTTTGGAACTCCCTTATCCACTCTGTTCTGCATTCACTTTCTAAATTATATCGAGTAGTTTCTTCGGTATACTGGACTGTTTCATTCTGTAGGCATGTGAATAGAACGTTGCTCGTCGTTTTCAGATTTCTTCCTTTATCGCATTTGCTTTTTGATAAAGTTGATTCTGATGCCGTTTCTATTGGAACGAATGGAAGAAGTTAACCCGTGAGAAAGTATTAATAGGAGCAGAATTATCGCTTCAGCCTGCAATTGGAAGCAGCTGCTGGCACTTTTGAACTCGCTGGCTCCCTCAGAATGGCGTAGCTAAGCTCAAGCTTGGTACAGCTTGGTACCTGGTGATACAGGTGATACAGTGATGAGAAAAGAACAACCAAAGAACACTTCTGTAGAAGAAGTCACCACTGCTAGGCTTCCAATTGAACTACCCGGGATGGGAATTTTTCTCAATACTTCGCCTCTGCGGCAACTATTTATCATTTACAGCATCTTCAACAGAGAATGTGAATAAAGAATGGAAGAAGTTAACGTGGAAGAAAGTATAAACAAAAGCAGAATCATCGATATAGCCATCAATTGGAAGCAACCGTCGACAAGTGTTTTGAGCTTGTTGGGTCTCCACAAATAATGTAGAAATATCGAAATTTATGAACCTACATAAATATCGAATGATATTGTCAAGAAAATTGAATCATCTCTTGATGTCTTCAAAGATCAAATCTGCAAAGTAAGTCAACTATTATGCAAGAAAATATATACCCTTTCAAATAAAATGCTGCAGATTATAATGGTTAACTGTTAACCATCTCAATATTTCACAAACAACCCCAATTCAGATTTAAACATCATTGGTGATTAAATTGAAAATTCAGTAATACTACGTAAATACGAAATTGAAGTTGCCATTATATAGATAAGTATAACGATGAGGAGAAAAGCTTATGTTTTTAATTGATAAAAAGGTATTATTGAATCAAACTTTCAATTAAGTATCTGAATCCCGAAGTTTGAAACTACAGTAATAGAAAATTCAAAGATTCAATACTTTTCTAGTCGATACATACTGAATTGAAATTTCTTGTTCAATTATGCACAGCTAGTGAATAGTAACATCCGAATCCGTTTAGTAACACTCTTTCAACTAAATAGTGTGTCCTTTAGCCCCCACTTTGTGCTTGTTTCCATTCCCAAATATAATAATATTTGAACAGGACAGCGACAATCAGGCAGAGCGTATAAATAATAATTCGATTTGCTATGTAATTTTCGCAAATTTCCCTGCCGGACCTGGTGGCCGTGTCCCTCGACGGCCAGACATCAAACAGGTGCAACCGTCCGTTCTAATTTTAAATGGCTAGGGCCGAATTACTCTCGCCCTGTCATTTTGATTCGAATAATGATAACATTTTATCGGAAAATATATTTTACTTCGCCTCTGAAATTATCATCGATTTGTGCCGTATTTGTAAGATGAGTTCATGTAATATCATTCTATTGATGCTACACAATTTACACAGTTTTAAAATAAATCCAAAAACCCTGAAAAAATTCACACATTACATATTTTTGTAGCAGTGAAAATTGAAAAAAACAAGCAAAAAATTATCTGACATTTTTTCAGTTTGGTACTCAACAATTCAAAGAGATATTTCATTGTTTTGAACTGAAAGCATAAATACATAAGTTACAGGGAATTTCTAGAATTCCTTTTTACTGAAATTATTGAAAGAATAATGAAACAATAACTTAATTAAGAAAATGAAGAATTTCTATACTCAACTCTTATTGAGAAACCCAAGTTACTCAAACCATTTTTTGCATAATATTTAAAATTTTGAACATTCTAGAATCTGCTATTGATTTTGTCGAAAACCTTTAGAAGTGTAGATATATACGTCTAGAATGGACTGTACAGTGCCTCAGAAAGAGCAAAAAAGGATATAAAACTGTTTCAGTATTGAAGACACTAATTGCTATGTAGTTTGTTAGAATTTAATTTTATACGAGATTGAATATAGATGTTCCAAACATGGAACTCGGATACGTCGGAATACGGAGAATATACCTTCGCTTTCATTTTTTCCTTGGGATATTCTGCAAAAAATTGAAAGGCCAGCGAATTCATGATGTCAAATTAGATCCGAGAAAGTCCTGTTATCATTTTTTCTCAATGTAGGTACTAAAAGTAGTACAACTCCAGAATTCATCTTAATGACGACCTTGCGATCTCATAAACAATAGGAGCAATTAATATTTCAACAGTTTCGTCCTTGAAAGAAATTTCTTTATTTCAACCTTCAAGTCTTCTCAAAGAGAATGTACTAATAAATCGAAAACTATATTTCGAGACAATGACTTCGCATATGTCTAAGTGAGTTATGAACCACGAAAAAACTGTATGCGTTTGTAGAAAAATTCATGCTGCTTTTCTCGGCTCTTGATTTGGGTTTATTTCTGACGATAAAGGATACGCTATACTTTCGGCAAAAGATTTCTCAAAAAACAAGTGAATTGCCTAAAAGTAGCTGCTCAAATGGAGTCCAGTGCGGCAGGCAGTGTGCAAAATATAAATACAGATCAGGAATTACATAGAATGGAGTGAACAATTCTCAGTGGTATATAATATTCAGTAACAATTGTAAGAAAAGAAATAATGATAGGTGAAATCACATAGATATGTATATATCGACAGAAATTTTCATTGACGTCCAAACAATCACACTGAAAAATCTGGAACAGTGAAAATCAAATTCAATATTAAAAATTAACAGGTTGCTTCACTTAACAATATGGATTCTCAATACGTATATATATATATATATATATATATATATATATATATATATATATATATATATATATATATATTCATTCGAAAAATTCAAATTAATCAAGAGAATGTTATAGTAGAGTTATATTATTCATATTATTATTATTCAGTGTCATCAGCACAAAAAATTTCATTTTCCTCTATACGAATGTTCGCAGATGATACTATGATTTTTGTAAGTGGTAAAAATATCCAGATTATGACAGAAAGGATCAATAGAGACTTGGCTGCAATAAATGGACGGCTAAGCGATAACAGTTTATCGCTGAATGTTACAAATTCTAAATTTATAGTTTTTGGTACAAGTAGAATTCTTCAGGTAGTTAGTAATGAAAAAAATAAGTATTCAAATTGAAAACCAGAACATTGAAAGGGTAAAACTTGTTAAATACTCAGTCGTTATGTTAGATAAGAAATTGAGTTTCAATGATCATGTCGACTTGATATCGTCTAAAATTTCCAAGAAAATCAATTTTCTCAGAAGAATTGGAAAAAATCTGACTACATATGTGAAGCTATTGCTCTTTAAGTCCATAATTATGCCACACTTCGAATATTGTTCCACTGTGTTATCGCAACACATTCATGAAACTCAAACGTATTCTTACCAATGCGGACTTTAGCCTAAACCTGAAGGTTAGATTTGTGAGGTGTTACATCTGGTCGGTGTTGTTGTACGGTGTGGAGAGCTGGACACTAATTGTAGTCACAATGAATAAAATAGAAGCCTTCGAGATGTGGGCATATCGCAGAATACTGAAAATCCCATGGACGGCCCGAGTGACCAACGAAAATGTCCTACGAAGAGTAAACAAAAAACGTGAACTGCTGCTGATGATCAAAAAAAGGAAAACTGCAAACCTGGGGCATATAATGCGAGACACGAAATACCAGCTCCTACAACTGATTATCGAGGGAAAGACTGAAGGAAGGAGAGGAGTGGGAAGGAGGAGGATGTCATGGCTAAGTAACATAAGGCAATGAACGGGTTTGCGATCAGTGGAAAGCCTAATACATACAGCCAGAGACAGGACAGAAATGAAGAATGTGGTCGCAAACATTCATTAGTGAATATGCATTGGAAGAAAAAGAAGAAGATGTTATTGGGATTGAGTAAAGAAAAACTCAAAAGTTATAAAAGTTCCAAATAGAGCTATGCGAACAATTTTGAAATGTAATAGATATACTCCAATCCAAAGCATGCTAAATTGTTTAGAATTGATGTCAGTTAAACAAAGAATACTTTTTGCTAAATATATATTTATATTTGAAGTTGAAAACGAATTGTTCCCATATAAAGTAATGAAAAATGTAACATGTGTCAGTGATGTGCACAGTTATAATACCAGAAATGCTGACAATTTCTACATGTAAGTTTATAAGCATTCTAAACATAGGAATAGAAGGATTCAACGCATTTAGCAAATTGGCTAGCTTCATAAAAAATTAGCGACCTTAAGGTATTCAAGCGTAAATAAGCTAAGTTCGTTTTAAACATAGAATTTTATCACTATCACTACATAGTATAAAGCAAAGTCGCTTTTTCTGTCCCTTTGTCCCTTTGTACGCTTTAATCTTTGAAACTACGCAACGGATTTTGATGCGGTTTTTTTTAATAGATAGAGTGATTCAAGAGGAAGGTTTATATGTATAATAACATCCACTAAATAGTGGAGAAGTACTGTTATTTTTGAGGTTTCTAATGTGATGTCGTAAATAATTACATTTTTTCCGCTTACATTGCAAACGCAGGCTGAACCCTACGAGTTTTATCAAAATAATGTACTAAGTATTGTACACATTGAAAAGGTCTACAGAAAAGTCCGTGATGGTATATGTCTATCTCTTATGGATAACCCACAATAACTTTTTTTTGTCATTTACTTTTTGCGACAAATAATGGCTTATTTTCGAAGCGATTTCAACCAATACAGCATTAATCCTTATATAATTGAATACCTTAAATACATTGTTGATTCAATATGGATCTATATGGCCCTCTACAGCATATGATTTAAATGAACATGGCAAAACAACGTTGGCCGGGTCAGCTAGTATTATATATTTTGAACCTGAATGTATGTATGATTTTGTAATAAGGAAATTAAATTCAATGAATATTCGATTAGAATCTTTCTGGAAATTGCAAAGCCGAACACCTTGTCTAGTTTGTTTGAAAGTTTAGTGCACGGCAAGAAATGAAAATGGCTTTCATCAACTTACCGAAAACACCAATCTCCTCTGATGCAGCCCTGTACCGAAACCATAGAAAATAGAATAAAAAACGAATTAACGTAGTAGCCGGGAACAACTGCTCGGTTTTTCGCAACAGAACAAACCAGCTCGAAGCTCTGAATCGTTACATTAAGTCAGGTTCTTGATAAAGTCGTTACAGGGCCTTCGAATAACTTGCTGTAATTGCCGCTATTATCTGATTGTCAGACTTGGAAAAGTAAAAGTTCAAAATTTGTGAGGATGGTGGGGAGAAGAGGAGAGGATATCATACAGGACTTCACAGAAATGAGGAGTCAGTTCGTTATCTTGCGATGGGATGCTGGTTGAGAATGCTACCAACCCTAATTGCAGAGGGTAAAAATTGTTGCGCATTTAGCGAATGTTAGGATTTATCTGCTGAGTATGTAGGTAGGTACTGAATAATTTGAAACTCGAATGGGTTAGATATTTTCATTTTATAATTTACAGTTTTAACTATATTTAGTGAAGCTTAAGCTAAGTGCGTTAATTTCAATTTATTGTTTTTAACATAATGTTTCACCAAAAGATCAGCGAAATCTCCGTGCCATTTAATATTATTTTTATTCGATGAACCTGATTGAGCGAAAGTTTAAATAACTCATTTCACTTCTTTCAATATCGACAATCATAACATATGTACGTAATTTTGATGCGCGATAAGGCAGAAATGAACTATAGGAAACAACGTAAACAATAAGATTTGATTGGAGATTGTTGAAAAGAACGATCCAATTCGAAGTGTTCTTAATTCCTCAAAATTTATTCGATTCAATCGACATATATTGAATCGACATTTTGAAGAGTTGAAACATTTCAATTTATGAATCAATAGAAAATAATTCAATCGATTGAAAACATTGATAGGATAAGGTGTATATTTTGGATGTTGTGAATGCTTCAAAACTCAATCACATGTGCATAATTATATGACCTGAAACTTGATAATATTCAAGAATGGCTCACCACGAATTTTTCAGAGGCTTTTCTTATGTTGAAAGGGTTGGAAAAAGGCCTCTTTAAATATTCAGCCTGTATTTTGTTCAGAAATATGAGAGAAAATACGAAATCTAAGTTCCGATGAATTATCATTTTTTTGACTGCACACTGAAATTTTAACTAACGTCTACAAGTGAACGTCATTATCGAATTCAAAATAACAGACAAAGGAAGAATGAGCAGCGAAATGTTATATATGGAGATACAAGTAATAATTAAAATGAGTCATTGATTTTTTCATGTTTTATAAATGAAGTCCATTCAAATCTTCGTGGAGATATTCTTACCTATCATGTTATGAACTATGTCAGAATATAGAGGTGAATGCAATTTACATGAAATCAGAATTTTGTTGTATACAATTCCAAAACCTTAAAACTGAAATATATCAAAAATATGTTTGAATAACAGATTATTGGGTATAAGTTTGTAACGTGTGAATTCCCCACACTACCGCCGCCAGTGAATTCTTGATTCAGTTGACTATTTCATGTTCTTCGTCGCTGGACTCTTGCATTCCTCGCATGTGTTCACCCCTTCATGTATGAACTTGTCTAGTTGCGACGATAACCTGCGCACATCTAAAATGCAGATATAGTGGGCCGAATTCTCGTTAATCGCTTTTTTTTCTTCAATTATCCATCTAAGAAGTAACATCGTAGATTTCAATTATTTTGATTTTATTCTTATAGTAATACCAAGTTAAAAAATTAGTAAATACCAAGATTAATTAATTATCTGTGACGTCTAAACTGACGTCAGAGAGCTCCTTTAGAGCTCCTTCGCTGGAGCTCTAAATTTACCTTCGCTGGAGCTCTCAAAGTACTTTGGCTTGAGCTATATTTCAAACTTCGCTGGAGCTATCAAACTACCTTCGCTGGAGTTCTAAAAGTACTTTCGCTGGAGCTATCAAACTACCTCCGCTGGAGCTCTCAAACTACCTTCGCTGGAGTTCTAAAAGTACTTTCGCTGGAGCTATCAAACTACCTCCGCTGGAGCTCTCAAACTAACTTCGCTGGAGCTATAAAAGTACGTACGCTGGAGCTCTCAAAGTACCTTGGCTTGAGGTATAATTCAATCTTGGCTGGAGCCTTAACAACCCCTTGGTTAGAGCACAGAATTATGTTGATTCGAGCGTTAGAAACACGTCGCTGGAACATCAAGCTACATATGTTAAAGGACAATCTTCATCTATAAAGTGATATAGATAAATTATTTTCTTTTATTGTAAATACGAAGAAATTTATTAAATTCATACATTTCAACTTTATTACTGAATGTCAATCAGGCCGAATGTGTGACCACTCGTTTTCAGCTAGCCTGGGTTATTTAAAGTTAAAACGGGGGTTATAAGGTATTGTCAGAATTATTCACAATTCACGGATGCTCTAAAGCGAAATAGAAGATACAAAGAATCCAGAATATCACTCGAAGTTTGGAAAAAGTAAAAAGGAACACAGAACAAACGAAATGTTTCAGTAGAAATTCAAGGAATGATTCATACAGACGGGGGTTCACAACGAAAATTCAGTTTATATAGATGAAAACCTTATGAACCAATCGAAACATTGCGGATTTACAGAAATGTATGTTGAAAAAGACAAAATCTGAAACGGGCATTGAAAATTTTGGTAGTTTCACTCATATTATCTGCCACATTCTAATCAACTTTTTATTGAAATTCATACTATTATCCATTTTCTGACTGAAATTAATTGGTTAAATGATATTGAATAATAATTCAAAATTCCTTATCTCATCTCTGTATTTTGATTTTATTATAAACTAGCTGACCCGGCGAGCTTTGTACGCCCATTTTAATATTTGTGCTACACCATCTCGTTTTCAAAATTTATCCCGTGTTGAGCCAGGGACTAATCACTCACGAAGGGACTGCAAGACTTTCTGTTATTTCGAATCATTCGAATTATTGAAAAATTCCTATATTAACACGTTTGATGTATTAAAAGTTATTAACCTGTCCGTTCTATAATTGAACGGCATGTTCCTAATTTCGTAGCAAGTGCTTGTGCCATATATCCCATCATTAATTATATGAGATATTTGCTGGATGTGAGTCAAAAAATGTTCAGAACTTAGTCCATTCCCGGAAGCAATGAATATAATGGCTCTGGTGTCTGTACCAATAGCGTCCATTTGAATTGACTCTTCGCGCAATATTTTGTCGCATTATTTTGTTGTCAATAACAATTAACTCTCTTCATATTTTTGATTTCGATTCCGTTCAACTTCATTCCAAGCTTCGCGTTTCTCTTCTGTTTCATTGCTCTTTTATATCTTTGACTTGCTGCACTTGGCGAGTTCTGCGAGTGGAGTTTGTACTAATAGCTATTATAGCAATTTGGTCGCGTAAGCGATATTATCACTTTTGTTGAATTTCGGAACGCGACACTAGATTCTCCAACGCGCACGCGTACACTGTTTTGATAGATATGATTGAATTTGAACTTTGTGCAGTGGTAATAAAGTGCAAATTGACTCTTTGACGATAGGAACACACCTACATTTCTTAAACAACAGTGAGTGCTTGTAATTTAATATGAATTTTATATAATAGCAATAAAGTTCAAATAGACTCTACATTTTAGTAAGTAAACATTTTTAGTTAGCATGTAGAAAGGTAAGGCTGTTTTTAGGGGTTTACCGGAAGTTATTCGAATTTTTCTAAATACTTACGTAAAAACCATCCTTGGACTTCAACGAACATTTAAAGAAAAGAATTGGCAAAATTGGTCCAGGCGTTGTTGAGTTATGCACTCACCACCACATTTTGCGCTTCATTTTCATGTTATAGATTACTAAAAATGAATGGAATGGAGAGGAACACGACATGAAGGTACTTTTAGTGGATCAAATCATTTCAAAAAATATCGATTTACTCATTAGATTAAGATTGGAATTGAGTATATACTGGTATATATATTTTTCATTGAATTCAAAATTGATAATGATGAAAGAATAAATTGTGATATATTTATATGTGTGACACACACAGTGTGTTAAAAACCTTCGACGGAAGTGAAATATAGATTAATGAATTCGAATTCAAGTCAGAAACATTTTATCAGTCCCAATAATTTTTTCCGATTGGACACATACTTGTAATTCATTAAGTCAGGTATCCATTGAAATTTTTCTGAATGATATTTAATGGCTTCAGTATTCCATAAAGCCCTCATTCGGGAGATAATTGATCGACGGGTCGAATCCTGTTCATGCCACATTGACAGGCCCGATATAAAAAAGTTGGGCAAGTAATTAGCTGATGGACTGCGCGTCAAACGATTGAAGCTGCCGATGTGCAGAATTGCAATGCCCTGGCAAAATTTTGATGAACATGCGGAAAGTAATCACTCTTCTTGAATTTATGGGAAAAGCACAAACGATGTTCGATGACAATGAAAACCGCAACTGCATTCGACTCTTTTTTTGCACGAAACGCACTCGCGAAAAATCCATAGCAGTAATCACTATTAACTCTGATGATATCGAATTCTAACGCGATGGTCTGTTTGAGTGCTTTTCTCTAATTTTTATCTTCTGTGGACCTGTATGGCTATCTCTGAACATATAGAATGAAACTATTTATATATATATATATATATATATATATATATATATATATATATATATATATATATATATATATATATATATATATATATATATATATATATATATATATATATATATATATATATATATCTATATATATATATATATAATATAAAAACGAATCGCAAAATGTGTTGGTAAGCGCATAACTCAACAACTCCTGGGCCAATTTCTCCAATTCTTTTCTTAAAACGTTCGATGAAGTCCAAGGATGTTTTTTACAGTGAGAAAAATTCGAATAATTGCTAGGAAAACACTAAAAACAGCCCATTTCTTTCATCCATACAAACGTTTTCTAAATGAAATGTAGAGTCAATGGCTGGACCGATTTCACTATTTTTTTTGTTGTGTTTGTTATTGTCAGGGAAGAAATTTCGAAAATTGCGTGTAAATTCAGAAAACTTGAGAACACTTAATTGATAATATAAGTAAGAAATAATGATTTATTCTCGAAAAGGGATGTAAAAAAACTGAATATCTTATCACACATTTCGGTTAGTTAAGAGCTATCACGACTAATATTAAAACCTCAATTTAATAGGAAATTTTCATGAGTTTGAATAGACTAAAATACACTTTACTAATATAACACATAGTATATTTGATTATGAAGAAGAATACATAGTTTTCTTCCATTAACAGTTGAAATTTCGTTTTTGAAAATGATAGCTATTAAGTAGATGTACAAATGCAGCAAGTCAAAAATATAAAGGAGCAAGGCAAACTGGCGAGCAACGCCAACCTCGGGATGAATTTGAACGGAATCGATGGAATCGAAATTAACAATATGAAAAGGTTGTGTTCAACTCCTATCGACCTGCATTGTTATAACGTTGAAATAGGTTACAGTTCACAGCAAATCGTTGCTATTGAACCAATGAACGTTGTGTGTCAGTATTGTAAGGCAAATTTTAATTGTTATTGATGAGAAAATACTACCAACGATGCGACATAATATTGCGCGAAGAGTCAATTCAAATAGACGCTATTGGTACAGCCACAAGAGTCACTATATTCATTGGTTTCCGGGAATGGACTAAATTTTGCACGTTTTTTGACTTATATCTAGTAAATATCTCATATAATTAATGAGATATATGGGACAAGTACTTGCTACGAATTTAGGAACATGCCGATCAACTATAGAACGGGCGGGATAATCACTTTCAATACATCAAACGTGTTAATATAATAATTTTTTGATAATTCGACTGATTTTGAATAACAGGAAGTATTGCAGTCCCTCCATAAGTGAGTAAGTCCCTGGTTCCACACGGGATAAATACTGAAAACAAGATAGTGTAGCACAAATAGTAGAATGTCTTTCCGGCTTTTTGACAAATATTCAGATAAAAATAAAAGGGCGTACAAAGTTCGCCGGGTCAGCTAGTATACCTATAAATATAAAAGAAAGTCGTGTTAATTACATTGTTTATAACTCAAGAAAGGCTGAACTGATTTGGCTGAGAACTGGTGGGGAGGTAGCTTAGAACCAGGAGAAGAATATACTACTTTTTTATCACGTTCTCGTAGGACGTGACATAAAACGTGGTATAACAAAAAGCAATTGAAAGCAATTTATCACTGAGAAAACTGTCTTGCTGTTCATTCTTTAGTGCTATAACAAATTGAAACGCAACTGACAGCTAAATTTATTGTAGTCAATGGTTAATTATAGTAGAATTTTCAAGTATTTTGGGTTTCTATTAGCTTATTGTGTAGAGGTTATCATTAAGAAATCCATGCCGCGATCAACATGATCAAATCTTTTTCGACGAAGCCGTAATGCAACGAGGATTCGAAACATTGTGAGTGAAAGAACAGAAGGAGAACAAGAAATTGTGCGTGAAGAGAGCCGCGTTAGTATGGCTAGACATCGTGCTTCTCAAAAAATAAACGCTTGCCTCAAATCATGAAATCTATGACGCTATGTGAAAAAATTTCAGCTGACCAGAAACATGAGAGTTGCATTGCTAAACGATACATCTACTGAAGACTTCTCACAGCAATTACTGACTATCGGTAATGGTCGACGAATCAAGCCGATTGATTTAATTTCCTCGGAATTTTTGTAACTCTGTCTCACCAATAGACGAAATCATCAACAAAATATTCCCAAACACAATTACTAACCACAAAAATAATGAATGGTTGAGTGAGCAAGAATAAAGATGTAGATGACTTAAACTTCATAATTCAGAATGAGATCAATAGTACATTGCATTTACATTGCAGGGTACCAATTTCAGTGTCAATTGAAATCAATGACTGTGTAACAGATGAAGATGGAGCCACCCACTATCGAATTGAATTTTCAAACTCCTTGGTTGACTAAATGTTGGCGCCTTAGTAATCACGGTTCGAACTATTAACCAACCAAACCTGTGCAACGGAACGCTTTTGTTGGTAAGGAAATTGATGAAACATGTAATTTATGTAATTTATGCGACGATACTCAAAGGAAAATTTGAAGGTGAGGAAGTTTTCATTCCAAGTATCCCGATGATCCCAACAGTCATGCCGTTTGAGTTTAAACGATTTTAATGTCCGATCCGACTTGCACTTGGCATGACCATAATGAAATCACAAAGCCAATCCTTAAAAGCATGTGGTCTGAGAATCTTGTGGTCTTTGGATCTGGAGAATCCATGTTTTACCCATGGTCAATTACGGGTATGTGCGGCATGTTCACGGGTCGGAAGACCATTTTCGTTATTTGTTCTTGCAGCTGATAATAAAACAAAAAATGTCGTCTATCACAAGGTGTTTCACTTAAGAGTGGAACTCATGCACTGAAATACTTGGCCAATAAAGAATCATTAAAATACTTGCTTTTTCAATTTACATTACAATCAAAATAAAAAATTGACCTCGATAAAATCAAAATTCTGCTCATTTATTACCTCTTAGGCGAAACATTTTCGCCGGGTCAGCTAGTATATATAAATATATATCTAATAATAATTATAATATTTCTATTCAAGAATAATTGATGGATAAAATAATATTTAGAAATGATTTCGATATAATGGGTATTAGATGATAACATTTCCTGAATGAACAAAAACACAAAGCCCAGGGTCTGTGGTGAACTTATATATATATATATATATATATATATATATATATATATATATATATATATATATATATATATATATATATATATATATATTTCGAAAGTTTTTAGCAATAAAATGCTTTTTTTGATATGAAACAGTTTATTTTTGTTGACGTTTCTTTGTTATATTACAACTTTGTCAAAACTAATTATTAGTTTTGACAAAGTTGTAATAACAACGACACGTCAAAAAAATACACTTTTTCATATCAAAAAAAAAGCTGTTATTGCTAAAAACTTTCAGAATAAAATATCTTAAACAGGCAATAAATCAATTTCAAGATATATATATAGGTATATATATATATATATATATATATATATATATATATATATATATATATATAAAATATATATATATATATATATATATATATATATATATATCAAGATATATATATATATATATATATATATATATATATATATATATATATATATATATATATATATATCTTGAAATTGATTTATTGCCTGTTTAAGATATTTTATTTTGAAAGTTTTTAGCAATAACAGGCTTTTTTTGATATGAAAAAGTTTATTTTTTGACGTTTCGTTGTTATTACAACTTTGTCAAAACTAATAATTAGTTTTGACAAAGTTGTAATATAACAAAGAAACGTCAACAAAAATAAACTGTTTCATATCAAAAAAGCCTTTTATTGCTAAAAACTTTCGAAATAATATATATATATATATATATATATATATATATATATATATATATTATTTCGAAAGTTTTTAGCAATAAAAGGCTTTTTTTGATATGAAACAGTTTATTTTTGTTGACGTTTCTTTGTTATATTACAACTTTGTCAAAACTAATTATTAGTTTTGACAAAGTTGTAATAACAACGAAACGTCAAAAAAATAAACTTTTTCATATCAAAAAAAGCCTGTTATTGCTAAAATCTTTCAAAATAAAATATCTTAAACAGGCAATAAATCAATTTCAAGATATATATATATATATAGGTATATATATATATATATATATATATATATATATATATATATATATATATATATATATATATATATATATATATAAGGAATGAAGAATTTTTTTGCGGTGAAGTGTATAAATGACAAAAAATACAGTTATCGGTATAGCCCGCAACTCAATTGGAAGCAGCCGTTGACACGTTTATATATATATATATATATATATATATATATATTTATTTTGAATGTTTTTGATTTCAGGAATTTAAAATATATATATATATATATATATATATATATATATATATATATATATATTTATATGTCATTCAAAAGGTTTATACAGATACATTTTATGAAAACAATAAAAAAAACTTACGGTATAGACCTGCAATTTTTTGTAACAGTTATTATCACATGTTTCGAACTATTGGCTTTCTTCAGAACGGCGCAGTCCAAGTTTCAGATGTTCGAACTTGGAAATTGATTAAAAAAACACAAAGCACAAAATTCTACGTGAAGATTCGACTTCTTTGTGGCTTGAAATGAATGTCTCTGTCAGAGTTCTGTTGGACTCTCTTATGGAGACTGAATCAATTATCTATTATTATGATGGTTTTAAATTCATCGCATTAATTTATTAGTTGCTGCTATGATTAAGTGTACCCTTAAAAGTATGCTAAGATTTGTAATGTTCAGTTCTAGAGGAGTGAAAGAATGATTCGTCAAAATGCTACCATTCTACGAAAGAAATTTCTCCATAATAAATATTGCTACTACTACATGTCTGAATAGTTGACAAGAGTAATCAATTTTATAGGTTACTTAATATTCTCCAATGTAGCCTAGTCTCTAGTAAACGCACATTAACTACATATAAATAGACGCTAAAAATTTATATTGAATAGGACAAATTTACGGACGCAAAGATATAGAATGCGACCATTTCGCGACTTTTATATCCACAATCTCGTTCACCGCTGAAAAATTTACGACTATATTGTGTTCCCGGCGTGTGAGTGGTGAAATGCGAGATAGACGCCTTCAAATAATAATTTACCAAATAATATTCATTATTATGATAATAGCCAACACTTACGGTCCATATACAATGATTTAGTGGTTGTTAAAGCTTTACTGTCGCAATGTTAAGCCGTAATAAACTCGAAAGTAGTAAAATTTATTTTCAGTTATGTCCCAGGGGGTCGGACGCAGAAACTACGCGATCACTTTGTGTGCGGTCAACAAGGAAGGGCGTAGTCGGAAAAGAAGTGTTATAATGAGTGGCGATGTGGTGCCACTCCTTGTCTTTCATGGTTGAACATTTTGAAACATGACAAAAAAATTTGAAAAATATGTAAATTACTTGATATATTCTCTCCGCGAGCTTTTGACAAAACAATAAAGCAAAAAATATCAATACTGAACTTTTAAATTTGAAAGAACAAATTTGATACTTTTGTTCTTCCAATTTTGTTTTTGGTATCTGTTTTCTAACCTGTTTTGTAATTAGGACCTGTCCTGTAAAACAGTGTATGTTAATGAAAAAATACGTATTTTATCTTCGAAAAGATGGGTAATATTTTGACTAATATCTTCTGATATATTCAGAAATGTACATTTCTAAAAGACGTAAGTAGAATGGATACGATGATCTTCATAAAATACAAGGACTGTTCAGAATGTGTTTTCAGTTTGGAATTACTTGTTGATACAGTTATTCCCATCTCCGTATTCCTGGCTATATATGCTTTGAGCTTGTTGACATCTCAAATATATTTTTCTTTCACTATTTCATCTCTTGATTCGCTCTCTATATTCTCGAGGAATGTTTTCACCGGCACCTTGTTTTGACTTCATTTCACTAGAATCTCCTGTGAGGGTATCAGTTTCGATCTGGACCTCAGATGACGAGTTGACGATTTGATGAAGCGATGTATTTGTGTCGTTTTTCCTCAAGTAATGTCTGCCAGAGAGCCCAGTCCAGTGGTTTCTAACGAAGGGCCCATGCCCTGCAGAGGTGCAATTTGATTGTTTAGGGAGGCAATCCGAAAATGAGTCGCGAGTTTAAGGCCAGCTTACTCCAAACAATTTTGAAAAAATCGAAATTTTTTTTCATAAATTGCTACTAAATAATCGTACAAATAATATAGAATTATTCTCGACGGTCAGCAAGACCGAGGAGCAGGTATAAAAGATAAGGGAGCACTGCAGTAAACCCGGCAGCTCGAACGCCTTCGATAACGGCAGCTGCCGTATGCCTTTGTGTCGTCTTATTGTTTTGTTGTTTGTTGTATTGTTATTGTCTTGTTGTTTTGTTGAACTGCTCTGAGAAATGCAAGAATTCTTCAGAATGATGCTTACGAAGACAAGGAAGGAGTTGTATATGAAGCTCGAATGGATATGTGAGTAAAATTCTTTTTTTTTGAGATTCTTCACGATTAAAAACTTTGAACTGATTTTTCTCCGAACCACGTTTTTTCGCATGAATTACACTCTCATTTCAAAACTATTGCAGTTATTGATATGAACCAAACGGCATTCTACTCTTTATATGTCTGGCTATGGCCTTAAGCAGAACCAGAAATATTCATTATGATTTTGAAGAGTCATAAACAATTAAAAGTAGAAAAAAGTAAAAATTCAAATGTTCGCCATTTGATTTTTTTTTCATTGAAAATGTTTCATCCTGCTTGAGGTCATAGCCAATTCGATACAGAACATGAAACCGTTTTGTTTTTTGCTTCAGATAATTCTTTTCCAAGAAATTTTGTCGTGCATCTCGGATTCAGATGAGTTTCAGCAGCCATTTTCAGGATTTTGAAAAAAAAATTTTTCTCAAGTAATTTCACATATGTGCTTTCATATGTAAATAACTTGATTACTCAGCATGTTTAGTACATGATATCGACGCATAGGAATTTTAAAAAGGCTCAGATGAGGCATATCACAAAAAGGGTTAGAGAACACTGTCTAATATCTAATGACTGTGGTGGTTTGATTACTGCTTCTTTCTTCATGGTTGATGATGGAATCATTTCTTCAAGTTCCATGCTGTCTATACTCGTAGGCCCCTAATTTATTTTCTTATCAATACCTCTTCAAGTCGTGAAATTGTTCAGATGAAATTACTATCATCTACAATACTTTGTCGCTAACTTGTTCAAAACTATCATCTCAAACTTCGTGCTTCAAATAATCTTACTCTAGTTTGTATTCTTTCAGTCAAACTCCAATTGCGATATTATGTATTTCTGTGTTACATTACCATCTATGTATTTATTTGAGTTTCATCTACTTGATTCAATTCAAAACCAGATTAAACAACGGTCTGAACAAGTTCAGGATTTCTTTTTCGTAGGGGAGCTCATTAACTAGTGTTGCTTCATTTATATTGCTTTTGTGACATTCTATATGCCTAAAAGAAAGTTTCTCGAAATAGTGTCTCACAATAATTCTGGAATCATAATGATGGTTGTTTCAATCTCTTCGTTTATCAATATGCAAAAAGAGATTGGAAAAGAGAGTACTGTATTGAAGATTCTCATCTTCTCATTTGATTATTCAGCATTAAGTGTGTAGTATAATAGTATTAGTGTGTGTAATTTTGCCAGCCTTCCACTCACTGATATATTTATGTTCAGAATATACTTCGTCGGGTTTTGGAAGGTTATCAAAGGTTTGTAGACCTACTGAATTTTGAAGTATTTGAAAGTCCTCGAAGATGATTATCTGTTAATCAAAAAATGATAGATTTTCTCATGAATTCTTGCTTGTAATCATCAACAAGGCTGTATTGCTCGTAATTATGTGATGATTTTCTGCTACTTGGTTAATCATTCGTGTAAAAAGAATGAACTTGAAGATCCTAATAGCACTTGCCTTCGAATGGTTCTGGAGTGACCCTAGTTTTTGCTCTAGGATATTTCGTATTTATTATTTCCTACTATGTTATGAAAATAATCCAAAACGTTGAAATGTTCTTATTCGAAACTGTGAAACTGTAGAAATATCTATTCGTTAAAAAAGCAGAGAAAATTCGCTTACTGAAACCATTGACATATTTTCAAGAATTTTCACCATAAACTTCGTTTTCAAACGAATTTAATTACACTCATATATCGAAATGTTTAAGTAAAATTATGAAATACGTGGAGTACATTTGTTTTTTCTGTTGAATTCAATTGGTTTCGATAATATTCAATAATAATACTCAATATAATGATCGATAGAAGGGTATTTGAGGATTGAAATAGTTGCCTTGTTTTTTGGACGTGGCGTAACTGATGAGTACATTGTAGTACGAAACAGTTATCTTCTATTTTTCCAATTGTAGGCATCGATTTCAATATTCTCTTACATTTATCCTGTAATTATAATGGAGATATCACATTATTCATGTTTCACACAGCCAGCTCTGATATAGTGTTCTCTTGAATAATTTATAAAACAATTATCGAAAGAAAGTTATGGTATACTTTATATATATATATATATATATATATATATATATATATATATATATATATATATATATATATATATATATGTATGAATGTAGTAATTCTTCATAGTAAGTATATCGAAACATCGAAAAATTTTCGAATAAAACTCTCAGGTTACTGGTAGTATTATTGTTGTTGTATGCAATTTTTAGAAAGAGCTGTATCCTACGTAGTCTATGCAAAATTATGTGCGTTGAATGTTTTTCTTATTACCCTCAAAAAATCCTATAACTTTTCTGAAAACATTCAGCCAATTTTCCGTAGATTGCCTTCTTTTATATTCGCAATAAAAATATGAGGCTTCAGCAACGAAACTTTCTCAAGGGCGAATAGCAGATTGTCCCAACCGTCAAAAGGAGAGTGGCCTTTTCTTCCCTGCGCTACATTGAAGGAATAATGCGAGTTCCTCATCAGGATAAGCGGGACTCCCATTCAATAACTTCCTGTGTGAGACGAGTTAATATTGGTGAATGTTCCTAAGGGACTCAGCTTGCCTCTCTGTAATACAGCAGTGCGTGCATGTGTACTTATTTTAGATATACGAGAAAATGCTGGAAAATGCCCTCTATTTCCACAAGATTAGATGGTATGGAAAATTGAATCATTTTTAGGGATGACCACTTAACATTGATACAATCAGAAACAGATCATTTATATGCATAGAGTAGTCAGAAATCGATTTTCGTTGTCTATAAGCGATATCCGGTAGATTCGGGTATTCAGGAATTTTCGGAAGTCTAAAAAGCCGTTCGCATAAAAATCCATTGTCCTTTCAGTTGTGATGTGAGTACATTTTATCGGTCTGTTCAATATAAAATAAATGTGCTATCTAATGAATGCTTATCTATATTATCACAATAATCTAGGCTTTAGACGATGTCAAGGGATTGTGTTTAGAATAGAATACGACGGTTTTATATTCTAGTTTCTGTCGACCATTTGCATCGTACAAAGAAGCAATGAACATGATACGATCAGATGTATTCAGATAATATTAGCAAATGCAAAATCTTCAAGAAAATATTGTCTTCGAAAATTTATGAAGTCTCAACATCGAAATTTCAACTTTTCTTTGTGCACTGAAAGTTTACAATATTTATATTGAAAAGAAAAAACTTGTCCTCCATGACAATTCTCACTTTTATTAAAAAAATTCCACGAGACAAGTAATTCTTTGCAATTGTGGAGAATATTAAGGTTAAATCAACGGAAGAAAACAACGTTATCATATGGTGAGGCAAAATTTCAGGCATTTCTTCTCTGGTCAAATTCAAGTCATCAAAGTACCAATCACTGAGCATTTATATCCAAGAAATCTTCGGTTCACAAGATATTTGAAACGGTTGAGAACATAGAGATTTAACGCCGGTTGATCTTGAAGGCCCAAGACTTTTGGCCGATGAGAAGCTAGCAGAGAACACGAAAAAGAATGTTTCAGTAAATAGGCAGGGAAATATTCAATCGGAGTACCATTCAGAATTGTATTATCGACCTGAATGGTATAATTGATTGAGGAGGAAGATATGTGTTGAAATTCCATGCCAACTTATAAATGAATTAAACACATTTTAAAAATTTCAAAATATTCTATATATTGTCTACTAGAATATCAATGCTGTATATAATACATTTATCAGGTGGATGACAAACAGGAATAAAGTTTTTCATTCACCTAATGAAGGTATTTCATACCGAAACAATATTTTACTGGACAATATATGGAATATTTTTCGAATTTTCAAATGTGTTTAATTTATCAATAAACTGAATGGTACTGTTTATCAATGTTTCTCACTTCAACTACTAACATAGAATATAGAGGTTTATATTTGATGAACTAAAAACCAATTTTCTGAACTTCTTGAAAATTTTTGAGACAAATAATACTAATAATTCGATAATTAATCGTTAGTGAGATTTCATGGAAACAAAAATCGTATTCTTGAGAAATCTCACCAAATACTTTCAGATAACCTTACTGATTTTTATGGCTATTTAAATATCTTTATAATTGAAATCTGATTGAATATTCGGTGATCTCTCTTGGTGAAATATGGTTCAGTATGAATAAAATAAAACCACTTGGTTTACACAGAATTAGGGTTTCTCAAAATTATATTGTTAATCGACCATTGTTTCATAGTTTTTCGGCATTTTCGAAAGTTAAATTGACCGTTAAACAGTTTAACTAGTGAAAAAAACACTTTGAAATGATTGTTAAGCAGCAATGTAATTTTATGGAACTGAGCCAACTTTAGGTTGTCTTATGATGTCTCGCTATCTTTTAATGTGTAAATTATCATATATGATAATATTAATATAACTAATTATAATAATGAATTATCAGCAGTGTGACACAGCAAATATCAATATTTAACGAGTTAACAAATTTAAAGTAATTACAGTTACAGGTATTAAAAAACGTATAACGTTAATTTTATTCTCTGGGCATACAGTTGAATATTATTAAGGCAAAATTTCCAACATTTCATTCTCATCTTGTGATTCAACTACCGTAATGCTCACGCATGTAATGCTTACGCATGTATAGACGTTTAATTCGAACGTTAATCATGTCCAGTCATAAAAAAAAGACTGGAAATTTGAGAGGGCATGTACATGATCGTATTGGAAAGCATTGTGGTAATGCTGTTGGTATGCACCATCATAGGATGAATTTCGACAAATACCATCCAGGTTACTTTTGAAAGCTAGGAATTGCCCATTATTACTAACGTAAAAACTCCACATGACAACCTGGCATAAACTTGGTCAAACTGTGGATATTAGTCAGTGAACAGACTAGTTGAAATATAAAGATCACCCTGAAAAAAAAAGCCCCAGTTATTGACATTGGCAAAGCTGGTTATTACAAACTTTTAGGAAAAGGCAGATTACCACTACAACCTGTGATCGTTTAAGCGAAATTCTCCTCAAAAAATGCCGAAGACAAAAGTGAAGCCGTAGGTGGTGCGTGTTTTTTATCAGCTTAGTTTTGTAACAGGTGTTTTTTTTAGAGGTATAGAACTATAAGTTGGCATCACTGTTGAAGATGGCGATCGATTCAATAGCTAAGAAGTAATTTATTCTCAGTTTGGTTTGGCAATTCATCATGAATAGACTCACGCCCGAAAAGCGCTTGCAAATAATGCAATTTCATTTCAAAAATAATGGTTCTGTGCGGAATACGTATAGAGCACTACGTCCATTTTATCGTCAACAAAATCGTCCATCAGAGCAGTTAATTCGATTAACCATGAAACGTTTTCGCACCACGTTTACTCTTATTGATAACTCGCATCCCCAGAGACGCCGTACAAAAGATGCTATTTCTACTGTAGATCTTAGCATTGAGGTAGACCCGAATGAGTCCAACCACCATCGAGCACAGGAATTGAATCTGTGTCCATCCACTTTATGGAAGATTTTGCGGAAGGATCTTGGTTTGCGTTCTTACAAAATCTAACTCGTGCAAGAATTGAAGCCAAACGATCATCAAGGAAGGCGTAGATTCGCCGAAAGGGCCCAAAACGAGATTGCCGTTGTTCCCGATTTTCAAAGGCGAATTTTGTTTTGCGATGAAGCGCACTTCTGGTTGAATGGCATCGTTAACGAACAAAACTGCCGCATTTGGAGTGAAGATAATCCTCAAGCGTATGTCAAAACACCGTTACATCCAGAAGAACTGATTGTTTGGTGTGCGCTTTATGGGCTGAAGAAATCATTGGTCCGTACTTCTTAAAAAATTATGATGGCCAGAACGTTACAGTCAATGGTGTTCGGTATAGAGCCATGATTACTAACTTTTTCATTTCTGATTTGAACAACCATGATGTCCAGGAGCTGTGGTTTCAACAAGACGGCGTAACATGTCACACAGCTGGTGCCACAATCGATTTATAGAAAGACACGTTTGTTGAACGCCTAATTTCACGTTTTGGACCTGTGAATTGGGCTTCAAGATCTTGTGATTTAACACCGATAGACTACTTTCTGTGGGGCTATGTGAAGTCATTGGTCTATGTGGATAAGCCACAAACGGTTGACCATTTGGAAGACAATATTCGCCGTATTATTGCCGATATACGGCCACAAATGTTGGAAAAAGACATCGAAAATTGGACGTCCAGATTGGACTATATCCGAGCCAGCCGTGGCAGTGGTATGCCAGAAATCATATTCAAAATGTAATACCACAAGTTTGTCTTTCGAATAAAAAAAAATTCTTGTCAATCGAATGAACCGTCGTTGTTTTATTGCAATTTAAAGTTTTATACCTCTAAAAAAACACCCTTTATATATTAATAACAAAGCATAAAACGGTAAAAAAAAATTCGAGGGCTGAATGGAAGATCAGACTCAAAACTGAATTCAGTCCTTTTGTGAGCATTCTTCTTAGTTTTTGAATATTGCATCAATTGAATGAAAGTAATTTTACAATGTTAGGAATGTTCCTCAATAACTTTTATTTCATTATTATTTATTATTTCATATTCTAAACACTTCATCAATATTTCATATTCAAACTTATATCTCCAGTAACTCATATATACTTCATAAAATCTGAACATTATATGGAATGCAGTTACCTACTTTTTTCATTAATTTCAGTAGTGTTCACTCATGCTATATTCTGAAAAATCTGTATCACGTTAAAGAGCGCAACAAATCACTCAGGCGTAAAAGATTTTCCACAAAACTTTCCAAAACTCTCCCACCGACAATTTGCATAATGACTCAAAATTATCGAACAATTTCTCAATTTCCCGCCTTCTTTGATGAAACTTTTACCTGAATTCCAGACTTTGTTTCAATTTGAAGTTTTTCACGGACAGAGAAAGGATAGGAATAATCAGAAATTAATAATTTCCTTTTCATAACTTTCAATTAGATGAGAAATATGAAAGCGAAAGCAATTATATCGAGACAAATCACGCAATTCTGAGATGTTGTCAAGTTGAATGATGTTTCTGTATAATTTGAGATTTGAAAATTCATAACAATTATACTTATGACATCAGAGTTAGAACTCGAGCTCATGATGCAGAAAGAATAATTATATATTATATAATATATTAACAATATATTATTTTTAGTAGATCGAAATCGAAAAATGAAATTTTGATTTCGTGATATCTGGTATTCTATTTTCTGAAAGATGTTAAATACCTATATTTTAGGAAATATGGAATACATGTAGAATACTGATCAAATATAACGAGTATTATTAACTTCATTTAGAGGTGGTCACTTTTGTGAATCGGTCATTATATATGTGATAAGTTTCTGCAGAGTATTGATCAAGGTAAATTCATCTTAACTGTCAATTTGGATTTTTAAAGAGTGTCTGAAACAATAAATAGAATAATATTATCTAAAATTATGGATAAAAGATACCAAGTGGTTAAATTTAAAACAGTGCATTCGAAAACAACAGAGATAAAATATGGTGTGCCGCAGGAGACGACCTTAGGTCCTACACTATTTATGCTGCGCATAAATGAAATTGTTAAGGTAGTTAAATATAGTATAACGAAACTTTTTGCTGTATATTGAGGGTGACGACTTAGAGGATATGTAGAATAAAATGAATGAAGATTTAGAATAATTAAGTGAATGGCTTAACTTAATGGCAACAGTTTATGTAAAAAAAATGTGAATTTCGTGTTTTTCGAGGCAAGTATAAATTAAGTCTGAATAATCATGTGAATAAATATGTGATAGAGCAATGAGAATAGTATTGAAGTGCAATCGTTGTACGCCGATTAAAAATATGCTAGAAACTTTGGAATTATTATCAGTGGGTGATAAAATATGTTTTGATGTTTTGTTTTTCATATACAAAATTAGGAATAATTTACTTGCTGGATTTATGCATGAGGATTTAAAGTATATAATTGACTGCCACAAAAATAATGTTAGAAATTTAGAAAATTTCAGGTTACCAAGATGTAGGACAACGTTAAGAGATTAATCTGCATTACATGGAGGTTTGGTTAAGTTTAATAGTTTGCCAAAAGATTCAAAAAACAGTGTGGATATCAAAGAATTCAAGAGAAACATATTAAAAAAAGTATTTAATGAGATTGAAATTGTGAATATTGAATTATGTACATATAAGTTGATATATGGCTCTGCCTGGAATAGTTTGCTTGTTATTGTAGTGTTGATGATAAATAAAGACTTATTATTATTATTTTTATTAGTATTCACTTACTGACGTTTTTCAGCAGTTGTACTTCACGTTGGTCTATAACTGAGGCGCTTTAGCCGCATGATAGAAAAATTGAGGTTGAACTAAGAGGTACTATATTACTATAGTATTAAAACAATAGAATATTGAATTGTTACTTTTATTACAAAAAGCATCAAACAGAGAGCAAACGACATTCGATTATGACACGTTGTCTTTTCAAATTCAAACAAAGAAGCCACGCATTGATGTGAGTATCAGTAGGTATTCCAGTATTCTACGTAACGTAATCATCAGATTTCTGTATTTACCTAGACCTCAAAATTTCAAACAAACTTACACTTACATTGGTATTTAAAATTGTTAATGAAACAATTTTCTCATAATTTTCGAAGTAATATTTCTTTGTCAAATGCTGAATTAATACTGAGTATTAATTCAGCGATATGACGATTAATATGACGACGTTCCGAAGTAGTACTTCTTATCAAATGCTAAATTATTACTTTCAGTATTAATTCAGCATTTGATAAATTAGTAGTACTTCGAAACGTCGTCATGCGTATTTGTATTAAATTATGAGAAAATTTTAAATATTATTTCATTATGGATATTAATTTTCTCCAAGTATCGGTCTCATCAATCATCAATTTGTAAATTGTTATTGACATTTACCGTCATTTGTCATAAGGAATAGGTGCATACTTTCATAGGTGGCTGATTTTGAGATCTCGAATTTCTTTTGGACATTGGTTCGAATGATTCGAAAATTAGAAGTTCATAAATTGAGGGGTATAGTGACCCTTTATCCATTTTGGCATACTGGTGCTGTGGGTTCGAAATCTACCGCAAAAAGTTCTTGGTCAATACGGATTCGGCGTTAAACTGAAGGTCCAAACGGGTTTATATAGATCTCTGACCTCCAATCTTAGAAAAATTACAATAAGAATAACAAACATTAAATGTCTGTACAAATGAATAACATTTAAACTGTATGAATGTGTAACATTAAAATTTTAAATGATAAATGACAGAACTTTGAATGAAAATTCCAAAATAGACTATCTATTTATTATAATAGATATAACTAACTTTTAAATACGAATTATATGCATGAACTAAAAAACTATATATTGTTTTGAAATGTATCTCTAAACTTTTTTTGAAATTCATATCGAAATTATCATGTAACGCATAATCATCAAGATTTGTGTTATATTTTCTTCATCCAAAAATTTCGTTTTCATTGTTGACATCCTCCGATTTTTCTGGTTTTTTACTGAAATATGTATTTCTTTTACTCGAAAACAACTTTCTCGAAGTCGTGCACTCAGCTGTTTGCTCGGTAGCAAAGTGGTTTTGTTTAAGTAGTAAACTTAAATAGTAAATTCAGAACATAGTTGAATTGACCCAGATTTTAGTGTAAGGAACCGCAAACCAATCGATTATCTTTTGCATTTTCCTAACTATTTTGTCTTATAACAATTTAGCGTCATTTGTTATAAACAAAACTTTGAAACTGATAGTTCATCTGGTATGATTCGTATTCGAATTTTAGAGACTATAACTAAAACCTCAATAACTAACTGTTTATCAAACTTCTTTTCTTCTCAGAAAACTTATCAAAAATGAAAGATTACAGATCCAAATCGAAGCGTTTCAATATGTTGAAAAATTAAGAAAAAATTACATAAGGGTGTGAATTTCTTAATTTTCTCATTTCAAAGGAATTGTAATATTGGTTAAGTATGCATTTTCCTGAGTCATCAATCCTTTTTTCCTGTTTCCTATAATTTCAGAGTACGAAATACGCAAAAGACTTCATTACATTCTTAGCAGAATTCTCGAAAACCTGCAAAAAAATCGTTTCCACATCAGTTCATTAGATTACAATGAGGATGGAAACGCTCCGATGAAAGGGGAAAATACGCGCATTTTCATAGTACATTTGCCGGAGAAAATGGTGCGGGGCCAGAGAAGCAGTAATTTCCGACTAAGGGGCTATGGCTAGGGAGTTCCGGCGTAAGAGACAACAATGGTCAGTCGATTTCCGGTGAGGCCACCTTTGCATTAGAATGCTTTCTTTATTGGATATTCAAATAGGGGTTGAATGGGCATGATTGCCACTGAGCACTAAGACATACGGCCTCTTATTGTTGGCGAGGAGGGTTGAAAGATGACTTGCGGAATGGTGAAGTGATTCTCTATTCATTGGTTGGTGTTGAGGGAGAAGTGAAAGTTGTGAATGTGCTAACTTTGGCTTTGTTACGAACTTTTTATAGCAGATTAACTCTGATGATAATACCTTGTTTCTTTTTCACTGGTGGCCGATAAGATGATAGTTATTGTCAAAGTTTCAATCCGCTATGAATAAGTTACATAACAGTTCATCAGAAGCTTTTTCGTTAATATATAGCAGAAAATCAATTATTTCATTTCTATCCATTCAATCCATACCAACGAAAAATTAATGAATTTCAATTGATACCAAAGTTATACAAGGATTTATATTCACATATAATTAAATTACGATAATTTGGATATATTTATACTATCTATAGATTAAACTTAATATGGAAATTATGAGGAACTCCTTTCAGGTTGATAGGAATGCGTTATAATCACACAAATGTAAAATATTCGAGTTCAATCGGTATTGGTTCATAATTCATAAGATACAATGAACCAAATAACATATCAAAACAATAAATGAAACTTCTCAATCATCAATGAAACACTGTACGACTGGAATATAATAGCACAATTATACTTATGCTGTAGTCTAGACGAGTCTTCGTTAAAATACAATTATATATATATATATATATATATATATATATATATATATATATATATATATATATATATATATATATATATATATATATATATAATATATATATATATATATATATATATATATATATATATATATATATATATATATATATAAATATATATATATATATATATAAATATATTGAATATATATGTTGAATATTAATCTTGAGCTCTGCGTCCACAAAGTACAAAAGCAGAAAGGGTAGTTAAAATAATATATCACGCCTTAAATACTGTAACACGGTTCACATTAGTTTCATAGACCACTAGATGGCGCTACATATATATATATATATATATATATATATATATATATATATATATATATATATATATATATATATATATATATATATATATATATATATATATATATATATATATATATATATATATATATATATATATATATATATATATATATATATATATATATATGAGGAAGATAAGTTTTGTGAAATGAAATGTTTGAGAAAAAGAACACAAGAAGATTCATTGAAAAAATGCTAATTGACCAAAAGAATGTTGTAGTAGAGCTAAATATGAGAACTTGTAAGTTGTGACCACTCCATTATCCTTCAAGGGATAAATGTTATAAATATATTGAAATATTTGCCAAGTATATCTATGATCTGCTGGGAGATGTTTTCTATTGATTCCTATAGATGGAATTGTGAAGTATTCATTACTTGACGGTATTCCACTTGGAGTCATAAGAGGATGCTTGGGAATTGAAATCGTTGCCTTACTTCGATGGACGTGGTGCGAATGACGAGTTCCTTGCAGAACGAAAGAGTCGTCTCGCAAGTCCATCAGGTGTGGCATCGATTTCAATATTTCCGTAACATTTATCCCTAGAAGGATAATGGAGGCATCACATCGTACACGTTCACATATCTAGCTCATATCTGGCCAATATGAATAGATTTTATCCAATTTGTCTGCTTGGTCTATATTTCAACTGTGTTTACAGTCTTCATCAGGACTCTGAAAAAGATGTTTATACAATTGTACTGATGAAAATTATGATTGACAACTTACGGCTAACTAGGTATAAAAAGTATGGCCAAAAAATATCAAAAAAGAATGTGTTTCTTAAAAATAAGTTGAATTAAATTATAGATGTAAAAATATTCTTATGTACTAACTAAAAACAATGATAGGTAAATAATAGAATAGAAATGACAGGACCACACAGAAACATTGACACTGAAAAACGACACAGAGGTGAGAGAGTAAAATCACCGTAGTAACAAATGTCATACTACGCACGTAACACATAAAAATCTATTAAAGTTGTGAGATGTCTGCGGAGTTGCGAAGGTTACTTAAAATTTATTGATGCTGTTGGGGTTATAATTAATGTGGACCATTTTCAAAAAAATCATTTTCCTGGTAACTAACAGCTACATCCAGTATTCCTACATTATCAAAGTCAAAACGATGTCCTGTTGTGAGGAATGTAGTGCTAAGGCACATTTGTCAGGGCGAAGTCTAACATCGCTCTCATGAAGAGTTATTCTTCTTTTAATGGTCTGAGAAGTTTGACCTATATAAACTACTTCACAATCTAAGCAAATAACACTGTAAATGCAGTCCGATGTTAAAGATGGAGGTATTTTATCTTTAAGTCTTGTGAAAACACTTCTGCCATTGATTAAGTTGTATTTGGCAACTTTTAGCTCATCTACTTCACCTTAAATGTGACATAGTTTTGCCGTGAGCGAAGGGAAATAAGGCAAAGATCTAACTAAAGGAGCTTGTGTGTCCATGTTAAGGTCTATATCAAAGTCTGTTGTAGAGGTGAGAGCCGGTGGTCTTATGACTGAATAACATAAAAACTTTTTCACATGTGTTCTTGGATATCCATTGTCGACCAAGATGACTTCCAGACAAGACAGTGAGCTCTGACAGTAATCCTTGTGTACAATGTTTATAATTCTGTTCTTGAGTTGATTCATGATGTTCAGCTTCATGTTTACATTGTGGTGAGATCGGAAGTGCAGATATCCACCAGAGGAAGACGGCTTCTGATACCTATCCAGCTTGATGATATTGTCCTCGGACCTAACTACTTTGGTATCCAAAAACGGTACAGATCCATCTGTCTCCATCTCTACAGTGAACTTGATGTGCTCATCAAAAGAGTCAAAAACATTGACAATTTCTTCTATTCTATCTTGGGGTAGACAAAGGATGAGGTCATCGACATATTGATATAAGAAATGTAAATTAAACGTCAAATTCGAAACCATGGGTGACTGTGTCAGTCCCATTATGGCTTCTATGGTGATGTCTTCTCTGCTGAATACGTGTGTTCCACGTATATCGATTCCAAAAAATTTTCCATAATCTTGCTTTTCATGAATTTTTCTGACATTTTTTCACGATGATGAAGATAAATATTCTTCAGAAATGAATCTGAGGCAGTAATTTCCTCATTACAAACTGTAAATTCCTAATACATTACAAACCCTTGAAATTTTTGATTAACCATTTTTTAAACGAAAATAATGATGAAAAAAGAATCATTATTTTAGTTTTTACACTTGAATTACTTTTAATTGGAGGGAAGGTAATGAACAAACAGAAATATGATAATTGCCTCAACTCAATTCTCAAACAATAAATTCAACATAGGAACTGTGATACTACAATAACCTACATCATGCTTCTCATAAAATGAAAATGAGTGAATGAATGAATGAAGAGGCGTTTAATGAGTGCTTTGTTTACATTACGTCACATGGGTTATTGTCCAAATACCAATGTGAGAAGACTATAAGGTTTCGTTACCTTTTTCAACTCGGTGCTCCTTAATAACTTTGTTACAAAAAAAAAGAAAATTTTTCATTATGATTTGTAAAGGTGCGGCTTGGCCGACTTATCTCTTGAGTAATTATCTCATATGTCATTACGTCCCATTCGACCCAATTAACAAAGTGCCAACAAGTTAGTGAATCATTAAAGACAAAGTCATCGATCCACATCTTCATCAAAATCATCGACACACCTTCTCAGCTTCGATAGCTGAGTTTCGTGCTGTATTGGGTAAATAAAATATTTCACTTATCCACTTCTCAACTACGACCATGTGGACCTATATGTTGACAAAGTCATAGTATGTTTAAATTATGTTTTAATGTAACGTTAATCATTTTCTGGAAATAATATAATTATTGTTCTTCATTACATTTTGGACTAATGTCCAAATAATAAATATAGGCTGCAAAAAATAAAGAACGCTGCAATGAGATGTGTTCTCGTTTCTCCATGCCACAATATCTGAGAACACAGACAAATAGGGTATCACATAAAATGTGACACCCTATTTGTCTGTGTTCTCTGAGATAAAATTCAACTTAAGAGTTGATTACGTTCTTCTAATGTTTGTATATATAAGCTAATTAAATATAAGAGACCTGAATATTCGTATCGTAAGATTGTCATGCGTACGGAAATTCACAATGTTGAAATTTGAATCAACAGAAACATTGTACCTGTAAAGATTAGGGTAGTTTTTCTTATCATGCAGTGTCTCTGATGAATCGGAATCAGTAAATTTCTTTTATGTTTAAACATTTATATATATATATATATATATATATATATAACGGGTGATTTTTTAACAGTTAAGTTTTTCAGGTTGGCGACACTGGTTGGTAGTGGCATCCAAACGTCACCTGTCAATCTGAATACTTTTCAGTATACTCTGCCATTTCATCATGGGAAGACTACAAACGAGCAATGATTGCAACTTGTTGAAATTTATTATCAAAATTCGTGCTCTGTGAAATATGTGTATCGTTTGTTACGACCATCTCATGGTCATTATAATCGACCTGGAGATTTCTGGCTCAATGGATATGTAAATAAACAAAACTGTCGCTTCTGGAGTGATGAACAGCCACATGCCATACAAGAATTACCCATGCTTCCAGAAAAAACAACAGTTTGGTGTCGTTTATGGGCTGAAGACATCATCGGTCCATTTTTCTTCAAAGACGACCGTGGAAGAAACGTTACTGTCAACAGCGAACGATATCGAGCCATGAAAAGCAACTTTTTTTTGCCCCAGTTTGTCGAGTTGAACTTGCTTGACATGTGGTTTCATCAAAACGGTGGCACATGCCACACAGCTCGTGAAACAATGAACATGTTGAAGGATGAATTTGGTGAGCAGCTTATCTCTCGAAATGGCCCTGTGAATTGGCCGCCAAGATCAAGTGATTTGACGCCTCTGGATTATTTCTTGCGGGGTTATGTAAAGTCGTTAGTGTATGTGGACAAGCCGAACACGATTGAGGCCTTACAGGATAACATAACACGAGTAATTCGTGGGATACAGGCCGAAATGCTCGAAAAAGTGACGCAAAATTGGACCTTCCAAATGATACGGAGATACTTTGATAAGGAGCCGCGCACAACATTTATATGAAGTTATCTTCAAAATGTAAATGGCAAAAGCCAAGTTATCAATTTCATAAAAATTTTGAATATATGATGCAAATTGTGTGTTTTATTCGATTTAAAAAAACTAGGCTTAAAAAATCACCGATTATATACTCAAAAACACTTAATTAAAATTAACACTCTTGACTCAGGTTTCACTAAATATATTAAAACTCTACATAAGTTTCGGGTGGTTAACCCAATATCAAGAGTATGCAATGTTACTATTCAGTTCAGTAACATTGTATAGTTTTGATAATGGGTTAACCACCCGAAACATATGTAGAGTTTTTAATATATTTAGTGAAACTTAATCGAAATGTGTTAATTTTAATTTATTTTTTTCAACATAATGTTTCATAAGCGAAACCTCCTTGTCATTTATATATAGAATAGAATAGGATAGAAACTGTATACTCAATTAACATATTTCCATTTCAACTGTAACTTTCATTTTGTATTTCGTAACTAATTGACCTAACTTCTTACTAAGCCTGGTTAAAAAGTGTACTTTGAGTACTGTGATTGAAAACAAAAAGTGACACACGCCCTCTTACCAGACTGTCTGAGATACTTATCGAAAACGTTAAAAAGGACCCCTGCGTGCAGTTCTAACTCCTTCTACATACAATAGATAATCTTTTAAATTTAACACAATGCATTGTCGAGCGACCGGATGTGGGAAGCCACCTACCGCTGCCCAACTCAAAAAAGAAGTCACCACAAAGGAATGGCAGTATATTGTAATACCATACTATCGTTATTGGTTCTGTTCGGCTAGGGTTTATCTGCTTTATTGTCAAATCTTCCATCTGTAACATAATACGTAGACATAACTTATGCAAAGCATAACGTTACTAATGAAATTGAAGCCATATTGTTATCGTTGTTGCTTGGATATCGGGTTTTCAATAAAAAGTTGATCGCCTATTCACAGAATGAGATATTGGGCGGACTTTAAGTTGATTTGTCAATTGGATATCGAGGTGGCAATTTAGTATCTAGCTAATTTGACGACCGTGTACAACCCACCGCTTTTCTAGTACTTTACCAATTGTACAACGAATTATTGACATCAAAAGAATGGATACATTCAAAGATGAAAGAGTATTTGAACTAAGCTCATTCGTATGATTCATTTTCGAAGTTTTGGTGTCACAATGAATATAACTCATTACTTTGATGAAAATACATTTGATATATCAACATGTGTATTCGAGTAATGTTTCTGTAAATTTTATTCCATTGAAAATATTCAAGTGATGAGTATACACTCTCAAAACAGAGTTCAATATTCAATAATGTTGGATATCAATATGTTTGGATGTTTGAAAAATATGTATTCCTACATGATTCAATTTGCTTTTTCTCATGGATTTCGTTTTTTTTTAGTTATACCGATATGTGTTAACCGTTAATTCGTACTTTTATTCATGGTGTTGTTACTTTGGAGATATTGCAGTATAAATTTTGTTAAATATTGTGAGCAAGATGTGGAGTGATGAAGAAAATGGTAGAAATTAACTCAGTAATCTGAATTATTATGAATTCATAGATTGAATTCTGGAGATATAAAAATATAGGGACTCTAGGTTTCCTATGGTAAATATCAACATTTTTCAGATTTTAAAGTGATATAATTCAATGCTGTCGTGAAATTGCAGAAAAGTCTTCGATGTTCTCATTGACTTTCCATACTTAGTACACTTCAGACATGAGAAATAAAGAGATAGCAAAAGCCAACACTGCCAAAGTTGCAATGAAATGAATTTCATTTAAGAAGTATCAACTAATTAATCGAATATTGAAAGATATATAATTCCATCATGTTTTAACAACTCAAAATGACGAGTTCTAAAATAAAAGAAATAGTGGATATAAATGTGAAAACAGTTGATAAAACGCATTGAAAAAATTTTATATATTGTTTTCAAATTTACTGTCAGCTAGAGCATACAAAATAATAAATTTAATGATATATAAAAGAGTAACTTGAAATTATTTCAAAATAGAATATTCAAATATTCTCTCTTCTGAAATCCTTTGAGCACAAAGAATATTAACAATAAGTCTTAAAGTCGTTCAAAAATGCAAATGCACGTGATTAGTCCATTATCAAAGGAGGTCAATTGACTGCATTCAAAACGGTGCGATTTGATCTACTTGCGGTGGTTTCTGAAACGTTCTTGATCCGTGAGTAAAATAATGAAATGGACCAGCTTGGAAAACACTGTCTTCTAAATTAACAGACTTTTGTTCAACAATTATGTCGTACGGTTCACCATTACGATGGGTTATTCAGTCTACTGAAATGGTGAATTGTAGGTCGAAATTTGTGGAATATAAATGTGTAAATGCAGAAAAGAGTGTTTCCCTTTTCACTTGAAGCAAATATACATAAACATAAAAAAAAATTGTTGAACTGATGTTTAACAATTGTTAAACTGATGTTTCAACACAAAATGGCAGCTTTCAATAGTTTGATACATCGACAAGTAAATATTCATCTTTCTAGAACCAATTTCAACACAGAGAAAAATTTAATCCAGCAAATAGCCGTGAATAATAATATAATCCTGAAATAATAGATAATATGATATTAAAGAAAAACTTCAAAAAGGCGATTGGTTTGGTTTATCCCCTAGTCAAAAACAATATCAACTCTAACAGTCTCACATACATCGGTAAGCCCAGTGAAAAACTCAAATCTCTTCTTTTTGAGTATAACATCAACATTGCTTAACGTACTGGAAAACATATCAAAAATAACAAACCTAAGTTCAACAAAAATAAAAAATCAGGTGTATATAAAATTAACTGTGGTAGTTGTGATTAGTTTTTTATTGGTAGAACGTTTTCAAATAAGAATTTCGGAACATAAACTTAGCTTTGATAATCAGAAGACAGATTCACATTATGCAAATCATTTGATTAATGAAAATCATATATTCAATTCTGATTTTGAAATTTTGAATACCGCAAACAAGGGAATGAGGCTTAATTTGTTGAAATCACTTCAAATTAATAAATACAAATATTCTGGCAACCTTTTGAACAGCCAAATCGATCATACCTCAAGCCCCCTTCTCAATATTTTCAAAATTACTTAGTTTACTATAAAGTAGTTAAGTATTAATAGATCTCTTCTACCTGTTATCTAACCTGTTTTCTCTGTATTCATAATTTGAGTTTATATATTGTATGTATTCGAGAAATTGTCATTAGTGTGCACGTAGCATTTGAAAAAAGGTGAATCTCATCGAAACGTACGTCATGCAGTATTCTTTTTAATATATGTGTAAATCAGTTTAACAATTGTTTTATTATGTTTATCGATTTACATCAAGTATCGGCCTCATCAGTTATTAAATATATATAAAGTTAAGGCTTCTTCACTTGACAAATATTCATTGTTCAGTCAATAAAAAAAAATTTTTAAATTATTTTTTTTATTTTAAACGACACAAATAATTCAAAAAGTACTCAATTTATTATTCCCCAATTATTCAAGTAATGACATCATTTTATTTAAAAAGTTTTTCATCTAAATTTATTGAAAACACTATTGTGTTTTCAATGAATGTAAATGTAATAATTTTTTTGATATATATTGGAAAAACAATATTGTCATGTTTGACTGAATTATATTGGAAATCACAAAACTTCTTAGTTTACATTCAAATTATGGAGTTAGATTTTCATCAGGTATCGGCCCAATCGGTTGGTGATCGAATATAAACAAAATATTCTTCCATTTCTCAACCATTTCAGGTATTGAAATGAATGTTATCTATGACATTCATCAAACTACAATCTTCCATTGTGACAAATTCAGCAACTTTGGCGAAATTGAGTGTAGAAGACGAATATTTTCATTTTTAAAATATCGCTGAAATGTCTCAGAAATTGTTCTGTTTCCATGAAAAGAGTCAAATTATGTAACTTCTATCGAAATAAATAATGAAACTATTTTTTTATTGAAAACCGTGTGGCTTATTCGAAGCACTCAATTAGATGAACAATTCAACAATTTTTTGAAGCCAAAACTGAGCATCCATTTGTGAATAACATCGAATGTTCAAAAGCACCAAATCCAACTAACGTTTCTAGTAAAACTTTTGTTGAAGCAATTTAGAATGTTTTTCATCTCGTTTAATTACGATATGCACTTCTGTTGTTCCACATATCATGAGCTGGAACCCTTCAAAATCTAATATAGGTATATACGAACTACAACTCTTCGCTGAAGGGTCCTCCGATTTCGTTGCAAATAAAATGTTTCCGTACTGGTTAAATTATACGCGTCTGCAGTTTGGGGTTGCAAAAGGGTTGTGGAATGAGAGGGGTGCTTATATGAGCATAGTTTCCTCTAAGTTGTCAGAAAGCAAATGAAAAAGGTATCAAATCACAATATTCACTACGATATTCTTTTGCCCACAAATTGAAAAGCTGAGGTTGATTAACATTTCTCTTAAAGTTGCTTTCAATCAAGAAGACAATAGGTATTCAGAAATTTTATTTGATGCTGAATATGTCACATGAAGATAGCGCTAAAGTTTCAAGATTCGATTTATTGGACCTATATTTGGGTACTTCACGAGGTTAGATTGCTCGATCGTTTGAATGGAGTTTGAATAAATTTCGAAAAATTTAAGAATTTTGTCAAATTTTCGCTGAAAATTTCATTATTTTCAAACTCAAATGTATAATTTTCAATTAAGCACAAATTTTAATTATGAAATAATGACTTCACTCTTCACTGGATATGGTGATGAGTTTGCAGTGGAATGAAAGTACTGTATATATTTATAGAGCTTCGTTTATATCACTTCTCAGAAAGTTTAGTTATGAGCATGAACTAATAACAAAATCCTAATAGTTTATTCGGTTGGTCTTCAAGGCTTTTAAGGCGAGACCGTAGGATATGTCCAAATGTGACAATGTCCAAGCGACCTAAGTTTGTGTACGATTAAGTGTTGTGTATGTCCTGAAGAGAAAGTTCGCTTTAAATCATACGCAGTCACTGTTTTATTTTTATTTTATTTTATTTTTATTTTTTACATACAAGTGCTCACTGAACAGACAGTTTAAAACTGTTCTATAATAGAGGAGCACATATTACAAATAAGTTATATCTAATATGTATATCTTATAACTAGAAATTACATCTCGTCGAAATAAAGTTTTCGATGCATTGAGTTAAATCTTTTTAACTACAAACAAAATACCTAATTCTACTGAAAAAGATTAGATAAATACATCATGAAAGGAAAACTCTATAAAAACTGATAATTATTCTGTTATCGACCTTTAAATAATCTCAAATTTTTCAAATGTCTCTCAAAAGTCATGAAATTCGGAGGAAAAAAATCCAAGTTGGTCTCTATACTTATCAAGTTTAGCCTATTGAGAGACCGATGGATGGGCGAATTCAAAATATAATTTGTTTTTTTCTATCCAACAACCAGTTTTGTACGATTTCTTACTACATGTGGAAAAAAAATTAAAGTTTATAAGACTGGTACATGCAGCAGAATCTATTAAAGGCGTTAAGTCATTTGTAGGAGAAATATATATGAAGGTTAGATGGAAGAATAACTCATGCTAAATCTTGCTTCTTCTTATGTACCACAATATGTGTGGCAATAAAGACATTTATTATTATTATTATATACCTATCAAAGTACTCACGTCTCGAATCCATGACGGTACCTGATAAAACGAAAATTAAGACCGCTAATGAACTTCCGTTGAATATTTTCTAATATATTCGTGTATTTAACATAATTTGGATTCCAGACGACCGACGCGTACTCTACCCTAGATCTCACAATAGAGTTATACAAAGCAATAACAGACACAAGTCGACCAAAAGGCCTAGTCATTCGTAATATGAAACCCAGATTTTTGCGAGCATGTTGTACGATTCCTTCAATATGCAATTCAATGGTTAGTTCATTATCAAGCTTAAGACCCAAATCATTCACTGAACTGACTTTAGTCAAACATGGACCTGATAATGTAAAATTGTAAGACATAGAACCTTTACTTCTAGAGAAAAGAATATGATGGCATTTGTTCAAGTTTAGCTGCAACTTATTGAGATTGCATTAGTCAGAGAATGCATTAAGATCGGACTGTAAAAGAGAATAATCGTTGAAGGATTTTATCTGCTTCGATATTTCGGGATCATCCGCGTAAAGATCTATATCGGTATATCTGAAACATTCATCAATATCATTCAAAAATATAAGAAAAAGAAGTGGACCAAGATGTGATCCGTGTGGTATTCCTCATGTCACCGGTAAGGAATTTGATCTGAAACCATTCACCACCACATACTGTCTCCGGTCGTTCAAATATGAGCACTGCTAGATATTATGCAGCCAACATAAGAATTATTTCAGGCTTGACTGAACAAAAAGATAATATGTATTCAAAGAGTGCCCAATTTGTATAGATAATCTAATGTGTTGTATTTAGGTGTCAAAACTTACATCGAAGAGATCTTCAAAAATAGGAGGCACTGTTTGTTGTTAATGTTGTTGAATTTTTTGTAGCAAGTCGTAACCACTTCCTTTTGTAATTTCCAATCGAACAAAAGTATTTTATGGTCATTCCCCACACTTCAGAAGAAATATCTTTTATGGTCATTTCCTACTTCAGAAGAAAAGTGTTCTATGCTCATTAGCATACACTTCGGAATAAATGCTGACAGCCCACAATGTATTAGCTCATGTGTCTTCACCTATCATCACGGGTGATTTTTTAAGAGTTAAGTTTTTCACGTTGGCGGCACTGGTTGGTAATAGCATCCAAACGTCATCTGTCAAAGTGACAAGTTTTCAGTAAACTCTGCCACTCTATCACGTAAAAGCTAACGAGCAACGATTGCAAATTGTTGTAATAAACTATCAAAATTCGTGCTCTGTGAAAAATGTGTATCGTTTGTTACGACCATATGACCATATGGTCGTCATAATCGCCTGGTGAATCAACAATTCGTGTTATCACCAAATTTCGCACCAAGTTTACTTTGTTGGACATTAAACCATTGTCTCGCATGCGTACAGTGCGTACTGACGAGAATATTGCAGCCGTAGCGTACAGTGTTAATGAGGATCGTGAAATGTCAATTCGTCGCCGTTCTCAGCAATTGGGCATGTGTTACTCAACCACATGGAAAATTTTACGTGTTGGGTTTGAAAGCCTATTAAATTCAACTTCTGCAGGAATTGAAGCCGAATGACCTACCACAACGTCTTATTTTTTGGTGAATTGGCCTTAGAACAGCTTAATGAAAATCCGCTGTATTATCAAAAAATTGTGGTCAGCGATGAGGCTCATTTTTCGCTTAACGGATATGTGAATAAACAAAACTGTCGCATCTGGAGTGATGAACAGCCACATGCCATACAATAATTACTGATGCATCCCGAAAAAAGACAGTTTGGTGTGGTTTATGCACTGGTGGCATCATCGGTTCATTTTTTTTCAAATACGACCGCGCAAGAAACGTTACCGTCAACGGCGAACGATATCGAGCCATGATACGCAACTTTTGTTTGCCCCAGTTGACCGAGTTGAACTTGGTTGAAATGTGGTTTCATCAAGACGGCGCTACATGCCACACAGCTCATGAAACAATGGACATGTTGAAGGATGAATTCGGTGAGCAGCTTATCTCTCAAAAAGGCCCTGTGAATTGGCCGCCAAGATCATGCGATTTGACGCCTCTGGATTATTTCTTGTCGGGCTATGTAACTTCGTTAGTGTATGTTGACAAGTCGTACACGATTGAAGCCTTATAGGATAATTTATCACGAGTAATTCGTGGGATACAGGCCGAAATGCTCGAAAAAGTGGCGCAAAATTGGACCTTTCGAATGGACCATTTAATACGGAGCCGCGGACATCATTTACATGAAGTTCTTTAAAATGTAAATGTCAAAGACAAAGTTATCAATTTCAATGAAAAGTTTGAAGATATGATGCAAATTGAGTGTTTTATTCGTTTTAAAAAACTACGCTTAAAAAATCACCCATGATGATTCTGATGAAGCCGCTGTGTTGGTCAAACCATATTGTTATGTTTTAACTCAATTATAGTGAAAATCAGGAAACTACTTAGTTTTATTCACATTATGTATTTAGATTTTCATCAAGTATCGGCTCAATCGATAAATGATTTATCACTTTTATGGTTTTCCAATGAAATGCACATGAATGAATATGAACTTTTTCGGTGTAGCAATTGTTGTATTATTACAAATGGGCACTGTAAGCATTTATGAAGCTTTGACTCCAATTTAATTGCTCGTATCCACTTTCATTTGAAGGAAAGACATAACAGAAGGAGAGGCAGTGAGCAATTCTGAGTTATCATTTCAAAAGTCACCAAAACTTAACCACTGGATATTTAATGCCTTTTGATGATAAAAGCAATTTCTGCCAATCCTTATTGGCCGAAGTAGACAATAACATTTCAAAGTGGGTTAGAAAAAATTCAATTTTGTTAAACCATCAGTCACCAAAGTTATTGAAATTATTTCAAATAATATTTCGAACCCATAAAAAAATCGCTAGGGCGCTTTTTTGAAATAATTACTCAATTTTCAAATTCTCAAAACTTTTATTCATCCCTGTTTGAAATGTAAAGGTAGACTACTGCCGCCATTGGAAATTGCCAGAAATGTTTTTATCATGAAATGGTATTGAATATTGAGTAGGTAATTTTTGATGACTGTTGAAGTGACAACTCCAAATTGGTCACTGGCTCTAGGTCTTTGAGAAAATATCATGAATCGTAAAAAATGTCTAGTAGTTTCTGACGTCATTTAATAGTTTTGAGAGTGCTTCAGCGGGAGAATTAATATTCCTCTTTATTAGTATATTTCCTGATCGAAGAGAGTTATGTTATTAAATGCAATATGATTTTTCATGATAAACAAGAATCCATCTTTAAAATAAAAGCCAATCCAAGAAATTGTCCACATCCCTATTGTATAATCTCTTGTTAATTAACTGTCGCTCAACAAAATGCTATCAAGTAACCGCAAACACATATAACGAAGACATTCTCTTGACAGGGTCATTTCTGTCAGAATCTGGAGATCCGTCCAAAAAATATGCCAATCTGCTAGCCCTTCAAACCCCTTTCAATTTGCGAAATGAGTCTCGCCGTTGGATGTATCTTTCAATTATCCGTCATCCGATCCATTCATCGAATGCGAGAATCGGATTTCACAAGCCCCGGGGGGCTTAACCACATGTCACATTTTTCTGATGAAGTCGCTTCTGCCAATGCCGCGATCGAACACTGTGGGGTACGTTGAGATTAGAGATGTTGCGAAAAATGTTTCTTTTGTGGTTTATTTATTGTTCGCTTATTCGTTATCGGTTTTTAATGAGGCATTTAAATTTACGGTGGCAAATTGACATCTCGGAGATAATCAATGAAAACTTTGCGCCTGTAGCAGAATACAAATATTAGAAATTGAAATTCTCCAGAAGTAAACAGTCGTAGCGAACAAAAAAAGGTATCCAAGAATAGGCTGACCGAAAAATTAATGACAATAAATATGTGATATGAATTACAATTGTCTGATTGAATGAAGCTGTAATGTCATATGAGTAGATGAAATATATTTCCAATATTAAAAAACATATATGTCAACAGTTTGTGATGACTTTATCGCTATGAAGACAGAATATAATATTTTCGTTGAGAGTATAAGACAATCCAAGAATTGTGATGATGTAACTCTGCCAGTGGCGTACATGTTGACAAGGATTAGACAATCTATTACCCATTTCACCTGTGCCTTCCGCAAATATGGTATTGATACATAAAAAAGTTTCAAATACAGTAGTGTGCGCAATTGATTTTGTGCGCAATTTGATAACAACCATAATGATAACTTGTTGAATTGAGCACCCTGTGAATACTACAAAAGTCTCAATTTATCTATGTGATTCGGCTTGAACGTTCATATTTTGAACTCAGGATAGTTCAGTAAAAACATTTCCAAAAAGTAATGACATATTTTGTGTAGGTGTACATATTTACCTCAACTTATTTCACACACACACACACACACACACACACACACACACACACACACACACACACACACATATATATATATATATATATATATATATATATATATATATATATATATATATATATATATATATATATATATATATATATATATATATATATATATATATATATATATATATATAAATGAGAGGTAATAATAAAAACTTGTCTAAGAATCACTGACTGAACAATTCTTTATTCGACTAGTTTCGCCTTTTACAGCATTATCAAGAATGCTGTAAAAGGCGAAACTAGTCGAATAAAGAATTGTTCAGTCAGTGATTTTTAGACAAGTTTTCATTATTACCTCTCATTTAATTATGAACTATCACGGAGTAGATTCATCGTCCATTGAATTTATATATATATATATATATATATATATATATATATATATATATATATATATATATATATATTATTATTTCGAAAGTTTTTAGCAATAACAGGCTTTTTTTGATATGAAAAAGTTTATTTTTGTTGACGTTTCGTTGTTATATTACAACTTTGTCAAAACTTTATTTTTTTTTTATTGTAATATAACAACGAAACGTCAACAAAAATAAACTTTTTCATATCAAAAAAAAACCTGTTATTGTTAAATAACTTTTAAACGAAATAAAATATCTTAAACAGGCAATAAATCAATTTCAAGAAATATATATATATATATATATATATATATATATATATATATATATATATATATATATATGTGTATATAACAATATATATATATATATATATATATATATATATATATATATATATATATATGTAAAAAGGAGTATTGTCTTATAATTAAAATAGAAATGTTATTTATGGGTTAAAGGCAAGAAGGGAGGCCACTATAAATAAATTTCAACCAATTTGTTTGCCCGGTCTATATTTCGACTGTGTTTGCAATCTTCATCAGGACTCTAAAAAACAAGATACATGATTTACACAGATATCATGATAACATTCAGTTTAACAACTTACGGCTAACTAGGTAAAAAATATGGTCAACACCATCAACAGGAATGTGTGAAATTTAAATTGTATGTGATATTGCACAGGAAATCGAATATTGATGTTAAATGTAAAAACTTTTCAAAGGAATATAAAAACTATCTTGAACTATAACCAACAGAGATATATAAATAATCGAGCAGATATGACAGGAGCACTGAACAAATAGAACTAGCAGGGCACACGTTTTGCATTTCCAAGAGTATTTATAGAGAAAGAAATTTTAATGACAATTGAGAAATTCATTGGTAGAGGCCTTCCACTACTATTTAACAAATTCCACCCACTATGAAATTTGTGGTGAAATGAAGCACAGAAATCGCATTTCATTTAAGTTCTAACGAAATCTGATCACCAAGACGATATCAATATATAATAACAGTACTCCTGCTTCAAAAATGTAAAAACACAACTTCATTTTTATGACAGTCAAGATATTAATCTAAATTGTTCTCGATGCTAAGAAAACAAACTATTTTGACGTCCTATTTATTACTGTATATTATATTATTATTGATGTAACCTATGAAAGCATTCAGTGAAAATATCAAAATTACTATTCAAAATGAACCAAATATTCGAAGAAATTATTATGTTTATTTCCTAGTCAATAACTTCAAATTGAAGAATTATTTTGCAGCTGTAATTTCAGCGCCAAGTATATGAATAACAACCAATAAAAATTTGATTTATTCGGATTATAAATCTACTTTATTACCTGATATCCAAGAAAAACTCGTTTTCTATTCTAGAAAAACCGAAAATCAAAACCAAATCAACCTCACTAGCGATCACAAAAAAACTAGCTCAACGTATAAAACTCCAATTATCTAAGATATCATTATAGATAGTTGCTCTAGGGCGAAGGCTGAAATACTTCCCTAAAAAAAGCTATTACCAACTTCAGATAGATCGAATCTTTCTCTGTATCTTAATTACGCTAAAATGGGACAACTCCAACTAGCTTACAAGTTATTATGTCGTTATGGCCTGAGGTTAGATGTTTTTCTTGAAGTCTGCGTTATCGGCAGAGGGAAATAGGCAATTTCTGAACTGAAGTACGAATTGGGGTGCAAATTTATTTGGAAAGTAAAATTAAAAGTTTCTTCATTTTCAGAATTGAGATATAGAATGAATTGTATGAAGTATGGTTTCCTGGAAATTACCTGTGATATTATAAAATCTAATAGAACCCTCTAATTTTTTTTGATGTCGTCGTTACAGAAATGCTGACATGGAGTTTTTTGAGCCGGGGGATGATTTTGAGGAAGATTTCTGATAACGCAGGAAATGCGACCAGGATTAGATGGATATTAGTTCAGAAATTCTCAAAAAATTACAGAATATTTAGATAACACAAAGGTGTTTGTTGTGTTTTCAGTGACATTATATATAAACATAGTTTTTCTGAATAGTTTTTTACTAATAGGCTTCATTTTGTGAGAAATCCCTATTTAAATTGACGTTTCGTTGCTGATTGTAACTTTGTCAAATCTAATCTCATTATTTATTCAATTGATTCAACTATACTAATGAAACTAATTCTTTTTGACAAAGTTGTAATCACCAACGAAACGACAACTGAAATGAATAATTTTCATATAATAGAGCCTATTATGGCTGAAAAATATTGGGAGGAAGCAGCATATTCGACAGGCAAAAACACCATATGATTATATATATATATATATATATATATATATATATATATATATATATATATATATATAATGAGATTGAATTCTCGGTTAACTCTTGGTGAAACATAATTGAATATTAAAATAAATTAAACTCTTGGCTTAATGTTTCACGATTTATTTAACAATATGTATAGTCAACATGAGCGTTAGCTCATTTTCAAATAATTGAAAATGAGCTAACGCTCGAAACATGTTGACTATACATATTGTTAAATAAATCGTGAAACATTAAGCCAAGAGTTTAATATATATATATATATATATATATATATATATATATATATATATATATATATATATATATATATATATATATATATATATATATATATATATATATATATATATATATATATATATATATATATATATATATATATATATATATTTCTTTTTTTATTAGTTAAGTATGTTGCAATAATTCCCATAAAACTTTAAGAGAGTTTTCAGTTCACAAATGCTGTAATTAGTAAGTTAGTTTATTGATGCAATACAACATGTATAACTCTTATTACACAAGTCTTTATTGTTGGAGAAATCTTTTATTATGACAACCACCTACTTTGGGGGGGGGTTACTATTAGCAGTTGATAGCAAATATCAAACCGAGCCTTTAAATCGGTGTCAGGTACGGAACTTAGTCCCATCCATCGATGTGGTAGGTTGCAAAATATATGTCGACCAGCTGTTAATCTCTGTGTTTCTTATATACATAACTCCTGCCACAAGTAACGACAATTTCGATCTGTTCTTTGATGCTCAGAGTTTTATAGTTTTTAAATTGGTGATTTCAATGCTCCGCTGTTTGCTGGAGAAATTTCCACTGATCATAGAGCCCTCCCACTGTCTGCGTTCTCTCAAATTCTGGAACTCAGACAAACCAAAAACGTTCTAATTGTATGAGTAGAATATTGGACCTGTTAGTGTCTAACCTGCGGTTATCTACACTTGAGGAATCAGTGGGCCTGGTTAATATCCATACCAATCATCCATCTTTCTGCTTGTATATTGATGGACACTCCACTAAAGAATAACTTTTGAGCAAACTTTTCATTTTTACAATTCAAGAAAGGCAGATTATAATACGATGTATTCGATGATCTATGCTGTGGGCTGGTCTGAGATTATGGATCTTGATGATCCGAATGAGGTTTGTAATACGCTGTATGAAATTCCTCAAGGGTATTTATATGTCCACTGTTCCGTTCTAAAAGGCAGAACTCGAAGAATTCCACATTGGTATACATCTGAACTCATAAGATTGATACGTATTAAAGAAGTTCGTTATGGTAACTACAAAAAATTAATGAGCCCTTCTTGCACCAGACAAAAAGTTCACTCAGAGCTATTGTAAAATCAGAGATTGCTTCATTCTACAAAGTCTATAAGGCTACCTCAGAGCACTTCATTAATGAAGATCCTAGTAGGTTCTGGTTCTTTATTCGGGATAATATGGGATGGAATAGAATTCCAGGAATCATGCAACATCAACAATCTATTTATAACAAGCCGAATGATATTGTGAACGCATTTGCGGATTACTTTAGTTTGCGGATGTTTCTGCTGATTAAGATGTTGTTGGTGGGAATTTTGGAAACACCCTTGTTTCCATAGAGTGTATTACAGAAGACAAGATCAGACAAAGTTGAATGGTTTACTGGAAGAAGATAGAAAAATAACTTTTTCTATCAGAATATATATTCTCCCATAGTGTTGTGAACTTATTAATAATTTTTTTAGGGCATTGAAAAATTTCTAACTTCAGTAATTCGAAACGTTGTGGGATCTGCTGAATTTGAAAAAATCCAGTCCAATACTAACACCCATAAATCTTTGTGAGAGTATAATGATGAACAAAACATATAAATCAGGGTAGGTAAGTATGTGCAATTATTCGTAATAATTTTTGCATGATGCTTCATAACTCCTACGATAATAACCCCACACCAGTACGTAAGCCATATCGAAGCACAAACTCAAACAACAAGAAATATGAAGCACAAATATGCTTCTGGTCAGCCTAGCAGAAATTGATTCAACTTGGTGTCATCACTCACATCACTAGAGTTTGAGCTGAAAATTTGCACTTTGTCTCATCATCATTCATACACTGTTTACCAGTAAAAATCAACGTTCAGACCTCATGCGCTCTTCCTCACAAACAATACGAATATTATTGAAATCAGATTCCTCAGGAGAAATGTTGCTGCATGTGCAAATGGAGCCACTTTCGAGGTAAGATAGTCTGGAAGGGCACTGATGAATACCAAAAATAAAATAGGATCAGTACTAGATCCCTGCGGAACTCCTTGATCAAGATCTTTTTATCAGACCAAACTTACTGACATCTATAAGGTAGTTTGTGTTGTGAACGAAAACACAACCGATTTTTCAAAGACCTTCGAATACTTCAAAATTTCTCTGAAAAGTATTCAATTTAACCCCAAAGTGTTAAAAAGTAAAAATATTACTTTATTCAGCCACGAAAAAGTTTCAAAATAACCTGAACTGTCTTTCTAAGGAACATAAAATAAAAACTTATCGTTACTAATGATCGCTATTTCTGTGATTGTTATCAGCTGGTTTCCATTTGTATCACACAGCTCAACAGGAATATTTGACATTTAGTTATCTTATTCAGAATTTATTTGCTACTTTGTCTTCGATATTTTAGAGTGAAAATGTAATATGTTCTAAATTATTCAGATATTCATTTGATGGTAAAATTTCTGCATATTGTTTGTCTTTTCTTGCTGAATTTGTTAGTCTCATATTCATCAAATTGAATTGTGTTTATGTTCCTTCAATGGAAAATGTTTCGTCTTGAACATAAATATTCATTTTTATCCCATAACATGTATATTGAAACAACTGTGAGAAATATTAAACATTTTATTCAAACTATTGAAAGCATTTCCCTACTACCCCTTTTCCAAAGCGAGAGTAAATGAAAAGGGACATCTGATTGAAACTTCACACTGTAGGTGACAACGCTGCTCCGACATCTAAGAGCGTCAATTTTCAATTTTGCCGTGGAAAATCGCAACAAACGTTGGCCTAACAAGTTCAGAGCCCGTCTGTAGACGTTGATTGCCGATTTGGTGCATTGCAGATACCTTTATCAAATTCAAAATAAAACGAAACGCGGTGCTTCATCACGACGAAAATCCGGGAAACTCCGGGGGAAATAATGCGACTGTTATTCGGACGAGACTGTTTCTGAATGAAAAGTGCGGCTGATAGTATCTCTTAAGAATTGGACGAATGTTTTAAATTTCGAGAGAAGAATATAAAGGGTTGAATGTTATTTTAGATTGTCGTTTTACTTTTTCTCATTACATAGTGGAGGAACCGAAACAAACAAATGTTTCGTTTCATAAATGAAACAAACAGATGAATAATTCATAAGCTCAGTACTTGAAAGAAATAAAAAATAACCTTTTATTATTATTCGAAACGGCTTTGTTGAGTTTTGATGCAGATAATAATTTGAATAGAAGTACATCCAAACTCAATTTACGAAGGATTTTTATTGTGAAAAGTGAAAATTGAAATTATGCTTAGAGTGATTTTATTCCAAAATTGAACGTTCATTGAATATAGGAATAGACATTAAAATTATAATTCTTGAATAATAGTAACACGAAATACGAAGTGTTTATATAAATTGCGTGTTAATTTATATTATCATATCACTTCAAAGGTTTCATTGACAAAAGAAATGACGAATTATTTCGAGAACACTTTTCAAGAATTATCTCCAATTCAAAAACGGAATTTCAATTTTCTACCATTGAATAGGTGAGATCTAACGATTTAATAGAAAACAATTCAGAAAATTCAATAATTCAACATGAAAGTAGCGTCGAAAACGAAACTCATAGAAACAGTTACAAAAAATGTTCTCCAAATATCCATTCTGCTCAACCTTCATATCGCACAGTTGTGGAGATACAAAACACATCATTATCGACGTACCAATTGCATCAAATATTCCCGTAATTATGACAAATGTTCCTCGACCCCAGGATAACGTTTGCAGTCTCGCATTAATGGCACGTGCAGTTTGGAAAGAATTCCTAGTTCGTGCTATCGAACCAGCATTTGCTTGATCTAGTTTTTACTCGACTTATTGAGTTAGAGTCTACTGAATGAGGCAGGCACTGGTCTGTGTAATGCAGAGTTCTCGCTAATGGGCCTGCACAAATGTGGTGATGAATGCCCGTCCTGGAGCAACAACACAGAGGGAAAGGGGCTGTTACAGGCCCGTATCAGGCAAAATTAGAGAACGTGTTGATTTGACGGTTACATTCTGATTTACATTATTCACTATCTTTATTATATTGTGACTGCAGTTTGATGGTATTACTATATTATCAAGCTCATTAATTCAAAAATTGGAAGTTGACTAGCAATAAAGTTTGCATTGTTCATCCCCTAAGTATGTCTCACTCTTTTTAAATTTTCTTCTTCCTAAAGCTTCATAGGGTAGTGAAATCTTTAGTCACTTGATGAAGGTATGGTGGCATTTTTAATGGGTTTGTAGATTTCTATGGATTCTGAAGAACAATACACCGTGGCGTAGGATATACTCGAATGAAGAAGAAACGAAGTTCTATTGATGTTCAATTCTGTATTTATATTGAAACTATATCAATTTCTTGATTGATGGGCCTGAAATGTTAGGTAATACTTAAAAATAAATTAGGTAAAATTTGGGAGCTGACAAAGTTCTTTCATGAGAGACAACCAGGAATATTGAAACGATAACATGTTCAATTGCGGGTTCAAAATTATTTCTCAAGATATTCGATAATTATTGAAATAATAATAATGACCTACACAAACAGTTTATGAATAAGCAAAGGTCCTTGTTTACATGATTAGAATTTGCGTTTCGTTTACATGAATTGAACTTTTCATAGAAGCTATTGAAATATTTATTGTTATACTTCCTATAAGTAAAATTATCTTTAATTCAGATTCATAATTTGTGCTTCTATTGCTGTTCATGTATGAAATATTCTGTTTGTTTTGGAAATTAGCAATATTCAGAACTAAACATTTACCCTACTTGGGTATTCTATGAGGCTGACTAAATATATGAGGTGAAATTGTAAATTAATTAAGATACAGAAACATTATAGAGGCAAATGATAAATCTTCGGATAATGGTATCATCTTCTGTCGTGAATTCAAGTATTACAGGAATTATTTCCAATATATCACACTTCTTGAAATATATTTAGTGCAGTTTGACTACCACTACCTGGGCATATGTGTTTAACATAGTTTTAGTATAGAGGTCTTCAAAAAGCACATTCAGAAATTCAGTTTATCATCAACATCTGATTGAGCCACTGTGTTGGCGAAACGATATTGTCATGTTTTGATTTAATTATAGTAAAAATCGAAAAACTACTTAGTTTCATTTAAATTATATATTCAGAAATGTTTATTTTTATACTGATAATGAACCATATCGTTGAGTTTGTGAATTTCTGTTTTATTTTAATTATAAAACAGTTGTCTTCTTTTTAGCTCCATTCTAATTTTTTTCATCCATATTGAAAATATTTCTTGAGATAAACACGTTATTTTGTGCATTTATAATTTTTCACTGAATGTGATTCATTTGAAAATTTTTGTTCTTATGAGTAGGAGTTACAAGTAGCCAAAATTTCCTCAATTTTTTTGAAGATATTTTTTCAGATTAATGTATCCATATGAGTGTATAGAAACATATATGAATACATATGTATACATACACACGTACATATAGTTTTTGTACTAATAGCACTGAATGAAAAATCGTGAAAACTACCATGAAATCCATTGAAAGAAATGTAAGTTAATTAGAGAATATCCTAATGGAGCTGGCTTTGTGATCATGTACTATGTGATGGCTTCATCATCCTTCTCTGGATAGATTTAGGAGAATATTGAAATCAAAGCATCACCGAATCGAAGCACAAATTAGAATGTTTCGTGGTACGAGGAACTAATCTGTCGTGCCACATACATCGCCAAGAAAAGCAACGATTTTAGTCTGAATTTTCGGGTATGAGAGTTGAAATATTCATTACTTGGTGTGCGTATGATGTGAGAATTCTTTTCCATTTATTTGAATAGATGGAATTTCTCACCTCGTTGCTCACCTCAGCAATAGACGTGACACAACTAATGAGTTCCTTGTAAAACGAAACAGTCTGTCTTGTGCTTCTATCGAGTGGAGTAACGAACGGTCAAGAAATTGCCTATTTATATATATATATATATATATATATATATATATATATATATATATATATATATATATATATATATATATATATATATATATATATATATATATATATATATATAAATGGTGGTGCAATATTGTAGTCTTGGTTAGACTAGAGAATTGGTGAATCTGAATCAATAAATCCAAGTATTTCTCGTATATTTAATTATAATTTCTCATTGAATACTTTTTGATGTAACACATGTCTACATATTACAATTTTTATTGAAGAGAATCCCCAAACTGTCCCATTGATTAAGTAGCTATATCATTTAGATCTTACTAATCTTCATATGCTGAATGTAATTTATTTTCCTACTATACAAAAGTGCGTGGTACTTATATTTAGCCTCCATTCGAAGTATGAGAAGATTGACTCAATCAAAAATATTTCAAATATTTAGACTATCAAATGATACTTTTTTGTTGAGATCAATTATTATAATGTTGATAATCGATTTATATTCTCATTTTTGTCAGTATTATTTCTGTCGGAATATACCTCAAGAATAATTATAACTGTAGATTAAAAGCATTAAATATTTCTAAATGTAATCCAATCCTGCATTGACCCTCATTGATACAATGGAAGAACTGCTAGAGACCTCGTCCCGGTGCCGTAACATCACCAATTCGACACGTTATTAGGTATACATTGTGTCAGGTCCCTATGAAATATTGGTACTGCATTCTCATTCCTCTTCGCGTCATTGTATGAGGGTTCTTTTGTCGAGATGGTTTAATATCCTATCAGGCGATACAACATGTGTTACAATATTAATTGGGGATGGGGTTGGGAGTTTACACAGTAGGTAGTTGATTAAAATTCGACGTTTTTTTTTATTTGCTTCGAATTATTGAATGAAACATCAAACTTTATTGCGAGTTCATTTAAAAGCTGACGAACGTCTGCATATAGACCAGAAGTTCTAAAACTCATTTTCTCAACACCCATTTCAAGGTTCATCCATTCATCAGATGGTCTACTTCCATCTCATTGTCCAAATTTCTTTCATCACACCTTGAAAATCACTGTGATGAAATTATTTCTGATATTGATTGATGCAGTTTGAAATACTACTTTCAGTAGAGTAGGTACAAAAGAGGTCAAATTAGAAAAAACGAAAATAATGAAAGTCAAAATTGAGAGAAAAGGAATTGAATTATCAGCACGAAATCTGTTGAAGAATCAGCCCATAGTAGTATTTTTCGCAATATTTACACCTCATATATGCGATATGCTTAAATTTGGCTTTATCAGCGTGTCTCAAGGACTAAATAACTCTGAAATTCTTAACAATAGAAATTTCGAACGTTCTTTGATTTGTCCAATTTGCAACAGCCTGCATGTATTTATTGTGTTTTTCTCGTTTATGTGAAAATCTCCCTCTGACCAACATTGTTATTATGCAACTTCTTGGATGTCCAAAATAGTCATTACTCTAGAAGAGTTGCCCTATAGAACTACACCATATCTGAGGCATTGAGAGAAAGAGAACCAAATGTATTCCGAATGACGAATATTTATAGAAATCATATACATACTTACGAATATAAATAAAAACACCAAGAAATTTTATACATATAATACTAGCGGATCCGACAGACGTTGTCCCACCATAGCATTCCACTGTATTCCCTTATGAAGAATAATAACAAAATTTCTGAGTTAGTTATTGAAATTGACGAAAAATCAATATCTTCTGCTCTTTCACTCTCAGTACGCTTCTCAGTGTTTTTCTTCTCCATATATTGATTTTCTTTTCTTCCTCCCCATTCAAATTCACTTCGCCATCAGAGAGTACCGTTGGTCTAATAACAATTTCATACCTTCATTCTTCTGAGTACTTTTTTGAATTTATTTCAATTATGCGGAAGAGATATACCAATATATTCAATAAAAATACTGGGCATGGTCACCCAAAAATTATATCAATTGCTTGACAATTGTTTTGGGGATGGGACTATTTTATATGTAACTCCAAGTATAACTGAAACTAACCTTCAATTCATTTCCCGTTTACAGAGTTTAACTGAAATTCATATCGAGGAAGACGAAACTAAACATCTATGAAAAGGTATCGTATATTGCAACGACTGCAAATTCAAAATTATTTACCGTTATAACAGAATCGCCAGCATCGAACGCAATTGAATCATAATTTTTTTTTGATTCAGTGGACCTTCAGTTTAACGACGGTTCCGAACGTCCATTGGTCTTGTAATCGATGTAGATTACCCAGCATATTTCATTATTTAAACTACTTAAATCATAGACAAACACAAACACCCATGCCTTCAGCGGAGACCAGCAGAATCATTAATAGTTAACAGAAATTAGAAAAACCTGTTTGCGTCCAAAACAGGTTCAACTGTTTTTCAGTTAGAAAATCACATATCAATCATAATAGTATAGAAATGAATACTCTCAGCAATTTGAAATATAAAAGTTATAATAGAAACTTGAAAATTCGATTGAAATTTTATTATCTTTATGAATAAATCTGATCGTTCAAAATCTCAGAGATTTCGAACAGATTTTCTTTGCATATAATAACAGAATAATTGCGAATATCATCGGTTCACAGCACTTGCATGAGTTTGGTGGACTTCATTTCAGTTATTAAGCAGTTTCAATTGATGTATGAATTCCTTGAAATTTAATGATAAGATTTCTTAATAAAATCAGTTGTCCATCAGTCGTCAACTCATTTATCTGACAAGGAGTAGGCAGATTGAGGCCTTGTCTGCAACGAACCTTTCATAACGAGTTCCAGGAATCGGGAGAATTGGGCTCTAAAATGGTAATACATCAGTCGGCAACTAATCACCTCCTGACAAGGAGTAGGCAGATTGAGGCGTTGTCAGCAACGAATCATTTCATACCTATTTACAGGACTCCGGGAGACTTGGACATTACTAATATTTATACTTTCAATAACATTCCTGGATTTGTGGGTAAGAAATTAGCACACCATATTTTTATACTTAGTGAGATTGAATTCTCGCTTAACTCTTGTTGAAACATAATTAAATATCATAAAAAATTAAAAACAAGCCTTAATGTTTCACGATTATATTTAACAATATCAATTTGTCAACATGTTTCGAGCGTGAGCTTTCAGTTTAGTCTTGAAGATCCGCTCACGCTCGAAACATGTTGACGAAATGATATTGTTAAATATAATCGTGGAACATTAAGCCTTGTGTTCAATTTTATATAATATTTTTATACAGTGATTATATTAGTGAGCTCCTAGACCTTCCCACTTCAAAATATTTTGAAGAACTCAAATCACACCCAACGCATAAACATCAAACCGCAATACAAAATCTAATTGAATCTTGCTCAAATATTCTTGAAAAAAAAAAGTAATATTAATATATTGTGACGAATCCTCTAGCACCTTTAATAAACTCCCAAAAATTCACAAAACGAAGTCCAATGCGCTCTACTTTTTCATATACCTACTAATGCACCAACATGAAAAATTTGCTGAAAATCACCCTTGTCTACCCTCATATATAAATCAAAACTCTAGGTATATCATGGAAAATTAATTAGATCTGATTGTCCCCCAATTGGAAAATCCCAAAGTCTTACTAACGCCAAATTGATTTCATTCGTTTATTATCTTCAGGCAACACAAATCAAGCCTGGTATTCCTTCATACAGAATATTGAAGAACGTTTTCAAGTATATTCAAAATATTAAAATAAATTAAACTCTTGGCTTAGTGTTTCACGATTTATTTAACAATATGTATAGTCAACATGTTTCGAGCGTTAGCTCATTTTCAAGACTAAACTACTATAAGAGACGTACAACAAATTTATATCTACAAAATGGATGTGAGTAGGGAGGATAGTTGAAAATCTACTCGTTCATTTACAATTTCTTCTTTTCTCTTTCAAGAACTGCTAATTTCAATTGCCTCCAGAAGGTCTAAACGTTTACCTTCATTACCTGAGTGTAGGCATTCAGTTTTATCAAAATCTATGAAGTGATTAGAGCTAATACAATGTTCTGAGAATCCAGTTTTATTAACATTGTACAAAATCGACCTTTTATGTTCATCAACCCGAGTTTTTATTTTTCTACCTGTTTGGCCGATATAAAATGCTGGGTTGCCGAGTAAAAACTCGGGTTGATGAACATAAAAGGTCGATTTTGTACAATGTTAATAAAACTGGATTCTCAGAACATTGTATTAGCTCTAATCACTTCATAGATTTTGATAAAACTAAATGCCTACACTCAGGTAATAAAGGTAAACGTTTAGACCTTCTGGAGGCAATTGAAATTAGCAGTTCTTGGAAGAGAAAAGAAGAAATTGTAAATGAACAAGTAGATTTTCAACTATCCTCCCTACTCACATCCATTTTGTAGATATAAATTTGTTGTACGTCTCTTATAGTAGTTTAGTCTTGAAAATGAGCTAACGCTCGAAACATGTTGACTATACATATTGTTAAATAAATCGTGAAACATTAAGCCAAGAGTTTAATTTATTTTAATATTCAATTATGTTTCACCAAGAGTTAAGCGAGAATTCAATCTCATTAATTATATTCAGAATATTGAAGAAATCAACGGACATTCAAAGATATGAATGATTTCGCTCCTATTTTAGATTACTTGTCCTTTCCTGTCTTGAAGTACCATTTACGGTTCCTTTCAAAATTGAGAGGAATAATTTCTCTGAATTTCATTGTGTTGTTTACTCCATGATATTATTTGCTAGAGCAAAAATTAGTTGAAATATTGGTGTGTTTTGATACGGGACTGCTATGTAGACTGCAATTACTCCTTTGCATATTCTCGAAGTAAAATCACCAAGTTAATTTATGGCTGCAACGCAGATAACCGGATTTATAATGAAAATTACATTTCTCTTACATGCATGATGGAAATCGTCAAAATCTAGGCAACCATGGAAACCAAGTTATGTAAGACGAAATAAACCTGTGTCGCTCTTGTTGGAAACCGTCTCTACTTAAAGATCGCTATTTCCTCTTCCTGTTGCAAATTCGCGCAGTTTGCCTGCTCGACCCAAGACTGGAAGTCTGGAGCTCGTTTGCGAAAATTCCACATATTAATTCGATTCATCAGCCGGAAATGGAGTCGTATTAAAAGGAACGAAACTTTCAAGTGTGCCACCACTTTCCAAGTTCGAAAAGTCCGCTACGTTCCTATATAGTTTCTCGTTTCTGCATAAAGTATTTCCTCGTCGTGGAAATTTCTAATTTTCGTGAAGGTAAACTCTGGTAACGCGCGGAAAACTTGGGACATCCTTGAGATCTCCTTCCGTGTACTCTTCCTGGTTACATTTGAAGATAATAAATGATCCGAGTTGGTTTTCGAAAATGTTTTCCTATAAAATAGCTTGTTATCAAATTCTTTCTCGTGTTTGAAGTTTGTGCAAATTTGTATTTTGTTGCTCTTTTATCATTAACTGCCATCAAAAATTTCATGATAGATGGAGTTTCGATTCAGCGCTTTAACAATTCACTGAACTGAAATTCCTTCGAATTCTGAAGTTGATTATGAAAAAAAATGATGTCCACTGTAAACTCTCCCACAGAATTGTTGAAATTTTTTCGCCTGAAAATTTAGGTTGAGATTTTTAAACACAAGGAATAATATTCCTTATCAATTCAATGGTTCATAACAAACAATAATGTACAATATTCTAACATCTTCTGTGATTTCAAGAAGTGAAAATTTTATATTTTGAATGAAACTAACATACTTGAATTCAGTTTGAAAATCCCAAGTGAGCCAACAACCAAAAATTTGGAAATTGGGGTAGTGAATGTGAAAGATTATGAAAAAAATTGAGGTATGACGAAAACGTTTTGGAAGAGGCTGAGTTTCGATGAAATCGATTTTCGATTTGCAATCATCAATGCAGAAGGTTGAATGTAAAAGACTTCGATATTCACGAAATTGTTCAATAATAATAATAATTCTATTTCCTGCAGACTTACATATGAGTAAGTCTGCAATATTATATTGTAAGTAAGTAATATTATATTGTCATAAAGAAGAACTCCCAACCTGAACTCATAAATAAACATCAAGACAACAACATAAAAACCGATAATTAAACTAGCATAGTATGGCGTTCGCAGCATTCGATCACAGTTCCAATATTTCATTTAAAATATTCATTTATTGAATAAAACGCTCCCTGCAACAGTTTTTCACTTATTTTGTGTTTGAAAATATAAATATTGGAGATATCACGCACATCAACAGGAAGTTCATTAAACAGTTTCAAAATGAGAGAACGAGGAGTTCTTGAGACTGGTTCAGCCTAAAGAAGGGAACATGTGGGTTGTTAGAAAAACGGGATATGTAGACAGATAACTGACCTCGTTGGGGTAACTGAGAGATGTTTTTCTTTACAAACAGTAAATAATAGAACATATATAGATGGAAAGGTCAGTAAGTTGTTCTTGAAATAAGGTGTACAACATTCTCTACTAGGAATATCTTATGGGAAACGAATGATCCGTTTTTTGCATTTTCAATACTCTGATGCTATTTGTACTATTATCCCAATAAAAAACACCGTAGTATTGCTGACTTAACGTAATCGCTGGAGTAAAGTCTCAACGTCCTGTAATCCACTCGATCTCAAAGACACCTAGTGACGTATCATTTGGAGGGAAGAGAGATGCACAAAGAATGGATTTGTTTCTCCCAAGATAGGCTATCATCCACCACGACACCCAGAAATTTGGCTGCTGGCGACGTCTGAATAATACCATCTTGTCCACGAATTAGTGAACAAGAATTAGATACTACTCCTTTTGGAGTAAATTGTATCTCCACCAGTCCACTCTCTATCGACCTAAACAATATGCGTTCAAAACTAACCGTTCCACTCTGCGCCAGCTCATGCAGAGTGTCTGCCGAAACCTCAACCTAGCAGTCACTAGGTGGTTAATCAATATTGAAAATGATATTTTTCCCAGCGTACTGCCCTGTGGAACACCAGATGTTACATTTCTGGGATCGGATATGATTTTCCCTGCCTTTGAACAAAGACATACTCTTTGCGATCTTTCAGCAAGATAGGATTCAATCCAGTTTAGGGGTTTCTCCGAACTCCATAATTCTCCTACTTATGAAACTGAGCATCATAATTAACCATGTCAAATGCACGACTCAAGTCGAAAAAAATGGCCAAACACTTACCATACACATCTTATCACTCAAATGAGTCAATAACGCTGTCACAAAAAGAAGGAATTGCATCCTGTTTACTCTTACACCTGCGGATACTGATTTGTTTCTCCAATAGTATACCAAAAACCAGAAAGAACAAAAGGCGCGAAGGAAATGCTTTCTCAAAAACCTTGGAAAACACGGATAGAACTGCTACCGGACGTTAACTTGAGACGATATGGTCATTGCCTTTTTTAAAGATTGCTGTAATGAGTGCTAATTTCAGTTCAGATGGAAAGTAGCCATGAACAAAAGATAGATTTATGAAATAGGTTAGAGGAGCCACTAAAAATTCACATATGTGTTAAATCAACGTGCACGGAATCTCGTCTGTACCAGCCTACCTCTTATTACAAATAGATAATAGAATTCTATTCACTTCTTCCTGATCAGTGGCAATCCCTAACATATGATATGGTTGTATTTATTTGTCATTTTTCTCAGTGAGATATTTTACTATAAGAACTGTTATAAGAAACTGTTTATCATCTACATCTGATGAAGCCACCGTGTGGGCGAAACAATATTGTTTTGTTTTAAATTAATTATAGTTAAAATCGGATAACTACTTTTTTTTTTAATTAAGTGATTGGTTTGAAAACATTAGCGTTGATAGCTCCCTGAGAGTTTCATTTGAAATAACTCGATATTTCGTTGGAAATTCTTCTCAGTATTGACTATACACATATATATATATATATATATATATATATATATATATATACATTTGAAATAGTAATTCAGTTCTATAAATAATTATTATAGGAGAATAATGATTCATTTTACTATAATTCAAAATAAAAATTTCTTATATTTGGAAAAGTATATGATTAAATGAATGAAGTCGAAGAATACCGATGAATACGGTGAACTTATTTTGGTAATATACACACTACATTGTTAAAACTGACTTTTTTGCGACATACTGAAAGATGAAAAATCTTCCAATAATATTAATAATATTTCCAATCCATATAAATGAACGTTGCCAAAAGGCAGACATAGTTTTCAACTCAGATAATGCTACTAAAGGTGAAAAGATTGTCCTGAACGTGTACCAAAATAATAACAATTCATCTTCATTTGTTGCCTGAGGGCTATTGAAGAATAAGTAAACACTATAGGGGATTCTTTTCTCTGCTTACTTTTGATGATCTCCCTTCTTACCATGATACCTAAGCCTATGTTCTCATTTCTTAAATTACAACTGATGCTCATGAATCAATAAAAAAAAACAGAATACATCATCGGAAAAAATATGCATCTAGTAATGTTTACGTAAACACGAGAGGAGGGTGGGAGCTTTGCTTGCATTTGGTCACAAGGAGTAGGAAGATAATTGTAATGAATTTGCTAACGTAATACCTGATCGGCCCCCACAACATTTCCAACAAATTGTAATTTGTATATAATACACAAACAGGATACATACTGTTGAATATGGTAGTAATATAAAACAACGTATATCAATATTCCTTATGTCCTCTCCTTTACCACGTCTCTGACTGTATCGCATTTGTAATAGGACCAGAGATACACATCGTTAGCAGCCGGAAAGTTTCATCTGACAGGCCTCGACTTGGCCAAATACTGATAGCTTAGTAAGCTTTTAACTTCCTGAATCGTTCGACCGCCTTCGGAATCCCCGGCATCAGCAGAAATTAGGGCTGCGTTATTAATTTCACTCCTGAGCTTTTCTGTATGACAGGCTAGATGAGCGTATTAAATTGAAGAAATGATAATCAATTGGATGTGAATACGTTTTCATAATAAAATGAAGGGAATGCTATCATTCATTTAATTCATCCAGAAAAAATTTATGTATGTATATATATATATATATATATATATATATATATATATATATATATATATATATATATATATATATATATAAAATTGAGTTATTAATGTTAATGGCAATAGCATTAATAAAAAACAGACATTGCTAGTCTCAGTTGCATCTATAGTTATCTACTCTCGAAGAAAATTCGATAAGCCCTGCTACAATTCCTGAGCTCTGTTTGACGTTTTGTGTTTTTTCACTTGTGATGAAAATTGACAGAGAGTTTTGCACTTGATACTCTGTGATCCTTAGTGACGTTTGTCTTTGTTTTCAGAAAGTTCGGTATCTTTGACTTCTGATTGTTGTGACACCTGATTGTTTTGACACCTGATTTTATATATCTTTATATTATGTGATTAATGAGATTATCTAGTTCTGTAAGTTCCAAAATTTGTTTTACCATCTATTTTTACTTCTGCGTAAAGTTTAGCTACATCTTCAGCCTAGTTAACCGTAAGATGTGATTTTTTTGGTTAAAACACTTTGTTTTGCACTTATTTATTTTTCAGAGTCCTGATGAAGAATATAAACATGTTCGAAATATAGACAAGGTTAATAAATTGGTTGTGTATCGATTATAGTGGCCCTACTTTTGCCGAGAACTCATCTTTTACTCATTAATATCATAGGGCAATACTTCTCATTTATCGTGTATATATATATATATATATATATATATATATATATATATATATATATATATATATATATATATATATATATATATATGTATATATTTATGGGTACTTATATTTTGTTCGGAACTTGCTGACATTAATTTTCCAAAAATAAATTAGGAAGTGTATATGTAATAAAATATTTAAGAGAACTAATATATCGAAAATATTATTGATTGAGTATATCAACTCAAATTTGTGAAGAAAAATTGTTTTTTCGAAAAGGATAGGTCAGATGTCACATACCTACATGATAAAAATCAGAAATTTGTAATTTTAGGTCCATCTCGATAATTTGTAATTTCTGAAAAGTATTTGATATAAGTTTTCTACATGAAAAAATTTCCTATCATGTTCATCCCATAATGTCATCCCTCCAACAGGGTTTTATCAGGGGTCGTTCAACAATTACTAATCTAACATGTATCACTCAGTACAATGCTGAGGTTTTTGACGATCGCAAACAGACTGATGTGATATACATGGACAACTCTAAAGCGTTCGACATGTTCCACTGGATGCACTCAGTAGTGTACGAAAGAAATGCCATGCAATAATCTCCTTGTATAAAACAATTAACAATAAAGTGGAATGTCAGGAATTATTGCGAAAACTTAACTTCATTTTCCCAAGAGTTTCTTCCAGAAGCGAATTCATGTTCTACCTTCCAGCAGCTAGAACGAATGTTCTAAATGTTTCTCCATTGCACTCGATGTGTGAAGTTTCCATGATTTGCATAATCTCTCCTAGAACAATCATTTATGTGTGTTCCCGTACTGGAATCATATTCACGCATATAAGTACTTGTAAGTGTGTATATGTGTTAATATGTCAATGTATATGTATGTGTGTGTGTTTATCTTTATATGTATGTATTAGTTTGGTCCGCAATTGAGTTTTTTTTTATTCCGTCAATTGTATTTCATTTTATCAGACGTGATTTCATATCACAAACTCACTCCTTTGAAATTGAACTTTAAAACTTGAAAGTACAAAATTGAAACTTTTGAACTTTTGTACTACCAACTTTCTTTTTAGTATCTATTATCTCTTCTGTTTTCCACTGTTGTAAAACAGTGTATGTTAAATGAATAAAAGGAATAAATAAGTACATATTTTTTTTCTTTATTTATTTTTAATAGTGTTGGCGTTTACTTGATGTAAATCCATTATAATTGAATATAACTTAAATTCAAACACTTGAACTTATGATTTACACTTTATTGACTACATAGCATGACGCGTTTCGTCGTTACAAACGACTTCTTCAGATGCTTACAGAATAATCTGAACATGTTAATGGATTATTCTGTAAGCATCTGAAGAAGTCGTTTGTAACGACAAAACGCGTCATGCTACGTAGTCAATAAAGTGTAAATCATAAGATCAAGTGTTTGAATTCAAGTTATATTCAATAAATAAATACTGTATCATAAAAAGCAATCCTAGCTCCAGGCTGTTACATTTTGGGTAGGTTTGTCCGTTACTTTGTGATGAAGCTTAGTATTACATAGAAAGAGAGAATTTGTTCATCATAAATATATTTATCATTTGGCGAATGCAGTTTCGTAGAATGTGAAATTATTTTTTCGGTTATTAAAGTGCTTGCACATGAAGTTATACTATCAAACTATAACTGTAAGATATTAATGAAAATCAAAAAGTATCTTTCATTAAGAGTATATATTGTTCCAACTTTTTCATTAATCTACAGCGATTAACAAAAAAGAAAAGGAAGCATTATGGAGGCACTTAAGACGCAGTAACTATTCATCCTGGAATATCCAGAAGTCATCCCGATATTCTACTATTTCCAAGCGAATAGAACAATCAATGCGAGATATGCATACCCAGTTTTCCGGAAATATATACTCTATTATTCTTTATACACCATTACATATCGTGGTCGAATAAAAGAAGACAGGTTTTGAGATAAGAGCCAGTAGCCCCTGGCAAAGATGCCATTGCCAATATTGGATGGATACCGAGTGTATTACATTGCACCGCTGCACTGCGCCAGGTCGAACAGTGGCGTACAGTAACCATTACTTATTTTCCTTACGGAGATTTTATTCCTATTTCCTCGGAATATATAAGACCATTGTATTGTATTGAGAACCAACAAAGGGGATTGAGAGTGGCTCTTAGATATAAGACAAGCATTTTTATGGAGAAAAAATGAGTAGGTATAAATCGTTTTGTTTTATTACTGTATTTATCATTGTATTTGTGACTGATGTTTCGTAGTATAACCATATTTTCAAGCACAAACCTAACGAAATTGGAATAATTTTTAAAGCAGTCCACAGTCGATCAGCTATAGAGTTTGGTATTTTTGTTCTACTTCTAGTGTGTTCTTTGCCACAGTGTATTCTTTTTCATCAAATAGTATGGAATCCTCATATCTATTTTATCATTTTACAAATTTACGGTAACAATTTTGTCAATGTTTATACGTTTCTATGAATTCTAAAATATCTAGTTTTTCGCTTTTTGATGATGATATCTTCTGATTATCTGTATTGGGAAAAGTATGCCTCAGTCTAGAAAGTTTTGAGAAAATTCAACTTCTCTTCGTTGAGCTTGAAGGACTGTTTTTCCTTCGGATCTTTCAACAAAGCATCTGCTTATTGACCCCATGTAGTGGCTCTTGCACTTGTTACAAATAAACTGCATATAAACTTACATATGAATTCCAGATTTTTTATACGGTGTAGTTCTATCTGCAACAGTGAAAAATAATTCAGAAATTCTGTTTAAGTTTGCATAATATGTGGACATTAATTTCGGCAAATAAGTTATCGATTTCTTCGGAAATTGGTCTGAACAAATGATACCGTATATGTTGGTTTTCGTATTTCTGTATATGGGTACATTTTTTTTTGATTTGATTCAATTCGATTTTTATGCATTAAAGAATTAGAAGTTCCGTTCTCGTAAGCATTGTTGAGTTCAATATCACGCTTATATAGAACACAATATAAGTGTGAGATTGTTATATATAATTTGTGAATTTAGTATAAAAAATTTGATTCAAGATTCAACATAAATATTTTAAAAATTTACAAATTTAAACAACAAAACAATTAACAAATGTTTTTGTGAATAATTTCAACCGATTGGAACAAATAAGCCTGAAGTGCGTAGTGTTTTTTTCATTTGGACAGAAGTTTCCGAAGTTTTGTTTGAATATGTACGAATAGAAGTTTATGAATCTACAATCAATCGACTTACAAACATTAAGAATTATTTCATAATAATAATAATAATAAAATGAATGTATTGGGAAACATTCCTTACATTGTGAAATTACATTAATTTCAATTGATACAATAATTACAACTAAGAAAAATGTTCTCAAAAGGACTGAATTCAGTTTTGACTCTGATCTTCCATTCAGCCCATGAGCAGAAATATTGGTTCAAACCAAAATATTTGTTGAATTTATATTTACAATAATATACAACTTTATTTGAAAAGAAAAGAAAAACATTACTTCAGAAATATTAAACATTTCAGACAATTTCACATGGTGAAGAACATTTGTGTTTAAAAAAATATACAAACATATGATACAAAAAATTGATTCATACGTTATTGCCTACATTCGAATCATCGAAGTACTCTGCCACACTATAGTATGCCATTGTTAAGAGCAGAGATTTAACTCTCCTCTTAAACAAATGAGCTTTCAGTACTTTCAAATTCGATGGTGAATGGCAGAAAATTTTAATACTCTGATAATAGAGTGCTCAAGTTTAGCTGTTTTATGCATAGCAATAAGTAGCACATCTTTGTTCCTTGTTGAATACTCATGATTACTATTCAGTTTGATAAACCTATCTTCATTTTCTTAAACATATAATAAAGATCTATAAATATATAAACATGGTAATTTGAGTATGTAATTATTAATTAAGAGAGGTTCACAAGATGTTCGTTGATGAATATCGAATATCAATCGAAGTATTCGCTTCTGTGTAATAAACATCCTATCTATTTCTGTCGAGCAGCATCACAGCAGAATATTATAATTTAGATGACTTTATACAAGACTGTAATACACATTCAAAACACAGTTTAGAAACTGTTTAGAACCTACCTAGAGGTAGGTACGATGTTTTTAATTCTAGAGATTACAAAAAATGAGTTCTCAATTTTTTACATAAAACATCAATGTGTACATCACACATTGATGTTGTTCCCATATTTAACATCCAAGATACTAATTCCATTGCCCTTCAGACAAAAATGAACACATACTGTTTTATTCAACATTCACCATCAGATTGTTCATTCGACACCAATTTAGAAACTCCCTCACAATTCATTCACATGCCTCCAGAAGTTTTTCAGGAATCCTGCCAGAAACAACCACCGATGGCATCGGTGGTTGTTTCGGCAGTTCATCATCGGCAAATAGTGTCACCAAAACCGGGACAACTTCGCAGGCAGATCGTTTATAAACAATATGAATAGAAGAGGTCCAAGTATAGAGAATTTGAGAAACATCTTTGGCAAGTATATCTACTTTTCCTTTATGAAAGTGACAGAATGTGTAGGAATATTGACCCAAAGAATGTCTTTCATCGAGCATTTTTATTGATATTGTTAGAAAAATTTAATATATCTCTGTAGTAATAGTTCAATAGCGATTTTCGTTTGGAAAAACATCTCAGACTATTCGAAAGCATTGCAATTTTTCTGAGATTATAACTTAATGTGCGGCAGCTTCAATAAATAAAATCTTTAGCGTTTAAAATTTGTTATTCACGCAAACTGAGCTTTAATATTAATGAGAAGGTTTGTTGAAAAATTCTTTCTTAACTCTCTTGTTTTAAAGAGTCTGTATATAATATTCATGTTGATATTGTGTTGTACTATCTGTTGAGTTTTTATCTTTCAGTGCTTTTCGGTAATTCAAATACTTACTGTATGAAAGGTTCATTTGATCATCATTGAGATATTTCTCTCAATCCCAAAATAAATATAAGCGAATATAATATATTGAATAGTGTTGGCGTTTACTTGATGTAAATCCGTTAGTTGAAAAACTTGAACTTTTGATTAACACTTTCATTGAGAACATAGCATGAAGCGTTTCGTCTACAATACTAAGTATTCTAGCAGCACCTGAAGAAGTCGTTTATAACGACGCAACGCGTTATGCTAAAATAAATGTTTTAAATAAAAGTGTAAACAACAATTTCAAGTTTTTGAATTTTATCTTAGATAAATATACTACAGTCAATTGATGAAATGCTGAGAGTACATTCAATATTATATATATATATATATATATATATATATATATATATATATATATATATATATATATATATATATATATATATATATATATATATATATATATATCTATATATATATATATATATATATATATATATATATATATATATATATATATATATATATATATATATATATATATATATATATATATATATATATATATATATATATATATATATATATATATATATATATATATATATATATATATATATATATATATATATATATATATATATATATATATATATATATATAGTTCATATGTGATAATATAATACTCTTATCAGTTACTTGAGACAATTTAGAATTCTTGGTTAGAATTCAGATACAAAGAATATTTAGGATTTTATCATAATTTAATAAATAACGTATCACGCGTTTCAAAGTACTACTTATTTAACAAATTCTGAATTAACATTTCAGCATTATTAATTCAGCATTTGATAAAGAAGTACTTCGAAACGCGTCATGTTTATTTATTAAATTATGAGAAACTTCTAGATATTATTTCATTATGTTCATAAATATATAAAAGCTCAGAAAGTAAAAAACAAATTGTGGAGATAGTGAGAAAGCACACGTAATTTGTAGTCACCAGAGTTTCGGAATTTATAAACGTGCTGAGTAAAGTTTCATGAAAAAGTAAACAGGTATTTATTCATATTATATCTAGGTTCTTGTACTAAATGTGATCTGAGAATTATCTCATTTTCATTAAAATTCTTTTGTGCGAAAGGAAGTGTAGTATAAGTTGATATACTGCACAATTGAAAAATTTTCCTTCGAAGCTTCTCAAAGATGTGCTATTCATTTATCATTGAACTACCTAAATCTTAGACAAAACAAGCACAAACATCTATGCCACCAAGACTCGAACCCTTATTCTTTCGCACCAAAGTTGCCCGATTTTCGCGTCATAAAGTCATAAGGGTGATTGTAAAGAACCTATTCATGTCCTCTTCAATTCTTCTCTCAAGTGTTAAACGTTATTAGTCCATATTGTTTTTGACAGTAAATAGCGTATTTGATTCACCTTTAAAAATTCTCACGTGACATGATTTATTCAAATTTTCAATATGTCATCCTCCTTTTCTGGTTGATTCCAGGTGAACACTAACGAAATCATAAGGTGAACTCATTGGAGGTATTACTACGACATCTTTGTATTTGTCAGTAACTGAAGAATGTCATGTTACCTCAACTAACATAGTTTATGCTTCGAATGAAACTGAATTGAAAATGAATCTGGTTTGAACACTGAAAAAAGAGTGAACTTTACCTTGGAATGATCTTTATTCATATTTATCTTCACATTAATTTCCCAAATGTTTAGAACATGAACATATATGACAAGATCAAAGAAATGTAATAATGTAATTATTTACATTGTTTTTTGCATCTTATTCAGCTGCGATTGCGTATTAATTGTCTTGTTCAATGACCGTTTCACTGTATTGCATGTGCTGCATATGGAAATTACATATATAATAATCTAAGTAGATAAATGATCATGATCATCCATATACCAGTATATTTTTTGTCACATTTATCCATTTTTAAAGACTACATATCTTTGTAAGAAACTTCATGATTCGATCACTTATTTTCAAAGTATGGCATATACTCACAAGATAGTTCCATCACTAACATTATACAAGTAGGTAAGCGTTTACTGTTAGTATCAACAATCAATCAATCGGTCAAGTTTTTTATCTGTGGAAAAAAAAAGAAACGAGTATATAATACATACCATTGGAAGGAATATAAGATACACCTCTTATTATTGAAATTGCATTTCTTCATGAAAGAGTAGAGTGTTGTCTTCTTAGTGTAAATAGCAACCTCGACTATAGAGGCGCAGCATCAGGCTATCCAGATTATTTACTCTGTGTTACTTCGAGAAGCTAATCTTCGTAATGGAAAATGCGGTGGAAATAGATGCACTTTCTCGACTGATGAGATAGCGATTTGGCATTTATTTGATGTTGGAAAACTATGTAACTTCTACTCTGTTGAACAGAAGACAGAAATGGAGATGAATTCAAATACAAGAAGCAGATCTGCGAAAAGAAAGCTTTATCCGTTATATGAATACTATAATAAAGACTTCACGAATAAAGATGAACAAAGAATTCAGTCAGTATATAATGTTTCATCATAACTATGAGGGAAAGGAATAATTTCTCTGCATTTGACAAAAATAGTGTTTCACAAGTGGGATACGTTTAACGCAGTTTTCCACACAAACAATTCATTTCATAATCAAATGAAATTGGAAATTATTCATTGATATTCCAAAATCAAGAGCTATCAAACCAATGTTTGATAATGTATATCGATTTCTGGTTCAATATTGGTTGGAAAATTTTGATATGTATATATCATGTGATTGAAAACATGTTTCAGTTAATTGATAGTTTTCAACGTCAGTTATGAATTTTGATATAATAACAATATAATTTGGTATTTATTCAATTGAATATGATGTAATTACAATACTCAAACCAGCCTTAGTTGTGTTGTTATCAGCACAAAAAGTTTTCCGCGTACTTCCTAACGAAGATGTTTTTAGGAATGCACTGAATATTCACCGTCAGAAGTTTATAGTTCAATTCAAAGTACTTCGATATTTTGAATAATTTTTTCTAAATATACTAATAATAATAGTAATATTTATTCAGCAATGGCTATTATGAAATTCATATATCGTTAGCGTTCCAAATTTATTATTCACAATTATTTTTTCGAAACGAACTTAACCAATTTACACTAGAACACCTTAGGGTCACTAATGGTTTTTATGGGCTAGGCAATTCATTATATGCATTGAATCATTCATAAAATGTATTGTTCCTATATTCAAAAAGCTTTCAAACATGCATATAAAAACCATGCATTATGGCATGAACTTCGAAAATAGTCATTTATTGCCCGCTAGGATGCGAAACTGAGCGATACGGCAAAATACTATTTAGACACACTACAGAAATTTCCAAGGCGTTTGAATGAATTGTCTTCAAAGCCCACCATCTTTGTATGGAAGTAGGAACTAAATTCTAGTCACAAACGCTTTCTATTGTACTTGAGAGAATTTTTTCGTGTTTCTCCGTAAGAGAGAGATCACATGAGAATGAGTCTACGTGCTACAATCTTTGTATGGATCTACGTACTAAATTTCGTCCCGAATGCATTCTACCACACTCGAGAGACCGTATCTTGTGTCGTTCATATAAAAAAATTACATGAGCATGTCACTCACTCAATTCCGCCTTTCCAAGAGATGGAGCTGACATCTTCACCTGGAATAACATCGGAACTTAATTTGGATGCATGCTACTGACGATTCCCAAAATAGTATCAAACAACGCTGTATGGTATTTTCCCAAGGAGTCAGATGTTCTTCGGAACACACTGAATTAAACTATAAATTTTCATTTTCGAAGACAACATTTGTGGAGAGAACTCACAAAAGCTGGCTATGTGAAACATGAACAATGCGACGTCTCCGTTATCCTTCTAGAGATAAATGTTGGAGAATACTGAAATCGATTTTTCATTGCTAAAATCTTCGTTTTTTTATAATCAAAATCGTGTTTTTCTGTTATTTTATATTTATTCAAGGCTGTTATTTGAGTTTTTGCGTATGTATGCGCTTTGATTTTCTCTTCCAGATTTTGTGATATTTGTCCGATATAGCTTTTACTGCAATTATTACACGGTATATTATAAACCGAATGAGTTTTTCTCTGAGTTTTTTGCATTTTTTGCAGTATGTGCTATTCTTGAATTATAAGGTTCTCACATTTTAGCAATGTTTGTACTTAATTTTGGAATGTATGGTAAAGGAATGTAATTATTTTCGTTAGCTTCTTTCTTTTTTGAATGTAAAGTATTATATAATTTATGAATTCTCTTTTTCATGATCTTGTTGATCAAATTTAATGGGTAATTTTTTTTCATGAGAAGAGTACGAACTTCTTCAAGTGTTTCATGTCGTAAACATATATATATATATATATATATATATATATATATATATATATATATATATATATATATATATATATATATATATATATATATATATATATATATATAAATATATATATATATATATATATATATATATATATATATATATATATATATATATATATGTGTGTGTGCGCTAGTGTGTATCTCAACATGTAATAGATATTACTTATAATATTTCTGTTTTTTCATCATTCAATAGATCAGTGTTGAACGTCAATAAAGAATGAGGATGATATCATAATTTCTAGCGAAACGTAATCGATATCATTTTAGTCAGTTCCTGATTGAGCCGGGTTCAGACAGCTCCGCTTCGATAAATTTTCCATGTTGCTATTTGCTCTAGCATTTGAGATACGTATTTCATTTCAGTGGATTGTAAGTAGATATGTCAATCGGAACGGCATTCGGCGAAGAGTTTATGTCAATTCGGGAGGAACACGTAGCCAGACTAATCAAACATAGCACATATTTTGCCCGAATCGAGGGAAAGCGCTCGTACGAGTTGGAGCAAATCTCTAATGGGAATATCTTGTATTCCTCTTAGCGAGGATGTGTTTTTACATACACCGGCAGTTTTTATTCGCGACTTCTGAATAAGAATATCGAGAACCGAATTCAGAAGGTACTGAGTAAGATAATCGTTCGATTCGAACTAGATGGCACATGTTAGGCCAACTTACATTAGTCAACTTACATGGCGAACATGAGGCTACAGCCTTATGTTTGGTTTGTTTATATTAAACGTCCTCTGTTCTTCAAAACAGTGAAAACATTATCCATACGGATTATAAAAACATCGATAATAGGACTCAAGACTTAATTACATGGAATTTTGCATATGTATCCGCATGTTCAACGAATTGTCGAAGATTATTAATTATTTTCCTGTAATCTTTTGATGATGTCAATATAATTACGTTACAAGATATTTGAGTCAAGAAAGAGAAGATTTTGTTGCCATTTCAAAATTTTTTTATCTTATCAACTCTTTCGTTGTTTTGGCCAGGTCGGAAGAGCATTTGGGTAAACGAATTTACAAGCTGTGTAGCGAACATCTGAAAAAGGAATGAATCACTAAAGATAGCTCACTAAATTTCTATCTCGATTTCCAAATCGAAAATCTTCAGACAACTGTTATTTTATCATTCACTATTTTATATATATATATATATATATATATATATATATATATATATATATATATATATATATATATATATATATATATATATATATATATATATATATATATATACATATATATATATATACATACATATTATTATTGTTTCGATTGTTCCCCATGAGGAGAGCGACTGAACTTGAATTCGCAATCATTAGGAATTTTGCTTCATCTTTTTTGCCTCCCAAAAACGCTTCATCCTCTGTGAATGCTCTTTCTTCCGTTCATCTGTCCATTTTACTCCAGGTTGACGATTTGATTTTTGCTCAAACTTTACATGTGCGATTTTTTATTGATCTGTTGTAGATCCTTTTGGACCTCTTTTAGCCACTCTGTTCCGCATTTACTATTCATAACTACATCGAGTAGTTTCTTCGGTATTCTAGACTGTTTCATTCTGTAGACATGTGCATAGAACCTTGCTCGTCGTTTTCTGATTTCTTCCGTTATCGTATTTGTCTTTTGATACAGTTCATTTTGAGGTCTTTTCATCCAAATACCGTTTCTATTGATTGGCCCGTAAATCTTTCTGAGAATTTTTCGTTCTTGTTTTTCTATTTCTCTAAAAATACTGTGTCCTGTATATATATATATATATATATATATATATATATATATATATATATATATATATATACATTGAATATTTTGAATTCTTTCAGGATGCGGTCTGTGGGAAAATGAAAACTCTTACGTTCCCGTTAAACTCAATATTTCGTCATTGTAAATTTGTGAGATCATCAGGAGTACACTAAAATAAAATGAAATTACATATACAAAAATCCACATACCATCACTTAGTCTTGCGATGCTCACAGTGCATCTTTTTTAGTCTTTTAACGTCCTGAGACTTTATATCTGTAAGTTTTGTGATGTGTTCCTTTTATTTTTAAAATTCATTTATTTCATTCTTTTCAGTGTACTCCTAATGGAGTCATGAATTTACAATGACGAAATATTGAGTTGAACGCGAACGTAACAGTTTTCATTTTCCCACAGACCACTTCCTGAAAGAATTCACAATATTTAATACTTAGTACGGTCGATAACAATATTATTATATATATATATATATATATATATATATATATATATATATATATATATATATATATATTATATATATATATATATATATATATATATATATATATATATATATATATATATATATATATATATATATATATATATATATATATATATATATATATATATATATATATATATATATAATTTTACAACAATTATTATCATTTGATCAAACCTTTTAATCCTTTAGTCATAGAAAGACGCATACACCCATAACTCCACCAGGGCTCGAACCCGAATTGTATCGCACCTTAGCTGGTAGTGTTTTCCCTACTGTGCCACGGAAACCGGAATTATATATTTCATCACTTTGCATGCATAATTGTTTTTTTTTCGATTTTCTTGTTGCATCAATTCGATTTCAAATGATCAGTGTATTTTTTTGAAAACTATTTTTTTACTCAAAAACTTCTAGTGTTCATGCTCTTTCATCGTCAGCTGAATCAAAATCTTGTCTGAGTTATTTGATGTCATCTATGGTTCTCGAAGAAGTCAACATATATTTGATTTTGTTAAATTTATTCTGCCTATACTGAAATATAACAAATCACCTTTCCATCTGGTTTCTTCTTTATGTAAAGCATTTCTAAGATTATATCACAGAAATATGACACAAAGCAATTAAAAAAATATTAATATTCAAAATCATCATAAGTTTTTTTTCAGATTATTGGAAAGTGACTGCGTGTCATCATCTACAGTATATTCTGAAGGAGTCCATGAATCTTTGTTTCATTTACCGGCTCATATACTAATATATGAAATACGAACTTAGCAAAACTTCTTGCCCGAAATGAGGAATATCACTTTTAATATTGCAATATGACTAAACTTATCAATGTTTCTCTAGTACTAATGATCTAACTGATATTCTGATCGTTTCCCGTCAATTTCACCATTTTTCAGCCTATATCCTTCTCACTCATATCACGTTTAAAATCGAGGCCTAAAGAGATTATCCAAAAGTTTTCAGGGAAGTACTTCGGTTTAATTCAATCAGGACATCCCGGTTTCAGATTTCGGAAACCCTTGTTTTTACCGCTTTGTGTGTTTGTCCCTCTCAAGAACTTCCTCATTTCATAAGACTTTTTACAATGATTAAAAATAATCACTCGATGAAATACCATTTTCGTAAGCAGATGACTTCGCTAGGTATGGAAATCATGATAGAGTAAACGGATGGTATGAAAAACTCATTTTAGATTCAATAAAAAAATCATAGCCGTTAATGACTCGATTTTTTGATCAAACAAAAAAAGTTTGATACATCGATTAGTAACTATTCCTCTTTCTAGAACCAATTTCAACACCGAGAATAATTTAATCAAGCAAATAGCCGTGAATAATAATTATAACCCTGAAATAATAGACAATATGATATTAAAGAAAAACTTCAAAAAGGCGATTGGTTTGGTTTATCCCCTAGTCAAAAACAATATCAACTATAACAGTCTTACATACATCGGTAAGTCCAGTGAAAAACTCAAATCTCTTCTTTTTAAGTATAACATCAACATTGCTTACCGTACTGGAAATAACTTAGGAAAACATATCAAAAATAACAAATCTAATGTCAACAAAAATAAAAAATCAGGTGTATATAAAATTAACTGTGGTAGTTTCATATGGTAGAACGTTTAGAAGTTTTCAAATAAGAATTTCGGAACATAAACGTAGCTTTGATAATCAGAAGAAAGATTCTCATTATGCAAATCATTTGATTGATGACAATCATATATTCAATTCCGATTTTGAAATTTTGAATACCGCAAACAAGGGAATGAAGCTTAATTTGTTAGAATCACTTCAAATTAATAAATACAAATATTCTGGCAACCTTTTGAACAGCCAAATCGATCATACCTCAAGCCCCCTTCTCAATCTATTCAAAATTACTTAATTTACTATATAGTAGTTCAGTATGAATTCATCCCTTCCACCTGTTATCTACCTGTTTTCTCTGTATTTAAGTTTTTATATTGTATGTATTCGAGAAATTGTCATTAGTCTGCACGTAGCATTTGAAAAAGGTGATTCTCATCGAAACGTACGTCATGCAGTATTATTTTTAATATATGTGTAAATCAGTTTGACAATTGTTTTATTATCATACTCCTTATTCAAATTCAAAATTTTACAGAAAATTAAAAATATTTTATGGAAATTATTATACTCGAGTATTCTGAAAATTTGCTTAGTGAACTTGAGAATAAAATAGGTTTGTTCGCGGTAAGGATTCTGAACCGATTCAAAACTAATTCATACCTGATTTGGGATTGATTTAATACACATGCTCGGTTATAAACTGGTTCGGAATTATTTCGACCCGCGAACGATTTCAGAACTAGTTTAGGTAATTTTCAAATCACGGATGTTCTCATCGAATAATATGCCGTATACCGTTTGCAATTGTCATTCTAACCAAAGAACAATACAATAACACATTATTCTATGGAAGTATACTTATAAGTAAGCAACCATTTTTCAATTCATTTTCTCATTTCCAGTTTTCTCAAAGTAATCGACATTCTTTGGAATTTCAACAATATCCAACATATCTTCCAAGTCTTTATCGGAAGATGAAAAATGATCAGTCATGACTAGAATATTCACCTAAAAATATGTATATTTTTCTTGAAGATAAACTTAAGTGTAGACCAATCATATAACTTACTTGTTAACACAGACGGTATAAATTGAAATATGAAATATGTAGTACACGGTAATTGCAGCCAAATGAAATACAGGATACTTAAGTGAACGAACTGTTAGTTTCCGTTTCGTTAGCATGAGGCCTGTATAAACAAATCATAGAAATAATTTTCTATGATATCAATTGCCAAACTATCGTGAATGCGCAAGTCCCGAACTTAGCGTTCTAGATTGATCCTTCGAACCGGTAGAACCAATTTCGAATCGATTCCGAACTAGTCCCAGTTTATCCGCGAACATAGAACTGTAACTAAAAGTTCGGAACTGGGTGATCCGCGAACGCCAAAATTCAAACTGCGCATGCGAATAGTTCTGAATCGGTTCAGAATCCTTCCGCGAACAAAGCTAATTACTCACCATTGTTGAATGTTCTCAGATAAACAGATTGAAGTTTATTATGGAAGGCCTTCAAGCCATTTCGAACTCTATAATCGAAATCTTCTATTCAATTTTAAAAGCATGAAAGTGAAATTTCTGATTAAATATTACCTCATGTTTTCTAATTCACCTAAAGAAGTCGATAATTCGACAGAACTCTTATGCGTTTTTCCATAAAAGTGTAAATAAAAAGTGTTTATGCTTATCTTCTATTTTATTAACTGATAAACACAAACGGGTTATGTATCCTTAGAGATAATATAAATTTTTACAATAATTAACAAATATCAAAAAGTAGTATCACTGCAGATGGTATATTTTCACTCAGAAAAGTATTTCCAGATCGAAGTTATCTGTGCCGTTTCTCTCCGTTCGATTTCCACACAAATCGTCTGATTTGACAATCTTCCTCATTACTCACAGGTACATCGGATAGATCTACGCAAGTGACAATAAGCCGGAATAATGGAAATACCCACATTGGCAAATCTCCAATTACTTGGGGCTTGCTACTCGGATTTTACATTTTTGATTTTAACAGGGATAATCCGAACTCTGGCTTTGCGTCGAATGGTAAATAAATTGCGATGTTACGAATTAAGTCGGGTCGAATTGGCCCACAGGGGAATTCCAACTGACGTACGGCTCCCGGAGGACTCGAATTGCCGCCGCAAAGTGGAGTATCCCGTATTTTTTACGTTTATTTCGACCAGATACGATGTTTGTATTGTTTCGAATGTTAAACATTGACAGTAGAAAGTTTTACGAACATTTTCACAAAAATATATTTTAATATATTTGTAATAAAATATATATAATATAAACTCAAGTACTTGACTTTTTGATTCACACTTTTATTGAGTAACAGCATGACGCGTTTGGTCAGGGTACCGACTTCTTTAGATGCTCACAAAATATGAATTTGTTACTCATAATACCTGAGTTATTCATATTCAATTACCTTCATTAACAAAAGCAAAACGGTTTCTCCTGCGTGTTGAAGTTGATCCAGAGGTTTATCATCGTGTTAGTTACTGTTATTGAAAAGAAAATTCTATCAATGATCCTTCAAAGTATTTCGTGCAACCCGAGTGATATTATTACGACGAAAAATCTATATAAATTAAGTTTCCAATAAAGAAAGATATAATGGGTTCTCATATAATTGGTGAGGATATATTCCTTCTTTTATTTCTATGATAAGAAGTTCTTTTCTCCTACGAAATCAGAAACTTTGATATCAACTATAGAATTGACATGTGAATGATGTCAAACACATGGAATTGATGATTGATGAGGCCGATACTTGGAGAAAATTAATATCCATAATGAAACAATATTTAAAATTTTCTCATAATTTTATTACAAATACGCATGACGTCGTTTCGAAGTACTAATACTTTATCAAATGCTGGATTAATACTGGAATCTTGAGTATGAATTGAGCTGAATTTTGAATATTAATCCAACATTCGATAAAGAAGTAGTACTTCGAAACGTCGTCATGCGTATTTGTATTAAAATTATGAGAAAATTTTGAATATTGTTTCACATGGTATTATTGATAATTCACAGGCCAACAAACATTTTGGTGCCTGCGATTTGTTAACTGTTCCTGAGTAATTTTTGGATGCAGAATGTAAAAAAGTTCTCAGATTTTGTCTATCAGATCTAGATTCTGAGATTTTTTAAAAACTTGTGTATATAATTTACTAGTGTTGTCCTGGTTCGGGTCTAAGGGCCGTCGTCGGTTGGAATTTCTTCCTAACGTTTCGCTAGCACGAGTGGCGAGCTTCTTCAGAGGTCGTTCCATTTCTGATTCTGGAAGTAGACTGAGTCAGTCTACTTCCAGAATCAGAAATGGAACGACCTCTGAAGAAGCTCGCCACTCGTGCTAGCGAAACGTTAGGAAGAAATTCCAACCGACGACGGCCCTTAGACCCGAACCAGGACAACACTAGTTCAACGACTGGCCGCGAAAGCCTCAACCAATTTTAATAATTTACGTTATAACTGTTATAATATATAATATTACTATTGACAAAAAAACAAAGACACATGGATTTAAGTATTTATTGCAAAAACTTAATTTACATAATCACATTAGTCACTAATCACATAAAAAATTTTTTTTATACAATTTTCTAGAATGGAGTTTACTAGGGCAGTCTCGCTGAAGGCTCCAGCAGTAGTCCGCCATCATGTGGCTATCCCATCGTCCTTGATAACGATCTTCCATAGTTTTAATATCCTGGTGGAATCTTTCCCCCTGTTCTTCACTACAATCACCTAAGTTTTCTGGAAAACGATCTAGGTGGCTGTGGAGGTAGTGAACTTTTATACTCATGTTACAGCCGAGAATATTAAAATTTGAGAGCATAGTTTCCACTAATTCTACGAAATTCTCTGCTTTATGATTGCCAAGAAAATTTTGTACTACTTTAACAAATGAACTCCAAGCGTTAGATTCAGTCTCTTTCATTGATGTGGTGAATTGTGGATCTTTAACAAGTTGCCTTATTTGAGGACCATCAAATATACCAGCTTTTAGTTTTTCCGTGCTAATGCCAGGAAATTTACGTGACAAATACCCAAATGTGGGACCCAAGATTTATCTTGATCTCCTAAATAAACGCCAAAATAGGCAAGATAAGCTCTTTTCACAAAGTCAGAAATCGTTTTTCTGCTCTCTTTCAAAGTTATTCACCACACACATAACAAAACACTTCGGGATGATTTACACAGGTACGTCTGCTTGTGGATGCCATTGTTTCAGTTTAGTGTCTTGATACTACAAAACGACCAAAATTTACACAAAATGATAGCACAACTTTACTTGGGAAAACTCAGTAATATACTAAATCAAGTACAGCCAAGCAGGTATAGAAGGATCGGGTCATAGGCAATTACAGATATAAAAGTAATTAAGAGCATTGTATTGAGTACTTCGTAGTATAGGAACATTGGGTCAGGGACAATTCCAGGTATCCATTTCGCTAATTACATTCTGGGAAATTTCTATTTTGACGATTTAGTACATATTTATCTCTTTATTTGTTGTCCTTTATCAGAAAAAAATATATCATTTAACCTGTAACGTGTATCTCAAAAACTAGAGCTGATAGAAAAAATCTGGTGGCATTTTTGGAATCGGCACATTAAAAACATCTAAAATCAGATGTTAGATTTCTGGCACCAAATTTTTTTTTCATTTTGTTGGCCTGTGAATCAGACTGGCATGAAATTACTGAAAGTGATAATTTTCCATGTCCCCCTTGGTTCAACACAAGATAAATACGGTTGGAACATAAATAGTTTATTTCAAAGAGTTTTACTTTCAGAATTTTCGAAAATATACACATGAAAATATGGGCGTTCGAAGTTCAACGGGTCAACTAGTTTGAAATGAATCTTTCATTTTATTTCGAAGTGAAGTCTCATTTTTGAGGAGAATAGGTACTTCATCTTTTGGCGCATCAGGTGCTATAAACCCATAAGTTCTTTGTTAAACAAAACAGTTTGTCTTCAGATATCATCAACTATTGCATCGATTTCATATCGTATAAAAATGTACCTAAAGAGGGATATTTTGGTTCATTTGCTTTGACTAATAGTAGTTTGAGATCGATTCAATCGTATTTAGCAGATAGATATTTCTCAGTGGCGCTAAAGGGAGAATACTCAGTTTGTGCGATGGTGGAAATCGGGGTTCCACAGAGCTCAATATTGAGCCCTCTGATTTTCCTGGTCTTCATCGACTTTTTCCATGATAACTTGTCCGGTGATCTGTACAATTTATTCTCGATAACGCAATTTTGTCTGTCGAATACTGACCTCACTTGCTTAGCAGAGTTGGGTTATAAGATAAACTCGAGGATGACTCTTGGAGGGCTTCTCTGCAGATATATAAACTTCGAACCAGACAAAATCCTAATAATTATCAACAATTTCTAACTGTTTATATTGATGTTGGTTTGGCATGTAAGATACGTGTTAGTCAATTGTTCGACAAGCTTGTGAAAAGTATATTTGTTATCTCAATGTAGAATTTAGCTAACTTGGTATCGTTCCCTGATTTGAGAACAGGGTATTTCGCGTTATGAACAGATAAGACTGTAATGGGGCTGCTCATCAGGACTGAGCAATGAGTATTTTTGGTCTTCACAGAAGTAGTATTACCTTACTAAGAAATCTAAACTATTGATCCCGTAAAAATTCATTCTCACAGTCAGAAATCCTGACTTTGCTTTGTATTCAGATTAAACGCCTCATTTATTGTCATGAACTCTGAAAAATAACTATATTAGATCTGATTCAGTTGTTCACATATATGAACATACATATGTTTTCTTATTTACACAAAAAATGAACATGACCCACGTGCAGGCTCCTGCCGACTGGGGAAAACACCGAATGTCTGAATTTCCTTTATTTCAAATTTCATAACAAGTTGAACTTTGACGTAAGAAACGCCAAGCAAGTCAAAATTAAGTGGCGCATTGAAGCGTTTTATCACGACAGAGCTACCTCTCATTTTCTTCTTTTAGTCGTTTCTAATTTTTGCTCTTTTTATAGTTCGACATTCGATACGATATATTGTTATATAGTTTTTGATATATTCATATGAATGACCTCAGCTAAAATATATCACCACAATAATTTTAAGTATGTACGTGCGTATGAATATATGTACATATATATATATATATATATATATATATATATATATATATATATATATATATATATATATATATATATATATATAAAATGAATTTTTTTGTACTTATGGCACTGAATGAAATATTTAAGAAAATGAACACTATAACATCCATTTGAGAAATTCAAATTCACCAAGAGAATGTTATAGTAGAGCTAGGATATGTGAACGTATACGATGTGATGTCTCCATTATCCTTCAAGGAATAAATGTTAGAGAAATATTGAAATTGATGTCACACCTGATGGAAGTGCGAGACATATATGTTTCGTTCTGCAAGGAACTCGTCAGTCCCACCATATACGTCTCGCACTTCCATCAGGTGTGATATCGATTTCAATATTTCTCTAACGTTTATCCCTTGAAGGATAATGGAGACATCACATCGTACACGTTCACATATCTAGCTCTACTATAACATTCTCTTGGTTAATTTGAATTTTTCAAATGAATGTTCTAGTGTTCATTTTCTTATATATATATATATATATATATATATATATATATATATATATATATATATATATATATATATATATATGAGTTGTTTTTGTTATTTTCTGGTTTTCTGATCTATTCTGCAGATCCCTTGAAATATCCTTTGTCAACCAAATCAATAAGCTTTTATACTTCGTGATGAATGGATTCAATGAAATGAAATTTTCATTGGACTCCTAATATAAATTCAATTGGTTATTTAAATTCACTGAATATATTCCTTTTTAATTTGCTTCAGAAAGTTCATAAAATAGCGAATCATCCTTTCTGGGCAATACTAGATAAAGAAGAAATCAGTTGACCCCGTTTTCGCACATCGCATTAACTACTGATAAACACATCCACAGGGCTCATGATTTAGCTAATAATTCATCGTTTGGTCCGCTGGGCGAAATCCTCCGGATATGTCGTCCCGGTTAGTCTGTTATTAGTCCGAAGTCCGTGCTGCATGTTTGAGTTTAGCCCAAGTCAGAATTTATAGGCACTTTAAGCCCGTGACGGGGTCACAATCGAGTCTAATCCAATTATAACACCTCCGCATGAACGCTGGGAGGTCGCAGTTGGGAGGGGGGTCGAATTGCACTATTGCACTCGGTCTGACTGCTTCGTGAGTTATTTTAGGGCCGAAATTGCTGGGAGATGCATTTACGGAGGTGCCAACAGACAAAGTTTTCGAATGAAATGATGATCTGAAAAGGAGATATAGGTATATAGATTGATATTCATCGATGCAATTGAAATTGTTACATTTTTGGGACAATCATTTCTAGGTAAATATTGAATATTATGTCACAATATATTAAATCAGAAAGCAAACAAGAAAAACAGTTGGAATAAGAAGAAATAAATTTATGGTAAAAGAAAGGTAAGGCTGCATTACAGAATCTATTGAAAATTCATCACATGAGTAGTAGTTCTTTCGCAATAAAACCCTTCAATATACCTCTTAAATTCAGCTTGCTCAGCGTTCCTCACATGAAAAGGCTATTTGTTAAGAAATTTGAAAAATTAGAAATTGTGGCCACTCTGTGATTGTCCCAGTTTACACCAGCCTGTACTTAGGACTTTGTTAATTGTGTATGCTTTGAGATTCTAACATACTGATTGCACCAAAGGAGCAGCACCACAGAAGTATACCATAGCTTATGGGTGATTCCATTAGCGAAGTTATGCTGTTTTCAAAGGATGGAGCTATATCATGTACTGCTAAACATATGAAAACATTGTAACAATTTGATGAGTCTGCGTATTTTGAAATTTTCGATGAGCAATGTCAAAACCGTCTTGTGTGTTTGAATTATAGAACGTTCCAAAAATCTTTCTGAGACTGAAGTTTTCGAGACAAACTTGTTCGGTAGAGAATTGAAGAACGTTGGACGGAAAACTGTAGAGTTCTATTAAAAAATTTATAAAATTGAACCGCATTCAACTCATTTTGAAGTTGATAATAATTAGTTTATCGGAATTAAAATTTAAGATGTGGAAATTTTTTTTCGACAACAAATTCAAATCTGTTTATACCTCAGGACTTGTACTTGACACCAGCCCAGTTGCTATGTGAGGAACATCTCCGAAATATAATTTGTTCTGTTATCCAAATATTAAAATAAAAATTTTCCATTGAAATATGTGTGTAACTATTTTTTTGAAGGTTTTCTTTCAGCCTAACGAAAAAAATGCATCTAGTATTCGGGTGTTTATTCAAATGAGTGTTCAATATGAAACAAAAGGAAAACTACTTCTTGTTACAGATGAAATCGATATGGGAGTTTGTGAAAATGCGTCACATGGAAACACTGAATGAGAGCAGTTTATTATTCACTCATTGAATCCATTATAAATTATGGTATCATTAATTAGGACAACGCAAATAAATGTATTCTACAGTGTTAAATGTTGTTCAAAAGTTTTAAAAAAAATGCTTCTTAGGAGTAGTAGATATTCGACAACCCTATTGTTTAGGAAAGTAAATTTTCCAATGTTGCAAATTCTACATTGACTCTGTGGTCAGGTTATAACAAAGTCTCATTATAAGAGCTATGTATAACAAAAAATATAGACCGAAAAGGGCCACAAAGACATTTGTAAAAACCTTTTGTAGGTTTTGATGCTTTCCAGATGTAAAGGGTGTTTTTTTAGAGGTATAGAAATTTAAGTTGGCATTACTGTTGAAGATGGCGATCGATTTAACAGCTGAGAAGTGATTTATTCTCAGTTTGGTTTGGCAATTCATCATGAATAGGCTCACGCCTGAACAACGCTTGCAAATAGTGCAATTTTATTTCGAAAATAAGGGTTCTGTGCGGAATACGTATCGCGCACTACGTCCATTTTATCGTCGACAAAATCGTCCATCAGAGCAGTTAATTCGATCAACTATGGAACGTTTTCGACCGACGTTTACTCTTATTGATAACTCGCACCCCCAGAGACGCCGTACGATGCGTTCAAAAGAAGCTAATGCTACTGTAGAGCGTAGCATTAAAGAAGACCCGAATGAGTCCATCCGCCATCGAGCACAGGAATTGGATCTGTGTCCATCCACTTTATGGAAGATTTTGCGGAAGGATCTTGGTTTGCGTGCTTGCAAAATCCAACTCGTGCAAGAATTGAAGCAAAACGATGATCAAGCAAGGTGTAGATTCGTCGAATGGGCCCAAAACGAGATGGCCGTTGTTCCCGATTTTCATAAGCGAATTTTGTTTAGCGATGAAGCGCACTTCTGGTTGAATGGCTACGTCAACAAACAAAACTGCCGCATTTGGAGTGAAGATAATCCTCAAGTGTTTTTCGAAACACCGTTACATCCAGAAAAACTGCCTGTTTGGTGAGTAATGAGCTGGTGGAATCATTAGGTTCCAGTCAATGGTGATCGATATAGAGCCATGATTACTTACTTTTTCATTCCTGAATTGAACAACCATGATGTCCAGGAGCTGTGGTTCCAACAAGACGGCGCAACATGTCACACAGCTCGTGCCACAATCGATTTATTGAAAGACACGTTTGGTGACCGACTAATTTCACGTTTTGGACCTGTGAATTGGTCTCCAAGATCTTGTGATTCAACACCGCTAGTCTACTTTCTGTGGGGCTATGTGAAGTCATTGGTCTACGCGGATAAGCCACAAACGCTTGACCATTTGGAAGACAATATTTCCGTGTTATTGCCGATATACGGCCACAAATGTTGGAAAAAATCATCGAAAATTGGACGTCCCGATTTGACTACATCCGAGTCAGCCGTGGCGGTCATATGCCAGAAATCATATTTAAATCGTAATGCCACAAGATTATCTTCCGAATAAAAAAAATCTTGTCAATCGAATGATCCATCGTTTTTAAAATCCCAATTTAAAGTTCCATACCTCTAAAAAAAACACCCATTACAATAGCAATGAAGAACCACAAACATAGATTGCCTTGTATTTCTATTCAAGATCATGGCCTAACAAGCTTTTTTTCTGACTGTTGATATGATGAAAGTTTGTTTATAATTATGGTTGTTGAATTAGTTCAACTGATAATGTACGAATATATGTATTGATATAAACATATATCCATACATATAAATTTATACTAGCTGACCCGGCGAACTTTGTTCCGCCTTAGAGGCAACAAATGAGTAGACTTTTGATTTCATCAAAGTCAACTTTTTATAGTCAAACAATATTCAGAATTTTGTCATAATTTGATACAGATACGCATGATGACGTATCGAAGTACTACTTCTTTATAAAATTCTGAATTAATTCTAGGTTAGTATTAATTCAGCATTTGATGAAGAAATAGTACTTCGAAACGTCGTCATGCATATTCGTATTAAATTATGAGAAAATTCTATATATTGTTCAATTATGGATATCAATTTTCTCCAAGTATCGGCCTCATCAATTATCAATTTTCAGTTTTTTATTTGGATAATTAATGTAAATAAAAAAGCAAGTATTTCAATGATTGTTTATTGGCCATGTATTTCACTGCATGGGTTCCACTCTTTAGTGAAGCACCTTGGGATAGACAACATTTTTCAATTCATTATCCGGTGCAAGAACAAATTTAACAGATGGTTTTGAGAATTGACCTTGTGATTTGTTTATGGTCATGGTGAATGCAAGTAGGATCGGAAATTGAAGTCGTTCAAACTCAAACGGCATATCGGTTGAGATCATCGGGATCCTTGGATTGGTTTATGTTTCGAAGCATGATTACTACGGAGCCAACCTTTAGTCGTAAATTGTGCGGTGGTGAGCCCATCACATCCGAGGAGGTTAAAAATTCTCTTGGATAGTGGTAACTTCATCTTTATTTGTTGAATAGTCAATTGATTTGAAATAATGCATTAAAAAGAATTCTGAATTATGAAGTTAAGTCGTCTCTCAGCCAAATTGGTCGCTCACTCAATCGTTCATTATTTTTGTGGTTAGTAATGTTGTCTGGGAATATATTATTGATGAGTTCGTCTTTTGATGAGAAAAAGTTACAGAAATTCTGAGGAAATTAAATCAATCCGCTCGATCCGTCGACAAGTACTCGCCCATTACCGGTAGTCTGTAATTGCTCAGAGAAATCTTCAGCAAATGTATTGTTTAGCAATGCAACTCTCATGTTCGTTGTCAGCTGAAGTTTCATCACATAACGGCATAGATTCGATGATTTGAGACGAGCATTTATTTCGTCTGCGTGTTTGTTGGAAATCAAAGACGTGAGGATATCAAAATCATGAGGAATGTCTAGCCAGTTCCACCAGGGGATTTCAGGATATATAAACCAGCATTTCCATCATCAATTGTCTTCACCAATGTGTCATTCACTTCCTTTTGTTAGTGATTCAACAGGGGTATATTCACTTGAACTCTATGTCCTCCTGATTCTAAGCTATGTTTTAAGTCTTCTAATATGTAATTCAGTCATTAGACCACCGACTCTCACTTCTACAACATACCTTGATATAGACTCTAACATGGACACACAAGCCCCATTAGTTAAATACAGATCTTTGCCTTATGTTCCTTCGATCACGGCAAAACTGTGTCACATTCTCGGTGAAATAGATGAACTTAAAGTTGCCAAATACAACTTCATCACGGGCAGAAATGTTTTCACAAGACTTAAAGATAAAACACCGCCATCTTTAACATCAGACTGCATTTACAGTGTTCGTTGCTTAGATTGTGAAGGAGTTTATATAGGTCAAACTTCTCAGACCATTAAAAGAAGAATAACTCTTCATAAGAGCGATGTTAGACTTCGCCCTGACATATGTGCCTTAGCTATACATTCTTCACAACAGGGACATATCGGGACAATATAGTCGAAATATAGACCAGGCAGACAAATTGGATAAAATCTATTCATAGAGGCCTCTTATTTTGCCTATAACTCAAAACAATTATATTTAAATTAACAGGCAATACTCCTTTTCATTGATTATATATATATATATATATATATATATATATATATATATATATATATATATATATATATATATATATATACAATATATAGGAGAATGAAACTAATTTTAGTATATCGTATTAGATTATGTTTTTTTAATATATGTTGAAATTTATCAGAAATAATAATAGTTTATGATGATTAATGCACACACAGGTTCACTGAATCAACAGCAAATTTTCAGTGTATATTTTGTAATTGTTTATATCTCATTTGAAGTGTTACATTATGGATGTAGATTTAGAATGAATATTATTGAAATATTTATTGAAAGAAACAGGAAATCTACGTAAATGTCATCAGGTTGTATTCCAATTCACAGAATGTAGAAAATATATGCCATAATAATATTTGGATGACATATCAACGGACTTGAACATTTGATATGCCCATAACCATCAGAAATCAAATGTAGGTATTGTGTATAATTTTTTTGAAATAGGGGACATTTAAACTTGAAAACTAAATGTATCTCAACATATGTCTACACGATTTCGAAATTACTCTTGTTTATCGTTATACAATGCACATTTAAATGTTATAACGCCATTGTGTAATGGACTCAGTTAAGCCCACACAGAGCGAATATCACGACACAATGGACTTATTTCCCAAAAGGCCGACCTGCAGCACCGATAACTTACTTCAATTACCGCTCATAACAACATTGTCCATAAAGTGCTGCAACTGATAGAAACTATCACTGAACGTTAAGTATCGCATCCGGTCTAATAGATGTATTCCCTTTGAGCAATTCCGGCTAGATTTCAGTGCCTAACGGGCGCAATGTTATTATTCAGCGCGAATTGCCTTTATGGTAGCCCGTTTTGAATATTTGCCAGGTCGGTCTGTGCGAATTATCGATTTGGTCAAGAAAAGCTGTCTCAAGATATTCCGAAAATTATGGATCGGTTCCATCTCCGAGACGTTAATAAAGTAAGAAGAGAGTTTTAATTTTTAAACGAAATTGATGGTAAGTGCATAATGCAGAAGTTGGTTTGAATCTACACCAAAATCTGATTGGTTTTGAGCTCTAGATGCATTGTACCTTGACGTAATGGGCAGAAAATACCATTGGCAAAAGTTATGAATATGGGACTTCCTACCCAGCTAGGATTTTGAGGTTTTGATTTAATTGGCTTTTCAAGATCCTGTAGCTAAATATCGTGAAGTACTGAAGTTAGTCAAAGTGTCTCCTCTGAAAATGTATGCGATAGAAATGCCGCATGGAGTATTAGAAGTTCCAAATTTGTCATCTAAGTTCTGTTACAGTGGACTAAAATTAAGAAGAAATATATAAATATAGATATATATATATATATATATATATATATATATATATATATATATATATATATATATATATATATATATATTTCTTGAAATTGATTTATTGCCTGTTTAAGATATTTTATTTCGAAAGTTTTTAGCAATAACAGGCGTTTTTTGATATGATAAAGTTTATTTTTGTTGACGTTTCGTTGCTATATTACAACTTTGTCAAAACTTTTAGTTTTGACGAAGGTTTTTTTTTTTAGCCTGTTATTGCTGAAAACTTTCGAAATATATATATATATATATATATATATCTTGAAATTGCTAAAAACTTTCAAAATAAGATATATATATATATATATATATATATATATATATATATATATATAGATTGATCGTTATTATTTCAACCGTACAATTTATGAAAATTAAATGTTTGGATATCAGGATAGCGGTTTGTGTGAAATACTTTATTTTCCCATACACTCAATATTTCGTCACTATTTCGTGACTTCTTCAGGAGTAACCTAAAAACAAATGAAGGTACATGAGTCATCACAATTTTTTGATATTTAAACTTTTAGATCTGTAAGTTTTAATGATTTTATTTTTACAAATTGTGATGACTCATATACCTTCATTTGTTTTTAGTATACTCCTGAAGAAGTCACGAAATAGTGACGAAATATTGAGTGTATAGGAAAATAAAGTATTTCACACAAACCGCTATCCTGATATCCAAACATTTAATTTTTATATATATATATATATATATATATATATATATATATATATATATATATATATATATATATATATATATATATATATATATATATATATATATATATATGTATATATGTATATATATATATATATATATATATATATATATATATATATATATATATATATATATATAAGAAAATGAACACTAGAACATTCATTTGAAAAATTGAAATTGATCAAGAGAATGTTATAGTAGAGCTAGATATGTGAACGTGTTATATAATAATAATGAATGTTCTAGTTTTCATTTTCTTGAATATTACATTCAGTGCCATAAGCACAATAAAATATAATATATAAGCACAATATAATATAAATATATATATATATATATATATATATATATATATATATATATATATATATATATATATATATATATATCATAAAATAAAACGAACGGAAAAGAAAATATAACAGAATGGAAACAATCTTCGATGTAAGTAATTTCATACTAAACTAACCTTCCATGTTTATCGGAATTAATCCCCGGGAATTTTTCAGAGAAAAATTGAAAAAGAGTATCCAATATTCAGAGAAGGTTGATTTACTATTTCAATATCAAAATTGTAATGTGCTCTCTTAAAATATGTACTTGAGGGGTTTCGTTTTTTTTTTGTAGCAGAGAAGTCAGTAAAGGCTAATTTCTGTTCAAATTTTTTCAGACTCTTCCCAATTTTCATCAGTAAAGTACAGTTGTAACGTTTTCAAATACCTAACACTGGTTGAATAAATATCTGCTAAGATCATATCGCATGGTATACTCGTAGATCGAAATGCACCGATGTAAGCAGGAAGAAATACTGTTCTCGAATCTAAGAGACATCTACAATATTGATTTTTTTCTTCAACATTGATATTTTCCTCAATTGGATTTCCTTCAATTTTTATAACATTTTATTGAATTAAAAACTTTTCAATTATTAATTGTAATCTTAAAATCAAAAAATCCTAAAAAGAAATTCTGAACAAAATTATTGAGTTGCTTATTATGTCTGTATTATACATAAATCGGGTGAATTTATATACGTCTTCCCAAATTTAGAACAAGCCGGTGTTATCACTAACAATTTACAGAGGACTACGTTATTCAGTCTCTGGAAGGTTAGAGTATCAAATACCTCCATTAGGTATTAGTACAAGAGCACTCGAAGTGATACCAAAAATTTTAAGGAGATTCAGAAAAAATATCAATGTTGAAAAAAAATCGATATTGAATATCGATATTGAAAAATCGATCTCTTAGCTTCGAGAACCATATTTCTTCCTTCTTGATCAGAATGTCTATTTCCACTTTCCAGTTAATCAGATTGGATGTAAATGATACTCGTAGAATCCACTTCTTAGTAAGCCGATAGTGATTTGTTGGAACCTTAACTTGTAACTCTAGGGGATTTTCGATTACAAGCTCACTCAAATTTTATAAAAATATAAGATATCTTCCAACATTCAGAAAACATCACTTATCGGTTCTAATATTCGCAACGAGAATCCAATATCGGAATGAATTAAATTTATACCGGGCTATACTCCCCAGTTACATCGGTGCATTTCGATCTACGAGTATTCCATGCGATACGATCTTAGCAGATATTTATTCAACCAGTGTTAGGTATTTGAAAACGTTACAACTGTAATTTACTGATAAAATTGAGAAAAATCTGAAAAAATTTGAACAGAAATTAGCCTTTACTGACTTCCCTGCTACAAAAAAAAAACGAAACCCCTCACTAGATATTTAAGAGATTACAATTTTGATAAATCAACCTTAAATCAACCTTCCCTGAATATTGGATACTCCTTTTCAATTTTTGTCTGAAAATTTCCCGGGGATTCATTCTGATAAACATGGAAGGACTCAGGTTAGTTTGGTATAAAATTACTTACATCAAAGATTGTTTTAATTGAAGTGAAAACTTCTTTAGCGGCGCTGTGTATTTTTTTTGGAATGGGTAAAAATTTCTGAACTCGCGTCAGGACACGTGACCTGATCGAGAATTCGTAAGACGGATGGAGAGAGGGCAGGCGGCGCAAGGCGCTTGCGCGAATGTTCGTGTGTATTTTTCATTCTATTGTCAAAGTTTACGTGCGCATGTGAATGATCTAGCAATTGACGCTCTTGTTAGAAAGATGAATGTGTTAATTTTATCAAAATCTCATATGGGTAACGATGAAATAATTGACATTCCGAATTTCAACTTTGTTGCGAGTTTCAGAAGGGAGGAGTAGCTTTTTATCGAAATATAAACACAGTTCATTATCGTACAAATTATATGGATGTGCATGTGAAATAAAACCGCATGTTTTATGCTACTGTTTCTGATATCGGTGATATTTGTATAAGTCGTTGCCACTCTGGTGGCAACGACTTATACAATCAGTTTATTATTATGGTTGCCGTTTACATCTCTCCAGATAAGTCATTGCGTGCTATACGAGACTTCTTGTACGAAAATTTATTCATTTATTCTCATGACGCATCTGCATTGCTTCAAAAAAATTGGAAAAAGCTTTGATGAATTGCCAATGATTTTGAGTGGAAATTTCAACATTAACTTTGCAGACGATAAAAATCAACTATTAATTGAATCTTTAAATAATGAATTTGGTTTAACTATGTCAAATGATCGCAATCTTAGCACAACGAAATACAGAACTACTATTGATGCGGTCTTTATTAGACACTTAAATAGGTTCGAATCAAAACTGTTCGTTTCTTACTTCAGCTATCATAAACCTGTCGTATCAGTTTTAGAGATTAGCGATGATGGTTCTGGTAAAGATGATGATGAAAAAGTCGTTGAAATTATGGATGGAGGTTGATTTTCCTAAGAGATAAACTTTTTAATGTAAAATATTCGTAATAGTTCTGAAGTGTTAAATTTTCAATGTAATATAAATTGTCATGTTTGTGTACGATAGCGCAATAAATGAATATTGTATTCCACCACATAAATAATAATACTTTTATACTGATAATAAAAGCATTTCGTACAAAATTATTCTCTAACCATTCCAAAATATCAAAAATACACAACATTAATATTCAAGTTTTCACTTCTGCCGGCACTCCCGGAGTGCAACCCGTCGATTTTTTTTTATATTTTCTTTTCCATTAGTTTTATTTTATGTTATGCAGACATCTGAGATTTGAGTAGTCATAAAAATTGAAGAATGTCTTCGATATAGACAGCTGTCTACAAAGCTGGTATCAAATCTACCAATTGGAATACGGAAAAATTGAACCATGAAAGCTGCTTCACCAAGTAGGCTGTAGAAAATATTTGCAAGGTTTTTCAATATAGGGCGAAATAAATCAGATGCAGAATTTTTCGTTTTAAGACAAATATTTGAGCAATATTCATTTAAATAATCCAAAAGACAGGCATGCAATGTTATGAAGGCCTCAATTATTGCTGAATGAAGTCATTTACATCAGGTGGTCTGAAACTCTATTCATTCCAGTTTCACAATAAAATCATGGTTATAACTTATTTCTAAAATGTGTTCGAAAAACAATCATGTCAAATTTATTTTCGCTATTCATCCAATTTTTAACATTAAAATTTGCCTAGCTAACTAAAAAAGTTCAAAAGGTGAATCTCGTCCTTTTCATTTTGTATTAATTATATCACAAAACAATAATTCAATATATATCATATAATCAAAAGAATTTGGCTCAATTTCACAAAATGCCACATATGGGGTTGATATAACTGGTTGCATCGAACTGTTGATTATGAGTTATTAGCCCGAAATACATGTCCAATGTATTGAATAACTTTGTGAAATTTGATCATGAACTACATTTCCAACAGTTTCCTAAAATTTCACCGCATTTGAGATCAATACTCGTAATTGAACTCAATCATCTCTAGCTACATAATATCTTAGTATAACTCTTTGCTTCTTTCCTCGCATATCGTTTATACAGATTTGATAGTTTCAACTTTACACAGACAACGTTCTGATAATTCACTTTCGGAACACAAGAAGTGAGCATTATTATTTCAATTCCGATGAGTGAATTCAATATTTCCGGTTGGCGGTCTAGGGGACCCAAAGTAGGCCGGCTGAATGCGGCGGCATTTGGACATTCCAGAGGTGCTAAAATATGAAAGTCGCCCGTAACGAAGCAAAGGAACCGGGAAATTGGAAAAGGCCAGCTTGGATATGAGCCCCAGCATATTGGGCCGTCAGGTCCAAGAATGTAGAAGAGGTTATGGCTTACCAGAACCGGATCTTGAAAGGTTGTGTTGGATTCGTTGCCGTACTTGGCGGTGAATGTCGATGCAACTGATGAGATTCTCATAGAACGAAACAATGATTCTTGACTTTGTCAAGGTTTTTATCAATTTGAATGAGATTGAATTCTCGCTTATTTCTTGATGAAACATAATTGAATATTAAAACAAATTAAACTCTTGGCTTAATGTTTCACGATTTATTTAACAATATGTATAGTCAACATGTTTCGAGCGTTAGCTCATTTTCAAGACTGAACTGTTTAGTCTTGAAAATGAGCTAACGCTCGAAACATGTTGACTATACAAATTGTTAAATAAATCGTGAAACATTAAGCCAAGAGTTCAATTTATTTCAATATTTTATCAATTTGAATATTTTATAACATTTTTTGTAAACCTTTTTTATTACATCAAAATGACTGAAGCACCAAGTCTTACATTCTTGTATATTATATTTTTTTGTTTGGCTTACAAGTGCACTCTTCAATCTGCTCTTAAATTCCGATATTTTTGAGGATCTACTGAAGCTATGATAAAACCAATCCCTACTTCATTCTATGAAACAGTTCATAGGCAAAATATCTGGAGTCCATAGAATTTGTGGTATACTGTATACATCGAAAAAAAAAACAATACAATTTAAAACTCAAATGTACGAATTTTATGGATTCTTGCTGAAAACCAAATCGAAGTAATATAAGATAAAGATAATCAATAAGAACTCATAACGGGACGATTGAAAAAATGAAAATATATTATCAAATACAGTACAAGACGATGAGCTCTCATTGAAAAATCTCAAATTCAAGGAAGTGGAGGCGGTCAACCTCATGAAACGTTCATGTGGAGATTGCAGATGCATGGTATGTAAGACAGCAAGGGGTAGCTACACAAGCGAGGATTCCCTCAGGACTGAGGTTCTATCTGCTGTGCACTTTGTATACTGTGATTAAAGACAAACAACTTGAATTTTGCTCTTCACTGATACTTGCTTTCAGTTGAAAATGGTGTATTGTCGCAACTGCTCATAATAAATATTACAATAAGGCAACAGTTTCTATTATCAGTTATTATTTTTTCGATGTCGATAAATACTTTCACAAATCAAAAAATTTCTTTTTGTAGAAACATTCCATAGATTCTATATTCAGAGTGAATGATAGCATTCCTTGTAAGACGATAAGAAAGAAATCCAAATTCAAAGAAATCCATATATAAAGAATATAAAAATTAAACTTGCCTCAACAAATAGTGCAACGGTTGTTGGTTACAATAGTTTTGGAACCCAGAAGTTGTATTCGAATAATATATGAAATTCTTAGGAAAAATTCGACTAATAAACAAGGAATGCAAAAAAATACAATTACAAACTCAAATATTCCAATCTCATTGATTTGTGCAGAATATTTTGAAGAGAAATTAATGAAAAGTCACAGAAAACGGCAAAGCAGATATCATGGATCATCATCACCATCGAATTTATGATTTTGAGAAGTCTCATCATAACTCCCCATTTAGATTATCAGATACTGGTGAGCCAATTACGGTCCTGTCTTTCTGAACACAGTGCGTATTATCGGCACGAGTCGTCAATATCTGGCGATCGCTAACTGAAAACGGGCCGGTTTAGCGTCATAACCAATTCCCATTCCTAAAGCCCCAATCACATATATCCTGACGCCTATTTTATTTATAGCGTTCCTAGCCTGCGCTTATTTTAATACCGTGATCTTGTGCTCTGCCCGCTTTCCGCTTATTGGACCGTGTTATTGGTTCCTCAGGACCAGAAGTCGATGTCGATAAGATGTCCCGTAATGCACTTACGCGGGTGAATGGAAAGGATCGGGACGTTTCTCCATCTTCCTAATCAGGATTGTAACATTTTGAACGCATCAATTAAAATACTCGAAAAATAATTTTTAACGAAAGTAATAATTCTTGTTACGTATGTTAGCAAAAGTATTGAAAATATTTTATATTTACTTTTGCTCTGATTTCTCATATTTTCAATCGATGGGGTTTTCATCAATTAAAATTGGTGCAGGATTATTCATGAATAAATTTTGATGAATAGTTCACTTAGTTTGGATTTTCATAATTGAGAAGATGTAAACGAACTAATTAATTAATGACTGAGATTGAATTCTCATTTTAGTCTTGAAAATGAGCTCACGCTCGAAACATGTTGACTTGAGTTGTTTCTTGATAAATGTTATAGACAAATATTTCAGATGAAAACAACGTGTATGTCATAACTGCAGTAATCAATCATTTATTTTACCATCATAGATATACCGGCATCGTTCGAATATCCTATAAAAAAGTTTGTTACTTCAAATACTTCTCAGTCACCTCTGTCAGGAGGTCACTGATTCAGGAGGTCAGTGGGCTATTGTCTAGGAGGCCTTCATGATATCTAGGAGCGAAAGGAGTTTGATACTAGAGTTTCCTGAATACTTTTGAAGCGATGGTGATGTCCTATTCCTATCTTGTTTTTCATTCACTCAGGAGGAATCCTTTCTCAGCGATTTATTAATATAGGTCCCCTCATCTTTCAAATTATGGTTTCATTAAATTGTCTGCCACGTAAATTGGTCTATGGTCCTTGGTCTATGGTCTATGGTCAAAAAAGAAAGATGGAAAAAGTGCCACTGAAAAATCGAGTTCAGAATAAACTGCCAATATCAATAAATTCAAGTTCAATTGAGGAACAACTTCTCGCTAGATGATAAATAGTACTTTAGATTTCATCGTACCTATTAGATTTATGTAGTCAGTACATCATAGAAGGTCAGAAAGTCACAAAATTATCGAAAAACACTTGAAGAATAACTTTCGTATATATGTGAATTATTCGAAAATCAGTTGGAGCCGATTACAATTTTATAAACGAGTTGCTTGTTGACCGAATCATGTCGTATTGAGTTCTCATTGTCTGTGGTATCAGATTACATGATTCCTAATAATCCGAACGACAATGGAAGCGACTTTATCATTTGACAAGGCTTTCAAAATGCTATGACTATGTATGACTTAGCGTTTGAAGAGGGTACATGAGTCATATAAAGAACCGCAAGACTTAATTATCTTTTCTATGCTAGTTATCGATTAGTTAATATTGAAAGAATGGTGAATTTTCCAGTCAAAAAGTAAATAAAAAAAGTGGCTGCTATTCGGCAAATAAGTTATCTCTGTAATGAAGGAATAAGAGACTCATTCTCTAGTGTCAACAAAACCAGTCACAGATTGGAATCATGGATAGTTGTGAATAAATCAAACTCGAAAATTAAACAGGAAATACATGACCATAGAACGAAGTTAATTTCGTAGATATTCATTTCCCACAATCTACTTCATCAACTCGTTTATCCATTATTCAGCTGCGTTTCTGAAAGGTGAATGGTGGCCTTCTCTGAATGATGGCTTTCCCTGAAAGCCAGCATTTTGCTGAGAACCAATTTTGGGTTCATTTTTCTTATACATATATTTTAAAATTCGAATTCGACAAAAATTAAATATCGAATTTAAGGAAATGCAAAACTCATATTCAATATAACCAATACAATCAATAAGATAAGAATAGATGCTTATAAAATGACCCAATTTGTATTAAATAACACTAAGGAAGAGTTATTGCAAACAAGACAAAAAATCATCAGAATGATGAGAATAGAAAATGATTCACATTATCAAGTACATTCAAGGAAAAACACGAATTCATAACATGAATTAATTCAAATTCATGTTATGAAGATAACATAACATAATATAAATCGAATTAAAAGCGTTCGGTTCAGTTTCACAGAATTATTATTATCTGGAAAATTTTTTCGATGTGTTACCTCATTTTTGCAAGCGAACTCAACCGCCTTCCGCAAGATGAACAAGTATGTGTCCTTCATTTTTACCTGTTTTACAAAAGGCGTGAATGAGGGATAGGCCGGAAGGACTGTACTAATTTATAGTACTAAGGATAGACATGTTCGAAAGCGAACGAAAAGACGAAAGTTTGGAGAAAGAAAAATTGTTCAATAAAACACATGTTCAAATAATTTGATACAGTGAAAAGTTGGAAGGTATTTTAAGATGAACGAAGAGTTATTACAGAAATAAATCTCAAGTAGTGAAAGTTGATATTTCGAATCCAAGACATTTCTAGTTATGATAAATATTCAGCAGGTCAATCCTTCAAGTCGTATTTCATTTCTTCTATTTGTTATGTAATTAGTTGTACAATTTTTGCTCGAACAGTTAAGAGACTGAAGACAAAGAAAGTGAGGTTCATTCCTTATTGGTCGACGGCGTTGATACCATAAAAATATTTCGATTTGTTCTGGAACCAGAGATTTTTTTCATCTGTAACAATTCCTATGAGAGTCAATTCATATTCAATCATTTTATCAAGAGATCATCAATAAACTTCGTCTACAAGTATTTTTGAGATAAACAGCAAATAAAAGAAAATAGTGTATTATATCAATGTAATTGTGCTGATTGTGATACATACTACATTGGCCAAACTCTCAGAACAAAGAACCATAATGATACAATACACATTTTGTATATTGCATAATAAAAATTCTACAATCCTACTTCCGACATATTGTATTCATAATAACCACCTCATAAATTCAAACTCAGTGGAATAACTGTGCCAACAGATAGAATGAAATATCTGGAAAATGTCTAGAAAATTTTCTTAAACTTAGTATACTTCTTGAAAACCGATTTCCTTCTTTCAACATAGTCTTGATCCGTATTTTTTCTCTCATCAGTTCATAGCAGGTTCAGTTCAGCTTCCGAAAATGAGGTTTTAAGCACAGTTGTCAAGCAATTAATATAATTCTGTGAAATTGAGCAGAGAATTTTTTACTTTATATATTGACAAACTTTATATATTTCATTTGAAATTTTCTCGTTTTGCCAACTACTGATCCTAGTATCGATGAAACTACTCGTAAGTCATCATTTTTGATTTCCTATTCAGCAGCCATGGTGATTTCTATTCAGACAAGATCCTGTCGATCCAGTTCCAAGTTAAGCGTCGCAACGCCAAACGTACATCGATTCCACAACCCCTAACCGCAGTTTATGCGATCCGACAGATTTATGTGCCGTTATAGCTTGATTTATGAAAATGCTGTCGATGTTACGCTAGCAGGAACGTCTACAAATCTCTCAGCAACGTTCGCATGATTTACAGAAAAATTCTTGAGAATATATAAGAAATCAAATAACTCACATCTTATACTTATATAACCAACCAAGTAATCCATACGGAATACAGAATAGGGGCAATATTAAATTTGGTGGGATCGAAAAAATGAGAATTTATTCGAATTAAATTGATACAATAGCACTTTAAGTATATGTATCATTCACACTGTTATTACATGAAACTGTAAAAATTGTACCAAGTGTCAATGACCAAGAAGACGAGACACGTTTATTCAAATTGATAAAAAACTTTCCAATCAGTTTGATTTAAAATATAACATACAATCTGAATGAAAATTTTATGCAGAAATATAATTCACGCAATATAAATAAACTTATGCGCAATATGAGTACGAAAAAGAATCGACATATGAATACAAAATGAATATATGAATATTATCATATATTCATATTTAAACAAGTCAGGATTCTAGTAGCGTCTGAAAAAGTCGTTTATACCGACGAAATACGTTTATATGTATTCAATGAAAGTGAAAATCAGAAATTCAAGTGTTTTATCTTATTTTTAAATAGAAAAATTTTGTCTTATATTAAATACAAATTTCAAATGAATGAATCGAAACAACTAATAGCTGAATTAAAAAATTTATTTTCCGCACTTGAAAGCAATTGGAGGATATTTACTGTACGCGTTACGAATATTTCTTGAAGCTTATTTTGACTTATGATAACCGAAGCCATGTCTTCAAAAAAAAGTAATGTTTTCTAACGAGTGTTGAGATAAAAGACATAAAAAATAAAGGAATTTTAGAATTTGTTCTCCAGTATGAAATTTATTTCTCATAAAATTGATGCTATCGTCATTTTATTCAGATAGCATCTAGATGCTATCGTCGTTTGATTTCCTGATAGCTTTGACACACTATTGATGCAGAGCGTTTCTGGTGTACTATCAACGAAATTTAATCTGCAGGAGAATGCTCATTCATCCCACACCTACATAGTGAATCAGAATTCAAAATATTCTGTTCGATATAACTGCTCTTACGACTATGTCATTTGAAATTTTTCGACGAATAAGAACGAGTTTTCCTCACCAAAAGCAGGATGGAAAAACAGTAATATATTTCCGTTACAGTATGGGTATAGAGGGAATACATATATGGTGAAGGTTCCTATTATATGAACCCATACAAAATGACACATCACAATGGCCGTTCATCATTAGTCGAAAAAAAACTCAGGAATCCATTGATTATATCGGTTCAAAAATGATAAATGATTCCACAAAATGCCATCAGTTTTGAAAATCATGCCTTAAAACATATGAAAACAATAATGCAGATGATAATTGATACTGAACGTATGGCTTATTTTTTAACGAATGGATGGAAAAATAAAGAAATCAAATCAATAACGTTGAATCAATAACGTTGACCCAATATGTTTCGAGCGGTCAATGAATTATCAAGTATTGATAATAATCCACTAGGGTGCGATAGGAATGCCGAATAGAATTCGTTTCGAAGTTGTACAAGCTGATGAAATCAACGTGAATAAGTAACTCAATATATACAGTTTACAAGAAAATAGTTGCACCACTATTTGTCGTTTGATTGATAGTATTACATAAGTTTTCACGGTGTTTCTATTTAAGTAAACAATCTGAAAACAACCCACCAATGTTATGTTCAAAATTTGGCATTTTCAATTCAATTGTTGACCTGTAATTACAATTGATGATTTCAATTGAAATTATAACATGAATATCTTATGAAAACAATATTTTTTGTTTCGTATATTACTCAGAGGAGAAGAAATTAACCCTCTCGCCCTGTCACAAGTTTCAGTGAAATCTTATCTTTCCACTGTCATCTGAAGTAAAAACGAACGTTGTTAAAAATACAAAAAAACATATTTTTGTATACGTAAACATAATGAAAATGATAAAAATAATAATAATATTAGTAATAGTTATAATAATAATAAAGATAATAATAATTATATATATATATATATATATATATATATATATATATATATATATATATATATATATATATATATATATATATATATATATATATATTTTATCCCATCAGACAATACATAAGGTATAGGACATGTCAATATATCATTAAAAGATCAACAAAACTTTCTACAGAAGTAGAAAAATATTCACTCAAGCTATAAAAACAATAATGTGAAAAAAAAATTTTTACTTCATTTTTGAATTTCCGTAGATTCAATACCTTCAACCTGTTTGGTTGGCGGTTGAATAATTTAATTCCCATGTAGGTTGACGAAAATTCGAACTTTGCTGTGGTGTGAGTAGGTACACAGATAGTATTCCTATGTCTCTTATTATAATCGTGGAAACAGGAAACTTTATCGAGGGATATTAATTTATGATGAATAAATAAAAGACATATTATATTAAATTGAATTAAACTCTTTGCTTAATGTTTCACGATTATATTTAACATCATGAATTATTCGGCATGTTTTGAGCGTGAGCTCATTTTCAAGACAGTCTTGAAATTCAAATAAAAGACAGTTCAGAATGTAGATACAACACAACAGCAGAATCTTGTATTCTCTGAATTTCGGAAGACATGACTTCGAGGCTTTAAAGAAAAGATCATACGTCTACACCTCTTTTGAACTGAAAAAGTTCTACCACTGCCTGATGAGCCGCCCCACAAAACCATATTATAATTCATGTGAGAGAACACAAGAGCGTCGTAAACTGTAAGAAGACTCTCTCATGGCAAAATTGTCTTGAGGCGAGTAATAAAGTACAGAGACTTATTCAACTTTTTGCTAAGTTCCTGTATTTAGCAGTGCCATCTCAAATGCCTATCGATATAAATACCTAAGAATCTCACACTATCATCAGATTTTATTTGGTGATCCTGTAACTCAATAATCAGAGGAATATTGAGGAAAGACATACGTAATTGGAAATGAATAAATTCAGCTTTTTGCATATTCAATATAAGAGAATTTTTGAAACAATATTCCGTGAAATCTTGAATCAATTATGTATGATATTCAAATATATATGAATTTATACTTTGATATAAGAGTGACCTCCTAGAGCTTTGCCTAGTCGTGATCCTAGTTCTTGAAATTCAAAGAAGTTTGTATTTTTTTAAAACAACCTCGAGAAAAATTTGATGAGGAAAATCATAACCAATACAAAACAAACTTGTAGGTGGTCCACACTTATTACTTAGTAGTGTTGTAGACGCCTAACAAAAGATTCTTGGATTCACTCACATTTATTAATCTGAATAAATCTGTAAATCTAAATACAAGGAGCATACATTCTCGCAGACATTCTACGTAGATTTTTACTCATCTCTTCTCTTCAACATAGGGAGCTCACGTGAATAGTTCACGAACTAATGTTCTAATCATTCGGATATAGGATCTGAGGGCGTTTTTAAATTCATCGATTCTTGATTGATAATTAAACAAGACTGATGATTCACAATAATGATGAAACATTTGTACCTAATTATCGTTCAACAAATTCGATGATTTTTCGAAGCGCACTTAAAACTCACTCTCAAAAGTGATAGGTTAGTTCTCGTTGCCAACATTTGCTTGAGAGTTTTTTTGAAATATTTCGATATTTCGAGAGTATCAGTATCTACTATATATATATTATTATTATTTCGATTGCTCCCCATGAGGGGAGTGACTGAACTTGAATTCGCAATCATTAGGAATTATGCTTCATCTTTTTTGCCTCCCAAAAACGCTTCATCCTCTCGGAATGCTCTTTCTTCCGTTCATCTGTCCACTTTAACTCCAGGTTGACGATTTAATTTCTGCTCAAACTTTACATGTGCGATTTTATAGCGACATTCAGTGCGATCTTCGAGATTTTTTATATTGATCTGTTGGACCTTTTTAGCCACTCTGTTCCGCATTTACTATTCATAATTATACTGAGTAGTTTCTTCGGTATTCTGGACTTTTTCATTCTGTAGACATGTGCATAGAACTTTGCTCGTCGTTTTCTGATTTCTTCCGTTATCGTATTTGTCTTTTGATACAGTTCATTTTGAGGTCTTTTCATCCAAATACGTTTCTATTGATTGGCGCGTAAATTTTTCTGAGAATTTTTCGTTCTTGTTTTTCTATTTCTCTAATTCTTGAAAGGCCGCCAATAACCATTGTTTCAGCTGCGTAGATTGCTTCTGGAAGAATCGTGGTGTTATAATGCCTCAATTTGGCGCTTCTCAAAATGCAATTTTTGTTATAGTGAGCCCATGTTAGTTTGTAGGCCCTTTGGAGCTTGGTTATTCTCTGTTTATTATCGATTCGGTTTAAATCTGAGGACTGTATAACTTCCCCGAGGTATTTAAAATGGCCTACTTGTAGAATTTCACCATGTTTTGTCATAAGAGAAGATTTATTTTCTGATTTTCTTTCCACGAATCTGGTTTAATCATAAGAAATTTCTAATCCTGTTTTCTGCGCTATTTCATGTAGTTTTTCCACGGCGCGAATGGCTTAAGATCTGTTGTCTGTGATGATAGCAATATCGTCTGCAAAAGCGAGACATTTATTCTATTTTCTTTTTTGATACCCACTTGTATGCCCTTCACGTGAAGTTCCCATTGCCTAATGATCTTTTCTAAAACAATATTGAAAAGAATTGGCGAAAGTCCGTCTCCCTGCCGCACACCGGTTTATATATATATATATATATATATATATATATATATATATATATATATATATATATATATATATATATATATATATATATATATATATATATATATTATATATATATATATATATCTCTTAGTCAAAACACGGATCGGATTATGGAAAATTGGAGGAAATGACTCGAATCGTAACGACCTATTGTCCAGCTCATGTGTTTCTGGACCCTCGACGTTCAAAAAGCTATCTTTTAGCATAAATCCAGATATAGAGCAATTTATGTCTTATTTCGGACGGTCAGTTTGAGATGTGCAATTGAGCGAGATCCATTTGCTTCTCGAGTTTCGTGGACTTCATTCACGAATTCATTCAATTGAAAAGATATTTCGAAAGAGGATACCGACGTTCATCTCTAGGGTTTTACTTGTTTGAAGGCTGCTCTTCGTAGATACTCAAACACGTTTAAGTATCCGTGAAGATCTAGTCTTCGAAATGGATTGATTTTGGTTGTTTCGATATAATAGAACGTGTAGATCTTATGAAAACTGAATAGCTATCTATATTTTTGAAGAAGTGAAAGCATTTAATTAAACATTCATCTTTTCACCAAATATGAATCATCACATAAAACTTGAAATCTTCACTTTCCAATAGTTTTATCGAAATTTTTGGTGATGACTGTACACGTGATGAGGTCACACATCACAAGACAGAATATTGGAAATTGGCATAATATTTTTAGCTTTTGTTTGTTCAAAGTCTCTCCAATATGAATCTAGAATGACTCTAATTACTTCTCGAAGATTATCATATATTTCTATTTGTGATGAATAATTTACTGCATTGAAAGACTATTGTTACTCAATTAATTTATATAATGTAATATTAGTATCCTCATTTTGACATGACATACCAGCAATTTTTTTTTACAGTTTACAGTAGGAGTTCCTTTCCTATAAATAAACAGTAAAAGAGTCTGTGATAGGATGTGACACGTGCTTGTCTGTTAATTTTTGTCCTGTGTGAATTTAGATGACTTATATGTTGTGTTATATTTGCATTGTTTTCATTTTTGTCGAGCTTCAAATGATTGTAAAATTTTTACTTTGACTATTAGGTATTACAAATTATCTTTTATGTAATACTTTGTGGAATATACTTTGCAAAATATACTCTGCAAATATCTAACTCCGCGCATTCACCATTTTACACATGTTTCAAGTTTCCTAGTTTGCTATGATTTATGGCTAAAATCAGTTACATTTTGCGACAGGATACCGATGACCTCATTAGCTCATTATTCTCCGCATTGTTTGTTTGAAAATATAAGCAATCCACAAAATTTATAGTGTAATGTGAAATATATTTCGAGAATTTTCAATGCATTTATGAAATTGAAACTTATTTAATTATAACTTATTGAATCAAGAAAAATTTCTATAAACAAGAAATCGCATATGATAGCCATCCCAGAGAACGCATCCGGACTTCGAAAAATTGTGATCTGTCAAATATTGTCATCAAAATCGACTTTTTGATTCAATTTTTTTAATATAAATTATTATGATTAATTTATGTTCAGTAATATATATTGATCTGAAATGATATATATATATATATATATATATATATATATATATATATATATATATATATATATATATATATATATATATATATATATATATATATATATATATATATATATATATAGGAATGACCATTTTGTAGTGTAATGCATTGACTACCGTGAAACAATTAACTTACATCTCTCCATATATATGATCGCTTTGTATTTCATTTATGCTTAAGCTTTGTAAATCATTCTGACATTCTGATGGATATAGAAAACCTCGTGAATAATAACTTTGAATGTTGTTTCTTTGTTTAGAGAAACATTTCGTCTTTTATTTAACCTATAAATGTAAACATCATCATTATAAAACAACATTCTCGTTACATATCACAATGGAAAGACTTCAGTTTGAATTCCAGTTATTGAATGGACCAGATGAAAAATCCAGCATCTTTTGTGTTACGGAAATTACAACACAGGATGGGCACACTTATAAAATTCCAGATGATTATTGTAATGTGAAATATCATGTGAAGCTATATTGAAAAACCACAACTGAACGGAATCGAAAAACCAGTAGCATATCTTTAAAAAAAACTGAATGGATCACAAAAACGAAAAAAAGAAATTTACTCAGAATGCAAAGCAATAAGAGAATCAGTAAAGCAGACTGCTTAAATAGAAACCAAGTGTTAGATCCCCAAGAAAACGAAGATGATAAATTAAAGATAGTAAACTAGATAAAGTTAGAGGATATAAAGAAGATCAAAAGAAGAATGAAGATATACAACTGAACAAAAAGAGACTAAATTTGAGAAATGATTTGTATTACAAAAAGAAAAAAGAAATGAAGAGAAAATTTTATTATGAAAAGAATTCAGCAAAAAATTGATAGAAGACACACACACAAAATTTTGTGATATTAGAATGAACCAAATGAAGAATAAAATAATACCTTATTATACGGCTTCAAATATATCAGAAAATATAGAGAAAATCTGTAGATATTGTGGAGTATGCCTTAAAAATAAATCAAGACGTCAAGGGAAAATTAGATTAATGTCACACCTTGGCCCCGCAAGAAAACCGTTGAATAATTTCCATAGACACAATAGGTGGATTTGGTGGCACACGATCCACGAAAAAATATTTGCCTCTACTAGTTGAACACTTCACTTGATTTGCATATATATTAACATCAAAAACACAAAATGCAAAGGATTTCATTAAATGAACAGAAAATGTTTCGAGAGATGTTGATATTCAAACACTATTAACAGATCAATATCCAGGTATAAATTATATAAACTTCAAGAAATATTTATAGGGAAAAGGAACTGCCATGGTCTTTACAGGAGCTAATGCTTTGTTTTCAAATGATCTCAACAAAAGACTCAACCAGACGTTAATGAATAAAATGAAATGTGCAATGAATGAAGAAAAAAGAAATGTAGAAAACCTCGTGAATAATAACTTTGAATGTTCTTTCTTTTTTATTTACAGAGAAACACTTCGTGTATTATTCAACCTATAAAAGTAAACATCATCATTATATATATATATATATATATATATATATATATATATATATATATATATATATATATATATATATATATATATATATGTAATTATTTTCATAAATAATTCAATTAAAATAAATTGAATACCTATATATAAACTTAAATTCAAACACTTGAACTTATGATTTACATTTTATTGACTGCATAGCATGACGCATTTCGTCGTTGCAAACGACTTCTTCAGATGCTAACAGAATAATCCTGTTATTAATAACAATTCTGTTAACATCTGAAGAAGTCATTTGTAACGACGAAACGCGTCATGCTATGTAGTCAAAAAAGTGTAAATCATAAGTTCAAGTGTTTGAATTTAAGTTTATATTCAATTATGATTGGATTTACATCAAGTAAACGCCAACACTATTAAATATTTAAAATAAATTGATAAGGTAATATATGCTTATCACTCAATCTATATTAGATAGTTAAATGAATCAATCAAGTGATCAATTTATATTCACTTAAACGAGAAACATCAAATTAGTTCAGAAGACTAATCTCCTTTATCAATTTGTTTCTATTTTTACCACATATAACAATAATCAAAATTCTTCAGTTAGCCGCATATCCATCTAATTGTTATTTTTTCATATTTCAGCCAGACATGTTGAAGAACTTAAAATATAAAAATTCAGAAATAGTTATTTGCAATAAATATTTCCCAGCTCCAACTTTTTCAAACTGATTCTCTGTTCGCAGTAGACAGATCATCAGATATTTATCATCAGATATTTGAATCAAGCTACTTGTGCGTCATCAAACATTTCCGAATATCCAATCAATTATCGACAAAATACGTATCTGTTTGCCGTTGAAGTCTAAAGGTTGCATTTAAGTCAATCCGCATATCCCAATTTGATTTGAGCACAAGTAGTTCTGAGACGGAATCAGATACAGCGGAGCTGCGGTAACTGATATGACGTCGGTTAGTTTGCTGATGATTAATTAGAGTCGCTGCGGAACTGACAGCGTATTTCTTAAGCAAATGTAGGGAAGCAAAGACCAAGGGTGAATTTCAATATAACACTCCGTCTTTTTACTAGTTAAAGTTAAGTACACATTAGCGAATTTTTTTTTATGATACAAAATCGTTATTTGAGCAAGAATAATATAATAATATTACAAGAGATATATTGGCTCTTTTCTAGTAATGAGGTAGACGATGGTGGAACCATACTTGCTCTGAAATTAAACAAGCAGAAATTCTACTGATATTCATAATGAATCTATGACATATCGGTGGTTGTTTCTGGCAGGACTCCTGAAGAACTTCTGGAGGCATGTGAATGCATTGTGAGGGAGTTTGTAAGTTGGTGTCAAATGAACAATCTGATGGTGAACGTTGACAAAACTATGTGTGTTCAGTTTTGTCTGAAGGGCAATGGAATTAGTACCTTGGATGTTAAATATGGGGACAACACTATATCATCCTCCCAATCAACGAAGTTTCTTGGAATATATGTAGACAGAAATGTGAGATGGACATCACGCATTGAGTTCTTATGTAAAAAATTGAGTAACTCATTTTTCGCAATCTCTAGAATCAAGAACATCGTACCTAGAAACTGTGTTGTGAATGTGTATTAGAGTCTTGTATATAGTCATCTAAATTATAATATTCTGCTGTGGAGCTGCTCTACAGAAATAAATAGGGTGTTTATTACACAAAAGCGAATACTTCGAGTAATATTCAATATTCATCAGCGAACATCTTGTAAACCTATCTTCATTAATAATTACATACTTACCTTACCGTGTTTATATGTTTATAGACGTTTGTTATATGTTAGAGAAAATGAAGATAGGTTTATTAAATTGAATAGTAATCATGAGTATTCAACAAGAAACAGGGATGTGCTACTTATTCCTATGCATAAAACAGCTAAATTTGAGCACTCTCTCTATTGTCAGAGCATTAAAATTTTCAACCATTTACCATCGAATTTGAAAGTACTGAAAGCTCATTTGTTTAAGAGGAGAGTTGAATCTCTGCTCTTAACAAGGGCACACTTTAGTGTGTCAGAGTACTTCGATGATTCGGATGTAGGCAATAATGTATGAATCAATTTTTTGTATCATATATTTGTATATTTTTTTAACACAAATATTCTTCCCCATGTGAAATTGTCCCAAATGTTTAATATCTCTGAGGAAATTTTTATTTTCTTTTTTCAATCAAAATTGTATATTATTGTAAATATGAATTTAACCAAGATTTTTGTTTGAACCAATATTTTTGCTCGAGGGCTGAATGGAAGATCAGACTCCAAACTGAATTCGGTCCATTTGAGAGCATTTCTCTCAGTTGTAATTATTGTATCAATTGAAATGAATGTAATTTTACTATGTAAGGAATGTTTCCCAATAAAATTAAATTATTATTATTATTATTATATTTACCTAGACTAATATACAGCGCTCATATTTATAATAAACAATCCGAGAATTCGATGAATTCATAGATGAAATATGAAAAAATTGAGCAGATTATGACATCGAATAATTTTAGGGATTTTCAACATAAAAATCACTTAGTACAAAGTAGTTGGGAACTCTGATTTATACACCAAATTAAAAGATAAAACACCTATATCATATAATAGTAACATTGCCTATGAATTCTCTTATGCGATATGTAGTAGCTGTTATGTGTGCCAAACATCACAGTAGCTGAAACAACGCCCACCACAAAGCGGCTGTCGTACGGAAAAGAACTCTTGTGCAGTGGTAAAGCTTTATCACTAAAACTCGGAAAAAATGCTACCGAAAAAGAGCATACACTCACAATTTTTGGACACACTGTACAAAAAAGGTGGTCTCCATCCCAAGTATGTTTTCGGTGACACTTTATCCACATATCATTAAATGTCTTTTTAGGCATTTCGACTCAAACAATTCTATATTGTATCCTAATTAAATGAAAGTAGAATAGGTTCACTATTCCACTAATCGTAATGCTTTCGTTGGAAGATAATTGAAGGTTTACCTAATATTTACCGGGGGCGGCCGCTCCGGCTGCGATGTTTTGGAAATACCCGGTTACAGTTACTTGTTTATGGTATTTGGTATATCCCATGTTTGGGGTTCCCAAACCCAAACAGTTTTGAAAATTTCATAATTAAAACTATCTGTTCAATAGGATTTTAAAATAATGGACAATAAATGCAAAAAATGCTCAAATAAAAAAAAGCATTTTTTGGGAAGGAGTATAAAAAATGCAAAAGATGCAAAAAAAATGCAAGTTGCATTTTTGCAACAAAAACAGCTAGTTGCACAAAAACAACTAGTGATTCATTTTCCACTACGACTTCTGATTGTCACTGTCATTTCACAACATGTAGATAACGGTGAATTTTCGGAAATGATGGTCTGTTAGCAATGACAGAATAATGAAAAATTCTGAATATTTGCATCGAACTTAGAAAGCAATATTTTCTTTGGAAAGAATATCACACAAATAAGAACATGATACAAAAATACACATTTAGTAAATATATGAGTTCGACTCTCTCTTTTTTCATCTATTTTGTTAATTCCTTGTTTCGTTTCATTTATAACTTTTGTTGTCACAAAAGCTGCAAATTGACCACTTAACTTAATTTTGCTTAGGTCATTTCAAAACCTCATCAGATTATGGATCAGGATTTATTGAATGGTCCTGTTTTTACAAGCTAGTATTTCAAATTCACTCAAACATAGTATTATATTATTAAGAAGGCAAGACTGTCAAAATTCCAGAGAGATACATTCCAGTCTTCACATGGAGATATGACGAATGGGTCACTTTTCACGACAAATAGAAGAATATTATGAACAATAATCTAAACTTGTCCAACTCAGAGAAAATGTAAAATCTCAAAACAAACAACGAAGAAGGATTTAGCAGTCTCACTCAGCATCTGGATATCGTTGATGTGAATTACGAAAGCGCATGGACCAACGGTACACAAACAAACGTCTTTTCTTCAAGAAATTGATGAAAAAAATACAAGCATTACCAAAGTCAGATTTTGAGTCATCAAAGAGAATACAGAACCTCCATGATACTACAGAAGAATGTCTCCAAGAAATGAGTAACCTGGGTGTAGATACAAACAGCTGGGTTGCGTTCATCACACATATCATCGCAAACAAGAGGGATAAATAGACGACTCACTATTCGAACAATATTTGCTATCTTCATTAGAAATTCCAGAATACCAAGTGGTGAAAAATTTTCTATAGCAGTGGATTACAACAACGAGATGTTCTTCGAAGTGCCTGAGAAAGACTTCCAGGAGAATATGCAAATGGAAAATCACACATATCTTTGTTCACCCACACTCGTCAAGAATATTGAAACAACTTCAAATTGCAAATCAAATCATCAATCCCTTAGATAGAGCTCACAATCTTCAAGAAATTTCTAAATTTCTTCTCTTCAATTTCTTCTTCACAATCAGACAAATACAGTGGAGAAGTCCACGATGGAAACAATTATATCTTGCAAATACATTGCTTTACAGTACATTTTAACCTGGGAGAATTACTGTGACTTGCAATGAACAACAAAAAGACGTCATCAACAAGGAATCTGGAGTTATTAAATTATTCCAAAATTGTGCCTTGAAGAAAAACAACATCTTTCTTACTCCAAAATGACAGGTCCATTTATAGTAATGGGCACCGCGGTTAAACATAACACCTTCAATATTTCAATCCAAAGAGAGTCTTGATGCAGCACCAGTTATACAGGTCCATGATCTCTTGGAAGCGATTGACCACTTTTTCCTTCAGTCAACCAAGAATCAGTTCTTCATCCAAAGATTTGGAGACAAGTCTATCGCTAGATCGCTACTATATGGTACAACAATAAGCACTTTAACATCTGTATTATGTATTATAGCAGCCAGGTTCCTATACTGTTTGTAAAAGATGTTGAAAACATGAAGACATAGACCCTCACTCGCCTCAGATAACATTGTCTCACCAGACAAAGTTCACCGACCAATGGAGCCAGAATATACACCAATTCAGAGAGACAATTTGATACAGACGTCGAAATGAAGCCATTATTGTTAGATCCTCGGAGCCTCCCAGCCTGTTCAGAACATTGAATATTTTCAACAGATTTACATAGTTAGAATAAGGAAATACTTTATAATATTGTATGAGGCAATAAGTATGTCAACGCAATAATTGCAAATATCATGTTTTCACCACATTCGCATGAGTTTGATGAAATTCATATTAGCGATTGAGCAGTTTCATTTTATGGATGAATTCAGTGATATTTGCTTAATAAAATCAGTTGTCCATTAGTCGTCAACTCATTCACCTGACAAGGAGTAGGCAGATTGAGGCCATGTCAGCAACAAACCTTTTCATACCGACTTCCAGGAATCGGGAGAATTGAGCCTTAAATTGGTTGTCCATTAGTCGTTAATCAATCAACATCTGACAAGGAGCAGGCAGATTCAAGCCTTTTCAACCTTTCATGCCGATTTCCAGGAATCAAGCGAATTGAGTATTACAGGCAACCATACTTTCAACAACATTCTCAAATTTGTGGGAAAGGAAATAGCACTCCATATTTCTATACAATTACGTTAATTATCAAAAACATAATTACAGTGGAGGATAAACATCCAATGACTTAATCAGAATATTTTTAGGTAGTGCACATCATACATTGAATCGAATAATATCATATCTGAAATTACAATCAAACAGATTCAAACTAAAAAATCTACTAAATGAAAAAACACGTTCAAAACAAAACTTTAATGTTTATGGTAATGTTGTGAATCAAAAATTGCGTTTTAATTAATAATATAATTAAAAAATAATTATCAATTCTCAAAAAGAGGATGTTAAAAAACTTAATATCTTAGCACATATCACGGTTAGTTCAGACAGATCGCGACTAATATTAAAACTTTAATTTAATATGAAATTTTGGTAAGTTTGAATGGACTTACACATAGGTTACTAACAGAGCACGTTGTATATTTGATTATAAAGAAGAATACATATTTTTCTTCAATTCACAGTTGAAATTTCGTTTTTTAAAGGATATCTATCAGATGTACAAACTTAAGTCGCAGAACTCGCATGCAGCAAGTAAAAGATATCAAAAGAGTAAGTCAAACTGACAAACAACGCGATGCTCGGAATGAAGTTGAATGGAATCGATGGAATTAACAATATGAAAACGATAACAATATTATAACGTTGAAATAGATTTCAGTTCACAGCAAATCGTTGCTATTGGACCAATGAACGTTGTGTATCAATATTGCAAGGCAAAGTTTAATTGTTAATGATAAGAGAATATTACCAATGATGCGACAAAATAATACGCGAAGAGTCAATTCAAATAGACGCTATTGGTACAGCCAACAGAGCCACTATATTCATTGCTTTTCGGGAATGGACTAAATTCTGAACATTTTTTGACTTAATTCCAGCAAATATCTCATATAATTAATGATGAGATATATGGGACAAGTACTTGCTACGAAATAAGGGACATGCCGTTCAACTTATTTATTTAGTAAGTCCCTGGTTTCACATGGGATAAATAATAAAAACTAGATAGTGTAGCACAAATAGTAGAACATATCTTTCCGGCTTTTTGAAAAATATTCAGAGAAAAATAAATGGACGTACAAAGTTAGGCGGGGTAAACTAGTGTATATATAGATGAATTGAGAAAACCTCGAGTAATTCAAGAATTTTATGAATATTATTCAGCATATCTGCAGTATCAAAATATTCACCTCGGTCTGTAAAGTAGATAAAGTTTGCTTCGTTTTCAGATGAAAGATGGGAATTTGCCATTTTATTCGAGATACCCTGAAGCATAAGATTGTTTGAAACAGTGACAACATTCGAAATATGCCCAGGAAAACTGACTCATCATTTTAATGAGATGAATTCATTCAGCAAAATATAAAGACTCATCACAAATGTAGATTATTTCATTTAATGGGACGATTTCGTTTCAGTTGAAATTCGAAATAATATTAAGGATTAAATGTATCATTTTCAGCTTCTAGCATATGAACATATTTACTTCCTGCTATAATGTTCGTTTTTGGATTCAATAAAGTATTTATTCAACCTTGAAAGAGTCCACTTTTCTAAATACATATCTAACCTCATTATTGTTTCAATGCTTATTTAATAGGTACAATTCAATAAGGAATTTCAGAATTTTTCAATTGGAGTAGCCTCTACTGGCTTCGATTATTGCAAACACTGGAATTATTTTCACAAATATTCAAAAAATAAGGCAACATACATTTTTCATCGTTTCGTACTGCTTACTCTTCATGAAGAGTATATTTTCAAATCTATATTCCACAGATTGTTTTGTGTGAATTCCATTGACATTATTGGCAATAATTGTGAAAATTAATAGGTATTCAGGAATATATCAAACACAACATATTTGCATCTTCTATTTCCACAAACAATGAGTTTTATTGACAATGAAAACTGTGTTCAACTCTGTTTGTGAAATAATTTGTCATTCCACTCATTATGAAACGTAATATACTTTTATGAGCTAAAATGAAACTGAAATTAATACACTTGACTTTCATTTCTAGCTATCTATCCAATATCGAGAGTATAATTCAACAAGTTTGAAAAATTTACAATCTGACTATATACAACGTTAGCTTTTAGCGTTAATTTACAACGTTAGAGTTCTGTGAATGTATTTGGAGTGTAAAATTCATGAATTTCATAACGTGAATTCGTTGAATACTTTTTCAGAAATGAATTCGTGCCTTTTCATCTTGCAAATATACATCAATCAATAGATGTCATTTCGGATCCATTTTCGTCTCTGTTTCTAGCAATATAGTATATTTATTGAATATATAGGAAAAAATTATTTTTGTACCGATATTCATAATTTCCATTGTTTCTTCTACTCAAGTGATGAATTTTCCGATTCTCTCATTTCATTTGAACTTAGTACTTCCACTCATTTCAATTCATACATCCATGAATTCTTGGATATTTTTTATCTCAATTCTAACCTGAAAAGCAGATTGTTAAAGTTTTCAGAAGCTATTAGTACCATCACATTTCTTTACTGAAATGGGAAAGGAATATTCCTCATTTTTCGATTCAATATTATCGCAGAAATTCAAAATTAATTACTCACCATTGCTCAATTCTAATGCTAGTTTTTTGAAATAACTGACTTCGAAAACGATTTCGTTATTAATTTTTTTTTATTTTTGCTTATATTCTAAAATACTTCAAGGATTAATTAATAATTTCCAATTACATACAACGTGCTCTTAACATTGAAAAATTCATAAACCCATCACATTAGTTCTTATTTCCTCATTGAAAATTCCACAGCATTTAATGTTACTATAAAAACTCAGATATAATTTGAAAAGCAATCAACATTTCATTTCAATTTGCCAATGTGGGTCCCTCGTCCGTATGTGACCCAAATTCCCACATTTACCGAAAAATTCCAATCAACCCAGAATTTTGCAAACATACATGAACAGAACTAAACGGTCCAATCAGTCGACATGAAAAATGAATTTTTAAATTAGTCCGAAACATCGGGTGACACATGATGAATGAGTGAATAGGGTAACATTTAATATCAACAAATTTCAAATAATTGTGTCAAATGGGGCAACAAATCAAGGTGCCCGTGCCAAACGCACTTGCTCCACAAAGAGCTTTCATTTTGACTGAATTTGATTGAACGATTTTACTTCAAAATTATATATTCATACGTTCATTTTTTTACTGACATTGCAGTATGGAATCTTTCGACTATTAATATCCAAATTTGTTCCGCAATTTCGTTATTCTGTTCGAATTCAAATGAAACGTTCTTTGATATCTGAATTTTGACAGATTCGATGAATCACGAATATAAATCATCCTGTATGTATTATGTGAATATTTGAATATTGCTGAAAGCTTTCAAGGCCTTTTTCAACAAATTGTTCAGCATGTGTCTGTATAGGGCACCCTAAGAAGTAAATGCATACAGTTGTTTCGGAAAAAATTGGAAAGTTTCATCGTCTCAGATAATAATGGAAATAGTGTTTGATTTCAGAAAGACGACACAAAGAGAAGCACAAACACGTTTTCAATTTTTTCTCAAAATTCTCCTATTACGAAATCTGACATGGCAGGCTTAATGAACATCAGTAATATCTTCGAAGGTAATAATCGAATATTTTAGTATTGAAATAACATATTGGCATAAGGATAGAACATACGAGTATAATACCTCAAGATGAAAACAAAACATCACTTCACTCTAAACAGACAGACACATTAAAGCTCATACCAAAATGAAGGTAATTAATTATTCATTAAATTAAATTAAACTCTTGGCTCAATGTTTCACGATTATAATGAACAACATGAATTTTTCGACATTTTTCGAGCGTGAGGATAAAAGGAAAGTTGACTGCGAATACTCCAGAAGCTACCCCAACTAGGAGCAAGAAGGAATCCTCCCTTTCGGCGTTAATAGTCAACTAGTGAACATCGTCCTTTTTTCTGACCTTAGTGTTCACACAAATTGTACATAGTATATATATTGAATTACATCAGATACATAGAAAACGTAAGAGTTTCAAATTATTTAATTTCAAACTGCGAAAGCTTTGAGAAGCGTCTTTTTATGGCCTGTTTAGAGTCTGTCGTGTCACTACATGACAAGTCAACATCTTAATGATGTTCCTTGTCCTACTTCTAAGGATACCTGAGGATTTCACCAGTATAACGTCACACTTTCATGGTCCATGAATTCAAATAAAAATTGCTGGAATGAAAATTTATGTATGAAACAAAACTAAAGAATTGAAAAAGTTTTTTTATGGTATGAGATACTTGTTATTTCACAAATTTTTATTACGGTTTGTTAAATATATATGTTTTCACATTCATAGGCAATGAAAGTTCGCTATTTTGCCAGAGAGAAGAATACTACTAAGAATTATCCCGAAGTTTCAGAAAACAACTTTCGAATAGAATAACAGCAAATGTTCAGAAGTAACTCAACTAAGTGTTATCTAATGAAACGGGACTTCTGCTTATGAATCAACAACGAAACACAGATTACTTATAGAAATGGCGAAAAAAGCATTAACCAGTGTTTAAGTGAGCATGGGATGGAGAAAACAGCTTCACTCACTTTTGATGACTAGGGTGACGGAGGCGGAGGGTCGAATAATTCTAATACATCTGCTTACGTAAAGCTTTAACGGCACCTGAGCAGTATTTAACGTACCTGTTTAGCCTTTTTTTATTTACTCGTGGATAAATTGAATACATTTTCAAAAATTCTAAATATATCGTATTATTTTCCACTACAATATTGTCTTAGAATGCAATACCTTCATCAGGTAGATGTAAACTTAGTACAAAAATGAATTAGCTTTCATATGCTCTTACCTAACTTGATGTTTAGTAGAAGAGAGTTGTTGACCTCCTCTTGTATCTATTAAATTCGAGACCCTCCTGGAGTTGAGTTTCAGGCTTTGTCCTCTATGTGTAGGTTCTCATAATTTTATTTCATATTGTGTTTTGTTATCGATACAGTGAATTGCGAATGTAAAATCGGATTTGTTGTCCTGTTAGCTTCTTAGGTGTACTCTTATTCTTGTATCGAATGTTCTGCTTGACTATCCAACGTAGATTTCCGCATTAACTTAATGGACACCCAAATTTGATCTACTATCTCTATCTATCTTGTTTTTTATTAAATTTCCTAATGTTTTTTTTGTTTTTAAAGCGACGTGCTTTTCTCTACTTTTTAAGTAGTTGTTTATTTTTTTCAGGAAAATTTTCCATGTAAGTAATGGTGACACGGATAATGGGAAAAAAATATTAACAACCCATTCAATGATTAACTTAATGTGGAATTTCAACAAGTAGATCCCTCCTCAATCAACTATTCCTTCTATTGCAATTAGAATTCAACGCAAATATCTTTCATTGTTTCTACGCTCCAAATACAATAAGCATGAAATTTTTCCTGAACTTAGAGCTCTTTAAACGATACAATCTTGGCAATGCCGTCAGAGATCAGATGAATTTTTCATCTCTCAATCAACCTTCAATAAAACATTCTTCTCGAAAAATCATTGTCATTATGAAAACAACCCCATCAATACAAAATAGGTGATGAATAATTCAGCTGAAAAATACAACTAAACTATGGTCATACATCTTTTCCCTTGAAATTTATTCCATTTCCCCCTCAGTCAAAACAAAAGAGCGAAAGGTTGCGATAACTTGTTCGATGACTTGCATGTTCACGGCTTATTAAATAGTTTCGAGCTCCTGTAATTAAAACATTTGTTAATCTGGTTCCTACATGATTTAACTTCGAGGTACATCGATCCACTTGCGTGTATTTAATCTTTCAGATACTGATCTACGTAATTTTGAGCCTCGAGACGGATGTTAGTGAATCGTGTGGTAGTTAAGTCGGGGTAACAAGATTTTTTATCATGCAATTTACAGGGGTTGTTCTCTCCATGCAGTTATAATCGCTAAATTGTTTGATACTGTATGACGTTTTGTATCTAGTTATTATATATATATATATATATATATATATATATATATATATATATATATATATATATATATATATATATATATATAAAAAATGAAATTTTTTGTGCTTATGGCACTGAATGAAATTTTTAAGAAAATGAACACAAGAACATTCATTCGAAAATTCGAATTAATCAAGAGAATGTTATAGTAATTAAATGTTATTTGCAGAACGAAACAAATATGTCTCGCACTTCCATCAGGTGTGGCATCGATTTCAATATTTCTCTAACATTTATCCCTTGAAGGATAATGGAGACATCACATCGCACACGTTCACATATCTAGCTCTACTATAACATTCTCTTGATTAATTTGAATTTTTCGAATGAATGTTCTAGTGTTCATTTTCTTGAATATTTCATTCAGTACCATAAGCACAAAACATTTCATTTCCTTGAAAATATCACCGAATAGGCGCCTGAAATACGGGAATAAACGCGAGCGTACCACTAACGCAACCTATTGACATTTCAAAACATCGTTCGATGATATTTGTCAAATAGACATTGCAATTTAGTAGATACCTACGGGTATAGAAGATATGTGAAATTTCGATGTTTGGTGTGTCTGTAATCCGAGAGAGGTGTTTTCTACTGATTTCTATAGATGGAATTGTAGAGTATTCATTGCTCTACGATCTTCCACTTGAAGTCACAAGAAGATGCTTGGAGGTTGAAATCGTTGCCTCACTTCGATGGACGTGGTGCGACTGACGAGTTCCTTGCAGAACGAAACATATATGTCTCGCACTTCCATCAGGTGTGGCATCGATTTCAATATTTCTCTAACATTTATCCCTTGAAGAATAATGGAGACATCACATCGTATACGTTCACATATCTAGCTCTACTATAACATTCTCTTGATTAATTTGAGTTTTTCGAATGAATGTTCTAGTGTTCATTTTCTTATATATATATATATATATATATATATATATATATATATATATATATATATATATATATATATATATATATATATATATATATATATAAGCTCTGCTATAATATTTTTTTAGTCGAAAAAATTTGTCATATATCGAAAAAAGTCATAGTACACTCTGATAGCGAATATCTACAAGTGCGATAATATAGCACTAGAACTACAGAAATCTTTTTCTTGTATATGAATTTATATATATATATATATTTATATATATATATATATATATATATATATATATATATATATATATATATATATATATATATATATGTACATATATGTACAATTTAGTTAACAGGAATTATCGGCCTGGGGAAGTGTTTTAACACTCATTTATTCATAACAATTGTCGATAAACGACACTTTTTTTGTGTTCTTCAGGAGAAAAAACAAGAATCAGAGTTTATGCAGTGATAATAACAGAGGTATTATTATTCGAAAAGATTCTCTTAATTCCTTACCACTTATACCTACATGTTGCAAAACTGTGTGTAATAATCACAGTCCAATATTCAAATATTCCTTAACATTTAACCTTAGAAGGATAATGGAGACATCGCATTGTTCATTTTTATTGAAAGCTTTATTTCAAATATTTTGATATTTCTATTAAGAGTCTCAGTATTGACTAGATCAACACACAAGCTCCTTCCCCCTAACGTGACGAATACAATCACACCTGAATCCCAACATACTACTGATACATACCACTGAAGAGGTTGATAAGTGGATCTGTCCCTTGGTTTTGCCCTACTGTAAAAAAATAACAAGACATCCAACAAAAATACTAAGGAAAGGGAACCAAATAGTATCCAAAAAAATATTAAAACTGCCAAAATTGTGTAGTCTAACTTAAAAGACAAAACAACAAACATAAAACAGAATAGTGCAGTGTATAAACTCTGTTGTGCTAACTGTGACCTTGTCTATATCGGTGAAACCAAGAAAACATTGAGCAAACGAACTTCATCGCACAATAGGGACTCCACAAGAAATACTAGGACTTATGCACTTGCTACATAAAAACTCTACCGACCATCATATAGTCTATACAACAGAGAAAATTCTTCAAAGCGAAATAAACTCCTGGAAGAGGACGTTCCTCGAGAAGTTGCATATCACAGGTGAGCTCAATGCCATGATCTAATAGAAAGATGTAGAAAATCTAAGTTCAATATATTCAAAATTATTGAAAATCGGCTACACGAACAATCCCCCCATCAACAATCATTGACATGTCCCACACCAACACCAACGAGACCGAATGGAACTCCATCCTAGGACAACAACTGCCTGAGGGAAAAAAAAATAATGTAGCTTACACATCACTCTGTACTAGAAAAAATATTGGAAGAAAAATTCTTTTCCCAGTGCAATTTCCATTATGTTACTCTGTGCTCAATCACACAGTCCAAATCCCTTTGCATCCATCTTGTCCGTCAACTGTCATTATACAGAGATAATTGAGAACGAATTTCACAAACACCTAAATATATTTAGGAATAAAGCTAAGAATAATTTGAAAATATTCATACAAATTAATCCTCTTTCTGAGAGAGTGAGTACCATCCAAGTTTATTATTTTTTTAGAACATGCCTTTCAACCTCACGTCTTGTGAGTAAATATTGATTAGAGTGTTGTAATTACCTTTAATGTGCCATGTTTTGGAGCTTCTGATGGAGAGATAAATAAATCTCGAAAGCTTAAGCTGAAGACAAAAATTCATTGGAAATTAATCAATAGAATGTTATAGCAGAGCTAGATATGTGAACGTGTACGATGTGATGTCTCCATTATCCTTCAAGGGATAAATGTTAGAGAAATATTGAAATCGATGCCACACCTGATGGAAATGCGAGACATATATGTTTCGTTCTGCAAGGAACTCGTCAGTCGCACCACGTCCATCGAAGTGAGGCAACGATTTCAATCTCCAAGCATCTTCTTGTGACTTCAAGTGGAAGATAGTAGAGTAATGAATACTCTACAATTCCATCTATAGAAATCAGTAGAAAACACCTCTGTCAGATTACAGAAACACCAAGCATCGAAATTTCACATATCTTCTATACCCGTAGGTATCTACTAAATTGCAATGTCTATTTGACAAATATCATCGAACGATGTTTTTAAATGTCAATAGGTTGCGTTAGTAGTACGCTCGCGTTTATTCCCGTATTTCAGGGGCCTATTCGGCGATATTTTTAAGGAAATGAAATTTTTTTGTGCTTATGGCACTGAATGAAATATTTAAGAAAATGAACACTAGAACATTCATTTGAAATTAATCAATAGAATGTTATAGCAGAGCTAGATATGTGAACATGTACGATGTGATGTCTCCATTATTATTATATTATTATATTATTCCTGAAATACGGGAATAAACGCGAGCGTACTACTAACGCAACCTATTGACATTTAAAAACATCGTTCGATGATATTTGTCAAATAGACATTGCAATTTAGTAGATACCTACGGGTATAGAAGATGTGTGAAATTTCGATGCTTGGTGTTTCTGTAATCTGACAGAGGTGTTTTCTACTGATTTCTATAGATGGAATTGTAGAGTATTCATTACTCTACGATCTTCCACTTGAAGTCACAAGAAGATGCTTGGAGGTTGAAATCTTTGCCTCACTTAGAGACAGAACGAAACATATATGTCTCGCACTTCCATCAGGTGTGGCATCGATTTCAATATTTCTCTAACATTTATCCCTTGAAGGATAATGGAGACATCACATACGTTCACATATCTATATGCTATAACATATATATATATATATATATATATATATATATATATATATATATATATATATATATATATATATATATATATATATATATATATATATATATATATATATATATATATATATATATTCATAAATAAACACATCTATTACAACTTTCTTTTTTCTTTCAATTTTCTTCTTGAAAAGGAATTATCTCCAAATTAGAATTATAGACAATAGCAAAACGAAATTCATTTATCAAAACTTTAATAGAATTTGAGACGCACATTTCTATTGTTGACTGGACCGAAAACTTCTGTAGGATATACGAAAAATATTCTAATTTTATTCCATCATCACTTCCATCGAACAGCTTGGCATTTGTGCATATCAATAAAAGTTTCATTGCAGAGCCTAATGTATCTTGACAATGGCTTTACTTAAAAATGTTCAAGCAATGAGCTAAACTCCATTCGCAGCAGGTGCGAAGAGTCACATCCGATCTACGGGGTACATGTAAATGGCACCATTGAAATTTGATGAATTATTCAGTCATAAAGTGCTATCGAACCCAGAGATGGATTGTCCGAAAAAAGCTTTATATAGCTGAAAATGATGAATATTCCAACAATGATTTCAATCAGATACCTAGCCAGAGTTATGCATATATATATATATATATATATATATATATATATATATATATATATATATATATATATATATATATATATATATATATATATATATATATATATATATATATATATATATATATATATATATATATAATATATATATATATATATATATATATATATATATATTCAAAATTGATTTATTGCCTGTTTAAGATAGTTTATTTCGAATTTTTTAGCAATAACAGGCTTTTTTTAATATGAAAAACTTTATTTTTGTTGACGTTTCGTTGTATATCATAACTTTGTCAAAACTAATAATAGATTGGACAAAGTTGTGATATACAACGAAACGTCTACAAAAATAAAGCTTTTCATATTAAAAGAAGCCAGTTATTGCTAAAAACATTCGAGATATATATATATATATATATATATATATATATATATATATATATATATATATATATATATATATGATTACATTTATTATTTATTAGGATTTAGTATGATTGGTTGTTTCAAAATAAACAAAATTGTGTTCTCATTATACATGTACATTTTTATAGATGTGCCAATTTTTTTTAAGGATTTATACTTTTCTCGTTTAACAGCCTTTGACATATAATTCGAAGTATTGGCTCTCATCAGAACGGCGCAGTTCAAGTTTCAGAGTTTCAGATGTCCGAACTTGGAAGTTAATTGAAACACAAAACACAAAATTCTACGTGAAGAATAGAATTCTTTGTGGCTTGAATTGAATGTCTCTTTTGGATTCTGAAGACTGAATCAATTATCCGCCAGTGAGGCGATATTTATACCTTCCGGAAATTTTGTACCGACTTCGAATACCTTCCGAAATATTTGTTTGTAAAAGGTATAAATATCGCCCCACTGGTGTATAATTGATTCAGTCTCCAGAACCCACAGAGACATCCATTTGGAGCCACAAGGAGTTCGATTCTTCAGGTAGAATTTTGTGTTTTGTGTTTTAATTAATTTCCAAGTTCAAACATCTGAGCCGTTCGAGATTGGCGAGAAAGCCAATAGCTTGAAACATTTGGCAACAGATGTTACAAAAAAAATTGCAGGTCTATACCGTAAGTTTCTTTTTTTTATATACATATATATATATATATATATATATATATATATATATATATATATATATATATATATATATAAATATATATATATATATATATATATATATATATATATATATATATAGGTCAATACTCAGGACCTACTCTTTTATAGATATCCACTTTTGGTTGGCTGGGCTGTGTAGGTGTGAAATTAAAATGAAACAATAAATATAATAAACGTTTCGCAGTGGTTTGTCCTTCTTCAGTATTGTTTTAATTAATTTTCATATGTGTTAAAAGTAATTCTTATGCATTTTTAAACATATATATTCTTATGCATTTTTTATATATTTTGTTATTAGCAATAACAGGCTTCTTTCAATATGAAAAACTTTATATTTGTTAAATAAAGTTTTTAGCCTTAAAAGGAACATGTTATTGCTAAAAACAATCAACATAAACTATCTTGAACAGGCAATAAAGCAATTGATATATATATATATATATATATATATATATATATATATATATATATATATATATATATATATATATATATATATATATTCATTCGAAAAATCGAAATGATTCGAATAAATAAATCTCTCAGAGACTACAAAACTTTCTCGAACGCAATTACTATCAACTTTTGACACTGGATATTTAGTGTATTCCGAAGAACATAGAACCCGTTGGAAATACCGTACAGCGCTGTTTCATTCTATTTCAGGAATGATCAGTGGCATGTATCGTAACGATCTAGTTTTGATGTTATTTGTGAAAACATCGAAGCCATTTTCAATGAGCGGAATGAGTCGAGTGACGTACTCACTCGATTTTGTGCCTGATTTTGTGACTCATTTTGTGCGGAATGCATTCCGCACTAAATTCAGTGCGTGCTTCCATACACGGATGTTGTATTTTGTTAGTCATTTCATTTCCTTACCTCAGACTTTTTACCAGGACAGCGAGGTATGTCTGAATCGCCACATCGCTCCGTTTTGCATCCTAGAGGACAATGTAACTATTTTCGAAGTGCACTAATATAATTCCTAATTCATAGTTAGTCTATTCTGAAACTTACACTCGAAATATTCGAACTTTTTAGAATCAAATTTTCAGAGAGCTACCTGGACAGATATTTTCAACGAAATCATCAACTTTCAACTTTCGAGAGTGAGAATTTATTGCATTCGAACAGACATCGAACTTCATTCGGCGCTATATGGAAATATCAGAACAAGTTCAATGTTCTTCAGAATGCACTAAATATTCAGACTCGAATGTTACAAAGAATAATATAACAGGTTTGCACAAATTGTTATTGAATTCCATATTGAAAGACTATAATTTCAATTTTGACTTTTTGACAACATTAAATAGAAGAAAATATGGAATGTTGATGAATTTCAGTACTTTAACTGACATTTATTTGTATTTTTTGTTATATAACTTCAATAAAATACAAGCATAAAACCTGGCCATCTCGAGGGTATGTTATGAAACTGTCAAAGATTTTCTTGACATCTAACCCTCTTTTTTTCTGTGAAATATTGAAAAGGTATTAGCATTGATATGATCAGAGCTGTTTGATTCACTACTGAATTTACGTAAAGACTGTTTTCTATTGAAGATATCCCCAACTCATAACAATTTTTTCATTCGTAGAAAAACATAGTTCAATTTCTGACCAAAACTTTCCTAAATAACTAACATTCAGTCAAACATATTATGAAACCATCATGATGTCGATTGGAAATAGCGGTCCATTCCTGCACAAGCTACGTCATTCGCGCCGGTCTGTACCTGATTTCTAATTCTAAGGCACTGTTTCATCAAGTTGAATGTAATGGAACTTTCGTAGAGAATAAAATCAATGAGTGGAAATCGTTTTACGAAGCATTGAGAGCGTGATTGCTTCCCTTGAGAACGGAAAGTGCAAAAGAACTTAACAAATATGGTCCTTTAACAAACATACGCTCTAGCTTGAATGTGCAGAGATTTTGAAATTTTTAACTCAATCTGAAATTTTATAATACGAAAGACGAACAATCATTTGAAATATCATGAGATAATATGTATACACACACACACACACACACATATATATATATATATATATATATATATATATATATATATATATATATATATATATATATATATATATATATATATATATATATATATATATATATATATATATATATATATATATATATATATATATATATATATATATATATATATATATATATATATATATATATATCATCATCATCATCAACCTCTGTCTGTCCACTGCAGAAGGAAGGCCTCCCCCTGTCTTTGCCAAGATACCCTTTCGGCAGTCTCTCTCTTCCAGGCAACGCCCAGCCAATCCACAAGCTCCTTATCCCATCGATTGTGAGGGTGTTTCTTGGTCTTACCCTTTCAGCAACCACAGCCGACCAACGCTCATCTCTGTTCGGACTAGATGGCATTCCAAAGAAAGGTTAAAAAAGGTAAAAAAAAGTTAAAGTTTTTTTTTTAATTTTTTTTTATGATTTCATTGTGACTCATGAATGACTTGTGAATCTTGAAACTAGCTACACTTTTGCCCGCTAGGGCGTGAACTGGAGCGTTTAGACATGGGATCATTCGTACACATTGCGGACAATTTTCTGTAGTGTTCGAACGAAATATCTTCAAAGCCTTCTACTCTTTCTCTTGTTGTCATGAGGAGGAATCTTGAACGGCAGCGAGAGTTTATACGTCTTTTCTCCGATAGAGGGAGCCTTAGTGAATAGTTCACTCGGTAAAATGCTCCTCAATTTGGTATAGGACCTATATTCGTTTTGAAAGTCATCGATTCTTGATTGATTGATTGAATATGGACTGATTATTCATAATACTGATTAAACCACTGTATCCTATTACCATTCAACAAGATCGATGAACTTTTCGAAACGATCTTAGTATTCACTCATAATTTCGATATTTCGATTAAGAGTCTCAGCATTAACTAGTATTGAATGACTTATAAATCTTGAAACAATATATATATATATATATATATATATATATATATATATATATAACGAATATATATATAATATATATATACATTTAACGAAACAACTCTGACCAGGGTCTTAGAAATTTGATCAGAAATTCACCTTTGTACATCATATAAATGAAAATATTTCAACAGCATTCAAATCTTATGGATTTATTGTGCGTACTGCTGGACAATTTTCTAATACAAATACACGTATACAATTATTTAATGCGCTTGTAAAGAATAAATTATATTTCGGATGTATAATTTGGAGCCCTATTTACAATTCTCATAAAAATCATTTAGTGCCGATACAACGAAAATTTCTCAAATATTCATTGGAGGAAATAACATTTAGAGGAAAATCACGTTTATCCGCCTAGATTATATTGCCAAACTGTTCTGTTAAACAGGTTTGGAGCTAAATCACTCGAGGTTGGAAGGGACTTGGTGTTTCTGAAGTTTCTGTATAACCTCCTTACATGGTTATATAGACTGTCCTACCCTTATTGGCTCTATTGTTGATTTTCATGTTCCTAGACACAGTTCACGTTCAAATCAATTTTTTTCATTGGGTACTCCGGAAACTAATTCCCTCGTACAATTACACATTAGATATATGTGCTCGCTATGTGAGCATGTGTCTGACAAATGAGATATCAACAGTGACTCATTTGCTATCATTAGTGGGATTTACTTGGACTCTTTTCATGTATAATGAATTCTGAAGTAAGCCAAAATCTCAAGGTTTATTATTTATTAAAATTACTTTTTTTATTCATAATTATTTTTTGAACGTTTTATCATATCATTAAGTGTTAACACTGTATATATATTTTCGAATATTTCCTGTAACGGGGTGTTTTTACTTGTAGGAGAATAAAGACTTATTATTATTATCATTATTGTTATTATATATAATGAATAGATTCATATATATCTCCAACCTTAGAAATTAGTAGAAAAAACATGAATACATCGAAAATTGAAAGATTCAAACGTCCTCATCAATTCAAATAGGTACTCCTCATTTCACTAACTCTAGTTTATGAAGAATTTCATACAACTTGATGAACAAATGTCATCTATATGAATACATCTTGTATAAAGCGCTAGTAGAAACGCTCGGTTATACCTGTCTAGAGGTCGCTCATTGTCGTCATCAAATCGTGCTCATATCATGGCCCTCGTGAAGATTCAATATAAGTAGTATTTTTTCGCGAATTATTAATATTTCGTAGTCGATTTCTTCATATACCTATATATAAGAAGAAAAATACTAGAACTTTCATTCGAAAAATTCAAGTTAATCAAAAGAATGTTATACTAGAGATATGTTATACAATGTGATTGTGTACGATGTGATCCCCCTTTATGCTTCAAGGGATAAATTGTTGGAGAACTATTGAAATCGATGCCACACCTGATGAAAGTGCAAGACAGCTGTTTCATTCTACAAGGAGTTGCATCACGTTTATCGAAGTGAGGCACCGATTTCAATCTCCAAGCATCTTCTGATGACTCCATGTCAAGAACCATCAAGTAATGAATAGTTCAAAATTCCATCACGAAAGGATATTATAGCAGAACTGGCTATTGTCAATGTTCCCTCTTTCTCTTGAGTCCCTTGATTGAATGTTTATAGCAATCTTTACATTTAATATGAATACATACGACTTTGCAATGTACTCTCTGTCTGTCTGCTCTCTTTCGTTTGTTGGAGGGCCAAGCAACTGAGAAGTACCCTGTTCTCCTGTCAGTAACTGCCTTGCGATTTCAACAAATGTACGCAACGATTTCAATATTTTCTGACAATGATCCCTTGAAGGATAATGGAGACATTACAAACCTAATAAAATACAAAAACGTTGTAAAGTCTTGACAAAGGCTTCGTGTAATTTAAGTCGAAACATTGAAATGAACAAAACGTGTAACATATTATATTTCACTACAGGAAAAAACCCAACATTTCTCAAACAACGCAATCCTTATATCATCATAAAAATGTTTTCTCTTAGTCTGGAAAACTACAATATATTCATCAGAAACTGAAGATATAAATATCTCGAAAACGTGATTTCATACTAAAAGAGCTTGACAAATCAATTTGCATAAAATACTTTTCACAAGTGAACAAATATTGCATTACTTATTTGGTATTCTATTGAGTTTATTTGAATTTGAGTTGATTGAATTTATGTGAGGTTTTCATCAAACTATAATAGATCTTACATTTTATTTTGAAGTAGCAATTTTTTATTGGTTTATCGCAATATACACATATCTCTGTTTATCATATCTCGAAAACTGTAAATGGCTATTTTTAGTTATTATAATACTGCTCACCCTATGAATGAACGTATATGAAATTCCTAGAGAAAATGAGAGAGGTATATCTTCATTCACCGTAGTTTTTCTCTTTGAACTAACTCAAAGGAAGTAATAAACAATTCCTTCTGACATCATAAATCTGAACTGAAAATTCTAAGCATACCAGCAACAACAATAAATTCTCAACCAACATCCAATCAAGAAGAATCGACCCATCCAAAGTCCGCAGTTTCACTCGAAAAAAATAAATAAAAATAAGGAAAAGCCTTCCCACCGACATTTTCTATTTACCGGATTCGAGGTGGTTAGGCCCGCATTGTCGGCGGAAAATGTGAAGTGGAAATAGCTCGGAAATTGATTTTTATTTAGAGTTGGAGAGTAATTGTAAAGAGGTTATCGAATAGTGTCCTGGCGAGAAAATCGAGCAGATCTGGGAAATGTGCTGCAGTCAACTGCAGAGTCTGCAACTATTGATGTATTGTGTTCACGAAAAAATGAGAAAATCGGGAATGTGAGCTTCCTTAGATATCTGGCGCAGTCGGATGGATACATTCGGAGTTTATGGCAGATTCAAGAGGAAAAATGCAGTGGAATTTTATTGAATAGGAGATCCTATTTGCTAGTGAAACATTCGGGGCCTCACAACATTCTTCCTCCGCAAGTGAATTAAATTTTCGCATCTCATTTATTTACTAGGAAGGGACCACTCTACCCCGGTTTAATATACTGAACCAATATTCAGTCAGTAATGAAAAATATTCCACAAAAATTACAACAATCAATATTTGATATAATTTGTTGAAATATAATTTCATTAATTATTTGATTAATCGGTGGAAATGTATTGTAGGTATAAAATGACGGTATGATAGAGATCTAAAAGAAAATAACTAGCAAAAAGCAAAGCTTTGCCAGGGATCTCAAGATAATAAGTTCTTTATTCTCAACAGGTGTAACACCCAATTACAGAAAATAATACCAATGATGAATACATGACTAAATGATTAGAAAAAAGATTTAACTGAATAATAAAAAAAAAGATTCAACAAAGAGCTCAATCTAATCTGAAAAAACTTCATAATAGCATTCAATGAAATATTACAAATTACTCAATTTAAATCAATTCATTATAGTCAATTTTCGTTGTTCACATAACTCCTGATAATAACTTCTAAATTCTATGGAGTCAAAGTGAATGTCACAATTATTATCAACTCTATTGAATGTAGACTCCATAAATCAAATGGGGGATTGTATTAGGGAGTTGGTCCTCGGAGTCTCTAGGTGGAAAATAATTCTGTATAACGAGAATTTTGCCTAGGAACACGAAATTTCAAAGCGGACAAGAGAGGAGGACAATCGATACTATTATGCAGTAATTTGTACAAAAATTCATAAGTGATAAACTTTCTCTCCTGCTCTGCAATGAGATAAAACTAAATCGATTCAATAATTCGTAATGATTGACTCCTCTCTGTGGATAAACTTTATCCCCTTCCAAACTAAGAATTTCAAGAACCTTTTCTGAATAGCCTCAAGATGGCGTTAATGGCAATTGTGAATGAGATGCCAGATCATGCGGCCATACTCCAACTTTTTACGGATCAGGGTATTAAATAGTCCTATGAATGTTGAAGAATTATTAAAATGTTTGCCATTACGTATAACGAATCCATATATTTTCGCATTGAGTTATTGAGCTTCAAATTGAGTTATTGCGTCAGTAGCGTACCTTACAGCCGCTGTCCTATGTGAAATTGTAATTTCTTACAGAAATAAAGTTAGAAAAAAATTTCCTAGTATTTTATTATATTTAACACTTAAATTTCTTCCACGGTTGAATACGCGTTAATTACGTCCAGTTCACGTATCTATCTGGAATTTCCTTGTACAAAATATGGAAATGCGTGTAAAAAAACACATATTTGAACACGAATAAACACGAATTTGATTACAATCTGAGTATAAATCAATTGGAGAGTCGATATCCTTTTTTAGATTTTTTTTTCTGCTGCAGGTTTTTTTCGCAGCATTCTTATCATTGAAAGGATATTTTTCATAAGCATTATGTACTGTGTGAAAGGTGGACCTACAGTTTAACGCCAATTCCTAAAGGCCCAAGAACTGGATGATGATCTACCCCACCAATATCAGTAGGCCGGAAGCGTTATACCATCCAGCTCCTGAGCCGGACGCTAAGTGACAACTTCTAGGGTTTACTCTTAGACTAGTTGTACTCTATTCATAAATGCACGATTTCAGTATTTTGCAAAATATAACTTTTGATAAAAACTAATATAATAAAAGAATCTTGGGCAGTCATTTGAATATCAACATAGTTTTATCAATCATACTACTTACCGGATTTTCATTTCTAATCCATGAATAAATGTTCTGAAAAAAAATTATTTCAACCCCAAATTAACTATTATGTTTCTGAATACTTGTTTCAAAGTAAGGTCATTAACATTAACACGATTATTCTCGAAAAATTTGATATATTACTAGATTGACGTTATGAAATTACTATTCTTTCTTTACATATGAAATTTGTTTCAATTATATCTTAAAATCGCATCAAATACTCATTTTGCATAAAATGAAGAATATCTCCCTACTCTTACAAAATTACATTAGCGAAATCATATAGTAATCAAAAATAATTCTAATAGATGGTGCTATTGCTCCTGTCCAGTATTATAGATGGAGTTAGTTGTCTAATTCCGTTTTACTAAATTTCTTGTTCACTAATATATATTTCAATTATAACTAGCACATCTAGGAATACAAACACTATATCATCATCCCAATCAACTGAGTTTCTTGGAATATATGTAGACAGAAATTTGAGTTTCACACATTGACGTTTTATGTATTAAATTGAGTAACTCATTTTATGCAATTTCTAGAATTGAGAACATTGTACCTAAAAACTGTATTATCACAGTCTTGTATATAGTCTTGTAAATTATAATATTCTGCTGTGGGGCTGCTCTACAGAAATAAATAGGGTATTTATTACACAGAAGCGCATACATCGATTAATATACAATATTGATCAACGGACATCTTCTAAACGTAAACCTATGTTCATTAATAATTACATAATCACCTTACCGTGTTTGTATATTTATAGATGTTTGTTATATGTTGAAAAAAATGAAGATAGGTTTATCAAATTGAATAGTTATCATGAGTATTCAACAAGGAAGAGTGATGTGCTACTTATTTCTAAGCATAAAATAGCCTAATTTGAGCACTCAATCTATTATCAGAGTATTAAAATTTTTAACCATTTGACGTCAAATTTTAAATTACTGAAAGCTCATTTGTTTAAGGAGAGAGTTAAATCATTGCTCTTAACAAAGGCATACTATAGTTCGGCAGAGTACTTGGATGATTCGAATGTAGGCAATAATGAATGGATCAGTTTTATCATAAGTTTGTTTATTTGTTTACCACGAATGTCCCTCACCATGTGAAATTGTCTCAAATGTTCTTCTCAAATATAGTTGTATTTTTCATTATTGCGAATATAAACTGAACCAATGTTTTCGTTTGAACCAATATTTTGTTCGAGGGCTGAATGGAAGATCAGACTCAAAACTGAATTCAGTCTTTTTTGAGCATTCATCTTAGTTGTAATTATTGTATCAACTGAATTGATGTGATTTTGCAATGTAAGGAATGTTTCTCATCAATATTATTATTATTATAACGTCAAATTATACTGTTGAATGTCAAATCTCGGGAATATATGGTTTTTTTCGAATAGTGTAACACAAAAATGAACCGTTGTGGAAGAGGGTTATATAAAACTGTCTAGTTCCTAAATTTCCTATATAGTTCAAAAATATATGAAATTCTCAAATTCAAACTTGTTCACAGAAAAATTATATCACACAGATTTTATACCAGATGAAAGTGGAAAACTGCATATTTCTATAAAAAAACTCAACATTTATGCAGTTGACAGTTGATACGTATATAATATATTCTAGTGAGAAATGTATGAAAATGTTGATAGCTGAAATATTCGGTGAAACTTTAAGAAACACTTCTTAAGAAAATCCAAATTCTTCTTGAAATATTACACAATATGTAATTAACGACTTAAAATTAATAGACCGTTGGAAAATTATCGCCATATTATCCAGTATAACACCACATGAAAACTAAGTGGAACTTATCATTCTGGAAGTAATTATACCAGGAAAACCGTGGAAGCTAATATCGCTGCTTATTTAATGAATTAAAATAATAAAATCACATGATCGATTTCATACAACTTTCGGCAACTTCGAATGAATCATCCAGGCTTTCAATAAAAGTGAAAAAGACCTCTAAGTTTTCCTTCTCTCTCTCCTGAATAACTTGTTGATTTCAAACTACTAACTAAATATAATTCAGTGTAGCTTCATTCTCGAGTACTTTTGTTTGGTGAATTTTTCCATGGCTTCTTAATTGTTCCAGCGAAAATGACACTGCCTGTAGCGGTCTACATTTATCTCATTCTACCCTATGTCGGATCTCAAGGGGAGCAAGGGGGCCCTCCAACCTCATAAATAACAGTAAAGCAACTTCGGCCATACACTATCTAACTTCATCACACAAGTTAACTGCAGCCAGGCGTCCCTCTCCATCCAAAGATATACGGTTATTAGACTCGGCCTGGACTTTCCAACAATTCCAAACTAACTACATGGGAATATTTGCCAATCTCCTTTTCATCGACTATAATTGGAACTAAAAAAAGATTTTACGACGAAAGTTTGCCAGTGGAACTTTGATTGTATTGGTGCACATTTACGATTCTTGAAACGTTCGAAAAATGTCGTTGCAGTTGTCAATGTCTCATATTTCACCGACAACAAAAGTTTTGCTGTGGAATCTTCAGGAATAATGATTTATATCGAACCTTCACAGTGAATCATGGTACTGGTTTACAAAATCGAATTTTTCAAATATATCAACTTCTTATAATAAGACTTCTTCAATCAACTTCTACTTACTTCAAAATGAATAAGTGATTTTTGCAATCGATTCAAGTTATCAATCTTCCACTTACGCAGGAAGTTTTTTAGACTGGAGAAATCCTGGTGCTACTGTCTAGAAGAATATACTATGAAATAGAAAACATATTAAATTATTCACAATTCAAATATTTTCAATAGTAACTGTAGTTTTGTTAAGAGTTCTTTCAAAAAATTATTTTACACAACGTTCAAGACATAAACTGTCTGAAAATTAGAACTGCTCATAGTAGGACCTGAGATATTGAATGATCGTTATTGATTGGATAATAATGGAATCGTTCACACAGAATCAAAGAAAAACAAAAATGATAACTTTCATCAAGAACACTGTCGCTCTTCATGTCGAAAAAAACTGGGAACAGCGCAATTTGATTTCATTTCACTTGATTCGGTTCACGTCAACCACTGATTAGATCAGCATCTACCTATTACCATCCAAGAAAATATTAAACACATTATTCATCCACCTGATGAAGGTATTATAATAATGATATATAAATGAATGAACAAAATGAAAGTTATTGAGAAACATTCAAAATTAGAGAATACATTGTAAAATTACATTCATTCAGTTGAAACAATGACAACTAAGAAGAATGCTCACAAAAGAATGAATTCAGTTCTGAGTCTGATTTTCCATTCAGCCCTCGAACAAAAATATTCGTTCAAACAGTAATATTGGTTGAATTTGAAAAGAATAGAATTATAAATGAATAAAAAAAGAATGAAATTACCTGAAAGATATTGAATATATGGGACAATTTCACATGGCGAAGGAGATTTGTGGTGAAAAAATATACAAACATATCATGCAAAAAATTGATCAATACATTATTGCCTATATTCGAATCATCGAAGTACTCTGCCACACTAGTATGCCTTCTAGTGTGGCACACCCTTCTTAAACAAATGAGCTTTCAATAATTTCCAATTTGACGGCAAATGGTTGAAGATTTCAATACTCTGATAATAAAGAGAGTGCTCAAATTCAGATGTTTTATGCACATGAATAAGTAGCCCATCACTGTTCCTTGTTGAATACTCATGATTACTATTCAATTTAATGAACCCATCATAATTTTTTTAACATATAACAAATATCTATAAAAACATAACACGGTAAGGTGAGTATGTAATCATTAATGAAGATAGGTTCACAAGATGTTCGTTGATGAATATTGAATATTAATCGGAGTATTCGCTTCTATGTAATAAACGCCCTATTTATTTCTGTAGAGCAGCCCCACCGCAGAATATCATAATTTGTATGACTATATACACGATTGTCATACACATTCATAACACAGTTTCAAGGTACCATGTTCTCAATTCTAGAGATTACGAAAAATGAGTTCCCAATTTTTCATCACATCACATCATAGTTGTAGTGAGTAAATTTTTTTTGTAGAATAAGCTATTTTAATGCTTACTCTTGATGCGCAATCTCTGCTACGACGTCATGTTGCTCTTCAGTTGATGAAAATAATGAACACCCCCCTGTCCTGAATTTTCTGTGATGTTTGGCATCCGTATCGTCATCTGTCGTTCCTCACGATTGGGTTTTTGGCTATATATTTTAAATATTCACGTGTAGGAATAACTTGATCTTGGCGACCATTTCATTTTAGGAAACATTCTGCCTGAAAATATTCAGAAGCTCGATGCTTTTTGTCACCATTTTCTTCCGCGGTCTCATTAATATGCCTCAAGCGCAAGGGTTTTTCTCACCAACTCTGTGGCTTCTCTTTGTTGAATTTATTACATCGTTTAACCGGACTTTCTTTCTGTTTCTTAGGAGTGGAGTCATCAATATGGCAGCTAAATATGTGTTGTTGTGAAAGAGCACAACTTTCTGTGGAGATATTCGCGGAGATTCACTATTTGCTAGTCCAAATACTATGCGATAACTCCCAACCCCCTGCAGCCCCATGACCCAGTAGAGTAGTCCTTTCAAGAGGTATTTACTGTCACATTCAGTTTTGAAGACGTCAACTGACAGGTTTACTTTCAGAAATTAATATTATATTTACTGTTATTGCTTTTTCATGAATGTTTACACAGATCATACTTCAGTTTAGAAAAAGAATTAGGGGCTCTGTTTTCAACACTTTAGTTATTTATATTCCATTGCACTTCCAAATCACAAAAAAAGTTAAGGAAAACTGAAACACTTTTTTCATTGGAACTAAGGGTACTGATAATCATTTATAAATGAGATATATAATCACAAATATTCGAACAAGGATATAACAAATAAAGGCAAATGGATTTTTTGGGTGGGTATATTAAAATAATCAAACTCATGATAGGATGACCCTTTCATGAAAAACAATACGTCACATACGCCATTTTCGTATAGAAATCTGTTCAGAAAAATTTGCGAAATTTAGGACTAGCAGAAAAGTAACACTAAACTCTATCTTGAAATCCTTTCCTCAATAGAACAGTTTTCTAATTTTTTGGTCACGATAAATCCTTCGAGGTATCCGTTGCTAGTTTTAAAGAAACGTTCATTGCATTCTACGTACAGTCAAATTCTGCAATAAATACTCTAAATCGCCGAACGGTCCCTATCACGAATTTCATTCGCGAAAATCCGCTCAACCTGTAATTCGGACAATCCGTAGAATTCAATTATAAATTTCATTAACAGAAATGCGAACCTTGCGATATTTTGCAGGGCGACAATAAATCTAGAGCTAAATTATTTGACGCCAAATGGATCCCCAAGCGGAGTAACAAGCTGATCATAAGTATTTTAATTAAGTGTGTGATTGGTAACATTAATCAGAGGGGGCGTTACTGATGAGTAATCAGCATATATATACTACGTGCAACGACTCGAACTATGGGACGTGTATTTGGGCTTAATGATAGCGCACCGTGAGGGCTGCCTTTATTTACAACAATAATTATTGCAGAAAGTGCAAGCGTAATTTGAAGAAAAAGCAGGGGCGGAGGTCGAAGTACCGAAGCATGAAACTGGTGTCTCTCTGGAATATTACTTCTAACTCAATATCTTTTATGATACCAATAAAGGGTGCTCAGTAAACTCTGAGTATTCAGTTTCCATTTTTTTTCGTATCTACCAGTAAATATTTTGTTTGAGCAAAGGAATTCATTGAATTCTTCATGATAAGTCTTCAATGTTATAGCACGAATAAATGACAACAGGAACAGGAAGGATAAAGGACATCAGGAAAAATGTTCTACTCATCAAAAAAATTAACGTTTTTCCGAACTTCTCCAATCGGCGCATTTGATTACATGGACTGATCGTTATACATTGAATATTTATGTTAGTAGTACATTTTAGATTTGAAAGTGGAGGAATATCCACTTTCATGTGAATTTTATTGGTAGAAATTTCTAAGTTGAGATTGTGAAGAAAACAAGCTCTCTGAATTTACAATCTTTTGTTCAGCAATTTTGAAATTATTTTCACCATAACGATGCCAAAAATTGATTTCGATGTCAGTTGATTGATTAGGATTACTTACATATTCTGCAAATTTTGTAGTATCTCCGGATTTATTCGAGTTCAAAATCATCTAAGATCTCAAGTGTGGATTAATCATATCAACAATTATTTCTTTGTGGGACCTCGAATATGAAAAATCAGTTCTAAATATTTGCCAATGCCCATTTGTAGAGCTTCATCCACCATAAATTTTGTATGTAATAATTTCCACTAGCCGGTAAAGAACCATTGAATTTTCTCCCGATAGACTGGAGGCTTTCAAACGTACCAGGGTTGCTTCTCACTGAGTTGTTCACAAGTGCAATCCAAACTTTTAACGAAAACTGAAGTGGACAAAGTCACATGATTCTACAATAGCTGAATACTAGAAGAATTGGCAAAACTAGTCACGAGTTATGAACAACACGGAGATGCTATCTCATTCTAGCAATATTTTTTAACATAATGAAATTTGTGGGAGAAGTTCCGCAGGTAGTACTATCCGCATGCTCTGAATGCGGTAGGAATACATCAAGTTATCCTCAAAAATTTTCTGAAGAGCACATTCAAATTATTCGCGAACTTTCGAGTAGATCTCTCTCTCGAATATCTTACCAGGATTTTCCTCTTTCATGTGGCACGTCATATTTCGAAGTTACTGGTCCTGCAGCCACTGAATTTAGTGACATCTTCCATATTGTCTCAATGTGCTTGTTCCCTAGAGCTCGATAAATATTTCGCAAAATTTCTTGGTCTGGGACATTTCAAGAAAGAAAACAGTCACTATACAATCGTATATTGATACCTCGTGGAAAATAATAGAGTGCTCTTGACTTCTCCACAAATCTATGAATATTACTAACTATGTGTGGAGTTAGATGCAGTATTCTCCTGATTTCTGAGAATCCGCATAAAAGCGTGACGACAAGACCTCAAACTGTTTGCTGGTGGTCAATTGTTAATAAGTTGCTATCTCTTGGGAGAACTAATTTAAATGGCACTATTCTCAACATTCTTGAGAATTGGCATGGAAACTTTAGGTGCTGTCAAGACTCCACGTGGTTACTCCTGATTAGATGTTAGAATTCTGACTTATTTAAGGACATATTCTCCCGATTCCTGAGAATCGATATGAAAGAGTTCGTTTCTGACAAGACCTCAATCTGCCTACATGTCATTACCCCCCTACATTAATAACTACAGGAATTAATGAGTAGACGACTCATGGACAACCGATTCTTAGAGAAAATATTGAAAATCAACGAATTCATACATAGGTCAATTGATTTTGCTTAATTGTGAAAGGTTTGTGGTGGCAGTAGTACATGAAACTCATGATGGGAGTGTGGCCAAATAATGATATTCGAGATAGCTGCATTAGTACTCCTCACTTAATAGGAACCTTATATTATGAAGTATTTTATTATCCCGAACTATGTAATGTAAATCTGCTCGAAATCTTCGGAATTTTGAACATGCAGGTGAGAACTGAAGTATGTTTTCTGGTCGTAATTCCAACAAATTATCTTTCGTTATTATTCGTAAAAATATACATTATCTAAATATATTTTACTATTTTACTTCAACTCGAACTCATAGAAAGCACGAGTCATGAGGTTTGAACTACCTTAAATATACTAATCAGTTTTCACATGAATCTGAATATACTGGGTGAATAAGCTCATTTCTAGTTTTCTAAAACCTTTCCCTCCGAAATTTGAGAAGTATTTATGGACCAATTATCTTCTAGGTGCCGTTTCAGATGTCGACTGTCGAAAATTTCATTCTCATAAACCCATCTTTCCGAAATATGTAGGTTTTACTTCAAGAGACACCATTTCTTTCAATTTCTCGAATATATTCTGTATAAAAAACCAATAATTTAGTGGAATTACTGAAAAAAATTCTATCGACCAAATCGATATCGAAAATTTCAAATATTCAATTGGACAAACGTTACACCCAAAAATATCCAATATGGAAAAACAAAACGGTTCCATACCTTCGGCGAAACGACGGAGCATATATTTCAGTGAAAAATCACTGATTCACGGATAATGAACGCATTCAACTTTTTCATCATCCGCCAGCCGACTGAATTCGAATTGCTGAATTTCATACAATTCCATCACATCGTACGGAATTCGAAAGTCATCGCTTTGAATGTCCGCTAAATAACGGACTCGAAAATCTCACGAAGCATCGCTGAACGCCCGTTTTGAACAATGCACGTGACGCGGCCAGATCGCCGGCCCGATTTTATCAAATATTATTATTAGGAGCTATTTAGTGCGCTAGTTACGACATTTTACGGGTCGTTTAACGCTGCGTTGTAATTTGTGTGATTGAGAGGGCGCATCCGGCGGCAATTGCACGCAATTATTGCATATTGTCCGGGTCGTGGGTGGGGGGAGGTGCATTAGCGCCATTGTATGGAGCCGGTGACGTTGCCGGACGATGGTTGGATAGAGAGGTGAAAGGCTAACTTGTTAATGTGCATAAATGCGAAAAAGAGGTTCTCGGCAATTTTCGAACTAATCCATAGTTGATGAACTAAGGAACATAACATTTTGCTTGGGATGAGACTTCACCGAATACCAACGTAAGAAGGAAATGAATAAATAAATGAATAAATAAAATATTGAACAAACAAAATTACAAAGATTATGATCGAAACACCCCAGTTAGCATTAAATACTCAGACATGTTTGTATAGACAGGTATATATTCTGCATTAGATAAATATTTTTCAAATGGCAATACTCAATACACGGAACTCAATGAGGATATTCGTCACCTCGCACGACTGAACAAAAGAACAAAATAAAATCCGTAATGTTATCCGTAGTGTTGAATATGTCGTACTCTCACGAAAATTGCTAGCAGTCCCATTCATTTCACTGAAACTCATGCTTGGAGGCAATAATATTCACCCAAATGGTGATTACTAACTTAACGATTTATCGTACAACTTGCTCAAAACGAATCGAAATATGTGTGTCTACCTTAAGATTTAAGCTACAACGATGTGCTGTTTACATTAGTTGTCGTAGTTAGTAGTGTACGACTATGTCAAAAGGTAAGAGAAAGCAAGAATATGGAATTAGTACCTTGGATTTTAAATATGGTGAAAACAATATCATCTAATCAAACTATCATCTATCAAACTATATCATCATCCCAATCAACAAAGAAAATTCTTGAAAATATATTTTGATACTTGAAAAGAATATTTTTCTTGAAATATATGTAGGCAGAAATTTGAGATGGACATCACACATTGAGGTCTTATGTAAAAAATTGAGTAACTCATTTTTTGCATTCTTAAGAATCAAGAACATCGTACCTAGAAACTGTGTTATGAATGTGTATTACAGTCTTGTATATAGTCATCTAAATTATAATATTCGGCTGTGGGGCTGCTCTACAGAAATAAATAGGGTGTTTATTGCACAGAAGCGAATACTTCGATTAATATTCAATATTCATCAACTAACATCTTGTAAACCTATCTTCATTAATAATTACATACTCACCGTACCGTGTTCATATATTTATAGATAATTGTTATATGTAAAAAAAATGAAGATAGGTTTATTTGACTGAATAGTAATCATGAGTATTCAACAAGGAACAGCGATGTGCTACTTATTCCTATGCATAAAACAGCTAAATTTGAGAACCCTCTCTATTGTCAGAGTATCAAAATTTTCAACCATTTACCATCGTATTTGAAAGTTCTGAAAGCTCATTTGTTTAAAAGGAGAGTTTAATCTCTGCTCTTAACAAAGGCATACTATAGTGTGGCAGAGTACTTCGATGATTCGAATGTAGGCAATAATGTATGAATCAATTTTTTGTATCATATGTTTGTATATTTTTTTAACACAAATGTTCTTAACCATGTGAAATTGTCTCAAATGCTTAAGATCTCTGAGGAAATTTTTTTTCTTTTCTTTTCAATCAAATATTTTATAATACTTTGTATATTATTGTAAATATGAATCTAACCAAGATTTTTGTTTGAACCAATATTTTTGCTCGAGGGCTGAATGGAAGATCAGACTCCAAACTGAATTCGGTCCTTTTGAGAGCATTTTTCTTAGTTGTAATTATTGTATCATTTGAAATGAATGTAATTTTACAATGTAAGGAATGTTTCTCAATAAATTCATCTCATTATATTATTATTATATATGTCTTACAAATGGAAACTTCTATTGAAATTACTCAATAATATCCACATTGTATATTTCGAGCGACCCACTCATTATCAAGAGTTAATTCAACCCCTTAAATTAGTAACTCTAGTTATATATTGGGTGTATACGAATTTTTGTTTGGAAAATACAAGTTCTTGAAGCAGATAATATTGATTATTTTGAATAAATATTTCTAAACAGTGTTCTGACAGTGTTTATCAGTGCTCTTCTCATTATTAGTTCAACACTGTTGTATAAAAATGCCAGGAAAATTCTACTATTCTATATTGCGTTTTTTTTCAATAAATCTCCAACATCAAATTTCATTCCCGCATCCCCACATGAAGGCATTGAGGTGGCCATCAGTCCACTAATGACGTTTCAATCGTTTCTCAACTGTTCTTCCTGCTGACTTGGCCAAGTTGCCTTATCCCCATTCTGATGATGCTTTTTTGTGCTCTATCACACATATTACGTGTCCTTCCTTTTAGATAGTAATTGACGTACGTCAGTTAACACCCTATGATGGCTGCTGGGGTATATGTGAGGGATTCGCTTAATGCTCAACATGACCAATGAAAATAATACTAGTAGCATTCTCCGGATTCAAGAACTTCCGTGATGAAATGAATCAGGTTTAAGTACAAAGTGATTTTAAAGAACCAATAACCATTTATCTGAAAAAATATAAACGACCTTTGATAAATAAACGCTATGTATATCATTGGAATTGTTCATGAAGAGAAATATTCGCAACACTATTTTATGAAAGAAGCGGGTAGACTATCTGAGCTTTGGGAATCGAGAACTTGAAGGAAAATCTAAGAGCGTACCGAATAGAAAATCCTTCGAGAATTGGAGCTATTCACAATTGATTTTCATCTCATTCCGTCCTTTTGCAATGCTAATATTTCTTGCGGATGTGCGTCGTCTTTTCAATTTATGAAGATGTCGAGTTATAAATTGGTGGATTTGCCAATTTTTTCAACTTTTGTGCGTCTAGAATGCCAGAATTGAAGCTATGAAATATATGTGTAATTCTTAAAGTTGAATAAAATCATCACTACATAAGTTAGGTCCAAATTACTATGAACGAAAAATAGGAGTTACTTGCAGGATTGTCATTAATTTTTCCACGTGCTTTTCGATGATGAAATTGAGTATAACGCAATATCCAATCCATTTTAAGATGAACATTACTCAAAACCAAGGTGTGAATCGAATCAGCATTTGTTTTTTATCATTAAAATATATCCAAGTGATCAGAATGAGTACATTTTATGAGCATATTCAGTGGTTGTAGCAAGATATTCGTATGGCCTTGTAGCCTCATGTGCCCCAAATCTCCAGAGTTTGTCCATATTGACGTTATAATACATCTGTAGATGAGCAGATTGTTCTCCACTCTTAATCATGATTTTGTACCTACGAGCAAAAGCGATTAATCAAAATTTAGGTCCAGTTGTTTTCTCTCATGTTCTTCTCATGTCAGTTCTTACACTCCCAAGTATTCTACTGTAAAAGATGCAGGTATTCCTGTCGTGCTCAAGTAGTGTAAAGTTGGCACAGATTTGTCACATTGATCTTAATCTGCAACAGTATTTGTGTTTCATTTAGGTGCTTCTGTAGAAAGTAGAAAATTTATAACTATATCATGAAATTAGATCACAGTACAACTGTGTTCAACTTCAGCTAGCGCTGGACAATGTTGCTAGTTGGTGTGAGGACAATTATTTGAGTTTGAATGTGTCAAAGTAATTATAGAGTCGGTGGTCAAGTTCTTTCTCTTTCTGATAAGGTGCGAGATCTTGGTGTGGTCTTCGATCAGAAGCTTTCCTTAATTCCACACATCACCCAAATTATTTCATCTGCCTCGAAAATATATGAATTCGTTATAAGCAATGGCAAATATTTCAATAATTCCTCAACATTCATAGGAATATTCAATAACCTAACCCATAGCAAGTTGGAGTATAGCAGCATGATCTGGCATCGTATTTAATCTTGCCATCAACGCCATCTTGAGGCCATTCAGAGAAGTTTCTTGAAATTCTTAGTTTGGAGGGAGATTAAAAATTAGCCACAAAGAGGAGTCAATCATAACGAATTATTGAGTCGATTTAGTTTTATTTCATTGCAGAGCAGGAGAGAATCTTTATCACTCAAATTTTTGTAAAAATTACTCCACAACAGTATTGATTATTCTCCTCTCTTGTTCGCTTTGAAATTCAGTATTCTTAGGCAAAATTCTAGTACCACAGAAATTTTCCATCTAGAGACTCCAAAGACTAACTCGCTTAAGCAATCCCCCATTTGGTTTATTGAGTCTACATTCATTGAATTGCCAATAATTGTGACATTCACTTTGACTCCAAATAAGTTATTAATAGGAATTATGTGAACAAAGGAAATTGACTAAAATAAATTTATTTAGATTGAGTTCTTTGTAATATTTCATTAAATATTATTTAGTTATTAGTTACTATTTTAGTTTTTTTAGATTAGATTGGGCTCTTTGTTATATCTCTTTCATTTCAATTATTTAGTTATTATTCAACATTATGTTATTATTTTCTGTAATAGAATATTATACCTGTTGAGAATAAAGAACTTGTTATTATTATTATTATTAAAGTAGGAAACTTCTACTGGATCCTCTTTGCTGGCTGCGTAGCCAGCAGAGACATAACAGATGTGTACTGTATCTTATGAGCTTACTAATGGTACTCCATATGTTATAAGAAATATATATGTAGTAGTTATTTTCTAATATTCAGGGATCTTAACAGTTCTAAATATGTTATAGTAAGCCATTTTTAATTTTGTACAGTAACACTGAATGTCATATCTAATCGAAGGTCGGACTCACGACAAGACATAATTACGGGCAGTATTTTTTCTGCTCCATTGCTTGGATCATCATGATGCTAATTCAAAATTTGCAAATCACTGAAATTAGAATGACAACGATAAAAAGCCAATAGACAGTTCGGCTAGTGAGCTACAGGTTATCTCCTAGAGGTACCCACATAGGTCATGTGAAACCTAAGCTCTCCATTCAGAATATATACTGTGGCAAATATCCCGGAAATCATGTGACATTTTCGAAATTTGAGAGAAAATTTGAAGAGGATTCTGAAGATTGATGGACAAATATTCATAATTTTTCCAAAGAGTTTAAAATACTGCGGAAAAATAGACTCTGGCTTGCGCAAACAACTTGGAATATAACTACCATTTTGCGCCTACCATTCTACTACCTACCGACTAAGATAATTATTAATATTAGTCGGATTATTTCTGAAAATATGTTCTTCTCGAATTTCTAAAAAGTACAATAATTTCCGAGATATTAGGAAACAACCAAACTCATTTTTTTTCGTTAATTTTTCATGGCTTTCGCCATTTTTGCATGAGCTCTAAATCCTTTAAAGAATCATTTTTACCCTGTTCCGAATTGAAAACCTACCTATTTGATTATAACACTACAGCACAATAACCTAATAACAATTATAGTTTTCGGAGGTGGCAAAAAGAGTGTGTTCCAAGAAGCACTTTTTAAGTAGAACTTCCTGGAAGTTAATGGTCCTTTTATTGTGATCTATGAGGATAAGCTGACGTAATTGATCGAAATTTCATCGTATTTATATCCGTAAGAAAAATTATCTAAAATTAATTTGAAAAATTTTGTGAATTTGTCAGAACTCTTTCCTATGTTCGCTTGATATTATGAACACTTTGGTAATATTGAAAAATCATTTCGAATTGGTTCATATTGAGATATTGTCACTGAGTAACGATTCTTTATTTGACAATATCAGTGATTGAAAATTATATACATAAATAGAGAATTGATCGAACAAAATAAACAGAAATTTTTCTGAAAAATTTTTCTGAAATTTTCAGGAAAATTGTTCAGTACAATCAATTTCGTATTACTGTCATCATTTCGAATTGGTTTATTTTGCTAAATTATCACTGTCAATTGAAAATTATATAAATAAATATTGCATTAATCGAACAAAATGAAACAGTATACTTCAAGAATTTCAGAAAAATGGTTCAGCACAATCAACATAAATTTTGTAATACTGACTGAATTTCAGGAAATTGATACAACATGAGTTATCAAAGATTGTATCTCAATTCTCGAAAGAAGATGATACCCTTTTGGTATCACCTTTGATACAAAAAATATTCATCCTTTTACCGACCTTACACGAGATTCCGTATTAAAATATCTCCAACAATTGACATAAATATTTTTTCGGTTCCTGTCATATCCAGAACTTCAACCCTAACATCCTGTTCCGATAAGAACTCGTCCCCGTATTAATCAAAAATTCAGGAACCGTCCACGGAGATAAATTTCATTGTCGCACGCCGATAATTACCGATCGGATTTCCCATAAATTTTTGCAGCCCTGCTCTGACCTTCATCAGGGCGTAGTTCTGTGGGTGTGACACCTGTTCGAGATGCGAAGGGCGCTAACGATGCCTATTGTCGGTCCTAATGGGCCCTGCTCGAAGAACGGCCACCGCGTTATCTGTCACTCGCACACTTCCTCCGGCGACAGAGAGACGTAGCTTGAAGGGTCCTACGGGCTCGAGAACATGACCCATTTTTGGATCTCGTTAACTTCATTTGACTTTTTTGAAAGGATATAGAATATTTAGCACGCCAAAATTGAATTTTCTATCGCATTTTCCATGTAGTGAATAGCCTATTGAATGTATCGAAAATTAAATACTCCTAGATATATATATATATATATATATATATATATATATATATATATATATATATATATATATATATATATATATATATATATATATATATATATATATATATATATATATATATATATATATATATAAATAAATATATATATATATATATATATATATATATAAATATATATATATATATATATATATATATATATATATATATATATAATAAATACTGAGAATCTTAATCGAAATATCGAAATACTGCACATAAATCTCTCAAGGAGCTCTCCACACAAATGTTGTCAACGAGAACGAACCTATCACTTTCCAGAGTGAATATTAAGTGCGCTTCGAAAAATCATCGAACATGTTGAATGATAAGAGAATACAATTGTTTCATCATTATTGTGAATCATCACTCCGCATTTAATCAATCAATCAATAATTGATGACTTTCAACACGCCCACATGTCCTATGTCCGAAAGAGGAGAACACTTGTTCGTAAACTATTCACGTGAGCTCCCTCTATCGAAGAGGAAACTTATAACCTCTCTGCAGAATTTTGAATTCCTACTCATGACAACATTAGTAGGAGTACGTAGAGGCTTTGTAGACATTTCATTCGAACACAACAGAACTCTGCCTGCTTTGTGTCAAAATGAAGGAATAACATCGAAATCTGAAATAAAACAGATTGAATTTGTCATTCCACAGGACGGTATTTTGGGACCAGTGCTCTCTATAATTTCTATGAATGACATAGCAGAAGTTTTTAAAATCAGTAACGTTAGAGGTCATCTTAGCAATTACGCGGACGACACCAACATATTGGTTGCTGATTCGAGCTATCCGGAATTGTTCATGTCATCGGAAGCTACTTTTGACTGTGTTCGGGGATGGTTTCTGAGAAATGGTTTGGTTCTCAATACGGAAAAAGCAGAAACTATACTATTTTGGGCAAAACAGCAAAAAATTGATACACCGAGTTCCATCAGTTTATCAGATAGTGAAAATAAGTTAGAAAATTCCATAAATATTTTAGGAAGATACATCGATGAACATCTGAACTGGGATAACCATATAATTGAACTTGGAAAAAAACTGAACTCAGTATCGTACATTATAAAGACATTAAGTAGATATCTCAATGGTAATTCCTTGACAGTATTTTACTATGAAAACTTTGAGGGTTTGATGAAATTTGGGCTGATTTTCATTGGCAGCAGTTAATAATAATAATAATAATAATAATAATAAATTGCCTTTATTGCCATATTATACAAAAAGAGAGGCGAAGTCTAGCTAAAAGCTACTCCACTTAACCTCTATATATAAAAACAATAAATGAAATGGATAACAAATTAAATCCAAAGAGAAACAAAACATAACATTATAATTAATAAAATAACAGAAACTAAATTCCAAACAACAAATAATGATAAAAAAAAAATTTTTTTTTTTCTACAACTTCAAAGGATGCAAGAATCAACTCTGATTTCTAAGAAGAAATGCCTTATACATACGCTTAAACCTAGCCAAGCCTCCAGTTTTAACGTCCAACGGAATGGAGTTGTAGACATGAACAGCATTGAAGGAGAAACATTTACGGAAGCCTGACCGCTCAAAACGCGTCAAAGCCAGAGTGTAAGGATGTCTTAGATCGCGGGTGTGCATCTCGCCTCTATAAACCAATTCACTCCTGAGGTAATGAGGAGAAGAAGATGAATGAATACGAAAAACGGCTGACCCCAAATGATAGCGAAATAGATTTTCCAACTTCAACCAAGCAAGTTCCTTGATATAAGACGATACTCTTGTATACTTACGAAGTCCATATATGAACCTACAACAGGAATTAATAATTCTCTGCAACCTACGCCTAGTAAGTGCGTAGAGGCAAGGGTAGTAGAGGATCAAACCATAATTCAAAATAGACAAGACGAGGCTCTCACAAAGAATTTTCCTCAGAGCCAAGCTTAAGAAGTGACGAGATCTATAAAGCTGTCTAAGAACCAAATATGATTTTCTTATCAACAATCCCACATGCTCTTCGAAACGAAGACGGCAGTCAAAAATTATTCCTAAATTTTTTGCACTTCTTGCAAAAACGTTCAAATCGTTCTTGAAAAAAGTTCACTGATAAAGAATATTTTTTCCGTTCAGAAGCGAGTCATCAGAACAGTTTTGGGACTCAAATGGAGAGAATCTTGCTGGGGACATTTCCGGAAAAATAACTTTCTGACGGTATATGCTCATTACATCCTGGAACTCTCATTTTTTTACACAAACATAGGGAGAAATTTGATGAATGCAACGAAATGCACAATTACAGCACACTTAACTTGAATTACCGCTCTCCTAAGCATAGACCGACTGCTTCTGAGAAACATCCATATTACACTTTTGTGATATTCTTCAATAAGCTTCCGAATATTGTGACGAGATTCGAAAAACTGAGTTCATTCAAAAATAGTGTTAAAAACCTCTTAATTGAATTGGAACCATACTCCTCGGATGATTACTGGAATCTGTGTTGAAATGCTAATTTTGTTTGTTTTTACTGACATTGTTTCATTTGCTGCATTATGTTTGTTAACTAGAGCATCCTTTGAAATAATTATCATTATTATTATTATTATTATTATTATAAAATGGTCCCATGCCAAATCGCACCAGATCATGCCCAAGCTGTCCAAAAGATAGCTAGTTTCAAGATACACGAATCATTCATACTAGTAAATACTGAAACTCTTGATCGAAATATCGAAATATTCCAAATAAAACTTTCAGGGAACTGTCAACACAAATGTTGTCAACGAGAACGAACCTATCACTTTCGAAAGTGAATATTAAATGCGCAGACAAACGTCACTGAAAGCATCCAAGGTAAAGGGCAAAACATACAAAAACTAGATCGCACAACTCGAAAGGTTTACTCGGGGAATAGCGAATCGTTTACTTCCTTGGAAGAGTTTTCATATTGATGTTATAAGTGTTCTCATTCATGTAACACATTTTTCAGGATATTCTTATGTGATGATTGGTTGCTCTACCAAGACTCTTGGAATTTTCAGAATCCCATCAAGGTCTTACTTTGGACTAGCAAAGTGCCACAAAAAACTCTGGTCTGGGTCCACTATCACATAAATTTTGCAGAAGGTTATTTTAATTTGTATTGTCTGAAAAATTAGACCTATATATACAATATATACTAATTGAGGATCATGGAACCTAATATTTCAGTATGGTTTAAACACATATGCCCAGAGTATTATAATGTAGTATTTCGTGCCTTTTGAGTGGATTATTTCGACGAGAATACTGTACCACATTCATATATAGAAGAAAATTCATTATGTAGATTTCCAATTCACGTTACTTTCTCGAAGAACAATCATATTCCCAATGGTTCCCGCAGAATCACTTTTGTGGTGTCCGATGTATATCAGGTACCGCCATCCTACTATAATTAATATATGTCTGCTTCTCATGTTCATAGTATTCAAATTTGGTAACAGCAGATCATTTTTTTCAGTTCTGGACTCATGAGATGGTCAACGCCGTGTCAAAAAAATACGGATCACAATGTTTGTGATTCGTATTAGAAAAAATGAAATGTGAATGCACATTTCAATTTTTTTCATTTTGATTTTCATGAATGTCTTACCATCAATGGTGATTTTATTTCTTTGCATAAATTACATAATTATATTTATTCGAGAATATATTTCATCGCTCAATATATTTTTCAGCTGGAAAAGAGGCCCTCTATCAAAACGCTACCGAACAATTCATCATTTGTAATTTTTTTTCGTCCATGGAGTCTGCTGGATCTTCAAGTGTGGAGATCAACTCTTCAAGAAAATCCGCAGCTCTCAAGCCTACGAAATGATAAATTCTTGGAATTGATTTGCCCAAGTTCATCTGGAGCTGTGGCAACTTCAGTTATTACTGATAGGTTTTAATTTGACCGGAATCATCTGACGCTATGTCTTTTTACGCTCCAAAAAAGCAACCGGCAAAATGTTTAGAAATGGAGACTTGCTGACAATGAAACTTGGTTTTGTAGAAGGCCAGTTTTGTGTGAGCAGCTTTCTAAGCACAAAATTGCTTAGAACCCACCAAATATCACACTCCATCAAAATCCACCCGTACAAATCCAATATTTTTTTAGCTTGGTTATTTGTTATATAGGTATCCTCCCATGAATTATTATCATCAATGTTGTTCAAAGAGCGAACTTCAGAGATCTCTACAGCCTCGATGTTTGGATCTAACGTTTCATTCAAATTCCGAATGGCCCAAGAACATTGTGGGAATCGAACCTACCAGCAAAGCGTTATAAATGTCACTATATATTTCAGCTCCCGATATATGTGATCTACCCTACAGAAAAGTTTTTCTGATGGAAAGAAAATGGAACACTACTTTTAGAATTTATTAGGTGGGATGAATTTAGAACATACGACCAGGATATCAACGTCGGTATAAATGTTACAAAATGGTTGTTTTTCTCTTATGAACGACCAGTTCGTAACGACAATCGAATTCGAATTTTTCCCGAAATTACCTACGCAAATAAATACAGCTGCAACTATCAGAAATTCTGGCAATTTTTCACGCGGGATCCGTTCCCAGCGATGGCCTGCGGAATTAATGGAAATTTATTCAACTAAACAAACTGCCGCGAGTCGGAATAAGGGATAATAGGTCGATTATTTGTTCGCAGGGCGATTTTCATAAAATATTTGTACGTGTCCGGCGTAACGGATGCGGCGGCTTTATGCCTGTGACGTCGGATTTATTCGTTCGGATTGATGATTCAATCGAATATCGCGACCTCAGAGAAGGCAATTGTTTATGGGACTGTCGGGAGATGCCAGTGGCGTATCACTCGGGGTTCATAATATTTAGAACCCCCGAACGATAATTATGAAACCTTTCTGTGATATTTTCATACCAAATAAGTCTCCACTTACATTGTTCCACAGTATTTTGCTCTGTTCGACAGGAAGGATTACCATTATTCGTATTTAGGTCAGTATATCATTGTTACATTTGTCACGACTAAAAGTTAAACAAAACCTTGTTGTACATATCTGAAATAATTCTAACAGATTGAAACACTAAATCGCAATTCCAATACTTTCAATTTCATCATTATTTAATAGTGTTGGCGTGTACTTGATGTAAATCCATTATAATTGAATATAACTTAAATTCAAACACTTGAACTTATGATTTACACTTTATTGACTACAAAGCATGACGCGTTTCGTCGTTACAAACGACTTCTTCAGATGCTTACAGAATAATAACAACATTTTGAAAAATACAGGTATATATATCAGGGAATTTTGGTATATAGATATATACTCAGATATTCCATTCTGAGAAATAATTTCTATTACCTGTAAAGGTTTAACAAGGGTGAATTGTTTAATTCTATCTGTTCATTGAGCAAGTTTCCAGAATTTTTGAGCCGATTTATTTCCACTACTTCTCAATAATCTAATTGACTACTTCTCTCTATATTGTGTAGAATTTTGAAATTCTTATCAAAGTATGGTTTTCTGTTAATAAATGGTTAGCATAATTCGAATTACTTTTATTATGCGCGAAGCTATATTTATGTTCCTGTATTCTAGTACCGAAATTTCTACTAGTTTTACCTATATATATACCGGGACATGTTCCACAATTCAATTGGTAAACATCTGATTTGTCTTCTCTTTTAATTTTGTTTTTATTGTTCTTAATGTGTCTCGATAAATTGTTGTTCGTTTTAAATGAAATATTAAAATTATGTTTACTTAAAAAGGTTTTGACTTTTTGACTGACGTTTCCAAAGTATGTTAAACTGTTATATTTACGATTTCTATCCGGCTGATAAGGAAATACTAATCGTAGAGCTTTCCGATAGAGTTTTTTGTCCAGAATTTTTGACACGAATTCGCTTTCATAATCATTATTAACCGCATCTGTTTAATGATATTCAATTCTTTATTGGTTAATCTGTGTATCATACTTTGAAACGCTGCCATTTTATGTGGATATGGGTGGCATGAGGAGTTATGGATTATCGTATCCGCATGGGAAGGCCAATTACCAATTGAATTGTGGAACATGTCCCGGTATATATATATATATATATATATATATATATATATATATATATATATATATACACCTAGTTAAACCTTTTCAGGTAATAGAAATTATTTCTCAGAATGGAATATCTTAAGTAAAACGAAAACCATAGAACACCAAAATTCCCTGATATATATACCTATATTTTTCAAAATGTTGTTATTATTCTGTAAGCATCTGAAGAAGTCGTTTGTAACGACGAAACGTGTCATGCTATGTACTCAATAAAGTGTAAATCATAAGTTAAAGTGTTTGAATTTAAGTTAAATTCAATTCATCATTATTATTATTAAATCACACGGTTTCAAGGGTTATAGTGAAATTTCGCGAAGTCTTATCGGCAGCCTGTAGTAAACTTCCAGCGCCAATACTTTACATTGATTCTGCACATTGAAAACTGCAAAAAAACCAATGATTTCACAGGCAAAGGCACAGTTAGGAGATAAGATTCGGTTATTCTTAGTGCGAAATTAAATTGAATCGAGAGTATAAACTAAAAGGATTATTGGCTTGGCGTAAAATGAGACTTTGCCAATTTCATTAAAAAACTGAATAGTGGAAAATATATGTAGCCAATATTCAATGGCAGAAGTTGAATAGCGATATTTTGAATTAGAATCTCTGATAGGTGATCTAGACTAACCTCGTTGCAGAATCAAGATGGTGAGTCACATTTTTTTTACTTCCTCTAGCTTTATAATCCAGTCAAAATAGACAAAAATAAGTCTCAACTTTCATTTGAGGAATTTTCAAAACTTCAGTATATACTGAGTTTCTTCATTTACTTTCTTCAAAAATAGGCAGGTATTCGACCTTTCACACTCGAACAATCAAGTAGTTAGCAGATTTTACTCAAGGTTACCGACAAACGTATATAGGGGACTGACATTATAGTATTTTATTTTAAAATACTCATTCAATTTATGAAAGTTTTATGGGATAAGTAACACAAACCAATAGTTTCTCAGTGTCATTTATATTGAACGCCTGATGACGTGTACAAGCTTTTCGTACAGGCATTTTAGTTCATATTAATGTGAAATAGGAATTTTCTTATGATTAAAAGGCGATATATTACGAAAGGTGACTCTAAGAGAATGCCTGGACCATCCTTACAGAAAATTGTTTAATCTACAACTTTTTTCGAACCTATTTCTACGATAATACTTAGCGTTTTTGATGAAAATAGAAAAACCTTCATTTTTTAAATTTTTACAGAAAGGGATTTTACATTTTATTCATAATGATGTATTTAACGTCTCTGCCAATTAACACCTGAGGGGGATTTTTGACATTTCATTTATAATGATGCAATCAATATCTATGCCAATTTTCAGCTCTATGCGAATTTTGGCTAACAAGAATGTCTATTTTCGTTTCTTTTCAACAGTCATTTTCACTCCATTGTCATGAAGTGAATGAAATGAAAAACATAAGGTTGCTACGTATTTAGAACAAGAAAAATGAGTTTCGGCTCGAAAACTCGATAACTCGTTTGATATCGAGAACACAAAGTAGAAATAATTTACAGTACAGAAAGAAAGCACACAAGTTGCCATGAAAAAAATCACGGCTATTCCGTCAGCTTACTCAATATATCGTACTGACAATAATGAGCTGCGATCGATGAATAACCTCAATTGAATGAGAATGTATTTTAAATTTAATTGAACCAACATATAGACCAATCATAATGTTCCATCTCATGACAGTCGGCAACCTTTGACTATCAGCCTGTTAATTAACTAAATGTCATATTTCCGGCGCATTTTTTATTAAGAAATGAAATGTCCTCAAATTAGATATTACATGCGTTAGAAGAAATACAAACATCTACATATATATGTATATATATATATATATATATATATATATATATATATATATATATATATATATATATATATATATATATATATATATATATATAAGGAAATGAAATTTTTTTGTGCTTATGGCACTGAAAAAATTTCATTTCCTTAAAAATATCGCCGAATAGGCCCCTGAAATACGGGAATAAACGCGAGCGTACTACTAACGCAACCTATTGACATTTAAAAACATCGTTCGATGATATTTGTCAAAAAGACATTGCAATTTAGTAGATACCTACGGGTATAGAAGATATGTGAAATTTCTATGCTTGGTGTCTCTGTAATCTGAGAGAGATGTTTTCTACTGATTTCTATAGATGGAATTGTAGACTATTCCTTAATCCTTACGATCTTTCACTTGAAGTCACAAGAAGATGCTTGGAGGTTGAAATCGTTGCCTCACTTCGATGGACGTGGTGCGACTGACGAGTTCCTTGCAGAACGAAACATATATGTCTCGCACTTCCATCAGGTGTGGCATCGATTCCAATATTTCTCTAACATTTATCCCTTGAAGGATAATGCAGACATCACATCGTACACGTTCACATATCTAGCTCTACTATAACATTCTCTTGATTAATTTCAATTTTTCAAATTAATGTTCTAGTGTTCATTTTCTTACATATATATATATATATATATATATATATATATATATATATATATATATATATATATATATATATATATATATATATATATATATATTCATATATATATAGTAAATACTGAGACTCTTAATCGAAATATCGAAATATTTCAAATAAAACTCTCAGGGAGCTGTCTACACAAATGTTGTCAACGAGAACCTAGACAGCTCCCTGAAAGTTTTATTTGAAATATTTCGATATTTCGATTAAGAGTCTCAGTATTTAGTAGTATTGAATTACCTGTGAATCTTTGAACCATATATATATATATATATATATATATATATATATATATATATATATATATATATATATATATATATATATATATATATATATATATATATATATATATATATATATATATATATATATATATATATATATATATATATATATATATATATATATATATATATGTAAGACTTTAGAAATATTTTGGGTTATCGGTATAACGTGGGCAGAACTAATTCAAACGAATAATCGTCAGCAATTCTATATTTCGAATGAATTCCGTTCTTCTTCAGAAATACTAAAAATATAGACAAGGTGTTAATTAACCAGTTACAATTATTAATTACAATAGAAAAAAAAAATATTATTTTTATGATAACTTGTATGACTTTTGTGTCGTTTTTGTTGGTTTATTGACTTTTGTCAGATGTAGGTTTCCTTGTTGTACAAATTGTAACTGAAAAATTAACATCTCGTCTATATTTTTAGTATTCCTGAAGAAGAACGGAATTCGTTCGAAATAGAAAATTGCTGACAATTAGTCGTTTAAATTTTTTCTGCCTACCTTTTACTGATGACCCAAAATATTTCAAAAGTTTTATATATATTTATATTTATATATATATATATATATATATATATATATATATATATATATATATATATATTTCTTCATCACCACATAATAGACTACTTGCGAAACTCGTTCAATTATATCAAAATTAGAGCAGTATTCTCCAAAAAATGAGGCAAATTTCACGTATTGTAAAAATCTCGATCAGTTGATGAACTCATTCCTTATTGTTTGAATATTTTAATGAGAAAAAATATTTCTAAGATTTCAACTGTCACTTGACATTTTGTTTCGTTGAATTTATGAAGCCTTCTCACATTTACTTCACTTCACTCCATACAACTTTTTATATTCATCAGAAGATGGTATTATACATCGATTGTCGATTACTGCGATTTTGCACCAAACAAAACCGAATACTGGGAACATGAGTACTTGGCTACTAAGTTCGCTTCCATCGAAAATTTCGGTTGGAAACTTTCGGTTCTTTCATCTTGAGTTAATATCTGCATCTTCACTTCCATATCTGTCCATATATGCCCAAATTCGGTCCTGATGACCTATCTCCATCCGCGAACGTAAATCTCCTAATTCAATTAGTTTCAAATCAGATACGTTCCGATGTCGTCCCTCTGTTTCGACGACAATGAAGCTACCCCGATATGGAGTCATGCACCGTGACAAATTTATAGCTCGATTAAAACAGTGCCACTTTATTTCTGGATATTCCGCGAATTTATGGATTGTGTGATTTTTACCGGATGGATAGGCGCCTCGATTTTGATGGAAAACGGCGTATTTCACTCGGCGTCAGAAACGGAAATTGGAATTGAAAGTGAATCCGATTGTTTGGGAACACGCTGAAGTTCATTGCTCGACAACGGAACACAAAAATAGGTCAAATGTATAAGCAGATTTTAGTGTGATTAACGAAATCGAAAGTTCAAAGTTGATATAAAAATTCTCACAATAAGATTCATGTTGGAAATTGCGCATGTTGGTGCGCAGCTAAGTTCATTTTAACAACAAAGCCAAATCAAAAATTAAATTATAATGTAGAAACATACTGAAAGTAATGGAGCATATTTCTTAGTGCTCTCGCTTCATTTTTAATCAATGCATTTAAGTTATGACTATGGTCTTTTAATTTAATACAAAGCGAGTATTAGCGACATCAATTTGATTTGTCAGAAAATTCCATCACGAAACCTTGAATTTATAATTGGCGTGAAGACAATATGGGCTGAGAGACAATTCAATTGTCCAATGTAACTGAATATACCTAATATTGCAAAAAATGTATTGAATCAAAAAGTCGAAAAATTACTCAGTTCCACTCATTTACGAAAGTTAAACGGAATACTTGACTTATATTTCACATTTTTACTTGCTATGGACACATGAAGATAGGTTTGAAGACGATTACGGTTTTCGGCATCAAATTCTTCGGAAGAAGGGCCAGGTCAAAATTAAGGGAAATAAAGTATAATAAATTTCAAAAAAGAATTCCGGACAAATTGGGTTGAAATTGAGCAGTTGATGGCGAAAAAAAAGATGATGCGAGAAACTGAAAATAAGTTGATCATTCGTCATCGGTTTATACTTAGGCACTAAAACAAATTTCCAATTATTCTCGAAGATCCAGGGTATTTCCTTCAGTCTGTTGATGCAGCAATCTCACTGAGTTTGAATCTATCAAATGTTTATTTCGAATAAAATGTGCTGAAGGTCCAACAGAATTAAATGAGAGGTAATAATAAAAACTTGTCTAAAAATCACAGACTGAACAATTCTTTATTCGACTAGTTTCGCCTTTTACAGCATTATCAAGAATGCAGCATTATCATTCTTGATAATGCTGTAAAAGGTGAAACCAGTCGAATAAAGAATTGTTCAGTCAGTGATTTTCAGACAAGTTTTTATTATTACCTCTCATTTAAATGTGATCTATCACAGAGTAGATTCATCGTCCATTGAATTCCAACAGAATTTTTATTAGTGTTATAGATAATTTATATTCTCAATATTGATGTACTGTCTTAGACTCTTTGAACAAAATATTTTTTTATATAGAAACAAGATGATCTCAGTAGATAATAGACTGTGAAAATGGAAAATTGTATTTCTACTTCACGCTCTGCTGCAAAATATATCTTGTCAAAATGTAGAATTCATAATTTTTACTAATTAACTGATATCAATTCATATGATTTTTTCACTAAGTTAAATTTGTATTTAATTCAAACTTTTAAACTTGGAACATTATTTGTTAATGAATTTTTCCGTTTTTTGAATCTATCATTGACATTATCAATGCCCAGTTTGAATAGAGGCAATAATAATTTCTTCAGCTTGAAGCAGAAGCACCTAGAGCTATTCTTTGCTCCCAAAATATTGTGTTTCTCCATGACGTACTTGCCTACTTGTGAATCGCTTTTCCATGCAAAATTTCAATGATACATGCGACAGATTGAACCTTCAATAAAAAGAACTCCCATTATGAAATCATATCTCTCTTCGCACGTGCCATTCAATTTTCACATAATGCGAGAAATTCCAATATTCAGTATCATCTATATAACAGTATCAAAATTTCCCCATAAAACATAATCCCAGGCCTGATTTACACCACAATAGTGGCCACGCACTATTGCAATATCACACAAGTTCATCCCTCAGTTCAATCCCCTAGCTATATAATACGTTGCATCCCTAGTAGCCCACCTCTATAGCCCTGCAAGCGTCTGGCGGGTACAGATTATTTCAGAATATTCTTCCCGAATTTCTATCCAATAGGTTCATAATGCGGCTTCGAAGCCATCCTGAGTAACTTTCATTTTCTGGGAAAATGTCGAAACTGAATGGCTGCAAATTCTTCCTAGAGCCTTCAATTTAAAACTTCCTCCGAAATACATTGATGAAACAATTTTTGATGATCTTGTCGAATAAATAGCACATTATTTGAGTATAAAACAAAAGAAGCATCAAAACTGCACGATAAAAACTTGTTAAAGGAATGAGCTAAATTCACCTTCTTTCGATCGGGAGAAAGTGCATTTCTGCAGTATTTTCGGAGTGCTGATAGATTTGTGTATTGCCATAACATAGCTGGTTTGAAGAAAAAATTGAAAATTTCAGACTATCACGCAACTGAATGGCAATTGTTTATGGATAGCTCAAAATGTAGGTTGAAGTGTGTTCTCCTCCACAATGGGAATTCGGTTCAGTCCAATAAGTCATTCAGTTTCTTTGCATAAAGAATACGAAGACAAAAGGAAGGTCATTGCCTTGTTGCAATATAACTTACACCAATGGATCATCAATGGACCTTAGAATGGTTTATTTCGTTCTTGGCCAGCAACGGATATACCAAGTATCCCTGTTTTCTATGTAAGTCAAACAGCAGAGCTCGTAAGAAGCGTCAAAGTGGCCGCCAAGATCTGACTTGAAACCTGGTGATCCGAACATTCTCAATCAGCCACTTGTCGACAGAAAAAACATTATATTTCCGCCTTTGCAAATAAAACTAGGCCTCACGAAGCAATTTTTTAAGGTTTTGTCAAGTGAAGGGACTGTTTTAGTATATCATTTCGGCATTTTGTCTTCGCCTTGTCATATTAGAAGATGAAAGCTGGTGTCTTCGATGGGCCACAGATTCAGAAACTCATAAAAGATGGGTTTTATTGAAACAATGACCGAAATTGCAAGAAATGGTTGACTGGCATTCAAAAGTATTGTCAAGGACTTTCTTGGAAACACATGAGCTCAAAATTGCGCCGAAATTGTTCAACAATTCTCACACTTTTTACAGGGCCATCTTGCTAACTTTCCAGAAAATCTGGAAAGTTATCAAGGAGAGTTTCCAGATGTAAGTATGATGACTGACTACTGTTGGAGCATCAAGCAAGAATGTCCTTAGATTGTCATTCACAAACATTCTAGGAGAAGTTATCATGCAAAATTTTTACCCCAATATCTTTTTTCGTTTTTTCAATGCAATATTCATGACTTCAGGGACCAAAATTCAGTAAAAACAAGTAAAATATCTAAGGTAACAGAATTGCTGTTCTCCAGTGTTATCTATTATTTTCTAAGTAGTTATTAACTTTGAAGAAAATTGGAAATATTAGGTAGTGAATATTGCTAATGATTGGTGTATGTTTTGTGATTAACTTAATATTTATGTTTGTTGATGTGATACATTTCAAGAAATATTCTCGATTCTACAGTTGCACAAATATTTTCCCCAATTTATTAGTTTATATATGAAGTTGATATAGGGCAAACATCAGAGTGGCTGAAACAACGAACAACTCAACACCAAAAAGAATGTGAATTGAAGAAAAATAGACGTACAATTTCAGATAACCGTTTAAGGACGAGATTATAATAATGGAGAATATTTCTTGAGATGTATCAACAAACTTAAAAATACAGTTAATTACAAAACAGACACTTCATCAATCAATTGAGCAATATTTTTTCCAATATTTTCAATTATTTTCCAAACGCCTAACTACTTAGAATATAATAGATAATTGTTGATGGTTTCAGATGTTGTCTCGCACCTTTCAGTAAGTACTTATGAGAATGTGCAAACATTTTGCTGTAAAACCATTTTAGTTTATTTGTTAATTTTATAATGACGTCTTGTGAAAAAGGATTATCCTATATCTGTCAGTTTTCAATTCTTATTGACTTTATAGTTTGCATATTATAATTGCAACGTTTCGTTTTTTCGTTTGATGAAGCTATAAACAAAAGCGAAATATCGAAAGTCCAAGAACGAGGGATATCATTCAATCCACTGACCGCATACCCGATATTTCCTATCATCTTCACTTCTTATAGAATATATACACACACACACATATATATATATATATATATATATATATATATATATATATATATATATATATATATATATATATATATATATATATATAAAGAGAAATCTGATTATTCCACAGGTCTTGTCGCAATATTTTATTTCGTGGCGCATTCGCCATTTTACACACGTGAAAACTATCCTGGGCGAAGTTTTCTTTGTGATAGCTTGTAGATGACAGCAATTTTATCCACCAAATATTTGAGATTCAACTTTATTATTCTATCTTCATTAAAAAGCTATTGAAAGTTTTCGTGCACTTCAGAATACAATCAGGGAAGTTCATACCAAAAAAAAGATTTTAACGACTCATATTGAAGCAACAAATTTTGCATTTTCTTTTACTGAATGTCTAGCATATGAAACTGTTCAATTGATATATAAGCGAACTATTGCGGATATTCTTTTCATTCAATCTTCATTCAAGCCTCCCATCAAAAATTCTACATCGTGTTGAAGTATTTATCTCTTCTTTTCTGGAAGCCAATTTCTTAACCAACTTTGTAACATTAAGTTTTTCATCGCCCCAAACATGATGGAAAACTCACGAGATTAAGAACCAGGGTAGCGAGTAACAAAGGATATTCTACATTGAGATAGGAATCATCCATTTAAGGATCACAATGCTAGAATTAAGCAGACAGCAACAGATGCCATCCAGTGAGCGACGAAGATGAATGCTCGACGTGCCAGATTGACGTGTAAATAAGAGAATGGCCTCTTCTGAAATGATGCCCCATGGCTTTTTCGGCAGTTGTTTTTGTGGAAAGCGAACGGCAGACCAAACAAATCATTAGTTCTGGGTCTTTTATGTAACCCAAATGATCAGAACCTTATATGTCAGAAATTGTCAGAAAATTTAAAACTTGAGGTAAATTAGACGAAAAATTAGGGAATATGAGTCACATTGCCAGAAAATTATCTTCGAATGAGAATGTGTCATTATATAAATATTTAACTATACAGAAAACTTCAATTGAAACGAAATTGAATTATTTCCATTCGCAAAATGTTTGACCAATTTCAAAATTGTGTTTATGGATTTTGCAGAACATTTTACATAATTTCAATGATTACATGAAGAGAAAAATCTACATAGTAATGTGAACATGTTACATATCTACTCAGATTAAGGATTCAAAAATTCTCATTTTATTGAGACTATTGAGACTTTCTGTTTCAGTTTGTTGACCTCTTTTCGACAACTGTAGTATGATCCTTAATTAATTGTTTTCACGCCACATATCAAGATTGAAGTTCCTTCAATTGTCACCATATTCATGGAAAAATGGAGAACAGAACAAAAAGAACTCTTTTTCACCATTTGAAGGACGAGAACAAAACAAAAAAATCTACTTCGATAGAACCATTTTCTATCGACTATTAGAAGAGAACCATCTCACTAAAAGGCTATTATAATACAGCCATATAAGAAACTCGGAAAAATGAATCTAGCCAGCAGTTTCCACGGAAAATCAATTCATTTGTCCGAGATCCAGAAGGGGAAATATCCAACTAACTCAACTTACTTTCTCAGAATACCAAGAGATTTCAATTTCTTATGAGTTATCTTATATAAAAAGGAATTATTTTCCTATCCTAAGACATCGGTATAGCCGGCCTGAAGGACACATTGCTTACTATGTTGAAGATCTCAGGTTCAATTCCCTCCATATTTTATATCAAAAATTGACCTGCCATCTCCTGCAAGCAAGGCAGAAAATATTCTTAGTAGCAAACAATTTCAAATAAGTGTATCCGAACCGACATTGAAATCTATGTACGTGCTTGTTATCTACGTAAACTGAAAAATGCAGACTACAGATTATTGAGGGAATCACCTGAATCATATTGAAAGAAATGTCCTCAGCTTGAAACAATTGAACGCTTCTTCAGTCGTTGGTCTTCACAATCAATATGCAGTATATTACTATGTGTCACTGAAAATAAAATGAACATCAAAATGAATCGTGAAGTATTCAATTATAGAGTACCACCAAGAACATTTGAATAGGAGAAAAATTAATATATTTTTTCGATAGCTGGGGCATGTTGGTTCGGAAACACAGCATCTCTTCATTGACTAATTGTGCTGTTTAGTATATAGTGCCCAAAAAATAAGTTCCTTAAAAACGCACCAACTAGCTTGAATAATTTAGGTGAACGATTGTGTGCTCAAGAACCAGAATGGTGGAGTATGCCTAATTAACTATAATTTTAGCTGTGAGATCATGAAATTAAAATTCATCTGAAAAATTGTTATATCTGTAATATAATGTATCGGAAAAAATCAGTTAACACGAATATTTACAGGAACATTCATATATTTCTTCATTCAAATATGAGGTGTTTTGCAATATTTTGTGAATTAGATTACAAACCATTTAACAAACATTTTTAATATTCAGCTCTATTTTTTGCTGAATTATGATTCTCGAAGGAGCAATCATCATGAATTTTGGATGATTCATTTTATATTCGTATCTGCAAACACTGATCAATATTGCGTGTTTGGTCGGCACCTGCAACAGGTTATACAAAAATATAGAACACTATTTGCTTACTATTTAGTCACTATTTTTGTCACTCAATACTAATATGGCTCCTTCTTGAACTACTATTCCAAATAAGTCATTATAGAGAGTGTAAAGCAAGAACTATATGGCTGTTGAACATGTTCACACCAATAAATGAATAAGAGAATGCAGTATATCACAGAAGTAACACTCTGGCTCTTAACCACACTAGATGTAGAGTTAAGAACACTCCAAGTATAATAATATTCTGGGTCATTCCTTTTGTCTTGATAAATTTGTTGGATTCTCGAAATAATCCAGAGGAGATCGATATTTCTCATATCTAAGAGAAATATCAGTGTTTTCGGTATGTATTTATCTTGAAATCCTCAGAGATGACGCTTTTCTTGAATGAGGTAGGTAAAATATTCAACTGACCTAAGGCTCTTCTTTCAATTGCTACTAAATCGTCGATAGTGTAGGTACATAATGTATTTTATGACAAGTAAAAACCGATAAGGATCAGAACAATCGGAGGAGAAGAATATACTGGATCATCACTTTTTCCTTGATAAATATATTGGCTTCTCCAAATCATCCATCTTGATTCGGCAACGCAGCATTTCTCGGTCCTCCAGACTGTCAACTCATAGTGCTCGAGCTTACGGGAAATTCAATAACAATTCCCATTCAGCCCGACTCGATACGGTGCACCGGTAATAAATAATTAAAGGGGGAGCCCCGGGGGCAGCCACCCGTCGCCCCGTAGGCCCCACCGTAACAAATGGGGCAACGCAAGCCGATTATAAAGGCCGTCCGGATAGATAAATGGCAGATAGGTAAGGTCGATCCGGTAAATTACTTCTGCCGCGGATGTTGAATTAAAAGCGAGTTAGTCTTCGACATCGGCCGATTACTTTTCTTATTGCCTGTTTCCTACTTTTATGGCGAAACTTGGAATTGGACGAAAAGTCGTGGGATGATGCAGGATTTTCTACCAGCCAGCTCCAGTCATCGCTTTCACCTTATTTGCACTGAAATATTCATATTGTACTGATATATTCAGTACAATATTTTATGTTAAAGTAACTATTTCGCCATTTTTTCATATATATATATATATATATATATATATATATATATATATATATATATATATTATATAACAGGGTTAGTTTAAAGTATGGAAACACGGCACTTTAATTATTGCATACCCAAATTATGTCTGCCATATGTTTACGCAGATCTAATGAACGGCATACATAAAGACATCATTTTACACATATTGCAGGGTTGCCAGGGAAAATAAAACAAACGGAGGGATAATGAAAAGCGTACCGACTACGCCTCAAAACTTTTATTCCATTAATATTATAACTTAAATCCTAATAATAACAATAACCATCATTTAAAGAAATGAAAAAAAAAAAAATCAAACAAATACTACAATAAATGTTCAAAGTGCGAACCATTATTCGTGTAAGTTTACATTCTTTCCTTGACATCAAAGACTCGTAAAATTAGTAGTTGTATGCGTTGTGTATCGCTAAGATAAGCCATTGTGACAAAGGTGGCTATGGTTTCTAACTAAATATTAGTGAACTGTCATAATTATTTAGTGTCAATCACTTTATAACAATGGTTTACCTTAGCGATACACAACGCATACAAATACTAATTTTACGAGGTTTTGGTGACAAGAAAAGAACGTATGAAGAAGTTACACGAATATTTAATGAATTGAATCCTCAACACGTTATTAATAGATCAACCGTTTGCAAAACTATCAAGAGATATACAGATACTGGAAATGTTAAAAATTGTCCTAAATCTGGCAGGCCTAAAACTGCTACAGATGATGATACGAAACTAAATGTGCTACTCCAAGTTGAAGAAAATGCTCAAGTATCTTCAAACCAGTTAGCGCTAGACAGCAATATCACTCAGACGTCCGTTATAAGAATTATGAAGTCAGAAAAAATGAAACCTTATAAGATTCACTACAATCAAGAACTTGCAGAAGATGACCCAGACCGCAGATTGCAGTTTTGTGAATTAGTTGAAGGAAAGAAGAATGTTGATGTTAATTTTGAAAAAAAAATTGTATTTTCTGATGAAGCAACGTTTTGCCTCAACGGTGAAGTGAACAGACATAATTGCCGGATTTGGTCTAGCCGTAATCCCCGTTGGATGAGGGAGAGACACACGCAATGGCCGCAGAAAATAAATGTTTGGGCAGGGATTATTAATAACCACATAATCGGACCTTTCTTCATAGAAGGTAATTTAAATGGTGACAAATATTTGAACCTGTTAAGGAATAATATTGTGCCAGCAATAGCAACCATATTTCCCCATCCCAACAATCCCATGTTACCTTCTGATGACATATGGTATCAACAAGATGGTGCTTCCCCTCATTACACCCTGGCTGTACGTAATTACCTAGATACAGTGTTTCCACAGAGATGGATAGGACGTCGAGGAGCAATAGAATGGCCGCCACGGTCACCGGATTTGACTCCTTTAGATTTTTTCTTGTGGGGATATCTTAAAAATAAAGTTTACAAGAATAAACCACTAAATTTACAAACTCTACAAGCTCGTATTTTGCAAGAGATAAATCTGATGCCACAAACATATCTAAGTGATTCAATCGAACATTTTTGTAAAAGACTTGGATACTGTCAAATCGTAAATGGTTCGCACTTTGAACATTTATTGTAGTATTTGTTTGATATTTTTTTTTCATTTCTTTAAATGATGGTTATTGTTATTATTAGGATTTAAGTTATAATATTAATGGAATAAAAGTTTTGAGGCGTAGTCGGTACGCTTTTCATTATCCCTCCGTTTGTTTTATTTTCCCTGGCAACCCTGCAATATGTGTAAAATGATGTCTTTATGTCTGCCGTTCATTAGATCTGCGTAAACATATGGCAGACATAATTTGGGTATGCAATAATTAAAGTGCCGATATCTGCGTAACCATAGAATTTAGGCATATGGTACCTTGAATCAAAGTTATTCTAGAGGTCAAAAGAATTCATAAACTGTTATAATATACAGGGTATTCCATTTAAAAAATCCATCATTGCAGTCATTACGATTTTTAGGACCACCCTGTATATTTTGTTTTAAGGTGAAAATATGCTCCTATGGCAACCATACAACACCTGTTAAGATCGTATATATATATATATATATATATATATATATATATATATATATATATATATATATATATATATATATAAATCACCTGGCTTACCATGAGTTTTTCAGAGATTTCCTCATGGTGAAGAAGACTAAAACTTCCGAAGCGAATGCTAAGCCAGAAATATTCCTCTGATAATGAAAATCAATAAGTGAAGATACAAAAAAACTAATTTGATTTTTCTAGAAAATAAGTTTGACATTTTGATATCTAAAGTAATTCATAAATTCAATTATTCATTAGTTTTGACAAATATGTGATATACAACGAAACGTCAACAAAAATAAAGTTTTTCATATTAAAAGAAGCCTGTTTTCGCTTAAAATATTCGAAATAAACTATCTTAAACAGGCAATAAATCAATTTTGAATATATATATATATATATATATATATATATATATATATATATATATATATATATATAATGTTTTTAGCAATAGTAGGCTTTTTTTAATGCTAAAAAATACATATATATATATATATATATATATATATATATATATATATATATATATATATATATATATATATATATATATATATATATATATATTTAAATATATGTATATATATATATATATATATATACTACTTTTCAATGTTTTTAGCGATAATAGGCTTTTTCTTATGTTGAAAACTTCATTTTCGTTGATGTTTCGTTTTATATCACAACTTTGTCAAAACTAATTAATAATTCAAAGTAAATGAAATCAAAACCTTACCTCTAAATGTTTCATTTCAAATGAAACATAATGTTTCAGCATTGCATTATGTTCCTCAATTGATGTGTATTTACGGTAGAAAACGGTTTTGTTCCAAGTTTCATCCCCACCCATCTCCTTCTACCACTCATGTACTCCTTCGCTTTGCTACATTAGCCAACGGTGATGAGACAGTTGATTGGCCGTCACCTTTGCGCGAACCTTTTCTTACGGAAAAATCGAACCTGGAAAATTTTTCACAGGCAAATAAGGGCACCCTGCCATCTCGTTTACCTTCTTTGCCCTCCTTTATTTGAAGATCCGAAATCCACTCCGATGAAGATACGTCTGAATAATTTCCCCCCGTTTTATGCAATCGTGTTTGTTTAATCTGAATTGTAGATATTACTTTTATATTCCAAGGAAATTTGAATTTATAACGTCGGGAATGGAATGAATGCCGAAAATTTCCACCGAATTGTTATGAATCCTTTTGAAAAAGTCTTCGCTAGATTCTCGTCTACGATATCAGAAAGTTTCTCGCGTCGAGAAAAAAACACCATTGATGAGAAAAAATTACGACGAGAAAACTTGTGCAAGCAGTTGAAGTTTTAATTGCGAGGTGAGAAATGCAACTCCTTCAATTTGTAATTGCGCCAACTCTTCTAATACAATGGAACTACTGATGGACTTTCCATGAAAATCTCTTACATTCAATGAATTGCAATTGGTTTGTTCAGAGGAACTGTATACTTGTATCAATTAACCGACGACTCACTTTTTATTATGTATTAGGAAATCAGGACTCCCATATATATATATATATATATATATATATATATATATATATATATATATATATATATATATATATATATATATATATATATATATATATATATATATATATATATATATATATATATATATATATATAAATATATATATATATATATATATATATATATATATATATATAGTTCTCTATTAGGAGAGCGATTGAACTTGAATTCGCAATGTGCCTCTCAAAAACGCTTCATCCCCTCGCAATGCTCTTTCCGATACCAATTTATAGCGAGGTTGCTATATTATTTTATACGTGGAAATATTAAAGGACACTTGTATTGAAAATATATATTTAAGATTATTTACACGGAACGAACTGTTGAACACGTGGTTGTTGTTGATGAATGGAAGTTAGAATGACAAATTGTTGAACATAGAAGTAACTGTCAGAGAAGAGCTCTGACAGAGAAGGGAGATTGGATGTTGGTAGCCCTTTTTATATGCTGACAGTTGAAGGTGGGGCGTCCCAATGTCATCACAGAATAGTGATACTATTCTGTGATATGTTTTCTTCCCTCGAATGACAATAATTCCCTACAGAACTCCCGCCCTAGTGGCGGAGCCATGAAGGAAATGGATAAACAAACAATAGTCGTGAAATATTATGCACAATTAATGGAATGTTGAAATGATTACATATGGAAATAGATACATAACATTTATGAAAATGATGTTAACTGTTTTGATGCGAACTGAAAAAACTATACTGAAGAACTTATCACTGTTGTCGATGATTTAGAATGTCCCATCGTAGGGTTGTTGAACGGTTGCTGAGTGTAGGAGTTCAATTAAGGCACAAACACTTTAGATTGTTGATTTCTGGAAGTTACTCGACTCAATGATGGCATCTCCTTTCTGATTTGTCGACAAAAGTGTTTCGGTTAGTGAAATTGATTGAAGATATAATTTCGAAGACTTTTGGGAACAATACGTCTGATTTTCTCGTTGTCACAGTAAGTTTGGACAGATGTGTCAGGGAATGCATATTTTCTTGAGCCTTAATGATGAAGAGACAGGGTTTTCAATAAGTTTCTGTAATTCTTCATCAACTGTCTGAGGTTGTTTGAATGCTTATAATTTAGGAGTTAGACAATCGATGGAAGAAATTCTACTCAGTGTATCTGCTACCACATGTGACTTGCCTTGGAAGTGACAAATGTTGGTAGAGAATGTGTGAGGCTAATGTCTAGCCTGATGAGGTGAAGCTTTATCTACATTCTGACTGGATGCGAAAGTTGATAGTCATTGAATATGGTAAAGTGCTTACTTGAAGTAGATATCTTATGTTTTTGATTGCACTCTGAATGGCTATTAGTTCCTGATCATAGGTGCTGTATTTTACTTGAGCTTATACAACTTTTATGAATAGAAAATCAACGGTTTCCCTTGGTTACTTTTGAATTGTTGAGTGGCTTGTTGAAGAGATGAACCAAGGTTGTGTTGTTGGCTGAAACTTCTTTGCATTAAATGGTATTGTTGGCTGAATCTTCTGTTGTTCAAAGCACTTCGGAGTTATCATGTTGACCTTCAGTAGTTTTTTAGTGGAATGTTTTGTAGTTCTTTGTTTCAGGCTGCTTTTCAGGCTGCGAGAGCCACTTCTTGAATTACTTCCTGTTGATCGAATGTTGGGCACTATTGTTGTGGAACATCTTGTTGTCTTCGTCTCTTAGAAGTATAAAATAGAAGAATAAAAAATTATGTGAAGTTGATTGTTTTTCAATATTTCCACTCAAAATCACGTCGGGGGTCACCTTTTCATAGATCCAATATATCTCTGGATATCACAAGATATCCAAAGAAACAAAGCTAACACAGTTCAAATTACACTTTTGAAAGGATTATAGAACACTTCAAGAAGTATGGATCCGTAAAAAGTACAATACATAGAAAAATACCAGTTGTTAACACTTATTGAAGAACTTATTTTAGTAAATGTTCAAATTCATGCCCTTGAACTTCCAGAGATTTTTAGCGCATGAGCAGGAACTGTTCATGACTGGTTTTTCTTAATGATTGAGGATTAAGATCTTCAAATGCTATTCTGACGCGCCGCATGCAGTCTTGGACGGTGGTCTTGGCATCATTTCTCATAGCACAATACACGGCAAACTGCAAGGATTCTTGAAAATGTTGTTCTCTAAATCGATGTGCATTTGAGTCGCTCCAATGATGTTAATTGCGTCTAATTAACACCCCTATTTCTTGCAATTTTAACTTCATCTGACCAAATAATATTATCGAAAAAAAAATATGTTCTTGTGATCGTGAAGTGAAATGAATTCACAAAACTCCACTCTCAGAGGAAAATCAGTCTCTATTGAATGCAGGACTTTGGAAAATGCGTATGGATGAAACTTGGCTTTCTATAATAATTTCTATAATAAATTCTAATGATAATTTCTTCGAACTGATGTTTAAGATAATTCCGATTCTAATACTTGCCTTGTAGATATTGTTGTATATGTTGTTTTAAAATAAAATTTAAAATAAATATATATATATATATATATATATATATATATATATATATATATATATATATAGAAAAGGGTGGTTTTATATATGGATCCTGCATCGATCCATATATAAAAAGTATACTTGGGAGAAACCTGAAAATTTGGTAGTAAACTAATGTGTATGACAGCCATCCTGCTAAAATATTTTGAAGATAGCGACACTTCCTGTTATACCGGAAGTAGATGTTAAGTTCCGTATTTTCAAGAAAACACCTTATATGTTATTATATTATATATATATATATATATATATATATATATATATATATATATATATATATATCATCATATATATATATATTCGTGCGTGCTAGCAGGATCGAAACATGCATGAATTATTCATATATATTTTTTGTTTATTCAGATTTTTTCGGTTTTTCGTTTCGAAAAATTCATCGATCTTGTTGAATGATAATAGGATACAATTGTTTCATCATTATTATGAATCATTAGTCCATATTTAATCTATCAATCAAGAATCGATGGCTTTCAAAACGAACATAGGTCCTATACCAAATTAAGAGAAGTTCTACAGAGTGAAATACTCACGTAGGCTCCCTCTATCGGCGAAAGGACGTATAAACACTCCCTAGTGTTCGAATGAAATATCTACAAAGCCTTCCACTCGCACTCTTGTTGTCACGAGTAGGAATCTTGAACGCTAGGGAGTGTTTATACGTCCTTTCGCCGATAGACGGAGCCTACGTGAGTATTTCACTCTGTAGAACTTCTCTTAATTTGGTATAGGACCTATGTTCGTTTTGAAAGTCATCGATTCTTGATTGATAGATTAATTATGGACTGATGATTCATAATATTAATGAAACAATTGTATCCTATTATCATTCAACAAGATCGATGAATTTTTCGAAACGCTCTCAATATTCACTCTCGAAAGTGATGGGTTCGTTCTCGTTGACAACATTTGTGTAGACAGCTCCCTGAGAGTTTTATTTGAAATATTTCGATATTTCGATTAAGAGTCTCAGTATTTACTAGTATTGAATCACCTGTGAATCTTTGAACTATATATATATATATATATATATATATATATATATATATATATATATATATATATATATATATATATATATATATATATATATATATAATACTTGCTTTGTTTGTTCAAAATTGGAACGTATGAAAAGTGCAAAGTTGAAGAGTGTTTGTATATTCAACAATGTGTATGTATTGTTGCTAACAATAAAAATCTATTTCAACATGTTTTGTTCAATCACAAATATTTTACCAAAAAAGGATGGATTTACTATCCGACAGATATAATTTCGCAGATGATTTTTCTGCAGAAAAAGCTGAATGTTCAATTGAAGAGGTCTACAACTCATACCGTATAACTGAAAAACTTACCTAGGAATAAATTGACATTTGTTCTAAAGCGTTTTCTGCATGACAGAGCATTCTACCCAATGGGATTTTTATCATATGACAACACCTCAATAGTTATTTGAGCTACCATAAATTTCAAATTTCATTTCAAATAGTACATATTATGTTATAGTGTTGATTATATGGTTTAAACTTTGCTCGTTTATAAGCCATACTAGAGTATTTTTATGTTGAAATTTCTTTTTTCGGCCTGTCATTACTGTTTTTCAGATATTTAAATACACTATTGTACCAAGCCCACTTGAGATTTTATGAAGCTTTATTGAACCACTTGAATCAATAAATTCATCTATCTATCTAAAGTATGCAACTAAATCTACCGACATCTTGCTCCCCAAATATCAGCATTCTGTTTGCCAACCTGGTGTGAGTTATGTTGGCATCAGTGTGGACAATATGAAATACTTAGTTTGAGTTCATGAAAACGAATGATTGTTAGTATTGAATCAACCATCAACACACACGAAAGTGATACAGAAATTCTTTGCAATATGTACAAGTCTGCCAGTTCTGCTTGTAAACTTTGCATTCAGCGCTCTTTCAGGAAAGGTTAATATAATTGATTTACTCATTCATTAAATTCCTTCAATATATAAATATTATTATGAATCATCAGCATTTATCATTTCATTCACGTCCCTCATAAGATAATAATACTTGTTATACTTTAATGTTCTTTTTATAGAGAGGCCAACACGATGCTTCTCGAAGAGATGAAGTCATCTACACACATGGCGATATGCGACCTGAACTTGAATCTCACTTTTTCTCCTCTAACATTAGATATTCATTATTTCATCCCATACGACCAACTCACATTGCGCATTCAAGGGGTGCGAAAAACAATAATCGTTTCCGAATGAAGGAAAATTAAATTCTGGCCGCCACCTCTGCGACTGGATGAGGTGAGAAAGGCTACGTGAAAAAGAGCCTTATATTAGCATCAGTTGAAGGAACGAACAGCGGTCTGGTGGGTGGCAATCTATTTTCCATCCACCTCACAGGGAAATATCTGGAGGAGAGGGTAGAAACGATTCGGCTGGGTTTGGGCATAATTCAAGGGTTGGACTAGTACAGGGGATGGAATTACTCTGATGTTGCTGCTTCAGAATGACAAGACATTAATTTTTCATAATTCCAGTTAGGGTGAGTAATTCTTCCAATTTATTCTATGTTAATGTATTGATATGATATTTGGTGTACTTCTCAGCGATGCTTTCCAAATTCTGATTTCATTCGTCAAATCCACCTCTTGGTTACTTATTTACCTTCCTCCTTCCTTACTTCCATGAATTATTGTTGCTTGTCGCCTACTTAAGTTAATGTTGATGAGTAATATTCAATATACTTACGGTGTTTTTTTTGCTCGATAGTATTTATTAGTATGGAAAGTTCTTGTATTTTGAGTTAACTAAGATTTCAATTCTGTGCTTTTATGTTTTAGAGCCTCCTGAGGAAGTCTCCAAATAAGAGACGAAATATTGAGGATTAAATAGTAAAAGGAACTGACTAATGTCATTGACCCCTCACCTAATATACTTGCAAATTTAAAATTAACCAAGGGGTTAATGAGAAAAAATAACCATTTATATAAATATATATATATATATATATATATATATATATATATATATATATATATATATATATATACATATATACGAAGTTTGTTCAAAAGAAAACATGTGAATTGAAAATTTCTTCGTATTCATTTGTTCATCAATATCAATTTTGTTCCTTTCAAAGTCATCTAAAATCTAAGGAATCAATAGGAAGTATGCAATGTTTATGCAAACGACATTGCAATGTATTCCTTTGTCTTCCGATTCATAATTTTTTTGAGAATTGAAGTCTAGTAGTTTTTAAAGAATATGAGTTAAGTACGCTTTTGCTTCGAGTCGAAAATGAATCATTGCACGAGATTTGAATAGTAGAAGTAATAATTGATAATTTTTATGATGATAATAATAAACAAACTACTATTTCTACTTCATCATTATGATTTATCAAGTAGTAATGACAAGCATTATTTATTGAAATTGTTCTGAAAAAACCTATATTTTTCAATTAGATTCATTCTTAAAGAACCTAATAAGGTATATGCAATTGATATTTATATATTTCAGATTGGTTCAATATTCAATAGTATCTCTTTAATATATAAATAAATATTTTAGCTTACACAAGACTATGGCATTAGAAACCGCAAAGCTGTATTTTCAAAACAACATCTCTTGCAATATCCGCTCATATTTCTCCTGACTTTCTAATGACGAAAAACATGACATGATTTGGCAAGTCCTGCTCTTGAGCTGATAGAGTATGTGCAAGATTTCCTGCATGATTTGTGTGACAAAACTGTTCATTGGTAGAAAACGAAACTGGATTTGATTTTGTCAGTTCCCACAATACTTGATGAGCCAGGAGGTCATTATTTGAATATTATCATCAATAAGTTACCGAACACATTCGAACACACCTAAGATTCCCTGTTTTATCAAAACTTCGAACGTGTTTGATTACTCTAAATTCATCTATATCGGCTGATGATAAACTTTTTCTGGAACAACATTTCTGGAACTACATAATCATTATATGACTCATTGCAGGATTTGCATTACATTTTATGGAAAACTCATGAATTTTTGGAATGAGGTAGAGCTTTTTGGAGCTAGAATTGACAAACATATGGTCACCTCTGATCGACTCCATTTGTCAGAAATTGATATGGCGTTGTTATATTTTGGAACACTGAATAAGTTCATAGGTGTTCAGGCTGATCTCTACTTCTACTCTTCCAACGTTTTTTTGCTTTGAATTATAACACATCGCTGTGAGGGGAGCAGTCTAACAGAAAAAGAATTCATGATACAGAAACGTATTTAACGACTCATTAGCGACTTGAGTCCATAAACATCTTGCAGGGAGTATTTTGGGGGGAATCGTATCCTTCTACCATCTAGATACTGAACTTGACAAGATTCTTTGACGATAGAAAAATAAACTTCAAAAGGATTCCGATAGTCATACATACGAAACACGAAAAACTACGACCTACCCCATAATAGACTCCGTCATAGCTTTCTCTCTAAGTCATTATATTACGAATGAATACAGTTATCCAATGAATAAGTGAATAAACTTGTCAATTTTAGTTCTGCCCTATTCAGTAGGCAACTGAAGAGTATTTTATTCAGTAATGTCTAATGAAGTGTTAAAGAATTGGGCAATAATTCACGTTTTGTGATTCTTAAATTGCGACTTCAATATTTGTTGACCTGCCATGTATCTGGTAACTCATTTTTTGCATTGAAGGTGAATAATAATTATTTTTATTATTATCCACATATTTATAGCTTCTTCTTGTTCATTGAGAACAACGAAAACTTGTAATTGTGATAATCGTAGACTTCGTTAGTCGTTCGTTAGATGACATGACAAGATGGCGGGCGATGCAGACATGTCTGACAGTGAGTCCGAGGAAATTGCGAAAAAAGGTGAAAATATTCCGGATAAAATATATAAATGTTGTGCGAAAGTGGGTGAAAACGTTTTTGTACAAATTGTTATGGTTTCTACCAATGTAAGCTGTGCCAAAAGAATGAAAAATGTTAAATTTGTGAATGATCAAATGATTTGCTGCGCGGGAGTTCTCAGCAATCCGGCAGTCCAAGGCAATGAGGAAACGTCCAAATTACCGATGGAAATCGAGTACCTTAAGCAAATAAATGATCGACTAAGGGAAAGAAATAATGACTCAAAGTTGATTGATGCTTTGTTATTAGAGAAAGCGAATCAAGAAAAGAAATTATTGGAAAACCAGACAAAGCTATCTGAAAAAGTTCAGTATTTGGAATCTGTTATTGAAAAAAGGTGAACACGGACAATATAAATGAAATAGATAATCAGAGGTCAAACCAGGGTCAAATCATGTAAGAAATAGGAATTTAAAAGAATGTAATTCTGCATCTGTCAGAGTTTCTGCGACGTGAGAAACCCAGAATTTACTGTCAAAAACTACCGAGCAAACTACAAAACCTAACCTTGAAATGAACAATGACAACAATGAATCTGCTCTCACGCAGGAAAAATATAATAAGGATTATAATACTTCATTTAAGGCAAATTCTTCATTATTGAATAAACAGGACTGGACTGAGGTACAATATAATAAGAAGAAACAGAAGGCGTCCCACGCAAATAAGAACATCATATGCAACGAAACTCAGAACAGTGCGAAAACTCAAATCTTCCAAGCAGCTACGGAGCGAAAATGTATATACATTGACAGAACTGCTGGTAAGCAAGTCTCTGAAAATGATATACTTCAATACATGAATGGATTGAATAACTTTGAGAAAATGTGATTTTCAACAAACCAGAGTCTAAAGGCAATAATTCTTCATTAAGTGTTGGTCTACCGAATGATCGATCTTTTCAGATTGCGTTTGATGCATCCTTTTGGCCTGATGGCATTTTTATGCGTGAATTCACTTTCAGTAACAATTTTTTTCGGAAGGACAGCCTAGAAATTCTACCAAAGTAAAAAAGCCACTAACACTAGCATCCAAAGTGATGAAGATTTCTGCTCAATACTACAAAATGCTCAATCGATAAGAAATGCTTTTGGCAAATTAGATCTCCTATTTCAGGAGAGGCATTCATAGATTCATAGTGGCCTGTGAACCATATAGAATTGAAGAGTTTCTGGATACCTGTTCAAGTCTATACATCCTGGAAAAGACTAGAGGTTTATAAATGACGGGTTTCTTTATTGTTGCACTCAATCTGTGATATTTTGTGTTGTAATAATCTTTAGAAACTGATAATACATATTATTATTATTATCTCTGGTGGTGTGGGCCAGTCCGGCTCTTCTCGGATAGGGTTGAAGCATATTAACAAGGGGTTATTACCTCGCGAAGGCGAAAGGTCAATTTATATGGCCCGCGAGATCTTATCCACCCAGCATAAAAGAATAATCGTTTTTGAAATGTAATGCCCCTCGCGAAATGCCGAAAATAAAACGATTGGCCGCTAGATTGGCTTCCTCTTACAAATGGAACACATAAATGTCTGAACGTTGAAAAACAAAGAGGCGGCGTAGATCAACCTGGCAACTGAAAGGAGCCGAAGGCGGCGTGAAGGTATTTCATTTGTTACCTACGTAGGGCTTCAGAAAATAATCACCTATTTTTCATCTTCATTCATTCGTGCTCTCTCATTCTCGCCACCTCGCGGGTGTTGTTATATCTTCAGGATCATCGAGTTATATATATAAAACTCGAGTTTGAAAATCAGTTTATTATTTATTAAAATAAGTTGAATAAGTTTATTGAATTGAATAGTATTCATATTTTATCAACAAGGAACAGGGATGTACTACTTATTCCTATGCATAAAACAGCAAAATTTGAGCACTCTCTGTATTGTCAGAGTATTAAAATTTTCAACCATTTACCATCGTATTTGAAAGTACTGAAAGCTCATTTGTTTAAGAGGAGAGTTGAATCTCTGCTTTCAACAAAGGCATACTATAGTGTGGCAGAGTACTTCGATAATTCGGATGTAGGCAATAATGTATGAATCAATTTTTTGTATCATATGTTTGTATATTTTTTTAACACAAATGTTCTTCACCATGTGAAACGGTCTCAAATGCTTAATATCTCTGAGGAATTTTTTTTTCTTTTCTTTTCAATCAAAGTTGTATACTATTGTAAATATGCATTTAACCAAGATTTTTGTTTGAACCAATATTTTTGGTCGAGGAAGATCAGACTCCAAACTGAATTCGGTCCTTTTAAGAGCATCTTTCTTAGTTGTAATTATTATATCAATTGAAATGAATGTAATTTTACAATGTAAGGAATGTTTCTCAATAAACTCATCTTATTATTATCATTTAAAAAAAAAGTTTTGAAATAATTCCATATCCCATATGTTATACCGATATATATATATATATATATATATATATATATATATATATATATATATATATATATATATATATATATATATATATATTATATATACTCTTTTATTTTATATAGTATTAATATATACTGTTTTATGTGAACTATATAATTATGATTCTCGAAAACCATAAAACGCACTATAGTACTGGGGCATTGCAATATCATTTATGTGACAAATGTTACCAAGAACCAGCAAACAAAACTTGAAACGAAGAGTTAACATCATAAAAGTTACAGTCGTACTAGAGAAAGATCTTGTGCTTTAGCGTGTCATGTCCAAGGCTCTGTTCACAAGTTTGATAAGAAAAATACTAATATTTCGAATGAGGAAAGTAATCACAAGAAGAGATTATTTTTGGAAATGACACATGTACACAATATATTACATACGATTAACACTTCCGATTACAATCCAATATTGAGACAGTGTTTAATTTACAAGTGCATAAGTTACAACAATATTCAAAACTAGAAAATTTTGCAACCGATTTCCACGTAACCACGAAACTTCAAATCATCGATATCTCACGCACAAGTGCCTCGACTTCAGCAATCTGCAGTGATAAATTTCGAATCATTCAGTTAAGAAATATGTGAGGAATATGCTAAAGCCAAATAACGGGCGTACTTCCTGTCATGTTAGAAGTTCTGTTATATTCATTTCGTTGACACTAATTGTAAGTAGATGTATTATTTTAACATATTTTGCATCATGTTTTCGTCTGAAGAATGCACAAAAAGTTCATAAATATGGGGAATTGTTTGAATAAATTTTCAGTTTCTGACATACTTCCCCAGACCGCGCAACAATAAAATTGTTTCGGTCTCAAAATTAGTCCTATCCTATGTCTTATCGTTTACTTAATGCAAAAACGACCATCAAAAGAACCGATTTGCTCTAATTTCAACGATACAAGCTACTTTACATATTTTACAAGAGCATGATCCAACTGAAAAGAGACTTTTAGTAGACTTCTCCAAGCTCAGTTTGAAAAACTTCATAATAGCAATCATCTATCACCCATTCCTATTGGCCATGCGGTTCAGATGAAGAACACTTATGTAATCATACCTACCTGGAATATAAGTTGAAAATCTAGTGATTTAAAAGTGATAGCTATACTCTTAGGGATGCAATTAAGGTATACGAAATTCTGTTGCTTTTTTGTATGTGAGATAAAAGGTATTGAAAATGAAATTATATTCGAGCAGATTGACCTGCAAGAAATGTCAACCCCAGTGAGAAAAACGTATTTTCCGAACAACTCATAGATCCAAAAAAATATTCTTCTCCCACCCTTACATATCAAGCTCGGCTTCATTTTGTCAAAGACATGAACCTATTTATATTCATATATATATATATATATATATATATATATATATATATATATATATATATATATATATATATATATATATATATATATATATATATATATATATATATATATACATATCAAGAATGATAATGCTGTAAAAGGCGAAACTAGTCGAATAAAGAATTGTTCAGTCAGTGATTTTTAGACAAGTTTATTATTACCTCTCATTTAATTATGAACTATCACAGAGTAGATTCATCGTCCATTGAATTTAAACCTCGTATATTTATATATATATATATATATATATATATATATATATATATATATATATATATATATATATATATATATATATATATATATATATATTCATAATAATTTTTATGGGTTTATTGACTCAGTATGTGCAGTGGATTTTTTTTTCCAAGCTTCCGCAATCTACTATATATATTACTAGCTGACCCGGCCAACGTTGTTTTGCCATATAAATTATTATAATTATATATATATATATATATATATATATATATATATATATATATATATATATATATAAAATACTTATTATATAATTATATAATATATATATAAGTCGCTTTCTCTGTAAATCTGTAATATCTTCGAAAGTATTCATTTAAATCATATGCTGTTAAGGGCTATATAATATATATATATAAAATCTGCAATGTATTTAAGGTATTTAATTGGATAAGGATTGATGTTGTATTGGTAAAATTCGTAAGAGTAAATTCGCTTCGAAAATTAGTCATTATTTGTAAAAAGTAAATGAGAAAAAAATTTTATTCTGGTATATCCATAAGAGATAGGCATATACCATAGCGGAGTTCTCTGTAGACCTTTTCAATGTGTATAATACTTAGTACATTATTTTGATAAATCTCGTAGGGTTCAGCCTTCGTTTGCAATGTTAGCGAAAAAATGTAATTATTTACGACATCACATTAGAAACCTCAAAAATAACATTATTTGTCCACTATTTCATGGATGCTCGTATACATATAAACCTTCCTCTTCAATCACTGTATCTACTAAAGAACACCACATCAAAATCCTTTGCGTAGTTTTAAAGATTTAAGCATACATGGGGATATAGGGACAGAGAAAGCAACTTTGTTTTATACTATGTAGTGAAGTATTGCTATTCCTCGCTGGAGAGCTCCGATATAATAAACGCGTCCGTTCGCTGCTAAATTCAAAGTGCTATAGGGAAAACCGCGGCCTCAGACGCGCTATTTATAGGCACGCACGCTTTTGCCGCACCGGGCGGCCGGCCGGTACCGCCGCAAACGCTACGCCCCGCAATTTTTAAATCTGTAATATCTTCGAAAATATTCACTTAAATCATACGGTGTAAATGACCGTATATATCTATATTAAATGAACAATGTATTCAAGGTATTCAATTGGTTGAGGATTAATGCTGTATGGGTTAAAATCGCTTCGAAAATTAGCCATTATTTGTCGCAAAAAGTAAATGACAAAAAAAGTTATTGTGGGTTATCCATAAGAGATAGACATATACCATCACGGACTTTTCTGTAGACCTTTTCAATGTGTACAATACTTAGTACATTATTTTGATAAAACTCGTAGGGTTCAGCCTGCGTTTGCTATGTAAGCGGAAAAAATGTAATTATTTACGACATCACATTAGAAACCTCAGAAATATCAGTACTTCTCCACTATTTAGTGGATGTTATTATACATATAAACCTTAAGATTAAAGCGTACAAAGAGACAAAGGGACAGAAAAAGCGACTTTGCTTTATACTATGTAGTGATATTTGAAAATAAATTTCATAAGAGAAATGAAAAACATAATTAATAAAACCTGCCATGACACTTTCAGAAGGATTGAGAAATCTACAGGAAATAGTTGTACAGAATTCTTACAACTTATAATAGCTTTTATATGCCTCAAGTGATACTAATAAAAATAATAATTCCGAAGAACCGAGAAGAGAGGAAGGAGAAAATAAAAATTATTACGCGTCCATACCAAATTTGAATAACTTTGAAAAAATAAAATACATATTCAAGACGAAAATGTAAAGATTACAACATACAATCAGAAAACAGTTTAAGGATAATACAGTACACTCAAAGATCATATGCCAAAACCATTGAAAAGTGAAATAATATATAAAATAAATTGCGAAGACTGTGATGGAGTATACATAGGACAGACATCAAAATGGTTAAAGAATAGGATAGCTTACCATAAATCAGATATTAAAAATGAAAAGGATAGATGTGCCCTAGTAACCCATACAACAAAGTTAGACCATAGAGCAAACAACGACGATGTACATATCCTAAAACGTGAACGAAACTATCACAAAAGACTTATACATAAGATGAGAGAAATAAGAAAAGATGAAAATTCTATTAATAGAGAAAATGACACACAAAACTTGAGTAACATATATAGCTACTTACTGGATATGGAGCAAGAAAGGAAACACGACAAGAAAAAAAAAAGGAAACAACTGCGATCAGATGATACGTTATAAAAATAAAGACATTCAAACAAAAATAATATATAAGAATTGAATATTGAGATTAAATTGTAAGTGTTGGATGAATTTGGCGAATTGCGCTTATGTTATTGCTGTTAAATAGTTTAATGATTGTAACCTCAACTCTCATGTAAGCAAACATTGTATATTATGTTGTAGATGTTGATTAAGGTTGTTTCATATACATATCTTAGCACCCTGAAGAAGGAATGAAGTAGATTGCGAAAGCTTGGTAAAGAGGCAAGAGTACCACTGCAAATACTGAGTCAATAAACCCTTAAAAATCATTATAAATAGTATCCTACAGACTCTTGAATAACGTACAAATATATATATATATATATATATATATATATATATATATATATATATATATATATATATATATATATATATATATATATATATATATATATATATAAATATATTATTTTGAATGTTCTTACCAATAACAGGCTTCTTTTGAAAAACTTTGAAGAACTTTATTTTTTTGAGGTTTCGTTGTATATCGCAACTTTCTCAAAACTAAAATAATTGAAAATAAATAAATTTAATAATTTCAAAATAAAATATCTTAAACAGGCAATAAATCAATTTCTAATATATATATATATATATATATATATATATATATATATATATATATATATATATATATATATATATATATATATATATATATATATATATATATATATATATATATATATATATATATATATATATATATATATATATATATATATATATATATATATATATATATATATATATATATATATATATATATATATATATATATATATATATATATATATATATATATATATATTAAATAACCTCAAGTAGGTAATACTCAATAATTATTCCATACATTGTATTTTTTGTACGGAATAATTCAATTATTTCTCAATTCAAACTTCAATATATCTGCATCTCAAAATTCATCACTACAGATCAGACTACATTCACAACTACAGAAGCGCCACTATGGCCCCTCAATTTCAAACCACTTCGCGTACACTATTCTAAACAAACATTCCCATAAGATGGCGCTGTTTAGTGTCTACCTCTACCATCCACACGACAATTGTTAATGTCACACAAACAAACGCGAAACAAAAGCGATCTGAAATCAGTAATTCAATCCTCTGAATACATGACATGGAATTGATGAAATTCAATAATGTCTAATGCTGGAATCGATTCCGATTTGAGTCATGTTAAACATGTCCCAATACGTCAGTTGAGCAGGTCTCAAAACACCGATACGGTCAATCCCGTTGCCAGTTCCGGGATACCCTGGAGAAGTACGACATTTGAATGTATTAAATTGGATATCCAGGAAGCACACCGTGAGAGATGTGCGGATGCTATTTAAAATTAAACACTCGCTTGCCAGTGGAATAATTTATGTAAATTTGCCAGATGTTTCAATATTCGAATACGAATTATATTTCATCAATTTTTCAACATCCCGAATTACAGAAGAATTGGAGAATAATAGAATGAAGGTTACTTTTCCATTTTAAAAAACAGTAATTGAATAAAAACTCAAATTCAAACATTTGAACTTATGATTTACACTTTATTCATTACATAGCATGACGCGTTTCGTCGTTACAAACGAGTTCTTCAGATGCTAACAGAATTCTGAAGAAGTCATTTGTAACGACGAAACGCGTCATGCTATATAGTGAATAAAGTGTAAATCATCAGTTCAATAGTATGAATTTAAGTTTATAATCAATTACAATGGATTTAGATCAAGTAAACGCCAACACTATTAAATATTTGAAGACAGTATTATTATATATTCAGTGAAAACAATTTGGAAGTATCGCATTGTGAAATCAGTTGTTAGAAATAATTTCCGATCGTTTTGATTAATTTATAGATAATTCTCAAATAACCTCTATTATGAGCACTTCACACAATAACTATTTTAGTAGCTCATATATATACGGATTTGTGGAGCGCAAAAGCTTTTGTGGATAAGACGAAAATAATAATCATATCAGAAATTTTTTATCACCTCATCTTCAATCCAAGAATGCCTGTCTAAAATTGTACTAAAATTTTCTTTTATAGCGTGGTGCTATTATTTTTTATGCGTGGAAATATTAAACAACACTTGTATTGAATATATATATATATATATATATATAATATATATATATATATATATATATATATATATATATATATATATATATATATATATATATATATATATATATATGATTATAAGGAACGAACTATTGAACACGTGGTTGTTGTTACTCGATGGAAGTAGGAATGACAGATTATTGAACACAGAAGTAATTGTCAGAGAAGAGCTCTGACAGAGAAGGGGGAGATTGTACGAGTATATTGGTAGCCCTTTTTATATGCTGACAGTTGAAGGTGGGGCGTCCCAATGTGATCACAGAATAGTGATACTATTCTGTGATATGTTTTCTTCCATCGAATGACAATTGCCTCACTATCAACATAATTTAAGACACAAAAGAATTGAATATAGTTTCAAGATTCATTACGTTAATACATCATAGTTAACAATATTTGTATCAAAGTACGTATAAGATGCTCTTGTCACGAACGCATTCTCTAATACTCTGAAGAACTAAACTAGTTTTTAGGAGCTCACTAGAGGGAGCTCACGTGAGTACTTTACTGAATTCATCGTACCTCTCGAGGATATCGTGCGTTCAGGAAGAATATCTGAACTAGATTGTTCGGATGCATGCCACTGATGATTTCCTTTATAGGATGAATCAAAACGGTGTGGTATTTCCAACTAATTCAATGTATCACGGAAAACATTCACCCTGGTAAGTTGATAGTTTGTGATTACGTTGATGACAATTGTATAGACAGCTATCTGAGAGTTTTGTTTGAAATATTTCGATTAATAGCCTATATGTAACCCACTTTCGAAAAAAGTGGTTCCTAAAACATTATAGGGAAAGTATTGCGTGGTTCCAGACTTCTATTGTCTATATGTTTGTAAAACTATATATTTCTACTTGATTCTTCTGGAATCGAGTGGATATTGATTATTTTTACTTATGACAGAATATCCAATTTATTCATAAATATAAAAAAAAGTTCTGTGAAAGTCACGAGTATAAAAGCAAAACGTCAACGTAAATAAATCCACTTTGTCACCCTGTCAATGTCGAAAACACATTATTTCAGATTCACAAGATGAGTTTCATTATTTAGTAGTTTGATATAGATTCTAAATACTCAATAACCATCATAATTATATTGCAGTTGCATGCTTTTTTGCAACTTTTGGAATACTTCCTAAATTTCCTCATATTTCACTAACATAACCAATTTTTTCTTCATTCCAATAAGTATTCTTGTATTTTAATGTTCATATCGATAGTTTGTCTTCATACATTCCGGATCAAAATGAAACAATTCAATGTATATTGCTGTATTTCTATATGTCGCAAATTTCAAACGTTAGTAACTGCATAGGTATTATTAATGAAAAACATTTTTTATTTTTTTCTCACTTTTTTTCCTGAGCTTCTTCACGTCACCAGAATATAAAAATGCACTGTGATATATAACCTCTATTATTGAAGACCTCTAACTGGGAAAAAAATCTCTTAGACCAAACTGAATGAAGCAAATAGCAAGTAAAAAATCACGAACCCATGCAGAAGAGTACAAATTCTTCTCAAATACATTTCATAAATCCTAGTGTTTAGTCAAAGCAGAAAAATTTTAGAAACTGGGTCTGAATCATTTTGGGGATGCCAAGATACCGTTTTTCTGATTCATTAAAAAACTAATAAATACAAAAATATTAAGGTTATAGTAAGATACTTTCTGGCCACCTCGATACAATAGTAGTCAATTATTATCAATACCTCCAATTTTAATTTTATTTCGGGAAATATCTCATTAGCCTGCAGTAACTAGCTGTTACTAATGGTTAACAGCCCATTACTGATGGTAATTTTCAGGGAGGCACCTCGTATATAATTCCGGAAACCATCAATACGCTCTGTCCTAATCGGACATTTAGGTGTTAAACTCCCCGAGGACTTGACGGCGTTTGAATATCGATGGTATGCCATCCAAATCGAATATATGTACGAGCACACATATAGTTAGTGCGGACTTTGATGGCCGTTCCACCAGGTTGATTCAATTATTTCGACGTCATTTCATTCGGAACGCGAATGACAGGTTGGAAAGCGCGATGTTTGCTTTTCGAATCGCTAATTTCATACCGTGAAAAACAAAACGTTCACAGTTTACGAAAAAATTGGTTGAGTTGATTGATGGGGTCGAAAACATTTAATATAGTTAATATCGAACATTTGTAATTTCTGCAAAGTATCTTGAAAAAATTTCGCATCATAATCCCATGATTTCATCACTCCAACATGGTTTTATGAAAGGTCGTTCAATTTTCAAATCTAACATGTATTACTCAGTACATTGCTGAAGGTATTCATAATCTCAAACAGACTGATGTGATATACATGGAGTTCTATAAAACGTTTGACAGGCTTGACCACGGTATTCTATTGAATAAACTAGGCACTTTCGGGCTTTCGAAATCGCTCATCAAACTTTTCGAATCGTATTTGATAGGCAGAAAGCAACGCGTTTTTAGCCGTGGGTATACATCAATTGAATACTGAGCTTCATATTGGTGATAATATTTTGGAAAGACCCAATACATTTATTGACCTTGGCGTAACCTTTGATTCTCAACTAACTTTCGTGCCACATATCAATGCTACAGTAACCGCTGCCTGTAGAGTATATGGTTTCATTGTTCGTGTTGGAAAGGAGTTTAGCAATAATATCAACTCTGAAAACATTGTATTGTGCTTTCGTAAGATCTAAACTCGAATACGGATCAACAGTCTGGAATCCTGGTTATCAGTTACACATTGATCAACTAGAGTCTATACAACGAAAGTTCCTGAAACTTTTGAGCTTCAGAATTCATGGAATATATCCACCTATAGGCATACAACATGAAATACTTACAAGTCGACATAATGTGGACACACTAAGTACGCGAAGGAAATGCCATGCAATAATATTCTTGCATAAAATAATTAACAATAAGGTGAAATGTCAGGAATTATTGCAAAAGCTTAATTTCATTGTTCCAAGAGTTTCTTCCCGAAGCGCATTCACTCTCTACCTTCCAGCAGCTAGAACGAATGTTCTAAAATTTTCGCCATTGCACACGATGTGTGAACAATGTAATATTCTAGGAGCTAAGGTAGATATTTTCAACTGTTCTGTTACTGATATTAAGGCAAGTTTCCTTGATATACATAATCTATGATAAAACAATTATTTATATGTATTCACGAATAGAATTCTTCACTCATATAATTATGTTTGTTTAAGTGTTAATATGTGAATGTATATGTATTTGTGTGTTTAAATTTATATGTATAAGTTTGGTCAGCATTTAAGTTTTTTTTTAATTCTTCAATTATTTTATTTCATACCATCAGTTGTGATTGATATCACAAACTGTTTCATTTAAAATGAAACAAAATTTAATTTTTTGTACTACCAATTTTGTTTTTTGTATATGTTGTATTTCCTGTTTTGTAATTAGGACTTGTCCTGTAAAACAGTGTATGTTAAATAAATAAATAAATAAAATTTAATTATGATTAGGGGTAATGATAAATACTTGTCTGAAAATCACGGACTGAACAACCTTTTTACAGCATTATCAAGAATTTAAAGACGAAACTTAAAAAGAATTGTCCAGTCAGTGATTTTCAGACAAGTATTTATTATTACCACCATTTAAACATGAATTATCACAGAGTTGATTCATCATCCATTGAATTCATTTAATTATGGATTCTCAATCTGAAATACTCTCAATGGAAATATCGAAATATTTCAGATGAAGCACTCAATATTTATTGTATTGTATTGTATTAATCAATTATAAAGCATGAATCTCCAAACGAGCTATTGTATTTCGCGTTAGGTTGTGAACCGGATCATGAGGCATGTAACCATTCCTACACTATATAGAAATTTCTGAGATGTTTCGATTAAACGTCTACGAAGCCTGCCTTCTTCATTTGGAAGTACGACTTGATCTGATGACAAACACTGTCTTAGCATATTCCACAGAATTTATTTTGTTCCTTCAATAGCGTGAATAGCTCCCTGAATGTTTTCCGTATTTTGAAGGGGTAGGGCCTTAGTGCGCTTTGAAATTATATTGTTGATTGTTTAATTACATGGCACTGATGATCCCCGAAAGTTCCAGGTCTACGAACCAGGGGATTGAACCAACAGCAAAAAAACACATCTATAAAGGAAGTCTCCACTGTTACACTTCCCATTGAGTAGCGTGATGCAGCAAGAATTCTATTTTCGATCATTTTGTACTCAATACCGCAAAAAAGTTTCTATGAAATAACTATGTGAGGAAATTTTTCGCTATATTTTCCGAAATGAGTGTTGAAAACACTATAAAAATAGTGAATTGAATTCGAACAATTTTTATTCTGAAGATCTGTGTAATGATTTGAAACCTGTGAAATGACATTATTTCAGTTTTGATTCCCTTTTTCAGCGGAAGCTAAACGGTATTTCCTAATGTGTATTCAGAGGTCGAAAACGTCGTGTTTTAATCGTTTTATATTGTTCTTGATTAGAAAATGCCATCACTTATTGGTCGAAAGATAGTAAGCATGATATAAAGTGGAGAGTATGATGTTGAAACGACGAAAAATCTATTTAAACTGAGTTTTGAAAAAAATTGTGAGATTTTCAACGAAATTAGGAGGTTCAGGATTTCTCACATAGACAATGAACAGACATAAGCAGTAAAAACCTACGGGAAATCACGAACCTTCAGTTCAACTATAGAAATGACTGGTGTTAGTGTATTAATCAATTTATTGTTCAAAAAAAGACTTGCACTAAATCTCTTTGGGAACAGGTGTTCCCGTGTATATGCGCGACCACGTACGAACAGTAGTAGTGAAAGAACGCCTTTGACAAACGCAACGTTAACCTCATTTTCGCAATTTGTTTATTCTCTTTTTTCTATGAACTTTGTATTGACCCGCGACGAATGTGAATTAGAATATTGGATTATCAATCTCCGTAGAAGTGTTGTAGTGTTTGTGGCCATTTTCAAGGACGAGCTGTTTGAAGAAATAGCCCCCTACGAGAGTACTCTCCCACGACCGACTGCTCAATCCATCGAGTAAGTAGATTTAGTGCAGTCAAAATGGTCTCGAATAAAAATCATATATTTTTCACGCCCTATTGAAATTACAGTCCACTTTTCTCTCATCTGTAGAGCTCACCGCAACAACTGGTATATATATATATATATATATATATATATATATATATATATATATATATATATATATATATATATATATATATATATATATATATATATATATATATATATATATATATATATATATATATATATATATATATATATTTAAAATACATATATAACATGAATATTGGTTAACTGTGTATTTGGAGAAATTCAAACTATACTCGTTCAATCAGTCGTTGACTAACTAATTGACTAATCAGTTGCTTCCTACACAATACCTTCACAATATCCTACATAATGTTGGATTTATTATACGAGGAAAGATATTGGAGATTGGCAGAGTAGGAAATTTCCAGACTAAATATAAAATGTTGCTGTAAAACTAGAAGATTTTAGTATGAAATGAAATCAAAAGTTTACAACTACACTGATTTTCTTGAATGTCATTGACGTGCACATAGAGCGAATTGTGTATGTTGGGTGGATTCGAGGTATTATATTGTTGTACGCGCTCTGTATTGCACAGAGTATGATTCAAATGTGAGATCAAGACCTCATGTATAGTAATTCAATAAAAAATTGATGGTAATGAATCTGTCACCTCATAATTATTGTAAAATCGCAGGTTTCTCATGTCGTCATCAATCTGTATTAGGAGTGAATAGGTTCAGCTTAGATTGCTGATGTCTGATTTTTTGTTGATGCTATATGGTGATTGGGTGATCCGGATCATTTCTAAGATCGATTTTGTTTGTTCTTTGCTGAATATATCTGGTATGGTAACCTTATCTACATCTAACTCCATATTATGCTGGGTTGTTGACGCATGTTGGGTGCGTGCATATCTTTCTTGGTCTAGTCTGCAATCACTTCTATGTGCTGTGAATTTATCTTCGATGACTCTGGATGTTTGTTCTATGTTATATTTGTTGCAAACTATCTTAAAGCTTGTCACAGCAAAACCTGCTGTGCGATATCTTGGCACCTTATCTTTTACGTTCGAAAATAACCCACCTAAGGATTTTATTGGTCTTCGTGCTATCTTAGTTTTATCTGAGTCTTTTAATTCAGCGATTAACTTTATTGTGAATCGATCTATCTTTGATAGAGATACATATAGGGTACGGTCGCTATCTTATTGTAGTGTTGTATTTTCTCGGGCGTTTGTCGTTTTGTCATGACTGGGTGGAACATTGTACAGCAATCTCGTTATGTATTCCCTCGAATAATTGTTTTTGATTAGGATACTATATACATACGAGTAAATTCATTGTTCGTCAAACAGTGTTGAGCTTCACACTTTCTTATGCAAAACTCATACAATATTAAACGACTCCAAGTTACTAGAACTTCGTATTCCATTAAATTTGACAAGTTTAATGTCGGTTGAAAACCAGAAAGCGGAAATTATTGTAACAAATGATCTTCAAACTCTTCCCCATTTCATAACAGATTGACCCTTTCCACCACAAAATGAATCCGTCAAGTAGAAAGCCATAAATCCGTATATGTCTAATGAAATTGTAGAGTGACGTTCAAAAACGAATTCCTCACATAATAATACGCTTATGCGAGAACAACCGGATGAGTAATTTATGTCGCCAAATTTGTGGGTCGAGCAAAAGTGTCATTAATTAAATGAAACCATTCATTAAGCTGAATTTCGGCAAGGCGGTAACGCACAGCGCGATATCCAAACCGACTGCGCCGGGTATCTGGTAGGAGATGGCGTTTCTGTGACCGCGAGGCAAGTGGGATACGATGACATTCCGGTCGTTTGGAGACCGCAGTTTGGATGTCATAAATTGGGGCAGAAACTGAGTGTGCGTGTGTGTGAATTTGAAGACCTTTCCATTAGCCACTTATAATTTCTGCTCAATCCAGCCACATTCCCATACAGCCGTCTATCTGCGAATTGAGGAATGAGATATGCAATCTTACTTTCATAATATATAAGCGAACTCCGAGGAGAAATTTCTGCTAAATAGTGTCTGGATGCTCCCAACAGAACTAAACGAAACAGTTCCTATTATGTCCATTTCCATTTTAACTTATACAATTTTATATATATATATATATATATATATATATATATATATTATATATATATATATATATATATAACTCTATATATATTCACTATATATAGTTATATTCTCATAATGCATCCCTCATATATATATATATATATATATATATATATATATATATATATATATATATATATATATATATATATATATATATATATATATATATATATGAGGGATGCATTATAAGAATATAACTCTATATAATACAGATTTAAATGAATCAATTATACAATTGAATAAATTTTGTCGAATATATTTCAACAAAAACTTAACATAAGTGTAAGATTAAAAATTAACTGGAACTCTCTTTTAACGCGATTGAAATTGTTCGAATTTACAATCAGACAAAAATAAGAAATAGAAGGAATTTATTCATAATAAATGTTTGAAATCGAATTTTGTAATGCATCCAATCATCAATGTAGTATCGAATTAAATTCATAATAAAATTTTTGGGTTTTGGTTTCAAATTCTTCGAAGATGTTTGTGGTTTTTAATACCGACGGCAGCTTTTTATATATTATTTCTCTGATGAATCCGATGTATTGAGTGATCTTCGATTGTACCAGATGCTGAAATGATGATCGAAAATATTTCTACATAGTTATATTTCCTTTTGTAAAATTCAAAAGTGGTACAAAATACATTTGTGTTGTAAGCCATTCGAAATTTCGTAAAGGTTCTTGACTATTTTGTCGAGACTAAAATTTTGGAGATAATTAGAACAAGAAACTAAATTAAATTAATCAATTAAATTGAATTTTAATTTGAAAACCGTAGGAAATAGATTAATAACCGATGCGTCTTGTGAATTTGATTTCTGATTCTACCCTTCGTTTGATCATCAGTGGTGAGATTTATCTAATTCATTTTATTTCATCTTATTTCATTTTATTTGTATTTCATTCAAGTTTTTTCATTTCCGCATGCATTCTATCTATAATATAAAAATGAATCGCAAAATGTGTTGGTAAGCGCATAACTCAACAACCCCCGGCCCAATTTTGCCAATTCTTCTTTTAAATTGTTCGTTGAAGTCCAAGGATGGTTTTCACGACTGAAACGGGAGAAAAATTCGAATAATTGCCGAGAAAAACCTAAAAACAGCCCATTTATTTATCCCATCCAAACGTTTTTCAACTAAAATATAGTCAACGGCTGGACCGATTCCACTATTTTTTTTAGAATACTTGATAATATAAGTAAGAAATAAATATTAATTCTCAAAAAGGGATATAAAAAAACTGAATATCTTATTAAACATCTTAGTAAGTTCAGAGATATCACGACTAATATTAAAACTTCAATTCAATATAAAATTTTTTGGTAAGTTTAAATAGACAAACCTACACCTTACTAATATAGTAAGTGGTATATTTGATTATAGAGAAGGAATACGCAGTTTTCTTCAATTTATAGATGAAATTTCGTTTTAAAAAATGCTAGCTATTAGATGTACAAACTTAAATCCAATGCAGCAAGTCAAAGATACAAAAGGGCAAGTCAAACTGACGAGCAGCGCGAAATCAAGTTGAACGGAATCGATGGAAACGAAATTAACGATATGAAAAGGTTGCGTTCAATTCCTATCGATCTGCATTCAATTATAACGTTGAAATTATTATTAGATTTCAATTCACAGCAAATTGTAGCGATTGGACCAATGAACGTTGTGTGTCAATATTGCAAGGCAAAGTTTAATTCTTATAGATAAGAAAATACTATCAATGATGCGACAAAATATTGCGGGAAAAGTCATTTTATTATATATTTTATATTAGACGCTATTGGTACAGCCACCAGAGCCCCTATATTCATTGGTTTCCGGGAATGGATTAAATTCTGAACATTTTTTCAACTAAAGTACGGACAGGTTAATAAATTTCAATACATCAAACATGTGAATATAAGAGTTTTTTGATAATTCGACTGATTTGAAATAACAGGAAGTATTGCTATCCATTCGTAAGTGGGTAAGTCCCTGATTCCACACAGGATGAATATTAAAACAAGATAGTGTAGCACGAATAGTTGAACATGTCTTTCCAGTTTTTTGAAAAATATTTAGAGGAAAATGAATGGGCGTACAAAGTTCGCCAGGTCAGCTTGTATTTTTAAAAAAAAAATATCAATTATCAATTTTTTCCGAGATTTTTCAACTCGCAATGATTCATTTATCAAATTCTTCATTCAATCATGTCTTCCTTTGAGAATTTGAACTCAAGTTTATTCGCATTGGAAGTCAGACAATATGGTGAGGATTCTACATTGCTCAAATTCATAGATATTATTGGTTGAAAACATAATTTCTTTCTATGTATCATCTTTAATATATATTTTCACAATACTTCCAATTTCGTTAGCGACTTGTTATATGCATCATTCCAGGCTACGATAAAATAGATTTCAATGACTCTGCCAGTGCCTATAAATAAATGAATAATTGTCCAACCCAATAAATAATTTTCGAATCATTTATATCAAGAAAGCTCAGGAGGATTCGGATCTGGTTATCTATTTCCTGAGTTTGATTATTGAATGACTAATTGTAGGACTAATCATCAGGAAATGAAAAAAGTTTTTTCTATTTCGGTAATAAGTGGTTTATTAAACCGAAGTGAACGCTGCTCAAAAGCTAATGGGATATTATTTGTTTTTCGTATATTTGCACTAAGAATGAGGATTTGTGTTTCCAGAACTATATTCAAATAAACGAATGAGATATTTTTTCTATGTATGAACCAAATCTGTACTTACGATATGGTTACTGACTTGTCACATAAATTACAAATCGAATTAAAATAACGAAAGAAACACAAATCTATCCTCAATTCAAGTGAAACTTCTAATTATTCATTTCCACCCCTCGAGAGAACATCGTTCATCCCCATGAGACAACCGTGACTTTTCCCGATATTTTCACACCCAATTACCCATCTCCTCCTCTAGTTAACGTGCGAAAAATCAAACGACCTTAGTTTGACCCTAAACTGTCTGTAATTCGAAGCTCGTCTCGTGCTTCCACAACCCTCCGTAAGGGACGCTGGTGTCGCACTAATCCGGACCGGGACGTCCGACCAATTAGCTGTCCTCCTTTGATTACGGGTCACGTGAACAGTCATCCCCGATGACGTCACTTAGCGGACACGAAACGACAATGTCACGGCTTGGACCCAATTACTCTGATTAGATGTTGAGGGAGGACTGAACGGTCGAAAGAGTGATGTGATGGTGGGTGGTGAGAATGGATTCTTAAAGCAGTGCTGACGGATGTAGAAGTCTATTGGCGAATGTTCAGTAGAACAAGATTTCTGTTCCTTGGAATATTGAAAACACGGCTTCACATAAATGCAAAAACACCGAAAAACACAGTTTCAATCACAATGACACGGAGATTTCAGCAATTGGAAAAGATAGAAATATGAAAATTCATTCAATAATCAAATTTTGAGATGTTACACATACGTCAAAATTTTTAGAATAATGTGACAGACAGGATACATGCCAAACATCTACATTCAATCTATACCTAACTATTTCATAAACCTCATATAATAGCAAATAACACTAATAGAAACACTGAACATCACACAACCACCATTACACAAATGATTTAAATAAAATTTAGTGGTTTTTTGATTTTCACTATAATTAAGTTGAAACATAACAACAATATTGTTTCGCCAACACAGTGGCTTCTTCAGGTGTAAAAGATAAACTGAGCTGATTGATACATTGTGGAGTACCAGCATTTCTCCGGAAGTGTGGCAATGACCATAAAACACTTTACTCCTAAGGTACGGGAATGAGCATAGAACATATTTCTCCTGAAGTGTTGGGAATGACCATAGAATACCTTTTATAGAATATCTTTTTTGCCATTTACTGGAATAAATTTAATAGAGGAGAATTATTAATTGAAAACAGATCATCATTCAATAAATTATTCGATTTCTTCTTATTATTAATCTCCGTGGCTTCTAACCTTTATAGTTTAATAGTTTATTACCTTAGAAGTTGTTGATGAAGATATGGTTCTCTTCTGTAAGATGTGTTGCATACGTCGAATTGGTTTTAATTTTTTTGAAAGCTTCTTTTGTGTTCAGATATTCTAAGTCTGAAATTCTTGCCAGTTTGACCAACATACTCCTTGGGACGAGTACCGCAACTCAACTCATAGATATCCGATTTATCTTCAGGCGAAATATCACCTTTCGTATTTCTGATGTGCCTGCATACGGTATTCGGGGTTTGGAAGCTATCGTTCAGTTTTTAATATTATTTAATAAAGTTAAATTAATGATAAATTACAACAACAGCAGACAACGAACGCGTTGGGGTGGACCAATCAGAGCGAAGCGGACATATTGCCGAGCCACGAAGACCTATAAATATCGGCACTCTAGTCAACAGGTCATCAGTTGCTCCAGAGTCGTCGCCCAGTACGCCACTACGTCGAAGCACTCGCCGCCACTGAAGATGTCTCTCGCAGTTAGGGACGAAACGTCTGGAAGAGGAGGAGTTCCAGTTGACCACGGCCAATCAGCCCGGAAAATCCGGAATAATTAATATATTGGAACATAACATAAAATAACAACATAAAATATGATAAAAAGTAACATAAAGTAACAACAGAAAATATAATAAAATAGAATGATATCAAATGAATAAATTCAAACTTGAATAAAAAATCTCCAATGTTTTCACTTGAGAACGGTAAGAGGTACATTATTAACCGAAACGAAAAGATTGAATTAAATCTATTTCATTTCTTTCAATTAATTTTATCATCGTCTTCATTTATTTTGTGTTTCAGTCCTCAAGACACTAATTATATATCTTTTCAGTTTTTTCCATTCAATCCGATTAATTATACCATTCAATTTTCACACACTCATAGTTTGTTTCTGACTTTGAACTCGAATCTGTAGAAGTCCGACAATGGAAGTCCGACCAAATAGTAAATAATTGAAGTCGGAGACATTCCTCTGAGTATGAAAGAGGCGAAAGAACTATTTTGACTTTCAAGATTGAATTTCAGTGCTCGATATCCATAGTAATTCATAAAGTTCAATTACTCTATAGTTTCGTATGAGTTCACAATTCGCAAAGAAACGTCAACCGAAGTGAATGTTGTTTCATCTGAAAAAACGTGTAATTATCTACAATATCTTTGAAAAAAATTTCAATGATTCGTACAGTTTAGGAATCATTGCCAAAATACTCATTTTGCTAGCTTATCACAAGATCATTCACGTACTTTCTATTTCATTACACATACTTCAATTGCTAATGAATACAATTTAAATACTTTATTATTTCAATAAGATTTCGTCTTTCTGATTCCAGAAATATTCAATCGAAAACAGACTTCCTTCTTTCATAAATGAATCCGGTTATATTTGGAATTCTCAAATTACCAAAAGCAAGAGCACAGAGTTCTGATTTTCTTGAAACCTAAAACTAAGAACAATATTTATAATGAAAATATGTAACTTCTACAAATCTTGTTAAACCAACTGGTTCACCAATTTCTCTCGAGATTTCATACAAGAACCTAGCGAAAGGTTTGTAAAACGATGGCGTATTTTCAGTGGGTTCATTTAACTGTTATAAAGTGCGATAAGCAATAATCACATAATCCAATTCTTCTATCGTCCACAGGTGTCTCTACAACTTGGAAACGAAACTGAACATTGAAAACAATGAAATTCTGATTACAGCCCATCGTGATGGCACGTGACTCTTTCCCGAAAGTCTTTCCGGCTTTGAGATAAATATAATTACGAGTCTAACGGGTTTCACCGTGCGAAATTGCTGAAAATAGATTGGGAATTTTATCGAATGCTTCCAGAGTGAAAATTCCTAGAACCTACATCCTAGTGTTGAAAAACAATAGATTGGTAAACACGTGAGAATTTTCAATGCAAAATAAAATATTTTAATTTTTTGGTTTAGACTATGTTTGATGAGGGTATTTTGTGACAATTTGTATGAACCAAAATGAATCGCCAGAATGTATGCGCGCACATAACGTCTTTACGACTAATCCAAATTGGATAATCCTTATTATTTTATGTTTCTCATTATGAGGACAAGGTTTTATTTGAAAACAAATATCCAAAATTCAACAAAAAGCATATTTGGAAATCTCCAACTTTGTAAAGTTAGTGAGTGAAAAATGTTAATATACTGATTAAATATTTAAGGAAAATCGTCAAGTTTTCATAGAGCTTTCGATACCCTCAAGAAATTCGATAGTATGAATAGATTGACATCATTTCATATTCATTTACCTTCTTTAATCAACAGGAAAACGGCATTTCATGCGTGTTGATACGTATTTAGAGTTTTAGACCTTCGTGCCATTTATTGTTATTGAAAAGAAAATTCCACAAATGACTCGAAATATTTTAAGCGTCAATTAGATATAATGACGACGACAAGTCTATTTCAATTGGGTTTTCAATAGAAAGAAAGTCATTCAGATTTTGAACGAAATTACAGGCTCCATTGTTTTTCATGTCACTATTGAGTAAACATGAAAAATAAATCTTTTCTTCGAAATTATGAACCACCAGTTCATCTATAGATTAATCACTTTCGATACATCAACCACGTCAACATATGGAATTGTTGTGGATCTCACTGATTTCTCACTGAATGTGCATTTCCTTAGTCCACAGGTATCACACTAGACACGTGTTTCAGGATTTTCAATTATTATCACAAAAAAATATATGAGCGAATAAAGTTGGCTAGATTAGCTTGTCTATAACACAGGCCAACAAAATGAAAAAAAGACTCTTAATCGAAATATGGAAATATTTCAAATGAAATTCTCAGGAAGCTGTCTACACAAATGTTGTCAACGAGAACGAACCTATCAGTTTCGAGAGTGAATATTAAGTGCGCTTCGAAAAAATCATCGATCTTGTAGAATGAAAATAGGATACAATTCTTTCATCATTATTATGAATCATCAGTTCGTATTTAATCAATCAATCAAGAATCGATGACTTTCAGAGCTAGATTAGTAATAATGATCAGTATGAATTTACAAGTATGAAAGATGTGTGAATCTTGAAACCAGCTATCCTTTGGGTCGCCGGGGAGTGAGCTCGAGCGATTTGGCATGGGTCTATTGACTATGGGAGCTCACGTGAATGTTCACAAAGTGTTGTTCTCCTCATTGGGATATAGGGCGTTTTGAAAGTCATCGATTCTTGATTGACTGATCAAATAAGGACTGATGATTCATGATAATGATGAAACAATAGTATCCTATTATAATTGTGAATTTCACAATTTTCATGCAATAATTAGAATTTTGAGACCCAATTGATAATAGTTGGGAATATATCATGATATCTGTATCAACTGGTCACTACGAGTACTTTTAAGAACTAGCAATAAAGATTATTGAATTACGTCCTCTGTAAGAGATAATAAAAATGTTGTATCTTGATTTATTCGGTATTCTCTTGATTGAGCTTGTAGAAATTTTCAATATTTCAACAAGCATCGTGTAATAATCGAACGTAACAAAATGAAGGATCGATGAACTCTTCAATATCTTCATTGAGACAAAAGTATAGAATATAAAAGCATTTGTGTTTATTTTGCGATTCGGTTCCATAATCTTATATTATGCAATTGATATGAATTTTGAGTTCAGCTTTAAAAAACTAAATCAAGGTTGAAGTATCGGACTGTATTAAACAAACTTCTCGGTCATATAAACTTGTATCATAGCATACACTCAATATACTATTTTCTGATATAAATAGCTATGACTGCTACAAAATGTTTGAAAATATGATGAAAGAAAAATTTCAAAAATTTTCAAATTGAAATTGAATCAGAGTTAATTGAAACATTCAGGACACGCATTTCGAAGTACTACTTCTTTATCAACTGCTGAATTAACAATGACATAAATGCTGAATTAACATTATTAATTAAGCATTTGATAAAGAAGTAGTACTTCGAAATAACACGTCGATTATGACACGGCCGTGTCATAATCATTCCAATGTCGTATTATCTCTTCAACTATTCGTCCAAATTGTATATAGTAAAACGAAACATTCTCCTGTTTTAAACACTCAAACATCCATATATCTATACAAACTTACCCCTTTATGATATTAGTATTATTTCATTTAGATTGACAGTGTTATTAGTATTATTTCATTTAGATTGACAGTGTATAACTCGTAATATCTTTTGAATGCAATGGCTGAGTTCAATAATCAAAATATAAATTTCAGGTACCTACTGAAATAGCCTTTAATAAGGAATAATTTATAAGGATAAAAATTAAAACAGAGACAGCATGGAAGAACGTGGTATTTTAGGAACGTTAGGAAAGTTTCAAGCAGAAAGACATTTTATAGGGAGTTTATTCATACCTTTGTTCAAATTTTTTATGTTTTCGTAGGGATGCGTATTTTTTTCCAGTTGAATACATACCCTGTCATTCACGAATGACTTGGCTTTTTATTGGTAAAAAAGCAGAAAACTGGAAAAATCCTTAAAATCCGTTAAGTAGATCAATATATTACCCCTTACAACGTCACCATAACTTACATCTCCATAATACTAGTATAGATTATATTTCTAATAAATGATATTAAAAAATGTATTCTATTTTTTGGTTGCCATCGCTGCATCATTCAAGACAATGTCGATGTACAGTATTCAACTTTCAGCACTATCATCGTTTCTGCAGATGAAATTCTGGTATTTAGTTCAATTTCATTACCCGGTTCAGCTATTAATTTTAGCCAATGGTCGAATTTATACAGCAGGAAACAATATCCTGCAGTTCTTGAAGCGATCATACCAAAGGATTGGTAGATGCAAGATACAGATGAAACCCCTGTTTTTTTCTCCCTGCCAAAACACAACCATGTCAAATTCGGATATTCTGACAGACGTCTCTTCAATCTTTCCGCTCTTCAATTGCTCTCAATTTTCCGGACGGACCGGATTAATACGGCGCGGCCGTCGGTTGAGCCAATTAAAATCGCACTGAATTGCACAGGTGAAACTTGACGTAGCGAAGGACTTTGATGTTCGCAATTTTGGCGCACTCCGTACGAGCTTTTTATGCACAGGCGGAATTAAATTTTCATTTGGAGGCCGAAAATCGAGGCGTTTAATGAAATTTGCAGTGTTGTGAGCATCGTTGTCGTTATTGAATTTTGTCCAGCTCGTTGGTTGCTTTTCGAGTGGACCGTTGTGTAAAAAGTCGAGTCTTGTGAGAAGTGCACATGCAACAAATCAAAGTTGCAGAAAACGATAACTATATTCAGAGCATATCTGTGAATATCACGCATGAGCTAGCACGTTGAAACATATCAAAATTTTCAATTCCAGTAACTTTTCAGTGAACAAATTGAAAAAAATGTACAATGGCACAAGTTCATTCAATTTTCATTGAGAACAAGCAATATGAACTATATTCATTTCATTGTTTGAAAATTTCTCATGTTTCTCTCTTCAAATTATTTATGGCATGTATTTCAATCATATTGAAATGAAAATATGGCACTAACAAAGATCGAACCTCTGGTAATCCTTTCAGAATATTTTCTTATAATTACGTTAAATTCTTATAATGCTCTAATATACAAATGTGAAAAAAACATTGAAGAGTGAGTAATAATAAAAATAAGTTACTTTATTCAGCATAGCTATCTGTTACAGGCTTATAATTTATATACAATTTTTTATTCATCTATACATAACATATCCTCCCAACTTTCTCTTACATATTCTATAATTTTTACACTCTCTTATGTGCATTGGCAAATAATTGAATTTTTTCAAATCACCATAATTAACACTAGTTAATGTCCTTTGTTAAATTACAATTTCGTATATAAAAATTTTGCCTTTTTCTAGTTTCATAACAGTGACGATCTTCTACATTACTAATATCTTCGAATAACTACTTGGGAACCATATGGTGTTCAATTTTATAAATAAATTCTAATACACGGAACATAACCTTCTGTTTCACACTCATAATATTCATTATTTTTAGCATTTATTTACTGATGTGTGAATAAATTAAATCATTTATTCAAAATAAAAATTCGAAAATAATTTTTAATCAATTCACTGCAATACGTAATAATCTGTAGAAACGATTTTTACATAAACTTCATCAGAGCGATTATTACAGTTACCTAAATTTTATATAAGTATCACACGAGTCGAGAAATTACCTATTTATCTGTATATATATATATATATATATATATATATATATATATATATATATATATATATATATATATATATATATATATATATATATATATAAATTACGGTAAAGACCTGCATATATCTATAACAGCTATACATATGTTTCGAGCTATTGGCTATAGAACGGCGCAGTTCAAGTTTTAGATGTTCGAACTTGGAAGTTTATTAAAAAAAACAGAACACGAATCCATGTGGCTTGAAATGAATGTCTCTGTAAGCCTTCCGCTGGACTCTGTTCTGGAAAATGAATCAATTATCTTCCAATGAGGATATAGTTATATCTTCCGGAAATTTTGTACCGACAATTTAAATAATTCAAAAAGGTTTATACAGATACATTTCATGAAAATAGAAGAAGAAACTTACGGTATAGACCTTCCATTTTTTGTAACAGCCGTTGACATATATTTCGAGCTATTGGCTCTCTTCAGAACGGCGCAGCTCATGTTTTAGATGTTCGAACTTGGAAGTTTATTAAAGATCACAAAACACAAACTTTTACGTGAAGAACCAAGATCTTGTGGCTTGAAAAGAATGTCTCCGTTAGCGTTCTGTTGTACTCTGTTCTGGAAACTGAGTTTCGTGTTTTTTATTAACTTCCAAGTTCGAACATCTAAAACTTGAACTGCGCCGTTCTGAAGAGAGCCAATAGCTTGAAATATATGTCAACGGCTGTTACAAACAATTGCGTGGCTATACCGTTAGTTTCTTTTCTATTTTCATAAAATGTACCTGCATAAACCTTTTTGATTTATCTAAATTGTCGGTAAAAAATTTCCGGAAGGTATGAATATCACCTCATCGGAAGATAATTGATACTCTAACAGAGACATTCATTTCAAGCCACAATGAAGTCGATTCTTTACGTAGAATTTTGTGTTTTTTAATTAACTTCCAAGTTCGAACATCTTAAACATGAACTGCGCCGTTCTGAAGAGTGCTAATAGCTCGAAACATATGCCAACATCTGTTACAATAAAATTGCAGGTCTATACCGTGAGTTACATTTCTATTTTCCTAAAATGCTCCTATATAAACCTTTTTTTATATATATATATATATATATATATATATATATATATATATATATATATATATATATATATATATATATATATATATATATATATATATATATATATATATATTTTGAAAGTTTTTAGCATTAACAGGCTTTTTTTCGATATGAAAAAGTTTATTTCTGTTGACGTTTCGTTGTTATATTACAACTTTGTCAAAACTAATGAATAATTGAATTTATGAGTTACTATGAATATCAAATGTCAAACTTAATTTTTAGAAAAATCAAATTAGTTTTTTTGTATATTCACTTATTGATTTTCATTAATTAATGAAAATCAATAAGTGAATATACAAAAAAACTAATTTGATTTTTCTAAAAATTAAGTTTGACATTTGATATTCATATATTCATTAATTTGACATAATTTGACATTTGATATTCATATATTTCATTAATTAATGAAAATCAATAAGTGAATATACAAAAAAACTAATTTGATTTTTCTAAAAATTAAGTTTGACATTTGATATTCATAGTAACTCATAAATTCAATTATTCATTAGTTTTGACAAAGTTGTAATATAACAACGAAACGTCAACAGAAATAAACTTTTTCATATTAAAAAAGCCTGTTAATGCTGAAAACTTTCAAAATAAATACCTCAAACAGGCAATAAATCAATTTCAAGATATATATATATATATATATATATATATATATATATATATATATATATATATATATTTGGTTTTTCAGAATGGCGTAGTTCTTAAGTTTATATGTTTGAACTTGAAAGATAATCGAAAACACTCAATTTTGGAATATATGGTAAGGAAATGTAATTATTTTCGTAAGATTTACTTTTTTTGTTTTTTAAGTTTTTAAGTATTTAATTTTGTTTCTCATGATTTTGTTGATCAAATTTAATAGGTAATTATTTTTCATGAGAAGAGTATGAACTTCTTCAAGCGTTTCATTTCGTGAAAATGATGATGTTAATTTCATTGATATATCTATAAAATTCTATTCGGAATATTTTTGTAACCACTTGCCTAAAAACTACTCTCGATCATTCGAGAGTATGGAAAAGTATAGAATGAAAATTCAAGAAAAATTATTACTTTTGTTCAAACTGCTGCATTTTTTAGAATTTTATCGACATATTCATGTTTGAGTTCATAGCAAACTTTCATCTTTAACCAGATTCACTTCCTCTACTAACCCTTCTAACGTGTAATAACACTAATTCGTTCAGGAAACGAACTAAACTCGGCAAAATCGATCCGAGAAAACTGCCAGCTTCCATTTTCCGTAAGTTTTCCCGCCCTGACGACTTTCCCGTTGTGTTTCTCCACCTTGATTGTAGCTTATTGTTAGGTTGTTAGTTTATTGCTTTCGATTACTTCGTTTTCCCGTTTCAAGGATTACAATGGCGCTTAAATAACTGGCACTAATCTGATTAAATTCAAGGAAATTCGGGAACAACAACGTAGGCGAATGTCTAGTTTCGGAGGGTAATGATATTCGAATACAAAAATTGTTAGGAATGTAATAAGACAGAAACTGGCTTATCAAATCAACATTTGAGAGGTGTTGATTGAATTGAATAATTCTCCGTTGTTTGTAGGAGCATTTGATTTTTATCATGATGTATTTAATCGAGCAGATGCTGAAATGAATACATCAGTCGTATAATGTTACAACTATATGCACATTTTGAGAATTTCAAAAATATTATATATGAATATAAACTTAAATTCAAACACTTGAACTTATGATTGACTACATAGCATAACGCGTTTCGTCGTTACAAACGACTTCTTCAGATGCTTACAGAATTATTCTGTAAACATCACAGGTGAGAACAAAATTAATAATTTTAGTTATATACTATTACTAAAAGAGTGCATTTCGAGAGGCGCAAAATTGAGGCATTATAACGATTCTTTCAGATAGTCTAAGATCCCGATAAAAAACGACCTTCGCCGGGATGCTTATTCGATAAAACGTATTGTTTATTTAACTTCATTCATCAATAAACATATGGGTTGCCTATCACATTTTGGTCCAGGATATGTTTAATTAGTAATTGAAAAATCTTTTTTTAAAACATTCCACCGGCTTGTTTATTAGATAAATTTTATACCAATCGAAGGTATGAAGACCATAGAGTATGCAAACGTTAGGTTGCCTTTATTTTTTCCGTCACAACTACGGGTAGCTAGGTATAAACAGGTAAATCGATACTAGCACTAGCACTGCAACGGTCTGATTATTCAATGACAATTACACACCATAATGATCATTTTACTATAAACCCGGTGGTATAGGGTTGCTTGCGAAAAATCATTCCCGAATTCAGGTTGTTGAACTTTAAAAAGAGAATTATTGCTGCGAGTGAATTTTTGCGACTTAGAGGTCCCAACCAACCATTCTATGCGATAAACGAGGACACAGCATAGCAGCTGTTTGAAGTCCGTCCATTCGAAGAAAGACCTTTCACACACCTTTTAATATAGAAGACTTAGTCGAAAGAAGTGAAACGGAGAGTGATGACGAAGAAGATTCAGAAGTTGGAGATCATAGTTATAGGTCCGATGACTCGGAACCTGAATAATTTTTGAAAATTTTTTTTTTATAATTTTTCACAATAAACAAAAATATTTTTCAACTGTTGTTTTTTATTTTATTTTCTAATAAAAAAGAATAATAATTCACAAGATTAGTATAATATATGCATCACTATAACGTTCTTCATTACTAAAGATGAATGTATACTTTTGTGTCACAAAAAATATACACACATGAATGATCAATTGATTGAAAAAAAATTAAACAACTAATCCACTATTTTTATATTAAACTACTCCAAAATAATGTACAGCATATACGAGTATATCGCTATCCTTTTCATTACCAACAACAAATAACATGCAAACTCTCTTCCTTTAAATGGACGGACTTCAAACAGCTGCTATGCTGTGTCCTCGTCTATCGCATAGGATGGTTGGTTGGGACCTCTCAGTCGCACACATTCACTCCCAGCAATATTTTTCTTTTCAGAATTCAACAACCGGAATTCGGGACTGATTTTTCGCAAGCAACCTTATACCACCGTTTTTATAGTAAAATATTCTTTGTTGTGTGTAATTTTCATTGAATAATTAATTAAATCGTTGCAGAATGCTGGTATCGATTTACCCGTTTATACCTGGCTAACCCATAGTTGTGACGGAAAAAAAATAGGCAACCTAACGTTTGCATACTCTATGGTCTTCATACTTTCGATTGGTATAGAATTTATCTAATAAGCAAGCCGGTGGAATGTTTCAAAAAAAAGTTTTTTCAGTTACTAATTAAACATATCCTGGACGAAAATTTGTTAGGCAACCCATATGTAATATGTTTATTGACAAATTAAATTGAATAAAATACGTTTTATCGAATAAGCATCCCGGTGAAGCTCGTTTTATATCGGGATCCTATACTAACAAGCATTCTACGCGTCTGAAACGAGGGTTATTGACGGTCATTCAAGAATTAGAAAAATAGAAAAACTAGAACGGAAAATTCTAAGATAGATTTACGGATCAATCAATTGAAACGTCATTTGGATGAGAAGACTTCAGAATGAACTTCATCAAAAGACCAGTACGATAACGGAATAAATCAGAATCATGTCTACACAATGAAAGAGTGTAGAATACCGAATAACCTACTCGATATAATTATGACGAGTAAATGCGAAACAGAGTGGCTGAAAGAGGTCCAGAAGAACTACAACAGATGAATATAAAAAATCTCGAAGATCGCACTGAATGTCGCTATAATATCGCACATGCGAAACTAGTGCAAAAGTCAAATCGCCAACCTGAAATAAAATGGACAGATGAACGGAAGATAGAGCATTAAGAGGAGATGAAGCGATTTTTGGAGGCAAAAAAGATGATGCAAAACTCCTAATTGCGAATTCAAGTTCAATCGCTCTCCTCATGGGGAACAATCGTAATAATAATAATATTGCTTAACTTGAGGTTCAGTAGTGGAGTGTTGCTAACTTCCAGTTTTTCGTTGAGTGCTGAATCCATTTTCTTATATCTGCGGTGACTAGTCACATCCTGCCACTGGATGCACCAACCGATAGACTAAGTCACAGCAAGGAAGAAGAAGAAAAGACGACTGCACATGCTCGGGACGTAACCTCAGGAGAAGTCAACAAGATCTCGTCGACTTCGGCGTTAGTCGCCAAACAGTCAACATGACTGTCATCTACAAACATTATTGGTGCACTGAAATGTATTCAGTTATAAATAGTTATGTTAAATAAAGTTGTTCATGCTGAACAGAGTTTGGGTATATATCCTAATAAATCCCAACATTGGTGACCCCTGACGTGATCGACGCAACGACCTACTATAGTACAGAGATGAATTCATAAAATGGCCAGAAGCTGTTCTAATTACAGATATCACAGCAGATACAATTGCGACAAAATTGTACGAGAATTGGATATCACTTATTGCAGAACCTTCGCGATTCACAACGGATCAAGGACGGCAGTTCAAAAGTAATCTCTCACAGCAATTAGCTCATCCACAAGGGATTCAAAAATAGGGACCACTCCTTACTATTCGCAATTGAAAGGCCTCAACGAAGAATTCCATCGTCCACTGAAATCAGCCATAATTGCATCGAACATCGGACTACATTGCCAACCATAATAGATGTTCATAAATTATTCAGGGAGGTTAGTACATTCCCCACATGTTATGCTAACTATGTGTGACACTGCGGGGGGAGTATGCGGTGACTAGTCACATCCTGTCACTGGATGCACCAACCGATAGACTAAGTCACAGCAAGAAAGAAGAAGAAAAGATGACTGCTCATGCTCGGGACGTAACCTCAGGATAAGTCAACAAGATCTCGTCGACTTCGGCGCTAGTCGCCAAACAGTCAACATGACTGTCATCTACAAACATTATTGGTGCACTGAAATGTATTCAGTTATAAATAGTTATGTTAAATAAAGTTGTTCATACTGAACAGAGTTTGGGTATATATCCTAATAAATACCAACATATCTATGAATTTTGATATCCTCCAGGAATGCAGCGTTACTCTTCAATGTTACATTTTTCACATTCACAGGTTAACTTATAGACACCCGAATTTGATCATTTATCCTATCTCTGTAGTTTTTATGAAATTTCCATATGTATTATTTATTTTGTGTGAGACTTGCTTCTCTATTCTTTTTAAAGTGTTTCATTCTATCCGAAGACTTTTCAAAATACATAAATACACTGATAACAGTCTCTGTTTTGAATTCTTGAGTAAATAAATTAGAATACAAAAAAAACAAAAATTAATGATATCGGAACAAATTTACTCAATAATTGAAAATGAAGAGATTTATCAAAATACATACACCTATAACGTATTTCGAGAAATCCTTAAAAAATTGAGAACTTCTTAAAAAATAGAGAAAAGCAAGCATCATACATAACACATAACAGTTATTTCAAAAAAAAAAAAAAAAAAATCGAGATAAGTATCAAATTAGGGTGTCTTTAAGTTAACCTGTGAATGTGCGAAATGTTACATTGGACATTCCGATACAACATTCAACTTGAAGATAAAGGAACACCTGAGAAACTATCAAAATAGAAAACCAAATTCTACATTTGCAAACCATTATTTAAAAAATAACCATAATTTTAACAACGAGTATGAGATCCTAGACATAGAGGACAAAGGCTTGAAACTCCTTCCTTGAAGGCTCATTTGTCCATACAATTTCAAACAAATTTTCACCATCATCAAGTGATAATTTATTATGAATTGCTGAACTGATAGATTTCGATGAAACATGCTATCAATCAATTTTTCATTTCAGATATAGCAACGATTTCCAAACCACATTTTCAAAACCTAACATCAAAATACCAAAACATTCATTTCAACTCAAAAAGTTTATCAAGTTACTTCTTATGCGCATGTGCAGTATGATGTTTGACGTTGATATGTCGTTCGCGTCACCGAATGACGTGGTTAAGGCCAGCTTACTCCAAACAATTTTGAAAATATCGAAACTTTTTTTCATAAATTGCTAACATATACCCGTAGAAGTAGTATAGAATTAATCCCGAAGGTCAGCAAGACCGAGAAGCAGGTATAAAAGATTAGGGAGCGCTGCAGTAAATCCGGTCGCTCGAACGCCTTCAGTATCGGTAGCTGCTGCATGCCTTCGGGTCTTCTTATTGTTTTGTTCTTTTTTTTATTGTTATTGTCTTGATATTTTATTGAACTTCTTTGAGAAATGCAAGAATTCTTCAGAATGATGCTTAAGACCAGGAAGAGTTGTATATGAAGCTGGAATAGATATGTGAATAAAATTCACTTTTTTTACGATTTTTCACGAATAAAAACTTCGAACTGATTTTCTCCGAACCACGTTTTTTCGCATGAATTACACTCTCATTTCAAAACTGTTGCATTTATCGATATAATTCAAATGGCATTTTACTCTTTAGATGTCTGGCTATGGCCTCAAGCAGAACCTGAAATATTGATCATCAAAAAAAGTTATAAACAATCTTTAAGTGAAAAAAAAGGTAAAAAAAAGTCCGCCATTTTTTTATTGAAAGTGTTTCATTCTGCTTGAGGTCATAGCCAATTCGATGCAGAACATGAAACCGTTTTGTTTGTTGCTTTCAGATAATTCTCTTCCAAGAAATGATGTCATTCATCTCCGATTCAGATAAGTTTCAGCAACCATTTTCAGGGCCGCCATTTCGAAAATAAAATTTTTTTTTTAAATAATTTCATATATGTGCTTTCATATGTAAATTAATTGATTACTCAACATGTTTTGTACTATAAATGAAATATATTGGAAAAATTACGTTTTTTTGGAGTAAGCTGGCCTTAAATATTCCTAGTTCGATTGGCTTCATTAAATTATATGGGTATTTTTCCATATCAATCCATAGTTACAGTTAAACAATCTTCTTTTCACTAAACTTCTCAAATATTGAAATTGGAATAACGAAATGGGAATAATAATTGAAATGAAATATCAATACCGAAAGTACATCTTGTATCAGAAAACTGCACCAATTTAATTAAACCGAGTAATTAATTACGATAGCGAAAACAACAAAGGAGACGGAAAACGCAAAGTGCTCTGGGAAAACCGACCAAAAGCAAGAATGCCGAGTGGAAAAGATTGTTTACCTATTCCTCGAATTCTCCGTCTACCAAAGAGTTTACCGTTTCCTCAATAATTACAGAAATGAGGGGTTTCTCGGTTCAATTTATAACAAAAATAAAATCGTTGCAGCGTGAAATTTCCCAGCGTACAATCATAATTTTTATTTGCCGACATTCCCTTCAAAGTTGTAAACTGTGGAGGCTAGTGGAAAGTTCTCCGAAAAAGCGGCCGAAGTGTACTCATTACTTTTAGTAATGACTGTTTTAATCCACATTGCAGATATACGAGTGGATTGAAACCGTATAATTTTTTTGTTTTTCCGCATTTTTAATTGTAAAGAAATTCGCTTATATATTTCATTTTTCTTTAATTCGCATAGAACTTGGGATAATTCCGTGAAATATGAAAGGTTTAGTATGAATTCACGTTCTCATTAAAACACAAAACACTGGAACGAAATGAAAAAAGTAGGTACTTCAACCTCGTAATCGTATAAAGAATTTTTATCTCTTAAAAGTATCTGAAAATCTGAGAATTTGTAGGTTTCTACTCATTTCTTCAATTTTTTTTTCAACTTCTCTTTCATGCTTGTATACTATGTACACTACCATTTTATATTCTCTTTATTTATAACTAATGAAATCATTTTTACAAGCACAAACGTCAATGTCTTTTCAGGGGGTCGAACCCACATCTCTTAACAAGGGACCTTCATTCTCACCACGATAGATAAGATGGAAAATAATGATAAAATATGCTAATGACATCATAATGTGAGAAGATCTAATACAATTTGATTCGTTTTATATAATTCCTTGCATTGTAAGTGATTTTGTTTTTAAGTATTTAATTTTGATCAGAAATTCTTATTATATAGTTCGGTCAAAATAGACATTTGAAATTAAAAAATTTTCGGAAAACCAAATATTGATAAACAGCTGGGGTTTACAATTGCAAATAAAATTTCAAAAATCCCCATCGATCCTATGAGTGCTACAAAAAATATTCGGGGTTAAAGGTCGAATTTGAGGTTTTTCGAAAACGGTAAGTTTTCTCAAAAAAAAACGTCGCACCGAAGATGTAGATCTTAAAATGCTCTACAAAAATGGTCTTTATGATATTTCTCCTAAGAGTTACTATTCGTGAGATATCGCGATTCTAAGAATAACATGATACATGATATCCTCACATTTCCATACCACCTGTGAGGTAGTGTACTCGGCCCTTTTTTTTTACCGCGGTTTCACCTGTAGGCCTACGCAACTAACTGTCATGACAATTTCAGGATAATTTGAAGTAACAATACCCGTCAATATTTAATAGTGTTGGCGTTTACTTGATGTAAATCCATTATAATTGAATATAACTTAAATTCAAACACTTGAACTTATGATTTACACTTTATTGACTACATAGCATGACGCGTTTCGTCGTTACAAACGACTTCTTCAGATGCTTACAAAATAATAACAACATTTTGAAAATTCCCTGATATATATACCTGTATTTTTCAAAATGTTGTTATTTATTATTCTGTAAGCATCTGAAGAAGTCGTTTGTAACGACGAAACGCGTCATGCTATGTAGTCAATAAAGTGTAAATCATAAGTTCAAGTGTTTGAATTTAAGTTATATTCAATACCCGTCAAGTTCTAGATATTACCTTATTATTGATATTCCTATTGATTATTGGGTTAACTATTGTTTTCTTTTTTTTTTTTTTGATATTTTAATCAGATTCCTACTCTTGAAAGTCAACCGTCAAACTTCAGCCGTCATGTCTTCTTCGATTTCTTCCCCTTTCTCTTACTGGATATTCATAAATTGTTCCAATGTGGCTGAGTCGTTGGACTTGCATTAAAATCACAGGAATCTTCTTCTGTTGTACGCAACTGGACATTTGAGCAAGGCAAACCTTGGCAATTGGTACACGCTGGAGAACATAGCAAGCCGACACAGCTTTTCTACAGCCACATTTGGCACCACAACCTCTTTTGCATTTGCAAAAAAAAGTGTTGAAGAGTTTTTCTGGAGCAGCTGGAAGTAAAGAATTAATCAGTTCCAGAATATTATCTATCAATTTCTAACCCTAGCCTTCTGGGTTTAGTTGATTGCCTAGCCATGTGTGAGCTCTATAGTATAATCGAAAAAAATGTTGAATAGCAGATGCCGATGTTGTAGGAAAACATGATAGTTGTGCTAGTTTCTTGTTTCGCGTTTTTTTTTACAAAAGTTAGGTATCGGTATTTATCAATGCAAGTAATTTTTTTGGAGCTCTATAAACCGCAAGAAGAAAGCGAATTGCTTCCGTAATTATTGTTTGAGGCCCGGGATCAATTTATGTGAATACTTTAGCGCAGACAGTCAGATCTTTCTTCTCGAATAATTTCAATACTTACGTTCGCTGTTGGCCCTTCCATGTTTCAGAAAATGAATAATTTCCTTGCAGAATCCTTGCAGTAAGTAGTAATACTAACAAATCAACATCTTCAACGCCTACAATTGTGTTTGTTGCATTTAGTTGTCAGATATTTTTCAAGGCCACGGGGCTAAAAGGGATTCAGTAAGGGACTGACTATCTTTTGAATAAATGTTTTAAGGATTATATTATATATACGAAAAAGACTCAAATAGGTATTTATAGATACTTATCTTAAGTGCCTGATATGTATATACATGGCTTATATGTGCTTATCATGTATATTATGTGACTCTTAGAAACGTGATATCTTACGAATTGTAACTCTTAAAAAAAATAATTTTTTCGAGCTTTTTTCGATAAAACTTACCGGTTTCGAAAAAATTTCAACAAAACTCAAATTTTGACCGTTGACCCGAATAACTTTTGTTGCACACATAGGATCGATGGGGATTTTTGACACTTCATTTGTAATGACAAATTGTGGCTCTCCGCCAATATTTGGCTTTCCGAGAATTTCTGTTATTTGACCACAATTTTTATGTCAAAATTGTTCGGTCTAATACTTCAGCTAGAGTTGTGTAAGAGCTAACTATTATTTTTGTAAAAAATTCTTCAAATTCGAAAATTTCATTAACATGAGATGAATGTTTGCATAATGTTTTTTGAAAGGATGGATTTTTCAAATGCTTACATCAAGGCCTCTTTGATTTAGTCGGGAAAACGCCGCACAATGGTTGGATAGAATTCGGGTTCGAGTCCCAGTGAAGCCATGGATGTTTGAGATTTTGAATGTAGGATATTGAATGGTTAATTGTTGGCTAATCTACATAAATTATAACTAGTAGATCCACTGAATTGTAACAAAATTGGTGTATCAATCTGCATCTCTCTTTATTGAGGCGAAAAATTCCATAGCTAAGTATGTATGAGGTGTAAATTTATGGAAGTCGTCATTGAAATGATCACATGACTTATTAACGCTGCACTATATGCTAAGCTATAACAAGTTATAACATTTTTCGTTGTACCAGCCCTGTTTCAGTCTAATTTTCATTTTGAATATTAAGTTTACGAAACTATGCAGTGAAAAGTATTCATGAAATATGTTGATATCTTCATATAGATATATCAGCTTTTATTGCACAAAAACGATATATTTGTAACAATTTAACCTTAATAATAAGGAACCCAATAATTTATTTTTTGAATACCTCGAATTATTATGAATTGAATATTTTTTGATAATTCAGGAACCATTTCATTAACACGATGAAACAAAAGTGTAGTAAGTAGAAATAATATTTTTCTGTAGTTGATTCTCAATCTTGCCCAGCCCAGACCTCGTCTTCTGGTATTGAATCAGTAATATGGAAATAAATATAATTAATGAAATCAGAATGCCGAGAAATGATAAAACCAAAGGAATATAAACAATTTCAATTCACAAATTCAAATTCTAACAATTTGAGTATCCGAGAATAACAACTGTTCGAGTATTGAGTTATCAGTTCTATTGGCTATTCTGATGACTGCTTCGTAAACTTGTCATGAGTTCAAAGTAGTATTCTTGATTCTGTATTTCTTCGGTAATCCCATCAGCTGTTTGTGTTTTGAACTTCATGATTTCTAAGCATAATCAGCAGATTCTGTGCAACGTGCTTCACACTTCACACAAATTCAGTTTTGTTCATCCAACTGAAACGATCTGATTATTCCAAGTTCTGAGCTCTCAACTACAGAGAAAAAAATGCCACCTTAATATAATATTCCACCATAATCTTGCTACCATAATATGTGTTTAACTCGAAGTGTGAAAAAAGATTTTAACATGAGATATGTAAATAAGGTTCTTTGAAGGCATCAAGCCACAAGCCAAGTTTGAACTGATAGCATAACCAAGGTGATTGAATGTTCTCTGGTCTTTTGGTGAACCATTGTTGAATCCATTCAACAGAACAGAATTCATTTTCCGGAGCTAAATTGAACACTGGTCTTCTTTACTTACATATTCAAATACTTTTATGTACTCGCCATAAGCAAGCACATGATGGTGAAGAAAACAGAGATGGAGACGATTACGGTTCTAAGTATCGATGACTTCGATAGAAAAAAACAGGGAACAAAAATTTAGAATAGAGAGGATTCAAATTGGGAAATTGAAGAACAAGAAAGTAATAGTCGCCACAAACTGAAAGTAAGTTGAGCATTTATTATTGGTTTTTTCCGTAGGTTCGAATTAGAAATTTCCTATTGTTCTGGAAGATCCTAACTATTTCTTCCATCTGTGGGTACAACAATTCCACTGAGTTTGAATACATGAAATGGTAGTTTAGACTCAAATACGATGAGAGTCCAATAGAATTTTTTCAATGTTAAATTTGAAATTTAATTCTTGCATTCCGGTTATGTTGTTCTCTACAGTTAGGCCTATATAGTATGCCTCACAATGAGCACAATAATAATAATAATATTAATAATAATAATAATAATAACTTAAGAAAAACAATAATAAAAACTTTGTAAGCTGAACTTAGACCTGAGGCTGTATATGAAGATGCAAAAAGCTTTGGTACTGAACACATGTCACATAGTCAGGAAATTCCTGCAAGGATAAAGTAATCGACAAATTTTCGATTACATTAGCCTCGCAATTCAATTTTGAAACCAGTGCCGGAGCTGAGAATAACTGGAGAGAAATGAATAATAATAATAATTATTATTATTCTTATTATAAAAATTCATGTGAGCTATCCAGGATCAGGTGATTAATAACAACAACTACAAAAATACATTATGAAAGACCCAACTGCAGTTGCAGACAAATGCAGAAAATACCAGCAAAAGACTGAAAACATTCAACACATTACTGGAGGCCGCGCATCTCTTGCTCAAAACGACTACACTCATAGGCACAACCAAGTAGCTTACATAGTCCATCAAGCCCTAGCTGTGAAGATCAGACTGACGACAGAAGATATAACACATTACTATAAATACAAACCACAGCTAGTGTTAGAGAACAGCAATTACATAATATATTACGATTCAACTATCATTACAGGTCGCACGATACATAAGATTAGACCAGACATAATTCTTTTGAACAAAATCAACAAGAAACCCCTCCTGATAGACATAGCGGTACCTAACACACACAACTTGATGAACACAATTCAAGAAAAAATCAGGAAATATACGGACCTGAAGTGTGAGATACTTAGTATGCGGGATATAGATGCGGCATACATAAGTCCACTTATAATATCAACAACCGGTGTAGTTCCGAAAGTGCTACACCCTACGAAGCTGAACATAGATCCGAGGCTATATATATAGATGCAAAAAGCTGTGGTATTGAACACATGTCACATAGACAGGAAATTCCTGCATGGATAAAGTCACGGCGAGATTACTGAGTTGCTTAGGTTTAGACCGCAATACAAATTTGAAACTTGTGCCGGAGCTGAGAATAACTGAAGAATTATTATACTAATAGTGGGATATAGATGGTACATAAGTCCACTTGTTATATCAACAACCGGTGTAGTTCCTAAAGTGCTAAACGAACACCTTACGAACCTGTACTTAGACCCGAAGCTGCATGTGAAGATGCAAAAAGCTGGGGTGATGTCACATAGTCAGGAAATTCCTGCAAGGATAAAGTAACCGACAGATTGTTGAGTTGCTTAGGTTTAGCCCTGCAATTCAACTTTGAAAACAGTGCCGGAGCTGAGAGTAACTGGAGAAAAATTGATAATAAAAATAATAATAATAATAATAATAATAATAATAATCATAAAAATAATAATAATGATGATAATAATAATAATAATAATAATAATAATAATCATAAAAATAATAATAATGATAATAATAATAATAATAATAATAATAATAATAATAATAATAATAATAATAATAATAATAATAATAATAATAATAATAATAATAATAATAATAATAATAATAATAATAATAATAATAATAATAATAATAATAATAATAATAATAATAATAATAATAATAATAATAATAATAATAATAATAATAATAATAATAATAATAATAATAATAATAATAATAATAATAATAATAATAATAATAATAATAATAATAATAATAATAATAATAATAATAATAATAATAATAATAACAATAAGAATAATAATATCAATAATAATATGTGGTCAGGACTGTTGCAATTAGCTTGAGATCCACTGGTACAATCCCAAAATATATCACAGATCTGGGACTCGGCGAACTCTGTATAAGGAATCACACAAGTAGGTGCTTTTTGCCACAGCAAGACCGGTCACAAAGTTTCTAGGACATAACGGAAATCAAAGCCATAAATGTCGCCGCCATGAAGATCGTCGCCATGGATACCGGCGCAACGAGCTTGATGATTTGGAAAGGGCCCACACAGAGCTAAATCCCTGTGTTATAAAATATCTGGGCTAAGTGGAACTTACCCTGTGAAATAATAACAATAGAACTTCATTCAATGATCTGATATACCTTTTGTTTTGATGAACCTAAATTTCCTCTGTTCGTGCTGTTTCAAGTTGTGCTTTCTCAATCTATTGTTGATTTTTCAATGAGATTTGCTATGTAATTGATGGAATGGAAATTTTTATTATCATTTTCAACATTCGTAATTGGAAAAAAATATTTTCATTAGTCGAGTATTACGCTTTTTCATCCTTAATTGATGAATCATCGAATCCGAATAACCATTATTCTCTTAATTCGAACAAAACTGAGTAGTTTTCTGATTTTCATTATAACTAATTCAAAATATGACAATATTGTTTAGCCAACACTGTGGCTCCATCAGATGTTGATGATAAACTGAGCTATTACATTGTGGACTGCTTGTAATTATCCTGAAATGCGTGGGAATGTCCATAAAACGCTGTTTTTTGTGGAGAAATCACTATAGAACATATTTCTTCTGAATTATGAGGGATGATTCTATGGTCATTCCGCACAAAGAAGAACAGAGTTACATGGTCATTGTCACACACTTCAGGACAAATACAAGCAGTCCACAATGTAATAGCTCAGTTTATCATCAACATCTGATGAAGCCACTGTGTTGGCGAAACAATATTGTCATGTTTTGAATTAATTATAGAGAAAAATCAGAAAACTACTCTGTTTTATTCGAATAATGTATTTAGATTTTCATCATGTATCGGCCCAATCGATTAATGATCACTATTAATTAACACTTTAATATTTCTTCGAGAAACGAGGCGTGAAAGATTTCGTTTAGATAACTCACTGAACGTTAACGAGCTTTATTATAACAAATTAATACAAGAAGAATTTATATTCAACCAGATTTCAGAAACATAGTGAACATTTCATTATACTCCTTCAGAGGAAACTAGAAGTGTTTCTCAAAATATAACCAGTTTGAGCATTGTAGAGTTTGTCTATGGTTCTAGCATGATTCGTGTTCTATAAAGATCCAAATCTTCTTCAATCGCAACTTCGGCAACTTCTCCGCATAACATTTCCCGACAAGAGATCCTCCAATTCCGTCTTATAATGTATATTCTGCACAGCGGCGGCAAAAAACGCAGGGTCAAGAGTGCCCGGGTCGCATTCCTTGTTATTCCGCGGGCGATTCGATGCTTCTCGAGATCGGACATCTCAGCCGCCACCTCCGTCGTAGGCGGCCATGGAACGCGGCCAGTCGTGCGTTACTGCAAGGACTCAGACCGCCGCAAACTTTCAATCTAAATATAAATTGGATGGCGGCGGCGGCATGTTTGCCGCTCAAATATTTGGGCTTTTATGCCGAAATGGCCGATCTATCGGGATGATGCACTTTACATGTTTCCCGCCCCCGCCGTCTCGCGCCTCTCTCTCCGTTTTCCGCAATATACTTCATGCTAATGCGCGTTTTACACTTGAACGAATTAATCATGGACGGACACAAAAGAGAGTACCGTGCAGGCGTGATCTTAGGGTTGCAGATAAGACGTTTTGCGTGTCGTTTCAAAGACTAAATTTATATAACAAAAATTATGTTGAAAATGAGGCAATTTTACTCTGTTTCGAAAAAAGTTGCACTAGCGTCTTTTCAAATATGTGTAATACATAATAATAATACTCTATAATAATCTTCATTCACATTCAACAAACAGATCGATACAGGGTAAAAGTATATATACATATCAGATTCTGAGTTCAATGCAAAAATGAGTTGAATTCATCAGATTCAAAAATAATTCATCAACCCTCACAGAGATAAGCTTACTCTATGAACAAGTTAGAATAACATACAAAAAAAGACATTTCTGATTCCTAAAAAAATAATATAAAAAATCAAGAATGAATACGATCCCGACCAGTCACTTTTCTAAATAGCGATAAAGAAACTTGACGTTTCAACTCAGTGGACATTCCATTCTATAACGCAAAAACGTTATAACTAAATCCAGATCGAAAGACCTCGATATATTGAATGGAAAACACTTGGCTTGGTTTCACAAAAATTATATTGAATCAATTACTTGACAATTGTTTCGGTGTGTTGCCCCATTTTCAAAAGCTAAACTGAACTCGGATCATATTTCGTCAGAAACTGAAAAAAATAACAATGCTAGACCAAATGCAGATGTTTTTTATACATCTGAATTTTATAAACCTGCAGTCACGGTATTTTTCAAAAATATCAATCATTGCTAATTTAATTTGGAGGACAGAAATCTCTTTTGATTATACCCGATATGAAACATGGTTGTCTAGCTTCTGCTAAGATTGAGCCTCCTAAGCTATTCGCTAATTTCTTCTCATTGCGATGTGAACCAGTTGCTACAAAATCCAGACAATATTCACGAAATGATGCCCATTTCATTTCAAGTTTAGTACAATAACTCCATTCATAAGGTGTGATCGATGAAATTTCTGGACAACTCAAGTTCTTGTAACGAAGAAAGAATAAAATGAAAAAATGGTAGGTCATGTTTATAACACATTGATGAAATTCTTATCACTAATTTCCTATATAGATGAAGAAAAACAGTACACTGCTTTTGAAGCAGATGGGAACCTTTATCATTTCAATCGTAAACCTTCTGGTGTTACTCGTACTTGTGATGTTGCAGTTTCTAGTGAGTATTACATGCAGTTATAAGACATAAGAACATACAAGTCGGCTATGCATATCTTGATATTACCTATATCTCAGCAAACTGCAGGGATATCTTAAAGAGAATATAACACTTGAACCTAATTCTGCAAGATTGCCAACCTTATTGCGTTTGCCAGTACCTACGTACTGACACAGCTTCACTTCCAAGAGCATTAGGACTGTTCACTCATTATTCGATAGGATACCCAAATTCTCAGAAAAAATTCATTACCTCGTTTTACCCGAAACTTCCCTATGCCAAAATGGGTAGTGGTCTATCTCTATCAAATCAAAGATGATATTCCTTTTTGTGAGCTAGTCTAGACCACCAGTCACTTTTTCCTCAAAAATTCCTTAATATTGAGAACGAAAGCACTCAGCAGTGGAAAAAAACGCGTTGGCAATCGTAGAAGCTCTTTACAAATGGCGTCACTTTCTTAATGGTAAAGATTTTGAGTTGATTACAGATCAAATATTGGTCTCATTCATGCTCGACCCGAAACTTAGCAGTTGATTTGAAAATTAAAAGATTCCACGCTGGAGACTCGAACATTCATGTTATTCATACGATATATTTTACTGTTGAAGAGCTCGAAACATAGGATGAATGATTCTACAATAATTATTGTTGAACTCTTTTAGCGTGGGCAGATTGAGGCCTTGTCAGGGGGACATTTCCTTGTGGGGAAATGCACTCCACATTTTCAAACATGGTCCTTCGAGCCAGATATGAACCACCGACCTGAAAATAGAAAATCGGTTCGAAATCTCAAAGATTTTGAACATGCTGAGGGCTCCGACGATCTAACATCAAGGGCTTCATTTCGATGAAAGCCCTGAAATTTTCCCATTTGACACGGTTTACAATCAGGCTCTCTTGATCGGTGAACTCTTGGATTCGTTTCAGCGTTAAAGGGTCTGGAGTGTGGATCCTTTCTTGTGTGACTGCCCCTCGATAGACGCTGATGGTCCTCTTGGTTGCTAGTCTTGTGGTTTAGTTGAAGAATCTACACTGTGGATCCTTCCGTGTATGACTGCCCTTTGATAGACGCTGATGGTACTATTGGTTGCTAGTATTATGTTTTTACAATGAAGGACCTGCACTGTGTATCCTTCCGTGTATGACTGCCCCTTGATAGACGCTGATGATTGGTTGCTAGTCTTGTATTTCCACGTTGAAGAACCTGTACTGTGGATCCTTCCTTGTGTGACTGCTCCTCGATAGACGCTGATGGCCCTCTTGGTTGCTAGTCTTGTAGTGGTTCAACTGTAGCTCGAAGGACCATGTATAGAGATCCCCCTGACAAGGCCTCAATCTGCCTACTCCTTGTCAGGGGGTTGATTAGTTGCCAACTGATGGGCAACTAATCTAAGGTCCAATTCTCCCGATTCCTGGAAATCGGTTTGAAAGGGTTTCGGTGCTGACAAGGCCTCAATCTGCCTACTCCTTGTCAGGTGAATGAGTTGACTACTGATGTAGAACTGATTTCATTAAGAAAATATTAACGTATTTATACATAAATTGAAACTGCTTACTCGCTAAAATGAAGTTCATCACACTAATGCGAGTATGGTGAACCCATGATATTCGCAATAGTTGCGTTAAGCTACTTACTTATTACCTAATGCATAATTAAAATATTTTCCTATTCTAACTATATAAATCTGTTCAAAATCTTCAAGATTATGAAAAGAATACATAATACGCTTTCAGCATTTTTCCACCAAGTATTGTTCAGTGAGTTGTCTGACATTCTATTGGGGTATAATGAAATAAAGACCGCAAAAAATATACTCAACTGAGCAGCGATATTGCAGATTTTCAGATATCCATAAAATTGAAGGAATAATATGAAGAAGGTGAATTTTACTTGCTACGGAGCGATTGATTTTAATTTCAACGAAAAATTCGATTCAATAATACGAATAGAAGTATGCTTTCAAAAAACGGCGAATTTTCATGCGACGAAAGTAATGTCTGGTTTCTTTAAGAGAATTAAAGTCCGGTTATCATACAAAAAATACTTTAACTTTATTGTTACTTTGTTTTTTATAGATATTGTCACTTTTTTCAACGTTTGAACGTTGAACGTTTCAACGTGAACTTTCAATATTATTGAGTAGCGAAAATATGTCTAGTGATTCATGTTTTGTGGAAAGTAGCTAGGTGTTTTTGAATAGTGTTATACTGTTGAAACCTGAATTATTTCTGATATTTTTGTGGATTCTCTACAGAAAGGTTACCTTTTTTTTGTACCACTCTTAAATTTCATCTGTACCGTTTCTAAACTGTCTCGTAAACAAGTTCAAACACATCACAATTCGTAGCAGGTCGTAGATAGGAGGCAGAAGAGGCAATCGAGAAGCATTCTTTGTGTGTTTTTGTCCCATTTGACTACCAAATTCTACGTCGAAATAAATTGTTGTGTACCGGCAAGGAAATTCGGCCGTATTCAATGAAAATTCAGAAAGCACGCCACAATGAGATACAAGAGCGTTGTCGGCATTTATGCGGAATTGGAAACTAGAAGCTCAGGTCATGCAAGTTTTCCGGTGTTGGAAATTTTACCGCATTTTCGGAAACAGTTGGATTTCGTGAATTTATCAAACTCGAAGAATTTTATGTTTTATTATGCTGTTTGAATTTCAGGAATATCTTGTCAGTCTTGATCAATTTTCAAACTCGATGAAACAGAATATTCATTGACGACCACAAACAGTTTATCAAATCACATACCGATTATTCCTTCGATGTAGGATTGTTTTTAAGATTTTCCGTTCATATTGAAAAGAGCCGCCTTCAACTCAAATTCCATTTTTTTTGTAACGTTAGTCGAACAGTCTCCAGAATCAAAAATAACAGAACAAAATCATCTCAAAAAAGCAGCACTTATTATATTATCATTTCATGATATAATTGTTATATTTCTGATGAAAAGATTTTGAATCTTGGAAGCTTACTACAATTGGACAATCTGCCTCAATTTAACAATTTACAAACATATTCTTGAGGAATTAAAAAATGAACAGAATAATTACTTATATATATATATATATATATATATATATATATATATATATATATATATATATATATATATATATGAAAAATGTTCAACGAGGGAAAATTTCAATCAAAAGTAGACACTGTTGGCATATCCCGCAATTAGTAGCAGCCGTTGACACGTGTTTCGAGCTTATTGGCTCTCCTCAGAACGGCGTAGCCAAGTTCAAGTTGTAAGAACTTGGAGATGGAAAAACAAGAAAGAAACAGACTCTACTCTGAAGGAAGTCGACACATTTTAGGCTACCGCGTTTTTATTCTCCGGGTTGGGAGATTTGAAAAAAACTACTCCGTCCGTGAGGCGACTATTTATGCGTCAAGGATGCCTCTAGCCGAAAAATTATACAATATATGAATAATATTATACGCGTGGGAAAATTTCAATCAAAAGTTTTCAATTGTTTATTGTATTTGATAAGTGAATCACTTATCATATTACATAAACAAAATCTCCCTATTCGGTCAGTAGTAAGTTTCACGTCAGCCCCTTCCACTAAAATCTCAAGACTGCTCATAGATATTATAAAATTGTATTGTAATTTCAAACCAAAATTTTCTATCAAGAATTCCTATGAATTAGTCAATAAAATTGAAAAGGTAACACTGCCCAGTAATTGTAAACTTATCTCTTTCGACGAAGTTAACCTATTTCCCTCTATTCCACCTTGCGATACAATTAAAATAATTGAAGATTTGCTTATTGAAAATAATGTAAAAATAATAATTCAATCTGAAAAAATCATGTAATTGGAAATTTGTTCGAGTCAAAATTACTTTATGTTCAATGATAAGATTTATAGTAGTAAAAGTGGTCTTATTATGGGAAAGCCGTTAAGTCCTCATTTAGCCGAGATATTTATTGATGAATTGGAAAATAGTATTCAAAAAAACCGGAATTTCAAACAGTTTGTATTCTGGTAGAGATTTTTAGATGATATAATCACCTGTTTTACTGGTACCAATCGTTTGTTAAAAAATTTTGAGAATTTCATTAATGCAGTTCATCCGAATATAAAATTTACAACCAAACTAGAATCGAATAAATCCATTAATTGTTTAGACTCGACAATTACAAGATTGAATAATAAATTTGATTTTTCTATTCTCTATAAGCCTTCCCATACGGATACCATAATACACAACTCCTCATACCACCTATATCAGCATAAAATGGCAGCGTTCCACAGTATGGTACATAGATTAACTAATAAACTTTATCAGAAGAAGACTTCAATAAAGAATTGAACATTATTAAACAGATTGCGGTTAATAATAATTATGAGATCGAACTAGTGTCAAAAATTCTTGACAAAAAACTCATTAAGCTCTGCGATTAATATTTCCTCATCATTCTGATAGAAATCGTAACTTTAATAGTTTAACATTCTTTGGAACAGTCAGTCAAAAAGTCGAAACATTTTTAAAAAAACATAATTTTAATATTTCATCTGAAACGAACAGTAATTTATCGAGACACATTAAAAACAATAAAAACGAAATTAAAAGAGAAGACAAATCAGGTGTTTACCAATTAAAATGTGGAACATGTCCCGGTATATATATATATATATATATATATATATATATATATATATATATATATATATATATATATATATATATAGGTAAAACAAATAGAAATTTCGGTAGTAGAATCCAGGATCATAAATATAGTTTCGCGCATAACAAAAGCAATTCGAATTATGCTAACATTTAATTATGCTAAATTTTACATAATATACATAAAAGTAGTCAATTAGATTTTTGGGAAATAGTGGAAAAAAATCGTCATAAAAATTCTCGAAATTTGCTGAATGAACAGATATATATATATATATATATATATATATATACATAGTATTATTTTTGATTGAAATATCGAAATTTTTCGAATGAAAGTTCCAGGAAGTTGTCTACACGAATGTTGTCAACATAAAACCTTTCTCGAGAGTGAATGTTATTTGCGTTCCAAAAAATATCAATTTGTTGGATATACCATACATCTGTGTCATTCTTTTGTGGGAATCTTCAGTGGCATGTATCTAAACAATCAAGTTTCAATGGCTCTCGAAACGCACCTAGGCCCTAATTCTTAAAAATGAGCCGTACATCCATAACTGAAATAATAACGTGAGCTCCTTCTACGGAATTAACGAGATAAACTCTCCAGAGTTTTGTAGAGCGCATTCTCGAGACAAATCAGTGCGTACTTGAGCCTTTGTATACGCTTCATTCAAGCACCTTCCGTCTCTTCCGTTGTGTCAATCATTTGAGATATCGAAGCCAGTTACATTTTATTTTCAATATATTGAAAAAAAACACTCGGCCTGGTTTCAAAAAGCTCATATTAAATTATTGCTTGACAATTGTGTCGAGGAGTTAGCCCATTTTCGAAAGCTAGACTGTTTTTAAGCTTTTGTATTCTAGTTTCTGAAAATAGGTTAACATCCCGAAACAATTGTCAATCAATAATTCAATATAATTTTCGTGAAACCAGTCCAAGTAGTATTCATTCAGTATATTTACCAATGTTTCACCAAGAGACCAGCGATAACTCCATCAACTTCATTATAAATATAGAATTAATTTGACAATATTCGCAAAACTCATTATATAGTTAATGAAATAAATGTTGAGAGTCAAAGATGAGGTGATGTCATACTTCGTGTTCATTGACGCATTGATATCGACATAACATAAAAAATCGAGTAGGTAATATATCTTGAAGTTTAAATTCAAATTTCATATCATACTACACGACGAATAAAACACCCTGTACTCACGTCTAGGATATTTGATTACCCAGATCACTCGGACGGAAACATTCCAATATCATAATCAAATCACCGCTGACAACATAGTTACACAAAGATGTAGCGCTTGCCATGCAAATATAGACGCCATTTTACAGTGAGCCGTTCTGTTTGGCGCGAAAGTAAACTTGGTGTTGGGCTTTCGACGTAACGAAGCCATACAGTAATTGGGTTGCATAATTTCGCGGAGTAATGAATGTTTGAACTGGCTAATCCATGAATATTTCGAATATTAACGTATGAAAAATTTGCCGCATTCATAAATCATTCATGAGGATCGTCAGTTACAATAGAGAGTTAGTGGCACGATAAATGCTGTGCCTAATGTTTTACATTGTTGAACGAAATATGATTTGATCCCACTTCTGATGTAGGCAATTTTACGATATTATGGAAATACATGTTTTACGTTATATTTATCCATAAAAGACCAAGTTGATCTTGATCAATTACATTTTGAATACAATACGTAATTACATGATTGGCATTTGACAATGAGTACATATTTCATATTATTAAAGATTCGAATAGCGTCCAGAGACGTTAATAGATTGAGATATCCATTGCAGGAGTTTTGAGTGGCTCTCTGAGAAGCCACGCCACAGGATATTTGACTTTCATATATCCAACCAGAAACATTAATATAAGGTCAATTGATATGTAGTAAATTGGAGATCAAGGTTTTGTATACTCGGAATGTGGCGCAATTTGTTCAGTGGCGCAGGACCAATTTTATAGATATACAAACAAGTAAACGGAGAACTCAACTCATTCCATTTGAATTAGCTCACATTTTCGACTCAAAGTTTCCCGTCCACATTTCTATTGCTGGTATCCCCATATAGGGTCACTCATCAAGTTCTAGTTCAGTTCGCTTATTGAGGGGGTTCTTGGGACCGATTAGCAGGTATCAATTTGAGCGAAAGAGAATAACTAGAACAAACACATTTTCAGTGAAAATCCGTAGTTGCTCTGAAAAAACGATTTTCTTGATACAATATTTATTTAAAAAATCATTATTATAATCATTTCATCTTGTTGGTGTTTTAAATCTAATTGAAATCCCTAAATTTCCACCATCTTGAAATAATGATTTCATATATCAGATACATTCTACATTGATAATAATAATTATGAATAACATAATATTATACTGAGATTGAATTCTCGCTTAACTCTTGATGAAACATAATTAAATATTGAATTAAATTTGTCATTTAAGTCTTGAAAATGAGCTCACACTCGAAACATGTTGACAAATTCATGTTGTTATATATAATCGTAGAACATTAAGCCAAGAGTTTAATTCAATTTAATATATAATATTAAACATTCAATATTAATGAATATTTTTGTTGTAAATATTTTTATCTATAGATATGATAAAAATATAACATATCGGTGTCTGTTTATGGGAGATACTCGTACCTATACGAAAAAAGTATAATTGGAACTATTATCAATGCAGTTGACCCAGAACAATAATTGTTGCAATTTTTAACTGTTTGTTTGTGTGTTTGTGCACGGTAATCTCAGACAATGCTAATTCGATTTGCATGCGGTTTTCACTCTTATGTTTCTGTAGGTTTAACTTGATATTTAGTGTTTGTTGAACTATCTAACAATCATTAGCTGAACTATCTACCTATATATTCTTCATCTATTCAGTGGCATTGTTTGAAACTTCACCTAACTTCATAATATAATGGGTATATTATATAAATATAATCGGTGATTTTTTAAACGTAGTTTTTTTCAAATCGAATAAAACACTCAATTTGCATCATAAATTCAACATTTTCATTGAAGTTGATAACTTGGCCTTTGCCATTTACATTTTGCAGATATTTCATGTAAATGTTGTTCGCGGCTCCGTATTAAATGGTCCATTCGGAAAGTCCAATTTTCTCGTCACGTTTTCGAGTATTTCGGCCTGTGTTCCACGAATTACGCGTGTTGTTATATCCTGTAAGGCTTCAATCGTGTTCGGCTTGTCCACATACACTAACGACTTCACAAAACCCCATAAGAAATAATCCAGAGGCGTAAAGTCGCATGATCTTGGCGGCCAATTCACAGGGCCATTTCGAGAGATAAGCTGCTCATCAAATTGATCCTTCAACATGTTCATTGTTTTTCGAGCTATGTGGCATGTGACACCGTCTCGATGGAACCACATGTCAACCAAGTTCAACTCGGCCAACTGTGGCAAAATAAATTTGCGTATCATGCCTCGATATCGTCCGCTGTTGACGGTAACGTTTCTTCCACAGTCGTCTTTAAAGAAAAATGGACCGATCATGCCACCAGCCCATAAACACACCAAACTGTCGTTTTTTCGGGATGCATCGGTAATTCTTGTATGGCATGTGGCTGTTTATCACTCCAGATGCGACAGTTTTGTTTATTTACATATTCGTTAAGCCAGAAATGAGCCTTATCGCTGAACACAATTTTTCGATGAAACATCGGATTTTCTTTAAGCTGTTCTAAGGCCCCCTCATCAAGAATAAGAGGCTATGGCAGGTCATTAGGCTTCAATTCTTGCAGGAGTTGAATTTAGTAGGTTTTCAAACCCAAATCAACACGTAAATTTTTCCATGTTGTTGAGTACCACATGCCCAATTGCTGAGAACGGCGACGAATTGACATTTCACGATCCTCATTAACACTGTACCGTACACCTGCAATATTCTTTTCAGTAAGCACTGTAGGCATGCGAGACAATGGTTTGATGTCCAACAGGGTAAACTTGATGCGGAATTTGGTGATAACAGCACGAACTGTTGATTCACCAGGTCGATGATGACGACCATAATATGGTCGCATAATATATCGCGTATATCGCAACAAACGATACACATTTTTCACAGATCACGAATTTTGATAGTGAATTTCAACAATTTGCAATCGTTGCTCGTTTGTAAGTCTTTCGATGATAAAATGGCAAAGTATACTGAAAACTTTTCACTTCGACAGATGACGTTTGGATGCCATTACCAACCAGTGCCGCCAACCTGAAAAACTTAACGCTTAAAGAATGATCCGTTAGGTCTATATAAAATTATATAGACCAGGATATTAGATGAAGCCCTCATATAGAGAGGTGTAATAAAAAAAATATCAGTTTGCTGAAAATGCCGCCGGTCTTGTAGATGACAGACAGTTTTTACTGGAGATGGAAGTAGAGGGATGACTGATCACTGCCAGTCGTGACAGGGTGTGGGCGGTATTCTTTTCTTCTTCGAATTATAGTTATTTAAATCATCATTCAAATTTAGTTGAAAGGTATAATTCCATTTTTCGACTTTAGATCTACGTTACTGTGTTTATGTTACTGTGGATGTGCGTTACGAAACTGACAATCTGACATCTGGTCAGCTTGTTTTCAATACATTGATACAAAAAGAAAGAAACAACTGTGTATTTCATTTACCTAAAGAACGGAAATTTCCGACTACTTATCCATTCTCTATATTTCATACAGTCTTATTCGTTCGACAAATGTTGAAGAAATTCAACAGTTTTGAGCTACAGCAAAATACTTCTTATTTTATGTTGAGTTTTCATCACTCAAATCAAGAAATTTTTAATCGAAAGCGAAAATTTATTCTTCTTTAATCGTCATTCGATAAGATAATCTCAATGTGGTGATACGTTGTGTAATTTCTGCATCCAATTTTGAGTTCTCAACAAATATAAGTCATTTCGCTTCATTTCAATCGCGTTCCTCTTCTCAATTGCGCTTTAATTCCATCCAATTTTGTCCTAAATCTCCCTCATAAGTCTGACAGTGTGTTTATTGTAGTTCCGGAAACTTAAACCAGATAGACTTGATGCCAAGTCCGGGTAATTTGGCTACATTTCAGACTCGTTTGAAATTCGTACGCGAAAATCTCGTAACTCGGCTCTATAGACTTTAACAGTTATGTTGGCGAAAAATGTAAATTACTGCTTAGCGGTTACAAAACCTACCCTACTTATCAAGATTGCGCTGTTTATGTGCGTTTTTTCTCTAAGAAATTCCTTTCAAAAATTTCTTTGAATTACAATTTTCTATATTATTATGATAAAATTCATCAAATACCTTCAATAACCGATAATATTAGCAATACTGAAAGGTTTCACGCGAAGGGAAATTATTGAAACAAAAATAATAGATAAAGGTATAGTCCGAAATTGAAGGTAGTGATGCATATATTTACATGCCAGGTCAGAAAATAATTATACTATATGCAGCTCTTTGAGCAAGTACAAAAAAATTCATCCAGAGTCTACAAAGTTCTACTTAATATCAATTCTTTAACTCTCTTATTGAACTTAGATCCTGGTTATTTTTGGGATTCCATTTCCTCTGTAAGTGATTGTATAGTTTCGGTCCCCAATAATCAATTCATTGCTGAGAGTTTTTCTGTATAAAGCGGTTCAAGAAGTTGTCCTCTATTTCTTGTGTTATAGAAAGTCATATTCAATGGGAACCTGTGTAAATTATTGTGGACATAAGTAGCACAATCAATTATCTGAATGCTACAGCTTACTCTCTGCTTTAAAAATAATATTAATAATATTATCACTGTTTTTTCTGTCGTATCATCAAATCTGATAAATAACTTGATGTTCCTCATGGAAGAATTCCATATCAAAGTATTGAATAAAAATATGCAAACTTGGTTATTAAGGCCACATTTTCTGAACAAACCTTTTCCATTGTTCTTAATGAATGCGCTCTTGATAGTTTTTTTTTTGTTTCTTCCACATGAGCTTTCCATGATAGAGCACAAAATTACTCCAAGGAATTTCAATGTGGAAGCTTTATTACTTATATTTGCGAATACGAGGTGTTGCGTTTTGTTCGTATTCAATTGTAAAGAGTTAAATCTGAACCATTTTTCACATTTTTGAGTTACTTCATTTTCTATTAATTCTCATCTGGCTAATGTTTTGGTTTTTAGCAGATGGGTAGTGTCATCAGTAGATAATTGTATTGAAGTATTAGCGTTTTCTTCGTTGATGTTTTTGTTCATAACATTCATGAAAATGGTGAACAACAATGGTCTTAGTACAGAGCCCTGAGGCATACTAGTCTCTAAATTTCTCTTTTCATAAGTTTTATTATTCCGAGTCATTGATTGCTGTGTATCGTTTAGATATGATGATAAACTTCAACGCAAAATCTTGGATACCATAATGTTTGTTTTTCTCTCAAATTAAGTTATGGCTTGTACTATCAAACGCTTTCTGTACTATCAATAGGTACTCTTTTTGTTCTCAACTTTCTATATCCATAATATGCCCACTGTTGGTTTGCGATGACCTTCTCGAGTATTTTGAATAAAACTGGTAGAATGGATATCGTCCTGTAATTGAGGCATTGTTGGTATCACCTTTCTTGAATATGGGTACGATTTTCACAATTTTGAGATCTATTGGAAAACATCCTTTTTATATATTCTGATATTATTCTATACTCTGTTATATTATTAAATACTGTTTCTAAGGGTTTATCAATCGATGTTGCAATCGATTTTATGAACTTCATATTCATACCAGATATATCCGTTGTTACAGTGCTCTTCAAATCTGAGATAATTGTTAGTATTTCAAATTCGGCTTGCAAGTTTTTAAACTGTGTTATGATATATGATGTCTCTTCTAAAAGTTGCATTGCTTTGTTGTCACTTTCTGTGTCTGATTTTACATTTTTACTGATTATTTCTCGTTTAGTTGACAAATAAGTAATGAACACATTGGCAACTATTCTGCTCACAAAATTTCTGACGTCTTTTTTACCAGTTTCGCTTTTGATGATAGACCACATGGCTTCAGTTTCATTCTCAGAATGCCCTATAATATTATCATTATATTTTCCAACACTCACTACAATTTCTTTTCTAAGCAGATATATGCATGTTCTCTACAAGTTTGTACTAGTTCATGTCTCCATTCTTCATTGTTATGTTTAATTGTCGCATTAAGCATCTTTCTCTCTATAATTTCTTTGTCTTTTTGTGGAAAATGATCAACAAACTGGGCACCAATCAATGCACTCCAGAGTTTTACTAATGTTTATTATTCTCTCTGCAGTAATATATCTTATTTTTAGTTTGGTGTTGGGAGTTGATAGATTAACGCTGTCGGATGGAAATTCGATTAACTGTGCGTTTTATCCTTGATGTTTTTGATCATATCATTTATGAAAATGAAGAACAACAATGGTCCTAGTACAGAGTCCTGAGATGTGTGACTCTGGGCTCTAAATTTCAACTCTAAATTTATCTTTTCAGAAATTTTATTATTCCGAATCATTGTTAACTGTGTATAGTTTAGATATGATGATTAACTTCAAAGCCAGATCTTGGATACCATAATGTTTGCGCTTTTCTCTTAAATTAAGTTATGGTTTGTACTATCAAACGCTTTTTGTACTATCAAAACTCTTTTTAAATATTCAATAGTGTTGGCGTTTACTTGATGTAAATCCATTATAATTGAATATAACTTAAATTCAAACACTTGAACTTATGATTTACACTTTATTGACTACATAGCATGACGCGTTTCGTCGTTACAAACGACTTCTTCAGATGCTTACAGAATAATTAGAAGATACAGATACAGAATACAGAAGATTATTCTGTAAGCATCTGAAGAAGTCGTTTGTAACGACGAAACGCGTCATGCTATGTAGTCAATAAAGTGTAAATCATAAGTTCAAGTGTTTGAATTTAAGTTATATTCAATACTCTTTTTGTTCTCAACTTTCTATATCCATAATCCATAATGTGTCCCGATGATCTTCTCATGTATTTTGGATAAAACTGGTAGAATGGATATCGGCCTGTATTTGAGGGATTGTTGGTATCACCTTTCTTGAATATGAGTACGATTTTAACAATTTTAAGATCTTTTGGAAAACATCCTCCCTCTATGCTCTGTTATATTATTAAATACTGTTTCTAAGGGTTTAGCAATCGATGTTGCAATCGATTTTATGAAATTCGTATTCATACCAAATATATCCGTTGTTACAGTGCTCTTCAAATCTGAGATAATTGTAATTATTTCAAATTCTGCTTGCAAGTTTCTGAACTGTGTTCTGATATATGATGTCTCTCCCAAAATATACATTGCTTTGTTTTCACTTTCTGTGTCTGATTGTACAGTTTTACTGATTGTTTCTCGTTCAGTTAACAAATATGTATTGAACACATTGGCAACTATTCTGATCACAACATTTCTGACGTCTTTTTTACCAGTTTCGCTTTTGATGATAGACCACATGGCTTCAGTTTCATTCTCAGAATGCCCTATAATATTATCATTATATTTTCTAACACTCACTACAATTTCTTTTCTAAGCAGATATATGCATGTTCTCTACAAGTTTGTACTAGTTCATTTCTCCATTCTTCAGTGTTATGTTTTATTGTCGCATTAAGCATCTTTCTCTCTGTAATTTCTTTGACTTTTTGTGGAAAATGATCAACAAACTGTGCACTTATCAATTCACTGCAGAGTTTTACTAATGTTAATTATTCTCTCTGCAGTAATATATCTTATTTTTAGTTTGGTGTTGGGAGTTGATAGATTAACGCTGTCGGATGGAAATTCGATTAACTGTGCATAATGCTCACTCGTATGAAGACGTATGGTTCAGCGTTTTTTTGCTCTGAACCTGCCGATATTCCGCAATGTTTCTTTGTCTTAGAATATAAGGTAGGGGAATGTGATTATTCTATCCGGATCTATGTTTTGTTGATTTGAAACTATTATAGAATTTATGAATCCTGTTTTGTATGATTTTTTTTCATTAAATTATATGTAAAATCATTCTTTTATCTTAGACAAGATGGGGTATGGGAAATGAAACTAATAAATTATTTTTATATATTCATATATAAATATTTATATATATATATATATATATATATATATATATATATATATATATATATATTATATATATATATTCATATATATTTTTGAAATTGATTTATTGCCTGTTCAAGATATTTCATTTTGAATGATTTTAGCAATAACAGGCTTCTTTTGATATTAAAAACTTCATTTTAGTTGACGTTTCGTTGTATATCACAACTTTGTCAAAACTAATGAATAATTGAATTTATGAATTACTATAGATATCAAAACGTCAAACTTATTTTTTAGAAAAATCACATTAGGTTTTTTGTATCTTCACTTATTGATTTTCGTTATCAGAGGAATATTTCTGGCTTAGCATTCGCTTCGGAAGTTTTAGTCTTCTTCACCATGAGGAAACCTCTGAAAAATTCATGGCAAGCTAGGTGATTCTAACAAGTATAATTACAAGTATAATTACATTTAGTTTTTTATACTAATCCAGAATATGAGTATTATTTGAGGTTTATTAAATTGTTGTAAATAGAATTAAGATGTTCAATGTCTGTTCTTTTATATACTGTGTTTTCTAAATTTTTACGAATGTGTAACATTTCTAAAATTTCTCTTAATTTTTTGTCTCATTCCGTTGCTGAAATCTTCGTATTTTTGTAATCAAAATCGTATTTATCTGTTATTTTATGTTTATGTAAGGCTGTTATTTGAGTTTTTGCGTATTTATGCGGTTTGATTTTCTCTTCGAGATTTTGTGATGTGACAGTTTCACTTTTTAATTCTGTATATATTTCTTCGATTTGATTTTTGTCCGTATGTGCTATTCTTAAATTATAAGGTTTTAATATTTCAGCAGAAAAAAAAAATCGCAACGAACAATAAATTATATAAGTAATCATCACTATTCCCAGAAGAAAGGAATAATAATTAATTTTATAGATAGATCACTAAAATTAACATCATCATGTTTACGACATGAAGCACTTGAAGAAGTTCGTACTTTTCTCATGAAAAATAATTACCCATTAAATTCGATCAACAAAATCATGAAAAACAGAATTCATAAATTATATAATACTTTACATTGAAAAAAAGTAAATCTAACGAAAATAGTTACATTCCCTTGCCATATATTCCAAAATTAAGTACAAACATTGCTAAAATATTAAAACCTTATAATTTAAGATTAGCACATACTGCCAAAAATTAAATCGAAGAAATATATGCAAAATTAAAAAGTGAAACTGTAACTCATACCGTGTAAAAATTGCAATAAAAGGTATGTCGGACAAACATCATGAAATCTCGAAGAGAGAATCAAAGCGCATAAATACGCAAAAACTCAAATAACAGCCTTACATATACATGAAATAACAGAAAAACACGATTTTGATTACAAAAATACGAAGATTTTAGCAACTGAAAGAGACAAAAAATGTAGAGAAATTTCAGAAATGTTACACATTCGTAAAAATTCAGAAAACACAGTAAATGAAAGAACAGACATTAAACATCTTAATTCTATTTACAACAATTTAATAAACCTCACAAATAACACTCATAAAATAGAAACACAACAATCACCAAACGTCACATCTCAAAACTCATTTTTTCCAGATCTACCTTCAGTTTCACACCTAAACCAATAATATACATATTCTGGATAAGTATAAAAAACTATATGTAATTATATATATGTATATATATATATATATATATATATATATATATATATATATATATATATATATATATATATATCACACTTATTAAAATCACCTGGCTTACCATAAGTTTTTACAGAGGTTTCCTCATGGTGAAGAAGACTAAAATTTCCGAAGCGAATGCTAAGCCAGAAATATTCCTCTGATAATGAAAATCAATAAGCACAAAAAAAACTAACTTGATTTTTCTAAAAAATGAGTTTGACGTTTTGATATCCATAGTATTTCATAAATTCAATTAATCATTATTTTTGACAAAGTTGTGATATACAACGAAACGTCAACAAAAATAAAGTTTTTCATAATTTATATATATATATATATATATATATATATATATATATATATATATATATATATATATATATATATATATATATATATATATATATATATATATATATAATATATATATATATATATATATATATATATATATATATATATATATATATATATATATATATATATATATATATATATATAAAAATATAATAAATCAATTTCAAGAAATATATATATATATATATATATATATATATATATATATATATATATATATATATATTTTTTTTTTTTGGCATTAACAGGCTCATTTTAATATGAAAAACTTAATTTTCGTTGACGATTAATTTAATTTTAGTTATAATTTCAGTGATAATTTTAGTTTTCGTTGTATATCACAACGTTGTCAAAACGAGTCCAATTAAAGTAAATAACTAACTATAATTAATTAAAATAAATAATTCTAACTGAAACCAATCATTAGTTATGACAAAGTTGAGAAATACAACGAAACGTCAACGAAAATAAAGTTTTTCATATTGAAATAAGCCTGTTATTGCTAATAACATACAAAATAAACTATCTTAAACAGGCAATAAATCAATTTGAAATATATATATATATATATATATATATATATATATATATATATATATATATATATATGTAAAAATTCGCTTCTTGGGTTTTTTGGTTCAATTAAAACAAAATGATGTTAAATTTTTTTCAATAAGGTTTCGGTTATTATTGTAACCTTCATAAAATTGATCAAATTGTTTCAAATTGTCATATTATCGCACAAACATGAACACCTCAGACACAAAATTTTTCCGAAATTTCTAGAACAAGAAAATGAATACCGAAACCTTATTGGAAAATATTTAATATCATTTTGTTTTAATTGAAATCCCAAGAAGCGAATTTTTACAATATGAATAGAATGGTTCACTAATCAGAGAGATATTCATATATATATATATATATATATATATATATATATATATATATATATATATATATATATATATATATATATATATATATATATATATATATATATATATATATATATATATATATATATATATATATATATATATTGCATTCTACTATACATTCACTTGAACAAATAGTGATTTGAAAATTAAACAACATTGTAGGTATATTGTTTCATTCAAATTTCGTTCCAGGAGAATTTTTTTTTGAAACATCTCATGAAAAAGTTTGAAAATTTTCAACAAAGACAATCAAGTCAAATTTAGGTGTAGCAAAACTTCAACCTCAGCTATATCCGCCATAGTTGACAAAATATTTCAGAAGTTATTCGTGTCAAGAGGAAGTCTCCAAGAAGGCTGGTATTGAATTCCTCCATTTCCCCCGGACGTGCTAAATACAACATCCTTTTGCAATTTGAAGTGCAAAGTTCGAAGTGTACATTAACAAAGGAGTAACAGCAATGCAGTAAGAGCACTCTAGATCCGTGCGAAATTATCACCGAAAGTTCATCTCAATCTTGAAACATATTTCCGATAGTTTGTCGGAGAGTGATTGAACTAGAAACTCCACACTTTTCTATAGTTTGATTTCATTTCAATGGATGGACGAAAAGATTCGTTCTCGCGAAGTCTAACATCATTAAATATCGATTTCCATCAAAGAAAATTGACAAGCAATGATAGAGATGGAAAACCTTCTAGATATATCTTCATTTTTTAAATTAAAATGAATTAAAGTTTCGAAAAGAAAAAAATAAACGAAACTTCTATCAAATTTCTGAATAAACAGTAACACGTTTGTGAATTGTCCACTCATTGGAAGCATTTGTTTCACTTCTACTCGTATGGAAGTATGGCTTTTTAAACTGATTTCAGAAGTGAATTCCATTGGAAAAATCCTCAATTTTGAGTACCCAATGCCTTTTAATGAATTATTGCGGGCGATACCAAGAATGCTGCTTTTGTTTGTACTTTCTTCCACGAAAAATTTTTCAATTGTTTTATATATATATATATATATATATATATATATATATATATATATATATATATATATATATATATATATATGTTATACATATTATATGTATGTTATTTTTTATGTTTTCAGTAATAACAGGCTTATTTCAATGTGAAAAATTTTATTTTCGATGACGTTTCGTTGTATATCACAACTTTATCAAAAGTAATGAATAATTGAATTTTATGAATTACTATATGTATACATATATAGTAATTCAATGTCTGAGGAACAATTACTTCCGTTACTTGGGGTGTTCCCTTCTTGAATAAAAAATATCTAGACACGAGAGCTCCATTTGGCCAAATATCCTTGTTCTACGCTTTTTCAAGATTGTCCTGATAGATGGACACCTTAGCACATATGTTTATAAGTGGATATTTAGATCGTAATGATGCACGTTGAACTCCTGGGAATTTTTTAAGTAATAATCTCTTTAGATCTTCCGGTTTCGTATCAGGATGAAATCTGGCTACATGAAAATGAATGTATTTAGGAACCGTTTTTACTCCTGGATTAGTCCCACCACATGCCATCCTAAATTTTCTATTACGTGATTTATTCCGTCTTTTTACAGATTGCCACTCAGATTAACTTCAATTCAAATTATGAGAGTTTTCATCAAGATTCGCATCGATATTAATGGTTTGATATTTTTGACAAGAATACCATTAACTCTAAGACATATATAGAAAACTTCAATCAAATATGTAATAACATCATTTCAAATTAACCATCACTACATGAAAATTTTGTGAATATATTTCATCCTGTAATCCTGCAATGATGAATCACTACAGAAAAAAAGAAAGTAAATATAAACATAATGTGTGACATTATCAATCAGTATTATTTTCGAATTAAGACAAGTAATACCTGTGTGCATGATTGAAGGAAAGTGGTTCTCCCAAAATTGTTTGTGAAAACTAGTGTCCTCAACATTTTTTGTTATATACATAGAAAGAGTAAGTTATTTAAGATTTTTTACCTTTATATATTTGTTTTTTGAAACCGAATTTTTTTAGTTGTTGACAATTTCGGACAATATTATTTGAAAATGGTTCTTAGAACCGAAAGGCGTAATAAAGTCCTGTGAAGTAAATCTAGAAGAAATGTTAAAATAGTCCTCAACCCAGTAAAGAAATATTATATATATATATATATATATATATATATATATATATATATATATATATATATATACATAAATATATATATATATATATATATATATATATATATATAAGAAAATGAACACTAGAACATTCATTCGAAAAATTCAAATTAACCAAATAAATGGAAAATCAGTCCAATACGTCCATCGAAGTGAGCCAACTATTTCAATCCCCAAGCATCTTCTTGTGACTCCAAGTGGAAAACCGTAGAGTAATGAATACTGTACAATTCTTCTATAGGAATCAAAAAAAATATCTTTTTTCTAACATTTTTTTGTGTAAATTTAAATTTCTCGAATGAATATTTTAGTGTTCATTTTCATATATTCGAAATATTCTATAAATGAACTTCGAAACTGTAACCAACGGTTGTAGCTGTAAACAACATTTCATCAATTTTTCGCGCATTCTTTCACTCACAGAATAACCTCTGCCATCTTAGTACTTTCTAAGTTACCTACCTGAATACGAAATGAACACAAAAATGCTTTTTCGAGAATTGAGGCGAGCAGTTCTTTAATAACATTCTCTTAGAATTTCACGAATTGAAAGTATCATCATAGTCAACGGAGAAAAATCAATGACCCACTCACTTTACATAACGGCGACGGTCTTTTCCTAAAGAGCACATCATCCATCTTCCGAAAGAATCCTATCAAATTCAGCGTTTCTGGCCATTAGTGAACATTTGCATTATTGGTCTTAGTGGAGCCCTGGTGCGATGAAAAATCGAATTACTTCTTTAAATTAATGCTTATGAAATATAATCCAAAATTCCTGATGGTATTTCGTTTTTATAGACAAAATGCTCGTTTGTGATCCTTCAAGACAACACACTATTGAACATACCATTAGAAACTGTCATTTCAAACTGTCATTTCAGCTTGAGGCTGGTAATAATTATAAAAATCGAACACGAAATCGTAGTGGAATAATTCAGATAGATATTAAATTACACATCCAAATTATTCGAATACTTTTTCACAATTCGAAACCACTTTTCCAGAATATTTGTAGTATTACAAAATCAATATATTTGATAACGGAGGTTTCGCTTACCTATTGGTGAAACATTATAATGAAAACAAACTTAAAATATTAAATTATATCAAACTCTTGGCTTAGTGTTTCACGATTATATTCAACAACATGAATTTGTCAACATGTTTCGAGCGTGAGCTCATTCTCAAGTCTAAAACTATAATAAGGAACGAACAATAAATTTATATCTGTACAATGGATGTGAGTGGGGAGTATAATTGAAAATCTACCTGTTCCTTCACAATGTCTTCTTTTTTCTTCCAAGAAGTGCATTTTCAATTGCTTCTATAAGGTCTAAACGTTTCCCTTTATTACCTGCGTGCAAGCATTTGGTTTTCTCAAAGTCCATAAAGTGGTTGGAGATAACAACAGGTGTTTTTTTTAGAGGTATAGAACGTTAAGTTGGCATTACTGTTGAAGATAGCGACCGATGTAACAGCTGAGAAGTGATTTATTCTCAGTGTGGTTTGGCAATTCATCATGAATAGACTCACGCTTGAACAACGCTTGCAAATAGTGCAATTTTATTTCGAAAATAATGGTTCTGTGCGGAATACGTATTGCGCGAATTTTGTTTAGCGATGAAGCGCACTTCTGGTTGAATGACTACGTCAACAAACAAAACTGCCGCATTTGGAGTGAAAATAATCCTCAAGTGTATGTCAAAATACCAATGTCGATGGTGATCGGTATAGAACCATGGTTACTAACTTTTTCATTCCTGAAATGGACAGCCACGATGTCCAGGAGCTGTGGTTTCAACAAGACGGCGCAACATGTCACACAGCTCATGCCACAATCGATTTATTGAAAGACAAGTTTGGTGACCGCCTAATTTCACGTATTGGAATTCACGTATTTCCTGTGAATTGGCCTCCAAGATCTTGTGATTTAACACCGCTAAACTACTTTCTGTGGGGCTATATAAAGTCATTTGTCTATGCGGATAAGTCACAAACGCTTGACCATTTGGAAGACAATATTCGCCGTGTTATTGGCGATATACGGCCACAAATGTTGGAAAAAATCATCGAAAATTGGACGTCCAGATTGTACTACATCCGAGCAAGCCGTAGTGGTCATATGCGAGAAATCATATTTAAAATGTAATGCCACAAGATTATCTTTCGAATTCTTTTATCGAAATTATCTTTTTTCTTGACTTCGAAATTATCTTTTCGATGTCAAGAAAAAACATTCTTGTCGATCGAATGATTCATTGTTGTTTTATTGCAATTTAAAGTTCTATACCTCTAAAAAGAACACCCTTCACAATGTTCTGAGAACCCAGTTTTATTAACATTGTAAAAAATTGACCTTTTATGCTCGTCAACCCGAGTTTTCATTTTTCTAGCTGTTTGGCCGATATAAAACGCTGGACATTCATTACAAAAAATTTCATAAATCCTGCTTTTGTCTTCAACATTTATCTTTTCTTTATTATTCACTGAAAGTGACTTAATATTTCTTTTGTTAGTACAAATGGTTTTTATCCCCTTTTTCCCTAATCTTTCTCAAATTTTTTCGCTCAGATGAGGTATGAAATCAATAAAATAATATTTTTTTGCTTTTTATAATTTGAGAGGGATAAATTCAATTCAAAAAATTTTATCGTTTAAGTTAAGTTTAATTTGATTTAATATTCAATTACGTTTCACCAAGAGTTAAACGAGAATTCAATCTCAGTCAATAAATTAAAATTTACACACTTGACTTGAGTTTCAACGAATATTGAAACTTCGGTCGAGTGTGTTGATTTTAATTTGTTCTCAATATATTTGGTGAATTCGTTTGTGATATTTTCTTCAGAAAAGACCAGAATTCAGTCTCAGATAAATTTTCATTTTCATTAAATTTCTCTCGGAAAAATTTCATTTGCATAAGTTGTTTATGATTAACATGATTTTTCTACATATTATCAGGCCCCTCTGAACCACTGGGCACCCTGAACATGTGGTTCAGATCCCCAAATAAACAAAAAATATATTTATTTTGGAGAAAATTATTTCTTTATTAGTTTTCACATGCACAAAGCTACTTTACTCTCACTCAATTTCAGGCTTTTCAATACCAATAGGCTCAAATTGATATATGACATTGAGCATTATTGAATGAGATTGAATTCTCGCTTAACTCTTGGTGAAACATAATTGAATATTAAAATAAATTAAACTCTTGGCTTAATGTTTCACGATTTATTTAACAATATGTATAGTCAACAAGTTTCGAGCGTTAGCTCATTTTCGAGTCATTCATTCAGCTCATTTTGAGTCTTGAAAATGAGCTAACGCTCGAAACATGTTGACTATACATATTGTTAAATAAATCGTGAAACATTAAGCCAAGAGTTTAATTTATTTTAATATTGAGCATTATACTTGTTATGTATTATGCTTAATGTCGTAGATTATGAAGAAGTGATTAACTCTTCTGTTCATCTTAAATGTAAAACGTACCTCTGCAAACAGCATAGATTCAATGCTGAAAAAGTTACTTAGGTGTATTATATATTGTATTTTCTATCATTTTAGAATCAGTTGTTAATAAGAATAATGCATACCCTTGTTTGTCTACTTTTTGTGTGTTCTAACAACATGTTGTTACATGTGTTTTGTCAGTGAGGTGCATCATCCTAATGTGACGCTTATATTTTTTGCTACCCCTTCCAATCTGAACGGATATATATGCATATACGTTCTAATTTTGTTCATTATGTATTGTCATTCGCTCTGCAGTTCTCCACACATTCGATTATTATTGTCGTGACATACATATGAACCATTTTTTTATTTCATGTGAATATAATGTACGATGTTTAAGATCTTCCTCATAGGATCATTTTATAATCATTGTATTATTTATTTGAAATGATATTCCAAATACTGGACAAGGTATGTTCCGAAGTTCAAAATAAAATTGAAGATACAACATGCCAAGCAGTAACTTCTCTCAATTTGATATACTCAGTGTCGTTATCAAGCAGAAGTGATATTCCTATTTTATATTTTTGATACATGAAATATGGATCTGTTTCCGCATCTACTTATATCAATTGAACTTGAAATAATTAAAATATCATAATTCAGAAGTTCCACAACGATTCCTTTGGCTTCAAACAGTAATAGGGTATACAAAATTTAAAGTAACCCAATTGATTTGAAATGAGTCCAGTATCTGGAGCTTCTTTCAATTTGATGGAATCAATGTTTTTATCAAGCAAATGTGATATTCTCATCAATATGTTCCATACATGAAATATGGACATAGCTCTTACACTCTTACAGCACTTATCAATTTAACTTTGAATAATGAAAACATCGGAATTCAGAGATGTAACAACGAATTATTCAGCTACAGACAGTAACCGTACTACGAAATACAAACTTACCTAATTGGTACATAATAAGCACGGTAAAGTGGAGAATGTTTCAATAGAGCCTACTCTAATCGATCGGTAAAGAAGCAAACTTCTCCTACATTTGGGAAACTTCAAGAAATATTCAATTTGATACCTCATCGAAATTGTCAAACAATTAATTTGAATAATACTTGAAATCATCAACTGTTTGAGCCCTGTATATATATATATATATATATATATATATATATATATATATATATATATATAAACATACAGTGGAGTGTGTGCCAAACATCTAAATATTCAACCTTAGGAATGATATATTCCCAGCATAATTTATACCTCAGAAATAAAATGAAACAATGTTTTTGAATATCCAAGCACAATCACCATTTTCTGTTACAGTACTCTGACGAAAATTATAATGGAGAAAACTCCATATATGAAGACAAACAGTATACTTTCAAGGAAAAAATCCTGGAAATATCTCAGTTTCTCTAATCCATGAAAAAATATAGAAAAAGAAAGAAGACGATTAAATTGAGCAATGATATACTGAGTCAAATAATTACATAAATTTCTAGACTCAACAGCTAGTTCTGGTCAATTTCCAATATCGGAGCCGAAGAAAAAGCTGATGAAATAACTATTCAATAAAATAATTCCAGATATTGCAATTTCAGTCCATACATCGGAGAATCTTGAAGCTTCCAAATGTTTGCTATCCTCTATAGCTTTTCACATATCTGCACAATGTAACATATGACCAGGAGTATATGATTCTTTAAAATAGCGAGCAGATATATGCAAGATGATTAATAGCAAGATGAAAAATTTTCTATGTAGGTACAAGAAGAGGACGTGCGCTTGAAAATTATAGCCTAGGAAATAGGGCCAATTGTCTCAATAGCCACCGATAATTTTTTTGAGATTTTGTAGCATATATTGAAACCTAGAGTATATATGTCTTCGGGTAAATGCAGAATTCGTACTATTTTTGACATCTCAGATCGTAAGAAATCAATGGAATAGATAGGGAATTGATGTCACCACCACAGACCCCAGTTGAATTGAGAAAAGCTGCTGCAGGGATGAAGTCCTGAGATCTGAAAAATGAACTGAAGTTTTGCCTAGAATTAGTGCGAAAGTAACATGCCGTGCAATTTGGAATGATTTGAAATTTAATGAGCTAATTCTATGGGGTTGTTTCTTTTATAGAACATTGTTCGTCAACAGAAGGAGTACAATTCCTATTTCATAACCTAGAATTGAAATAAACTTATGTAGTAGAGGACCACAATATTTCATCAGGTCTTGCAATTGCACCTACAAACACAAAATCCGATCGAATAACTATCGAATCACCTTCCAAATCCAATAAATTAGAATTTGATTAATAGCTCGAGCACGCATTAGGTCCAGTAGACCGTACCATATAAAACCCATTACTTTTCCAGCCAGAGTGGATGAATAGATTTTTCAGGTTTGTCAATGCAATATGCGACTGGGAAATGAATCGTGGGCCGCCATTTTGAAGCATGATAGAGTAGATTTCCCGTTCGTGTAGCTGAACAATAAATCTCTACCTCATGTGCTACTTTCGTTAATATATCGCTGGCATATATCCAGAATTAGAAGGAAAGGTTTTCGGTTAATTAGATTATAATTTCCTGCAGGGTTTCTAGTACGTAAGTGTACTCATCTGGAATATTCTCGAAATTGCTGCCAGATTTATCGTATAGTGAAGTTTTGGATACTTTTCAGTGGATCGCGCAAATTTCATTAACGCAACATAATTGATAACTTAACAAGTTTTTCAATATGTTAATTTTCGAAGTTTTTTTCCTCATCCAGTAAACCATTTGACACGTGTTTCAATACTCAATCCGGAATTATATCAATTTATTATTGTATTGTGAACGTATAAGTATTGAGTAGAAAGTGGACTGTTTTTGTAATTTGAAGGAGAAGCTAATTCGTAAACCAACTTACTGAGAATATATATGTTTTAATGTAAAGTAATATAATGAATAAAACAAAGTAAATTAATCAATCAATGTAATTCATGTACATACGACACTCCACTTACCCCGGGGTAGTCCAGAAAAGGGATAGAGACTTGCAAGGCAACTAGGACGATGTGGAATTGTCCTTCAGAGTCACTAGCCGTAATAAGTCTGTAAGGCACTATGTATTTTGTAGTAAAAAATGTACGTATTGAATTAATAGTATTCACAATCAAATATCCGTCACTCACGACGTCGTGTACCAGAGATATTGAAAGTATTATATGAATCATGAGGGACACAAGAAGAAACTGAAGGTTTTTTTCTTATTCAGTAAGAGAGAAAAGATTTGAGTTATTAGGATTTACACGGTCAGTGTACTTGCACTTCAATTTCATTGGAATTGTAAGGAACAATAAATGAAAGAAATCCTTTATTATAATTGATACCTATTTGTATGAGTTTTGTTATTGTAATCAGATACTTGTTTGGATAAATTATAAGGTTTGAACTGATTTCTACAACCAACTGATAACCGAAGGAAGGTTAAATATTTAAGTATCAGTCAGTAGGTATATTGAAAGTTTAATAATTCTTATTATTTGTGGGTATTTGGTTAAGTCTTAAAGGTTTAAAGAGTTTAGTTAATATAAGTGATTTTTCTTTCAAGATTTTATTAGTCATTAAGTTTTGTAGCCTTCTAAATTGATCTGTAAATTTCATTTATTTTTCATTTTGATTTCAAGTTAAAAACTAGTTCAACTGTAAGTTCAACCCCAACTAACAATTGAATGTTTTATTATAGCCGAGAGAACGTTTACAAAACATTTGTTATAAAACATGTCTGTTTCTATAAACATTTTCAAAACGCTTAAACAACACTTACAAAGCCAAAATGGGCACAGGTTTATAAAACAATTTAGTCCAAGGCCTGTTTTATTAGTGCTGTGAGAGCAGTTATAAAACAGCCCCAAAAACTTTTACAGAGCCGCAATATGATTATTATATAACTCCTATACAGTTGCTTTGTAGGGGACCGTTATAAAACTAGTGTCTTCTATCAATTATGAAATAGTAATGAAACTCTTATAAAACATTGTTTAATAAGGGTATCCTTATTGGCTCAATTGCAACGCTTTTGTTGCATGTTGCAACGTTATTAGGAGTAATCTGTTTTGCTTGAGAGTATTTCATCACCCAAGTTGCTTTAAAGTGATAAAGGCGGTATAGTATGAACATCATGGAGTAAACGTAATGTAGCACAATAATAAACTACAAGAGTGTTTATACTTGGCGAACAGTAAAATGAATTTTATTTGCGAAAAAAAAATTTTCGTGCAGAATGTTTAAAAATATGGAAAAATTTTGAAGGGACACGTCAATAATATACACTTTTCAAATTTTGAAAATTGGCCTGAATATTACACTTACTAGGTTATGTATTTTTATACGCCAAATCCGTTCTTTAGTACTCGAGATATGTTTTAAAATGTTAATTTTATGCAAAAATTGTAAGATGTGAGATATTTTTGTATCAATTAGTTCGGTTTTCATTATGCATGCAAAATGGCTTCCAAAGAACATCCTAATCAATCCTGAAAACATGGCGTCCACTTTTTAAATACATTTTGTCGCTATTGCAGCCGGTATAAAGCAATTTTACTTCTTAAGACACTTTTATAAAACATGTGAATTTTTGAGATGAGCAGGGGCGTATTTCTGTAAGTTCATGTGAGTAATGTAACCCATAATAGACCCCAGCTTTCATCATGGCTTCTTTGCTGGACGTTGTCGTATGTGTTAGATTGAAAAATTCATTTTTGTATTATCCGCTCGATTGTGGATCAGGGAATTTCATAATATGGGAAAAGTTATATGGGATAAATCAACTACACATTTTTCAAGAAAGCTATTGTAAATTAAAATTCTTTGGTAAAAAAAATCATGTCGATGGCGCTAAGCGATCTTTATAAATAAATCTATTATAAGGGACGGTATATGTTGCTAAAATATACTTATACATCACTTTCGACAAAGTAGCGAGACTATGCAATATTAATGGCTTTGTCATTATATACTTGTTGAGCACTGGTGATTTTCACGTACTTAATTTTTTAGGTATGTATAGGTGCCCTATTATAACGAATGATCAAATATCACAATTTAGGCAGACTATGAACCCAAATTTTAAGGTTCGTTTTATCAGTTTCGTTCACAGAGTAATATGGGGTAATATTTTTTACTTGAAGTTTTCATTCTAGATAATATTTTCAGCGTCGAAATTATACTGCAACAAAATGAATATAAGTAAATAATTGATTTTGTGACCTATAGATTTTTCACGACCTATATGAAATATGAATTATTTCTCCAATGTTCAGAGTATTAGAATAGACGACATTACCACCCTTGAGCACTGCTACCGACCATTATGCACTGTCATTACCGATCATTGCGCACTGTCAAAAACAAGTATTTCGAATGAGTGTTGGATATTGTTTTAGAACTATGTTAATAATTTTTTAATAATAATTATATTTACACATATATCTGTATCAATTTCGCAATTTAAAACAATATTTTCAGTATTATAAAATCTAATGTCGATCTGAAAAATTGTAGTAATAACCTATGTAAACTAATGTCAAATAATAATAATTTGACAATTTTAAATTTTCAGCAGCAAAATTCTTCAAAAGTTGTCGTGGCTACGGCAAACAGCCAGACCGATTAATGAATAGACGAAGTATATTAATGTATAGTGAAGAACGTAACAAATAAATCATCATTATGAAGAATGAATGCTTATACTAGCTGAATTTTGCTTGTTAAATTTACAAGTAAAGTTCTCGAGAATTTAGCTCAGTTTGGATTTGAAGATAATTTCATCATTAAGAATCAATAGGGTCCTGTCTGAGAAAATTTGTTTACAATTTCAAGTGTCGTAGTGTCATTTTGAAGTATCGCAAATAGCTCTTATAGAGCTTTAAAAAAATTGATTTTCTCAATAGTAGCATTTGTTGACACACAAACAAAACAATTGTATAAAATGTCTTTATAACGGCCTCTTCGATAACTCTTACACAGCAATTTAGTGTTCAAAATGCTCTGTTCATGTTATTTATAGAGAAGATTTCTTGCGCCCTTTTTCAACTGTATATAACCTCAAATTATTTTGTTAGTTTGTTTTCAGTGGGTTTGTCGTGAAACATAATAAGATTATTGGGTTATATGGGGGTATTCTCCAACTGTAGTACATCCTGTGCACCCATGCTTGCCATTGAAGTTTGTAATATCTGAGAAAATTACAAAAATGATAAACAATAATTATAATTATAATGAACATATACTTTTGATGAACGCTCTTAATGGTGAATCACAAATGAAACATCGTAATTTTAAGACTTTATTCAGATTATTGATGGTTAATCTTTCAGTAAGTGAAATTTTTACTTCTTCCACAAAAGGTTTTAGATAGGCCGTTAAGTCCCATGGTTTTCCATAGTATATACCGATCACCATGGGTTTTAATTTAGGTAATTGAAGAATATTAAATAGTATAGCCCAAAACTCTCATTTACTGAGTATATTGTACAATTGTAGATAAAATGTATATTGGTAAACCATCAACGCCGATATTGCAAGAAATTGTTTTGGGAATGTCAACCATCTTAGAAAATATTTGTCTTAAAATTAATTCGAAACCGTGATGGCCGTAGCTTCCATTGCCAACTTTTTTCATCACAACTGTCTTGTTTATATTTTAAATAAACTTTAAAGTGCCAAATGTGACACATTGAACGAAACGGCCCCTGATCTAATATGTTCTTCTGAACTCTGCATTTTTCTCCACTTCTAGCGTATAACAAAGTTCCTCTGAATTTAGTTCTATATCTTCTATCCAATTGTGTCTCGCATCTTCCTCCTTCTCAAAAATAATTGCAAATCGGCATCACTTCTCAACTGTAAATCGCCATCACTTCTCATGACATTCACAGTTGGATTGAGATCTGATATACTCATTAAATCTGGACCATTTTGGTTAGGACTGTTACACTGTAAAGAACTGATAAACTGATTATCGACTACGTTGTTGCTCAACAAAATATTCTTATAACATTTATTGACTTTCGTACGAAACCCTCCACTCCTCTTTATCTTTTTCCATTTGATTATTCCAAATAAAGACAGTGTTTTCCTACCGCAAAAGCCCTTGGAACTCAAAATGGCGTATGCGGATTTTGACTCAAACATAATAAAAATAAGAGTTTCATAAGAATGATCACGAACACCGTTTAGCTCGAATGAACACCGTTTTGCTGCAAGAAGCAGTTTTGACTCGAAAAAGCTCGCTCAATGTTGTATTATGGCAGAAGTTCATCCAACTACAAAACTATAGTTATATGAGCTTTTTAAAAGTGTAAAATGTGTTTATTGCAGCAAAATTATATCGTAGAACACTTCTATAAAACTGTTTTATATATGTTTCCATCAGTACTTGATAACTAGCTTTAAAGATGTTTCAAAATGGACAAATAGGTGTCCAAAATAGCTGGTATAAAGCAGTTTTGTTCTATAACAAAATATGTGATGTAATAATTGCTCTTTAAATGTTTATAGAGCACTTATAAAACCGCTCTCTAAATTGTTTTATAATTTGGCTCTGAGAACGTTTTTAAAACAACTCTGAATATGCTGAAGCTGAAGACTCACCGTAACAGCCTTTTTAGAACAAAAACGCTCTCAGGGAGCAATAATAAAATAGCAATAAATCAAAATTGCACTGTAACTTAAAATTATAAAACATTTTTGTTAGTTGGGACATTTCATATTATTTTACTTCTCAAATAATTCAGTAAGTTAATAGTTAAGTAGCAATAGTGAAATTTTTCTGAAGCACATATCCCCTCCTTTTTGCCAATAGTTGTATCACTTAGTAAATTATTTAGTATATTATTGACTGGTCAATTTTCCTTCTTTAATAAAACTCCTACACCCTGAGTTACTGTATCGTCGAACAACAAATAAAGAAGGTGACGCCAAAAATAAATTACAAGCTAGCCGGTGATCAGAAATGGATCACCGGATCAGGAATGGGCCGATGGGACCAGAAAAATCCAATCAGGTTTGTATGAATACAATTATTGTGATATTTATTTAAGATTTTTTGAAAGCAATACAATGAAGACATAATAATGATTAAGCTCAGTTCTTTATTGAGATAATAACACAGAAGAAAATACAAACATTAATCAGGTTTATCAACCACTAGCTGACCCGGCCAAAATTGTTCTGCCATATAAATTATATATATATATATATATATATATATATATATATATATATATATATATATATAATGAACACTAGAACATTCATTTGAAAAATTGAAATTAATCAAGAGAATGTTATAGTAGAGAGGTTATTATAGAGAGGTGATTTCTATAGATAGAATTGTAGAGCATTCATTACTCTACGATCTTCCAGTTGAAGTCACAAGAAGATGCTTGGAGGTTGAAATCGTTGCCTCACTTCGATGGACGTGGTGCGACTGACGAGTTCCTTGCAGAACGAAACATATATGTCTCGCACTTCCATCAGGTGTGGCATCGATTTCAATATTCCTCTAACATTTATCCCTTGAAGGATAATGGAGACATCACATCGTACACGTTCACATATCTAGCTCTACTATAACATTCTCTTGATTAATTTCAATTTTTCAATTTTTTTCAATAATTAATTCAAATGAATGTTCTAGTGTTCATTTTCTTAAATATTTCATTCAGTGCCATAAGCACAAAAAAAATTTCATTTCCTTATATATATATATATATATATATATATATATATATATATATATATATATATATATATATATATATCACTTCATAGTATAAAACAAAGTCGCTTTCTCTGCAAATCTGTAATATCTGCGAAAATATCCATTTAAATCATATGCTGTAAAGGGCCATATAGATCTATATTAAATCTACAATGTATGTAAGGTATTTAATTGAATGAGTATTAATGCTGTATTGTTTAAATTTGCATCGAAAATTAGCCATTATTTGTCGTAAAAAGTAAATGACAAAAAAATGTTATTGTGAGATATCCATAAGACATAGATACATGCCATAGCGGAGTTTTCTGTAGACCTTTTCAATGTGTACATTATTTTGATAAATCTCGTAGGGTTCAGCCTGCGTTTACAATGTAAGCGGAAAAAATGTAATTATTTACGACACCACATTATAAAACTCAAAAATAACAGTATTTCTTCACTATTTAATGGATGTTATTTTACATATAGACCTTCCTCCTCAATAGCTCTATCTATTAAAGAAAACCGCATCAAAATCCGTTGCGTAGTTTCAAAGTAGTAAGCATACATATGAATATAGGGACAGAGAAAGCGACTTTGTTTTATACTATGTAGTGATGTGTCAAGAAGACATGACTGAATTACACTATGTGCATAAACAAAATGAAGGCGATTGTTTCCTTTTTCTCTATTAAATCACCTTGTGATATACGACATTTCTTGTTTTCTTTATCAGGCAAGAGAGCAAAAAAGGAATGATTTATCTACAGCAGGCTAAGTATAACTGATCATGGTAAAACATGGATTTTTTTAGTCTAGTTCAAACAGTCATGGATTAGCCTTGTGATTAGTTAACCACCATGACGATTAGTTAACTAACATGACGATTAGTTAACCACAATACGAGTAGAAAACTGAATCAATTCAAATTCAATTAGCATATACGTTGGGATCATCGGAACCCTGGAAATGATAACTGAATTTTCCTTTAAGTATTGTCGGGTGAATCACTCCACTCACCAGTTTTTGTTTCATATGATTCTCACATGTTTTTCAATAGTTCTCAATATTTATTCTGCCCTTCGGGACAAAGACTAATGAAACGAATCAAAAGCAATGAAAACCGGTCTTGCCGTTCTCAAGTTATAAGTGTTCAAACAAACAACTTTGTTTTATATCAGTGATTCCCAAAGTGGTCCAAGTGGACCCCCAGTGGTCCACCGGAGCCTCAACGGGGGTCTACGTTGAGCGTGATACAAAATGGGGTCCTTAATTGTAAGCGGGGGTCCATGAAAATTACTTTTGTTTTAATAGTGAAGATCTGAAATGTTGGCTTGACTCCTCCTATCAATATAGACATATAATATTTTAAGAAATTCAGCGACTGTTACAGGTAAAAACTTGCATATGTCATACTCAGTACAACACGTCGAGACTTGCCTTTGCCGAGACGGCCGCCTCGCTGCTCCGTCCCATTCGCTATTAACACTTCTTGTTCAGGCGTGCATATTAATACGACCTGTGTAACAACACTGTACAAAGACGTATCGATGAAATGAGTTATGATGTTGAAAATTTCTTGTGTTACTTGTTTCTTGTGTTTCAACGTTACCTGGCAATGATGCATTATTAGCAGCATATGATCGATTTGTTATGGGTCAAGAAATTCATAAAGTTCTACTATTTTTTTTAAAGAAAAATCGATTTCATTCACAAACGTTATTTCGTCAACAAATGGAGCTCCTGCCATGGCCGGGCGTTATCGCGGGTTTATAACCCATCTTAAGAGAATTATACCAGAGGTTACTGCAATTCACTGTGTTTATTCACCGACAACATAGAGTAGCGAAGCATTTGAGTGATAGATTTAACCCATCGCTAAATTGGTTCTTAATGCAGTTAACAAAATAAAAGCAATGCATTGAATACGCGCTCATTTGCAATTATACGATGAAAATGATGAAGATTTCCAACGATTGTTGGAACATACCGAAGCACTCCGATTGTCGAAAGGTGCATGTTTATCACCATTTCATTTACTTTTTGACGAATTTTAGAGTTCCTACAATAAAACTGCGTCAAAGTAAAAATCCTGATTCAAAAAAAACTAATCAATTCCAAATCAGACATCGCGTATTTGGCAGATTTTTTCAGAAACGTACAAGTCTCAATTTAATAAAAACAAAGATTATAATTTCAGCTTTCCTTGATAAATTGAAATTCATGAAGGATAATATAGAATGCCTTGATGAAGATATTCAAACATACGTTTAACATTCGCTTTCCCTGTATGATGATTCGAAAAACAAATTTGAAGATATTCTTTCAATGGAAATACTAGTATAGGTCATAAATCCATTCGAAGTAACGTATGTGGAAAATGTGGTATTAGTATGTGACAAGAGGAGCTACTCGAGCTCAGCAGTAATGAGGAGCTGAAAGTGACATTTAAAAGAGGGTATCAAAAATTTTGGCTTCAGGCTGAAATACCAGAAAAATATCCTGGGTTCTAGGAAATCATGCAAAAGCTTTTGAGATCATTTCCCTCGTCATATCTTGTCGAAAAATTTTGTAGTGTCGTTACAAACTTATCAACTTGTTTGCGGTTATTCCTATTGCGACTTAACGAACGAATTTTTCTCATCAGTTTGTAAATCAATAAGCAGTAGTGATAATGCAGATAATTTATTCGACATTTTCTTGTATAGTTCAATTCAAGAAAACAGCAATTTGAAAGCTTACTTTGTTAAGTATCACTTTCATAGTCATATTCATAGTTTTTTTGTTGCTAACTGTGTATTCAAATAATTTTGTGGATAATATAGGTTGTTAAACCTGTTTGTATTACAGTCTTTCACTCATTGAATGAAGAAATAAATTCAAATATATATGTAACATAATTCATTCAGATACCACAAACAAGAATTTTCATTTCCTAAAACCTACTCTCTCGAAACGTTCATCCGAGTTTTTCTGAATCAACGACTGTTTCCTAAAATAAATGCAAATAGTTCCCTAAAATAAACACCGTCGTCTTCGCCATTATGAATTCCTGGTGTATTTAATCTGAATATCCAATAATAACCGAAATATAAACTTTTGGAGAGTATATTATCCCAATTTAAACTTTGCCGTCAGATGGTTTATGGTTTATCGGGGTTTTCAGCCCTTGAAAGGTACTTGGAGTGCATTATAAACGCCATTCTGCTCGTAATTAACCCTTCCATTCTAATTGTTCAACTTTAATTTCTCCAGAGAACATAATATACAATTTAACAGGGGATGTTCCTTCATGTATCGTTCTTAGTTTCGTGCTTATTGCAACTGCAAGTTTGTTTCAAGTTTGAGACAGGATCACTTTCGTAACAGTATGATATTCACTTCAAACGGACCTTCATAAAATGACGTAATTAATGGACTCTGATTTGATATTCACTTATGTAACTTACTCTGTCTGTTTTACGTTCTGAACGGACACCGAGTCTTAATCTTACAGAACATATAACTAAGATATTATAACACGAAGTCTGAATTAATATGAGGACTCTACATCTTACTTCTAAACAAACTTCATTATATTGATATACATATACAAAGTGCAATAAATTCTCTCTAAATGAAGGCATATATATATATATATATATATATATATATATATATATATATATATATATATATATATATATATATATATATATATATATATAAATATATATATATATATATATATATATATATATATATATATATATATATATATATATATATATATATATATATATATATATATATATATATATATATATATATATATATATATATAAGCATATATTCCAATTGCAGACTCTGCCGAAAATCTAGTTTCATTTATGCTTTCTACTGCGTTGAGTTACTTTCATTCCTGTTCACATTCTCGGTTAGAGATTCCCCGAAGGATAAGTAATCCGCAAAGGCGCATCAATGACCAAACCTCCTAACCAGGAGAGGTCATGTGGAAGACTGAAAGTGGTGACTTCCTTTGCAGGAATATTCGTTTGTTTCTGTTACCTCCATGTCCAGGTTCGTACACCTTGAACTTGGCTACGCTGTTTTGAAGAGTATCAACAAGCTCTAAATTCATGTCAACAGCTCCTTCCAATTGCGGGCTGCACCGAAAATTTTCTATTTATGCTCTCTCCCTCGTTGAACTACTTTCATTCCTGCAGATATACATATATATGCAGGAATGTTGAATATATATGAATATATATTTTTACGATTGTTTCCCATGAGGAGAGCGGTTGAACTTGAATTCGCAATTATTAGGACTATTGCTTCATCTTTTTCGCCTCTCAAAAACGCTTCATCCATTCTGAATGCTCTTTCTTTCGTTCATCTGTCCATTTTATTTCAGGTTGGCGATTAGATTTTGAACCTCTTTTAATCACTCCGCATTTATTCTTCATAATTATGTCGAGTAGTTTCTCCGGTATTCTGGACTGTGTAATTCTGTAGACCTGTGCATAGAATTTTGCTCGTCGTTCTCTGATTCTTTCCGTTATCGTATTTGTCTTTTGATGAAGTTCATTCTGAGGTCTTCACATCCAAATGCCGTTTTTATTGATTGACCCGTAGATCTTTCTAAGAATGTTCAGTTCTTGTTTTTCTAGGTCTCTCATTCTTGAATGTTCGTCAATAACCACTGTTTCAGATGCGTAGATTGCTTCTGGAAAAATCGTTGTGTTATATTACCTCAATTTGTCATCTCTCGAAATGCACTTTTTGTTATAGTTCACCCATGTTGGCTTAGAGGCCATTTGGAGTTTGGTAATTCTCTGTTCATTAGCGATTCGGTTTAAACCTGACGACTGTATAACATCGGAGGTATTCAAACGGTCGACTTGTAGAATTTCACCATGTTTTGTGATAAGAGAAAATTTATTTTTTGGTTTTCTTTCCATGTATTTGGTTTTATCATAAGAAATTTGTAAACCGGTTTTCTGCGCAATTTCATGTTTTTCTACGGCGAGAAAGGCTTCAGTTCTGTTGTCTGTGATGATAGCAATATCGTCTGCAAAGGCGAGACATTTGACATTTATTGGATTTTCTTTTCTGATGCTCACTTGTATGCCTTTCGCATGAATTTCCCATTCCCTAATGATCTTTTCTAAATTAATATTGAAAAGGATTGGCGAAAGTCCGTCCCCTTGCCGCACACCGGTTTTGATTTCGAAGGGATCTGATACTTCGCCCACGAATTTTATCTTGGAAGTTGTACCTGTATGTGTCTGTTCTATAATTTTTCGGGTCTTTCGATCGATTCCAAATTCATTCATGATTTCAAAACGGGTTTCGCGGCCTACCGAATCATATGCTTTCTTGAAGTCAATGAATGTGATCAATGTATTTCTACATATCCTCATCTGTAGTATCATCTTGCAATCCAGATCTGTTCAGCACATGGTCAGCCTTTTCTGAGTACAGGCTGGTATTCCCCAATGAGTAGATCCGCTTGGTGTTCTACTCTGTTTAGGAGTGCTTTAGAACGTATTTTGTACTCAACCGGTAGTAGGAAAATTCCCTTGTACTAAATGGTATCTATCTTGGCCCCTTTTTTGTGCTATGGATGTACCAGTGCGCATTACCAAACCTCTGGTATCTGTTCCGTGCTCCAGATTTCTGATATTAAATGATGATGTTTTTTGCGTCAAAATAGGATTGCTCAGTTTCCAGAGTTTCCATCTGTATTTCCATAATCCCATTTTCGCCTGCTGCTTTGTTGTTTTTAAGTTGATTGATAATTTCCTTAATCTCTTTCATATCAGGAGGTTGCGAGTCTACCTAAAAGTGGAATTCAAGTTTTTCCTGGGGTGGATTGCAGTTGAAAAGGTTGTTGAAATATTCGGCTAACAATTTGCAGTTATTATTTGTGTTGTTTTCCAACGTACCATCTGATTTTTTGAAGCAGAGACTGGGCCCTTGGTACCCTTGCAAGTTTTCCCTGCAAGTTTTGTCAAAATCCCTAGTATTATTATTGGCAAAATCCTTCTGTATTTCGTGACACCTAGTTTTATTATACCTTCGTTTTTCTCTTTTCATTTTTTTGAAGGCGTGTTTTTATGGCCGTTAAATTTTTTCCAAGCAGCTTTTCTCTTGTTGACTGCTTTCTGATACTTGCGTTCCACTAGCGCTGTTTCCCGGTGCGAGGAGGTTGCCCTAGTGCTTTCAGAATGTTTTTTGTAAGAACACCTAAATTTGTCGATTTTTTCCGATTGATTTGTGCAATGATTCTTTCCTTGCAGAGTTTGGGTTGAAATTTCGTTTTCATTTGGAGGAGATAGTGATCCGAATCGAAGACGCCTTTGCGAGTTGAGATTTAAAATTTCTTTTACGTTATTCTTATAAATTGCGACATGATCAATTTGATAGTCACCCTGCTTGAGACTGGACGATATCCAAGTAGTTATGTGCTGGTTTTTGAAATTGGGTACTCATTATATTGAGTTCAAGACTCCTACAGAACGCGATCAACCTTTCATTATATTTGTTGGTACGTTTGTATTTGGTATGGGGACCCGTAGTATCTTTAAATTTCCTTTCCTTACTTAGTTGTGTGTTAAAATCCTCTAGCAAGATGTTCACGTGGTGTTTTGGTATTTTATTGGTTGTTTCTTTCAATGTTTCCCAAAAATCTTATACGCTTTCCGGAGCGGTTTTCTTGTGGTTATTAATGGGTGTGTGCACGTTGGTTAGAGTGTAATCTTTTAATTTATTTGCTGACTTAATAGAAAGCAACAAGACTCTCGCTTTGGGCGATGTGAAATTAATAACTGAGACGAATATGGAATTGTGTATCGCAAATCCAGTACCTAAAAGCGGTAATTTGTTAAACAAAATTAATAGGGGAGTGCATGTAAACCTGAAGTATAAAAGTGTCCATGAATCAACCATGAGTGTTGAAAAGTATTTTGAGAATGTGGGTAAAATAATATCTAATCCAGAAACAATATCAGTTAAAAAATCCAGAAACTATCTTGATTCCGTCATTTCGTTATAACAAAATGTCCTAAAGGTCTCAACGTCATCACTCATACAGGATTTTCAGAATAGGTAAATTAAATAATGCAAAGATATCTTTTCTACATCTTTTTTCATATCCATAATGTCTCTAAGTTTCGATGCTATTTTGTCAAAAATAACATTTTCGTTCTGCCGGACTTCTTGAGATGTGGTACTAAAGTCTGTAGCCTTAATAAATTTCAGTTTAGTACCGATACACGAGAGCTTAGACTTTTTCCAATAACATTTGATAGCAGTTGTTGAAGGCTTCTCGCTCCGACGATGAAGCCACATTCAAAAGACTATGGTGTGCTTAGAGTCGGCTTTGCTGACGGCACAATCTTCCCAGGTTATATTTGAAACTTTTTGATCCTTTTCATTGCATTATAATCTACAATGATATGGTTTGGTACGTACACGGTGTTTCGGTGTGATTCAACATTTAACCGTACACGAAACATTTAACGTGAAACGAAAAACCCTGAAACAAAAGCCTCCATGACAAAAATAATCAAAACTAAACTGAAAATAATTGGACTTACGCAAAGACGTAGTGTGCGGTTTACTGTGTATCAAGAACACGTGCATGGATCCCCTGAAGGGTACTTCTTCTGGTCACAAGTTCTAAATAACTAACAATGCCAGAAGAATTCAACGATCATCAAATAATCCCAAATACTGGATACTTATTCTCTTCTTCAAAACAAATTTCCATAAAAGAAAAAGTATATAATTGATGAACGTCTCAACACACGAGACGTGTTGAGACTATATCTTGATAATAATTAGTATCTGATAACTTTTTCAAAAAAAAATAGCAGACAACTTTTTTTTCCAGTTTCAGGTGAACTTTCCAATCATCTTACAAAGAACACAACATGACAATCAGACCTACTTAACATTAGGACGAAAGAGTACCAACCTAATCTCACAAAACTGAACTCTGACGAAAATATATGACAAATAACAAAATTATAACGTTAAAATGTGATTTTACATAGGTACCTGTAAACATTTCCTATTGTCTTCATTCCTAATGATCTTAAAATAAAATATCACCGATGATGAGTGGCAAAAGACATGAAACACGCATTTCAGTCGTATATCGGCGTTTGCGCAACCCAAGCGATATGAATTCCAATTCCAAATACGTGCCAACCTTCAAAGGTAAAGGTAAAACCATATTATCAGTTTGAAATTCAAGACTATCTACCACTGAATAAATGAATAAAACAGTTCCACATACCAGAATAATCTAATCTACAAATGTACGAAAATATCGACGAGGAGATGACCACAACTTGTGGTTCACTTACTGATAAACTAATTCTTGATTGATAGTAAAAGAGTAAGGAAACTGAATTAAGAAGTTAATATGAGGAAGATGATCAAGTTGATGATTCTGAACCTCCAATTAAGAATTATTGTTAATCAGGTTTTTGTCCTTCAATCAATTAACATATAACGATAACAATCTATAACGATAAGAATTCTTGTTCCTTTGAGTTTCGATATGAAGAGTTCACACTCTATTTCTAAGCACCCTCAAATAAGATACAAAAACACATTTCGCTTAAAGAATTTGTTCAAGAATATAAACTGCTTCCATACAAAACTTTTTTTTTAATTCAGTGGACCTACAGTTTAACACCGGTTACGAACGGCCAATGGGCTTGTTATCAATGTACATTACCCAGCATATATCATTATTTAACTACTTAAATCATAGACAAACACAAACACCCGTTCCTTCAGCAGGGCTCGAACCCGCACCTTAGTCGCGCGTTCTGCCGGCTAAGCCACGTCCGGACAAAAACTTACTTCATACGTAAACAAATTTTCATTTCTTTCATTCAATTACAGAATATTTGAAAAAAAAATTCCAATTCAGAACGAAAAACATGTTATAGTTGTGCTTGGATATACGATTATTTTACAGTGTTTTATTTTACTGTCTGCTCTTCATCAATCTTCGAACCTGAGAAATTCATAATCATAGATATTATCATCTAAATCTCGAAGGAATATACTTATTAACGACTCGCCATCGAAATATATTCGCAAATCTCTTTAACATCATAAAAAAATGATAACCCATTATCCCCCAAACTTTTTCAACATCGGGATGAAAAAGATCATTTTTAATTATAATAAAACCGCCTTTATTCAAATCTTCCAGTTGTTTTTCTCACTTGATGTACGCCTCGGTGGAAAAAGCTATAATCGGAATTAAATCATCCAAGTTTCGCGCTAAAAACTGTTGAGTTCGCATCAAAGTAACATTAAAAACGTTTTGATATAGGCCATAAATTTGATAATGGTATCTTGGAGGGTAGTATTTAGAGAAACTTGCAATAAAGTAATCCTGAAATATGGATTCCGAGTTTTAACGATTATGTTAGAGATATAATGAAATAACATGGGAAACCAGTGGAATCTTTTGCAGGGTTGAAATCGCAAGGTATATATTTCATTTATGAATGAATGTATGAATACGTTACGGAATTCTATTTCTATCTTGATGAAGAGTTCACTACAACTACAAATATTGAACGATTTAGTACAACTAGTTGTATTCAACAGTTTGTGTGAAAATTCCAACTATATTTTGAGAACACTTGAAATTTCAACAATTGCAAAATAGAATTGTGTGAATTATTGAACCTACAAAGAACTCTTATAACTTGAAACACTCAGCTTATTTTTTTGAAAATTGTTCGATAACTGTTTAAATGTTAGGAGCTATAAACATATTCTTATCAACTAGTTTAATTCAAAAGTTCGTGTGAGAAAACAATCAACATTTTGAGAAAACTTGAAATTTCAGCAAATGTTAAAAAAAAAGTGTGAATTGTTGAACCTACGTTTCTCCATTACGAGAACTGACAAACTTGATTTTGTTTATATATAAATTAAAACATACAAAGTAAAGTATAACTTTATAACGTATATATAACGTATAACGTAAAACAGCCTCACCAATCTGTTCATTCTTACCTGGGTGACCGACGTCATTTCGTACAGCTGGATGGTATACAGTTGTCTGAGTTCATACCTATCTCTGGAATACCTCAAGGGTCTAATCTTGGGCCACTGGTATTCATTCTGTTCGTAAATGATCTGATGGATAATATTCACTCTCCAATCTAATATTCACATTTGATGTTCGCAGACGATTTGAAACTATATCATGAAGTTAGATCACAGGACAACAGTGTTCAACTTCAGCTCGCGCTGGACCATGTTGCTAGTTGGAGTGAAGACAATTATTTGAGTTTGAATGTGTCAAAGTGTAATGTTATTTCTTCCACAAGGAAAAGACACCGAATTGACTGTGATTATAGCGTCGGTGGTCAGGTTCTCTCTCGTTCTGATTAGTGATTAAGAGATCTTGGTGTAGTCTTCGACCAGAAGCTTTCCCTTGTCCCACACATAACCCAACTTATTTCATCTGCTGCGAAAATATATGGATTCGTTAAACGTAATGGCAAATATTTTAATAATTCCTCAACATTCATAGGACTATTTAATACCTTAATCCGTAGCAAGTTGGAGTATGGCAGCACGATATGGCATCCCATTTAGACTTCTCATCAACACCATCTGGAGGCTATTCAGAGAAGGTTCTTGAAATTCTTAGTTTGGAGAGAGGATAAAGTTTATCTACAGAGAGCAGTCAATCGTAACGAATTATTGAGTCGATTTAGTTTAATCCCATTGCAGAGCAGGAGAGAAACTTTATCACTCAAATTTTTGTACAAATTACTGCACAATAGTATTGACTGTCCTCCTCTCTTGTCTGTTTTGCAATTTCGTGTTCCTAGGCGAAATTCTAGTAATACAAAATTATTACACCTAAAGACTCCGAGGAACAACTCCCTAATACAATCCCCCATTTGGTTTATGGAATATTCATTCAATAGAGTTGCCAATAATTGTGACAGTCACTTTGACTCCATAGAAGTTATTATCAGGAGTTATGTGAACAGCGAAAATTGACTAAAATGAATTGATATAGATTGAGTTCTTTGTAGTATTTCATTGAATGCTATAATGTAGGTATAAGTTACTATTTTTTTCAGATTAGATTGAGCTCTTTGTTGAATCTTTTTTTTAATTATTCAGTAAAGTATTCAACATTGTTATTATTTTCTGTAATTGGGTGTTATACCTGTTGAGAATAAAGAACTTATTGTTATAACTTGAAGCACTGTGCGAAATTTTCCCAAATATTGTTGGATTACTGGATATATGTGGTGTGTTATCAACCTATTACCTATCAAGAGTTCACTATAACTAGTAGTATTGAATACAACCGGTTCTATTCGACAGTTAAGTGAGAAGTGAATTGACATTTCGAAAAGATTCGACAGTTTTTTATTCATATATTGATTCATCTGATAATCATTTTTTTAATGAAGAGTCTTGTTTTCTTGTTATTTCTTATTCATACACCTATATATGCCTTTTAAACAAAAACAAATCGGATTATTGCCATATTTGTATGTACCAACTATGTATTTCAAAGGTTTCATCATGGTGGAGAAGACTTAAACACTTCTGAAGCGAATGCTGAGCCTTGAATGCTGAAAATTATTCTGAATATTGAAAATACGAAACACCCAAGTTGATTGAAAAATAACTCATAAAATTCAATTATTCATTATTCTTGACGAAGTTTAACCAACAACGAAAATGAAGTTTTTTCTAGAGAGAGAGAGAGAGAAAGAACATTTATCTGATAGTTCCAGAATGCTATCGACCTAAAACTTCCAGCCATATATCGAAATTTTACAGTCGGCATATCCCGCAATTATAGGGCACTCTCTATTTAAACTCTCCTCTAAATTAGAGGGTTCTCTATTTTTCTTGTTTTCCGTCTCCAGGTTCGTACAACTTAACTTGGCTACGCCGTTCTGAGAAGAACCAATAATCTCGAATTAAGTGACAGTTGCTACAGATGGTGAGATATGCCGACATTGTTCTGTTCTGTTCTGATGCTAAAAGGATAAATAGTGGACTCAAGGGCGAAGTAGTTTGCCAAATCTCCCAATCCGGAGAGTACAAGCGCGGTTGCCTGGAAAGTGACGACTTCCTTTGGAAGAATCTCAGTGTTTTTTCTATCTCCATGTTCGTGCAACTTGGACTTGGCCACGCCGTTCTGAGGAGAGCCAATAAGCTCGAAACACGTATCAACGGCAGCTACAAATTCTATATATATGTATATATATATATATATATATATATATATATATATATATATATATATATATATATATATATATATATTTTGTGTATACATATTTTGCTTATAACCCACAACATTTGTATTCAAATTACCAGGCAATACTCCTTTTCATTAATATATATATATATATATATATATATATATATATATATATATATATATATATATATATATATATTAATTCAATAAGCGGCGAAAATTTTATTTAGCAAAATAGTTCTCGTTACGGTTCTGCACAGACATTTTCCGCAGGAAAAGTAAGACGTGTTTTATGCTTTCCCGCCGTTTCCGGTACAGCGTCGTACAGCGCCATGTTGACCGCCGAATAGAATAATGAAATTACATTTGAATAAAAAATACACATTACTGTTTCCGGTTTTCACTGAGCATAGGGCGATGCGGGAGGAACTAAGGGATGAAACCGATTCTGGAAGAAACGGGATTGACTTTAACGATGATGACTCGATATCATGAAATAAACGACATTTGATAGACAAAATTTTAAATGCTACTATAACTGATAAATATTACAATATAAATATGTTATAAAGATAAATCAATTAATTTCTTCACCATATATGCCCTTCAGGTTAATGAACACAATAATGAGGTAAGGTATCATTGAATATAAGTGATTTATAGTTGGTATGTATAATTGTTAAATACATAATGAACGAAAATTAAACCAAAAAAAAAATAATTCAAATATAAAGATAATTCCGATGAGTCGAAGTCAAAGTAATGATAACTAACAGAAAGGAAGACTTCACAAATATTCTATTGCACCTAAGAAAATAAATGTACAATTATTTCAAGAGGCTCAGTAACCGAACGGGTATAGTAACATTTTCGGTTCACTGATAGTGGTGGGTTCTTTTACCACCATGTTCTTTGGCCGTGAGGTATCGGCGTTAATCAACTGTAAGTTTAAATTTCGGAGCTATATAGATCTCTGACCTCCGCTCTATGAAAAATACTTGGATAGATTCGTCCTTCACTTTGTGATGAAGCATTTTATGAAAACGAAAAATACACTTTGTTTTTTTATCACTATATTCATTATATTTCCGAATTCAGTTTCATAGCATCACTATATTTTCAAGAACATTAATCATAATTCTTGAGTATAATTAATGAATAATAATGAATTATAATTATTCATCATCTCATTAAAAGCAGATGAATGTGCTCAAAAATGTAGTTATACTACGAAACTGCAGTCGCAATATGATAAATATACTGATATAGAACAAAGTGTGTTGTTCTCTGTAATAATAATAAAAATTATTCGTATGGCAGGCTAACTCCTCCATTCCACAGAACTTTCTTATTTGAGCGTTGCCTTTACATCACTACAAATTTGCCGAAATTCAGTTTGTACGTCAGAGTTCCTAAACCAGTTTTGTAAATTGTCATTGTTGTTCGATTACCAAATCGTGATACTAGAGCTTCTATTGATGTACATTTCAATTAATTGTAAATTGTTTTTTTTAGAGGTATAGAATTTTAAGTTGGCATTACAGTTGAAGATGGCGACCGATTTAACAGCTGAGAAGTGATTTATTCTCAGTTTGGTTTGGGAATTCATCATGAATAGACTCACGCCTGAAAAACGCTTGCAAATAGTGCAATTTTATTTCGAAAATAATGGTTCTGTGCTGAATACGTATCGCACACTACGTCCATTTCACCAGAAGCGCACTTTTGGTTGAAAGGCTACATCAACAAACAAAACTGCCACATTTGGAGTGAAGATAATCCTCATGTGTATGTCAAAACACCGTTACATCCAAAAAAACTGACTGTTTGGTGCACTTTATGGGCTAGTGGAATCATTGGTCCGTACTTCTTCAAAAACGATGATGGCCAGAACGTTACAGTCAATGGTGATCGGTATAGAGCCATAATTACTAACTTTTTCATTCCTGAATTGAACAACCATGATGTCCAGGAGCTGTGGTTTCAACAAGACGGCGCAAAATGTCACACAGCTCGTGCCACAATAGACTTATTGAAAGACACGTTTGTTGACCGCCTAATTTCACGTTTTGGACCTGTGAATTGGCCTCCATGATCTCGTGATCTAACATGGCTAGACTACTTTCTGTGAGGCAATGTGAAGTCATTAGTCTATGAGGATAAGCCACAAACGCTTGACCATTTTGAAGACAATATTCGCCGTGCTATTGCCGATATACGGCCACAAATGTTGGAAAAAGTCATCGAAAATTGGACGTCCAGATTGGACTACATTCGAGCCAGACGTGGCGGTCATATGACATAAATCATATTTAAAATGTAATGCCACAAGATAATCTTTGGAATAAAAAAAAATTTTTGTCAATCGAATAATCCATCGTTGTTTTATTGCAATTTAAAATTCTATACCTCTAAAACAAACACCCTTTAGTTATTTTCATTAGGTTGAATTGTCAATAATGAAGAAAAACTGACTACCTGTTCTATAGTTAGCATAGTTATAAAAGTGGAAGACCAGATAGTTACAAATGTAGCATTGAACTACGACTTTCTCATCCGCTATTGAAATCTATCTCATTAATATGAATTTCGGTGATATGAGAAAGGAGATATTTATCATTTTTATAATAATTGATATAACGAAATTCGACTTATTTAATTATTAATGATTTATTGAACGAATTATTCAATGAATTAATTATGGAATGAATGCAGTTTCCTGTAAGTTAAATATATTACATTCCATAAAATAAAATAACTAATCAAGTAAGCACATTAAAAGCGAACTAATCTGCATGGATCTTCGTGGATTTCCCATCAAGAATTCCATAAAAATAACGCAATTATTTTCGTCTAGACATCTAGTTTTGAAACGAGGCAATTTTGAATGCGAGGGCTATCTGACAAACACCAGAAATTCATTAATTTGAATAACGGCACACTATAAAATTATCAGAGTAAATCGGAAATCCAGATTATTGTGCTTTGTTTATTCTGCTCTTATTTTCTTATACGGAATGAGTTATTCTAATATTTGCTTTGTTTACAAACAACTTACTTCAAATAGGATATATGATAAAATTAACTGATATTGAATAGGGAAAGATTTGTATAAATTGTAAATTTTTATGTGAAACTAGAAGCTTATCATTCAAGTTTAGGAGACACTGAAATTTTATCAAATCTGAGTACACTTCTAATTTTTATAGTTTCTTACCAGCTCCTTTGTTCTGGTACTGATATGGTACCAGAAAAATGAGTACTGAGAAGATTAGATAACAATTGTGTTATATAATATAATAATAATAACAATACATTTATTCCCAACAGATATACATCCAATTACAGAGAAAAAATTACAATTTACAGAAAATTACAAATTGTACACAAATAACAAATAAGAAAAAATTAACGAAAAAAAAACAAAAATAGAGAGAACAAGCGAATATATACAACGAAAAATCTAATTTGAAATAAATTGAAATAGTGTTGAACAATAACCAGATAACTAAAAATAAGATAAAATATTGTCTATTACAAAGTTACGTATGGTCAGCAGGAGTGGGCAATATAGTAACGAAATATGTTTGAAGAATAAAAATGAAATTAAAATTGAAATCGATTGCAATAGTACTATCTAGTAAACAAATGAAACAACTAAAATTAAAATAATATTCACAACTAAGTAACATGTAGACAACAGAAGTTCAGGAAAATATCACGACATCCCATTGCGCTGTTATGAGTGACATGCCCAGTATAGAAGCTGCAGCGTGCCGTGTATTATATCATATAATATATAAATCATAGAACTAATAGAAAAAATCATAGAAAAATAGTATAATACACAGCGCTGTTGCCGTGTATTATATCACATTTAATGTGATACCGTGATACTCTCCAAGTCCCCCCACCACTGCGTCTTTTACGAGCGCTAGGCCGTTCGGAGTCATGTTTGCACCTTTATTTCAAGTATTTTGCAATATTTTTTCGAGAATTCAAGATAAACATTTTGTTGTACTTTGCTAATATTTTCTAAATATATAGATATACATATTGTTATGGTAAATTTTCATTCAATCTTTACAATGATATAGAAATCAACAAAGTTCAATTTTTCTGAAGGTGATGCTTCTACCTTGCTAAACTGATTGTTCCGACAAAGTCAATTTTATTCATTTCACTTTATTATGTAAGATTTCAAACATACATACAGTTTTGTAGATATAGGTAATTCCATTCAATAATATGTTTATGTAGTTAAATTTTTTTGAAATTTGATAATCTATGTTCTGTTATTCACATAATATTAATTAAAAGAAACTTACGTTGAAAACCTACACATTTTGAGGATATTGTGAGACTTTTCTCACAATAGCCGGACGGTATTTCATTGTCGTCTGCAACGTTGTGTTGACTCTTCCCTATATGTTTTGGGTGTATAAAACGTGTACGAAACTGTGTTTCGTGTTATATATATTAATTTTTTATATATCTCTTCAAGTACTGTCATCTTTAACTTGAACTACGCCGTTCTGACGATAGGCAATAACCTTGAAACATATGTAAACGGCTGTTATATAGAAAAATGTGTAGGTTTTCAACGTAAGTTTCTTTTACTTAATTTTAGTTTGCCTGCATTAAATATAATTCTTAGAATAATTCTTTCATCGTTAAGATTGTCTGGGATTTCCAGAAGCTATAAAAGTCTCACAATAGCCGGACGGTATTTCATTGTCGTCTGCAACGTTGTGTTGACTCTTCTCAATATGTTTCAGGTGTATAAAACGTGTACGAAACTGTGTTTCGTGTTTTATATATTAATTTTTTATATATCTCTTCAAGTACTTTCATCTTTAACTTGAACTACGCCGTTCTGACGATAGGCAATAACCTTGAAACATATGTAAACGGCTGTTATATAGAAAAATGTGTAGGTTTTCAACGTAAGTTTCTTTTACTTAATTTTAGTTTGCCTGCATTAAATATAATTCTTAGAATAATTCTTTCATTCACATAATAGTTCAACACATCACAATTCAATAACATCACTTGTATTTAGTTAAGTACATAATGTTCAGTTATTTTGATTTTTTTATGATTATGTATTTTTTTGTATAACCTGCTTCTTCTCAAATAATAGTATTCATATAATATATTTATGAAATCCACTTCAAAAAGTTGATCATGAAATCGATCCAAGTTTCAAATCAATAGTAAAGAATAGTTAACTTTAATAGTAACCTGAAAATTAAAATATATATAATAAACATAATTCAAATATATTCCACCTTAAAAAAAAATATAATTTTATATTAATATTTATTCAACATGTTCAAATATATTGTAAACATGACTACATTTATGAATATAATGAAATTATTGACATCTGTGAAATCAATTCAATGGACGATGAATCTACTCTGTGATAGTTCATATTTAAATGAGAGCTAATAATAAAAACTTGTCTAAAAATCACTGACTTAACAATTCTTTATTCTGAATAAAGAATTGTTCAGTCAGTGATTCTTGGATAAGTTTTTATTATTACCTCTCATTTATCTGTAAAATCATGACACAACCTAAAATATGAAGTTTGGACGTTCGGAGGCAGAAGCACACCATAGACAATATCAGATTAAAATAGATGAGAATCACAGAAATCAAATTTATGCACGAAATTCGAAAATTAGACATCAGATATTGCTTCGAAATATATCAGACTGAGAATTAAGAGAAATTTGAGAACAAAAGAGGGACGCCAAGAGGAAGTTTTAGAGTTGAGTGGGGGATTAAAAAAATAAAATTTGTAAAAAAATGAATAGAAAAATGAAAGATAACTCGCAAAATATAAGTATAACAAACTTATAAGGAGTATAGAAGTTTCGAAGATACGTTGAAAAGAAATCGGAGCGGAAATAAAATATTGGAAAATGAAATTAGAGCTGAGATATAAAATTCATGAAAATTAGTATGAAGAAGTCTGGAATCGTAGAAGAAAAAAGAAGAGAGCTCGAAAAAAAGGTACCTCATTAACTATAAAATTAATTATCGATTAAATAAAAAAGCCTATTTCAAATTATATCTTAAGTTTATTTAGTTGTAAGAAGTTTAAGAGATTGTTCAATATATTTTTTTTTTAAATTAAATTGTATCTTCAAAAATTCATGGGAAATATTATTTAAAAAATAATTATTAATTAAGAATTCAAAAAAAGAATCCACCCTGAAAAAAAGAGTCAACTTAATTTAATTCAATAAAATTTATAATTCATTAGAAAATTACATTGAATACAATAATAAAAATAATAACAATAAAAACTTGATAAATATATATATATATATATATATATATATATATATATATATATATATATATAAACAATCGCCATTCAGTTGCGTTATAGTCTGAAATTCCCAATTCTTTCATTAAACCAGCTTGTTATGGCAATATGCAAATCACTACAAAATACACTATCAGCACTCCGATAGAACTGCAGAAATTCAATTCCTCTCAATAGAAAGTTGATGGCTTTAGCTCCTTCTAACAAGTGTTTTTCGTGCAGTCTGGATGCTAAATAGATTTGGGAAATAGTCCCAAATCTCGTACCAAGTTGTTTAACTCGTCCTGATTAAATCCTTTACGAACAGAATCATCGTCAACTTTAGAATCTTTGTCGCTAGGGTCACTTCGATCGTTACTCAACTCATCTTCTCGAATTTCAAAAGAGGTTAATTCTTGAAAAACTGGCACTGCAATTTTAGCTGAATGCGACACAGAGCGTTTAGCTGACGTTGAACTAGGATAATCAACTTTATATATATTTTTTTTTGGTTAGATTCTGCAATTTTTACTATACAAAAGTAACAATCATTCCATTAAAGTTCACGGCGTGTTCCTTTTGTCCACATTCTCAAACACCCCAGTATAGTATGCGCAACAAACTTGAAAAAAAAACTTCACGTCACAGAAAAACACTTTTTAAAGTTTTGGTATCAGCGTTTCAATTTACCTCTAAAACATCTTAAAATCGAAGTCAACAGAAATTGTGTTACAAATTTTTACCCAGTGTTATTCATATACTTGTAAGCTGACGAGAAACTGTCTAAAAAGTATATATGTATATATAATATATATATATATATATATATATATATATATATATATATATATATATATATATATATATATATATATATATTTTGAAAGTTTTTAGCAATAACAGGCTTTTTTTGATATGAAAAAGTTTATTTTTGTTGACGTTTGGTTGTTATATTACAACTTTGTTAAAACTAATTTATTATTTAATTTATTTAGTATTTCGTGACACCTATTATTATCGTATCTCCGTTTTTCTCTTCTAATTACTCTGGAGGCCTGTTTTTGAGTTGTAAGGAAATTCTCCCAGTTTTCCTCATTTTTATGGCCGTTAAATTTTTTCCATGCAGTTATTCTCTTGTCGACTGCTTGGTCGCAGATTAAGTTCCACCAGCGGTGTTTCCTGGTGCGAGGAGGTTGTCCTAGTGTGATGGCTTTCTGAATATTCTTTGTAAGGATTTCCCAATTCGTCGATTCTTCCTGACTGATTTGTGCAATGATTGTATCCTTGTGAAGTTTCAGATATTCTGGATCGGACCTTACTTTTCTGGGTGTAATTTTTTTATTTCTGTTGGGTTGAAATTTTGTTTTTATTTGGCGGAGATAGTGATCGGAATCAAAGACGCCTTTACGAGTTCTAACATTCAAAATTTCCTTTACGTTGTTCTTGGAAATTGCGACATGATCAATTTGATATTCACCCTGCTTGAGACTGGGCGATCTCCAAGTAGTTAGCTTATGTGCAGGTTTTTGAAATTGAGTACTCATGATTTTGAGTTCGAAGTTCCTACAGAACGCGATTAACCTTTCACCGTTCTTGTTGGTACGTTTGTGTTTAGTATGGGGACCCGTAGTGTCTCGGAATTTCCTTTCCTTACCTAGCTGTGCGTTAAAATCTCCTAGCAAGATTTTCACGTGGTGTTTTGGTATTTTATTGGTTGTTTCTTCCAATGTTTCCCAAAAATCTTGTACGCTTTCTGGAACGATTTTGTTATGGTGATTAATGGGAGTGTGTACGTTGATTAGAGTGTCAGCTTTATTACCTGATTTAATAGAAAGCAACAAGACTCTCTAGTTGGGCGATGTGAAGTTAACCGAGTCGAGTACGGAATTGTGTATCGCGAATCCGGTACCTAAAAGCGGTAATTTGCCCATTACTTTCACGGCCGGTTTCCCTTTGTAGATTCTGAAACTGTCGGTGTCGAAATGATTCTCGTCCATGAATCGTGTTTCTTGGAGAGCGGTGATTTTGAGATTGAACTTTCTCATGGTGTTGGTGAGCTGCTTCAGTTTACCTGTTTTAGCGAGTGTATTAACGTTAATTCTACCGATGTGATGTTTTTGTTTGATCTTGAGATAATGGAAGGTTTTTGAGAAGCTCCGATTCTTCTCCGCATGGTGTCCCTGATCCCCCAGAATCCGATGATCAGGTGAAGCCAGTCTTTCGACTGGTGCCTGGGGTAGTGATACTTTGATCTTGTTTTCCATCATGCGTTCAAGCTGAATAGAGCTTAGGGGTGGTCTCAATTGAGACCACAGGGTGTACGACTCGATTTTTGAGTTCGAGAAGATTGAAATACAGCCGCCTCAACTAGAGAAACAGACGCTGACCACTGGCCGTCAGATACTGAACAGACGCCAATGGATTCGTTTAGTTAGTTTTTGGTCCGCCCTGTGTATCAGTGTCTCCTATATCTAGGAGACTTTCCCCTATCCGCCACCTGGGGAGGCGCCCGATGGGGGTACTAACAACCCCACGAGAGATGTATATATATATATATATATATATATATATATATATATATATATATATATATATATATATATATATATATATATATATATATATATATATATATATATATATATATATATATATATATATATATATATATATATACATATATATATATATATATATATATATATATATATATATATATATATATATATATATATATATATATTCATAAATATTAAACGATGGGCGAGAGGAGTTCCTTGTAGAACGAAACAGCAGTTTTGTGTTTCCATCAAATATAGGAATCGATTTCGATATTCTCCCTATAAAACTGATCACTCGAAGGATAATTGAGCTATCATATTGTCCTTGTTCACTGCTATAGAATATATAGCTCTGATATGATATTCCACTGCTTAATTCGAACAAATTCTTCTGAAGAATGTCGTTCTACAGACTTACATATTCAATATTCCCAGAATGCGATGTAATTGAGTACAATAACAATATATATATATATATATATATATATATATATATATATATATATATATATATATATATATATATATATATATATATATATATATATATATATATATATATATATATAATATGTGATTTTTCAAGCGTAGTTCTTTTTTAATCGAATAAAATACTCAATTTGTGTCATATATCTAAAATTTTTATTGAAATTGATAACTTGGCCTTTGCCATTTACATTTTAAAATTAACTTCATGTAAGTGTTGTCCGCGACTCCGTATCAAATAGTTCATTCGGAAGGTTCAATTTTTCGTCACTTTTCGAGCATTTCGCCTGTATCCCACGAATTACTTGTGTTATGTTATCCTGCAGGGCTTCAATCGTGTTCGGCCTGTCCACATACACTAACGACTTTACATAACACCACAAGAAATAATCCAGAGGCGTCAAATCACATGATCTTGGCGGCCAATTTACAGGGCCATTGCGAGAGATAAGCTGCTCACCAAATTCATCCTTCAACATGTCCTTTGTTTCACAAGCTGTGTGGCATGTGGCACCGTCTTGATGAAACCACATGTCAACCAAGTTCAACTCGGCAAACTGGGGCAAAAAAAAGTTGCGTTTCATGGCTCGATATCGTTCGCCGTTGACGGTAACGTTTCTTCCATGGTCGTCTTTCAAGAAAAATGGACCGATGATGCCACCAGCCCATAAACCACACCAAACTGTTGTTTTTTCGGGATGCATCGTTAATTCTTGTATGGCAAGTGGTTGTTCGTCACTCCAGATGCGACAGTTTTGTTTATTCACATATCGTTAAGCAAGAAATGAGCCCCATCTCTGAACACAATTCTTAGATAAAACAGCGGATTTTCATTAAGATGTTCTTAGGCCCATTCACCAAAAATTAGACGTTGTGGTAGGTCATTCGGCTTCAATTCTTGCAGAAGTTAAATTTTATAGTCTTTCAAACCCAAATCAACACGTAAAATTTTCCATGTGGTTGAGTAACACATGCCCAATTGCTGAGAACGGCGACGAATTGACATTTCACTATCCTCATTAACACTGTACGCTACGACTGCAATATTCTCTTCAGTAGGTACGCACTGTACGCATGCGAGACAATGGTTTAATGTCCAACAAAATGAACTTGATGCGGTGATAATAGCACGAATTTTTGATTCATCAGGTCGATTATGACGACCATAATTATGATTATGGATTACCAGGTACGATTATGACGACGGTCGTAACAACCGATACACATTTTCCACAGAGCATGAATTTTGATAGTAAATTTCAACAATTTTCAATCGATGCTCGTTTATAAGTCTTTTTACGATAAAATGGCACAGTATACGGGAAACTTTTCATTCTGACAGATGACGGTTGGATGCCATTATCAACCGGTGCCGCCAACCTGAAAAACTCAACTCTTAAAAATTCACCCGTTATATATATATATATATATATATATATATATATATATATATATATATATATATATATATATATATATATATATTCCTTGTACTTCTGGAAGTGTTAAAATTATATTTTTGAGCACTTGAAACAATCCATTACTGATCCTGATTCATGTTGGAACGATTGTGAAGACGAACTATGAGGTTTGTATGGTTGAATTTTTCAATTTTTTTTAGGTAAAATCTTTTTGTCGTCAAATCTAAAAATTTGAAATGGTTTTCTCGTGCCTTCTTCATACAATTTCCCAACAAAACAAACAGTGGAAAGAAATTTTCGCTATTTCTCCAGAGGAAGTGTATGTCATTTCCCTAAATAATAGCCCATTTTATTCAAAATGCGTATTACAATTTCAGTTTTTCATTGTCACTACCCTGCAAACACGTCATCTCAAAATATAAAGTTTCACTCCTCCAACATGCTACCAAACCTTTGTGTGTCTCATTCCTAACTCCCACAAACAACGGAACGTTGAGTGTATTCTAAAACACTTCTCGTGGCACAGTATAAACAGCGAGGTTTTTTCAGCGTCTCGAGCCCATTCACATCCTTATCCGTTAAGGATCTATCCTTTTCCCTATTTCCGGTCTGTTCACCACATTCGAACCTCCGCTACCAATTTATTTCTTTTGTTTCCGAAAGGCTTATATCTGACGCGATAAGGCCTTAGAAGAAACGATAACTCACTCAATTCGACCTAGCCGTTGACCCATAAACAAAACAGTTTTCCGGCCATTTTTCTGGATTTTGATACGTTCACGTCCTTTATTGTGTATAGGATAAGGTGAATTTCTTCTAGAGAAATACTATTATTCACGTAATATATTACGGTATGCTGTATTGTTATGTTGATAAACGTAATGCGTTGAACATAATTGATATTGTTTGGAAAAATAAACATATTTTCTCTATCAGTTAAGCAAGTACATTGATTTAGTTCTATAAGTCTCAAATTTCACATAGGCGGAGTTTTATATAATTATACTTATATAATTATAATAACAATATTCAAAAATTTCTCTTACCGTTTTCACTGTGTGTTATTGGCATTGATGAACATTCATGAACACATTGAGTTTGAATGTGTCATGTGTCTCTTTCACAAGGAAAAGAGACCGAATTGACTGTGATTATATTGTCGGTGGTCAGGTTCTTTCTCGTTCTGATAAAGTAAGAGATCTTGATGTAGTTTTCGACCAGAAGCTTTCCTTTGTCCAACACATCGAAAATATATGGATTCGTTATACTCAATGGCTAATATTTTAATAATTCCTCAAGATTCATAGGACTATTTAATACCCTTCATCACTCAAATTTTTGTACAAATTCTACACAATAGTACTGATTATCCCCCTCTCTTGTCCGCTTTGAAATTTCATGTTCCTAAGCAAAATTCTCGTAATACAGAATTTTTCCACCTAGAGACTCTGAGGACCAACCCTCTAATACATCCCTCACTTGGTTTATGTGGTCTACATTCAATAGAGTTGCCAATAATTGTAACATTCACTTTGGTTCCATAGAAGTTATTATCAGGAGTTATGTGAACAAAGAAAATTGACTAAAATGAATTGATTTGGATTGAGTTCTTTGTAATATTTCATTGAATATAATGTAGTTATCAATTACTATTTATTTTAGATCAGATTGAGCCCTTTGTTATATCTTTTTCGTTTTGATTATTTAGTTAGTATTCAATATTATGTCATTATTTTCTGTAATCGTGTAGTATACCTGTTGAAAATAAAGAACTAATAATTATTCTCCTCATTGACAGAATGAAGAAAACATTCTGAAGATGGGACTTGGAGCGCTTGAATAACCATCGGAATTAGGATGTTTGGATATATATCACTGAAGATTCCCTGAAAGGATGAAAAATTGTATGATATTTCCATCCAACAAATTCGATGATTTTTTGAAACGCACCTAATCTTCAGTCTCGAAAGTGATAAGTTGTGTTTTCGTCGAAAACACAACTTATTTGTTGTGTTTTCGACGTCGCCCTGAAGGTTTTACGTACCCTACTGGAGGCGTTCCTAGGGGAAATGTGCTTAGCCCTCTTCGTCTAATCCCTTTGTGAACTCCTTCTGCTACATTAATCCATCAGCTCCTGAATAGATGAATTCTTCGTGTTAGTGAAAGCAGTTTCTTGGTTATATCAAGAGATATCGAGTCCATCATCCAGTCAGGTAGCGAAATGATTAGAGCTCTAGACAGGTGATGTAAGGAGAATGGAGTGATTCTAAATTCTACTGATACTCACAGTATTTTCTTCAGCTAGTTGGTGGAGGAGTATCCTGTTTTTTTGTGGCTTGGTCTTTGAACTCTGGTGATTATAAGTTTATTATGATCAGAAAGAACGTGGAGAATATAGTTATATTCTTATTGGAGACTATAACTCCCTTCTTCGCCAACTTCTCATTTTCCAATCTTTAAGCATATGGGTATAATCTTCTGAAGTATAATGTCTAGAGGCAAAGAAATTTTTTCATTGAGCACAGAATCTTGAGAATAATTTGCAAGCTTTGCTTTCTACCTCTTTGAAAGAAAGATTTATTGGAAATCTTCGTGTTCTTCAAGGTTCAGAAAGAGATTTTTTTACCGCATGTGAAAGCCAATACTAACCTGCAAGTTGGAACTTACCTCTCTCCAATGAATGATACCCCTAGATTTGAGAGAGCGTACTAGATTTCAAAAAAATCTTTATGGCTATGCTTTTCTTCAACATTCTCAATTCGACCACTTTTTGAATATATCCACCTTCAATTCTGTGTAATCTCATTGTGTAATCTGAGCAACTGCTGATATTGATGAATTTATAAATTCAAATCTGCCTGGAGCAAGAACATTTACTCAATATCTCCATTATTAACGATAACAGAGGCAAGGAATTTATAACTCATGAATGTTACTTTTTTGTGAAATGCAACTTTTTTGGGATTCGAACTTCTTGTAGAGGGCAGATAACCTCGTGTTTTCGATGAACCGAAAAATTTCAAGCCAGAGTCATTTATAGCCTGGTTCAGACAAGAGCCACCCACAGCACCTTATTCCATCCACAGATTCTTCGATTATATTTCTCTAACATGGTACGCCTTGTTAACCATATTCCAGATGATCTTATGAAAAGTACTTCCCTACTTCATAGATATTAAATGTTATAATTTGGAGCTATAGGTACGTATAGCTACGTATCAGTACTAATCGCGATGTCTTTCTTGATCTTTAGCAAAGAGTTACCTTCCCAATATCACAACACCCCATAATTAACCCCCGTCTCCATCTATAACACGAGTTTTAATCCCCAATTCAAATGCAAATCGGTTTTATTGCCAGTTGCGAGTTTATTAGTAGCAAGAGAGAAGCGCTATATATGCTAATCTGTCATCCTGGCTGGCAGCCTTCTAGCTCGACGGTTCGTTAACTTCCATCCTTCTTGGGTAAGTGCTCTGCCACCTTCGAAATCCCGGGGGTGGGGAATGCCCGCGCTGGCGTTTTTCCGTAATTTTCTGGATAAAATTAAAAGTCGTAAACTCTCCCGCATGTCAGACTTATTTGAATATTAAGAAGAATGTATTTCATGCGTAGAAGATTGCTAAATCGAACTATCGGAAAATTAATAGCAAACATTTCAGCAATTCAAGTCATGCGTGCATAGAAGAACCTTCATGATTGAAATTCTAATGGAGAACTTACTTAGATGAATTCTTCTCTTCGCATTTGTCCCCCTTTTTATGATCGATACAAGTCACAATGAAAGATACACATAAATTTTCATATAATTTTTTTCTTGGAAGTTTTGGATCATTGTATCTGATTATTTTATATATCTCCTTCCATCATTTTTATAGTTTATTATTTCATTGTATTTCTTCCCATTTGATTTTGTTGGATACCAGAGGGGCTGCTTCCGTCTTTTTCTCATTTTATAAAATATGTTTTATGCCATAAATTTTTTTCTGAAATATGGTATTTTCGGCAGCTGGAATGGATCAAGTCAGATGTAATATGTGTTGTGGATTGTGAATATTCAAAATCTAGAACTGAATAAAACAATATTTGAAATTTTCTCATAATTTAATATAAAATACGCATGACGACGTTCCGAAGTACTACTTCGTTTTACAAATGCTGGATTAATACTATGTGTAATTTTAAATTATGTTATATTTATACCAGGTATGTTCTATGACTAACTTGTAATGAGAACCATGGAATACACTGATATTTAACAAAAGGATACCTGGAGATGAACAGATGGAAATGAACATTTCTTTAATGTAGGAAAGATACAAATATACAACTATGATTTCTAAGAACAAATGGAGAAAACTTAGAATTTTTGAACATAAATCATAAAATTGAATGTAAATTAACTAAAACTTAGGTAATCAATATGTTCTGCTAACTGGAATATTCTTTTTGAACATATTACGTAGAGGGCTAGTGTTAACCTTTAACTGGATATTGAGTAAAAGTCCCGAATTTTTTAATTTACTAATATGAAATGATTCTAGAAAATTCAGCTTGAAACCTTTATTCTCTCTATTTAATATTTCAAACTCTGAACTAAATATATATACTTCGAAACGTCGTCATGCGTATTTTATATTAAATTATGAGAAAATTTCAAATATTGTTTTATTATGGATATGAATTTTCTCCAAGTATCGTCCTCATCAATTATCAATCTAGAACTTACCTATTTCGAAATTCGTGGAGGTCCAAACAATATCATTCCTACAAAATTCTACAGCTACGTATAAAAATACGAAGAGACCAAATAGCACCTTATCAGAATATTGTGGCACTATTGGCGCCATCTACTGTAAAGTCGAAGAATGTGTAGCTTTTGAGGGTGTTCACTTTACAAAAGGACAAACATTTCGATATTCAGGTTAAAATGAGGATCCTTTTGTGCTGGTTACTTTTAACAACGATAATTTATATATATATATATATATATATATATATATATATATATATATATATATATATATATATATATATATATATATATATATATATATATATATATATATATATATATATACATATATATATATATATAAGGTATATATATATATATATATATATATATATATATATATATATATATATATAGGTTAGTCCGGGAGAGTTCGGTCACTTTTTTGAAATGGCAATATTTTGTTTTAGCTAACTAATGAATAATAATTTATTCATTAGTTTTGACAAAGGTGTGATATACAACGAAACGTTAACGAAAATAAAGTTTTTCACATTATAATGAGCCTGTTATTGCTAAAAACATTGAAAAAAAACTATCTTAAACATGTAATAAATCATTTTAGAATATATATATATATATATATATATATATATATATATATATATATATATATATATTACTGCTGAAAATATTATATATATATATATATATATATATATATATATATATATATATATATATATATATATATATATATATATATATATATATATAAATACTGAGACTCTTAATCGAAATATCGAAATATTCCAAATAAAACTCTCAGGGAGCTGTCTACACAAATGTAGTCAACGAGAACGAACCCATCACTTTCGAGAGTGAATATTAAGAGCGTTTCAAAAAATTCATCGATCTTTTTGAATGATAATAGGATACAATTGCTTCATCAATATTATGAATCGTTAGTTCATATTTAATCTATCAATCAAGAATCGATGACTTTCAAAACGTCCATAGGTCCTATACCAAATTGAGGGGAACTTTTCTCAGTGAATAATTCACGTGAGCTTCCTCTATCGGCGAAAAGACGTATAAACTCTACCAAGCATTCAAAATTCCTACTCATGATAACAGTAGCGCTAGTGAAATGCTTTGTAGACATTTCATTCGAACATTACAGAAAACTGTTGAATTGTTGAAAGATTTATAAATATGCGTCGTTTATTCAATGACAGCATTTACAGTGAACTTATTTTCTTGATATCCAAACTGCATGTCAGAAATAATCTTATCAACATTCAGAAAAGTTTGTAGCCTAATTTTTATAACTTTTTCAACAATTTTTGATTGATCGGGAAATGTGGATACAGGTCTGTAGTCTGCACATAGTCTTCTGTTACCACCTTTATGTAAGGGCACAATAACCGCTGTTTTTAGAGACGTTGAAAATTGTCCTGTTTTGAAAATCGTGTTTACCATGTGCACTGGTGTGAATCAATGAATGAATTTCAATTTTTACAGCCTCTGAAGATATACCGTCCATTCCTCTACTCTTTCTATCATATTTTATCATATCATTATTATTTATCTCATAATTTGAGTTCTTGTATTTTCAGTTTAAGATCTAGGTATATTCAACTTTTCTACTAACTCTCTCCTGATGCTGACAAAATGATCATTGAGAACCTGAGCTATTTCCTTGTGGTCAGCAACACTGTTCCCACCTATTTCTATCTTATCGATTTTTTCCATTTTTTTTCGTTTTCCAAAGTTATCAAATGTGCTTTTCCACAATTGTGCCGATTTATCGCCGCTCAATCTAATAAGTTGCATGTAGTAATCACTTTTAGCACTATTGTGTACTATTTCTAAAGTTTTTAAATTCTAACCAGTTATTGTCGTTTTTATTTCGTTTCCATGCTCTGTGAAGTTCGTTTCTAGTATTCATCAACCTCAATAGACTATTTGCTATCCAGCGTTTTCTTATCATGTCTTTATATTTGATATTATATACTCATATAATTTAAATTATTCTTTATTTTGTTAACCAGTGAGTCTGCTAACTCATCAGGCTCTTTCATTTCATAAATTTCGGTCCTATGTTTCTCAGTTAAATGGCCTTTGAACTTTACATAGTTGATGTTAACATTTTCTTGGTTGTGTGTTACTCTTAACCCGGTTTTACAAATTTGTTCACAACAATTTACAAAAATAACGACTGCGATGTGCTCAGTTACATGCGACTTAATTATTATTGGAGCATATCCTTCTATGCGTTTTATCAAAATGTGATCTATACATAACGAGCTGTTTTTGTCGAATCTAGTAGGTTTACTAATAACACTGATGAAATTCTCCTCTGCTAAAAGGTTCAGGTCATGCTTGAGGTTTTAGGGCATGCTTTGTTCATTCTCTTCTGGTATATTTATGTTGAAATCACCAGTTATTATATGTTTATAATTATTCCTGCAATTTGTTTTCAAGTACTCATAAAAATTTTCATTGAATTCATCGGTCAATACGTTATGCGGATTGACGGGATAGTGATCATTTACATTCATACTTCTTCGAATAAACTTTTTCAGAATTTTTTCAGAAAGAAAGTATCAACAAAAACCTATTTCAAAGTTTCTTCAACTCTTGACAAGTTGCATGATTTGATTCAATACAAAAACACCATTTTACTAATTGTCAACACTAAATGAAAATTTCGCGCACTGTTCAACACCACAAAATTAAAGAATCGATTACTCAGTTCGAAATTTCTGTTGACAAGATTCAAATTATGAAAAATATGTATATCACTCTGGTTTATGGATCACCCAGCGCCATCTATATTGACGGTAATAAATGTCTTGATGGATTCGGCGACCCGTTCAGACGATATTTACGACACACAAAAAGTGACGAATGCCATATAGCCGCCGAGTTTTCCTTTATTCGAAAACTTTCCCCCGTTCCGAAAATGGAAATGAGCGTCAGAACTCGGCGTTTTTCGTTACGAATGCCACCCCGAAAATGATACATTTGTTTCCGATTTTTCCCAGATAAAAGTCTCCGGACTGTAAATTCCTCCCGATTGCCGTCAAAACATCCCTTACACTTCATTTGTTCGAGCGTCATTTGAGCCTTGCAGTAATGTAGTTTTCGAGATCAACGGAGCAGCAAATGCGACCAGGTCTGTCTATAAATTCACCTGATATCTTTTTCGCATCTTCAGATTTATCGGTTTAAACTACGATCGAAGTCATGCTTCAATGACTCAATGTAGCGGATCCGGAATCTCATTAAGGGCGGTATTTGGGATGTGTGATTAAGACTGCTTTAGGATGAAAAGTTGCTGCTTCAGATCCTGCGAATTTCTTGCAGAATCTTCTGAAAGATGGGTGGGAGATTTGGGGTGAGGAGCACCTATAAAATAACAGATTTTGTCTGGATTCATTCAGTATTCAGATATTGCGCATTTCGTTTCGAAAAGCGTCCAAAGGAGAGTAACGTTTTGAAGTCCTTTGAATCAATTTATAAATCTTATCGATAAATTATTGAACGGATACTGCATCTTTCTCAATTGATTGATATTTATTGCGGATAACTATAGTTACGTAATCAACAGAAGTAAAGCTGCCTCGATTCTTATATTATTGGGGTTCCATGGGGCAAACTTGAGCGTCAAATCCGAAGATATATATATATATATATATATATATATATATATATATATATATATATATATATATATATATATATAGTTCAAAGATTCACAGGTAATTCAATACTAGTAAATACTGAGACTCTTAATCGAAATATCGAAATATTTCAAATAAAACTCTCAGGGAGCTGTCTACACAAATGTTGTCAACGAGAACGAACCCATCACTTTCGAGAGTGAATATTAAGAGCGTTTCGAAAAATTCATCGATCTTGTTGAATGATAATAGGATACAATTGTTTCATCATTATTATGAATCATCAGTCCATATTTAATCTATCAATCAAGAATCGATGACTTTCAAAACGAACATAGGTCCTTTCGCCGATAGAGGGAGCCTACGTGAGTATTTCACTCTCTAGAACTTCTCTTAATTTGGTATGGGACCTATGTTCGTTTTGAAAGTCATCGATTCTTGATTGATAGATTAAATATGGACTGATGATTCATAATAATGATGAAACAATTGTATCCTATTATCATTCAACAAGATCGATGAATTTTTCGAAACGCTCTTAATATTCACTCTCGAAAGTGATGGGTTCGTTCTCGTTGACAACATTTGTGTAGACAGCTCCCTGAGAGTTTTATTTGAAATATTTCGATATTTCGATTAAGAGTCTCAGTATTTACTATATATATATATATATATATATATATATATATATATATATATATATATATATATATATATATATATATATATATATATATATATATATATATATATTTTCAGCAGTAACGAGCTATTTTCAATGTAAAAAGCTTTATTTTTGTTGACGTTTCGTCAAAACTAATGAATAATTGAATTTTATGAATTACTATGCTCTTAGATAATCAAAACGTCAAAATTCTTTCAAAAAACTCAAATTGGCTCTTTTATCTCTTTCGTACTCCGAGGAATATTTCTGGCTTAACTTTCGCTTCGTAAGTTTATTAGTCGTCTTCGCCATGAGGAAACCGCTGCTAAACTCATGGTAAGCCAGGTGATTGAAATAATCGATCAAAATAAAAATTATTTATTATCTCATTTGGTTCATGAGAAACTAGATATATAGGACGCAAGCCATCCAACAATGACGCAGAGCGATCTTATGTTACATGGATACAAGAGTGCTCTTAAAACAATAAAAATGTCGTTGAACATACACTTTGTTCTATTTGCATTATTAGATAGCAATCATTCAATGAAAGACATTTTATTTCATGTTTCATTCATAAAAAATATATTCGTAATTAGGATAAGTCCGAAGATATGGCCTTACTGGAGAGATGGCTAATCAAATTATTTTCGGAAGTAATAGCTAGATGACGCCGTTTTCATTTTGTTCGGTTCTGTCAGAGAATGCCACTAGCAGTACGTAAAAAGAATTAGTGAAATCAAATCGAAAAGTAAGTGTTCAGAATCTTGAAGATGTCGAACAGATTTCCTTTACATACTTAGAATACTGGAATACTGGTTATAATAAATTATTAGGCAATAAGTATTTTAACGCAACTATTGCGATTATCATCGGTTCACCATACTCGCATGAGTTTGATGAACGTCATTTTAGCGATTAAGCAGTTTTAATTCATGTATAAATTCGTTAACATTTTCTCGATAAAATCAGTTGTCCATCAGTAGTCAATTCATTCATCTGATTAGGAGTAGGCAAATTGAGGCATTGTCACCAACGAACACTTTCATACCGATTTCCAGAAATCGGGAGAATTTTGCCTTAAATTGGTTGTCCATCAGTCGTCAACTATTCAAACCCCTGAAAAGGAGTAGGCAGATTGAGACCCAACGAACCCTTTCATACCGATTTCCAGGAATCGGTGAAACGGTCAACTCATTCACCCGATAAAGAGTAATCAGATTCTGGCCTTGTCAGCAACGAACCCTTTCATACCGATTTCCAGGAATCGATGAAACGGTCAACTCATTCACCTGATAAGGAATAATCAGATTCAGGCCTTGACAGCAACGAACCCTTTCATACCAATAAAATCGGAAGGATTGGGTTTTAAAAATGGTTGTCCATGAGTCTTCAACTAATCAACATGACAATGAGAAGGCAGATGAGGCCTTGTCAGGGGGAAATTTCCTTGTGAGGAAATAACACTCCAAATTTCTATACATGGTCCAAGGTAAAACAATGGTCCTTCGAGCTACAGTTGAACCATTGCAAGACTAGCAACCAAGAGGACCCTTAGCGTCTATCGAGGTACAGTCACTCACGAAAGGATCCATAGTCCAGGTCCTTCAACTAGAAACTACAAGACTAGCAACCAAGAGGACCATTAACGCCTATCGAGGGCAGTCACCCACAAAAGGATCCACATTCCAGTTTCTTCAACAATAAAATACAAGACTAGCAACCAAGAGGACCATCAGCGTATATAAAAGTGCAGTCATACACGAAATGATCCACAGTCCAGATGCTTCAACTAGAGAAGACAAGACTAGCAACCAAGACGACCATCAACGTCTATCAAGGAGCAGTCACATACGGAAGGACCCACAGTCCAGGTCCTTCAACTGGAGAATACAAGACTAGCAACCAAGAAAACCATCAGCGCCTATCAAGGGGCAGTCACACACGAAAGGATCCTTACTCCAGGTCCTTTAACTAGAAAATACAAGACTAGCAACCAAAAAGACCATCAACATTTATCAAAAGCAGACACGCACGAAAGAATCAACAGTCCAGGTCCTTCAACGCAAAATTACCAGACTAGCAACCAAGAGGAATACCAGCGTTTATCGAGGAGCTGTCACACACGAAAGGATCTACATTACAGGCCCTACAATATTGAAAATACAATACTAGCTATCAATTTATCCATCAGTCGTGAACTCAATCAACTGGCAATGAGTAGGCTGATCGAGGCCTTGTCAGCAACGAACCCTTTCATACTGATACAGGAATCGGAATAATTGGACTTAAAAATGGTTGTCTATCAGTTGGCCACTTATCAACCTTTTGACAAAGAGTGGGCATATTGAGGCCTTTTTTTGCACCGAATCCTTCGTGCCGATTTCCAGGAATAGGAGGAATTGAGCATTACAGGCATACTTTCAATAACGTTCTTCAGATTTGTGGGTAAGCAAATAGCAATCCATATTTCTATAGAGTAAGTAAAAAGCCATTTATTTGTTTTGAAAAGTACAAAATTTTTTAAATTGTTTTACATCTTATCTCGTGGTGAAAAATATTCAATGAAAACTTTTACTAATTATGTTTAGTTCGATCGATCTTTTGTATTTCAACCTCTCCCTGTCAGTTAAGGAAAGATATCCAATCGAGAGTTACAGTTTATGTCTTTATCAAAATTCAATTTGATTAAAATTTGTTAATTACTCCATGTTTTTTATGGATAGAATATTATATATCAATCTAAAATGAATACTAGGGAAAAATACCACTAGCTTGCTTATTTCAGCGTCTCAAAAACACAATGGCCATCCCCCGCGTACATCCTATTATTTTAGGCGTAGTAATATTCATCTGAAGGTATAATATTGCTGAATCCCTCAGAATTAGACACTGAAAATATGTGAATTTTTCTGTTTCCATACACTCCATTGTGTTTATTTTGTTGTCAATTATGAGTTTCGACTTACAGGTTTTGTGAGATGATAGAGAAAAGTTAATAGAACTTACTTCTTTCAGTAGTTGTGAGGTATATTGGCCGTAACATCATTCTATCCGATGAACATAACTGGTATTCCTTGCTATGCATCATACTTACAATTATTTATACAAATATCATTTCAGTGATGCTACCACAGAAATCGATTGACAGAGAACAAGGCGATCAACACGTACTACAGAGAGGACTTAACGGATGAGAATGCAGGCATTTACATTTAATATGCCGAGCGTGGAGCACTTGATTAGCTAGTCCGCCCTGAGGCGTCCCCCAAATGACAAACGCTTAAACGAATTGACCAAACACCAAACATTGTTAGAGTGGCCGTTACTCGAATCATAAACTTGAATCAATAGAGCGGCTCTGTGTTCCCTCTGTGCTCTACGCAACATCGAGGGCAATGTTGATTTTGGACATGCAACAAAAGAAATCAACGTCAAATTCTTTGATGATTGTTTTGTTTTGAACTTCAGTTTTTATTGAATCTTTTGTTGTAATGATTTTTGTTTATTTGATTGAATATTGGAGGATTTTACCTATAAGCGATAAAACAATAAAATTGAAGAGAGGCCAATTTTTTCGAAACTTATTGCTACTTAATTTCATCATCATATAATAACATTTCAGTATATTCCGACGAATATAGTCTTGTAAGCGTTCGGTTCTTAGTGTATATATGAACTGAGAGATGTTTTCTATTAATTCCTATAGATGGAATTGTGTAGTATTCTTTACTTGAAGGTTTTCCACTTGGACTCAAGAAAGGTTTGGAAAATTAAATCATTGCTGCACTCGAATGAACGTGGCACAGCTAACGAGTTCCTTGTAGAACGTAACAGCTGTCTTGTGCCTCCATTAGGTGTGGCATGGATTTGAATATTTCTTTATCAAGTATCTCTCATGTGTTACAAGTATAATGGAGGCATCACATCGTAACCTAGCTCAACTATAATATTCTTCGGATTAATTTCAATTCTTCGATGTATTTTCTTGAATATTCAATTTTTGACAAACTTTCAATTTTGCAATGCCGTCTATTTCAACGAATCCTGCAATGATCTTCATGAAACCAAAAGTTTCCCGGAAATAGTTACAGCGTGGAAAAAATTTGATTTGAAATTGTGGTTGCAAAATAATTCAAATGTTTTCCTTGAAAAAATTTTCTAAGCCACCAGTTTAGGGTATTGATTTTGATTGTTTGCTCTTGAGATGATTCTAGAGATAATAAGTATTCGTTTGATGTCAAAATTGAATATTACGAAATATAAGTTGATTTTGCTGTGAATGGGCGGAAATCTTCAAAGTGAAACCATTAAAATTCTCAGGAATCATCCACCAATTACACTTCCTAGGAAATATCGGTTTTATAGAAGTGTGTCGTATAAATTTCGAGAATTTCCTTTGATCTTATCTCGAATATTTCTTAAATATCAATGAAGGCGGCGCATCTAGCGAATAAAGTTTTATAGTTCCCGGTTATTTCAGAAGATTCCGAATAAAATTTCCTTAATCGGTTTAAAATTGAGTATAAGGGGGAAATTAACGCTACAGCGTACCACTTTCTTACCTCCAGGGACTACGGCCAAAGTTTAATTAAATTTCAGCCAACCCTGATTATATGCGAAATAGCAAACTCCGAACCGATTTCTCGAAAATAACGCCTGATTAAATTGCATCTGTTTAAGATTTCAGCCAGATATCCCTTTCTACCTATCGTAGGTCGGTTGCTCAAGGAGACCGCAAAGTTTTTTTAGGAAAGGAGTGCTATGAATCTGGTACGAGGGTTGTCCGAAAAGTTAGATGCGCAGTGAATCGGATAGCGATAACTCGTGCTGACCTGATGTCAAACTCTGAATATAAAAGTTTGAATGAAAACCAAAGGGGAATATTTCAACTTAATATTCATTTTGTGAATAAATCACAGGTACATTAATTATTGCATTATATCCATTATATTCATTTTATTCATTTGAAGGACATTATTAATCGAATTTCCTTAAGGTTTCTTTTCTACAGTCAGGATATACTTTTCTGTGCTCTTGTACGCAACGTAATAAGTATTGTTTTTGTTCCTCCTCAATTGTGATTAAGCCATGAAATTCTTGCATCAACTTAACAGCTCTTTCAGCCGTATCATTAACTGCTTTTATTGACTGCAAATTCTTTTTAGCGTATTGAAAGGAAGTATCAGAAGGCCACGAAGTAGGACACTCCATGAGAAAACTATCATCAATTTTGAAACGCCTTAAAAAGGATCTGCTGTTCATGGCGAACAAATGTCATGTATGTTGTTTTCGAAAATAGGCACGCAAAACTCTTCTCTCAGTGGAATGCAGCGTTCATTGTGGACAGATGGATTTTCTTTTCCCAAATTAGCAACTTATTTTGTCTTGCTTTCTTGGTTGAAAACGTGTGTTTTTTTAGAGGTATAGAACTTTAAATTGGCAATACTGTTGAAGATGGCGACCGATTTAACAGCTGAGAAGTTATTAATTCTCATTTTGATTGGCAATTCATCATAAATAGACTCACGCCTGAACAACGCTTACAGATAGTGCAATCTTATTTCGAAAATAATGGTTCTGTGCGGAATACGTATCGCGCACTACGTTCATTTTATCGTCGACAAATCGCCCATCAGAGCAGTTAATTCGATTAACCATGGAACGTTTTCGCACCACGTTTACTCTTATTGATAACTCGCATCCCCAGAGACGCCGTAGGGTGCGTACAGAAGAAGCTCTTGCTACTGTAGAGCGAAGCATTGAGGAAGACCCGAATGAGTACATCCGCCATCGAGCACAGGAATTGGATCTGTATCCATCCACTTTATGGAAGATTTTGCGGAAGGATCTTGGTTTGCGTGCTTACAAAATCCAACTCGTACAAGAATTGAAACCAAACGATCATCAAGCAAGGCCTAGATTCGTCGAAAGGGCCCAAAACGAGATTGCCGTTTTTCCCGATTTTCGTGAGCGAATTTTGTTCAGCGATGAAGCGCACTTCTGGTTGAATGGCTACGTCAACAAACAAAACTGCCTCATTTCGAGTGAAGATAATCCTCAAGTGTATGTCAAAACACAGTTACATCCAGAAAAACTGACTGTTTGATGCGCTTTATGAGCTCGTGGAATCATTGGCCCGTACTTCGTCCGTAATCGGTATAGAGCCATGAATACTAACTTTTTCATTCCTGAATTGAACAACCATGATGTCCAAGAGCTGTGGTTTCAACACGGCAACAAGACGGCGCAACATGTCACACAGCTCGTGCCACAGTCGATATATTGAAAGATGCGTTTAGTGACCGGCTAATTTTACGTTTTGGACCTGTGAATTGGCCTCCAAGATCATGTGATTTAACACCGCTAGACTACTTTCGGTGGGGCTATGTGAAGTCATCGGTCTATGCGGATAAGCCACAAACGCTTGACCATTTGGAAGACAATATTCGAAGTGTTATTGCCGATATACGGCCACAAATGTTGGAAAAAGTCATCGAAAATTGGACGTCCAGATTGAACTACATCCGAGCCAGCAGAAATCATATTTAAAATGTAATGCCACAAGATTATCTTTCGAATAAAAAAACATTCTTGTCAATCGAATGATCCATCGTTGTTTTATTGCAATTTAAAATTCTATACCTCTGAAAAAAACACCCTCTATCATCGTCAAATAGAGACAACATAGACACTTCTTCTGCCAAATACCACAAATACTAGAAAAACTTTTGTATAGTCACTTTTGATATAGGTTTGTAGATCATTCGTATGCCTTCATTGCCTTCAAAAAGCACCAAAAGGGCGCACCTGGTAGGGCACTTTTAACGCTATAGTGCATTGCAGCCGAGGCCTGAGAATGTCGCGATAAACAGACAGACGTCTATTAGAGCTGTTTTATCCTTATTTGGCATTTTGAATTCAGAGCTAAATAACGATATTTTTAATGAATAAATAGCTCTCGCCATCCATCTTATTTGGTACATGACACATAGAGGCTGAATTTAATAAATTCAATGGACAATGAATCTACTCTGTGATAGTTCATATTTAAATGAGAGCTAATAATAAAAACTTGTCTAAAAATCACTGACTGACTGAGGCTGAATTTCTTTATCTGTATATTTATTATCTGTATCTCCGCCAAGAAATTTTATGCAGAGATACTTTCGATAGTCATCTCTTACAATTTGTTCGCTAAATTCAGTTCTGTAATACACTAAAGGCGTAATAGCGTTTCTTTGTGGCTTTGTATCTTCTCCACATTGACATTTTTCCAGTTTGATCGAAAATTTTTGAATAAATGGATGTCGGGACTTGCAGTGACTGCTGATTCTGGCCTAGAACACAGCCCTTAGCATCAATTCGTAGATGTGATGGCAACAAGCAGAAATAAACATTTCTCTGTTCAATTTCTGTGCAAGAGGCACACATGCACCATTTACTCGTCGTGTGTTAGAAGTGGTAATATCACGACAGAGGATCAGTGTTTTATTTTCAAGATTTCAGTCAACCATAACATTCCAAACTGCTCGTGCCTGTTAGCTTCTCGATGAGTGTCCTAATTTTGGCACAGCAATAAGCTGTTCTTTTTATCGTATGGAATAACTATTGGTAGACGTTCCTCTTGAGATTTGCGTGCATCTGAATCCGGCAACAGTTTTACATCCAAGTGGACAGTTACAGTATCTGGTACATCGTTCTGAAAATTAAGTTTTATAGCTGCTGCGCACTCTTTTCGCTTTTATGTTCGAATATTCTTCGAATGGAGAATTTTCTTATAGGAAATTCGTCAGTGTTATGAACACTTGCTTCCATAGTTGACCCAATAAAGACAGAGTCTCTCATACTCAACTGACACCTGTCTTATGCTGCCACCAATTTCGGAGTAATAAAATTTTTCTACACAGAAGTTTTAATATTATCGAGCTGTTTACTCTCAATTGGAATGGACAAATCTTCTTGTAAGTTTTCATAAACCTTCTTGTAATGGCTCACGAGAAGACGTACAGGGTGTTATGAATGCCAAATAAGTAACCAGTCGCTTTTGCTCCTGGATATTTCTAAGACTCGCCTCCTACTCTTTTTCTGGTGATTTTTCGTCTTCTCCAGTTGCGTGATAGGTTCGTCCTGGCTCTCTCTGCTTCTGTAAGAAGATCGTATCCTCATTTATCTTTATTGATTGAAGCGCATCCGCATGTGCAAATGCGGATGTGATCAAACAAATTATTTGTATTTGAAACAAACTCTTGTCGACGCTGCTCAAACATATCTGGGGTTTAGTTTGCATCTTTTTGGTAGTTTCTCCAAACTTAGTATAAAGCTATAAGTTTCTTAACAAAGTTGGGTAAAAATTTAGTCGGTGTACGAAGATACTTTTTCCAATATATTATAATGCTCTCATGAATAGTAAGATTTGAGTTTTCATTGACACTCAAATTGACTTTGCGAATATAATAAAATAAAACCGCCAGGCAGTTCTGTCTACACAAATGTCCACGAAAACACAACCTAGCACTTCCGAGAGTAGATATGTATATAGTACGTTTACCATAAAGCGCTGTTCTGAATGCTGTTGTTACGTTAGCTCCATCTACCAGCTAAAGAAGAAAAGATCTCTCGAGTATGGTAGAGTGGCTTTGTGATCAGTGTGCACTTCTATATATAGATGACAAGATGTGCAGACGTTCCAAAACCTCTTACAGATTGCTGTAATATGAAAGTACTGTAAAATGTCTTATAGCTAGATTTCATGAAATGTCGACAGTGCGATAATTAGTTTTGTTATTCATGTAATAGCTAATATTCGCATGAAAGTTCGCACTGATCTTGTAACAAATTTACTCCACCATAGATAGAACAGTTTATGTTTTTTCTTCGAAAGAGTTAGCTCATATGAGTAGTTCACCAGATAAGAATGAAGTTGATTTAATGTTCGCTGATCTCTTGGTGAAACATTGTTGAATATTTTGAATAAATAACACTTCACAAAAATTCTCACTAAATTATTGCTTAACAATTGTTTCGGAAGCATTTAACATTTATCTTAACTTAGCATTTTCAAAAGCTAGACTGGGAATGGTACCTAGTATTTAGGGAAAAATTATTCGCTATGAAACTTGACTGTTTGGATGCATGTCACTGATGATTCACGTAATAGGATAAAACAGCGCGATATGCTATTTCCAACATGTTCAATGTGCTTCAGTTGTGCTTCTATTGACAACGGTTGCGTAAATAGGCTACTGACACCCTGAGGGGTTTGTTTATCAGGAATTTTTCGATTCGAATGATTTCGAGATTCATGAAACTTATTTCCGTAAAGCCGAAGCGATAATGGGGCATTGGACCATTCTCACCCACAACTATCTCCGTGCATGAAACATCTAATAAGCCAGCCATCTTTGAATGGAAATGCATGTCCACCATAATCGAGCGGGTTTATTTTGTTTCTTGTGATTAGCTAACTGAATGTATTCCGTATTTTGAAAAATAAAGGAATCACGAGAAAATAAAAATTATTATGCGTCCATACCAAATATAAATAACACAAAGAAATTTTAAATATATTCAAAGATGAAAATGTAAAGATTACAACATACAATCAGAAATAGTTAAAGGATTATGAAGTACACTCAAAGATCAAATCCCAAAATCATTGAAGAACGAAACAAAATATAAAATAAATTGCAAAGACTGTGATAAAGTATACATAGGACAGACATCACAATATTTGAAAAATAGGATAGCTCACCATAAATCAGATATAAAAAATGGAAAAGATAGATGTGCTCTAGTAACACATATAATAAAGTTACACCATAGAGCAAACTACGACTACGTAAAAATTCTGAAAACTGAACGTAATTATCACAAAAGACTATACATGAGATGATAGAAATAAGAGAATATGAAAATTCTATAAATAGAAAAAATGACACAAAACTTGAATAACATATATAGCTACTACTTACTGGATATGGAGCAGGGAAGAAAACACGACAAAAAATAAGAAGAAAGGAAACAACTGGAATAAGATGATACGTGATAAGAATATATACATTCAACCTAAAATGAAATATTGAAATTAAATATTAAGATAAAATTGTAAATGTTGGATGAATTTGGCAAACTAAGCTTATGTTATTGCAGTTAAATATTTTAATGATTGTAACCTCAACTTTTATGTAAGCAAACAGTGTATATTGTGTTGTATATGTTGGTTATGTTTGTTTTATATATTTTAGAACTCCCAAGAAGTAATAAAGAAGATTGCGAAAGCTTGGTGAAGAGAAAAGAGTATCACTACAAATACTGAGTCAATAAACCCGTACAAATTAATATAAATAGTATCCCACAGATTCTTAAATAACATAAATACAATATAAATATATATATATATATATATATATATATATATATATATATATATATATATATATTTATGTGTTTGTGAGTGTGCGCTCTGTCACGCAATCAAAGAGACACTTGCACAACGCAGGCCGCCACCTTATTTTTCGGCATAACCGAACAAGCAATCACTTTCATCAGCTAACCCCTCTTAAACGTCAAAATTCAAACTAACCTTACACGCGTTAAGTCAAAAAACACAATCGACTACATTATAATATGCACGTTGTAATGAATCGCGATTCGCATAATGGCGTTGTTAATGCCGAGGCATTAATTATGCCGCCCCATGAAAATCTTCTGGGCTTTAAGTCTCTCTCTCCCCTTAATTACACCCCACACCCACCCCCAAATTAATTATGAGTGCTCTCCCCGCAACCCCTGTTTAAGAGCTTGCTAGGCCGGGATTCGGTTTTCATTTGAAGCGAAGGGAGAAGTAATACGGAATAACCCGCGCCATAACCTCAACAAGCCTCCTGTTAGTGCTAAGAAATTAATTGACGATTTTTTTTCAATATTACACCATATATCCAATATGTGTATATATATATATATATATATATATATATATATATATATATATATATATATATATATATATATATATATATATATATATATATATATATCTTGAAATTGATTTATTGCCTGCTTGAGGTATTTATTTTGAAAGTTTTTAGCATTAACAGGCTTTTTTTAATATGAAACAGTTTATTTCTGTTGACGTTTCGTTGTTATATTACAACTTTGTCAAAACTAATGAATAATTGAATTTATGAGTTACTATGGATATCAAATGTCAAACTTAATTTTTAGAAAAATCAAATTAGTTTTTTTGTATATTCACTTATTGATTTTCATTATCAGAGGAATATTTCTGGCTCAGCATTCGCTTCGGAAGTTTTAGTCTTCTTCACCATGAGGAAACCTCTGAAAAACTCATGGTAAGCCAGGTGATTCTTAAGTGTGATTATATTAACATATATACAATTACATATAGTTTTTTATATACTTGTCCAGAATGTGTATATTGTTCGTTTATGTGTGTGAAATTGAAGGTAGATCTGGAAAGAATGAATTGTGAGATGTGATGTTTTGTGGTTGTTGTGTGTTTATTTTGCGAGTGTTATTTGTGAGGTTTATTAAGTTGTTGTAGATAGAATTTAGATGTTTAATGTCCGTTCTTTCATTGACTGTGTTTCCAAATTTTTACGAATGTGTAACATTTCTAAAATTTCTCTACATTTTTTGTCTCTTTCAGTTGCCAAAATTTTCGTATTTTTGTAATCAAAATCATGTTTTTCTGTTATTTTATGTTTATTTAAGGCTGTGATTTGAGTTTTCGCGTATTTATGTGCTTTGATTCTTTCTTCGAGATTTTGTGCTGTTTGACCAATATAGCTTTTATTGCAATTGTTACACGGAATATTATGAACTGTATGAGTTTTTCTCTGAATTACAGTTTTACTTTTTAATTTTGTATATATTCCTTTGATTTGATTTTTGACAGTATGTGCTATTCTTAAATTATAAGGTTTTAATATTTTAGCAATATTTGTACTTAGTTTTGGAATATATGGTAAGGGAATGTAATTATTTTCGTTAGATTCATTTCTTTTTGAATTTAAAGTATTATATAATTTATGAATTCTGCTTTTCATGATTTTGTTGATTAAATTTGATGGGTAATTATTTTTCATGAGAAGAGTACGAACTTCTTCAAGTGTTTCATGTCGTAAACATGGTGATGTTAATTTTAGTGATCTATCTATAAAATTAATTATTATACCCTTTTTCTGGGAATAATGATGATTACTTATATAATTTGTGGTTCGTTGCGAATTTATTTCTTTTCTGTACCATCTTGTAAAAATTTTGTTATCTTTTCTTATAATTGTTATATCAAGAAAATTTAATTTTTCATCTTTTTCTTCTTCAAGTGTGAATTGTAATTTATTATGAAACGTCAACAGAAATAGACTTTTTCATATTAAAAAAGCCTGTTAATGCTAAAAACTTTCAAAATATATATATATATATATATATATATATATATATATATATATATATATATATATATATATATATATATATATATATATATATATATATATATATATATATATATATATATATATATATATATATATATATATATATATATATATATATTTCCCATGAGGAGAGCGATTGAACTGAAACACTTTTATTTAAATTATATATTTAGATTTTCATCTAGTAACGGCCCAATGGATTAATGATTTACTCTTCATAATTATATCGAGTAGTTTTTTCGGTATTCTGGACTGTTTCTTCCTGTAGACATGTACATAGAACTTTGCTTGGCGTTTTCTGATTTCTTCCGCTATCGCATCTTTTAATAAAGATCATTCTGAGGCCTTTTCATTCAAATGCCGTTTCTATTGATTGGTCCGTAAATCTTTCTGAGAGTTTTCTGTTCCTATTATTCTATTGTATGAGAGCATTCTTCCTTGTTGTAATTATTGTATCAATTGAAATGAATGTAATTCTACAATGTAAAGAATGTTTCTCAATAAATTTATTTTATTATATATTATTATATTTCTCTAATCAATATATAGTGTTCTAACATATATGGGGACACCTAGTTTGAAATTAAAATCACTTTTAGCAAGCTATAAGATTAATATTTCTTTTCGGACCACTAATAACATTGGTGAAATAATCAAAAATAATAAATCAAAAATTAATAAAAATCGAATGTGTGGGGTTTACAAAATTAAATGTGGCAGTTGTGAAAAATTTTATATAAGAAGAACTTTCAGAAATTTCCAAATTAGATTATCGAAACATAAACGTAGTTATGAAAAACAGAGAACAGATTCCCATTATGCTAATCATTTATTAGAAGAAAGCCATATTTCAGTTCAGAGTTTGAAATATTGAATAAAGAGAATAAAAGTTCCAAGCTAAATTTTCTAGATATACTGATAAATTCAAAAATTCGGTACTTTTACTCAATAGCCAGTTAGAGGTTAACACTAGCCCTCTTCTTAATACGTTCAATAAGAATATTCTAGTTAGCAGATTAGATTGATTACCTAAGTTTTAGTTAATTTACATTCAATTTTATGTTTTATGTAAAGAAAAAAAATTAAATTTCCTTCATTTGTACTTAGAAATCTTAGTTGTATATTTGTATATTTCCTACATTTAGTTGGAATACCTGACTTCAGAAATTGATTTTCTGTGTTCATCTTCAGGTATACGATACTTTTGTTAAATATCAGTGTATTCTATGAGCCCCACCCCAAGTTAGTCATAGAACATGTTATGTTCTGTGAAATTAGCTATAAGTACTGACTTTGTAAGATAACACATAGTATTAATCCAGCATTTGACAAAGAAGTAGTACTTCGAAACGTCGTCATGCGTATTTTATATTAAATTTCTCTAATATACTAAAGATGTAATGAACGGATGTGAGGACTAAATATTAAAGTCCCCACATCCGTTCCATCACAAATCAGCGGCGTACAACAGTATGATTCATAGACTGATAAATATGCCTTTATCAGCCGATAATTATACTCATGAATTGAACATCATTAAGCAGATCGCACAAAATAATGGATATCATCAATGTTTGGTCGATAACATTTTACGAAAAAAATTATATAATAAGGCCATTTCTCAAATATATCCTAAAGTAACAGATAGCCAAAAAAAGCTCAGAACATTAACGTATTTAGGCAACCCTGTTTTCAAAATCTCGAAGTTTTTATGTGATAGAAATTTAACGATTGCTTTCAAAACCCAGAATACCGTGGGTAGACATCAGAAGTGCGAAAGAAAAAATTTCGCCTGATGATAAATCGGGTATTTATGAGTTGAGTTGCGGTTCTTGTCCCAAAGTATCAAAGAGTGCCAAAGGACTACGTTGAATTTTTTCCTATTTCCTTTTCGAGAAATTGAAGGAAAATGCGTTACAAAGAAAAATTACATGTACACGAATTTACTGCTTATCCTAATCAACAAACATAGAACAGGCATGGTTCATTCGAGATTTTAGTTTTCATATAATTCATATAATAACAATTATGCATCTTCAATAGACCTCTGCTCGGTATATATATATATATATATATATATATATATATATATATATATATATATATATATATATATATATATATTCAATTTATGATTTCTTCCTTTATTTCTTAGACGTTTATTTACATATATATTTTATCGAATGGAGTTCTTGGGTTATTAAGTCTATAAGTAACTGTTGGTAAATCTATATTTTATTTATATATAGTTTCTAACGTTTCGACAAACCAATGTTGTCTTCTTCAGAAAATTGTTTTTCCTTATAAAAGCTGAAATTAAACATGTAAATACAGTATGTAAATTGACAACAATAATAAATTTACCTCTTCTCTGCACAAAATAGTGTCAAATTCTTTTAAAATTACAAATAATACGATAAAGAATATCAAAGTCACAATGTGAACGTTCCAAATTAAAATGAATCGTAGGTAGGTACGTTGAATTAAAAATACTATCAATAAGCGATTTTCAAACAGATTATTTATTTTTTGTCAACTGAATCGAAGTGACCGTGTGTAGCTGGTGTTACTTGAGTTCACCATTGGAAAAACATATTTGAAATTGCATTTTCATGCAACTGTGTTATCTACATAGTACTATGTAATAATATAGAACAGTTGTTGATCAATCAAACCAAAAAAAAAAAACATGAATAATTGTTTTCAAAAATTTTTGATACAACGAACAACAGTGTCAGATGCCGGAGTCCGTGGCTTAGTCGGAGAACACCTGACTATGGTGCAGTAGGATACGTGTTCGAGCCCGAGTGAAGGCATGGTTATATTTGTTTGCCTATGATTTAAGTAGTTTAATGATGATAATCAAACTAATTAATTGATTGTGGATAATGTACATTGATTACAAGACCAATGACCGTTCGGCCCCGGACTTTAAACTTTAGGTCCAATGAATTGAAAAAAACCGTGACTAGGAGCGTGAAAAAAACAGAGCTGCAGTGATTACACAAATTATAAGTGAAGTGATTTAGTAGAGAATGCCAATGCACACGTCATTCTCAAAATTATAATTAAAGAATCTTGAACCTATAGCAAAAAAGGAATCAATTTTGTATCTCAAAAAGATATGCTTTACTTTATTGATATAATAATAATAATAATAATATAATTTTATTGAGAAACATTCCTTACATAGTAAAATTACATTCATTTCAATTGATAAATAATTACAACTAAGAGAAATGCTCTCAAAAGGACCGAATTCAGTTTGGAGTCTGATCTTCCATTCAGCCCTCGAGCAAAAATATTGGTTCATACAAAAATCTTGGTTAAATTCATATTTACAGTAATATACAAATTAGATTGAAAAGAAAAGAAAATGAAAATTTCCTCAGAGATATTAAACATTTGAGACAATTTCACATGGTGAAGAACATTAGTGTTAAAAACTTATACAAATATATGATACAATAAATTGATTCAAACATTATTGCCTACATCCGAATCATCGAAATACTCTGCAACACTAGAGTATGCCTTTGTTAAGAGCAGAGATTTAACTCTCCTCTTAAACAAATGAGCTTTCAGTTCTTTCAAATTCGATGGTAAATGGTTGAAAATTTTAATGCTCTGACAATAGAGAGAGTGCTCAAATTTCGCTGTTCTATGCATAGGAATAAGTAGCACATCCCTGTTTCTTGTTGAATACTCATGATTACTATTCAATTTCATAAACCTATCTTCATTTTCTTTATTATATAACAAACATCTATAAATATATAAACACGGTAAGGTGAGTATGTAATTATTAATGAAGATAGGTTTACAAGATGTTCGCTGATGAATATTGAATATTAATCGAAGTATTCGCTTCTGTGTAATAAACACCCTATTTATTTCTGTAGAGCAACCCCACAGCAGAATATTATAATTTAGTCTTTATATGTCTTTTATATGTCTTTATATGTCTTTTATATGTCTTTAAATGCTTATCAGGATACTATTCCATGAATTGAAAAAACATTATTTGAAGAATAACGTTCAGATATTGTTTTATAAAATAGAAAAATAAACAACTTATATTTACCCCACACTGCACGTCACAGTAAAACCTGATTTTAAGAATTATGGCTTCTCAGTTACCTAACTCATTCAACATGTCTGATGTGCGACACGGCCCAAATGCTTCAATCTGTTTATCGATCGAAGGTAATAATTTTGAAATTTCTGCACTCTAGGTACATCACATTTAGTTAGGCACGGACTGTACACTACATCACCGTAATTCAACTGTGACAATGCCACAGCATCCACCAGCATTTGACCTTGTTACTCGTACCTGTACTTGAAATCCACACACCCAAAGATTAAATCACAAATTTATATGCGAGTAAGATCGGAATTTACTGTTAATTAGTTGCAGATTTCTTGCTTCATTCGATAATGGAATATGTGTATCATTTGAAACGATGTGATTCCTCACAGAATACATGCCGAGAAGCACAGCTACTGGCTTATCTGACAAATTTAGGCGTATATCTTGTGTATAACGGAACAAACTTTCCTTATCTTAATCAAGTTTTTCTCTGGGTATTATCAGAAGCATTCTTTGGAAATGTTAGCATATACACGGCGTAATAACGTGCTTAGAAGTAAAGTGATATAGAGTTATGAATCAAGAATGGAACCCTCTGGCACTCCAAAGGTAATTTGAGAGTGCTTTCAAGGTTTCTTCCCTGTGAAAACTGGATCATTTAGCACGATAAGAGACAAATAGTTCATAATTGCGTAAAGAACCTCTGTCTTAAAGTTATAAATTTTTCAATAATTCACTGAAACCAATATAACCGATATATTCATCGAATACCTTCGAACCATCATCGGTAAGCGCGCTTGCATCTACTGATCAACATAGCGCTCATCTAATCGATTCCACTCGTGACGATATCACGCTTTCTTCATCCAGTTCGCCTGGACTCTTCTGATGTCGTCAGACTATATTATATGTAGGTAGACGTCCCCTGCTACAGTAGGTACACATCTTGTTTCGGTGTCCATTCCAGAATTTTTCTCGTCCAGCGGCCATCAGGTAATCTAGCTACAAGGGCAGCCCAACTCTAAATTTTAGATTAGCTGTACGATCAATGGCATTATCAATCACATCAGACATTGTTCATTTGGTACCCCATCCCGGAGAGAAAGATTCAATATCGACCTCTTCATTCCTCTTTAGGTAATACTTTTCGATGCGTAGGTAAGCACAAGCAAAACGCATTGATCAAACACCTTACTCTATAAACATGTCGGTATATTCGTCTTGAAAATGTACCCTACTTTGTCATAGGCAGCCAATGTTAAGCCTGAGTTTCAACACTATAATCCCATGTGTTCTCATAGACTTTGGCACATTTTTAAAGTCAAGAAGAATAAAGAACAGAATTAGAATACGTGATTATTATTGATTTACTTAAAAACTTCACGGAGTGAACTTCAAAAGGTGACAAGCTGTTCAGTTTTGAAATTAACTTAAAAATTCTGCCAAGTCCATCACTAATAACGCAACGACATCAATCTCCAATAACCTTATCAGTACTCTCAAATGACATTTTCGAACACAATTTAAGCACATGTCAATTGTGTTTGCAGTTGGTTCATGCTGCTATAGACGAAGTAGCAAAAGATAATTCACTTGTATAAAACATCTTATACAGAGCCAACGATCAAACAGTCATGGCACAAGTACAAAAAGGATCATGGCTGAAAATGCGACCATATTGATTGGTGGCATAGCTACTTGATAGAAAGTGCGTTTCATCAATGAATAATACTTACGTATGGAATCATAGATTAAGGCTAGCTTCAGCCAAATCACCAAATCTAAATCCCCAACGATGATCTTCTCGTTGCAGTTCCCATACAACACGTATCTTGAAAACCCGAAACCACAATTTTACAGTACAATTTTCCACGAAGTTTATGGAGGGTATGTTAGTTGTCGATTTCATTGACAAGTGGATGAAATTTGAGCATCTTTAACACCCCGCTGTTCAACGTTAACAGCTTTTCTGAGCAATGGACATCTCACTGGTTGCGTTTCATTCATTGTTATTGTTCAAGTGTTTGGGTATTGGTGTACCTGTTTGGTAAACAAACAGGTGCAATACCCTTAGACTACCCCGTGAAGAACACCCAAGAATACAATTGACATTAATCTCACCGATATTAGTTAAAAAGAAAACGTTATGAGATCACCAAACCGTTTGGCTACTGAGTCTTATGTAGAAAACCATCTACTGTTCTGTTTTTCGAACGAATTGTTTTCATACGATTATGAATATTATTTTAAAACACAAGTCTCTTAGTTCATTGAAGTGAATTAGATTTCTCGATATAAATTTGAACATTTTCTAAACGATGAACTTCGTGTGTCCATTCATGATTTCTACATTTCCAGCAAAATAACCGGGAACTATCAAACCAGCGCAACGGAAAAAATGATATCGAAAGTTCTCCACTAGTAAAAAATGCCCTTAACTGAATTTTTTAATTTCGTTTCAATCACCTTAGTTTGAAAATTATAATATATCTTTCTTATGAAGAGTATGTGTTTTAATTTCCAAGGCAAATAATACCCTACCTTCAGTCGTGACATACACTTTGCTCTCAGGTTTCAACTATTTCCTCTACTATTCGACTTTCGCAGAATGAATTATTGTAACGTAATATCTTTTAATGAATATCGCGTATATTTTCAGACATATTCCATTTAGTCACTTCAATATAACTCCTCAGAACTCATTTCTGCGGAAATTGTTACTGTTATTTTATTCCCCCTGACAAGAACAAGATAATGAATACAAAGAATTACATTTTGGGAAGTCAGAAACCTTCACGTTGTTAGTATTCTATATTAAAAGACACCGAAGACCCTAAAACTTCGCTCAGATACAATTATGTATAAAGAACTTCACACTTCTGCTTTTATGATCCGGAATAGAATAGCCGGAAAAATTACATTTCCAATTCATGAGGAAGGGATATTTGTTAAGGGATGTAAGACACTCAGCACAATAATAGCGCTTCAAAAGTTATATGAAATATAACATGTTACTACAAATTTGGTCCGCAGTTTTAATAATATATATATATATATATATATATATATATATATATATATATATATATATATATATATATATATATATATATATATTTAATGTTTTTAGCAGTAACAGGTTTTTTTTTAAATTAAAAACTTTATTTTCGTTGTATATCACAACTTCGTCAAAACTAATGAATAATTGTATTTTATGAATTACTATAGATGTCAAAACGTCAAACTTATTTTTTTGAAAAGAATCAAATTTGCTTTTTTGTTTTTCAGGTTTCAGAGGAATATTTCTGGCTTAACATTCGCTTCGGAAGTTTATTAGTCTTTCGCACCATGAGAAAACCTCTGGAAAACTCATGGTAAGCCAGGTGATTCTAAAGAGTGTGATTTCTATATACATACATAGTTGAGTTCATACTTTACTAAATATGGATTGGAAACAACACAAAATCCTAAGAAATGAAGATCAAATAATACCAAACTAGCGGCAGCATGAAGCAGACGTATATTAGCTACTTACTGGATATGGAACAAGAAAGGAAACACGAAAAAAAAAAGAAGAAAGGAAACAACTGGGATCAGATGACACGTGATAAGATTATACATTAAACCTTAAATAATATATTAAAATCAAATATTGTAAATGTTAGATGAATTTGGCAAATTACGCTTATGTTATTGCTGTTAAATAGTTTAATAATTGTAACCTCAACTCTCATGTAAGCAAACAGTGTATATTGTGTTGTTGATGTTTGTTAAGGTTGTTTTATATAGTTTAGGACCCTGAAAATGCAATAAAGTAGATTGCGAAAGCTTGGTAAAGAGAAAAGAGTACCACTGCAAATACTGAGTCAATAAACCCTTATAAATTATTAAAAAAGTATCCTACAGACTCTTAATTGATTTACATATATATATATATATATATATATATATATATATATATATATATATATATATATATATATATATATTGATTCAATATGTATTGAGCTCAAAACGGAACAACCATTTTCACGACATTTATGTATTATACCTACAATACAGCTTTAAATAAATAAAACTGTACTCCTGGAGAAATAGGCTCAAAACAGAATAACGCTACTCAGAGTCGAGGTCTTTGAGAGTTAAGAAGCAACTAAAAGCTCAGAAAAAGAAGTTTTAAATTTTTTAAATCGCATAATTCCGAACAAAAGAGATTGAGACAATTGAAAATTGTTTTATAGCAATTGAAACTATATAAATAATTTTCAGATTGTATATCTACATTGGATATATGGTAATAATCAAAACACCTTCAGTTTGTCGTCAACATCACTCTCTTGTCCTCAACAGGAACACATGTCTTCAAAATGGGATAACGTCCCGAAACGATTGTCAAGTACTTGAAATTCTGTGAAACTAAACCAACTGTTTCAGTTCAATTCATAATACACTATATTTCACTAAGGGATCATGAAATATTTGATCAACTTCATTTGAAAATTTATGCATCTCATATGATAATAAGATGAGCTTTTATAACAATTAATTTCATGTTCCGAGTGATGTTCAATAAAACAAGATAATGTAAAGAAACATCAACAAATCAGAGAACAAAGCAGATGCAACAAAACTAAATAATATTGTTGCGCAAATTTATGGTTTTCCAAAATGTAAATGTAAACTCCGTTTTTCCCACTACCAGTCGGAATCAGTTTCATGTGACCCTCTGGACCGTGAAATAATGCAATTATTATTTTGATGAATAATGAAATTTTGCATTCCGCGTACACGGGGTCTTTAATTCCGTTTAAAGTGGCTTTTGAATTCGGCCCTACGTATTTTATTATCGCATAAGCAGATATCCGTCATACATCCGATTTAATTACACCGAAATTCATGTTATAGCCGCCATTGTTGTTTGAAGCTCGTTTGTTTTTGTCTAAATTGGATTTTTGGGAGATTATACGATTCACGGAACATGCGAAATAGTTATGATATTTCTTGTTTATAATCTGATCGTGTTCATCAATTAAACTATAATTTATGATATAATTGAATTTCACACAGGAAAATCCAAGCGTTAACCGATATTATTGAACAGAGCAGTGGTTCCCAACACAATATTCTAAAGGGCCCCTCATCGAGCCGCTTCTTTACAGGGACCCCAACAATTCCTAAACCTAAAGTTAAAAGTAAACTCCCTTAATGTTAATAGATAAGTTATACATGGCTGCTAATATAAAAGAAATAATACCTTGTCATATCAAGTGTATTTGTATCATTGTATCAAGTACCTGAAAAGGCCAAATTAAGAGTATTTTTATATGTTTTTCATTTTTGGTACTCAGAAAAACATCGATACGTTCATTATAAAAAAATATTCACCTTGAAACTTTTTCAATTTCGCCATCATTGTTATTGTTAGATTTTTTATTAATGCAGAAAATCCTTGTCTTCAAATCTGGATGTTATTAAAACAAACTCCTTCAAAAAATCTATCCAGTTCTAGTTTTGCGCTAGAGTTTCAGCTAGAGTAAGAATTCTCTAAAACTCTGCTCATGCAGGAAACGTCCGAAACAAAAAATCCGTCATCATATGAAATATATTTTTCATTCGAATAGCATCTTACGGACCCTTCTGCCATAGCTTGCGGACCCCTGGGGGTCCGCGGACCACCTGTTAGGAAACATTAGAATGGAGTATAGTTATCATCTAAATAATTATAGTACTGAAACGTTTTCTCGAAATCCTCAGTGATGCATAGCATAACTGAAATACCGAGTTTCAAAAAAAATGACAATAATGCAATAATGCATTCTAAACTTTTGCCGATGATTTGAAAATCTATAAGTCCATCTCTTCAGTTGGTGATGCTGCTGATCTTCAATCCGACTTGCTAGCTGTAGTGGGATGGCTTTCGAGACTTCAACTGAATGTCAATTTTGTTAAATGTAGATGTATCACCTTCCATAGAACTATTGATCCAATATTTTATCCGTATTCAATTGGTAATGCAAGGCTTGAGAGCGTACTAATCTCATTAATGATCTTGGAATAAACTTGGACTATCAACTCGAGTTCAAGGAACATATGAAAATAATTTCCAACCGTGCATTGAGAATGATTGGTTTCATTCGTCGAAACTCTGTGAAGTTTCTGTCGAATCAACTATAAAATTACTTCATTTTGCTTTTTGTAGACCTATTGTTAAATATGGGTCAATTATTTGGTCACCTCATTATGAGGTGGACTCGAAGTATATTGAACGAGTGCAGAATAAATTTCTTTTATTTACATCTTTCAGCAGGTCAATACCTCGTATAAATTTTTCGACAACTTTTATTCGCACTCAATTAGATATACAAACCTTGGCTTCAAGAAGAATTATATTTGATTTGGTTTTTTTGTTCAAATGTTTGAATAATTTTATAGATTCTATGGAATTGCTTAATCAAATTGGCTTTCACGTTCCTTCAGAAGAACTAGAACTGACAATATATTTGCGTACTCCAGCTGTCGCACTAATTATTTGACCAATGCACCAATTAATAGAATGCTATACTATGGTAATCGATATGTAAATGCTGAACTATGTTTTTGTACATCTCTTAGGCAGTTTCGCTGTATAATTAAGAATTTACTTAACTAAATTTGAGTATTATGTGTATTTTCTTATTTTTTGTAAATGGGTTTTCCGTATGTAAATAAATAAATAATCGAAACCACACCAATAGCTAGGAGAACACACAAATTAAATCAATGATATAACTAGAATTCAAGAAAACAGAGCATACTGAATACAAATCAAACATCAGTATTGAAAAGCAAATTATGAACGATAGAAAGTTAGAATTCAATCCGTAAGTAAGTATACCCATCTAACAATCATTCTGTACATCTTGTAATCATCAGAATTACAATTGTTGAGATTGTATAACAAAAAGGACCTAGCGAAGCGAAGTCTCTCGATAACTTCTCAAAATTCTCGCTAGATTGTTCCTAATGTGTAGCGAAACAGAATTCTGAACTTTTCCTGCGTTATACAAGAAAGATCTCAACAATTTTCTTTATGTAAAGGGATCATGAGAAGATTTGTGCTTTTGTTTATTCGGTTATGAACATGTGGAACATTTTCATACACAAAATATATTTTGGAACGAATATTTTGAGGCAGTTTCATACAAGCAGATACCAAAACTGAGAGTTGAGGATAAAAATGTTGTTAATCTTCTCGAACCTGATAGGTCAGCTGAAACTCGTTCGCTTCCTTCATCTTACATGTGGCAACGTTGATGGAACGAATTTAGCAAACACAAATAAATTCGAATGAGTTTAAGCAGAAGATGTTGTATTATTCGGCAATATCCCAATGAGACCAAAGAACGATTTACATGATGATCAAATTGTGTAATATGAACGTTCCTCAGAAGCAGTCAGCATAGACTTACTGCTTCTGAGAAACATCCATATTACACTTTTGTGAGATTCTTCAATAAGCTTCCGGATAATGTGAAGAGATTTGAAAAACTGAGTTCATTTAATAAATAGTGTTAAAAAACTCTTAATTGAATTGGAACCATACTCCTTGGATGATTACTGGAATATGTGTTGAAATGCTAATTTTGTTTGTTTTTACTGTCGTTGTTTCATTAACTGCATTATGTTTATTAACTAGAGCATCCTTTGAAATAAATATCATTATTATTATTATTATTATTATTGTTATTATTATTATTATTATTATTATTATTATTATTATTATTATTATTATTATTATTATTATTATTTATTATTATTATTATTATTATTATTATTATTATTATTATTATTATTATTATTATTATTATTATTATTATTATTATTATTATTATTATTATTATTATTATTATTATTATTATTATTATTATTATTATTATTATTATTATTATTATTATTATTATATTTGGATACTAACTGTGAATATATTTTCCTTGTTTCACTCGAAATAGATCCATTACAGAAAAATGTTACGTTTTGTGAATGATTAATACATTCTAAATTCCATATTTATGAATATATCAATTGATGAATCATAAATATAAATATATTCATAAATAATAATTAATTCATCAATGTACACAAATATTTTTGAGTACATTTGTCTGAGCTAGTGGAATTGCCGAAGACTAATCAGTAATCACAGTTATAACTTCAACTCATAATAAAAAAAAATTAAAGAATTTGAGGAGGTGGTTCAGCTGCATCGCTTCAATCAAATCAAATGAACATTTTAAATCATTCAGAGCCTTAATGTCGAAAAAAGACAATATCCATTGGGACATACCATATCCGAGGAGAAACAACAACTTGAAAAGAAGAATTATTTGCATCATTAGAAAGTGTATTCTCACTTGAAATTTTTCCAGCAAGAGCTCGTGGATATTGTAGTTAATCCATTCTGTCGAATATTGAATTCATTTTTCATTGCAATCCCGTTCAGAGCTTGCTTGAACCTTTTTTTAGAGTCTTTCGTTTTGAGACGACCCATGTTCGAATTAGAGTATTACCCAAAAAAGCCAAATAAAGAGTCTTTTCATAAGTTTTTTACTTTCGTTACTCAGAAAAAACACTGATATGTTCATTATAGAAAAAATATTCATCTTAAAACTTCTTCGATTTCGCCATCATTGTTATTGTTGAATTTTCGATTATTGCAGAAAATCCATGTCTTCAAATCTGGGTGTTAGTATAACAAACTCCTTAAAAAATTCTATCCAATTCTAGTGTTGCGCTAGAGTTTGCTGAAGTCAGTTGGCTCTAGGCAGACGCTAGACGCTAGAGTAAGAGTTCCCTAAAACTCTGCTCATCAGCTGGAAACAGCTTCAATCATTCAGAGCCTTAATGTCGAAAAAGACAATATCCACTGGGAAATACAATATCCGAGGAGAAGCTACACTATGAAAAGAAGAATTATTTTCATCATTAGAAAGTGTATTCTCACTTGAAAATTTCCCAGCAAGAGCTCTCGGATAGTATAGTCAATCCATTATGTCGAATATTCAATTCATTCTTCATTACGATCACGTCCAGAGCTTTTGAGACGCCCCATGTCCGAATTAGAAGATTCGAATATTTAATGCGGTCCAAATACCCAGATCAAATGTAATTGAAAGGAAGATATGTCGGCCATTTGATACAAATGATTACTTTGCTCGTTGTTGGATTATTATAATTATTATTATCGCTGAAAAAGCAGAGTTCAGAGACCTGCATAACTCCAATAGTTTGGGACCTAATGTTCAACGCTTGATCCAAACGGGTGTTCAAGAACACAGTGAGAATAGAACCCATCAGCATCAATGAAACCAAAATATTATAGGGTCACTATACCGTTATGCCACTGAGCCCATAGATATTGCCGTAGAGATCTACAAGCATTCCACTTAATGCAATATCAGAAAATGTTTCTTTATATCATATTTAGATTCTGTTTTGTAGTAGACGTTAATGTTTTTTTTACTTCTGCTGATTTTCTTGATTTCTTCCGTTATCGTATTGTCTTTTGATAAAGTTCATTCTGAGATCTTTACATGTTAATGCCGTTTCTTTTGATTGGCCGGAAATATTTCTAAGAATTTTTCGTTTTTGTTTTACTTTTTCTCTTGAATTCTTGAATATCCGTCAATAACCATTATTTCAGTTGCGTAAATTGCTTCTGGAAGAACCGGTGTGTTATAATACCTCAATTCGCGCCTCTCGAAATACACTTCTTGTTATAGTAGCTAGTATATAGAAGCTCCAAAGCTTGGTTATTCTCTGTTCATTAGCGATTCAGTTTAAACCTGAGGACTGTATATCTTCTCCGAGGTATTTGAAATGGTCGATTTGTAGAATTTCACCATGTTTTGTGATAAGGGAAGATCTATTTTTTGCTTTCTTTCCGTGTATTTGGTTTGATCATAAGAAATGTGTAACCTGGTTTTCTGCGCAATTTCATTTAGTTTTACAACGGCGAGTATTGCTTTAGGTCTGTTTTCTATGATGATAGCAATATCGCCTGCAAAGGCGAGACATTTGACATTTATTCGATTTTCTTTTTTGATACCCTCTTGTATACCCTTCACGTGAAGTTTCCATTCCCTAATGATCTGTTCTAAAACATTATTGAAAAGGATTGGCGAAAGTCGGTCCCCCTGCCGCACACCGCAATTCAAACAATTCAAATGAATCTGATGATGACCCATGAATTTTACCTTGGAAGTTGTACCTGTAAGTCTCTGATATATATATATATATATATATATATATATATATATATATATATATATATATATATATATATATATATATATATATATATATATATATATATATATATATATATATATATATATATATATATATATATATATATATATATATAACGGGTGATTTTTTGAGAGTTGAGTTTTTCAGGTTGGCGGCACTGGATGGTAATGGCATCCAAACGTCATCTGTCAAACTGAAAAGTTTTCAGTATACTCTGTCATTTCATCATGGAAAGACTTACAAACGAGCACCGATTGCAAATTGTTGAAATTTACTATCAAAATTCGGGCTCTGTGAAAAATGTGTATCGTTTGTTACGACCATATTATGGTCGTCAAAATCGACCTGGTGAATCAACAATTCGTGATGTTATCACCAAATTTTGCACCAAGTTCACTACATTAAACCATTATCTCGCATGCGTACAGTGCATACTGACGAGAAGAGTGCAGCCGCATCCTCATTGTTAATGAGGATCGGGAAATATCAATTCGTCGCCGTTCTCAATAATTGGGCATGTGTTACTCAATCACATGGAAAAATTTTATGAGTTGATGTGGGTTTGAAAGCCTATAAAATTCAACTTCTGCAAGAATTGAAGCCGAAAGACCTACCACAATGTCTAATTTTTTATGAATAAGCCTCAGAACAGCTTAATGAAAATCCTCTGTTTTATCGAAAAATTGTGTTCAGCGGTGAGGCTTATTTCTGGCTTAGCGGATATGTAAACAACAAAACTGTCGCATCTGGAGTGATGAACAGCCACATGCCATACAAGAATTACCGATGCATCCCGAAAAAACGACAGTTTGGTGTGGTTTTGGGCTGGTGGCATCATCGGTCCATTTTTCTTGAAAGACAACCGTGGAAGAAACGTTACCGTCAACACGAACGATATCGAGCCATGATACGCAACTTGTTGTTCCAGTTGGCCGAGTGGAACTTGGTTGACATGTGATTTCATCAAGACGGTGCCACATGCCACACAGTTCGAGAAATAATGGACATAATAAAGGATGGATTTGGTGAGCAGCTTATCTCTCGAAATGGCCCTGTGAATTGGCCGCCAAGATCATGCGATTTGACGCCTCTGGATTATTTCTTGTGGGGTTATAAGAAGTCGTTAGTGTATGTGGACAAGCCGAACACGATTGAAGCCTTACAGGATAACAAAACCCGCGTAATTCGTAGGATACAGGCCGAAATGCTCGAAAAAGTGACGCAAAATTGGACCTTCCGAATGGACCATTCGATACGGAGCCGCGGGCAACATTTACATGAAGTTATTTTTAAAATGTAAATGGCAAAGGCCAAGTTATCAATTTCAATAAAAATTTTAATTTATGTTGCAAATTGAGTGCTTTATTCGATTCAGAAAAACTACTCTTTAAAAATCACCCGCTTTATATGTATATATATATATATATATATATATATATATATATATATATATATATATATATATATATATATATATATATATATATATATATATACAGTATATACAGTGCGATTACTGAAAATGACTCTGACCAATTATTCTCGATCTCACCCTCATGCGTTAACATAGGTATGAATATAATACATAATTCAACAAAGTGATACAGAAGGCGCAGATCCAGGAGTTTTCGTACTATCAGTTCCAGCGTGCCAGACCTGATCAAAAGCCTACTCAATATCTGAACAAGTGAGGGGATTATATGTGTAGTGAAAGTATCTGAAGCCATGTTGCTCTACACCAGTGGTCTTCAACCTTTTATTATTTAAGGGCCAAATTATTTTCATGAAGGATTTGGAGGGCCAAATTATTTTCATGAAGGACTTGGAGGGCCGCATTGATTAAGCTCATAATGCTCATATATATATATATATATATATATATATATATATATATATATATATATATATATATATATATATATATATATATATATATAGGCCCGTATACATGTATGTTTACATACATTTGCATTATATAGTGTTATATCATTGTGTTATATATATTATTATATATTGTGCCACTTAACGAATTCCCCACTACGGCCGAAGCGATTGGCCAACTTCGGTGCTGCAATGTTTCTCCTTTTTGTTTGGAAACAAAATCATTCGGCGGGCCACAAAAATATATACGGCGGGCCGCGGGTTGAAGACCACTGCTCTACACCCTCCGTAGTGAAAACATCGCGGTCATAAATAGTGAAACGCTTATTTCAGGTTTTTCGAACTTATTTACCAAGTGAGAGTAAAAACGAATTTGTGATTGTTAGAAAAAAAAATGTTTCTTCAATATTTCCATAACGATTAAATGTGTATAGTATATGTTCCAACGACTAAATATTTGGTAATTTGAGTTCAACCCTTATTACGGTCCTCCGGCAACTTTCCATACGCTCTATGCGGAATTACAGCACGATTGAAAAGTAAATTGCGCAGCGCGGATATAATTTTAAACGGCTGGAATTGTGCAGCACGAGTTAGAGAAGTTGTCAGCCAGGGCGCTGCAAAATCTAATGAGGTAGCGGCCATAAAGTGTGCCGACAAAGGAACTTCGCGGCAACATTGTCCAGAAAGTGTAATTCGGTATGAAAATTATATCCCGACCGCCACAAATTTCCACGTAACTATTTCTGCTGATTAAGGTTATTATTCTCGGGAGCCGTTGGCCCGGTCGCATCATTTATCGCAAAAAGAGCGTAGTATTGCTCGAGGGGTTGCGCATTAAGGGCATTTTGATTCAATTTGTTGGGGCTATTTGAAATTCAGTTGAAATTGGAATTTTACAGGTGTCCCATAAGTTTCGGACGATGTTGAAGTTGGCAAGTGGCGATTTGTTCTGGAGGTGGTATAGTAAAACGTTATTGTCCTGTTGAATTCACCATTTCGCGAATTATCAGTATCAGATGGCGTTTTATTCCACTCAAAATGCTTCAACATTCTCGTTTTCATTTCGGTGAATATACGACATTGCTTTATGAATGGCATACCGTGTGGAAATCGTTCAGATTGAACTTTCGAGAACTGCAACAATTCTTGATCAACATCACACACCACTGTTTCGTGATGCTGGTTCTTTCATTGTGTTTTTTACGTGCACGTCACAAAAAAATTGAAAACTTCGCAGATAGTAGCAATAACAATGAAGTTATTTCAAAAAATTTAGACTCTTAATAATTCACTTCTCGCACAATACTTTGTGAAACATTGCTGACATCTATATATAAAAGAAAGTCGTATTAGTTACGCTATTTATAACTCAAGAACGGCTGAACTGATTCGGCTGAAAATTGGTGGATAGGTAGCTTAAAAGCAGGAGAAGGAATTCAATCGAGAATTTGAACGAGAAAGTGAATATGATCACCAGGAATTAGACTTGATAGTTCAAACAAATGTACCCCTGTTAAACCACCAATAAGAGGAAGTTTATGGATGCCCCTGGTGAAAGTGGTAAGACATTCCTCATGTCAGTAGTTTTAGCCACTGTTCATACGAGATCCAAACATTGCTGTTGCAGTTGCTTCTTCTGGAATAGCAGCCACATTGCTACAAGGATGCCATAAGGCTTATTCAGCATTCAAGTTGCCGTTAAATCTTCAAACTATTGAAGAACCAACATGTAATATTGCAAAACACTCCGCATTGGCCAAAGTTTTATCAGCCCCGGATATCATCATCTGGAACGAATGGACAATTTCACATAAACGTGCATTGGAAGCACTTCACCGAACATTGAAAGATCTACGCAATGACTCAAATTGTTTTGGACGCGCAATGATTTTACTGCCTGGAGATTTTCGCCAAACACTGCCAGTTATTCCAAGATCTTGAAAAGATGAAAATCTTTTCAAGAAAAAAAGATGTTGCTGAAGACGAAATAAACGCTTGCCTCAAATCATCGAATCTATGGCACTACATAAAAAAACTTCAGCTGACAACAAACATGAGAATAGCATTGCTGAACATCTGCTGAAGATTTCTCTTCTCTGAGCAATTACTGACAATCAGTAATGGTCGAGTACCTTTCGACGAATCGAACGGATTGATTTCATTTCCTCAGAATTTCTGTAACTTTGTCTCATCAAAAGACGAACACATCAACAAAGTATTCCCAAACATCATAACTAACCACGAAAATAATGAATGGGTGAGCAAGCAATTTTGGCGACTAATAATGAAGATGACTTAAACTTCATAATTCAGAATTCTTTCTTATGCATTATTTCAAATCAATTGACTGTGTTACCACTGTGTGAAGATGAAACCACGGCTTACCACCGGACAATTTACGACTAAAGGTTGGCTCAGTAGTAATCATGCTTGGAAACGTAAACCAACCAAAACAGTGCAACAGAACGCGTTTGGCCGCAACGAAATTGATGAACAGTGTGATTTACGCGACGATACTAAAACGAAAATTCAAAGGTGAGGAAGTTCTCATTCCAAGGATGCCAATGATCCCAACTGACATGCCGTTTGAGTTTGAACGACTTAAATCTCCGAACCTACTTGCATTCGCCATGACCATAAACAAATCACAAGGTCAGACCTCAAAAGCTTGTGGTCTGAATCTAGAAAATTCATGTTTTTCCCATGGTCAGTTATATGTGGCATGTTCATGGGCCGAAAGACCATCTGCGTTATCTATGCTTGCACCGGATAATGAAATGAAAAATATCGTCTATCACAAGGTGCTTCACTAAAGAGTGGAACCCACGCAGTAAAATACATGTCCAATAAAGAATCATCAAAATACTTGTTTTTTTAATTTACATTAATTATCCAAATAAAAATTAACTTTGATAAAATCAAAAGTCTGCTCATTTATTGCCTATTAGGGGGAACAATGTTCGCTGGGTCAGCTAGTAATATTATAATACAGTTTGTAAATTTTATATGCTGCAGAAAATCCACAGATTATTCCATGGCCTTTACCAAGAGTATTATTCGCATAATGGTTCTTGAGAAAAGCTTTCATTTCTTGATATAACATGTTTGAACATATTTAATCAGTTGCAAGTTGCTTTTGATTTTTCAACAGAGACATATATCATGACCAATTAGTCTCTAAGCCTGCTGGATCACCAAACTTAAATTCCGCGGATTATTTCTTGTGGGGATATAAGTCATGAGTTTATTATGATATAGTGAGTAATTTGATTTGAGTAATTTCAATGATAGGAAAAAGGAAGAATGGTGTCAAAATTTTGAACCTTAATTGAAGATTGAATAGTTTTGAATGTTTTCTGATGATGAAATATTGTTACTGTAGGAACATTTATATACATAAATATATATATATATATATATATATATATATATATATATATATATTCACATATATATATATGTTCACACACATACATTCATATCGACATATATACTTTCTATATAATTGAAGAGAAAACTTAGTCACATGAAAACTGTGTAAAATAGCTTTACAATATCAAGTGCAGTTTTCTACCATTTTAGAGTTTGAAAGATGCGCCAGTTGATGAGTGATCAACTTGTTGGATTCATCCAGTTTATCATCGCATATTTCAATTGTTCTTTGTCCACTATATATTACAATTTGAATAACAATTCATATAATGCAAATTCTTTGTGCCGTATAGAAATAACTACAGAGTCAAATGGATTCGCTGTATTTCGGAATTCATAAGGATTTTCTGCTATATTCTGCTATATAGCAATTGTCTATGTTTCATTTTATATGGTTAAGCAGAGATGAAGAAGTTTTAGCAGCTCTTTTGTTGCATATCTAGCTTTTTCATAACTGTAGATATCATACGCATCGCCCACGTAACAAAACCCTATAGCATCAGAGACTCAGCTAGAGCTTTCTGAATTATTATTCAATGTTTCACCTACGGGATATTTGAGAGATGTTTAAATTAGGATATCACTCATTTGAGCTTTACTCGGATATAAGCTCAAGGTCCAGAAGATCCGAAACTTTACAAGCTTCAAAGGTTGGGGTCTCATTAATATTTTGGTTACTATTAATACATAAAAATATATGACTTTCAAATATTTCTTCTTCTCTTCAGCTATCATGTCAGTTTTTAGTTGAGAAATGAGATATGTGCCGATATGTGTGAGGGAAATTCAGAACGAAAGTCAACATTCAATTTGTCCTTTAGTTATTTGAGACGTTTGCCTCTGTTTAGGTTACAATCTTTATTATTCCTAAGTATCAACTTCCGACTTTTCAACCCTTCGATATCCTCCTTTATAAACATAGTTTCCTTGATTACAAGCTTCGGTGATAAACGAGCCTCCGGAGAGGTAATTAGACTAAGAACCTTTCGCCTTCGGTTCAAAAGTCTCGCTTCATATGGCGCACAGCGTTATCCTTATTCCAAACTTCCCAGCCCTTTATGTTCTCGTTTCTTATGTCTGGGTGCTCGGATGAGTTAGGACGGCAGAGACTGCGATCCGAGTACGAGATATCCGGGAATTAACTGCAAACAATCCACTGTTTCTTGGTAATCTCTCCCTTGGAATTACGGGAATGTACCTGAAGTCGTTAAGTGCAGATGGTGTCAGAAACGTTTTAAACTGAAAAGTAAGAGTAACAGTAAAATGTCAATTGTTCTTTGTTGTTGGAGTCGAATTTGGGTCAATTCCATTTGTTGCATTTTTGCATTGGTATATCAACTAAATAAGTTTGAACATATAACAATAATACTTCTATTTCGAAAAATGATATCCATTGAAGCACATTAAGGAAAAATTGTTTGTAGGAGGGTTCGAAAATATGAGTAGGTGTGTGTCTCTTTTTTTCAACAAATATATAAAAATCAGTTCAAATTTTATGGAAATGTAATTTCTGATGGAATATATTATAGGTACTATAATTTTCACCCTACACTTAGGATTTTCATGCTGAAATAACGAAATTGTGCTATTTTGGATATTATAGATAACTCAGAACTCTAAAAATCTGAGATGTATCTAGGGAAAGCTATTACATATCTCAGGTATCAGATGTCAAAGATACTCAGCTCTGGACTAATTCTTTCCTGACTGATTGGATCGTGGCGGCGGTCTTCATGGCACCGATATTCGTTATGTCTTATGAATTCGTTACAAATACTCAGTAAGTTATTTTCTTCGTAGCTGTAGAGAGCAGTATCAATATTTCTGCTCCTTACAGATATTTTAGTGGGTTGTTGTTCTCTAATGTAACTCAGGAAGTTCTCCAATGTTTGTTCAAAGGTGATGGGCAATGTAGAATTTTCACTATATTGTCGGATTATTTTTATTGCCTATGAATTTATGTTCGAATTCTAAAATGAAGGCTATGTTTAAATGAAAAATTGCACAATGAAATTAATAGGACTGAACTCAAAAGGACAGAAAAAAGATCAATGATTAGTATCCTGACAGCAGAAACGAAAATATGCAATGAAGATAGAATAATATGAAATGAATTGAGAATAAAATAGAAGTCAAAATAAAATTTTATATAACGAAATGAGTTAATTTTTGTATGTAATTGAATAAATTTCTAATTGATGAGCAAACGGGGTATACCATCAGAAATTTGATTTGCACGACGTTTCTTCAAGCAATATATCTCAAACGTACTTGCTCAAGTGAAAAATGATTTAGTTCGCTCCAATTTGTATCATCATCTGATTCTACATTTAATCGTAGCCTTGTTCCATGCTTTTAACTCAAAATTATAGGCATTGAAAGTCCGATAAAATGGCGTATTTCTTCAATTTTTGTCTAGTAGACCTAAGATTTTATGGTACTGCTTTGATGTTATGCATTTATTACGATTTTTGTATGAAAATTCAAGAGCCATTGATAATGATAATAACAAGTTTTTTATTCTCAACAGGTATAGAACCCAATTACCGAAAATAATAATGCTGATGCTAACTGAATGATTAAAATGAAAAAGATATAACAAAGCTCAATCTAATCTGAAAAAAAAATAGTAAATAATAACTACATTATAGCGTTCAATGAAATATCACAAAGAACTCAATCTAAATCAATTAATTTTAGTCAATGTTCTCTGTTCACATAACTCCTGATAATAACTTCTATGGAGTCAAAGTGAATGTCACAATTATTGGCAACTCTTTTGAATATAGACTCCATAAACCAAATGGGGGATTGTATTAGGGAAGTGGTCCTCGGAGTATCTTGGTGGAATAATTCTGTATTACGAGAATTTTGCCTAGGAACACGAAACTTCAAAGCGGACAAGAGAGGAGGACAATCGATAATATTGTGCAGCAATTTGTACAGAAATTTGAGTGATAAATTTTCTCTCCTGCTCTGCAATGAGATTAAACTAAATCGACTCAACAATTCGTTACGATTGACGCCTCTCTGTGGAAAACTTTATCCTCCCTTCTATGAATAACCTCAAAATGGCGTTGATGGAAAGTGTAAATGGGATGCCAAATCATGCTGCCATACTCCAACTTGCTACGGATTAGGGTATTAAATAGTCCTTTGAATGTTGAGGTATTATTAAAATATTTTCCATTACGTATAACAAATAATTAATAATAGTAATTTAAATAATAATTACGTATAACGAATCCATATACTTTCGCGGCAGATGAAATAAGTTGGGTGATGTGTTGGACAAAAGAAAGCTTATGGTCGAAGACTTCACCAAGAACTCAATTCGGTCTCTTTTCTTTGTGAAAGAAACAACATTACACATTCAAACTCAAATAATTGTCCTTACTCCAACTAGCAACATAGTCCAGCGCGAGCTGAAGTTGAACACAATTGTCCTGTGATCTAATTTCATGATATAGTTTCAAATCTTCTGCGAACATCAAATGTGGAAGTGAATATGATCCATCAGGTCATTTACGACCAGAATCCACTGAATAACAGTGGTCCAAGATTAGACCTTTGGTTCCAGAGGTAGGTATGAACTCAGACGACTGTGTACCCTTCAGCTTTACGAATTGACGTTGGTCAACCAGGTAAGAATGAAAAAGGTTGGTGCAGCTATCGGAGAATCCAAATTTGTTGCTTAATTTCTGTACCAGGAGCGCATGAGCAACTTTATTAAATGCTTTTTGGAAATCTGTGTAAATCACATCAACTTGACAGGTGGAGTCGAATACTTCAGAAACGTACTGGGAAAACAGCATTAGATTGCTTGAACAAGATCTCATTGACATGAATCCATGTTGCTCAATCTTGATGCTATTTCTGACGGCTGGATATATAGAATTATATATCTACAATAATTGATTATAATTGACTACAATTTCAAAAAGTTTGATAAGATTAATATTGGCCTGTAGTTGTTTACAACAGAAGGATCAACTTTTTCAACACAGGTACTATCTTGGCCGATTTCCATATTTTAGGAAAAGTGGCTTTGCGTATTATGAGATTAAATATATGTGTTAATGGATCCGAAAGTGCATAAATACAATATCTCACACTAAGTCTTGGTATTTCATCAGGACCAGACGTAAGTTTATTAGAGAGTTTTTGGCGGCAATAATGATTTGATTTGGAGTTATTGAAGTGATACATATTGAGTCATTACAATCTGAATAATTCAGATGATATGAATTGTTATTCAAATATTTATCATATACCGACCGAAATATTCAGCGAAGGCGTTAGCTATAGATGTTGGTTTATGAGAAGTACGCTCACCATATCTAATCTCACCAGGAATTCTAGAGATACCTTTTTTCTCGTTAATGAAAGACCAGGAAGAAGGGGGTCTTGCACGAAATTATTTTCTGCTGTTTGAATAAAATTTTTATACGCCAAATCAATATCATTCTCAATGGTTTTCTCAGACTTTTGTCCCTTGCCAGATAATCTTTAATTGTGGTCACTAAGTTTATCAAAATTATTCTGATCATTCAATAATTCACCGCATAATATGTCTTAAGCAAATTTTTATCGCATTATCGACGAATGACTTTTGTTGAATGTCAATTATATTCGGCATAAAACTACTACCAACCTCAAGACAAAATCTGTTGTTATAATAAATTCGTGCAGAAATAACCTCTTGTCACCCGACAACGATTCCTAAATCCAAATCCCAGCGGCCCGCTAACAAGGCTAAAACTGAAACACTGAGAAATGGCAACTGTTCCTCAGGGTCCAGGATTACGCTCAATGGAGAGAGTGCACCGTCGGTATTTCTTGGGATTTAAATAGATATTCACCGCGCCACGTGACTAAGTCTCCAGTTTCCCACGCGAGATTTCCGGGCCCCCCCTTGAAACGAACTGTTAAATTAAATACAATATACATCCTAAATTATCTCCGGTTGCACTTTCAAGAATAATGGAATATGGGAGCTCGTTTAATTCAGTAGAGGTGCGATTTTCTCCTCCGTTCTTCGCGATTCAGGTGGAAAATTGGAATGAATTATTCTATGGCAAGCCTCGAATTGCAGATCGTATATTCACTTGTATATTTAACAGTATATCGTCATATTATCAATAATTCTATGCAACCTCGGCCTGATTCATACTGAGCTGATCCAAATTCATATCAGCTCATTATTTTGTGAAAAGTTTGAGCCTTCTTCAAAGGCATTGCTCTTTCCAAAATCAATGCAATATATACATTGTCATGTTTGATATGTGAATTCATATAGGTGAATAGGTCAAACAAACCTATGCTTAAATAAACAATATATATGTTATTGCAGTCTGACGAAAAACCTAAAGAATACAAGACATCAGTGGCGCCGACTACATGGGACCTGAGGGTGTCTGAGCCTCTCAAAAATCCATTTGGTGTCTCCGCCTGCTCAATAATTTGAAGAAAACAACAATTATATAAATCGGGTCCACAAATTCATTGCCCAACTGGATGGATAATGCGAGCTTTTAGTGTCTTGAGAATATCGAAAAATGTTAAAGATATTTTACAGTTTTCTGAAACGTTCTCTTCGGAGGCCAAAACAGAGGCAGGCTACCAATGTGCAGGCTACCTTAAGTCAATGTTACAATACGAGACTCTTTTTTTTTTTAATCTTTATTGCATACATTTAAACCAGTAGAAGGTTTCAATGAAAAATTTGAATGCCTTCATATAAATATTGCTGATCTAGAGAAAATATGTGAGGGCTTGATTTGTATCTGCAATGAAAAGCGTGATAGTTATTGTGGTCTCAGAAAAAACGAGAGTAGGTACGGTAGTGTCGCAATGAAATCACACATGTGAAGAATCATCACGGCAGCCTAATATGAAAGAGAAGATGAACGGAAGAAGGAGCATTCTGAGGGAGTGACCCGTTTTAGGAGGCAAAAAACCTAAATCCCTGGAAGCCCTTAAAAATTATGAATTCAAGTTCAATCGCTCTAAACTTAGATATAACATTATTATAATTATTATAATATTAGAAATAATCGCTCTATTAAACTAAATTAAAACTTCAACAGAACCCAAAAGTATTAAAAAAATCATGGAAGTATACAGTAAAAACCTTCATCAAAAAAAAATTTTCTGAACATAGAATAAAAAAATACCCCGAATTTCTACTGAATATGTGCTGTGAACGAACAATAGAAAGTAATTTATTGCAACGAAATTTACACTAAATATAAATTACAGAAAAAGTATTGTCTTAAAGGCTTACACTATAAAAGTTAGCCGCAATAATGCAACAAATTCTGTTTTTACCGAAATAAAGTTCAGAATATGATGTATTTCATGCTATATTGTTAGCTCGAATACTAATTAATCCCCTTCCACCTTAGAAAAACTCAAAAATCGAAATAAATTCAATCGCATATAGTATATACTTTAAGTATATACTTTTATCATGAAAAAACAAACTGAAAACATTATTATAGGGCAGACTTTCCCAATGTGGGCGATAACGACCCATTATGGGCGCTGCACGCTTGAAGGGGGGCGGTAAGAGACCCAGAAAAAACGAGGGCGTAGTGTAGAGGCTTAAGGGGCCATTTGTTATTGCATTTAGCTAGGAATACTCTTAGACACCGACTGAGCTCTCGACACTCAACAACAAATTGTGAACATCAACTAATATCAATTAAGAGATTGTTCAAATTCGGTTTGATATTTCTCTCCGCCTATTTCATGTATATGTCCTATTTTATTCAATAAATACAAGAAAAATCATATAAATAGGTTGCTCCGTTTCGAAATGAAAGTAGACACAAACAAACCAATAAAAAGACAATAGACACACTTTCGCATTTTAATACTTATTCGTATTCCTAGATAGCTAATTTTCTTAGATAATAGACTGCCACTAATGTTTCAACAAGTTTTTGTTAAATAACCCGATTTGTGCATTCCTGTATCAATCGGCTTGTTCATAGAATACTTGTTGTAACTCGTTGAGTACTATTGAGCGCAGAATGAAATAAACAAGTATATGCATGTTTGTCTTATTCCTGTCGGTGTGTGATCCTTATGCAAACAACGTAATATTTATATTATTTTCATTTGCGGTTTCGCGCGTAATAGATGAGCAGTTCTTGAGTTCAACACTTACATAATTCTCAAAACAAAACAATATCGGAAGTTGAAAAGACGAGATGGCAATACTGTGCGGAATATCCCACAAACTCATCGTCGCCTCAGTGCCTTCTGTGTATAAAAACATTTTTGAATGAAGCATTGAAGCCTTCAAGACTGCAAGATCATTCGAATAAAATGCATCCAGATAAGAGAGACAAGAATGTAGCATATTTTCAAGACCTACAAAAGAAGCATAATGCTTCTAAAAAGAGAAATTGTTTGAATGTTACCGAACGTGGCGACTCGCGGCTGTTCTTGAGTAAATTTTTTTTTTTGGGTCCATTGTTATTTGTTTTATACGCCAGTGATCTTCATTTACATGTTCAAAGTGAGAACGCCTTTTATGCAGACGACACAAAAATTTTCGCAAATCCAGTTTCAAGCGGTGCCCAAATTCAGGACGATTTAAACTCAATTTTCGAGTGGTGCGTGGATTGGTTATTGCCTCTCAATCCACGTTTAGAGTATTCCATGGACGGACAAAAATTAATCAAAGTTAATTCTTATAACGATCTCGGAGTCACAATAACTGAAAATTTGAGTAGGTCGGAATATATTTCTTGCATAACTAGAAAAGCAAATAGTAAACTTTACCTTTTGAGAAGAGCGTTTGCGAAAATATCCTTTCAGGCATCAATTCTATTATATAAAACATTCATACGTCGTACTATGGAGTATTGTGGTGCTGTGTGGTGTCCGGAGTTGGTGCGGGACAGAGATCTACTTGAAAACATTCAGCGTAGGGCTACTAGACTATCATTCAAGCTTAAAAGACCGAATTACCCTCTAAGGCTTGCTTCAGCTGGATTACCAACATTTGAAGCTCGTCGACTACGTGGTGACTTGATCATTACTTTTCGAATTTTGAAATACAATTTTGGAGATTTTGGATTTATTCATTCTTGATGGCAACGGACTTCGTGGTCACAATTTAAAGCTAAAGAAGGAATCATTTCATACATCTAGGCGGCAGAATTTTTTACCTGATCGTGTATTCAGTGTATGGAACAGTTTACCAGCTGTAGTTGTGAACTCTCAGTCAGTTAACGTGTTCAAGAGGGCGGTAGATGAATTTTTGTTTTCATCTTGAGAAATTGTTTTTGTCATATATTTTCATTGTCAATGTGTACCTACTGATCACTATTTTTTTTCCTCTTGTTTTTATTATTTTTTTTTCTTTTCTCAAATGTTTATCTAATGTATTATCCTCACATTGCAGTATTCTGTAAAAAGTGTTAATGGGCTTATGGGTCTTCAGACCCATACCTTTAATTATATGTAATAATAATAATAATAATAAATTGGAACCTTTTATCAACAAACTCATTAAACAGCATCAGATTCATCCTTCACATTAATTTTTATAAGATAAGAAGTATTATAATTATATTATAAGAAGCAATTATGTTCGTTCTATTCTAAATAAAAGATACTCTGTCTGAATACTATAAAGTTGCGTTTCAATAATCATTCCTCTCATTGGCAGGTGTAGCCCTAGAACGAGTTAACTTGAGATCTGAGCGCCGTTGTGTACTACTACCTACTGCGCTCATGTCTCAAGTTAACTCTTGCGGGTTATAGTAACAGTCTCGTTAAGAATGAATGTCTGCGCTAATATAGCTCACTATAATTCGTTCATTTAATTTGAAGTTACAGTGGTTTCAAAGTACGGGAAAAAATGGGAGCGCTAAAAAATAATTTAATCTCAAAGTGGGCAGTAACCAAAAGTTTGGGAACCCTTGTTATCGGGTAGAGTTGGCAACTATAAACTTAATCAACAAGCGTTTAGTTTACCACCAAATCGTTCCAGAAGAAATATTTAAATAACCAGTAGTCTGTGAAATCGTTTGATATGCATTAGAAGTAGATTTCAATATCGAAATCAAAGTATATAAGGAACAATAAACAGACTGAATAGCGCACTAATGAAACGAACTCTCGAACTATCGTAGGAAGAAAAAGAACAATCGCGGTTCTCTACCTAACAAACGCTCTCTGTGAGCGAGCAACTATTATGAATACGAAAACTTTGGACAAACAAGAAGCTGCAATAATAGAATCTGAGCAGGCGACGAAGAACGCCGCCTTAAAAAACGTTCCCACCTTCAGAACTTGCAATATCCGTAGCAACTCCGTTTAAATTTTAATATCCGAAACTCGTACAGCCAGGTTAGTAGTTGTATCTTCATCCAACTGTAATATCGCCTCCCGTCCTCTTTGTGAAAAGTTTCGTTCACAGAGTTTAGAGGCAACCATTTCGACTTAGAATTCAAAATCACCTACTTCGATACGGAGTAGGCCATGATAAGGAGAAAAACATATTCAAAGAATTGATACAAAAAGAAATTCAGTTAGGATTTTAACATCTGTAAAAGACAATCGGGTTTTTCGATTTGAAATGCGTTATGTGCGGTTAAACGCAAATTCAGTGGACCTACAGTTTAACGCCAGTTTCGAACGGCCATTGGGCTTGTAATCGATGTACATTACCAAGCATATTTCATTATTTAAAGTACTCAAATCATAGACAAACACAAACACCCATGCCTTCAGAGAGGCTCGAACCCGAGTTCTACCGCGCCATAGTCGGGAGTTCTACTCACTAAGCTACGGAGACCGGCATACATTCACCTTGCTAATACGCTTATACGTGAATCTTCTTCTTGTTGCAGATCCTTAACAGTAATTACCTTGTTCATTTTAATCTCAAGTACAGCTGCTCTCAATATTTCTCTTATCTCTAATTGCACCAAGTCAATGCATTTTCAGTCATAAAGAGTACCTATTTTTCTACTAGACCATTTTTGCTATTTATTTTTTTTTCGTCATCAGATGAAAAATAACAAATTATTTATGCCGCATGATGATAATTTTAGAATACATCGTAATCAATTCATTTGAAGTTCCATTCACTTCTGATATTTTCCTTCCAGCTGATTTTAGGCATACGGAAGTTCAGACACATTTCCGACATTTCATAACGTATATTATTTTATAATTATAAAAAGGAAGGAACTAACATAAGTATGTAATATAGTTTATTATGAGTAGTTATTAAAAAATCTAAAATACAACTTGAAAAATTATAAATTATTAATCTAGATAATAACTAATCAGCGTCTGTCGCAAAAGAGTTTGTTAACCAGTCTGACGTAGAGTTGACAACTGGGATACTGTTTGATTCATCTACTTTCCATCGACTTGGTGCTCTTCATGTGAAATTACTTCTACTTTCTCATTATCTACCCACTCAGTATGTTTCTCGAGTTTTGAATCAATCCTCAAATAAACACATGGTCGCATTCTTTTAAGATTGATTTTGAAGCACTTATGCTTTTTTGGCTTTTTTACTTTATGACCGAGTAATTTCAGTGTGAAGTCACTCCTTTTTTATGCAAAATACATTCCACAAATAGTGCGTACTCTGTTATCTATTTGATCTCTAACTGATGGGCAGTAATAATCATACAGCATGTCTTTATATGGTTGGTAATCGATTGACAAGTTCAGCAATAATCTTTGGAACAGCGGTAGATATCTTTGCTTCTATTATTAGTTAGTGGCTGCGCTTGCAAAAAACCTTTCTTGTATGTCACAGAACATGGAGGAGGAAAAAACCCGTTACCAAGTACATCTCGTAAATTACTTCTCAAAGTTTCTTCACTACATTTGACTACCTATATATTCGTAGAATGCGTATCTGCATAGACGTCACGTCGTACCAACTTTAAAGTTTGTTTTACCGCAGTATATGCATAGAGATATCACAGAACCTATGTAATATCTGTAAATATCTCTATGGATATATGGTGTTCATCCGACTTTGGGTTTTATTTTGAGTGCGGCCGAATAATGATAGTAACTAGTATAGAAAGCATCGAGTTTCATTTGATGCTTCAGTCGTTATTCTTTGAATTCGAGTGTTATACGAAACAATTCAAAATCGAAGAAAATCAGCACGCAAAATAGCATTTTAACATAGTGGATAACCTTACGTAAATATGATGAATATCCCCCCTCCCTCATGTCAGATTTCAGAAGGGATTGTCAACCTGCCCACCCTCTATAGGCCTTATGTAATTTATAAAGTTCACATACTCAAATTTAGCTATGCTTGGAAATAATATAAATATTGAATATCAAACGAACTATTGGCTTCTGTGTAATAAAAGCCTATTTAACTGTCCTACGTAGCTCAGTCGGGCAATTCAAATTTATAATATACATATATATATATATATATATATATATATATATATATATATATATATATATATATATCTCTCTTGCTATTCAGTGTACTGTACTGTTGGTTAAGAAGTTAATAAATATTACCGTCCATCTGTGACAACTAGGGCTTACAATACCGAAATAAAATTTGAATACCGGCATTTGATATTTGAAATTTGAAATATCGGGATACCTACCGTTATTAAAACCGGTATCATTAATAAAAAATTTACTAGTTATATTTTTACTTACCTCAGTTATTATATTGATAATATATGAAATCCAATAAATATTGTTCTGAAATGAGTAGATATTATTTATTTTATTACATAGAGAGTAGGAGTAGATAAATACAAAAAAACGTCCAATAAAAAAAGTACATATTAAATCCTATGTTACATTTTACATATAATAGACTCCTATGATTATATAATTAAGGAAGCAAAATTTATAATTAAATTGAAAGTCGTTATGAAATAATAATAAAAACTTGCGTTTTGTTTATTAAAGTTTGCTTAAAAAAAATAAACAATCAATCGTTTCATCATCAAGCGAGGAACGAATTTTCGTACAAATATAACCAGTCGCGAAAAAGCTTTTTCTGATTCTACACTTCTCGGCACTATTGTCATTAAGAAATCATACACATTTTGTAAATACGTTCTTTTTGTTCCTGTTTTTTCGGAAAAAGTAATTTCATCATTTATTTTTGTTCCAGAAATGGAATTTTTTAAACGCAAGCTTGTAATTATTTAGTGTTTCGTCTATTGCTGCCTGTAGTTTTTTTTTAATGCGTTTATGTTTACCTTGTCAGATTCTAATACTGTTTCATTACTAATTTGGGAAGATTTTGGAAGGGATGTTTCTTGCACAACTTCCATATCTTCTGTATCTTCTAGATTTTCATGTGTGAGCCGTTTAGTTAGCTTTTTTTTTAATGATTGTAAATTTGGATATGCGTTTAAATACTTCTCTTATATCTTGTGAGCCCTTTTGCAGATACTGAAGTATTATGCTATTCGAATTAATTGGGATTAACATTTTTTCTTCGTTTGAGTTACTGTAGTAAGTATGTTAGTACCAGGGTGGCTCAAACACCCTCACACCTGCTTGTTTACTACCTGAGGTGACGTGAGGGTTCGACCTTGACCATCATTTACATTCTGACCGGTTTTACCTAGTCAGCAATTCAGTTCTGAGCTTACCGGTGTGACAGTTGGTAGTTTCAATTTTGATACGTGCTGTATTGTATTTTCAAAAGATGGATATCACTCCTAGAAAGCGTTCCAAAATTATCGCGCCTAATGAACACACATCAATGACTGTAAGAGATATAACTGAAGCTGTTGGTGTGGAAAAGTCCAGCGTTTCGAGAATTTTAAAAACATTTGAAGAAAGTGGCTCATCGTATCCAAAAAGAAAAGGAAACTGTGGCAGCAAAAAACGTAAAACTACTCCAAGAACAAACAAATTGTTGATGAGCAATAGTAAAATTAATCCGAGAAAGACAAGCACAGATCTTCGAAGGGATTTAATGGTTTCTGGTGTGGACTTGATCATCTAAACTAAGCGAAAACGACTGCTGGAGGTTGGCCGTAAGGCAAGAAGACCAAGAATAAAGCAACTGCTTACCAAGAAAATGATGAAGAAACGTTTGCCAAAAAGTACCGTGCGTGGACTGTGGACGACTGGAAGAAAGTGGTTCTTTGTGATGAGACACATTTGTTCAAGGGTACCAATCAAGTGTTGTTAGACGAAGTGATGGGGAACTTTGCGGCCTGATCACATCCAGCAAAGAGTAAAACATCCTTCGAAACAAATGTTTTGGGGTTTTTTCACAATCAATGGCACTGGACGATTAGCTTCTATAACAGGAATGATGAATTCAGTGAAATATATGAAAATATTGGACACCAGGATTGTCCCATTCATGAAAACGCTTGATGGAAAATTTCAGCACGACCTGGCTCCCTGCCACAATTCCAAACAAGTGCAGGCCTTTATGCGTGAGAATGAAATAAAAGTACTCAATTGGTCGGGGAATTCACCTGATCTCAATCCTATTGAGAATTTGTGGAATTCGGGGAATTCACCTGATCTCAATCAAATTTATGGAATATTTCAAAGAAAGGAGTGTCAACAATGGATTGCACTACAAAAGAAGAAATGATTATAAGTGCAAATCAGGTGTGGTTTCATGATGACGAATAATTGAAGAAAATCTGCGCTACGCTAGTGGAATCGATGCCTAGACGAGTTTAAGAAGTTATTTCTGCGAAAGGAGGACATACTTCATATTAATATGAAGAATTTCATTTACGCTATTTTGTATGTATTTACTTCATCAAAAGGTAAGATTTTACGAAAACATCGTTTTTTATCCTTTGTCTCAATTAATTCAAACAGCATAGTATTTTAATGCTTCCAATATTTTAATGCAATTTGAGATTTTTGCAGGAAAAGGTATCTAACATAAATTTTAAAGAAGCGTCAGCCGTCAAAAGATCTACTGTTAATTTTCCAGGAGTAAGAGCAGCAATAATTGAATATAATAATTGACATTCAGTAACACGTAGCGAACAATCAAAAATTGTTCAAGGTATCTGCTCGAATTTTCACAGTGGAAACATCAGGTGCTTAAATTTAGACGAGGTGAAGCTTTTCGCATAGAAAATACTGCGTTCGGCCGCCACTAGGTTGGGTTCGAGGCTGTGATTTCAATTTAACTTTGTTTCAGCTCATTCTTATTCTATTTCAATTCGTTTGAATCAAACAGTCGCAAGCGTTGTTTACTCTTTCGATTTATATTCCGTAAGAACTTATTCTACCCAAACCCTTTGCCTTAATGCAGATTTCTTGATCTTCGGGTACGTCGCAGACGGTAGCGTTTCTATAATTCAGTCATCAGTTTTGTTCCACAACAATTTGGGACAGAAAAGTTATCAGCAATGAATTGATGAATTATTTATAAAATTTAATGAGTATTGAAAACAATAACAATAGCAATTTATTGCATATTAAATGGAATTAATTCAAACATTTTGGTTTGTTACCAAAAAAATTCCATATTTTGAAACCGAATTAATTTTGAAAATTTGAATCAAACTATTGGTTTAATGTTTGACAAATATTTTATATTTGTGAAACATATATATAAATAAATATATATATATATATATATATATATATATATATATATATATATATATATATATATATATATATATATATATATATTATAATAATTGAATTATTTATATTATTTAAATATATATATTTATCAAATATATATTATTTTTTTTCCGAAAATAAGGTTTTTCACATTGAAAAAAGCCTGTTATTGCTAAAAATATTGAAAATGAATATATATATATATAAATTTTTTTTTCAATGGTTTTAGCAATAACAGGCTTATTTCAATGTGAAAAACTTTATTCTCGTTGACGTTTCGTTGTATATCACAACTTTGTCAAAACTAATAGATAATTGAATTTTATGAATTACTATAGATATCAAAATGTCGAGCTTATTTTTTGATAAAATCAAATTAGTTTCTTTGTGTTTTCACATATTGATTTTTAGTATCAGAGGAATATTTCTGATATAAACGGGAATAAAGTTTTTCACATTAAAATAAGCCTGTTATTGCTAAAAACATTGAAAATAAACTATATAATTTGAATAAAACTAAGCAGTTTCTCGATTTCCACTATAATTTATAAAAATTTTCACAATTTCACCACAATTATAGTGGAAATCGAAAACTAAATGTTTCGTGGTTAACTCATTATTAAGAGTATACAATATTACTCAGTAATGTTGTATTCTCTTGATATTTATTGTGGTGGTCATATATGATATGACCACCCGAAACAATTGTAGAGTTTTTTTGTATAATGTAGAATTTTCATGTTGATGGAGAGGTTAAGATTGCATTTATTTACTACCTTTCTATAAAAAATAGCCTTCCATACCTGGTAGGCAGTTATCAAAAATAGAATACAGCGGTTATAAATGTGAATGAAAGGTAATAATAAATATTTCGATTCGAAATAATTCGACTATTTCGACGGCATTATCAAGAATGATAATGAATTCGTAAAACTAAACTAGTCGAATAAAGAATTGTTCAGTCAGTGATTTTTAATCAAGTATTTATTACTACCTCTCATTTAAATATGAACTACCACAGAGCTGATTTATCGTTCATTGAATTTATTGATTATAAGTGTTCATCAATATCAGATCGTTGGCACATAGTTTAGAAACGAGTTGAAAAGCGTTGTGAAAAAGCGTAAAATTATTTTTCACGTTGCAACTGTAAAAAGTATCTATTGTTGACGACTTTTTGGAACAGATTACGGATATTTTACAGCATACATTGCAGACTAACCTGAAACAGCATTGTAATTCGAAAAAAATTGTTCAATAAAATTGAACCTTCAATTTTAAACACCTTGTATGAACTATCTAATCTAATATTTTTCAAACGGTATATCCTTCTTTTATTTTTCCATATTTGACAATAGACAACGGGTGAGTTACATTATTGAAAAAATACTTATAATATTATACCTGTCGAATATTGATACAGCAATTCAATTGTACAGTATGTACAAAGTTGCTAAACATCAGTCTTGATCTAGCACTCTTTGTTTTGCATTTATGAGCTTGGTCTTGCATTTTTGCAACACTAATTGCCTAACTGAAATGTCTAATTGAACGAGACTAAGACTAACCCTGCAAAACTTTTTATATATATGTAGGTAAGCATCAGCTCTAATAAGTTCCAAGCCTCTTACGATGATCTAAGTCGGAATTGGGATGTAATAAATATAAAACAACTAACAGGTATATGCAAGCCTTGAAAGGCCCTCTTTTCCTTTTCAGATAGAGCGGCAGATAAGCCAATTTACAGATTTTTGCGTTTTTGCTCTTCAGTAAGAGTAACTGCTCTATACTTAACCGACTGTTGAGACTATACCTTCAATTCATTTTTCGATTAGTTACCTAAAAGCTTAACGGAAATGTCAAGACCAGGTCTAAGAATTTTGGAACAAGACTCAATTCGCAGATGCCATGCCCAAGACCAGGCATGCTGATGCAAAACCAAGACCAAAACTGCCTCAGTTTCGTCTCGTGAATCGGCACCACTGATTATGTGTTGAATTTGCAAGTTGTATCATTTGAGTCACTTTCGGTACAACCAAAAGCCGGATCGACTTGGTAGTATTATAGAAATATAGTTCATATCCTATATAATTCAAGATAACCTTTTTAAAATGAATTGGCTTGGTTCAGAAGAAACGTCTGGCACCATCCATCTTTGAATCACCTGGTATAAAGGTGATACTATAATATTCATTTTACAACACCTTTAAAATGAAAAAACCTATAGGATCTATTCACTCATTCTTGAATAAAGAAACTTTAAAATGGATAAAAAATTGGATAAAACATTATTTGAACAAGTATTTCAAAAATAAGTTGAAAAAAATTTTCATCAATTGAATATCGATATTAGTTAGAAAACGTTTAAAATTGAAAAATGACTAATAAAACCAAGAATGGTAAGAAAATAATCTGATAACTGAATGCAAGGTGTTTAGGCAACTTGATTTCTTGAAAGTTATAGTAATTAATCATAAGCGAAATAATTTATAAGATAAAACCAATTAATCTGAAAAAAAAACTATCGGGCTTCTGAATTTTTTGCATACTTCAATGAAAAAGTAATCGAACTGAAAGAAGTATTGTAGTCGAAAATAATGTCCATGACTAGTTTGACTAGGCAATAAAGATATTCTTCAGATGTAGTTAACCACTTTAATTGATAAGTGAAGTCATTTATTTATTATTTAAATGGAGTACTTTATGTGTATCAAATTCTACATTTTTGTCAATAACTTTTTTTAAAATTATATTTACAACCTGAACATATTGATTTCAATTATATTTTCTGTGTGACATAATCCTATATTGACATGTTACATTACAAAATCTCATTAATATTACATATCAGTTGATAGATCTACATCATCAAATTGAACAAAATATTTTTTTGCCACCTGGAGTCAATTCCCAAGCGCACAGAAATGAAAAATGTAATTTTGATTTTTTTTTCGAATAATTCATTGATTCTGTTATTCTGAAAAATAATTCTTTCTATGTCAATGAACAGATTCTCTCTTGTATTCATGTTACTTTCATAATAAATCCCCAATTTATTTTGATCCATATTTTCGGATATCATGTTACTCTTCACTTCTAAGATAACAATGAAAGTGGTATATGTGTGTCATCTACGTAATATAACGTTAATAAAACTGAAAATCTACACTCCATTGAATTTATCCCATCTACTAAAAATAGAAATCTATTTAAGAAATTTCTGTTGAGCATTGTCGTGCTAGTACCTCACTGCAGATGTCGCGTCAATTCTGATAAACTTTTATGCCTACTCTCAATGACGTTTTGTTTTAACCTCCAATATAAAGCACCTCCCGACGAATTTCATTCAATCATAACACACAAATCAGTTTGCATAGATATAAAGAGATTTCGAAACAAAAATGGTTCGCGATTTAGTGAGTGACATTAAACTTTTAAGCAGGTCAAATTTACATGTCAAAGACACAAAAAGAGTGAATGATTTGTTGAATAAAATTGTCGAGGGGGGTTTTAAGCAGTTACAAGTTGTGTCGGACTTCGATCAAACCATCACGAAACAACATGAAAATGGTAAAAAACATCTAAGTAGTTTTGGTAAGTATATTTTCATTGAAAGTAATAATACTTTCATTCAATATTTTGACATACAAGGGGTGTAAAGGGTGTTGGAACGTCTCCAACTCTAATAACTACGGAGGAAGCAAAGCTTATATCTTGTCTTGTTTAAATATCATCAATCTAAAAGGGCCTTATAACTGATACACCCACCGAGTTGAGTAAGAGGGAGAGTCATTGATAAACAGTGAATTTTAGTCAGCCTACATATTCATGAAATGTGTAGGCAGTAAAAAGTAGATTTTTAATTGGTACATAAATTTACCTGATGTATTTTCAACATGACAACAATTTTTATCATCTGATCAAAAATTATGTAAAAATCAGTGAAAATATATTAACTTTAATATATTCTAACTGTAATTAATTTGTTTATCGGTGTTTCGAAATACAGATACGAATTACGAAGTGTTGAAAGAGTAGTTGTCATTCGCTGATATTGATCGATATTCTGTATCAAATATAAATTGAAATAGAAATTTCTTAATTTTTAAAAATGATAAGCCATCTGAAAATATATATACTTTATCTAGTAGAGAAAGTAGAGTAGAGAGTTGAGGGTTTTTCCATTTACTTGACTGATGAGTAAGGAATAGTTTGTTTCGAAATAATTAAAGAATTTGTTGACATCCCCTTATTGAATTGTTATACTTGCACTCGCGCCAGAAAATATGCTGCATTGCGAACTTAAAAACGTCCTTCTATTTTCTGATTTCCTACGTTATACTCCCTATATCTTCAGTAGTTACTATCTATAGTTTCTTAAATCGCATGAAGTTAACTTGAGATCAGAATTTGTATATACCTCTGTAGTTAGTAACTCTTCAATAAAGGCAAAATCCCATCACAATGTTGAATAAATTTCTTAGTTATATAAATATAAAGTAAACGAAAATTGTGATGAATGAATTATGTGTATTTTTTGTAAAGTTTTATAGTCTCTGAAAAACGTCTATTTGACACCTAAACGTCGGAAGAAGGAAACGAAAATATATGAAACAAAAGTTTCAAATTGAAAAATCATTCCGAAGAATGATAAGTAATCATACGTATATATAAGAATCAGGCTTAAGAAAACACATTCCAAGAATTTATTTCTTGTTCAAGTGCCGCTCATTGTAGCTTTATCGAAACACTGTAATAAAAATTTCACTGAAAAAAAATTATTCGTTTCAGTCTTAGAAAATGAGAATAGAAAAATTTCAAAATATTCAAATCGTAGACGAAGTTTCCTTCATGAAAATATCAATATTGTTATTAAAATTTTTTAAGTAAATGACTAATTTAATTGAAATATATTTGTTATAGTAAAATTTTTTTCACTCCATACAACTCTATAGAATCATTGCGTGAATTCAATTTCAATAACTATCAAATCATTGTTGTCAAAAATCTAGTAGAATGAACAAAGAGTTTCTTATTCAATTTAGTCTGTATTCTATTTATATTTCCATCCTTAGTATGTGTGGCAAATACGTGATTTTTCATTAACTCGAATAAAAATATAAGGAAGTGGTTTCGAGTTCAAGTGCAACAGTTTTTTTCTACTTGCCTTCGGCTTCCTTATGCATGTGTATGAGTAACATACCCGTATCTCCTGCATCGCTACATTCTAATCAGGAAATTACGAATTACTCTCAATTTTCCTGTAATAGAGCTCCTAGTCCGACTTAATCGTCGATAATAACAGACAAAAAGTAGTTAGATAGTTCCACTTGGCATCTTTCGGAGTATTGGCGTCCTCTTGAAATTATCTGCTAGACATTCTGCCAAAATAAAAATTCGAGATTAATGTATGGAGTTTGAGTTAGTCAAACTTGGACCACCGCTCGAACTGCTATTTCATTCTTGTTTGGTTATCCTATTGCGGAATGATCTGATGATGACGTTGCAAGGTCGGTACGCCAATAATTACACACACAATATACACTGCTCGACATTCATGAAGTGAAAATCAATACCACTGGCTACGATGTCATTTTAATTCTGGAATAACACTTGCGATGTTTAGATTGTGATTAAAATTATACAGGATTCAATTAGAGAAACGTTGGTATCAGGAAAGAGGGCCAGTACTACTTTTCGAAAACATAATGTTAAAATAGCCATTTGGATCTGAAAAAAAATTTTATATTCCTCGAACAAAGGAGAAATAACGGAGTTATGTATCGTACCTGAAATCATAGGATAAATCTGCCGAGCAATTAAATTTTCGACATTCGAATTTCACACATTATTAAGGCAATGAATCAAATACATTGGAATCTTGATTATTCCAAAATATTGTAGACAAAAGTCATTTCGGCTGAACCGAATTTTTTTTGTGAAATAGGAAGCGTAAGTATATCATTTGGTCGACCTTAAACATTCGTGAAATATTCTAACAGAATTTATATGTTTTATCAAAAAAAAGGATATAGATCTAATTTAGTGTTGCCCAAAGCAAGACCTAGACGAGTCTTAGGCAGTCTTGGTCTTGGTCTTGCTTGGGCAAACATGGTCTTGGTCTTGCACAGTCAGTCCTGGTTTTGGTCTTGGGCTTGCTGCAAGGGTCTTGCAAAGTATTGCAAGTACCAGCTAGATTGTACTTTTTATTCATGATTTCAATTCAGATTTTCGGTCAGTGGAACAGGGCCGAAATTTATAGCTTATGTAGACATAAATAATGGTGGTAATAACAAAAATCTGAACAAAATTTTAATTTATTATAGAAAAAACAGATAAAAATGTGTTTATTGAAAGCACAAATTCGTACGAATAAGATTTTAGTGCGAAAACTAGCCTTTGATACTAATCAATGTTTCTGTTTATACATTGAAATTAATTACAATGATTTGATAACAATAAATTCAATTATAAAGAATTCGAGAAGATCCAAACGTAAACAGCGTTATATAGGTTACGCTACTTCTTTTTAACCAAATGAACACAATTTGAAACTGATAAACACAATAACAAAATCATAATACGTGCAGAGTATGGAATAATCACAACCTTTCAGTACAACAGTCATACAATACCTGAAAAATTTCCTAAAAACCTCTACACCTAGCTTTGAATTAGTCAGCACAAATTTTCGTTATCAATAATACTTTTATTGTAAGATGAACTGAATAATTGTGAAAGAGATATATCTGAATAATATGTGAAAGAATGATAAAAATAATGCGTTTATTTTCTTTGACGCCAGAATTCATTACAAGAGCTTCCTAAAACAAACACGAAAAAAAATTGTAAGTCTTATTTCTCATCTTTCTAATACAAAGATTATCACTTACTCGAGTTCAAAAGTACGAAATTTCATTTTTTTTTCTGCTTCCTGTCAATTGTTATTTACTACAACGGATTTGATATACTAGTCGACGTTGCGTAGGACAAGGATTTGACGCAACACGAAATATGATGAAGTATGTAGAGAATTATTCTTTCTTGATAAAAAGCGCTAAATCGGTGTTGTCATATTTGAGGAAGAAATAATAACTATATAGAATAGAATAATTGAACTGAAAAGAAGATATTATCTTACAAAGTCACACATAGGTAGTCAACAGAAGTTAATGAAATGTAGCCATGTAGACATTAAAATATTATATACTACAAAGTCATATGAAAAGCTCAAATGTGAGTCTTATTGAACTCTGTCTTGCTCTTGCGTAAGTCTTGCAAGGAGATTCTTGGTCTTGGTCTTGCTGCATTAAAATAGGCGGTCTTGGACTTGGTCTCGCGAAAATGCAAGACCACGACTGCAAGACTCTTTGGGCTACACTATCTAATTGTTAATTCAGTTTATATTATTCAATTTTTTTCAACATAGTACGTATATGCATATATACATTGCATATAAACATTGAATGTATACATCTAACATATACTTCATGAAAGATATGTTAAATGCAACGTGAAATATGGAATAGATATAATATAACCTATATTTTTACATTACTGTCTCGAAAATTTTGTGATTTTTAACTGCACTTCTTCTGTTTTTGACCGCAATATGTCTACAATGTTCGATAGAAAAACATCCATGGTAATTGCATTTTCTTGTCGTTATCTTCATTCAAAGTCCGAAGTTATAAGTTCATCAAGTTAAAGCTTGCTTCAAGGCCTCTAATCCTCCGGAATGTAACATCATTCAGGTTTTTTTGTTGGGGAATCCCAGATTCGCTTCCTAAAATGCAAATTTTGTCCTTTAATAGAAGTGTTTGTATTTTAATGTTCTGTTTCCAGACCAAGAAAGGTTGAACCTCGAACCGCGAAATATGTTCAAATATACATTGCTTAAAAACAGAATGTGTTTGCTTTTCGTCGCATGCTTTGGAAAAGGTATTGCAAGATTCGAATTCATTCATTTCAAAACAATTCTCGAATATAAAAAAACAAAACTGTGTAGAAGACGTCTATAAGTTTGACAGTATTTGTAAGGTTTGTGTTCGATCTAAGAAACGAATTGGCTACTAGATTTCCAGACTTTAGAAATTGTAGAGCTGTCTCAATTCCCAACGGCTCCTTATGAAATTGATGAATCAGCAGAGTCGACTGATGCAGTTGCCAAGTTTTTCTGTCTTTGAAAGGCTTCATTTCAAATGCACATAATGGACTTGCAAGAACATATTTCTTTGCGGACGTATTAAACTTCATCCACTGAAGAGTTTTGAGGTAATAATATATCAAAATTGTATGGAAATTACCATAAACTTGCTATCAATCTGGCAACTATGTTTATCTTGACGTAAGCATGCAAATATCTTTCTCAAAAATGAAGTTTTTGAACAAGAAAGATCGTTCGAGATTAACGGGCGACCACCTTGAATACACACTTGAACCAACAAACTATAAAAACCTGCTCAAGAACCTCGGTTCATTTTCTCGTATTGAATTTGAACGATTTACGTTCGTTTCTTTCATTGTAATATAACGTGATTCGAAAGCAAAATAGAAAATAGTTCGGATTATTATCAATTTCTTTTCTAGAAACCTTACCTACCACCCTTTGTCGACCCATGATCTACATAAATGTTCGTAAGAACTCAACAATGGGTATGCGACCCGAAGCTATGAATAAATAATTCCCATAGAATCTTGTCCATGTATTTCAATTATACCAGATCAGTTTTTCACGTCGATGATTATGTGGGTAACATTGACATACCCATGAAAAAAGTTATGTTAAACGAAATAAATTAACGACCATATTTACTTTCATTAACTTCCACGAAAGAGATTACATCAATTGCCATGTATTCCATTACTCAAAAGAAATGTAAAAGTTTTTGAAATTTTTTTCATTTCGGGATGGTCGTCTTAAATTAAATATCATATTGTTAATATGAAATGATAGAGATTGAGCAGCTACACATATACATAATCTGATCATTCAAAATATTTACTAAAATAACATTCAGAAATAATGGGTGATTTTCTAAGCGTAGCTTTTTTTTAAATCGAATAAAACACTCAATTTGCATCATATATTCAAAATTTTTATCGAAATTGATAACTTGGTCTTTGCCATTTACATTTTGAAGATAAATAACTTCATATAAATGCTGTCCGCGACTCCGTATTAAATGGTCCATTCGGAAGGTCCAATTTTGCGTCACGTTTTCGATCATTTCGGCATGTATACCACGAATTACGCTTGTTATCCTGTAAGGCTCAATCGTGTTCGGCTTGTCCACATACACTAACGACTTTACATAACCCCACAGGAAATAATCCAGAGGCGTCAAATCGCATGATCTTGGCGGACAATTCACAGGGCCATATCGAGATATAAGCTGCCCACCAAATTCATCCTTCAACATGTCCATTGTGTCTCGAGCTGTGTGACATGTGGCACCGTGTTTTTTTTTTTAATTCAGTGGACCTACAGTTTAACGCCGGTTCCGAACGGCCATTGGTCTTGTAATCGATGTACATTACCCAGCATATTTCATTAATTAAATTACTCAAATCGTAGACAAACACAAACACCCATGCCTTCAGCGGGGCTCGAACCCGACTTCTACCGCACCATAGTCGTAAGTTCTACCGACTAAGCTACGGAGACCGGCGTGACACCGTCTTGATGAAACCACATGTCAACCAAGTTCAACGCGGCCAAATGGGGCAAAAAAAAGTTGCGTATCATGGCTCGATATCGTTTGCCGTTGACGGTAACGTTTCTTCCACGGTCGTCTTTGAAGAATGGACCGATGATGCCACCAGCCCATAAACCACACCAAATTGTCGTTTTTTCGGGATGCATCGGTAATTCTTGTATGGCATGTGGCTATTCATCACTTCAGATGCAACAGTTTTGTTTATTTACATATCCGTTAAGCCAGAAATGAGCCTTATCGCTGAACACAATTTTTCGATAAAACAGCGGACTTTCATTTAGCTGTTCTAAGTCCCATTCACCAAAAATCAGACGTTGTGGTAGGTCATTCGGCTTCAATTCTTGCAGAAGTTGAATTTCATAGGCTTTCAAATCCAAATCAACACGTAAAATTTTCCATGTGGTTGAGTAACACATGCCCAATTGCTGAGAACGGCGACGAATTGACACTTCACGATCCTCATTAACACTGTACGTTACGGCTGCAATATTCTCTTCAGTACGCACTGTACGCATGCGAGACAACGGTTTAATGTCCAACAAAGTAGACTTGGTGCGGGATTTGGTGATAACAGCACGAATTGTTGATTCACCAGGTCGATTATGACGACCATAACATGGTCGTAACAAACGATACAGATTTTTCAGAGAACACGAATTTTGATAGTAAATTTCAACAATTTGCAATCGTTGCTCGTTTTTAAGTATTTCCATGATGAAATGGCAGAGTATACTGAAAAGCTTTCACTTTGACAGATGACGTTTGGATGCCTTTACCAACCTGAAAAACTTAACTCTTAAAAAATCACCCGTTTTATACTTACTGCTACAATTCAATATATTATTGAATGTCGAAAGTCGTTAAATGATGTACATTCATTTCAACTAAGAACTGGAAAAGAAAAATACTGTTTTCTAGATTCATATTAGGAATGTTATACAGTATCTATCCAGTTAGATATTGTTAGAAATCGTTAAATAGTTATAAGTTCGCAAAGTCCTTCGAAACTTCTGTGTAATTGAATTTGGGACCATTCTCTGTGTTTACAATCTGTGTTCGCACCGTTAGAACGAACTCATGACCTCTGGTGCATAGATATTTAGATTGCTAACAGAAGTTCATACATGTTGAAACATACTTCCGAGTACCACGTGCTTTTAATATATCAAACAGCACGTGCATGGAACAATTTATATTTATCTCATTGAGTCGAGATGTCGATCCATACCTTTCGATTGTTGACAGAACATCGACAAAGTGAAACCTTGAGTTAACCAGGTACTAATTTGATGTTGACAATAATTATTGGCAAAATTTCAGAGCAGGTTCCGCATTCTCGATACAAATAATCAATCTTAATTACTTATTTGTACCAGAGAAAAGGCGTCTGAAAGCGTGGTCGAAAATCGAAATGGTATGTGTGTAGGTAGTTAAATCGAGTGCGCCAATTTGAGATATATACATTTGAGAATTATCTTAGTATTGTTTGGCATTAGTCATGTTTCTTGGTGATTAAAAGTGATTACTTTGTGTAACATGAAGTTTTCAGAAAATGTAAGCAAATACGTACAAAGATTGTTAGTCATTATATTTTCTTCGAATTGACATGGTGATAATTAAACTCATCAAATGGATTGTTGATTTAAATTATCCATTGATACACAATATACTAGCGAAACGACAGGAATGCTTTCGAAGGGGTAGATAGGTAGTCCTATTTCTGAAAGTATAGATTCACCTATAGATAACGATACACTTCTAATATCGATGGAAATTATACATTCTTGATTCTATTGTTGAATGTGGTTATTGAGGTCTGATTAAGACTATTTGTTCAAATTAAAAGTGACGAATTACAGATTGTCGACATCTTCATCAAGGTGAATCTTTATTTGCATAAATTATCAAATAAGTCAAACAGATTGATGTTTGATAGCCGATACTTAGAAAATTAATATCCATAATGAAACAATATTTAGAATTTTCTCATAATTTAATAAAAATACGCATGACGCGTTTCGAAGTAATACTTCTTTATCAAATGCTGAATTAACAATAAAAATTTTAATTCAGCATTCGATAAAGAAGTAGTACTTCGAAACGCGCCAAGCGTTTTTTATTAAATTTATATTCTAAATATTGTTCAATCCAAACACTGGAATTTTTTATTAAACTTTTATTGTATATTGACGTGACGAGTTTCGCAGGTAACCATAATCTTCTGAATATGATTTAATAAAAGTCGGGATTTTTTTTCAAGTTTTTCACAAAGCAGGGAACAATGGTTTCCACGTTATTCTGCATTTATTTTCACGCATTGTTAAACTAGAACGCAGAGAATGATATAGACGGCTTTTATCCGGGAAAACATCTGGTGTTCATGGTATACTTAGTATTTTATTCTACAGAAACTGTGTTCTTGAAAAGAATTTCGATTAAGTTATTGAAAACTTAGTTAAGTATAAGTATATTAGCGCATTTGAGTCAGAATGAACGGAATTTATTTCAAATTATCGTCATGAAATTTCACACAAGGTAGATATAGTTTCGAATAATAAACAGGTTACTATTTATCACGAAAAAATTAAGGATTATTGTGGGATGAAGAAACATAATTTTATTCACTTTCTTGAAGAATGCCTACGAACTTCTTGCAAAATTAATGACAAGAATCACTTCATGATCAGAAAATGATTCCGTTTTATTGTATGTAAATTAATATTCGTTCATGTTGTTCCAGCAATGTAAGGTACTTTCTTTTTATCATTATGAATAATTCGGCTTCAAGCTACGTATCGATATTTAGATCATTTAACGCATTGAGAAAGTGGAATATATGTATCTGAATAAACACATCATTAAAGATGAAATTTAAACTACAAGTATGCGAATTATTTCTTTCAAAAATTTGAATATAGTGTGAAGATTTTGTTTCAGATGAAATACTCAGTTTAAACATCGTTATACATAGTAGGATTATACAGGCTGTCCACAATTGAGGTACCTAGACAAAAAACTTTTTTACTTGCACTTTTAACGAGATATGTTCTTGATGATAAAAACGTCCAATTATTCGAAAACATTCATTCCTGATAAATATAATCAATTTTTTTTATCAAGCCGTATTGTTTTATTCTTGCGGTATTCCTTAGCAATTATCAAATTTTCAATTATTGAATAAATTAATTTCATTTTAGCTTAACTTCTCGTTAAATACACCAGCACGGCGGTGGCAAAGATTTATGCATCATCTGTCATTTTTCTAAGAAAAACTTTAATGAACCAATAGTATCTTCATATAATTATGAATCACTAATTATTTGGAAAAAAATAATACTACTAGAATACTATAAACTCAAAGTATAATGCGTGCTTTCATAAACTGATTACATTTTTGAAATTCAAGTATCTCCCAGATATTTCATTGCGGCTAGATTCCGAATATTTCAAACCGATTACATTTTTGAAATTTAAGTCCAAGGTATTTCGTTGGTGCTATATTCGGAATATTTCATACTCCGAATTATTGCGTCACAGAAAATCAACAAAATAAACTTTCAAACCTTCAAAAACTTTTCGAAATAATGTTTTCGGGTAACACTCCGAAACAAGTGTCAAGTATTTATTCATTATAAATTGTGTGAAACCCAGTCAAGAGTTTTATATTAAATAAATTTTCATATAAAAAAACTTTTTTTTTCAAAAAACAAACTTTTGAAAAACTTAAGATGCTTTTGTTGTGCACTGCTTTCACAATATTTTACTAGAGCTACTGAAATATATTCGAGTTGGCAGAAAAACTCACTTATGTTCTATTTATAAATTTACTGAATCTTTTGAAATTATGAAAGTCTATTGAAACTATGTGGACATTATATATATACAGCGGCTTTCCTACCTGGAAAAACCCTTTTCACTTTACTTTTAGTGAAACAAAAAAAAACTTCTGCTTTTTCAATTTTCCCGTAATATGAAAAGATTATCAATTTTCTTTTATTATTTTATCTTATTAATTTTAAGTTTGATCATGTAATAATAATCGTGTAAATTACTTTCGTAATATTTTTAGTTAACTCTCAACTACGTTGAGAGGGGTTTTTGCATGTTCGCCCTAACACTTAACAAAAAATATTCCTCGTTGAAAAGTTTAGGTTCTAGAAAAAAATCCTCGAAAATTAACTCTCAACGTAGTTGAGAGTTAACTAAAAATATTACGAAAGTAATTTACACGATTATTATTACATGATCAAACTCAAACATGATCAAAAATGATTAAAATTAATAAGATAAAATAATAAAAGAAAATTGATAATCTTTTCATATTACGGGAAAATTGAAAAAGCAGAAGTTTTTTTTTGTTTCACTAAAAGTAAAGTGAAAAGGGTTTTTCCAGGTAGGAAAGCCGCTGTATATATATAATGTCCACATAGTTTCAATAGACTTTCATAATTTCAAAAGATTCAGTAAATTTATAAATAGAACATAAGTGAGTTTTTCTGCCAACTCGAATATATTTCAGTAGCTCTAGTAAAATATTGTAAAAGCAGTGCACAACAAAAGCATCTTAAGTCTTTCAAAAGTTTGTTTATTGAAAAAAAGAGTTTTTTTATATGAAAATTCATTTAATATAAAACTCTTGGCTGGGTTTCACACAATTTATAATAAATAAATACTTGACACTTGTTTCGGAGTGTTACCCGAAAACATTATTTCGAAAAGTTTTTGAAGTTTGAAAGTTTATTTTGAAAAGTTAGGCTGATTAACTTTTGGAGTTAGAAGTCTAACTTTTGAAAATAGGTAAACGCCCCGAAACAATTGTCAAGTATTTATTTATTATAAATTTTGTGAAACCTAGCCAAGTGTTTTTTATTTAATAAATTAAACAATGTTTCACCAAGAGACCAGCGAACACTCTTTATAACCACCAGCGAACGAACTTTATTAATATGAAAATTTTTGCCGGTATGTTTTGAATAAAACCGCTCAGAGGAAGTATTGAATAAGTAGCACAGTGTAAATAAAATTCTTTTCATTTCGTGCTAAACTCATTCTCATGGTATTTCAAATGGAAATTTTGACCTTGGCAAGATTGAACAAAAAATAAACAATATCATTTTTCATCAACGAATCAATCATTTTGCACCATTAATACAAAAACAATCAATAAAAATAAAATACAGACAACTTGGACAACTAGCAGTAGGTCCTGATGGAAATTTCATGTGGATAAAAATAATACAATTATTATCAATCACAAAACAACTCTCAACCACATTCAATATAAATATATTTCCTACCGTAAGATATATTTGTCCTTATGAGTTTTTGGAAATTACTGAGGACCACTAACTAGTGAAGTTTGCTTTTTTGGATAATTTCGTAAACTTAAACGACAATAAATTAAACTGATCAAACATCTCGTGATCGTATTTATGACAAGGGACGATAGAGGAATACGTTATGTAGATCTTAAAGATGCTATAGAGAACCGTTTGTCGTTCTGATATTATTCTGTGACCATTAACTGCGGTGTTCACAGTATAAGTTTCACTATAAAATGAGTTCGTTTTCTGTTTCTATTTCTATTCATTTCATTTATTTTCATATCCTATTTGATTCCATTAGATGTAGATGGTACATTTAGTATTGTAGAAATCGATAAAGATTCTATGAATTATGTCGTGTTAGAGCATTGGTGGTATCGGACTCTCTGATAAAAATTGTGATAATGTGATACAAGCTTATTACGTTGGCTATGCATAATATTAATAACGGATGTTCCGTCTACCTGTGTCATAAGCATCTTCAGGAGAATATATAATAGCTAGATTAACCAGAAGATATATTGTCATTAGCTTTTTTCGCGGTAAGAATTCTGAACCGATTCAGAACTATTCGCATGCGCAGTTTGAATTTTGGCGTTCGCGGATCACCCAGTTCCGAACTTTTAGTTACAGTTCTGTGTTCGCGGATAAACTGGGAGTGGTTCGGAATTGATTCGGAATTGGTTCTACCGGTTCGAAGGATCAATCTAGAACTGTAAGTTCGGGACTTGCGCATTCACGATAGTTTGGCAATGGATATCATAGAAAATTATTTCTTTGATTTCCTATCATTTCTGATTTCTTTTAGAATGTTGAATTTCAGTCTTTTTCTTTCGTAATTCATCTTTTTAGGAATTGCAACAGAATTTTTTTTTAAATACTTGTTGAAGGGGTTTGTACGATAGTTTGTTCCATAAAATCCCTCAAAGAACTAATGGAAGGCCCTGCTTCCATGACTTCCTCCACAGAATATTTTGTTCTAGTATTCTCTTCGTCAGTACATGGTATTGTAACAGTGTCAGATCACAATAAAAGTATTGGATTTATATTTTATTTTTACCTAGGATATTCTGCATTTTTCTTGCCCTTCCAGTCTTATTCATATTGTCTACAAATTTTTTGTAATTTCTCTCAAGCACTTTCCACCTGTTTTCGCCATCACCTGGTGTAACATGTGTATTTGTGATTATTACCATTTCATTTGCAATTTCTTCCAACATTCTCTTGAAGTTTTTTAATTGCATCGATCCGATATGGTCCCTGTATTTTTGATACAATTCCAAGAGAAGAAGAGTGTTTTGGTGGGTCCATTTATAATTATCTTCTGGTTGTTGAGACATTTCTGAAATCTTACTATCACTAAATGACTAAACGTATCTTGCTATCTTGTGCTTTCGAAAATAAATAAATTGGAAAATGGTTGCTTAGTTATAAGTCGACTTCCATAGAATAATGTGTTATTGTATTGTTCTCTGATTAGAACGACAATAGCAAGCGGTATACGCCATATTATTCTATGAGAACAATCGTGATTTGAGAATTACCTAAACTAGTTCTAAAATCGTTCGCGGGTCGAAATAATTCCGAACCAGTTCATAACCGAGCATGCGTATTAAATCAATCCGGAATCAGTTATGAATTAGTTCTGAATCGGTTCAGACTCCTTACCGCGAACAAAGCTATTGTATGTCAATGACAACAATTTTAACGTGCCAGTAGTTCAACCTTTGAAACTATTAGTTCACTATTGAAACTCAGAAGAAACCTATTATGACAGTAGATGATACATTAGGTGTTAAAAGACCAATAGCGTCAAAGGCATTGTTTTTATGGACCCCAGCTGTTGAATCAACCAACAATATTTGGGAGAGCAGTCATTTTCGAGAGAAGATGAGGATTCGTCGATTCATTTGTTCGGTATTCGGACAGAGACATTTGAAATAGTAAAAACTTATGTTTCCAATAAAAATTTCGGCTTTCCAGGTTCCGCAAAATGAAAAAGTTTTTCAGAACTGGTAACTTCCATACATTTTAGAGGTCTTGCCATATCAACTCTTCTCTCATAACACCTCTGATGTAGGAGTGAGTTGCTTATCTGCACTTTGGTCGTTTTTTGTTAGATGTTAGTTGGGATAGGTTTTTTTGTTGATGAGTCTTGAAAAAGCACCTTCAAGAGACGTATAGCTGCTGGGCAAGAAGCTCTTGCACATGAGCAGTATCTTGAGGACACAAATCTTGGTCACTACAGCTCATGACAGAAAAACTTATGATGAGGAAAGATAATATAGAGGGTATGAGACACGTGTAGAGATTCATTCTTGTTAAACTCCACTTCGGAGTAGTTGTACGATTTGTTAGTACTCATTAAATTACAGTTTCCGAAATTTTGTTCGTTATATTTTTCTTTTTATTATTTTCCTCGAATTTTATGTAATTAAATGCGATGAAACGTGAAGAAAAATACGAAAATCTTTTTACATCCTGTGGATAAATTCATATTAAAAACTCTCTCAGTGGGAGTGTTGAGTTGGATGTTCAAAGGCTGAAACTATTCAACTGAGAAGATAGATATGGCTGAACAGAGTGCATATATTAAGTACCATTATGCCTTTTTACCTATTAAATATGAAAATATATAAAGTTGATATACAATATGCTGATATGTTTGCTTTCGTTTCCAGGAATATTTAGATGTTGTCCTTCACTGCCCAAAGAGCACGTCGAGTTAACAGATGCCTTAGCTAATAAGTATAAACCGATAGAATGTGACTTGTCGATGTCTATCGAAGAAAGGAAAAGGCACATGGACGAATGGTATGCGGCAACAGAAGAATCTCTGAGGTGAGTATCATTAATGTATGTAAGAATCATAAAAAAATCAATCGCAACGGTGATGTACTAGATAGGGGTTCCCAAACTTTTTTTACTACGCCCCCTCCTGTTAAAATGTGAGTATCATTGTATGTAAGAATCATAAGAAAATCAATCGCTGTGCTGATGTACTAGATAGGGGTTCCCAAACTTTTTTAACCCTCCTGTTAAAATGGAAACCATCCACGCCCCCCTTCACAGTAAATTTTATGGGCATGTGAAAAAAACAAGAATTACATTGAAAACAAAACATGTATTTTTAATAACACAAAGAACAACATCTGAAGAGTCAATTTAAAGATATAGTGTTAGAGAAAACATAGACAAAAAAGGCATAATAAACTAGTAAACTAGTGAGATGAGTGGGCTTGCATTTTTTCACTAGTAAACCTATTCTTGGTTGTGTTTTAGTAAGGACAGAACGTAAGTCACTGGTAACATCAAGTTTATTTCTGAGCTTAGTTTTAATTGCAACGAGGATTGAAAATGCCTTTTCACACAAGTAGGTACTCGAAAAAGGCAGATATAATCGAATAGCTGCCTGTAACACACGAGGGTACACTTTGAAATATTTGATCCAAAATGATGACTTGTCCATTTTGTCAAAGTCGTACCTGGCAGAGGAATCATGTTTCCAAACCTTCTTCTTGCAGTGCTTCTGGCAGAGAATTGATATTGATATTGAATGGGTCTGTTGACAGTCTGTAAATACCGTCGTCACAAGTGTCTGGGAAATATTTCCTGAACTCTTCAGTAAGGTTCTTCAAATGGTTTAATATTAGGCTTTTCATTTGGGATCCTTCAAAAACTTCCTTGAACTGTGAAATTTGAGGTTGACATTATTTTGGCAAAATTTGAATAATTGCAGGGGTTTTCTGCTGTTTTTCGTCTCCAAAGCTGTAATTTCTCAATGTTCATCTTGATGGCATCACGATGAATCACTGTATTTGATTCTCCACCTGCAGTTTTAAGTTAAGGTTGTTCAATGAGTCGAAGAAATCTGACAAATAAGCCAACGACACCTGTGTACTTGTTGTCTTGAATTCTATGCTCAGCTCATTTTGCTTCAGATTTTCTAAAAAAGTGATTACTTCATCTCGGAGCTCAAATAATCTAGCTAACATGTTACTTTTGGATAGCCAACGTACTTCTGTATGAAATAGCAGTGTCTTGTGGTCACTTCCTAAATCCTCACAAATCGTTTTGAACAGTCGAGTATGTAATGCACTTTTTTTATGTAATTTACAACTTTTATACACTGTTTTAGGACAGCATTGAGTTCGTTTGGAAGCGTTTTGGCTGCCAAAGCTTGACGATGTATAAAACAATGAATTCCGGTCACTCCTGATTTTATTTATTTAGAAATTTTTATTTTCAACTGGTCTTGTGCTCACGCCCCCCTTGATATATCTTCACGCACGTCCCCTTTGGGGGGCGCTCCCCCTACTTTGGGAATCTCTGTACTAGAACATACCACTGCCTCGCGAGAGTTCTGTGTTCGAATATATCGAATTACGAGTATATCAATATGTTTGTACGTCTACAACTTCGATATTTGAATAGGAGATTAATTACCGAAATTTTTTTAAATTACAAATTGAGTTTTAGGTCCAATGGGTGTAAGTTTTTAATATACACCATCGGAGTTTATATTTTTAATTAATTTCAACAAAGAAAATGAAATAATTACCTTCATTACTTCAAGACTGATAACATACATCATTATTTTTATTTGATTCACTCAGGCGGTATCTTGTTAATCATTGAGTATTATTTGTTAACTTAAAATTGTTTTTATTGCGAAACTTATTTCGAATAAAATTACAAAATATTTAATGAATGTATCGAAGCTATTTGTTAATCAAGGTCGAAATATATTGATGATTACTATTTATGTTCGAAAGAGAGTGTGTAAATATATAAAATTAATATTGGTAATATTCTTGTGTAGTACTCATGTTCGCTTATGTCATTATATTCAAAATTGACAAATTATTGACAATATTATAAATAGGTAAATTAAAGCGAGATGTGAATAATAGAGAATTTGTTATTAATACATCTAAATTTGACCTACAAACAGAATATACAGAAATGTTTTCCTTTTTTTGGCATATCGTTATATATAGATAACATTGTCACTTTTTCACAATAACTCTAGAATGTTTTATTACAATGAAATGTGGTTGTTTAGTATATTATTACATGATCATTCAGTATTTAGTACTTTAAATTTTCAGCTTTTTTTCATAGACATTTTATATCAATATTCTTTGGAATTATTGAATTTCTTCGCATTGAAAAATTCCCCTCTTTATGTAAATAATTCAGTTGAATGTTCATAAAAAATTTATACCGTGGCCACCTTGACCACCGGATCTGAGCTCGTGTGACTTTTTCTTATTCGAGCATTTCGAGCACTGTGACACAACTTGAAGGGAATTTTCGAATGAAAGCAAGATTTACACAGTCGCTTTATAAATGGGCTTTTGAAAATATGTAGGTATGCTAGATTCGAAGAGTGCATCCCATTAAATGGGATGCTAAATCAATGCTCAATAAAGCCCGCAGTTGTTATTATCGAATTCATATAAACTTCTCTTGTAGTAGAGGTCTAGTTATTTTTTACAATTTTCGAAACACAGAAATCTGCCACCGGATACCCTGTATTCAAATGTTTGAAAATTTGCTGTCGTATTCAGTAAAATGGCAGGTTAAGAACCAAATTTCATTAGTTGAATGATTCAACTTCAGATTTTCGTAGACATACTCAGTTACTCAATTTTCACTAGAATATATATAAAATATGATTTCAGATGAGATAACACCGCTGCCTCATTTTACATACATTAACGGAAAATAACAGAGTCTACTAAAACAAGTTTATACACGTGTGCTCATCTGTTTCATTACATTTTATGCAATTTATAGTATAACAGAATTATATTTATTGATGATTAATCTGGAATTTTCATCGTGATGCCATCTATTCAAAGATCGAAAATTGCTACCGAGAATATGTTTCAAATCTCAGTTCAAATATTATTTCAAAAGCATTGTGAAAGAAAATTATAAGTGCAAATCAAAGGTCGAGATTGAAGATTAAACTACAGATTAAAGTTTCTTTTCATGATTGTGCATCTATGAAAAAAATTCGGTCCCACGAAAACGTGAATAAAGACAGGAAATCTAGATAGAACTTCCATGGATAGAGTTTTATTTTCTTTTATAATAGTTTAAGTTAGGGATTTTCAGTGTTTGTAATCAGTTATTTAAAAATTTTTCATATTCAATCTGAAGGACTGCCTATTGGCTCTAAATAAAGAAGTTTACAACGGTAAAGCCTCATAAGAAATTTTTATATTCAGTGTTTTCTAATTTTTGATACAATTATACTTCTTCATATATTTTTTGTTGGAACAGTATGGTTTTGAAGAAAAAGTTTCAATTTAAGTCGAATTATTCAATTAAATTGAATGATTTGGGTAAAAAAGGATATGATTTGCTTAACAGGTTTGCTCTTCAAACAAAACATACAAATTTAAGTTCCTATTTTATCAGCAAATAACAAGAAAACACAAGATTAATATATTTTTATGGGATTCTACACTACAAAAACCTATTTGTTTAAAATCGGTATCGCAGCAGACTTAGTACTTTAAGAGCTAACAACTTTTTGAGAAAGAATTTCAGGTAGGCCAGTTTTTAAATATGTTATCTCTCCCACTCTTCCGGACGTCGTAAGGGCGGTCTAGCTGGTGGTTGTGGTTGCGTTCATCAGTGCGCATACTACCTGTACTGTAAACTATGGATTTTTCGAATCATTTTAAGAAGTTTTGTTTTTTTTTATTATTTTTATTGAACTAGTTGCAACATGCATCTATCATTGCTAGATATTTTTATAGTTGATTAAACCGTGCCAGATTCTAATTTGAATAAAAAAAAAAATTTTATCAAATATTTCAGAATGGCTGAAACTTTTATATAATTCGATTGTTAAACATACAATTAATATATATTGGTTGTTAATACAAACAATAATTCGATTGTTAAACCTTCAGCCAGGTCGTTTTAAAAGTGAATAATAATAATAATAAAATGATGATGATGATGATGATAATAATCATCAATATGTCTACGTTTTTTGTGATACAATTATGAATTAAAATATTTACATAATTTATTTTCACAATATTTTTTTAATTTTGTGCAACCATAAGTAATTATTTTGATACTATATCAATCCACGCATTAATTCAATAGATTTTCTTTCTCTGTAATTTATTCGATAACCATTCCTAGACCAAGCAAAATGATCCCACTTGTCACTTCACTTTTCACTTTTAAATTGGTCTGGCTGATGTTTTAACAATCGAATTATTGTCTGGCAAATTAATTTTTGGATACTTAAATGACATCATATTAAAATTTCAGCCATACCTACTGAAATAATTTGAAAAAAAAAATTTTTTTTCAATTCAAAATTAGCGCTGGCACGCTTTATCAACAATAAAAACATCTGGCAATAATAGATTCATGTTGGAAAAAGTTCAATAAAAACACTAAAAATAAAACCACACGTCTTAAAATGATTTGAAAAATCGATATTTTACCTGTGCAGGTACGATGCGCACTGATGAACGCAATCACTACCGCCAGCCAGACCGCCCTTATGGCGTCCGGGAGAGTGAGAGAGATAACTTATCTAAAAACTGCCTACCTGAAATGCTTGTTTTTCCGACGTTGCTAGCTATTGTACTATAGGCAGTCCATTATAATGCCCCAAACTTACCCCTTTGTGATCTACGTCATACCGTCATAGAATCTATGGTTTTATGGTAAAGTACGATTAAAGTACTCGTATACCTATTTATGCAGGTTAACGTAACAGCGAACAGTCCTGGCACCATCCGGTTTCAGTCTGTTGTATGTAAATTCATGTCGAAATGTGAGGTTATGAATCATAATCAGATTTTAGAAAAGATATTTATTATGGTAGCAAGTACTAATATTCAATATAACATGATAAGATGTCGATTTGGGTTTATTAAACACTCCCATATTGAATTGACGCTTCACTTGTAGCTTATTAAAAATCGAATAATCAAAGTAAGTATCTGCAGTCGTAGCTAAGAAGTGTCTATCATTGATATCATTCGAATTGGGATTACATTGAAAACAGGTGTAGAATACACGTAAGATTTGAATACAATAAAAACGTAACTAAATTTCCTAACATATCAGAGTACAAACAAAACCTTGAATTATGTTGAAAATTAATAAATCTGCTCAGCGTTATCAATAATATATGCTTTGGAGCGTTTCCAGAGGGACAGTAAATTAAAATTTCATTTATCATTATATTTTTATATGCCGTTAATATTTATTAATTGCACAATGGTTTTATCGTAATTCTGTTCTGTCAAGTATGAGGATTGACAAACATTGTCATTTCAATTGCACAATTCAATTAACACAATACTTTTAGTATCCACTTTCTATCCATTTTTTTTATCTTATTTAGTATATTTAATACTTTTTTCCACTTATTTAGTACTTTTATCCATATTTAGTATCCAAAATTGTACATAGGAAATACTTAGGAATATACATAGGAAAATTATGATATTATATTATAATTATTAAAATATTATATTATATTAAATTAAACTCTAGGCTTAATGTTTCACGATTATATTTAACAATATGAATTAGTCAACATGTTTAGAGCGCTAGCTCATTTTCAAGACTGAAAATCAGCTCACGGTCGAAACATGTTGACTAATTCATGTTGTTAAATATAATCGTGAAACATTAAGCCAAGAGTTCAATTTAATATTTAATTATGTTTCACCAAGAGTTAAACGAAAATTCAATCTGTCATAATAATAATATTTTACTCATATTATTTTACTCATTTCAACATGCAATGAAATTCCTATGATATCTCAAGAATAACTGTTTCAATCATTTTATTTTACTGTCTAAAACTTTTTTCTCAATGTTGCAAATGTTTGGTATTGGCAAAAACAGTTGCTAAATACAGAGATTCGTGATGTAGAGATGCAGATTGGTTAGAGGAAGGTGAAGTGCCAACAAACGTACCAGATAAACTACTCTCTATCGCTTTATATGATGAGTTAGCGAATGTCACCAAGTGGTAGTCCAGACAGCTTTTGATTCGATGATTCTTTATCTTTCTAAAATGACTTTTACTGTTGACATTTTCTGTAGGTTCATAATAAATTGTGTGGTTCTTCATATGATTTCTTCATTTGAATTATATGTTTCCTTTTTATCTATCAAAAAATAAAAATTGTTCATTTATGTTAGATCATGAATTTAAGTTGAATTGTTCGTTTGTAAATTCAATACTCCCTTTTCGGATACTACATTCGAAGAAAATCCAAAATATACTTTTACCAAAGTATATTTGAATTGATGACGACCTTAAAAGATGAAAATCAATTATTTAATAGTGTTGCGTTTACTTGATGTAAATCCATTATAATTGAATATAACTTAAATTGAAACACTTGAACTTATGATTTACACTTTATTTGACTACATTGCATGACGTGTTTCATCGTTACAAACGACTTCTTCAGATGCTTACAGAATAATAACAAAATTTTGAAAAACACAGGTATAAATATCAGGGAATTTGGGATTCTATGACTTTGGATTTTATTCCATTCTGACATCTAATTTTTATTGCCTGAAAAGGCTTAACAAAGGTGAATTGTTTAATTCTAACTGTTGATTGATCATTCGAATTATGCTAATCATTTATTAACAGAAAACCATACTTTTGATACGAATTTAAAAATTTTACACAATGTACAGAAAAGTAGTCAATTAGATTATTGGTAAATAGTGGAAATAAATCGGCTTAAAAATTCTGGAAATTTGCTTTTTTGAATATATTTGTGAGACATTGATGTCTATGATCTCAAATCTGTTTTTTATTGGTTCCTACAGATGGAATTGTAAAGTATTGACGTTCTTCACTTGGAGTCAGAAAAAAATGCTTGTAAATTGAAATCGTTGCTTCACTTTGATGGACGCAGAGTAATTGATGATTTTCTTGTAGAACGAAACAGCTGTCTTGCACTTCCATCAGGTGTGGCATCGATTTCAATATTTCTGTAACAATTATCTCTTGTTGGATAATGGAGGCATCACATAGCTATTCTTCTTCCTCATATATATATATATATATATATATATATATATATATATATATATATATATATATATATATATATATATATATATATATATATATATATATATATATATATATATATATATATATATATATATATATATATACATATACATATATATATATATATATATATATATATATATATATATATATATATATATATATACATATACATATATATATATATATATATATATATATATATATATATATATATATATATATATATATATACACATATATTTATATATATATATATATATATATTAATTTTTTCATTTAATTTTAGCTAACTTTTTTTTTTTTTTCCAGAGGTATCGTGATAAGTCCGGAAGAAATAAGCGAAATTGCGGAGAAATATGGACCATGTTTAAGGTACGTGTCCTGCTTGATAAACGAACCGTTTACTAATAATCAATGCCCCTCATTCACTCGAAGAGTGGGTGTAGATATACATAGAACTCGTTCTAAAATAATATTGAAGGTTGTAATATATGATGCATGAGTTCATCACAGGACATCTGATGCATTTCCACACACTATTTTACACATAAACAATCTCGTTGGTAGTTATAGTATTTGCTGATTTTCCTTTCATAAAATTATTCCACTTATTCTGTTTTTTACAACCCAAAAGTATATGTTTTTTACTTTTTTAGTATTTGCTGATTTTCCTATCATGAAATTATTCCACTTATTCTGTTTTTTACAACCCAAAAGTATATGTTTTTTACTTTTTTACTAATTCTAATCAATTAGTACAGTCAAGAATTTTTGAATTCAGAAATTCACGTGTGAAAAGCGTGAAAACTTTTTTCTAGAAGTCCCAATATATCTTAAAAATCTAAATGTCCTGCATTGTTTCAGTTTATGTGTGGATAATTGCTCATCAATAAAAGTTTAAATAATATTTCTGAAATTTCTCATTTAAATTTTCCTACCAATTTTTAAACCTGTTTTTTATAAATGTAATTTTTACATTCAGGAAAAAATAGTGCAGTTTAAGGCTAATAGTTAAAAATTTAGTAATAATTTTTAATGATGGATTAATTAATACATTTATTGGTACGTTATTTTGAAATAACGTATCAATAAGAATTGAATATATATTTTTCTACGATCAAATGCCTGTAAATATTTATATAACTTTTAACGTTTATCAGACAAGCAAGAAAACTATCGTCATTATATCACAAAATCGTAAGTAAATATTGTCACCTAACAAATATGTGATGCCTACCGTAAAATGAAAATTAAATTATAGTTTCAATGATTTTCATTGTTTCATATATCAAATTTGCTTTTCTTTTTTTGTTAATTTCGTTCATTCAATGCCAACCATCTTATCGCGAAGGTCAATGCTAGCGATTTCAACTGAATATTCACGCTTTTATTATAAATACTTCACTGAATCGCTAAGATTATGAACATGTTATATATTGATAGATCTCGCGAATGTTTACTCTTTGAACAGACGATAATGTTATCCAAATGATGGGAAATTTTCCTCTTATTTCATCATAAAATCTATTCAATTGAATTATATTCTCATTTTGAAAACGAAGTACGGAAAAATTTCCTTAGGGCCTTCTAAATTGATAAATCTGGAAAATGTAGAAAAAATTAACATAAATTTTTCCATGAAAAAGATTTCAATAGCGCACTCATCAACGTTTAGGCATTCAAAGTTCAAAGTAATAAATACTTTTTTATGAGTGTTACTTTTACAAATTTTCAAATAATTTGCCGGAATGGCTGAAAGTAGTAAAGTTCTTCAAATTGGAGCAGATTGAAAAGATACTTTCAGAATTTTCTTCTACAGTAAAAATTAATATTAGAAACAGTACAGTTATCAAGTGAAATACTAGAATATTTTTGCATTCTTTATTGTTTTATTAGTTTTTAGATTATTTTGAAAAGGACGGTGTTTGGTATTTTATATATCCGTATTCAATGGTTAAATATCTGACCTTCATTCTGACATTCAGAATGTCTTAAAAGTTGCTATAAATTATTACTATTATTATCAGAGAAATATTTATTTATAAGTGATTTTTCTTGTTATAATAATAAGCGGATAAATGACGAAAATGAAAATTAAGCTTCCCAATTTGATTATTCTAATAAATTTGTTACTGAATCGATCTTTTTAGTGAAGTAAAAAAATTTCAATCCAGTGAGGTGAATCAATTTCCTACCGATTCTTAATGTTTGAGAGAACTTTCGGCCTGGTACGAATGTTGAACAGGAAAAATTCAGAGACCTCTCAAAAAGTTGAATTATATCGAAAACTTTTTAACGTGAATGCTTTGTAAATCAGTAAGATGGGAAAAGTTATTTCGGTCTACATTTTTTTATGGGTTTAATAATTGTTGTTTTTTTTTTCTGCAGTTATCAAATTTCAACAGCGAAATTTTCGTCATCGAACTGTTCAACAAGTAAAAAAAGAAGTAAAACAACTTACAATTTGTCATCAACAATTAGAGTAAAATATGTTTGGGAAATTTGTCTTTTCTTCGACATTATATACTCGTATTCTCTCTTTAAAATATGGAATATCTTTGAAATTTTCCATTGCTGTCTATTTTTAATTTAAAACAAACATTTGCTTGATGAATAAACAATATATTTTTTTTTAAATGTGAGCAACGAATCTTTTCGGTTTTCTGTGTTGATACATAATGCTTATAGGAGTAGATATGAGAAGAAAAATGATTTATGCTTTCATAAGAAATTTGATTTTTTTGCCACTCATTTTCTTAATATGTATATTTTCTTTCATTCTGCGGAAGTAAAAGTTGCATCATCCTTTAAAATTAGTCGTTTAATATTATTAATTAATTAATCAAATTATTCAAAAAGGGTTACGATTGAAATTTAACCAGTATCTCAGTGCTGGTTACCATTACGACTTTTATATTTCATATTTTGGGACTTCAGTGAACCCGAGCAAGATTTTCATCTCTACCATGAAAAACAATGTCTTTACTGCAGCGAATGTTTCTACAAGAATATTAGTTACCCTTGTATTCGCCTATTTTTGTTACGATTCAAAGTAAAATTATAACTTAAAAGCGAATAAAATGGAACATATGTATTAACATGGGACCCTGAAAGTTGTAGGAATTCTTTGATTCATTAAGTATTTTTTTCAAGAATAAATGTTCCTTTTTTCAGGAAAATATTTTGTTCAAATATTTTTCTAAGTATAACAAATTGAACTTTTTAATTGTTTCCAATTGTAAAATGTCAATTCTCATTCGGCACTTTTTCAGGGATGGTTCTAAAAAGATTTTCCAATTATTAGAAGAGAAGGAAGTGCCAGTTTTAGTGTTTTCCGCCGGCCTAGGAGATACAGTTGTAGCTCTCCTGACGCACAATGGAATTTACCGCTCAAATGTTAAGGTATGATTTAGCGTCAGAAGTGACGTATGCATTGATTCTTTTCTATAGGAAAAAATTTACTACTTCAGTTAAGATTCTAATGGTTGAGATTAAGGTACTAATACCACGCATTATTTAAATTTGTTAAAAATTTGAAAGTAGGCCATGGATTGTCGCTTTTATTTTGTTTAAAGCGCATTTGCGTAAAATTTGGGAACTGAAGCATTAGTCTACCATTACATCGTTCGTCTAATTTGCAAGTGATTTAAGCGTTAATGTTTGTACTTTAAATAATTAACTCATTGTCAATTCATTGACGAAGTCGAGAAAGCGACCAGCTGTGGTACGATGAGATTTGGGTTCGAGTCCCAATAAGGCATGGGTATTTATAGTAATCCTTCAAATAGTTTGATGATGAATTATCAATTGCTGGGTAATCTATATAGCTTTGAAACCGTTCGGAACCGATATAAAATTGTAGATCTACTGAAATAAAAGTTGGATAAAAGTCAATAACTCGGAGAATTAAACATACCTCAAAGCACTACCTATACAAAAAAGCAGGAAGAGAGGCACTCAGTAATTATATAGGCAGAATAACTAACAAATTCAAGACAACATCAAACTAATCAAAATATCACTAACAAAAGTCTTAAAATACAAGTCATACTGAACACAAACTCCTGCAACAACACCTACGAATTTTTCAAGAAATAATTTGATAAATAGAGTATTCTAATGCGGTTTTCTACTCAAATAAAATTTCCATAAACAGTTTTTATTCGCAAAAGTTTTCCTGTAAAGCAGTAAATAATACTCTATATAATAATTATTAACACCACACTAGGCATATACTAATTATCTGAAGGCAGAGGCCCTAGTGTATTACAAGAGGCATGCCAAACAAATATCCATCTTGTAGTTGAACAAGCTGGTAGGTGTTGCAAATAATACGAAGAAATGGAGATATAAAATATGTACCTTATATATAGCATTTGAACTTTGAAGGTTCTCAAGTTAATAGTATATTTTATAAATTGTAAAATCTAATAATAAATTGTAATTGTTACTGAAATTCAAAAGAATTAAATCTCATTTATTGGTGTCATATTGGCAAATGTAATTATGGTCACATTCCTTGATGTAGAAAAATATCCAAACTAAGCTAAATGGGAATACATATAGGCATCTATATGATCTTTAAGAAGATAATAAAACGAAATTATTATTGTACAGTGTACAATAATAAGACACAGAACATGTGGCGAAGAAAACATTACTGAATGTTGTTCTTGATTATACTCGTATAATTCAAAACGTTACAAAAAGAATTTAATGAATGTTAATCTCAAGATTCATTACTATAATTATGCATTAATGGTGGTAATATTCGTTACAACTATTTACAATTTTGAAAAATTAGGGAGCATCAGAATAATAAATTCATTATGTATTATATTGATATTATGTATTAAATTATTATGTACATTATATTGTAAGTTATTGAAGTAGATATATGATAAACATATGATAAACTCTTGAAATATTTATGCCACTTTTTATTTCATCATTTGTGAAAGAATGCGAGATTACTAAGTAATTCTAGAAATTATTTACTCGAAATGAATGGGTTTTAACACTTTTCAATATTTCTCCACATCTTTCGAATGTGAAGCAATGAAAAAGTAATATTTCTGTGATAACAATTAATCTTCACATAATGAGTAAAATACGCATATTAGGATAACTGTAATAAAGAAATGAACTGATGCTGTTTATTGTAAATTATTAAATTAAATTGTAAATTTACATTATTTGTCAACGATTGTTTCAATCCCTGGAGATAAATATCAATAATGCTGCACACGAATTGAATTGATTGAATTATGTATATTCTATAGGACGCATTAGATTTCTATTAATTGCAAAATAATTAAAATATAAACATGTTGTGAAACAAAAGTTTTCGACTGTAGAAATATATTGAATATAATTTCTTCAGATAAAGCCTTGTTGTTTCATGTTTTTAATTTTGCACTTTGACTGCTAGAGACCCACATAACAAACAACGAAGTTTTCACATTGAAAAATGCCTTTCGTATATTTTTAACTTCGTTAGCTATAGTGTAATCAGATATTTTGAAGTGCGTATTCCAGGCATAGTTACACCAATATTTTTTTCAATCAGTCAACTTTATAAACAATTTCGTCATGATCCACGATTAAGGTTTTTGTACGATAACCAGTACAATCTTTCGGATTTTTTTCTTTTCGCGCGTTCCTAAACATAAACCTTGATATAATAAAGCAGATTTTTTTATTCGCAATGATGCAATGTTTCAGTCCTCTCAGTCGCATCTTAATCTATGGAATATTTCGGTTTGTTCAATTCTATGGTGAATACAAAATTTTGTGCATATGATTCTGGTCCCACTTATCACTGATATCATAATTATTGTATAGACATGTGGAGTGATGTTTCTTCACTAGGAAAGTTTCCCCGGACAACGCCTCAATCTGCCTACTCCTTGTCAGGGGGTTGAATTGTTTCCGACTGATGAACAACCAATTTAATTTGACTCGGTTCTATTATTAACTGTATATAGAAAATCTGTTCAACATCTTAAAGATTCTGAATATGGCGGACTCCGATGATCTAACACCAAGGGTTCCATTTCGATGGTTGTACTAAGTTTTTCCATCTAACCCTGTTTACAATCTGGCTCTCTTGGTCGTCGAACTTCAGCTTCGATTCCTTTCAATGTTGAAGCACTTGGAATTTAGATCCTTTCGTGTGTGACTGCCCCTCGATAGACGCTGTGGTTCTCTTGGTTGCTAGTCTTGTAGTAGTTCAACTGTAGCTCGAAGGACCATGTATAGAAATTTGGAGTGCTATTTTCTCATCAGGAAAATTTCCCCCTGACAAGGGCTCATTCTGCCTACTCCTTGTCAGGTGAATGAGTTGACTACTGATGGACAACTGATTTTATTACGAAAATGTTTACTTATTTATTCATAAAATACAGTGCCTAATACATTGTTATAAAGTATTTCCTTATTCTAACTATGTAAATCTGTTCAAAATATTCAAAATAAGTACCACCAGAACTTTGTCATATAAAGTACATACTGATTTCATAACATTTTTGTTACTAATAAATATCTTTGAATTCTTCGATTTCAAAATATGTAATGTGAGTAGTAAAAGCTCAGCATTTAATTCTCAATGTTATTACTGACCAATCGAAATGCAGGTTAACTCCACTACTCATCATATTTTATCATATAAGACCAAATCTCTTACGCCCCAATAAGACATACCTCTTCAAAGTCAAACGCAATGTCAAGTCTAGGACATTGTGATTTTTGAGGTTGCTGACCATCCAAAATCAAGATTAAACGCGCCACCTATTCAGGGTCAAAAATCAAGGTTCTTATGTGCTCTCTCTAATAATGTTTTTTCCCTTTTCCGACTATGATATATTTTCTTTGAATAATCAAAATATCTACAAGATTCGATAGTATTTATATCAAATGCATAATGTATAATGCTAGTTTAGCATCATTATGGTTTCCGTTTCGAAAAATTAAATTATCGGTAAATATCAGCAAATGAAGTGTTTTGTGTAGAAATTGGGGCTCCTGCGACTAAAACTAAAATACCTACAATGTGAAACAATACAAATAAATGTCCTATAATTATTGGTATTTATTACCTGATCTTATATAGCTACCATAAACTCTTCAGTTCCAGAGAAGAGGCTTTTCGTTACATATTCATACTTGGTCAATATGTGGTTGGTGTATTGGCCATTGGGGTGCCAACCTTATTATTATTATTTAACCATAATTTATAGATTACAGATATAATTGCATATATAGAATATTGACATTTCATTATTTGTCGTATGTAGAATATTACATTCCATTATTTGGAGCAAAGTTCATTTGACAGACAGGGTGGTTAGCTTTCTTTATTCTTCTTATGTACAACAATCTATGCTGTACCAATATACAGCGCGTAAAGACAAATGTTGATATACGAAATTTTTACAATTGTTTATTGTTAAAAATGCAAAGAGTACATTATATTCTTTGTAGAATTAAACACCTTGAATTTATTTTTCATATACTTCTTTTCTGTCTGTAGGTAGTATCTAATTTCTTGAACTTCGGCGAGCAAAACGTTGTACAGGGTTTTCGTGGCAAGTTAATCCATATATACAGCAAGAATGAGCATGCACTTGAAGGAACTGATTATTTCGAAGTTATTTCTAAAAGGAACAATGTTATTCTATTGGGAGATTCAATAGGAGATGCCGGTATGGCGGATGGTTTGCCAGATACAAATGCTGTCCTTAAAATAGGATTTTTGTATTACGAAATGGTGAGAGAACTATACATCAAAATCATTTGATATAGATATTTAAGAACTATACATCAAAATCATTTGATATACACGTTGATATATTATATATATATATATAAATATTCATACAAATTACTCAATGTATATATATATGTATATATATACATATATATATATATATATATATATATATATATATATATATATATATATATATATATATATATATTTATATATATATATATATATATATATATATATATATATATATTAATATAACCCATCGGATCAACTAAATTTGTAACAGATTATCTAAAAATATCATGAAATCCAAATGTGTTAATAGATGTTGAAGTCATTCTGGACTATAAAACGGACTTATATTGAACTAAGACTAACATCGGCCGCAACCTTCATCTTTTCGAAATATTTGGCTGTGAATGTCCTGTCCATATTGGTAAAAAAGTAAATTTTGCAAACAAAAGCACGACTAGCTTCTCAGAACATCACATCAAATGTAATATTTTGCTTGATTTCTCTAAAACTTAACATTTAGGTAAGAAAGACAAAAACAAGCACCTTGGCTACCTGACTGGAAACTATTGAAATAACCCAAGCACACAAAAGGTGCTGCAACTAGTCTTGATAATGAGTTTGTATCTCGAAAAAGGTGGACTGTTCATTTTTATTAAACACCATGATATTCCACTGAAATAATAATTTAATAGAATGAAACTCTAAACCAATTACGTTTCATTTCATTAAACTTTATATTCTAGAAATCTTCAAGTTTTTCCAAACAGAGAATATTTAAATTTGTGATCTCTGATTCCTTTGTTTGATAAAATGTGCTCCAGACATAGTTCAATGTTTGTTTAATATGATTATTTGATAATCATATTTGAAGTGGAATTTTTTATAGAAATGATTCACAATACTGTATATTTGATCAAAGTAAAATATAATTAGTAAATCTAAATTAGCGACAAGAACTCAATGATTATAAAATCACAAAACTGTAGATAGATATCATCAGTTGTATAAACTTACATATGGATATCAATTATATTTTCTGTTTCAGGCTGAAAAAAAACTATCTGATTATCTCAACTATTTTGATATTGTTCTGGAAGATGACCAAACAATGGACGTTCTAACATCGATTTTAGAGCTTCTGAAGTGATCGTTGTTAAGGACAATACCAAGAAACGAGTACCAAGAAAATAAAACAATAAAATTTGTAAATTTTGTTTCCTTTTTATTTTAAAGATTTATTTTTATATAAAAATCATTTTGATTTCTACTGTTATTCCGCTATGCTATTTGACATTGTAAATATTATTTTAAATACAGAGTTATATTATATTTCAAGATAAAACATCACTTTTGTTTTCTGTTCCTATATTCCTGTTCATTTAGGGTGTCTTTCATGAAATAATAATTTTAGAATTATTTGTATCTTATTTCATTCAGAATACAGTGTTTATATGCTGAATTTTCTGTTGATATCCCGTGGAGAAGCTTTCCAATTTTGAACATTCAATATTTTTTAATTATACTCACACGGTTGCCATCTATGAACCAATGGACACAATCGGTGACACTAACGTAAGGTTGAATTCGCGCCACTTAATTATTTCATCAACTAAATAGATTTCGTATAATAGTAAACTTGAATTAGCACACCGATATGAAATATCCATTAATTTTTGTTTTGAATCTTCACTTGAAGAATTAAATCTTGAATGTAAAATTGTTGATTGCTTCGCCATCTGGTGGATGAACTGCGAACTTCTGAGTTGAATTTTTTTATGTTGTGTGTGATTAACAAAATCAATATAGGTTCCTTTTCTACGACTCTTTATTTCTGTTTATGTTTCTCGTTATAGTACTGAATTATCAGATATATTTTTCAAATATCTAAGAAAAAGTTTATGAAATTCTTATTAATATGTGTTATAAGTATTTCTGATATAAGTTGTCTTTGTTGTTTTGTGAATTCAAAATGAGTTTTTGGATACTTTAGAAATAATGTCGTTTTCTAAAATAATGCTATTATATAACATCATTTTTCTTTTCGCTAGTCAAAAATGAAAATTACAAGCTTATATATAATTAGGAAAGTCGTTTCCTAATTATATCTGAAATCTATATTGAGAGCACTGATTAACAATTAATTATGTCATAAGAAAAACCATGAACATGCCGAGTATGCTTCTGCCAACAAAATAATAAAATTTTACATTACTTTCGTTCACAATTTTCGTTCTTCGAGTACTTTGTTTAGACTAAGAATCAATATTTAAATCGGTAATTACATGAAAAACCTGAGCCATTGTGTTTCATTATGATTAATCTTCGAGTAATAAAAGTGGAATAGATTAAACTTTTCAGTACTTTAGGTATAAAGGTGTCACACAATTTTCCTTGACAATTATCTTTTTGAATTTCCATTATAATTTATTTCATTATAAAACGAGATACTCCAGCTCTTGAAGGTGACATCTACCAAACAAACAAGACATTCAGAAACTATCAGCATACAATTCTTATATTCAAGATTTCCTACAAGCTACTAGTCCTTTCAAGCTATAATTTGTGAGGTTATGCGCATAATTGAAAATGTTTATAAACGATATTTATTTTCCAAATTCTGTGAAATTTCGGATAATAAATATTTTATTTCTTTAGTTTTTTCATAGAATGACAATAAATACAACAAATTGAACTTTTCTAAATCAACAACACAGTTCCATTTCTAAAGAATCGCTATTTTCTACTTTTTGACATTCAGATGAATTATATGTAATTGTGTGCTTATCACAGTATAGTTTGTTCTGTGGTGCTTATGTATGCAGGCACAGAACATACCTTTAGTTTATTCAGTGTATGCAGGGGTACCAGTTGATAGTAGTAAGTTTCTTTGTACAAGTTTTTGGGTCAGTTGATTTTCCCCCAAACAAAATATTTGTTGTTGTACCGTCCATTGATTTTCGGGCTGTTGTAGAGAGTGTAGGAGGTGTGGTATTTTAAGGATAAACTCCAACATGTGGAACCGCGGAATCAAATGCTCAAAACAGAATTATTTGTAGTGCCTCTATTTTTAAATTTCTATGTGAAAGTGTCCGTTTACCTCGTAGTTAATATGTTTCAATGAAAATGTATGTTAGGTTATGCTTCGGTGAACAGTGTCTTTATTATTATTACAATTCAAATTGATGAAATATGAGCAGTTGGGCAGCTAGGATGCATAGGCGAGCTGCCACTTTTAGCAATGTTGTAACTTCCTGTGGGCATCCCCCAGGACCTTATCCAAGAAGGCTAGAAAAAGTGAAATTTGGGGTGCCTCTGGAAGAAGTTTGCAAGAATGATATACCGGGACCACTATTGGTGAGTTGGTTTTGCACCTAGTTATTCAAAAATAGGGTAAAATTCTTGTATATGTTATTATTTAGGGGAACAAATCTAATCTTTGAATTATGTCCAATTAATGCTTAATTAAAGCTCTGTCATAGGCCATAGTCAATTCCAATTGATGAAAAAGAAAATGTTTCCGGAAGAATAAATATTGAGAATGTTTCAAGTTCAATCACATTACTTTAAATATTAAATTCATAGCGAATTATTGTGCAATAATTTTTGACAGATACTCTACGATTTACTATTTAGTAATTTTACAACCTAAGCAACATGTAGCATTAATGATACATACTATTGTGATGTCCAATTTTCATACTCTACTTTTCAAATTTCAAAATCATACAAAAAATTTTGTAAATTTTCATCAAAAAGTAATTTGTATTAAAAGGTAATACTTGATTTGATGTTACTCGAGATATTGTTGTTTTTGAAAGTATTGTCTGATTTCTATAACAGCAATGAATTTTAAATATTCCATTTTCATTTTCTTATGGTTTATGGATACATACATACTTGGATATACCCAATATCTAATATTAAATTTACAAATATAAAAATTTCATAAAATACTCAAATTTAAAAAATTTAAATGCATTTGGCTAATTGAGTAAAAGTTTGTCATAAATGGATAAGATCAATTTCTTTCAACGCTTTTTTGTGTTTTTACAGTTTTAATCAAATGCTTTTTTTGTTATTGATAACTAGAAGCTTTATACATAAGAGCATTATACATACATAATAATTTAAATTGATGGTTGTAGATAAAATCTCTTGGTTACAGTTTTGTAGCGTTAGTTGGGATTATTCTTAGACCACTTTCTATAAACCTATGAATTTTTCAATTGAAACTTATTTTGAATGTATTTTTTCCAATGTATCTAATTATTACATTGGATATTACTATGGTAAGAAAAGTAGTATAACTAGTACATACTTTGCACATTTGTATAGTGTATTGTGTTTTGAATTATTATAAAATAGCAATATGAATAATTTTTTTTGATATTTCTTTTTATTATATCTTACTGAAATGCAAGCAGATCTTTCTGATTCCTTGATTATTCTTTAAAAAAAATAAAGTTGTTTATAATAGAAAAACTCAATGTAGGCCAGCTATGATGACAGTTTGTTTTATATTAGATGCATTATTGTTTTAACATCTGTTATCTTATCAACTTATATTTTTTCATGTATTATTGTATATGTAAGAATAAATCTTAGGATTTCCATATATTTCAATAATGTTTAATAGAACTAGTGAAATGCTAGGTATAAAGATGATTCCAATAAAATAGAAACTAATGTGTATTCTCAGTCTATTTACTCAACAGTGAAAGGATTTCAATTGTCAAATGTAATTTGTAGATCATGGTTGGCCAACCACTTCAGAAAACCAACCAAATTTCAAATCAGTATTTATTGTTGGGAACCATGCTCAATATGCTTTTTTAATTTTCATTTGTATGAACAATAAAAATTATTGTTTATGGTTCATATGACTTAGCTCAGCAGTCCACAACATGACATGACAACACAGCCGACTGTTGGCCTCATCTGGTTTAAAGGAAGTGCCTTTTACCCAATGTAGAATTTAAAGAGTATAAATGAAACAGTTCAATAATCTCTACAAAAACTGGATTTTTGTTATAACGATCCATCATATTACTAGTTTCATTTATCAATAAAATTTCAAAGGTTACAACAGTTTTTGTTACTGAATAATAACATGTAAGTTAGTACAGATGTTTGATTTGAATTATCACAATTGATTTAGATCAAGTAATCGCCTTATCCATTCTAATAATTGTACTCGCATTATATAATTTTTTTTAATTCCCAATAAGTACATAAGTATGAATGTGTACTCAAAAATACAGAGTGTATAACATATAGAGGCCTATGTTATATATTCAGTGAGACAATTGGTTTATTTGAGATCATTTATTGTAAGGAAGAAGAAACTTAATGTAACCCATATAAAGTGTGGCCAAATAAATATTATTATGTATCTATCATACATGTTACATTCATGAACGATCTATGTGTTACAATGTTACATAGCTTAGACTATACAGAATAAATAACTTCTATAAAGTGATCTGATACAAAAATACTTATTCTATTAGTTATTAATTGGGGCTAAGAATAAAATTGCAGATTTTTATCTGGTACAGTTTTTGACACGAGAAAGCATGATAAGCAACTAATTTTCAATATTTAACTCCATGAACATGATATTTTAACTTGAAAAGACTAAAGTTCAGTGCTCATGAAATATATTATTTTGCACAATAGTTTTTTGGCTAAATACTTAATTAATGTATTAATAACATTATACAAAATCATAAATGGGTTTATGGACTTAATAATACTTAAAAGAGTTGCAATCTACCAAGCAAATGCTTCACTTCTAACCTCCAACTTTACTCCTTAGTTGATCCTGAATTATATATCATTGATTGTGGGATGTTTTGATAATTTATTATACTTAATTCATCGAATCTATTTATGCATTCTAAAATCCTCAGAACCTTTTATCAGATTGTGTATAAAAATATGGTCGTGGATTTTGAAAATCAACAAATATATACTGAAATTGTTCGATTCGTTGAACGATCGTGAACCTTTACCTCGCGTCCAAAACACACCCGTTTGATTTTCCCTGTAAATAAAACGAAAACGACTCCGTTCGGTCACGTTTGACGCTGACCGTTCGACTTCGTGTCTGTATTTTTGTCGTGGCGTGCATTAAACGTTCATACTATTGACAGTGTCTGCTATCTATCCATATCGAAGTGTGTACATAAGCACCTACATTTTCAGATAAACGTTTTATACATCGGTAAATTGGACTCTTGATCCTGCTACGGAAAAGAGTTTCAGTTTTTTCGTCACAATCCAGACAGCTGGGTATGCCGGATCTCAGGAGAAACCTTTCTATATTTTACGAACTAACTCTCCAAGAGTAAAAAAAAATTATTGGTTAGGCATATGATTGTGTTCAAATGATTTTTAATTCATTGATTAGGTAGACCACACATGTGTTGATGGTGATATGAAAAATATGTGATACAACTGTTATGCTTATTGTATTCAATATTGAGAATTCTAAAGTTCTGTTAAGTTATCACCTGTAAGAAAAGAACTGCAACTAACAATATTGCTGTTACCGAATGAAATATTACTTAGAGTTATATGAAATTTTATCGCGTGAATTGTATACGAGGGATGTTCACAAAAATCAGAAACCAAACTAAAAACTACGATTCCAGTCCTGAAGTTATATCTGATGTTTTCAAAACTAGAATAGTTACTTGTTGTGTTTTATTGCTTAACGTGCGAACGTTATTAAAATATTAAAACGAAATATTAAATTACAGGCACTAACTATAACTTGATTTCACTTAGTTTTTTACGAATAATTCAAAAGAATATTATAGTAGAGCTGGCTATGTGAAACATGTACAATGTGATGTCTCCATTATCCTCCAAGGGATATTTGTTAGAGAATATTGAAATCGTTGCCTACATTTTTTGTAACGCAAGTTACTTACTGTTCGTGTTAGTTACAAGGTACTCATCTGTTGCGCCACCGTTCAACAACGATAACTAAGTACATATATGAATTCATTTTCATGTATTCATATTGTAGGTATATTTCTTCATATATATATATATATATATATATATATATATATATATATATATATATATATATATATATATATATATATATAAATATATTTGATGTGGAAGAAAATTAAAATGAAATTGAAAATTATCGGCATATCCCGCAGATTGGTAGCCGTTGACACGTGTTTCGAGCTTATTGGCTCTCATCAGAACGGCGTAGCCAAGTTCTAGTTGTAGGAACCTGGAGGTGAAAAACACAAGAAGAAAAACTAAGAAGAGAACAGACAACCCCTGAAGAAAGTCGCAACATTTTAGGCTACGCGTTTGTTCTTTCCGGATTGGGAAATTTGGAAACTGCTTTGCCCGTGTGGTGACTATTTATCCTTCAAAGGATGCTCTAAGCCGAGACGTTGAAAATATATAAATAATATTTGATGCGGAAGAAAATTAGAATGAAATTGAAAATTATCGTCTTCTCCGGCTGATTGATAGCATCCGTTGACACGTGTTTCGAGCTTATTGGCTCTCCTCAGAACGGCGTAGCCAAGTTCTAGTGGTAGGAACCTGGAGGTGAAAAACACAAGAAGAAAAACAGAGAACCCCTAAAGGAAATTGCAACATTTTAGGTTACGCGTTTGTTCTAGATCTAGACGGATTGGGAAATTTGGAAACTACTTTGCCCGTGAGGTAACTATTGATCCTTCAAAGGATGGTTTAGTGGTCAATTGAAACAACCTGCTATTCTTCAGGTTCCCATCGAAAAACAACCTGCTATTCTTCAGAAGGTAGTAAAGTAGCAAACCGCTGCTTTCCCTAAATACTTTCTCTAATAAAATCTTCAAACTGGATCATTATTAAACCGGAAAGTTCTTTATTATCAATAGGTATAACCCAATTACAGAAAATAATAACAATGTTGAATACTAACTAAATAATTGAAATGAAAAAGATATAACAAAGAGATCAATCTAAGTTGAAAAAATAGTAACTAATAACTACATTATAGCATTCAATGAAATATTACAAAGAACTCAATCTAAATCGATTCATTTTAGTCAATTTTCTTTGTTCACATAACTCCTGATAATAACTTCTATGGAGTCAAAGTGAATGTCACAATTACCTACAACTCTATTGAATGTAGACTCCATAAACCAAATGAGGGATTGTATTAGGGAGTTGGTCCTCGGAGTCCCTAGGTGAAATAATTCTGTATTACGAGAATTTTGCCTAGGAACACGAAATTTCAAAGCGGACAAGAGAGGAGGACAATTAATTTTATTGTGCAGTAATTTGTACAAAAATTTGAGTGATAAAGTTTCTCTCCTGCTCTGCAATGAGATTAAACTGAATCGACTGAATAATTCGTTATGATTGCAAAGTAAATGAGATGCCGGATCATGCTGCCATACTCCAACTTGCTACGGATTAGGGTATTAAATATTCCTATGAATGTTGAGGTATTATTAAAATGTTTGCCATTACGTATAACGAATGCTTATATTTTCGCGGAAGATGAAATAAGTTGGGTGATGTGTTGGACAAAGGAAAGCTTCTGGTCGAAGACTACACCAGCATCTCCACCTTATCAGAACGAGAAAGAACCTGACCACCGACGCTATAATCACAGTCAATCCGGTCTCTTTTCCTTGTGAAAGAAACAACATTACACTTTGTTACAAACTCAAATAATTGTCCTCACACCAACTAGCAACATGGTCCAGCGCGAGCTGAAGTTGAACACAGTTGTCTTGTGATCTAATTTCATGATATAGTTTCAAATCGTCTGCGAACATCAAATTTGCAAAGTTAATATTATCCATCAGATCATTTACGAACAAAATAAATAATCTTGGACTTAAATAGTCTATAGAATCAATACTGTAACTAGTACCAAAACTGTAAAATGAAATGTAACCAAGATCAATCCAAAAATTTAGAGACGCCATCGAATCAGGATCCAGAAATGACGACAATGGTTGTTCATTGCCTCTGGTTCCAAGACAAATGATATAACTAAACACATTACATATTCATTTTTGGGCCTGATAGCTAATTAATGAAGTTACAAAAAAATTATCGGGCTCATCAACTGATGAAAACAATAAATAATTTGAAATACTCCTCTTTGCTATCAACTTTCTATATTTCCAGAAGTAGGTAATATAACGAATGATTCGAAATATTTATATGCGATGCAATATCGATATACATAAATCTGTAAACTTCAGGGCTATTGATCGAGTATAAAATTACTTTAATTATAACCAACTTTCACGCCTAATTATGGCTATTGCGAACGATTCTATCGGGCAAGTGTTGAAATCGTTATAATAGAAATCGTTGATTGCTTATTGACTGCAATTTCCTTCGAACGTTCGAAATATCCAATAATCTAGTTATTCTAGTTTATTCAACTTCCTCTGTTACGCTTGGAATGGATGCAATGAGTTCGAAATAATTTATTGCCGCTGATTGATTAACCAACACTTGACTTTTTTCCACTGAATTCAACGGATATGTCAAGATTAACTAGATGTAAGTTTCATTTACACGAATGTCTGGGCACGTTTCTATACGAGGGTAGTCATTCATACTCTGCATATAGAGCTGGAAAAAACAGTAAATAACTGAAACATTCTAGGTATTGCTTTTCGAATTATTCAAATGCACTTTTCCATCCGTTTGAACCAAATCCCAAAATCCTTTGTCCAAGCATTTCATTGTAAATTTTTTAAAATGTTGTAAGTAGCTTTATTTAGCACAGTTAAAAAAGAAAAATTATGTATACAAACAGCAAACAACATATTTCAGCAATAAATATTATTTTTTACAAAAAGGTACAATAATTTTTTTAGTTGCGGATCTAGGCTATTAAATAAAATGATTTTTTTTGCACATTAATTATTATTTAGGAATTTAGATGTACTGCACTCAGTTATCAATTTAGAAATCATTTTGTTTCCTGGACCTTGCTTGGTAACCATTTACATCTTCAACGTATTTTACACGGTCAACGATATAGTTAGGGACCTTGCCATATTTTATTTTATAAATAAAGTCTTAAAGTTTTATATGTGCTGTCTAAAGGCGTAATCAGACGGCGCGCACCAACCTCGCGTTCAACTCGCCCAGCAATAAACTAATCCTCGCCTCACTGTATTGACGACAGGCATCCACTCGCGCTTCGAAACATCGGCGCGAGGTTAGTGACCGAGTGTCCTTTGATGCGCGACCAAAAATCGACTGACGACGGCTCACCCCGAGTTGGCCTTACTGTGAGTGGCCTCGAGGGGAGGGATGCGTTTACATTGTGCGAGGGACTGGAAGTGAAGCTGGTGCGCGAGTGAGTGCCGCCGTCTAAACTCGCCTTATAGGTGTGTACCTATTGCACTTCAATATAATCCTAAATGATCTATTTTGGAGCTTTTGCAACTTTTGAATATCATTTTGAGGCAAGGTGTATAATACAGTTGAACAAAAGTTTATATGTGGTAATATTATCGACTTCTACAATAAAGTCTTTGTAATACTTTCATAATTACATATTCTAGATAAGAAATTTACTTTTCTTGAAATTTTAGAAAATGATTTTTAAAACTCCAATTTTTATCGATAATAACACCTAAGTACTTAATCTCACTGACTTGTTTCCATGGTACATTATTAACTTTGGTTTGTATATCACACTCTAATCTATATAATTTTGCTTTGTTTCCCACAATAATACATTTAGATTTATCAGTATTTAATGAAAGACTGTTATCACACAACCATGTATGCAAACTATCAAGGTCACTATTAATTTTATCAGCTAATTCTTGTAAATTGTTGCCCGTAATATACATCATCATGTCGTTGTGAAATTTCACAATTCTTTAAATACTTTATTACTTCGTTTATATATAAATTAAACATTAACGGTCCCAAAACGGTTCCATGTGGAACTCCATAATCACAAATAATGTTTTGGACGGATAGTTTCCGTAATTAACATGTTGTACACTTTAAGTAAATATGAATTGAACCATTGGAACACTTCCAGAAAAACCAAACTTGCCAAATTTTTTAACAATAACGACCTATTAACAGTTTCAAAAGCTCTTTGTAAATCCAAAAATACTGCTATTTTTTTAAAAATAATTATTTCATTTTTATCTAACACTCTAGAACATTTATAACAGATTGTTAAATGTGATTACGTTTTCACAAAAGTGCTGCACTCGGAAACCCGATTGACACTCCACAATAACCTTGTTCCTATCACAAAACTCGTTCACTTGGTCTTTAACTGCTAATTCTAAAATTTTATCATACACAGGCACTGTATTTATAGTTCTAAATTCCTCCCATTTCTTAGGTTTTGTGTGCATGATCACAAGTGTGCATGATCTGTTGAGTACTCATTAACATTATAGTACTATTTTTCAGTGAAAAAAATCGTTCAATTTTGTTTATATTATTTATAATTCTATATCCTTAATTTCTTTCAAGTTATCAGTTGTTTCATTAAATAAACGAATGCAATACCCTGGATTTATTGTATATTGGAAAGGAATATTTGTCCGCATTTCTTGTATAGTAATCGTGATTAGCATTGTTAGTTACAAATGCCTGTGGAGTGTTATTTTACAAATAGTAAAAGCTCAATTATGAAGATACGAAGTACCGTGAGAATTCTCAGCTCCTTTATATGTATATGTGCACAGGATGCATATCTCCGAGCTCCAACAAGTGTTCTCAGCGTTATTCTCTTTAATCGGAAAATCCTGATACTAAAAAAAGAATATTCCCAAAAACTTATGCTGTACTTGACTCGAGAATTGAATTAGTTACGCGTAGTACTATGAAAACAATACCTATCTTTTTTTAATTTAAATCACTAACAATAAATGAATTGAAGACCGCATCAACCACAAAGGATTATTAGCGGCTTTTTTGGATAGGTAAAATCAAATAAAATTATACAATTCAATTTCCTTAAGATCTTTTATCACTTGCTGGGGGTTGGCCCTGAGTACTTCGCAGGGGTCTTGGTTGCTTATTTGTAGATCCTCTCTCTGTTTGTTGAATACTGGGCATATCATAATGTGGTGAATTGTTTTTGGTGTTGTGTAGTTTGTACAGATTGGCGGTTCTTCTCTCTTCAGGATGTGTTTGTGAGTTAGTCTGGTATGGCCTATTCTCACTCTAATCATCACGACCTGGTCTCTTCTCTTCTGAGGCAATACCTATCTGTTAGTTAATTCCTTCAACTTATACAACAAAGCGCAATGCGTATAGTGACCGTCAAAGAACACAGTCCAACAGCTCTCCGTGTTCTTGGTTTAAAACTAAATTGTTTTTTGAGCTGAGAAAATTGCGTTATCTTGGAAGACGTTGGTTTTTTGAAACTCGACAATTACCTGATTTGTACACCAATCTGTTTTAACAGTTATTTCAATTTTATTTTGCAAAAGAATAGTTGCTACATATTTGCCTTTGAGACAATTGTCACCTTCTATTTGGAAACGCTTCCACAAGATTCGCCTTTGAAACAATTGTCGCCTTCTTTTTGGAAATGCTTCCGGAACCCAAAGGAAACAAATTTTTTCACTGGAAATTCTTCATTCAAATGTTCTGAATTCGTGTCACTAATTTTCACTATTTGTGACATGTCAATCTTCTTTGATGAGCTTAGTTAATGCATCGATAATTGCCTGAGCATATAATGGGAATATAAATTCAAAAAAAAGATGTAAAGATAATAGTTATTACATCTGTTCTTGGATAATCGCTTGTACTTATCCTTAACGTTTAAATTCTCCATAGCAACGAGTAATTGTCCACTGATGTGGTTGGTTGATTCCCGAAAACATATTAGTTCGGTTAAGCTTTCTTATTGGGACATTTTTTTTTTAAACAAAGTTAAAATTTTTTTTGGATCAATTGATAAAGCGGTGTGAAACTTTCAGGTTTAGTTAACTAAAGCTGATTGTCAGTCAAATAGGCCATTTATTTGCAGGCGCCTTCTATGTTCTTATTGCAACACTTAACAGATAACCCTGGTACCTACACTGTCTCTACCGGATGCAGAAATGTACTTGATCTGAAATGATGTCGAATGCAGAACATTGTATGAGTCATTTGATTGGTACGTGGGTAGAAGAGAGTAATAGTGAGATTTTTATGTTATCAACTAGATAGCCATGAATGAAACATTGTATGACGGTGTCACGCTCTTGATATCTGTGACGTTTTAGTCGTATTTTTTTAAATGTGTTCAATACTTAATGGAAAAATGTTATTCTGGTTATAAAAATTTGGTAGATACCTATTATTAAGCAGTGGAAGTTCTTTGTGATTAGAAAAAGTGATTTAGAATCATGTGTTTGAAAAATTGAAAGCCAAAAAGTTGTATATTGATTTTTCGATTAGTTTTGTAGTTTTTATTGATGAAAAGTATCAATTACATTTCGTCTTCTAGTTCTAACGCACCGAATTTCGACCACTGATCGATACGATTGAAATAATCCTTCAAAAGATGATTTTTTTTATTTAATAGTGTTTGCGTTTACTTAATGTAAATCCATTATAATTGAATATAAACTAAAATTCAAACACTTGAACTCATGATTTGCACTTTATTGACTACATAGCATGACGCGTTTCGTCGTTACAAACGACTTCTTCAGATGCTTACGGAATAATAACAACATTTTGAAAAACACAAGTATAAATATCAGGGAATTTTGGGGTTCTATGGTTTTGGTTTTACCTAAGATATTCCATTCTGAAAATGCAGTTCATCCTAATGAAATATATGTCCTAAATATACATCCTAATGAAATATGAATAAAAAAATGCAGTTCATCCTAATATAAAATTTACAACCGAAATAGAATCTGATAAATCCATCAATTTTTTAGACTTGACAATCACAAGATTAAATAATAAATTTGATTTTTCTATTTTCCATAAGCCTTCGCATACGGATACCATAATCCATAACTCTTCATGCCAACCATATCCACATAAAATGGCAGCGTTTCAAAGTATGATACACAGATTAACCAATATACCTTTATCAGAAGAAAATTTCAATAAAGAACTGAATATCATTAAACAGATTGCGGTTAATAATAATTATGAAAGCGAATTAGTGTCAAAAATTCTTGACAAAAAACTCTATCGGAAAGCTCTACGATTAGTATTTCCTATCAGTCGGATAGAAATCGTAAATATAATAGTTTAACATACTTTGGAAACGTCAGTCAAAAAGTCAAAACCTTTTTAAGTACTTAAACATAATTTTAATATTTCATTTGAAACGAACAATAATTTATCGAGATACATTAAGAACAATAAAAACAAAATTAAACGGGAAGGCAAATCAGGTGTTTACCAATTGAATTGTGGAACATGTCCCGGTATATATATAGGTAAAACTAGTATAAATTTCGGTACTAGAATACAGGAACATAAATATAGCTTCGCCCATAATAAAAGTAATTCGAATTATGCTAACCATTTATTAACAGAAAACCATACTTTTGATACGAATTTCAAAATTTTACACAATATAGAGAGACGTAGTCAATTAGATTATTGGGAAATAATGGAAATAAATCGGCTTAAAAATTCTGGAAATTTGCTCAATGAACAGATAGAATTAAATAATTCACCCTTGTTAAATCTTTTCAGGTAATAGAAATTATTTTTCAGAAATGTGAATATCTTAGGTAAAACCAAAACCATATAACCCCAAAACTCCCTGATATTTATACCTGTGTTTTTCAAAATGTTGTTATTCCGTAAGCATCTGAAGAAGTCTTTTGTAACGACGAAACGCGTCATGCTATGTAGTCAATAAAGTGTAAATCATAAGTTCAAGTGTTTGAATTTAAGTTTATATTCAATCAAAAGATGATGAAATTACTCAAAAATTCATTTGAAAAAAGGATTTTATGAAAGATTGCATGTTCTTATTTAAAGAAATGTACATAATTTCATCTCATTTTGACTATCATTCACATATTTGAACGGAACGATTGGAAATAAACCGAAAGCTCCGTTTACCGACCGGCTGACAACAACTAACCCTATATCCGACCACTGAAAATCTTGATTCCGTCCAGGCATTCTCACCTACTAAAATTAACTTTCTGGCTTGCAAAATACAGTTCAAACCAGTAAAAAACTATAATTCGAAATAACGTTTCAGTATTTATTAGGATAGAGTTAAATCGACAGTGACGGGCAGCAAAATATTCAGAAAACTAACACAAAAATTAATTCATAATTGTTTAAGCGTAGTTTTTTTTTAAAATCGAATAAAACACTCAATTTGCATCATATACTCAAAGTTTTTATGGAAATTGATAACTTTGCCTTTGCCTTTTACATTTTGAAGATAACTTCATGTAAATGTTGCTCCGCTCCTCCGTATCAAATGGTCCATTCGGAAGGTCCAATTTAGTATAATATTTATTCATTTGTCCACCTTGTAGGTTATTTCCTCTTAACATTTCGTATACTGTTAGACATAAAATCAGGACAAGCAATATATCAATGTGTTCCCTATGATTTGCAAGGTTTGTCCCTTTAGAATGGATCCATTTCTAGACTATAATAAATAGCGATAAGTGTTCTTGTTGTTATTATTGTCATAGAACTGTTCTAAACATACAAAAATGCAATCAAGTTATCGTATTTTATCGACAAATGGATTTTTACTCCTTTCAGGTACTGATTTTGAAGCTGAACAAAGAAGCGCCATATCGCAAGGATGTGTTCAGGGCGCCAGGACATCAGGGCGCAATGAAAAAACTTATTCACTTTCTGCAAACAGGTAGACTAGTCAACATGGACAACTTCAGCGTGTATACGATAGCCAGCGTGTTGAAGAAGCTCCTTCGCAAAATACCCGGTGGTATATTTGGAAAAGAAGTGGAGAATCGACTATTCGAGGTTATCGAGATGACGGACCTCAACGCCCAGCGGGAGGAAATTCGCAAGTAAGAAAGAAACAAGCTTTGGTTCTGTGTAAATCTCGTAAAATGTCTGTATTTGCTTCAATTTCTGTCGTACAACTCGGTAACAATGTCAGAAGGCGATTTTTGATATTGTCCCTTAAATAATCCAGATAGCTAACCTCTGAAATAGTCCGATATGAAATAATTCAGGAAGTTCAAACGACATTTCAATAAGTAATGTATCGCTAAACGTTTTTAATTGAATGGCCGATGTTCTAGCTGTAAGAATTTATCATTTCATTTCAATTTTCATTTATTTGTACCTATATTCATTCAATCGAGTATTTTGTTAAATTTAAGTAAATATTTGGTATATTGGAAGTATCCAATAAATGTTCTTTCTTTCTATTAGGTTTTGTTTTAGACTGAACACTTCAATAACTTGTTTGTTTATAAAACGTTTGTCTTTATTCAACTTTGTGTTTTTCTGTTATACTTTTTCAAGTGTTTGTTTCATATTTCGAATAAAAATTCCGAATAATGGTCCTGTACTGATTAAATTTGATTCATATTTCTGATTAATTTAAAAGCAACATTACTTATTTATTTTAGAAATTGAGCAGGTTTTCAGAAATAGTCAACGAATAAAATATTCTGATAATTAAGATTATTTTCTATTTAATTAACTATTGCATCTGGTTTATTAACAATATTTTTTTCTGAATTATGCGTACGAATCGAATATTCCTTAACTTTATTTTGAATTATTAACACGGAAAAGGGTAGAAGTAGAGATGGTACCCATAGATAAAATTGAAAAGTTAGTTCATTAGCTAATGAAATTAACCAACAAATTGAAACTTTTCTTCGTTATTCAGAAAGCGTTCAATTCAATATTTCATAATTGCATGATACAGACGCATTAATCACATGGCAATAGTTTGAATAGCGAGAAGAAACGTTTCAGTGTAATTAAGACCATTTTAATTTATCGCACTTTAAGATCATCGACCCATCTTAATTGCTAGAATAACTCGTCGAAACTATGTGACATTCACGGCCTAATTTTTGAGCGAAAAATTCTTTCTTCAAAACTGAATTCCATCAAGAAAGTTTTATCAGAAACTTGTAACATTTGCTAAAGGTTTTTCGCATGTCCACAACATTTGTCACCTCTAAATATTGATAGTTGAATAAGATCACGTCAAGTGGACTTCCCATACTCTACCTTGGTTATTAAATTTAGGTATGAGTATTTTTATGAGTAATGAAATAGTAAATAACGAGTGTTTTTTTTAGAGGTAAAGAACTTTAAATTGCAATAAAACAACGATGGATCATTCGATTGACAATAATTGTTTTTTATTCCAAAGATAATTTTGTGGCATTACATTTTAAATATGATTTCTGGCATATGACCGCCACGGCTGGCTCGGATGTAGTACAATCTAGACGTCCAATTTTCGATGACTTTTTCCAACATTTGTGGTCGTATATCGGCAATAACACGGCGAATATTGTCTTCCAAATGGTCAAGCGTTTGTGGCTTATCCGCATAGACCAATGACTTTACATAGCCCGACGAAAAGTAGTCTAGAGGTGTTAAATCACAAGATCTTGGAGGCCAATTCACAGGTCCAAAACGTGAAATTAGGCGGTCACCAAACGTGTCTTTCAATAAATCGATTGTGGCACGAGCTGTGTGACATGTTGCGCCGTCTTTTTGAAACCACAGCTCCTGGACATCATGGTTGTTCAATTCAGGAATGAAAAAGTTTGTAATCATGGCTCTATACCGATCACCATTGACTTCGGCCATCATCGTTTTTGAAGAAGTAGGGACCAATGATTCCACCAGCCCATAAAGCGCACCAAATAGTCAGTTTTTCTGGATGTAACGGTGTTTTGACATACACGGGAGGATTATTTTCCTCCAAATGCGGCAGTTTTGTTTGTTGACGTAGCCATTCAACCAGAAGTGCGCTTCATCGCTAAACAAAATTCTCTTATGAAAATCGGGAACAACGTCAATCTTATTTTGGGCCCATTCGACGAATCTACGCCTTGCTTGATGATCGTAAGTCTATTCATGATCAATTGCCAAACCAAACTGAGAATAAATCACTTCTCAGCTGTTAAATCGGTCGCCATCTTCAACAGTAATGCCAACTTAAAGTTCTATACCTCTAAAAAAAAACACCCTTTACTACAAACAATTAATCCCCAAAATAGTTTTTGAAATTCATTATTATAAATTTTTTTCATGAAAATTTAGGATTGGTAAAAATTCAATAATTTTTAAAAGATCAAAAGAAAAAATAAAAAGAGCTATCAAACGTACATATTCTAATGAATTTTTCAGGGTTCTTAGTTCAATACTTTAATACTTTCTTGAAAAAACATGATAAAAGCTACAATTATTCATAAGTATTAACATAAGTATAAAAAAATTTGTTTGTGTTTAATCTTATCAGGAGCAGTCTCCATTCGGAGCAGTTTCATTTTTTTCGGATTGTGTTGTCCAGAAAAAAAATCGTTTTTTGATATCATTGAAATTGTCATTCCTGAACTTGAAAGTTTATTAACCATATGAAAATGAATAAATAACTTGAACTTTTATATAATTTATCAAAGTACAAGTATTGAACTATGAATCCTGGAAGTTTTATTAGAATATGTTCAAAAGCTTTTTAATTATAGAATTTTTAACTAAAAGTCATTTTCATTAAAAAAAATGTTGTAAACTGAAAATTTTTACAAACTGTTGTGAGGATTAATTATTTATAGTTAAAGAAAAAATACCTTTACCCAAGTTTAATAATCAAGTAGAAAATGGGGGGTCTACTTAATGTGGTCTTACTCAGTTCTAACAGTAGAATTACTGTAAACAAGTGGGCGATCATTCGAGCTCTAAATGGGAGAATCTAGAGCGGAAAAATGATACCAACGGTACAAGTAAAATTTAATAACCCTTACCGGTAATGCGTTCGTAAATTCCATGCACGTCGAATTGACGTTCTATTGTCGCCACGTTCTGTGTTTTAGGTCAACGAACACCGAACATTGGGGCAATGTCGACCACTGCTCAATTATTCTGTGATTGACGCGGAAAGCCTTAAATGCACCGATGCTTTCGTCTATTGTTCTATAGACAAATACGTGAGATAATTTATTTATCGCGGTATCTGGTTGATAATCATTTTGGATATTATATATGTGGCATTTAGTATGATGAATTATATGCATTAATCAATAATGCAAGTAGAAAATTAATCCTTTGAATATGAATTTAGGTTTTTTTATAAAAACCCATCTGCCTATTTACTACCTAGTTCTACCTAGTTATAAAACATTGTACCACCAAAAAATTATTCAATAAACGCATTCCATTTCAACATTAGGTTTAGTATTTTAAATTAAGTTTCCAAATCAGTTAATGTGATGGAGCCTTTTTTCTAAAATATCAACATATGATTTCGAAATGATAATTATGTATACGTGACCATTTGTCGTGTTTTGAACGGGAGCGTTCTGTTTTTCAGTTGTTTCGTTGTACCCAATTAACTCCGAGACGAAAAAATTTCCCTTTTTTCGAAATTGTGTGAACATTTTTCGATTGGACTCCTCAGCAAGCGTTGACAAATGTCTCCAATTATCAGAAAACTTTTTTTCAAAATCGCATATCAGAATTATGGCTTTTTTACACTGTCGTCGGCAAGTTTTCACAAGTTGTATTGAAAGTTTGTCTTTTGTTATTGAGAGTGAACCTTTATAGACAATTGAAGCTGCAACAGATCAAATAAAACACGATTTGAGTGAGAAACAATAATCAGTTTCTTCCCTTTAGTGTCCGTAATTGATTTTCTAAATTGAACGTCAATTGCCCCGTTATTGATAAACAATAGAAGAACATCTGACAAAAATGCTAGAGCTGTAACGGGCGCTACACACATTGTGAGAGAATTTCTGTACTGCAACATATGATTTGATTTAGTTAGTTTCTGTCAGGTGGTTTCAACAACTCTCTAAATGGCGAAGGAGAAAAAACTTCATAAGCTTTTTTCATTAGCGTTTATTTATGAGTCGTTCCGCTGGGGGACTCTTGATCTCTTGAAAAAATTAGTTTGACATTAACAGAGAAATATTGTTTTAGAATATGTAACAATTATAAGAAGATATAATATAAAGTTTTGTATTTCCAGAAATTTTTTTTAATGGATATGTCATAAGTTATTGAATTTTCAAACTTTCTCAGTTATTGAGAATTTCCGAAGTCGGTCTCTAATTTCTCGAAAACTTCGGAGAAGAATTAACGTTGAAATATTACTACTCATCAACCTCATCAATTAATGGCACAAGAGTTTGAAATATAATAACACTAATCTTTATTTAAAGTTTTCGTGATACAATTACTTGTTACATGTATATACACTCCATTTCGTTTAAAACCATCATTACTACTTCGCAATTCTCCCAAAAAAAATAATTAGGTTTCAAACAATAGCGACTGATAACATGAGTGAGAAATACGTTGCAATAATAATTAAAATTTCCCAAGAATTAGTCATTAGCTATAGAATTATTCATCATTGTCCCCCATTAATTATTGTTGTTGCGCAATTTGCAAATGATAAAGCGGAATTAAACACGTAATTTGAAGTTACATACATTTCAAATGAGTTTTTGATTGTATAAAAATTTGTCATATGATGTTTACCTGTAAGATGGCAATGTAGAATTCATTCTATAAACGGCGTTCTATTGTATGTGAAATACTTGAAATAAAATTTTGTTGTAAGATGCTAACTTGAATTAATTGAACGCAATTTTAACTGATTAAACTGGTTTCATACATATTATTACACATGAAATTATATATTTGAGTTTTGCGAATTCACCAAAAATGGGTTGTCTAATTCGGTATATGAAACAAATGAGTGAAACTGTACTGCCAAAATCGATTCAGAGTGGTTGCCATTCAATATTTACTACATACGAGGAGTGCCTCGAAAAATATGGAACATTAATGCAAACGTTTGTCTTCAATCTTTAAATTCTAAGATCCCAGAGCGATCTGATATTACTTATTTTCACATGCTTGAAACCTTAGGTTCTTAGTAGCGTCCCATGTGCTTATATTTCCTACGGGCTTGTGGAGCTCGCCTTGTGACACCTGGACAGGTACCAAGTGAGGTAACTGGAAATAAAAGTAACTCAACATAAATGTGTATTTTTATATATGTTTTGTAGTATTTTTTAATATTTTTCTGCATTACTATCCATAAGTGTCACACACTTTCCATGGGCAAGAACTTACATTAACATAAACGCTTTGCTGTGGTACTCGTAGTGACATAAATGTTCCTTACTGTTGAAATTTCAATAATTGGGTATTTGATAATTGTAACTTTGATTGCATTTAGGAACATTCAAATATTATCCAATCGAAGCGATCAGAAAAAGAAATAACTTCAATTACAATAACAGAAACGCTTGGCGTGGTACTCGTTGTGACATCAATGTTACTTAATGTTGAAATTTCAATAATTGGGTATTTAATTATTGTAACTTTGATTTAATTCAGGAAAATTCAAATATTATCCAATCGAAGCGATCGGAAAAAGAAATTACTTCAATTACAATAACAGAAACGCTTTGCTGTGGTACTCGTAGTGACATAAATGTTCCTTACTGTTGAAATCTCAATAATTGGGTATTTGATAATTGTAACTTTGATTGCATTTGGGAACATTCAAATATTATCCAATCGAAGCTATCAGAAAAAGAAATAACTTCAATTACAATAACAGAAACGCTTGGCGTGGTACTCGTTGTGACATCAATGTTACTTAATGTTGAAATTTCAATAATTGGGTATTTAATAATTGTAACTTTGATTTCATTTAGGAAAATTGAAATATTGTCCAATCGAAGCGATCGGAAAAAGAAATTACTTCAATTACAATAACAGGAACGTTTTGTTGTGGTATTCGTAGTGATATAAATGTTCCTTACTGTTGAAATTTCAATAATTGGGTATTTAATTATTGTAACTTTGATTTAATTCAGGAAAATTCAAATATTATCCAATCGAAGCAATCAGAAAAAGAAATTACTTCAATTAGAATAACAGAAACGCTTTGCTGTGGTACTCGTAGTGACATAAATGTTCCTTACTATTGAAATTTCAATAATTGGGTATTTAATAATTGTAACTTTGATTTCATTCAGGAACACTCAAATATTATCCAATCGAAGCGATCAGAAAAAGAAATAATTTCAATTACAATAACAGAAACGCTTGGCGTTGTACTCGTTGTGACATCAATGTTACTTAATGTTGAAATTTCAATAATTGGGTATTTAATTATTGTAACTTTGATTTAATTCAGGAAAATTCAAATATTATCCAATCGAAGCGATCGGAAAAAGCAATAACTTCTATTACAATAACAGAAACGCTTTGCTGTGGTACTCGTAGTGACATAAATGTTCCTTACTGTTGAAATTTCAATAATTGGGTATTTAATAATTGTAACTTTGATTTCATTTAGGAAAATTGAAATATTATCCAATCGAAGCGATCGGAAAAAGAAATTACTTCAATTACAATAACAGAAACGTTTTGTTGTGGTACTCGTAGTGATATAAATGTTCCTTACTGTTGAAATTTCAATAATTGGGTATTTAATAATTGTAACTTTGAATGCATTTAGGAAAATTCAAATATTATCCAATCGAAGCGATCAGAAAAAGAAATTACTTCAATTAGAATAACAAAAACGCTTTGCTGTGGTACTCGTAGTAACATAAATGTTCCTTACTATTGAAATTTCAATAATTGGGTATTTAATAATTGTAACTTTGATTTCATTTAGGAACACTCAAATATTATCCAATAGAAGCGATCAGAAAAAGAAATAACTTCAATTACAATAACAGAAACGCTTGCTATGGTACCCGTAGTGAAATCAATGTTCCTAAATATTGGAATATCAATAATCGTGTATTTAATAAGTGTTACTTTGAGTTCGTTTAAGAACAATTTATTTTTTGCAGTGTTTTAAGTATATGCATTTAGAATTTATACGATTTCAGATTTCCCTTACATCAAATTGTCTTTCAGGACTACACCCATAAAGTTGAAATATCATTCAAATCATGAGTTGAAACATCATTAAATCTATTATCTATTCAATCTACGTGTTGCAAATATTTCATACGTCCTATCTTTGGCAGGATACTGACTTCACTACCACTCTTCACGCAGCGTATCCTTGTGCTCCTGTTCGGCACATTTCGGGTGATTGCTTCCAACAGCGAGAAACAGTGCACCGGCATGACGAGTGAGGCGCTAGGCGTGAGTGTCGCTCCAAGCTTTTTCCACTCTTGCGTGCACGACGGACGCACAGCTAAAATGGAGGACGTGATGAAATTCAAGGTGAGAATGTTCGAAATTTCAGAAAGTCGGTAACCGAGAAGTTCTTCTGGTTCGTAAACGAAACGGCATTCCTGAGGTTGGTTTTTCACCATATTGAAGGTAGAAATCTGTAGATTTATTTGTGATAATTTTTGGGTTCTCGAACCAAAACAGTAGTCAATAATATTTTTGGAAATGCTCAAAAAAGGACCTAAATATTAGATTCAGATACTGAATTGTTAAATGTCATATTTTACCGCTAGTTCTCTATGCTCTATCGAAGCATAACACTTAAGGCTGCCATATTCTATGAAATTGAGACTTTCAAAATGTGAGTGTTGAGACGAATGTGCAAAAATATCATGGACCAAACACTTGATACAAGGGGATGTGACTCAACCGAAATATTGAGAGCCAGCAACGAGAAATACTCGTATCTATAAAATAAGTCCGAGAACACCAAAAAGATTGAATTTTCTACCACGGACACATTAAATGTGAAGAAAATGCCATTTCGGACGCCACATTTTACAAGGAAATATCGAGAGTAGAGGGCGGGAGTAGAAAGCAAGAGATCATCTCAGCTTCCTACCATTTGTCATTAGAAGGGACTCCATTTCTTTCTATCAACGAGCTGCAACTGATAACCTTTTATGCTGAAAAACTGAGGACGTCAACCGAACTTCGAGAAGATTAGGTTTCTAAGTGAGAACACAATTCGTCGGAGGAAGAGGAATAATGTGGTTGCGACGCTGGCACATGGGGCACAGTTTTACTGATGAAGCAGTGAACACAATCGATCTTGCCACATTTACAAGTTGAAATTTACTGCTGTAAAACATGGAACCAAATTTGAAAGAAAGACATTGACTTGAAATATTCGTTCTGGGGAAATTTAAGAAAGTAAGCGAAGTTGGGGAAAGGAGATATAAGTGAAATATAATATAATTTTTACTATACTATATTTTATACTATTATATGTTTATACAGTTATATATAGACAGTTATGTTTATTAGTTATAAAAGGTTGGTTATATTATAACCAACTTGTTAAAAGGAATTTCTGGAGACAGGGGGAGATGTAGATCAAGGTTGAAATGGATAGAAACAGGGGAAAACGACTTACAGGGGGTAGAAATACTGGACTGGCGAACAAAATCAATGAAGGCGATAGACCTTCATGGCCAAGTATTAATTACGAAATGATTGAAATTAGAAATGACAAAAACAAGTAGTTTCCAAGTAAATTTTATTTACTACTAAGGAAAAGAGAAAACCAAAAATTTACATTTCAACATGTCACCTTTAAACGAAGCGAAAAATTACGAAAAAAGTTATTCGTGTCCTAAACGAAATTACTTCAATTTGAGTTTTTTATTAGAGGAACGTAGCAACAATGCATCCAACTGATGTAGCTGGAATGAAATATTTTAGCGAAGCATGGTGAATGGATAAATATAGCATGCGGTGTATGGAGAAAAGTTTGGCATGAAATGATGAATAATTTTGTAGCCATAACCAAGCAACAAAAATCAAGCAAATGTTATAGAGATGGTGATTTTTCGGATAAGTATAATGAGTAGGAATACTAAGGCACTACTATTGATTCCTGAAGATTTACTGGCAATGATGTTCTTCTATACCTACCATTCAATGGAAATACTCTTATAACATTAATTTTTTTAAAAACGAACGTCCTAGTTTATTCGAAAACAAGTGGTTGGTTATTTTAGATTCTTTAGGGAATTTTCGCATTAATCCACATAACGAATATCAATTCTGACACCAATTAAATTTTGTGGTGGAATTTCAAGTTTCAACTTTCAATATTTACTCAGAATGCGATGTAATAATTATCTATGAGCATTTAAAACACTAGCGTGCTTTCGAAAGAAAACACTCTAATCCTGAAGAGCAGACAGGTTAAACTCACAACTTTTCTTGTAAATATTTATTACTCAGTGAGGACCTTGACGAGTATCTCAGTGAATAAAGTCGGTGTTATCGAATGTTAGTAAAGCTTTGCGCATCGTTTGATTCATGAAAGCTAAATCACCGTTTTTTGAAATATTCCCAAACACAGACCTCGGTGCTCTCCCGAGTAACGTTCCATAGCGTCAAAATTCCTAAGTTTTACCGTTTTGGAGGACGTTACTTGATGTCAATTCACTTCAACGGTAAAACTGGGAAAATTAACTGTTTTTAGATTTACAAACCTTTATTTGACAATGGTCGGATGAATGATATGTTTATGATTAAACGTGTCAGTATCGATGCCGTTTTGTTTCAAATCTGAAGAACTTCGACAATTGTTAGACGTGTTAGTTTTTTTATGATACTCAATGTTTCAAAGAATGCTGAAACTGATTTTACGTATTTCTCAACATTTATTCCACCACTCTGTGGTCTTTGTGAATTAAATTTTTTATACTTTCTAACTCTGGATTTTTTACGCTTTCGCTGTACAATGCTTTCTTACACCAAGGCCGAGGTTAACGTAAGTTGAAACATTATTTTTGTATATAGTAGTCACTTAGTGGTTTCCTTGAAAGTTTGGACGATATTTAATGGTGAATTTCATTCAGTCATTGTATAAAATCAGAATTCAATTCAGTTAATTGATTTTCATGTTTGTCATTGATAAAATTGAATAGATTTATTTTTAGAGTAAGACGATTACGTATAACACTTATTACCTTATTATCTTCTTTCTCTGCATATAAAGTGTAAACTGCATTTTACAGTACAATTTAATTTTTTTTAAAATTGTAAATAGTTGAGATGAAAGTTATTGTAAGATCTGTAGAGACCTTCCTATTAGAGCTAACTAACGTATGTATTATGGAATGAAATGAAGACATCGATGCATTTCCAAATCTTTTTGACAATTTTTTTTCCTGTGTTTTGTCTGAATAGATCGATTAGAGTCTAATAAGTATTAACACTTGCATGCGTAATATTGTAGAAATATGTTCACTATTTCTCTAGCTCATCAAGAGCTACACATCTGATTTTTTAAATAATTAATACTGTTGTTATAATAACTTTGTAATATGCACTATTTTTCGATGTTACACTTTATATTTGGCTATTACTTTGTCGACATGTTTCCAGTTCCTTAATATTGCTTACCACTATCCTTTTATTGCCTTTATTGAGGCAAACCTCAGAACAAGTTTAAGACGTAAGTGTCAAATTTAACGATACCTTAAACTGAAACTTATTTCATTAAGTTTGTATTATTTTATCACGTTTTGCCTACTGTTGGGCTGAAGTTCATGCTCAATTAAGAATGTTGGAGATTGATTAATCTTCAGTATTTATTTGGATGCAGAAAAATCTTCAAATTTTCATATCTTGCATATTTTTTCTACCATACATTGTAAATTTAGGGATATTAAAGAGTTACATTAAATTCTACAATATATTTAAATTGTGATTCGTTTTTGGCGGATACTCGTGGTGAGTGTGCCAGCAAAACAATGTTTCTATCACGGCTCACATTTTCCTCTAATTGAATATTTTAACTTTTCAAATAGTTGAAATGTGAAGCTAGTACTCGCTATGCCATTCCAAATAACAAAGCAAAGGGTTATGTGATTTTGTTTTGTCACCTCGAGCAGGTAGCAAAATAGTACTAGTTAAGTAAACTCGAACCCTGCTACTTCGGGTTTAAATAGACGAAATCTAAAACGTCTTTGGACATGCCAACTGCCATCCTGCTGTTCAATCTCAGTTCATTTTCTATAGTAAAAGTATGCACAAAAGAAAGAAATCAGAGAGTAAGTGGTAAGAGAACATGCCAACATGCTTCTAGTGACCTCAAGTTTTTCTAAAGTGGTAAGCAGCATGCTAAACAACTAATACCAAGTGGAAAAGCCAGCTGGTCAAATAAAGTGTAGATTGGGCGTTTTTGTGGCAATATGCCAGTTGTGGCATCATAACCAGACAGATGAAATTGATACAGTGGAACGAAAATCCAAATTCAAATCAAAGGAAGCCTCGTAGGGAAAAGTGTGGTGAACATGTTGACATGCTTTCAGAGGCTTCCATTTATCCTCAATTTATTCTGAATACATCTTTACTGGTCCAACACATGCCAAATTAAAATATTGAATGACCAAGCCAAGTATAATATGGACGTATAGTCGTCTCGTGCTAGTTGGGCAAGTTGTTCGAATGAGGTTAAATGAACTGGACAAGTATGGGTCCAAATCATAGGAAGGCCAATGAGAATTGTGACCGGAACATTCCAAGAGGACTACAGAGGTCGCAATTCATTGCTGGCCATCGTGACAAGCACTTTATTCATCGCTGTATGTTAGTTAATTTGTTAATGTATTGTATATTGAAAACGCATTTTCATTCAGAAACTGGTTGCACACTCGGTATATTAAACAGACATAGGCCAAATCCCTCTCGATTTCCACATAGTTTTTTGACATGGAACATTCATTTTAATAAAACACTAGGATAAAATTGACTCTTCTCATACTTCGGAAAGAACTTATATTTCTTCATGATGTATCCGTTTGAATCTTCAGATAGCGTCAAGGATCGTCAAGCATTTGATTGAGGAATTCGCCTCGACCGACCTATTTGGCAGGGAAAATTACGAGTACTACGCCAGGGTGACGGGCAGGGTGCTTAGGGTACAGGGAGAGTGGATCTGCTCGTTCCAATATCCTGCGAGCGTGAAGGATCCCGTGTACCCCAACGAGTTCGTTGCACTGGAACCATACCTAATAGGTGAGCAGACGTTGGTTATTGGTGTACATGTAGATAATTTTGTATTGGAAAGTCATGACAATTTTTTCATCAGTTCGTTCCTTCTTTGACCTTATTTCATACTCTTTTAATGTGTGGAATATTATTATTAAACTTAAGTTTTTTAAAAGGGAGTATCAAATTTGTTCTGGACCAATTAACAAATTAAATGGAAAAAAACAGGTAAAAGAAAACTGATATTGAAAATTGTCAAGTCTTTTCTTGTGATCCATTGTTTTGCTTCGTGCTTGGCTTGGTTTAGTGTGGTGTCTTTGGTGTCTTGTTGTCAACTTGATAAATTACTAGATATATGTAGTTGAACCTTCTTTGAAATTTTACTACATTGTTTTAGTTGATGTGTTTTCCTTCTGATTGTATATTTTATTGTAGTTAGCATTTGATTAGGTGTGCTGTTTTTTGAAGAACTCTTTTTAGGCATGTCGTGGGTTTTTTTAAGGTGATCAATTCAAGATTGCGACGACTGTTGATAGTTTAATTATCAGCATATAACAATCGGAATTATTTGGCTCCAATCGACAATGCTTACGTGATCTGTGATTTTGAATAGTGTAATCGTCTACATGCAACAAGAACATTCGCTTTCATAACGAAGTATATCACTCTCCAATGTTTTTATAATATTGAGGTACATTCCAGTCTAAATTATCAATAAATAAGGACAATTTACACACTCAATTCATACGATATAATCATCATTTAGGTTTCTGATCGCAAAAAATTTCGTGAGGATGATTTCGGTGAATTTTTTTCTGTTTGATACATATAACTCATTTTACGAATTCAACATACTCAAATGTTGTGGATCAAACCAATTTTAATACCACCGGAGGTGTAGTATATATTTTCAATGTCCGGTTGTTTCACTGCCCATTGGAGAGTTTTAATACAAAGGGTTCTCTTAAATGTGGTAAATGAAGAAAACTATTTCGGGTATCTTAACACTAAAGATATTTAGCTGTTGAAATTTTTGAAGGAATATTGCACCTGCTTTACTGTTGGTCAAATAACTCTCACAGAATTTTTTTCATAATCTACTGCAGTTTTATACAAGTGTTTCTGTTTAGTTTCAAAGATTTCTGCAGACTTTGTTGGGGTATTGGATTCTTTCAGTTCGGTTAAGGTCCATTTGAATTTTTTGTTGTAAACACAAACGAATCAATTATATAAATTCAAGTACATATAGCGCTATTGACGGTCCTTATCCCGTCTTGCTTTTTATACGACTGTAAGTCGTCAAAAATATCGATAATATACATACAGTCGATGTTATCAAAGTTACATTAAAATCGGAAATCGCACGGATTTTATACCAACTGATACGATAGCACGTCATGTTATAGGTAGTGAATAATCAATACAAAATAGTGTTGACTTTACCACCAAATATATTTATAATAGTCTTCCTACTGCGTGCTTTATGAACTGGACTCCAAAAATTCAATTATTGCTAAAATAATATTGTAATTAATTGAATAGTATTTGTCAAAGGATGTCGTTGCAATGAGAATTCGAGTGTTCTCGAGCAAGGCTAATAAAATAAATAATAAAATTAATAAAAAATATATTCACTAAATACATAATGTAATGAAATAAACCATGAAATAATTTATTTTGTATAATATACAAAATATTACACATAAATATATATATTGCGTTCACACATAATAATGTGTGAACGCAATGGAGCTCAATTAAGAATCCGAAGGAAAAGGTGTGTATTTTCATACCTTCCTTCATTAATGTCACTGTTGATTAAATTATATTGAGTAATGTTTCCCTTATTTGCGAGACGTATCTGTTCCACGTTATTTGCAGGTTATCTACTTTATAGTAAACGATTGAATAAATTAATAAATGTTTGACATATAACGTGGTTGAATTAGGAGGTTTATTATTCGTTTATTGTAAATATTCAAACGTTTTATTTCAACTAAAATATCATTGTTGTATTCTTAAATATCAATTCTTTAAATTCAATAAGTTTCATTCAATAGATACTAAAATTCAAACACTTGAACTTTAGACTCACGCTTTATTGACAACATAGCATGACGCGTTTCGTCGTTATAAACGACTTCTTCAGATGCTGACAGAATACTGGTATTTTGTTATTATTGAAACGCGTCATGCTATGATGTCAATAAAGTGTAAATCAAAAGTTCAAGTGTTTGAATTTTAGTTTATATTCAATTATAATGGATTTACATCAAGTAAACGCCAACACTATTAAATATTCAATAAGTTTCAAGTCAGAATTATTCGGTCGAATTATAATCTTAAATTTTCATAACATTTCTATAAAAAAGCAGTAGATTAAAATTAAAAACTTTGTTCTCAAAATTTATTAACTTGGTGTTAATTTCGAATTTATACTTTATGCGAAAATCTAGTACCCACATTGAATAATTGCCGCCGTTTGTTTCTCTCGAACTGAACAACAGTTGGCATATTTTGACGTCGTTAAATTCGCATTAATTTTCGGCAACGTGCCGCATACCTGAATATTAATTATATCGATGCAATTGTTATAATCGGACGGAACCAGTTGTTGAACGGACGCCAAATTGTGCCCATTGTAATAGCGATATGCACGCGGAAATCGCGTTAGTCACCAATTCGCGAAACATAAAGAATATGCGTCTGATGATATGTACGACGTCGACTCATCGTGGAAGAAACCCATTGTATTGGCTCGATAAGTTGGTTTCGAAAACAATTAGTCAATTGTAGTTGTAAATCACTGGGTAGACTGATATTTACGGTAGAGATATGCGACGTTCTGAGGAAGTTTGTAGAAAACGAGGGAATACTGAAACAATATCAATTAAATACATACTTTTTGAAAAGAGGATGTAATACAAAATAATAATACTTATTAATTTTTATTTTACATTCGAAATTACAATGTATAAAAACTGTTCAACTGTTCGTTTGCAATGGGAACCTTCTTCAAACATATGTACGAGGGTTGCCTTTTATAGTTCGGAACTAGAGAACAAAAACAAATATTAATCATCGAAAATTACTTTGTTTTTCAAAATATTCCCCATGAAGATCTATACATCTATACACTGCATGCGTTTGAACCAATTGTCGAAGAACTTTTGCCACTCTGAGATATCTCCAAAATATGCATTCTGAATGCAACAACCGCTTCTGCAGGTGTCGAAAAACGTTGACCTCTCAGTTTGTTTTATACGTACGCGAATGAAAAGAAGTCATTCGGTGCCAAGTCAGGACTATACGGCGGATGACTCATCAAGTCGGCGTTTTGGATGCTCAAAAATGCAGTTGTTTTAGCCGATTTGTGAGAGCTCGTATTGTCGGGGTGAAGAGTGATCCGTCTTCGGCAGGTGGTTTTCCTGATTTCTTAGAAGACAACTGGCAAACCAATGGTTGTGTACCACTCAGGATTGACTGTTCTGCGTTGTTTCAGTGGTACGGTTGCGACTTGTCCAGTTTTTCCGAAAAAACAGGCGACCATTATCCAACTTTTGATGGATTTGGTTCATCTTGAAACACCCATACAGTCAACTGCTGTTTACTTTCGGGCTCATACGCTTAAATCCAGGATTCATCCCTTGTCACGATGTCATAGACTTGTTTGGAAGCACCGCGATCGTATTTTTTTGAGCATTTCTTTCGACCAATTGGCTCGAGCCTTTTTTGAGCGATTGAAAAATTGTGTGAGATCCAACGCGAACAAATTTTTTGACAGTCAAATGTTTATGCAATATTGAATGTCACATGACGATCTTGCAATACCAGTTCGCGCACAGCATCAATGATTTTCGAAACAACAACTGATTTTGGACGACCTTCACGAAATTCGTCTTGGAGTGAACTACGACCACGATTGAATTCACCATACCTGGTGAATCTATAAACACTGGTCCTTGATGGAGCTTCATCGCCAAAAAATGAATTAAGTTCATCCTTGCTTCACTGTTGCTGAGTTAATCGACATCGAAAGTTGTAAAAAATAATCGTACGAAAATGTTCACGATTTAATTCCATTTTTGGGCCGAGATTAATCTTTTAAGTTACTGTAAACAACACAAACAGCGCTCGAATGTCAAAACATTCTGAGTACGTATAACCTCAAAAATGTCCAACTTTACGATAGAGCTGTCTGTTGACGGATTGCAACGCTAGGGTTGCTAAAGCCCGAAACATAAAAGGCAACCCTCGTAATAAATCAGTGCATAACTATTAGATTTCTTTTTAATTTATAACTTATGGCCTTGTTTGAAAACATTAGCCAACTAAACAAAAACTAGTGTAGTTATTTTAACCTAAATCTTCTACCGTATTTTGAAATATATATTTCTGTTATAGCCTATTTTTATTCATTTACATATTTAACTGTACATACAATATAAGAAAAAATATCCAAATTGGACGTATATCATATAAAGTGCTATAAGGCACTTAAAATGTTGAGTGGCATACCACTACAAGATTTTTAATGTTATTCACGTACTCCCAGACATCATCATTAATTGTTACCTGACATTAATGAATAGTAGCATAGACGCAACTCCTCAATTTTTGATTACCTATGAGTAATATTTTGGACTGACTGAACTTTATACCAAAGCCATTTTAGGTGCACTATTCGAAAATAAATATTGCGTCATCGTTTAACTTTGAGATTGTTGCGACGACAGCAAGATGTATAAAGTTGTAAGTTATCTACATAGAGATGTCAGCTACAGCTTCGAATTATGGATGGAAGATCAATGGTATATATTGAGAAAAGGATAAGATATCTAGTATACCACTCAACTTTTATACTCTAAATGAAAATTTCATTTTTCATTTCAAAGCATCCAATTGAATGCTAGTTATTATTATATATTAGAGGCTCTCTGTGGTTGTGCGAAAGTTGGATCTAGGGTTTGACACCAATTCTAAACGGTCAAGGTGGTAATTGAACTCACCAGTACAAGTAAGTACCTGTACCAGTAAGCCGAAAGCGTATTGGGTCACTATATCGGCTACTGAGCCTCATATACAAGAAAAAAATTCATGATGAGCTCCAAAAGAATGACAATTATTATTCAAAACTCAGTCAAGTTCACAAAATTATTGCTTTTACTTAGGAATAAACAGTTCGCTGATAGCAACATCAACTTATCGTTTGAAATTTTTGAAATCTTAACTAAAGAAGTTCGAACATGTAGCCAACCTATTTGCCAACATCATAAATCGTAACCAAGAAATTGGAAGTATAGTTTGATCGGTGTATGAGGATCTGAAAGAGGGGATTGTGCCTGGTACGTCTACGCGGTACCCCAAACCTCATCCTCGATAGAAGATCTGAGCATTCCATAATCATTAACAAAGTTTTAAACCAGATGTATGCCATAACTCCATCATGAAGACCTTCATGGTTAGTCTACATCAAGATTTGTATTCGAAATATCTAAATATTTCAAATCGAACTATCTGTGTTCTTCTTTGTGATAAAAGTACGGACTAGATGATCTTGTCACTAACATACTCTATCATACTCTTCTAGATAATTTATCTTGTTTCTTGATAGAGGGAGTTCAGGTGAATATGTCACTGACCTAATCCCGCCTTTTGAGGGGCCTTGGTGTCTTCGGAAATAAAATCGAAAGTCGATTGTTCAAATGCATGCAACTGATGATTTCCACATCTCCTGAAACAGATCTCCAAAGAGTCCGATATTCCTTGGAATTTATTCTCGAAAGTTGTAGTTTATGTTTTCGTTGACAACATTTGAGTAAGCAGCTCCCTAAGAGTTTTATTTGAAATCTTTCGATTAAAAATCTCGGTATAAATCTAACGTACACAATCATAACCTACACAATATAGAAAACAATCCATAATGAAAAAATATTCAAAATTTTCTCATAATTTTAATACAAATACGCATGACGACGTTTCGAAGTACTACTTCTTTATCAAATGCTGTATTAATAGTGTTCAGTATTTCCAGCAGTAATCCAGCATTTGATAAAGAAGTAGTACTTCGAAACGTCGTCATGCGTATTTGTATTATTATTATTATTATTATGAGAAAATTATTATATTATGGGAAAATTTGAAATATTGTTTCATTATGGATGTTAATTTTCTCCAAGTATCGAGCTCATCAATTAGAAAACAATCCTTCAATTCAATATTTTTTTTATGACATTATTTACATCTTCTCCCAATACCCAAGTTACGACAACTAATACGGAATCATTGAAAAATATTACGTTATTATAGTCATGCGTATTCTGAACGTGAAATAAATTGTATAAAGATGAAAATACTTGTATTTGTTTGCTTTGTCTGTATATTCGTCTCGTATATTTGTGGCCAAAAGTTGAAGCAGTCCAATAAACTTCCTAGTTACATCAATTTTAGAACAACTTTTAATAAATTAGTTTTTCAGATACTTTTTTCTGTTGTTCTATAACTGTATACCTTTCATATTACCTTTACGTGGCTTTTGCTGGTTGTAGGAAGCATTTACCTTATCTGGGTTGAGTATTTGTTAGCATTCGCTTCTGTTCGTGAACTAAGCGACAAAAATAAAAACCAAAGCTCCAGTCAATCATTAATTTTCAAATTTTTTTCATCAGGTATGATAAGTGTATTCACTGTGTAGTAGATTTCCTGCTATCGGTTCTCAAAGGGACGAGTTTATTCCAAGTGTACTAAGTTATATGGATGTTTAGATAAACTGTAGTGCAACAGTTTCAGACTAACGTTTAACAAGGTCAACTTTTGTTGTACATATCTGCAGAATGTTTCGAGGACCTTGACTTAAAACTTGATCGAAATCACCCCACAGCTCAAGATCGTCCTGCCGCTAACTTGTTCAATCTATTCGACGTTATTTGGTGGAGGAGGAGAATTCGACAATTATTCAGCATTTGCTTATTTAATGTTAAGCATGGTAAAATATACAACCAGTAGCGTAAGAAACAACAAAAAACAATAAGAAGAAAATTAAGTCGTATTGAATTAATATTCAATATATAATTGAAATTAAAGTAAGTAGTTTTCTGATTTTCACTATAATTAATTTCAAACATGACAATATTGTTGCGCCAACAGAATGGCTTCATCAGATGTTGATGATAAACAACAGTACATTGTAGACTGCTTGCATTTATCCTGAAGTGTATGGAAATTACCATAAAACACTGTTCTTTCCACACACTTCAGGATAAATGCAAACAGTTTTCCACTTCCGGATAAACGCAAACAGCTTTACACAATGTAATGTTGTTTAACATCAACATCTGATGAAGCCACTGTGTTGGCGAAACAATATTGTCATGCTTCAAATTAATTATAGTGAAAATCAGAAAACTCCTTAGTTTTATTTAAATTATGTATTTAGATTTTCATCAAGTATTGGTCCAATAATATCGCTTAATAATATTCAATATATTCTAAAGTTAAGTAAGGTATAAACATTTCTATCGTCCGGTCGTAAGGTCGATTGTAAGGAATTGGTAAGGATTGAACAATATCGTGTGTAGTTTTGGGAATTTAGGGAATAATATAAACTGCTGTAAGTATGTATTCCGAAATACATATTTATAACTTCTTGAAATAGAGTGAATGATTTTCGCTATTAATTTTGTAATAACGGATAATTTTGATATTCGATTGGAACCCTAAATGTTTCGTCTATTACTGATAAATACATTCCCGTAGTACTTCCGCTTTAGTCGGATTAATGTTCATAGCTGCCCTGTCTTGAGACCTGTTTACAATTTCATAATTGTCTTCATTTGGAGATAAAACTTCTACAAGTTTGATTTCAACAAGTGTTCTAATTCGTCAGTATTGCTGAAAAAGATGTTTGGCTACATAGTGGGGATAGCCCAACTGCAGCCTCATCTGTAACTTCCATGAGATTTCATTTTCCGAATTCCGAAAAATACGTTGAAAAGGTCGAAATACCTTTAAGACGTCCAACCATTTCGAGACCTATTCATCTAAGTTTTAAAGAAATGTCTGTTGATAACACCTCATGAGGTTTTATTTTCCATTTATTAGGTGCATATGAATTCGTGACTAAAATTCAGAAATATCCTTCTTTTCTATCACAATTCACTGACATAAAATTGGATGGTCCTGTATCACCGTCTAGGCTTACACAATTTATTTTAGGCACCATCGTCTTCATTTCGATGTTGATGTGAACGTTGACATAGTTGATGTGAGATGTGACAGAACTCGTGGTGTGTGAGTTTATGAAAAAAGGCAATCGCTATATTAAACAATAACTATTGAATAGTACTATCGAATTAAAGAGGTAATCCGTATCTTGATAATCTGACTCAGAGGATTTTATTGATTCAAACTCCAAATAGGTAAATACCTACATGCAAATGCCCAAATCCAAAGAAAAATACATGAATAGATATAATTCAAGGGGTATTGAATGTCGATTTCTCCAAAGTTTATTAATGAATTATTCGAAATCAAACGCATTCAAACTTCTAATTTTCTCAACGGAATAAAATGAAAAATGGAGGAGTAATTTTATTTTCAAACTGCAACAGGCCTAACACTACCAACTAAAAAATTTGAGGCTGCCCGTCACTTGCTAAGATATTCCATACAAAGATTAAATGGTAATTCAAGTTCCGTACCACAGGTAACACCGTTAGTACGAAATTGTATATCAAATTCTATTACATAAGCGACAAGGGTGGTTTCCAGCAATTTTACATAATTATCTGCTTTATGATTTCCAAGAAAATTGTTAACTACTTGAGGAAGTTGTTAACAATTGACACCAATATTGTCACTTCAATTGTCATCTTTAACAAGTTGTCTTATTTGTGAGGCATCTAATATATCAGGCTTCACTTTTCCCTTGCCAATACCGGGAAACTTACCTGATAATTGCCCAAAATAATTTTCACTTAATCTAAAGTTTTTACAAATTGCGTTTATTGATTACGTTTTCTTTTCCTTGAATTATGTTATCTCTTGAAGGGCAATTTCTGTTAATCTATTGTTCATTAGGCATATCAAAAATATTTGTTTCAGTTTTTGAGTTTCCCCACCAAATTTTTTGAAATTTGTCTTATGTCATATCAAATGAACGATGAAATACGCTTGAATTGCATTTTTCTTCTCAGTTTTATGTATCGCACAAAACTGTTATGCCGACTGTTATGCCGTGAATTGTGAAGTTTTTCCACAAAATATGATTTTTTATTACCATAAGCATTTCGACATCTGACATAACTACCTATATAATCATTAAAAATACCCGTTACTATTCTCAATTACAAACTATTTTTCCAAAATTATTTGTTATAATTTAGGACTCAAAGTGGTCTCATATCTATGAGACCACATTTAACGCATTATCAAATATAGAAATATTTGATTATGCGTTCATATTTTACAGATAATTATATATACATTATTATCGCCAAAGTAATTAAATAAACTATATACTTTTTTTATTAATTACGAGACCAATAACCTAAATGTCAAGCTATATCATGTTTCCATAGCTTCGTTTCCATATAATTTTAGGTAATTTGACATATACTATTTCACTAATGTCTTCTCTGGTGAATTGTTACATTTGTGTATTCTAACTTTGTCTATCGACTTCATACTAACAGCATGTAACAGTTCTTTGTGCAAAAGTAAGGCTGTTGTCAACAAGTCCTCGTTACTCTAAACGAATTGGAAAAAAAATGAGAAGACTTTGCATTACGTCGTGTCACACAAAAACTCCATTTTGAATTGTATATTGAATTGAATACTCCAGTTTGAATTGTGTGTTCGCGGTATTTACTTACGATTGATTGAGCCTGATGATGCGTATTATATTAACGAAGGGCTATTAAATCAGGATTATTTAGAGAGAAAAGAAGGCGGTGTGGGATTCTCGATTTTTTTTCATATTTCAAAAATGGCATATTTCTTCATTCGGTTAATTGTTTATAACATTGAAATTTCGAATTTTTTCATGAAACATTACCTAGAGGCCTTTTTCCATCGAATGACACCTCGATCATATTTCCATATTTTTTTCAGGCGGAATAAATATTACACCCAAAAAGTACTTGTTAACGGGGCTTTATTTGATCCTGGAATGTAACTTATCTATTTTCATCAGGTCTTTTATTTCTCCCATTCCTTCGATAAAGTAAATCAAATAAAAGTTTAAAAGACATAGTGCAAAATATATTCCTTCAAATAGCTCAAGGAATGTGAGAGGGATGAAACCTGCGAGGTGCTAAGGCATACGAAATTTTTTATGAAATATTACTTCTTATTTATGCAACGTCTACTTTTCTCTATAAATGAACCGATAATACTGGAGTAATTCGAAACGGTGTGTAGCTGATGCGACCACTTCAGTGTTACTTCTATTGAAAAAGGCTACTGGTTGTATCGTTTCTCTGATTTTTTTGAAGGAACTCTAACGCTGGGCTCCGATCCTTGGCTGCGCTGCGAAAATGAGCTTCCGCTAAGCGATCACTGCTTGGAAGGTAACAACGTTAGCGCTAATAACACCATCTAGAATTAATACTGGATTATAATCGGGGTTGATTTTGTATTATAGTTTCTCTTTTCTAGCATTATTTTTATACCAGACCAGAATCCAAATTCGACCGTCAACAAAAACAACTTTCGAAAAACGTCTACAAAATAACGATTGCAGGAATGATAGAATGTACTTATTGACTTTTTTAACCACGTTTTATCTTCAACTGTTGAAGTCTATTACCCGAAAAAGGGGGTCAATCATCTTATTTTCGAATGGTTGAAATGAAGAAGGAAAAAACTTCATACTTTTCTAAATGTTTATAATATATTTCATCATCCTTTTAAAAATAAAATTATATATGTAGTCGTGTAAAAGCAGTAACATCTCTTTATATTTGTCTTTTATTGTCTTTTTTTATTTATTTTTAATCAGCGAAGATACTCTTTCGTTATTGAATTGATAATAGATAATGAAAAATATTCTAATATTGAGACAACAGGTTGATTAACCTCAAAATTAATAGTTTGTTTTATAATTAACATTAACAATTACTCCAGTCTACTTTAAAACATGAAGCTCAGAAATTCTATATAGACTAAAGAATTGACGAATCAAAGAAAGGAGGCTATTTTTCATTTTCTGACAATAAAATTCCTAAAGTGAAAACTTCGAACCAGGTAAACTTACTCTACTATTTTTTTTTATTGAAAAAAATATTTAGGCTTTCTTTTAAATTGAAATATCCATTTTTTGTTGTGAAGAATTTGAAAGGACTTAATATTAATTAGGAAAATTGGCCTGGTTAATATTGGGTAGAACGAATAATTTTGTAATACACCAACATAATATGGGGTTCATATAATATTGTGTGTATGTTCATTATTTATAATTATATATGTAAAAACCAAGCAATAAAGATTGAATAAGAAACATACACCTAATACGAAATTAACTAAAACATTTATCCGGAGATAAAATCGAACTACAAAAACAAAAAATTAAGGATATTTACTAAGAATAGCATGTTCATCTATTACATACTTTTAATGAGAAATGAAACATTGATTTTATCATATAATTATGTTTGACATTTTCGGTTTTGAACCAATATAGACATCACATCAAATCAACAACAATTTTCCGTAAAAATTGTGTAAAAAACTATCCTTGAAAAATTGTAACATTAACAAACATCCATATTTTAACGCTTGGTTAAATTTTGACTGACTATGGGATTTTATCTTAAGTTTCATCTAATTGAATTTGTTAGTACATTTGTGTCATAATATAGCATGAATTAAAGTGTCGAATTTGGATTATGGTCATTATCACACTGTAAATAGGTATTTTCCACTGTGATATTATTTATAATAAACGATTTTACGATAAGACTGTGTAATTTTCCTGAGAATGTTTTGCGTTTATCGCATTTCCCATGTCCACTAGTTTTACTTGCATTTTAAATTTAAGAAAAAACTTAAATGGCGAAAATTAAATTAACAAATGTTAATATAATAATGTCAACTCAACTTTTGAGATCATTATAAATTAGTAATATTTTGAACGAATTTCTCTTTCTTTGCATTGTTATACTATCATGGTTTTCATAGTTTCATAATTTGTATGCTGAACAGAAAATTTTGTATATTTCTTTTATTTTTTTCTGAAAATTTTCCCAAACACTATATATAGTTGTTCTTAATTTTTTAAGAGACCATCTCTTGGTGATAAAGTATCTTGGTGATGGTTAAGTTAAAACACATCAACTCTTTTGTGGGAATTTTCTTTTGTAATTAGAAGGCGTCAATTTATCACTAAAAATTTAAATGCAGATGTAGAAGTTGAACGTTATCTATACACATGAAAATTTAAATACATATGTAGAAGTTGAACATTATCTGTACACATGAATAGCGTGCCATAAAACATTGATATAGAATTTTCTCCTTGACTCCATTGTTATATTTACAAGACTATTATTAAATCACTTGTGTAGTTTTATAAGTTTTCCTGCATGTTATCACTTATTGCCCTAGATTAAATTAAAACAGCCTGAGTGTGACAAGTATTTTAAGTAAGAAGTACCTTTTTGAAATGTAAGTAGTTTTTTAAGTATTAAGCTTTTTGTTCTACGATGATATCTAAGGATTCAGAAAATCCATTGATAACAATAAAATGATGTCACTGAATGAAATATAAATAATTTGAATACCTTCTGTATTCGCAACATAAACAATATTTCAATCATTTTATTGTTGATGTGGATTTTTAGACACGAATGCTGAGCCCATTATGTATAACATAATCATAATATTGTTTTTGTTTGCAGAGGCATCTAAGGTTGAGGAATGTCAATCGACACCTGCTTTGTTGGAAGCAACACAACCTCAAGTTTGTTCTACATCCCTAGGAATAATAACTGAGCATTCCTTATTAGAGTCCTGCACCAGGTTGTCGATATCTTTGGAACAAAATGGATTATTTCAGGTGAGTATTTTAATAATAATATTCAACCTGTCTTTTATAGCCCAATTATCTGTACAAATTGAAATTTACTAATATTGATATTAGTACAAATCAGTACATTAGGACAAATTGATATATACTAATTGCAGAATAGTTTAGCTAAATAACGCAATTTCTAGAAAAAATAATCATTAAGTAAAATAATTAATAACGCCATAAAATATCTTTATGATAGCACATGGTCAAAGGACTGACTGGAAATATCAAATGAATAGAAGCAATTTACAAAATTTATTGTTTTTAGTAGTTATTTATAGATAAGCATTAAACGTTTAAGTCAAATTTCTTCTATGTATTGTACATTTTATCCCATAAAAGCAATGTAAATATGTAAAATCTTTATGACAGCTGAATAGGCTCAAACTCCTTATTTTAATATATTCAAAACATCTGAATCAATTTTTAATGCAGACTAGTAACAACACTTCCCATTCCTCGAGCGGTAGTCACAGTTCGCGTACCAGCCAGGGACACTCCGGTCCCAAGATGACATTAGACGAACTTCGCGCTGTCAATAGATACGCAGAGAGCACGCGCAGTCTAAGCTACCTTCCACAGGTGCACGAACGACAGACGGAGAGAATGAAGACCCGTTCGCAATGGTTTTTAGCGCCATCTGTCGACTGTTGCAGTTGCGGGGGGTCGCTAGATTTACCACTGAATGACGTAGATGTCGAGACGCTGACGTCAGCTCTGCTCAGAAAGTCGTCCTCAGGCACTATAGGTATGCATAACAATTTTTTATCAAAGTCATAATATAGAGGTCAAATAAGTTATATCTTACTAAGATATTTTAATATTTAATAGGTAGTTATCAAATTTAAAATGTGTTAATAGCCACTTTAAGTGCTTGGTTTGCACATTGAATATCGTAGTTATGGTATATGCATAGAAGACCCATTAATATTGTAGTTAATTAAAGTAGGAAATTATTTAAATATTGTGTTATTTGATACATTTTTGTAGCATTCTTTTTTTTTTCTTCATTCATAGAAATAATTACTTCCGACAATAACAATGTTCTCACCTAAAATTATATTTCAAACTGTTAAATTTAGAAAAGATGGTGTCTGTTTATGACTTCAGCATTTTTATATCAGATCAAATAAAAAAATTTCAACCGGATATGAAATATCAAACAAAAAGTATTTTAAGTTGTATGCTGGCTCTCTTTAAAAAATTAAGTGCATATTTATCTTTCATAAGACTGAAGCTTGAGAATATGGGACTACCTCTTTTTGCATGGGGAAGCAGAACAACGATCAAAAAGTGTAATTGATGTTCAAGGTGTTACCTCTTTCTCTGACGGAATACACTTTTCATCATTGACTTATTGACAATATGAAATACATTAATGATGTTCCTATTGATTAACCCTCAAGAATTTTCCGTTCTCTCCAGTCCTCTTCAATCACATATTTTCCACAGAAGTAATTTTGAATAAATTCAGCAAAGGGCAAAAATGAGGGTTATTTAGATCAATGAAGTGAATTCCTTATGTTTACAGTTAAATATATACACACACATCATTTTATATATATATATATATATATATATATATATATATATATATATATATATATATATATATATTTGATATCTATATTAATTCATAAATTCAATTATTCATTAGTTTTGACAAAGTTGTGATATACAACGAAACTTCAACAAAAATAAAGTTTTTCATATTAAAAGAAGCCTGTTATTGCTAAAAACATTCAAAATAAAATATATATATATATATATATATATATATATATATATATATATATATATATATATATTTCTTTTGTGTTAATACATATTTATCAAATTCTATAGTTTCTTATAGACTGTTTAGTTGGTGTTGCAGGTCTGTCGCTTAGCGCCGAATCTGTTCAGAAGAGGCCGAGCATAAGGCGATCCAATTCTAGGGATAAAAGGAGCTATTTGCACAGATCAACAAGCAGAAGGAATAAGCAGAATGGCTCTAGATCTAATAGGTTAGAGTCCAATTCAATTTTGACCCTTTTGTGAATATCTTAAAATGTTTTCAATTTCTATTTAATTATGAGAGGCATGTTTGATCGGATAGTTCATTCTCGATAGTTTGTTTGGAAGAATTAACTGTAGAAATGAAATCGATAATTTTTGAACTATCCATAATTCAATATCTATGTTCAAAATTCGTACATCAGCTATGAATCATACAGAATGTATCAAGGTAATAGACTCACACAAGCACTGTTTTTAAAAAGGTGTTTTAGCAGAGTTTATTAAATTTACTGTAATTTCTCTGGATAAATACTTAGAATTTTTGTCTGTTGAATTTAATAGTTGATATATAAATATTAGTACTATGTGTCATCATATTCAATTGTTTTCTTTCATGAAATTGAATAATATAATCAAGATGTTAAGTTGGTCAAATGTTTCTTGCAATTTATTTGTGGTCAAGAGATCTTTTTTACTAAAAATATAATCAATTTCATCTTTCAGTCATCCTTGACATATGCTACACGATTTAGCTACATGTCTTCATGAAAAAAATAGTGCTCAGGGTTCCTGATTTGAATTGTTTAGAGGATCATTTATAAATATCTTCATGATGTTTATAATCTTCATATGTTAATTGATTCATTTATTAATAATTGATTAAACAATATCTTTTTTTAAACATGAGAATAGAAGACAATACCTTTTTTTTAACATGAGAATAGAAGACATATGAAAATGGAAAGCATGTATTAAGTATGGTGTCTATTTCAGATATAAAGATATTTATAATTCATTATGAAAATTATTGTGAAACGTTTTATAAATAATAATCAAGGGTTTATTTCGAATTTTATATGCAGAAAAAACTCAGTTGATCTGTGAAGAAATATTTCACAAAAAAATATTCTCTTAATAGTGATTAAATTGCTTATGCTCAAGTTTTGAGCGGATTGTCGTTTTCAATAATAGTGAAAATCATTCTACTACATTTCTACTTAATCTCGCATGTTGAATTGATTAAATCGAATGTTTCTCAGTGTTTTGTAATTATTGTGTAATTTATTTTGTATTATTATGTAATTATAATCGATTAAGATGTGCATTAAGATTTACAGTCCTTGCCAGATGTAAATCATTTTGAACTATATCTCTGAATGCATTTCTTCGAACCTAATTTTTTTTTCCTTCAGTTTCAAGAATCGAGGTGAACGCAAGATATCTAATTCTAAATCGGGCAGCTTCAAAATGAAGTACGGCAACATATCCAGATCGTGCAGCTTCAAAAACAAGGCGGAGCTATGCTCGTGCCCGCCGAAAAACAACGAAGAACCAAAATCCACAGAAGCACCGACTACTGCCAAAAGAACTAAAGAAACAATTTGTATAACGCTTACTTACAAACCTCGAATCTAGGTTACACAGGAAAATGAAGTGTATATTCCAAAAAATTATCCTTAATATGGTAAAACCTAGAATATATATATATAAAAGGAAATGAAGTTATGGCACTGAATGCAATATTTAAGAAAATGACACTAGCCCATTCATTTCGAAAATTAACCAAGAGATGTTATAGTAGAGCTAGATATATGAACATTTATCCCTTGAAGGATAGTGGAGGCATCACATCGTACACATTCACATATCTAGCTCTACTATAACATTCTTTTGGTTAAATTAAATTTTTCGAATGAATGTTTTAGTATTCATTTTCTGATTCTGAATTTTATTATTTCATTTTTCATATATGTATATATATATATATATATATATATATATATATATATATATATATATATATATATATATATATATATAAATGCGATATTGAATTATAACTGATGTACCTAGTACATACATATCAGATTGGCAGGCAACATCTACTTTAATAATTCGAAGCGTGTTATTTAATTTGTAGCAAAACAAGTAATCGATATTGTGAATTATTGTTTTTTCAAACTAGTATATGCTTAAAAACACTAAGCACATAAATGCTTTGTTGGTACATACAGAGTTCAAATAAATGGATAAACTAAGATAGAAATGGAAATAAATATTCGGGCCACCATACCAAAACCAAATAGTTGTAGGATTACTTTTAGATAACCAAGCATCACAAGGAAGCAACAGTATTCATGAAACATCATATTACAATGACAATTTTTATAAAAATATCACGTATTTAATTAAATATTGTACATTATTTATATTTGTAAAAAAGTCTTCGTTACTTAACAGAAACGTGTGTATTATTACGAGTTCAAGTTGAAGTACCCGATGTTAACTGAACTATTTCATAAAAATTCGGTTCATAAGTCACTTCTTTTGACATTCTTTTATTCAACCTTGCCTTTCATAAATAATTATTTACAAGCTTTTTAAAATTTTCTTCACAAAAAAAGGATGAACTCAGGAACTAGTGCCGTTCCTAACTACAAGGTAGAGAAAATTCTCCTCATTTTGGTTAATTCATACATATTTCAAAATATGGTTTCCATAGAAACAATTTAGCGAGTTAAAGTGAAATTAAAATTGATCCCAATATTTTCAAAGTCATAAAAAATTAAAAATCTTATTATTAAACGAACCAAAAGAATTCTCACTCATTTTATGTTTGTGAGAGCTCAAAAAGCTACTGTGCAATATCATATTTCATTGACGTTTTTGTCGAATTATCACAATTTCATTTATCATTCATGCATATGTCATTATTTATTATCATATATAATTCATCATATTTCAGTCAATTTGATATAAAAACTTATTCAATAATCATATTACAATTTTATGGTATTAAAATGTTTTCAAGGTAAAATTTCGCCAGTTTTTGATGGATATACGTGAAGTGTTTTCAAATTTAGAAAGCAAACCCTTCTGAAGTTTTTATATTCCTAGAACATGTTTGTGCTGTCAAAAATTATTCACTAATCATCATTTCTAGTCAAATATATTTCAGTAATAAACTTGTTTCTAGAATTATTCTAAAGATGTGTGAAACATCATCAACACCAATAAGGTATATTTTGAATGAATAATTTCGTGTAACTTTGAGGCTTCGTTCAAGTCTGGAATATACACTTCATGATCACTGCACTTTTTAAGATATTCTTGTCGCACCAACGTGTGGAATTTCTCAATATTTTTAAAAAATTCCAAAAAAAGGTGTAGTAGCATTTGAGCGCTGTCTGAAATAAACTGCTAGGCAAGAATTTGAAACAGAATTCTGTGTTTAGATCAAACCCAAATAGTCAATGTTGGCGCGGCAAGTCGGGTCTAAAATCAAATCAATAAAATGTTTACGCTTATTAAGAATAATCGAAGTGATCACAAGCATTTATAAGACCTGAAAGATTTTTTGCATTTTAAATATGAAGTCCAAAGAAACTTGTTTAGAAAAGTATATGTAAACATTTATATAATATTTCATTCTATTTCACCCTGAATGTATGTATTACAAACGAAAAAGTCCCTAATCACCTTCCTCTTTGTTGTAAAGATTTTTGTGCAATGTTTAGCAATATATATTTCTTAAAAAGAGGAACTTCCAATGAGTACAAATTATTTATTTTTCTAGTTATAGGTTTGATATCTTAAAAGAACATTCCAGAGTGATGGCATATTCATCTATCATCTTTAATTACATTTTGAATCAACATCTTAGATCTTTATTTCATTCACATTTTGTATATAGCACCAATTGTATTGTTTCAATATTTCGTATTTATCCAGTATTGTAATAATTCTTCATGTATTATTGCTGGAATGCGAGCTAGAAATATCAGTATTTATAAATGTCTCTGAATTTTATATCGAATATTTCTCTAGTATTGTAGTTATTTAAATACACGTTTTATGTTTTTTTTTTCTTTATTTGTGTGTCAAAGTATCGAAATATTCAATTTTACCTAATTGTTCAATATGAGCCAATTCACTATACGAAGTCTGATCAAGAACTGTTGCATTCAATTTTTTAACAAAATTGTTGAGAATTTGATAAGAACACTTTTATGTAGATTTTATAATGCCTTTTTATCTGTAATTACTTTATGCATCCTTATTCGGTAAGAAAGGCGTCGAATTTTAACTGTTATATAAGTTTGAATGTATCCGTCAATATGAATGACAGTATTTGGTTTCTTAAGGGTTTTTAAACGTATCATGTTTGTGGAGGGTTTAATTATGTAATTGTGATATAATCTGGCAACACAAGAACTGAATTTGTGCCAAGAAATACTTTTTTGCCCTTAGGAAGACAGGAGATGAATATCAGAATGCAACAAGTTTTATTTCATAGATTTCTTACATATTATTAATGCATTCAAATAAATATAGGAGAATTAAATTGATCACTATATTATATATCTGAGCTACTTTCACTCAAAATAATTTATAGTCATTTTTAGATTTCCAATCGATAGTTCTCCAAAATTAACTTTTCCTAAAATCAATGGAGTTTTTCTTATTCTTCAATTGATTGGGCTTTATTGAAATTATTTTATGAATGAATTTTTATGTATGTCGAAAAGTATTTGAATGTTCCAGATGAATGTCTAATGTTGAAACTAATAAAAAAAACAAGTGTCCCAGTTTCCCCATGAAATTGTTGATAGTTATATAAAAGAATAACACCAATGAATATAAAATTAAATCTATGTGAGATAATTGTACCTATTTTTTCGAAGAATTTTCTTTTATCAAAATCTTTTTCCTATTGATTTTGCTTTATAACTGCTAAATGAGATACAAATTCAATTTATGATGAGATGTATTTGGCCAAAGAGATTTTATCTAAGATTTCTGAATTTTGTAATATATGATCTCTGTTATTATCATGTGTTCATAATGTATTATGTTGTGTTCAATGTCCTTTTGTTTTTAATAAAATTCTTAGATTAATCATTGTATTCTTTCATGGTATTGGACGTCAAAATGAATAAATTTTTTTGCTTGCCTAAAATTCGAAATTCTAATTGTATGTGTTAAATTATTTCGCAAAAATGTGTTTCATTTTTTTATTCTCCAATTCGGCAGTTTCGAATTGCATAGAATTTTACTTTATTACTGAAAAGTTATCAAATGTAAAACCGTGACAGCCTTAATTGCAGACATCTTAAAATTAACAATTGCCGTTTGTTCAACATTTTATTGACGATGCATCTCAGGCTCGCATTCATATTTGGATAAAAAACATTTTCAAAGAAGTAGTCGCAAATGGAAGACCGTATTGAGTTTCTCTTGAAAACTACCTTTCAGGAACTGTAGTTTGCTATAACAGTAATTCAAATTCAATTTTTCAAATTTTGATTCATATTGTATCCCAATGTTATCAGTAGGAAATCCCTTCTTTATTCAAAGAAGGGAACTATGGAAAACATAAATGGAGAAGAGATAAAAGTTTTTTAATTTTTGAGAAAAAATACATTTAAATTGTCTTCATTCAGCAAAGCAGTCCTTTAAATAATGATTTCCCTATTATTCACCCTTCTTAACAGGGCATCAATATTTCCAAAAACGTGTTTGAAAGCTACAATTCTTTGGCACCTAAAATATAATAATCGCCAATTTCAATTTACATAGGTGTCTCATGTAAAACAATTCAATAAGTGCAGAAAGCACTAGTGTTCATTTACAACTATAATATCACAAATTAACTTTAATCAAGTTTAATTTTTAAGTTTTGCATTAAGTGAAATACAAATATTCGGAAAGTGTTGAATGAAAAAAATTCTAAACTATACTGCAATAAATTACTAGTGAGCCATTTGAAAGCAGAAGTGTTTTTGAGTTTTTTTCAATTTTGTTTACACTTGAATAGTATACAGTTTCATTATATATTAAATAAAGCTAGTAAATAATGGAATACATCACAAATATATTTCAAAGGAGTTTTTTTATAAAGAAAAAATTCAAAATATGCAATCACTTTGAAGGCTGGGTACAAAAATATATGTTAATATGTTGAAGGAATAATAGTGTACAAAAAATCACTATAACGTGTATCCAATTTGAATCAAATTTTTTTTCATAGCAGAGTATATCAACTCACAATCTATGATCACAGCTCATTCGGTAGTATACATAGTCATATATCACATCATGTCATTTACAGTCAAACTTGATTACTACTTTTACTAAACCTCTGGTTACACATAATTATGGGTTTGTACTACCAAGATAACTGAATTCTAAATTATACTGGACTTCTAAGTTGCTCTAACTGTTTTCTGGAAATCAAAAAAACATGAATTGAGCTAATTAATTTTTTCTATCACTTTCCGAATATTGTAATAATAAACAATTTTATGTAGACAATATTGAATAAATCTATAATGGAAATAAGACCTTCCAGCTACCACTTGGAATAGCTATTGGAATATGACAGTCAGGGAAGTTGATCGAATTTAAGCACACAGCCATATTTGTACCTGGAACACTCACTTCCGGGATCGACTAGTACCTAAAAGTAACCGCACACATCTTAAAATTAAACAATCTAGCACCATATCTGAACTGACACTTCTAGTGTTGTCTGTGTTCGGAAGTGAGCATACACTTTGTCGTTGGAAACGTTTGACGAGCATATTTATCAAAGACAAGGATACATTTGTACTAGTAATAATTTCAATAATTTTTTAGGTGAATATACAAAAAAAATTACATTTAAAATGTAGCACATTATTATTCTTTTGCATATTGTGGTCGCTAACTCATTTTTCAAGCGCCGCGACGATATTTCAATTTATAGAAAGATTTATTTGAAGCAATACGCTACTCGGGAAAATTTTCGAGTAGTAAAAACTTGAAATATTGTAGGCTTTCAAATATTGTAGATTATATATAAGTACAGAAATAAATCATTTTTTGACAAATCATTGTAATTTGACAAAATTTCAACTAAATGATAGATTTCTTAGAAAAATATAACCAATTTTCAGTAAATAATCAGTGTTTGTATCGAACGACAAAACATACATGTAAATTTTATTTACATTTCATGTAAATAAACATTCACAGAATGAAGTGTTTTTCAAATTCTACTACATTTGAAGACAACTGAACAAATTCCAGTTACCTATTTGCCAAATATTTCTTTGTAATCACTAGATAATATTTTAGATAATAGGTGAGAATTTGTGTTAGGTGACATTCAAAACATATTCAATAATTTTTATATCTGGCCACTTCTTTCAAATGACAATCAAATTGTACGAACAATATTAAAAAGATTAAAAGTTCTATTATATTCTAAGTAAACTTTGGAGTCAACGTTCAAAACTGATACTCTTGTTATCTCGAAAAACAGACGGTTTTCTCTGCAATATTTGCACAATTGATATATATATATTCCTACATACTAATGTTAAGGAAATTGTTTTTATTTATGCATATTTCTTATATTTGTGTATTAAGAAGTTCGTAAGTTATTGAATATTCAATTTCAGAATTCATCTTTAACAGTATATCAAAAATCTTAGTACATTTTATAGGGACATGATCACCTGATAAGTATCTATCTATTTCAATATATTCCTTAGAAAAAGCAACATAAGGCTCATTTGAGCTACTTGTGTACGAAATTTGGCTGTAATATTAATAGTTCTTGAGATAAGCGCCTTTTACTAATTGGTTTTATAATTGATTAAGAGAAATATGACATAATTAATGACTTTTACAGGTAAACATTTCTATATTTCTTGTTAATGACTTTAGTGAATGTTTTTATCAAATATTCTAAGCAATTATTAAAAAGAGGAAAACCTAAATTATTCTCATGCAAAATATTTTCTCTCTTGAAATGTAGGGAGAGAAATGTCGAGGAAGCTTTGATGAATATAATTTGGAAAAAATACTCAAACAAGATTCACTTTCATTATATAATCTAGAATATTTTAGTCCATTCTAATAATGGAGTTAAATGTGAACCTGTTGGTTTCGGTTAATTTCTTTTTATATTGTGCCTTCAGTAAATTTTTACAAGATTAATCGGTAGTTCAAAAAAGCAAAGGACTTTAATGTAGGTAGTTACATTTCAGTCTCAAATTATTACGGGACGTCTACGAAATAAACTGAAATGTGTACAGAATTATCATCATCATTCATTTTCTAATCAATTAGAAGAATTATAATGGAAGTTGATAAAATTATGTAAGGAACTCCTATATGGTTATACATATATCCTTATTTCCTCTAACTCAATTAAATTCGAAGATTATGGTGATAAAATGGACTTTTCATAAATTAAACTGTTTTCAAAAATAAATGAACTAGAATATTACCGAACACAATTTTTTAAAATATTTGGAATTATAAAAATACTTCATGTTAAGCGAATAATAAATTAAATAATTGTTTCGACAGATTTTGAACCTTGCCTTGTATAGTATATGTTCGTCAGCGATTGCACGACAACATCGCACCTAAATCAAGTTCGCGAAGAGATCTCCAATATAGTTTCTGGTGAATCTACGAGCGATTAGAACCGGTAGGTCATCGAGAATTTCCGTAATTCCCCCCAAAACTTGACGAAACGTTCCTCGAAATTATGTGAGGATCTCCAGAAGAGTCACTTGAAATCCGACGAATGGCTCGAACCGGCAACTGTGTCTCTCAATGCGGAGTGCAGCTGGATGACGTCGGAACGAGCCGTAGAGGTCAGGGAAGACGTCCCGACGCTAGCCAGATTGGAGGACGCCGAGGAACAGTTAACACACTGCGCTGGATGATAATCCCTTTCTTGTGATAGGCTAGGAGTCATTTCGTTCGGGCTGGACGCTCGACTGATCTCGTCACCAGACGAATCTCGATATGTCATCTGTGAAAAGAAAAAAAAATTGATTTAATTTTCACATGATCAAAATTCTAATAAAGGAACGTCACGTTCCTTGTTTATCACGAGTCACAATAGTTGTTGTGTAAGATCGCAAAAATGCCTAATTTTTGCGAAAATAAAGTAAAGATAATCCTTGAGAAAGCATCCCCTTTATGTTGTTTTGAAGTATTCACAAAATAAATGTCTTGAGAAATTATTTCTTGAAAAAAATTTACAAATACTAACATTTAGTTATTTTTTTTTATATTCTTCCGCAATAAAAGTACATATTAAAAACGAGGTTGCTTTTTATTACCCTCTATATAGAGGCAGGGGAGGGATCGCATACACAACTGGCAAAAATCATTTTACCTAATAAATGAAATTATTAAAATATATAAGTAAATGTTCACATTTAAGGTTACCTTAAGCTAGCTATAATAATTCAACAAATTAATATCATTAAGTGAATAAATTAAATAAATTTGTTACAATCAAAAATGAAATCATATTAGTGAGTGGTCACTTTTCTAAACATTGTGTGAAATGTGTAAACAAAAAATCTTAATCCGATGAAGATTACAAAATTACAAAAGGTCTATTGTTCATTTTGGCCTAGCTTTTTTATTATGGCATGAGATTTGTAAAGATCAATTGCCTACAGAATGCGCTTATGTAATTTATCAAGAATAGAGAAACCAACGTATCTATTTGTCTTGATTCATTTCGACCACTACTTTCACTAAGAAAATATAACTGCTGAATAATTCCAAATTTTAATCAGAAAAATTACTCTCAGAATAACATAACCTCAATATATGCAAATAAGATGTATTAAAAGAGAAATATGCTTAGATGAATGCGAAAGATAATCCTTGAATCTATGAGAATGTTGACTAAACGCCCTGAATGTTGTAAACATGCAAACATGAATTACATAGATAAAGAATTAATTAAACAGGTTATTTCATTTACGTAGGTACTACGCATTTACAATAAAAACATAAATATGAATGATTGCTCTTGTAGTTTCAGGCTTATCAAAAATCAGCGTCTGAACAAAACTGAGGTGATGGAAATATTCATGAAAAATTTACATGATAAATATAGCAACGAAACTCATCATTCTGAACTAGCAAGCAGTAGCTGATGCAAAATTAGTTGAAAAATACATAAAAACAATTTTTGCGATGGTTTTCCGAATTTTAGCTGCACCCAATATTTCTCCAAAAGGATACTGAAGAAAAAACCATTTGAATTTACGTTAGTACATATTTTATAAATTCAAGAAGAGTGTTTTCATTCCTTGTATTAATGAACATCAACATTAAATTATTCTCACATAATTATTCGAACTAGTGGTCGCGCTTTAATCAATATTCGGCCATAATTTCAAAGTATGAAGCTCATTAGAACTCTCTGGTCAAATACTATACCACTATAACGTTCCTCCTTCATGGTTTTCTTTATGCTTTCGAGCAAGTTATATTTCAAAAATTGTAATCATTAAAAATTTATATATAATCGCTTAAGTCTATAGACAAAGTTTAAACTGAAGTTTGACCATAGAGTAAATATGGTATGTATTTGTGTGTAGGTTGTAGTTCATTTGAGCAGTACTGCTTCAATATTTATATTAATTAATTCAATGTATTTCTATTACATTTTATAGAATAAAAATAGCTTGATGCATTTCTTCCCTACGTAAACTTCAACCGTGTCTAGATTCACGTTCATCCAAGTTTCCTTAAAAGGGTAGCTACAAAGTTTCCACTGTACGTATTAATATATAGATATTCAAAAATTAACCTACAATTCAACCATAGAGTAAGTATGATGTGTATGTTGTACATCATTGAAACAATAAAGTGTGTAATATCCAAATTAATTTTATATAAAAAAATGCTTGCTGATATTCACATCAACGTTAACACAGTTAACAGCAATATTCCATATCAACGCTAAATGAGTCCAATTTCTCATTCATCTGTAGCGCAATTTTCTCATAACTAAAGTTTCACCTTTACTTATTAAGAAATAAGTATAGATATGGTGTTTTCGATTATAATATTATTATGTTAAATGTAGTTTTTATATTTCTAACTCCTGCATATCAAACATTTTCCAATACCAAGCCGTTATAATAGGAAAATGTGAGCATGTTTACAGAACCCCTACATCCTGTACACACGCCAACTTGGATTATGAAATTGAATATTTCATTGAGAGTGTTCAGGTTGAAAAGCAGAATAAGGTTGGGCATAAAAACTGTCGTTTGTTTTCCGTGACAAACACAATTTTTAATATCGGTCTGGCATTTATAAACGTTGACCTCTAAAATCAGAAATCGATTCAACTTTCCTGGTTTAACCGATACATTGCCGGTGTTTGACAAATGAACAGTAAACAGCTCGTAATATATTGCTCATATGTAACCTTATCATATGCTCGTTTCATTATCGAGTATGAAAATTTCACCACAATGTAGAATATGCAAAAAACGCTAATTGACCAAAGTCGATAGATCATCGAGTTAAGCAGAAAAGCGTAAGGTTTCCGAAACTGTACCCCAATTTTATAAAACGATATTATTATTTGCACGTGTTAATGAACGCTATATCCATTATGGTAATTGGGTAAAATAAACAGATGAAATGACAGTCAAGTTGACAGATATACCTTTAACAACATGGCCGGTATCAACTAGCAAAGTTGAGAAATTCGTTACACTGCCTGTTTCTGTAAGGCAACATATAAATCGATGATCACAATTGAATTATAAGATGAAACTCTTAAAAGATTATGTAGAATAAATTTCGAAAAATGCGTGAAGAAAGGGTTGCTTCACTAAAAGAGTATTTCTTATTTTATAATTAGAGATATAGTTCCAGAAAGAATGATAAATTATAATGTTGGTCCCATTTTGGGTTTCATGAAGAGTGAATCAGATAATTATATCTGAATTAAATGGCATTGTGAGCATTGATCATTTGTCACCTTCCACTCACTTGTACCGAAGTGTGTGGAGGGCCGTGTCGCTAAGAGATCTGTTTGTTATTCATAAATAATCTAAAAACAAAAGCAATATATTTTACATAAAGCATTATTGAGACAATCATTGGTATACAAGAGAATTATTAGTACAAAGCACACTCCGACTATAATATTCTAAATAGAATATTATTTAATCAAACCCTATCGATCATTTGAAGATATCGTTGAGAAATCATCTTGTTCTTCCCTAGCCAATTTGAAGATAGATAATAGACAAGAAGATAGATAGGAAAAATCTTCATCGAGTTCGAAGATATGAAACAGGAGAATATTTGTTCCAGAATATACTCACTTAATCTATTATTTTCTTCTGAATCGAGTAACATTCATAATATTGGATCATATTCAAGCAATTTTGCTGTTACTTGAATTGTAACATCAAAATTGTAACATCAATTCAACTCAAGTAACAGCAAAATTATAATTGCATTTATTATTCATTTAGTTTTCGTTTATCGAAACCAACAATATACATAAAGGTTTATGTTATGAGTTCTCAATAATAAAGAAACGAATGAATGTTTTTAACATTAAATGAAACGAATCGAAACTTTATTTTTAATTAGACGAAATAGTGTTTTAAAAAGTGGAGACTGTTTGATGTTCAATTTTTGAAAGAAAATGTCAACTATTAAGATCCTGTAATTTTTAAAGTACCTATACTAAAGGAATTATATTGCAATTATAAAATCGAAACTAAGTACCGATAAAAACGAAATAGAAAATTGCGACATAGGACAACTCAATTATATCCTTATTTCATAATGAAATTTTGGACAAAAGTTATGCAACAATAATACTCTTCAGTGTATTCAGTTATGTCCCAGTCACTCACTTAATTTACAACTTTGACATTTTGAATTATTTTCGCCCAATTTTGTAATTGTCCTTTTAAAGGACCTTATCCTGGCAATATAGAACACAAAAAGAAAATGATTATACAATTTGGTGCAGTCATTCGGAAGTTTGAAACCTTAAATAACAAGCAGAATATTTCAGGAATGAAAATGAATTTGTAAGAAATGAAAATCCCAATGTGGTTGTTGAGTTACATAAGCTATCACATATGTGTGTAACCTCAATATTTGTAACCAAATGAAGTCATAATTATACATGTTATTTTGTGATAAATGCTTCGAATAATAATGTTCGAAATTAGAACAATCAAATAGTAGCGTATATATAAGAGCGAATTATGAGGTATTTTATTTCGTTAGTCTCTGATCAATGTTTTGCTTATGGTCTCACCGAGTGAGCAGTTAAGCCAGAAATTCTATTTTTACAGGCTGTGTAAAGCCCAATAGCTGTTGAAAAATATATTCCTGTTGCGAATACCACTTATTAAACTCATAGTTTTATTGTGAGCAAAACTGATACTCATATTTAGTGTTGTTGTGTATTCAACACTGTTGTTGAGATTCAAATTCCGTGCAATCATTGGTCGGTGCAGGAGAAACGCAATATTGTATAAGATTCATCAATTTCTAGGAAGGACAATTTTTTCTCCTGATGGGGATATGTTTCTGACGGTAAAATATTTAGACAATTTAGATTTTCTTGAAAAGGAGATAACTTTTCGTATCTACTACAGTTGCGACGATAAAAAATTTATCTATTCTAGAATGATTGAATAATTGATCATTCTCCAAAATTAAATAGAAGACGAATGACTTGATGGTAGCGCGCTGATGCTTGTTCAACGGGATGTAGTGGTAGATATTTTAAATAGATTATTTGTTACAGGTAAAAGGTGTACATATATATATATATATATATATATATATATATATATATATATATATATATATATATATATATTTATATATATATTTTATATAAAGACCAAAGATGCTTTTGATAAAGACCAAAAGACAATCCCTACTCGAAGTAATATCGGGTTGCAGAATTGTGTCCGCTGAGACCGCTCAGATAATAATTGAAGGTTTTCGTCCAATATACTTAATTATAATTATAGGTGAGCAATGTTTTCTGTTCCAGTTGGGCTGCTGCAAGAGAACAGGAATATGTAACGACAGCAAAGGCTGACGAACTGGCAGAAAAGGTAGCCTGAGGAATCAACAAAAAGTTAATAACAAACGTCGAAGAGTGGATGAATTGTGAATATAAGAGAATTGACTAATACTTCACTCAGTTGTTGAGAAGACAGTCGATATTTCAACCGAGGGAATAACAAAACTGAGAACGACCTCTGTTATGTATCTGAGAATTGTGGAGTTTCCGGCATCTCTACACACATGGTTTTTCATGCCGAAAATGGGCGATCGAAAGGGAAATATTGGGCCAAAAGGAAATTGTAACCAACACGCAAAAATAGAGATGAGAAGAACATGACCTTCAGTTTCGTCAAAAAGCTATTGGAGTTTAAAGAGGTGAAGAACAGAAGTAGAGAAGATGCTATCTACCAAAGAAACAGACAAGGGATAAAATCTGAAGAAACGGGCCAAAAGGTCCATACCGAAGATAACCAGGTGGAAAACTTGGGAGTTTATCAGTCGTCAGGCATGGTGGAACTCCTGATACTTGTGAATCCGACTACACCTCCTCAGAATGCATTTAATTTTTATATTTGATTTGAAACTTGTAGAAAACCACGAATGACTTTGATTTTCTGTTTTCAACCACCCCTCATGCGAAAGAGCTACGTCTATGTAATTGAACAAATTTTGATGAATATAATATTGCATAATAAATTGAGTTTTTTCAAATGAATGCATAATTATATACGAAATTATAATAGACTTCCTTTTTTGTTTTGTTCTACTCTGAGTTACTTAAACGTAACTTAAAGTAGAGAAAATATTTTCAGTATTCTATGCGTATCATGCATGTCATTTCATTGAAACCTCGAAAAGTCTTTGAAGACTTATTTATAGTGGCCTGATTTTTCGAAGATATGACATGGCGCTGCTTAAATCTTGTTTTACCAATGATCTTTTGATCTTTTTGTGTCTGCAATAATTTTGTATTTCTAGAAAACTCCTTTCAGAAGAGTTCATTGAATCAGTAAATCTGCTTTATTGAATTTTTATGAAATAATTAATCCTATACTTCGATTCAAAATCGACAGACTGTTGAGACATATAACTTTGAAGTCTGGGCCAATTTGCTTTCATTTTCAGTTTCAATTAAAATTGCTAAATTTTAATTCATTTAAATAATTCAAAATTTCCACCTACGTTCTAATCGATAAACGTTCATGAACTCACTCCATTTAAATACAATATCAATTTGATTTCAAACATTCATTTGAAAAACATACAAAGTAATGGTGAATTTTATAGTTTTAACTTTCTCTTTAATGGTAATTCCTTTCAAAATTTATAAAAATAGATGACTCACTCTACTCACCTGATGATTGTGGTTCATGATGACCACAGCACGGATTTCTGGAAGTGGGCTAATTTGTCCCCCCAAGCCCGATGATACCGCATCGGGACTTTCGCCATCCAGACTCACCACATCTTCTGCGTGAACTTGGAAAATACTCTCCTGGCTACCGGTAAACTGGAAATTAAATCAATTAGATGAGATAATTAATCAAAAATACATAAAATATACACAAATATATTTGTTTTACTTGATTGAGAAGGGAGATACGTGTTGAAATTCCATGTCAATTCAATTTTGAAATTTTTAAAAATGTGTTCAATTTATTGATTTAATATATCTTCCACTACAATATTTTTTCGGTACACAATACCTTCATCAGGTGGATAAAAACTGAGTACAAAATGAATTAACTCAGTTTATATACTAAATTCTTGGATTTCCTCAACCATAATTATTTTAAACAATTAAAATCAGATCCCACTAATAAATTTCAATTACAGCTCTTATATCTATTTTGAATGAAGCAGACATATTTTCTACATTCCAAACAAAAGCAGACTATTATACTGATGGACTCTCAACCAATGGTCTTGTATGGAAATGTGTGAACGGCATATTTATGAATGTTTTGTCAGAAAATCAGATGCTGTATCCTCGTTTTTTCTGTTCAATTATTTTCCTCGAAAAATTACGAGAATACAAAAACAACCGTCGATTCATGCTTTGCGGGCAGATGTGTACTTTTCTTACGTTTAAAACATTGTTTGGAATTTTCAAGAACAAATTATCTCTCTTCTTGAAACACAAATCATTTTCCACGTATAAAGGTATACATACTTTATACATTAATTTGTCTTATATCTGAAATAAATGTTTGAATTCAATTTATAATTTCAAATATCAATTCCGAATTTGTCACATGCAAAAAAATTTTCCATTGAGTAAAAACCTTTTCAAGCAGGAATTTTCCAAGGTCAAATATTGATTTCCTCATAGACAGATTCCTTACATTTTCTGGTAAGGAATTCTATTACTGATTAAACCGTCAACATTTCTTAGTTGTTATGCAAAATTATATTTTTCAGATACTAAATCAATTCTATTTTTTGTTAAATTATTATGATTTAATGCTGAAACTTCAAATAGGTCTTTATTATCAGCAACAAAACGAATATAATTCAAACTGTACAAACTTGGGGACTGCCAAGTTTCACACTTCATTCATAAACTGCCAAATAATAAAAATAATAAAAACAGGACTGCCAAATTTCAGCACTAAACCATATTTAACTCCCGATTGATAAAGGCGTGGTATGCAGATAACGCTGCAACCCAGCAGTATAAGTTGAAACTTCTTCGATGTTTTCTCCTATCTTACCTTTTGTCAATTTTTACAACAAAATTAAAACACTATTTTAAGAAGTTATGTTTTCGTTGTTTAAGATGAGACTGATTGTTGTTGGCCTCTATTGACGAAAAGTAAACGCTGTATTGTGGAGAAGTTCTGACGCAGATTGTTCGTTAAGAAGTATTCAATCAGATCTTCAATTTCCTGTTGTACCTTTTCTGTTGGAGAGCTGTTATTATTGCCAATGAATATAATAGACAGTTAATCAGCATATCACCTTGTTCTCTCGTATAATATCTGGCAGTTGTTTGTATAAATTGTATATAAAACCGTTTATACCCAATATTGAACCTTGAGGGACACCTTCAGTGACATCTAATCTTTCCGATTCCATGATAATCACATTCCATCGATTTCTGTCTTCTGTTAGAAGATATGATATCCTCAAGTTCAATGCAATGCCTTGAATCGTATTTATTTAACGTACGACCCGTTTTGAGTCATTATGTCCCGCTGTCCTCAACGAAGTCGATATAGTCCAGCTTTTGCAAACAGACCAAATAGATAATTTAAAGTATTTTTCCAAACTGCTACTTATTATCTTTCTGTTGACTCGCATCAACATCGATGTCGAATCATAGTGAAAATATACTTATGTTTTCACAATTCTGCAACTCGAATCACATTGTTGTATCGGTGTTTGAAATACTTTTTTCCTGAACCTCGAAGCTGCAAAAATGATAAACACATAAAGAGATAAAATTTCGAAATATCGGTAACCATTCAGTAAACAAAACGAAATCATCCGTATTGGACGACTTGTTGTTTACACAAGTCGAGATCTAAAATCAGAGACGAAGTCATCGACATATTATCGCTGCGAAACTTCCGCAAAGTAAATAAAACTCGAAATTTAGACGCTCGTCTCGGACGTGTCCGAAACTCCGTATTCCTGACAGGTAAACAACAATATCGAAATTCAAATTAATTGCGAACCGTTCAAGGTTTATCGTAATTACCTGTTCAGGAAATCGGTTCATGCCTGATTCGTTTCTAGAATAACAATATCGACCCATTATTCTGATGTGGGTAAACGATATTAATTATACGGTTCGCAACACTTATAGGCAATGTAATTCTATAACTGACTACGGGGTCTTGTCAAAAACTAATTGACCCATATGTTTTCTACAGAATACTTCTCAAGGTAGCGCCACCATAATCTAACAAACAGATTACTTTCCTAGTTAATTCTGAATTCTTTTACTTCTCATTCTCAGTCGTTCACTCTTGACAGAGTGGTCGTGGTCGTGTCTCGGTCTTGTGCCACTGCGTCCCAAGCGATACGGCGCGGCGCCACACTGTTCTATGCTTAGCGGCTCTAGAGTTTTCATTGATGCTGGAATGCGTCACAGATTTTATTAGATCTCTCTACCTTGTTGGAGAGTCTTCGTTCCGGGTTATATGTCCAAAGAATTTAAGGCTTCGCAACTGCACAGTCGACGATAACCTCTCTTGATGTGCAGCCCACGGGATTCTGAGCAAGCGTCTCCAGCACCATATTTCTAACGCATCAAATTTGCGACAATCTTCCATCCTCAATGTCCATGTCTCAGCTCCATACAAAAAGAGTGGAAAGACTAGGCACTTCATTAGTCGAACCTTTTTGTTTTTGGTTATTCTGCGGTCCCTCCAAATCTTTGTGAGCTTTTCCACTGAAGATCTTGCTATGACGCAATGCCTCCGGATTTCGTCCTCGCAGCTGCCAGCGTTTGAGGTCTTGGAGCCCAGATATACGTAGCTGTTGACTACTTCACATCCCGCCATGTTTTGAACATTCACCTGGTTGTTATTAGGGCGGTCCACGATCATAATTTTGGTCTTATCGCGGATAATAATTATCTGAATAAGAATCACAAAAAGATTCTTTGGTTCTTCACAGTGACATTGTGACTTTTATAGGCCCTTTGTTTGATACACGTAATAAGATTGGCTACACGTAGCATTTTAGTACCAGAAATGGAAGTGCATAGTAGGAGCAAAGAAAAAATTTTTCAGTTATATACAAGTAAATATTACATTTCTGATTTGGATATCCCCTTGATCATAGCAAATCTGATTTTTTACATTTTTTTACATTCGCGAAACATTGTCAAGTGCTTAATTTGAATTAATATTCTATCTTTCATTGATAGCACATTCACAGACAGATTTCGACAGCTGTTCCAGAACTCAGCAGTGTCCCCTAATCAGAAATATTATGCTCTCAAGACTTTTGTCTTCATGTTGTCGATTCTGTGCAAAAAATGGTGACTTATCTAGTTAATTTTCAGTGTAAATTGCATCAATCTTGTTTTCTCAGTTTTTCTCATCCAGAGCTATATGGAAATTATAATCCAATGGACATATTGAATTTATTCATTGCTACTTCATTACCATAAGGGCATTTAGATGCAGAATACGAATTAACAGAAGGGGAAAAATAAGTTGAAACATCTTAACTCACTAAACACAGCCCCTATCCGTAACAGTAGTTTCCACAATGTTTCACTTTCATTCACTAGTGTAGCAACGTACTCGTATGCACTTTCCGTCATCATTTTCGAAGTCGTGAAGTTCTGATTGATTGCCCGAATTAGATGATAAGATTGCACTATCATGTACATCGTATATAATGCAAAATGAGCACTTTTTTATCTCCAGACACTACAGAGAAATGTCCTGAAATTCCCTTCGGTATATAATATATGCATTGTTGAACTGAATATTGGTCTGATCAACCCTTCAACTTCTAGTATTCGACGCATATTGCTTCTTCACTACCCTCTTTGGTGCCGTGCTGTTTCATTTTATTTTTCTTTTTGGTCTCTTAATCCCTTATATGTATGTTAATATTGTGGTTTTATGTTGCGATGTGATGGTCCCATAGAAGATGTAAGTTTAAATAATCAATGTGTCATATTTTCTTATTTTTACTTCATCTTATCACCGTTATAATTAATGTATTTTTGTCAGCTCAACAATTAATATTGACTTATTCCTTTAATTATTTCTCATAATTGGTATTATCAACCTGTGACCATTCTATATAAATTTATAAATAAATAACTGTCCTTTCTTAGGTTTGTTGATATGGTTAAATCAGTTTGATCACTCTAAAATCTTCTAAAATCTAACCATTCTGATCTGAGATATCCATCTCATAAGATTCAGACAATCCTGCCTAATGCATAGTTGAATAATCCTTCAGAATTAATTAGTTCTTCATTGTCATGCTTCATTTCTTCGATTCATTTTTCGATGTTATTCTTTACCTCTATTCGGATATAATAAAAGTTATGACCACAATACAAAAACTTGATGATTTTTAACGTTGATACAAACTGATCAGCTTCCGTTTTTTTCCATTTCAAAAGCAAAGTTGATATTCAAGGAAGTCGATATAAATTTGATAAAGAATGGTCATCAAGCTAATCTCCGCATACAATGGCCAGACAAAATGAATTGGTATTGGTACCTTATGCGAAGTGGAAATTCTATTCACACAGATGGTACCTGAGTCATCTGGCCGTTCCAAGAATAATAACACGAATTTAATATTCTTGTATGTTTCGGTGCCAAGCAGTGTCTCGCTGTTATTATTTCAACGTGACCGTTTTGCTTCTTTGAATGTGGAGCTAACGAACCTATTTCTCCTTGGTTCTTATTTATGGAAGCGTGCGAGGAAACTCGCCAGACTTGCTTTGTTGGTCTCCAATGACCACAACATATCTTCGTTCTCGTCTTTCGATCATGTTTCCAGTATGAATGAATACGGTTACTAATAGTTGCGATCATATTCTTACGTTTACCTTTGTTATTGTACATTTGAATACATTTGTTCAACAAATAATCAACCGACAGTCCTTGTTCAAAATGTTTTCAAAATTCGCAATAGATGTACTTTTTATAGAAAATTAATTTTGAATAATATTTCATTAGTAACACCTTCTTGTATCCATTTCGAAAAAGACGAAACAAATTTATTCTATGAAGCTGGTATTTTGACCATGTTATATAACACTTATTAGTAAATGAAATTTTGAAGAAAACGATGCGTAAAGAAAATTGATATATATAATGAGACAATTCTGAAGCGTTTAACATTATGATTTGAACAATATAATGTAAGTAATCAATCAAGTAGTTCGAAAAGCGACTGAAAACGCGTTTAGAACTACTACTTCTTCGACAGATACCTACTAAGTTAACAAAAGTTCATTTGCGTTATGTCTCGCAAAGTGTGAAATATGATTTTTACTGAATTAATTTCATTCACTTCTTTTAAATTTCTCAAATTTATAGAACAATAAACCTTACTAATCAAATATAAGTAAATGTTATTATTAATCGTAATTTAGAAGGAAATAACTTGTACGTATGTAAGGGGAAAGGGAGTTTCAGAGATTTTAATATGAAAGATTGAATTTAGTTATTTGGGGATGAAATACATATTATCAAGAAACATCAGATGACCTAATTTCAGTAATAGAAAATTAGTAGGTGTGAAACGAGAAAGCCTCGAATTTTTCATTCGACTTCCCACCCCCAATGGAAAACTATAGCTATGCGCCTGATTTGAGATGGATACTCCAAAGAGTTTCAACCTGTGTACTGTAAAAAAGTCAATTTATTCAATAAGAATCAATATCTAAATGAATATCAGTTAACACATTTATAATAATGGTTACCTAATCACTCAAATGTTTAAATCGACTAATTTTCTTAACAAACTTGATGAATTTAGTGACAATTTCAGCAAATTCAGAATAACTGTAACTGTGTATCAATGTTATATCAATTTTTTCGAGGAACAGAGGAAAATGACTATAACATGTACGTGTGGTTAGCAAAACTAAAAACGAAGTATTTGAATAGTTACTATTTGCCAAGTAAATTCAACCGACCGTTTTTTTGAAAATAATTTTTTAATTAATTTTTGAAAATAGGTCCGTTATTTTCAACTCAACAACATGACATACATTACAGAGTGTCTTGAAGGATTCATCTGAATATCTTCAATTCCTTGATAAATAATTGTATGAACAATTATCGAAAAGTTGTGAAGAGAAAACTCAAATAAATTGCGATAATAAAATTTCAAGTAGACCTAGTGCGTAACGTGACAATTTATGAATTTATATAATAGATATAGGTATAGCTATACGATAATTGATTTAGTACATGTATAGTTGAAAAATCTGTAAATTATTTTGTAAAACTGTGTCAAAGTAACAAAGTGTCTTTCTTTAGTCAGCAAGGAAGACCTGAGTTCGAATAAAGGGTAAGTTATTGATCTTTACGCATTTTTGAAATAGAGGTCATAATATAATAAATGATGTTCCAGAAAAAAGCACGTAAATAAAAACTAAAACATTCAAATGCATAAAGCTCTTTGAAGTTTGGACGAACGTAAACTCCTACGCAACTGATTTACCGCATACAAATCCAATTAATAAGGTTTGGAGATAGCTGCTGAACAAAGAGAATCTATACACATCGTAAATATGCATAATAAATATAATCTTGAACATGAACTGAATACACAATAACACTTAACACATAGTGTTTCATTGTGGAATTGAAAACTTCACAATCGGTCAAGATATGTATATGTAGGATTAAGAGGTACCTGAGATTGTAGAGAGAATAATATTGTACTGAATTAATGAGTTGAATTATTTATAAAATTATTAGAATTTTTTTGAAAAAGTTTATTTCAGTTGAATTTTTCCAAATGAGTAGATTAATGAATAAATAAAGAAATAATAAAGAAGAAATAAATAATAAAGAAAAATAGAGAAGCCAAAATGAGAGCAACATTCTTGGATCCTAAATATGACTCTTACGGAACTACACGATACATCCAGAAGTTTGAGATATGTAGAAATTGATATCTACATACGATATGAAAGACTCATCAAGGTGCAAATTTGTATTAGGCGAAAATATAACAACAAACATGTGAAGATATCAAAGACGGGCCTGACAGCCTGTGACTGTCAGGCAAAATAACTTGTTCTATTTTACGTCTTATTTCAAGAAGTTTTTAAATGGATAGAAGTAATGTTTCACTACCACTTTGTCAAGTACAATAATTTTATCATAATATAATCAACTTTATTTTGAAATCAGACATGGGATAGGAGACAATTCTTTTAATCTAAAGATATGTCATTGAATGTGTTACGCGTTGAAATTAAAGTTCTTCGCGTTAGATACATATAGGCACTTCATCTGAAAATTTGCAATTTAAGTGAAAATTTGCTCGTTCAATTATTTCTCAAACTGTTCCTTTGAGCCAATTATTTCGAATACATCATAATAATTTTTGCAATATACTATTTCATTTCATTTATTCATGGAAGAACTAAGCTTGAATTGTCATTAGACATTAGATATAATTATTCAACTTTATATCACAATAGATGTACTGTCAATCTTCTGGTAATTCATTTCGAATAAATTTTGAGTATAATAGGACGGTACTTAAAATCCCCTATTAGTCCAACAGCTGGCACCAATTATTGAGTAGGTATTTGAGGCAAGCTGAAAACTTGACACATACCTCTCCTGATGTTGATCTGATCTCCTGAAACCTGGCTGGTGAGTAGCGGGGCTAAATCAACCCCTAAATTTTTTGAAATATTTTTTTTCCTCAAAAATATTTTTGAGGCAAAATGCAATTTATGAGAAAAGTTATATACACTGCAAATAAAAAATTTGCAGTGCAATTTATGAGAAAAGTTATATGAAGAATTATAAGAAAATTAATGAATACGAAAAACAATAAGCTAGACGATTTAATCGGGGTTTTAAGAGACTCGAGCAAAAATATTTTGCAAAAAATTGTAAAAAATGTATTCGAGGCAGTTTGAAATTTTAATGGAGTATTATTTATAACTAAAAGATAAGAATCCCAAAAAGACAGATCATTTTGGTGGGGCTTTCCAGCTGCCAACCCCTAAAAATTTGAGGGGTGATTTAGCCCCGCTACTCACCAGACAGGTCTGCAATTTCGTATTGGAGTATATCAGGAGAGGTATATAACAAGTTTTCAGCTTGCCTCAAATACCTAACCAAAAACTGGTGCCAGCTCACCTACTAAACAATTTATATTGTACAGGTAGTGTAGTATATCAAGGCATATTGAGTATAAATTCACATAAACAAAGTATTCATTTTTTGAAAGACACCAAATGAACAGAAAACCATACGAATACCATAGAAAAGAAGATTAATAGAAGAGGAAACGCCTAAACTCAAACATTTGCTTCTTCTTTTTTAAGCAAAGCAAGCCTTAATTTATTTTTGAACTTCAAATGTTAAAGTTGACATTTCTCTTCTATGTTATTGAGATAATGTTAAGTGGTCTACTTAACGTAAAGGAAGTAAATGACTTGTCCTATTTACCGTTGACTTCTCCAATCATATAAAAATAGAAAATCAACATGATGCTTGCTTCGCTGAAGCAAAAAACAATACGTTTATTTCATTTTTTTTTTATTTTACGTTTTTACGCTTCTTTTACTGTGTTCTTTGATGTTTTAATGGTTTCTCCTTCTATTTTCGTTCTTGTATATATTAGTACTTCATAACTTCATACTTATAAAACATTTTGTCATGGTAGTCAAATATAATTATAAAGAATAACTCATTCCATTACATGAATAAAACTTTTTTTCAATGTTGATACTGTAAAATAATTTCTCTATAATCTTCATAAAATACCACAGCCAATTAAACACGAAAATACCTGTCAGTGTAATTAATCTAGATTACCACATCTCTAATGAGATAAATTTAAAATGAAATAAGAGTGCCCTAAATTTACACATGCAACAAGCACTCTTTTTGATATCATTCCAACAGTGAAAACAATAAAGTGCGATAGAAATATGATGTACCTGAGTAATTGAATATTCCACAAAATTCAATTGAGAGTTGTGAACAGAAAAATACATTCGTGGAAATTTACAATCGTAGAGTTAGTATTGAAATTAATGAAAAAATAATGAATACATTATGAAAACTAGTTTGCTACTATAAGGTTGAAGGACATCCAATAATTGATTGAGAATGAGGTTTAGTATTATCTCAAATGAATTAAGGGGATTTTATGAAACCTTCACGACAGTTTTGAGGTCGAAGAAAACACTTTTTGAATAAACGATGCAAAAAAACATTAATTTCTTTGTCGTAGAAACCAGAAAAAATTGTTTCAATAAAGATGTCTCAATATACATGACTCGAAAAAAGATTATCTATAATTTAGATGTCTCAATATACATTACTCGAAAAAAGATTAAAAAGTGTTGGCGTTTACTTGATGTAAATCCATTATAATTGAATATAAACTTAAATTTAAACTTTAATAAACTTTATTCTGAACATAAATTTTTTGAAAGATTCACTAATTTATCCAATACTAATTTCGATATTAAAGAAGTCAATTTATTGCAAAAAGGTTTTAAACATAATTTACAATCAACTCGATCAACTAGTAATTTTGAACAACTTGCCGTCGTTAAATTCAAACACTTGAACTTATGATTTACACTTTATTGACTACATAGCATGACGCGTTTCGTCGTTACAAACGAATTCTTCAGATGCTTACAGAATAATTACAGAATAAATAGAAGATTATTCTGTAAGCATCTGAAGAAGTCGTTTGTAACGACGAAACGCGTCATGCTATGTAGTCAATAAAGCGTAAATCATAAGTTCAGTGTTTGAATTTAAGTTTATATTCACTTGAATTTAACATTACAGAATAATTATTCTGTAAGCATCTGAAGAAGTCTTTTGTAACCACGAAACGCGTCATGCTATGTAGTCAATAAAGTGTAAATCATAAGTTCAAGTGTTTGAATTTGAGTTTATATTCACTTGAACTTAACATTACAGAATAATTATTCTGTAACCACCTGAAGAAGTCTTTTGTAACGACGAAACGCGTCATGCTATGTAGCCGATAAAGTGTAAATCATAAGTTCAAGTGTTCGAATTTAAGTTTATATTCGAAAAAAGATTATCTATAGTTTTTCATAGAATGAAAAAGAAGAAAAAAGAGGGTTCTCTCATATTAACAAACCTTCCCAAGTTAGAGGGGACGAAATTGATATTAACTCATCTCAAATTATTAATTGATGTCCTATGAACCGTTCATAGTAAAAAATAATTTTCTATACAAATATTATTAAATTGAAAGAATATCGGTTAGTTAGTTCAAATACTGCAAATAGGTAAATTAATTGATGCAAAGCGAAAAATAGCTGTCAGGGAAAGATAAATCTTAAAAGTTCAAGACTTGCCAAGTATTAGAAAATTATTCGAGCACAAAAACAGAAAAAAAAAGATAAATTACCTCCACCTGAAATGTGAACAAAAAATTGGTCAGGCAGTGCGAGAATGTGTGGATGTGTGGAAATATCACAGAGTTGGAGGAAAATAATAAATTAGATACCGCGATAAGGCACACTTGCTTCTAGCTGACTAGTTATTAACCGGAAATGTTGTAACACTGACCACAAATCCGTAGTGTTGTAAGATGTCCATCTTGCACATCGGACACGTACGATGCTCGAGGAGCCACGGGTCTATGCAGTCTTTGTGGAATTCGTGTCTGCGAAACAAAAAAACTTTGATTAGATACGAAAAGGAAAACGTTACAGAAAGAATTTCAGGCTATCACTAACTACGTTTTTGTTTTTTCTCTATTACCGAAAAGCTTTCTTAATTGCGTTCTTTATTTTGATCATTCAAGTTATTCAATTTCAAGTCAATTCACAGTATTCATTTCTTTCACGACTTCAATTTCTGTCATATTATTTGGATCTAAATATACATAAATAATGTTTAATGCGGTGAAAAATTTGAACACAAGTGAATATTATGGGCATATCTCATAATATCCAACACGTTGAGACGTGTTTTGAGCTTATTCGTTGTCCTCAGAACGGCTAAACTAAGTTCAAGTTGTACGAACCTGGAAATGGAAAAACAAGAAAAATAGATATTCTTCTGAAAGAAGTAAAGGACCTCTAATTTTCTATTTTCTTGTTTCTCCATCTCTAGCTTGTCTATGGCTGCTACCAATTGCGAGATGTGCGATAATGTTCACTTCTGTTTACTTCCTACTTGTTTAATGTTAGAGAAATATTGAAATCGATGCCACACCTGATGGAAGTGCGAGACATATATGTTTCGTTCTGCAAGGAACTCGTCAGTCGCACCACGTCCATCGAAGTGAGGCAACGATTTCAACCTCCAAGCATCTTTTTGTGACTTCAAGCGGAAGATCGTAGAGTAATGAATACTCTACAATTCCATCTATAGAAATCAGTAGAAAACACCTCTCTCGCATTACAGACACACCAAGCATCGAAATTTCACATATCTTCTATACCCTACTAAATTGCAATGTCTATTTGACAAATATCATCGAACGATGTTTTTAAATGTTAATAGGTTGCGTTAGTAGTACGCTCGCGTTTATTCCCGTATTTCAGGGGCCTATTCGGCGATATTTTTAAAGAAATGAAATTTTTTGTGCTTATGGCACTGAATGAAATATTTAAGAAAATGAACACTAGAACATTCATTTGAAAAATTCAAATTAATCAAGAGAATGTTATAGTAGAGCTAGATACCTGAACGTGTACGATGTGATGTCTCCATTATCCTTCAAGGGATAAATGTTAGAGAAATAAATCCTTGAAGGATAATGGAGACATCACATCGTACACGTTCACATATCTAGCTCTACTATAACATTCTCTTGATTAATTTCAATTTTTCAAATGAATGTTCTAGTGTTCATTTTCTTAAATATTTCATTCAGTGGCATAAGCACAAAAAATTTCCTTAAAAATATCGCCGAATAGGCCCCTGAAATACGGGAATAAACGCGAGTGTACTACTAACGCAACCTATTGACATTTAAAAACATCGTTCGATGATATTTGTCGAATAGACACTGCAATTTAGTAGATACCTACGGGTATAGAAGATATGTGAAATTTCGATGCTTGGTGTGTCTGTAATTCGAGAGAGGTGTTTTCTACTGATTTCTGTAGATGGACTTGTAGAGTATTCATTACTCTACGATCTTCCACTTGAAGTCACAAGAAGATGCTTGGAGGTTGAAATCGTTGCCTCACTTCGATGGACGTGGTGCGACTGACGAGTTCCTTGCAGAACGAAACATATATATCTCGCACTTCCATCAGGTGTGGCATCGATTTCAATATTTCTCTAACATTTATCCCTTGAAGGAAAATGGAGACATCACATCGTACACGTTCACATATCTAGCTCTACTATAACATTCTCTTGATTAATTTCAATTTTTCAAATGAATGCTCTAGTGTTCATTTTCTTAAATATTTCATTCAGTGACATAAGCACAAAAAATTTCATTTCCTTATATATATATATATATATATATATATATATATATATATATACGAGTATATAGGTTGTTAGTATACCCAACAACATCAATAAAAGAACGGACATTGAGAGTTTCAATTCTATATACAGCTATTTACTGTCTTTAGATGAGACAGTCAAAATTAAAAATCAGGCAAAAAAAAACACCGCAACTTATGTGTCATTCAAAGAATAATCTATGTCATGATAAACGTCACTCTATTATATTATTCATGTTTACATGGTTATTCACATACTTGTCCTGAAATAATTTTACTGCATCCGTATTTAATCTATCATTGGATGACTTCTGTATTGTTTTTTGTTAGTTTAACAACTTATGTCGGATGTAGGTATTTTTTCACTACCACTTATATTTATTTAACATCTTGTAAAAATTTCCAGCATTCCTGATGAAGAACTGAAACTTAGTTCGAAATATAGAATTACTGACGATTAGTCTTGGATTAATTTAATTGCCTAAATCGCCGATAACCCATCAATTTTTCACTAATATTCACTACCACAGCAACACTCCTTAGTTGATATATATATATATATATATATATATATATATATATATATATATATATATATATATATATATATATATATATATATATATATATATATATATATATATATATATATATATATATATATATATATATATATATATATATATATATTTATTTATATATACGGTGTTTCAAAACAAGTGCGAATTACTTTATGTGGCGATTCCTTGGTCAAAATTATTCTTCTCAACAAAATTCGAAAAAAAATTGAAGAAAAACGCAACATGTAAAAATCGAAAGAATATTAAGCAATAACAAGAAACATCTTGAGAAGTGGCAGTAGTCCACTAGATTTTTTCATTTAATAAATTTTCTTATCTCATTATGCATTCCGCCAGATTTCCTTTTTCTAATTAAAAATGGTAGAAAGTTTCATGAAAAAATCTTTCAATCGAAACATAAAATAATAAACTGACGTCATTGCATGAGTTTTTATTCAAATTCAGCTGAAAAAATGATAGAATTAGTGTAAATCAATCATTGAATTTGAAATTGAAACAAATCAAGATTGCATTTTTGGCAATTAATATTTATCAATTATTCTATAAATTACATACTTCATCTAAATTTTCATAATTCTACAATATGGGACATATTACAGAACTCGTTTTCATTTACTACTTCTATTGAAATTTTCAAATTGCTACTGTGATCTTTATTCTAACCGAGTCCTCATTTGTATTTTCTTTTCAGGGCTCACAGTCATTTAAAAAGTGCAATCACTAATTTTTTTCCGGAAATATATAATTGTCTTTTATCATCGGCTCAATTGCTTCTGAACAAATCCGCCATTTTAGTCTACACAATATTGGTTTTGAATCTCACAGATTTTATGGAAAAAGCGAGGTGAACCACCACGTTAATCACCCTCTTGGCTCGGAACGATAATCTGTAAGGTCAGGGACGGTACAAGTATAGATAAAAACTTACGAACAAGGAAGTATTCTCAGAGTATCACATTGTTTGTAAGGTTCTATGCAGACGGCGCAGCATTCTCCTTCGCCCATCATTTCCTGTAATCAAGAAGAAAAACTTAAAATTGAGGAAATCTCAAAAGCTACTGAATATAACAGAGTCGGACTAAACTAGAAATGTCCCCTAGGATGAAGGTCGTTAGACACTCTCGGATAATTATAAAGTTTAATAAAAATTACAAAAAACAAAACATTGATAATGTTCTGATTAAAAAAAACACTAACTTGAATCAACAAAAAACAGACAATTTATATAAAAATATAAATTTTTCGATACAAAAATACATCAGATTATATAACGAACTACGCTATTTCAAATTGTTTTTATATCACATAATATACAACTGAACAAACGGATCATCTGTATCATGGAAAGGATCTCCTTGACAATATCGGCTGAATTGTGAAGGACTGAATTTGACAGTAGACAATTTGAAAAAAGTTTTGTTTAATGTGAAATGTGTTTGTTGTTAAAAAGTCTAATGAAAAAGATAGTATATTTAATCATAACACATATAATAAATTTGAAACTAGTGTTTCTAAAGAGTCAATGAACTTTTCTTTGAAAGGGCCTTTTTTGATGATAGAAAAAATTCAAATTGTGTATTGAATCCATCGAAATTAATAGGTATATTTATAGAAACCGTAAATAAATTTCGAGATCGTTTGCGGAACTATAAAACTAATTGATGTATATAAATATCGTTTAATTAGTTTACAGAAAATTAAAACGAAGCAAACTATCATTGAAGAAAATGGATTGTTTGCATACGAGATCTGAGTTCAAACTTAATTCCAAGAAAATAAACAAAAAATTCCACTCATTAGTCACCGTGTACTCCAATCACCTTTCACACAAACAGGATATCAAATATGTGCATAAAATTTACTTTCGAATAGTTTTCGAAATATATAACTCACCTTGTCGTCCCGTTTGATGTTTTTCGTGGGAATTTTATCCAAGGCCTTCTTTGCCGCGCTTCCCAATTTTCTCTGCAAAATGAAAAAATGATATTGGAAAGTAGAACTTTGAAAATCATACAATTCAACAGAGTTTATGCCAAATTCATAAACCATTAATTTATGGGTTCTCACATTTGATTTGTAGAATATCAGCGGAGCATTTTAACATAGCGATTTCAATTAATTACTATGTAGATTTCATTAATATAGTTAAGTGCTCAAGTCTTCTATACCAAAGGCGATGAAAAATTCCATGAAAAAGCGCTTGATTTAATAGTATTAACTAGTATTTTCTCATTCTGATAGTTTGCTGACGTTTGATTTCAATTTATGAATGCTAGTACATGGTAAAACTACAGGTTTCTGAGGCAAAAATGTCAATATTATTAACATTTCAATCAGTACAAAAACTGTTGACAACAGATATACAATGTAATAATAATGATAAAATTTATCTAGTTGAAGCTATACAACAAATCTACATATTTTGAACTGTCAATTTTTAATTATATATCTATCCCATAATTTAAAATATACTTTCTAGGATCACGCTTCTTGAATATCTTGATACTAGTACTAGTATTCAATATATTTGGTAAATTATTGAAAGCCTCAAGTCCGTCATAGTATATGCTATTTTTAGATTTAGAGAGCTTACAACTTTGAATATGAAAACTATCAGTATTTTTAGTAATCACTGAAATAATATGCCATAACATTTTTTATTACATTAAAGCATGGAAGCAACTGATTTTTTATTTCAAATATGAATATATATATATGAAGCAAAGAGTATTCTTTGTTTCACAGATATTAGTTCCAAAGAGTTTAGCATAATTTCCGACACCTATTGCACTTTAAAATGGTTCGCATGGCTCTATTCTGTAACTTTTGTAGTTTTTGAATTTTTTCTTTAGTCAAACCAAATAACATTATGAAGCAATATTCAAAATGTCGCATTATTTATTTATTTGAACAACAATAATTTCACTTATGTCGACAGATTTTTACCTATTCTTTTCAAAAAACTGATTCTTTTTAGAAATTTTAGATGACATGAAATCAACATGATCATTGAAACTCAATTTTTCTAACATTCTAAATTTGTCTAACATAATGCCAAAATATTTTACTGTTTCTACTCTTCTAATTTTTTGTTCATTGATCTTTATAGTTATATCCTCATTTTTATTGGTTTCAAAGGTTTACTTGTACCCAAAACTATGAAGTTAGATTTTTGCACATTCAGAGATAAGCTATTGTCACATAACCTTACATTAATTGCAGAAAGGTCTCTATTGATACCCTCTCGTCATATTCTTAATATCTTTGCCACATATATAGAGCATAGTATCATCAGCGAATAAACGTATAGAGAATTTTTTCACGTGAGAGACAATATCGTTTATATATAAAAAGAACAACAACGGACCTAAGACAGTTCCTTGAGGTACTCCTTCATCCACTTTCCTGCTATCCGACAGCATGCTTTTAAACTTAACTTTTTGTGTTCGCAAATCCAAGTATGATCCGAACCAATCATATACTTCTCCCTCAAAACCAAGTTTATTCAGTTTTTTCAATAATAATGATCTACATAACATAATGTGTTGAAGTTGTAATTTTTATTTCTATTTCGCTTTTCTTGCTTGGAATTTATCGAGAGAGAAATATTTGAGACAGAAATTTTTTTGAGAGAGATTTTTTCGAGCTGAGAAATCCAAACTTTTTCTCACTTTATCCGTTTTAATGATTTTATTTCTTCGGCTAATTTGTGTTATCTCGAATTTCGTATGAATTTTCGTCTGTGGTCACATAAATTGAAAATATGATTTAGGAAGACCGTTTTCCCATTAATTAGATAATGAATCTTTTCAATACATTTCGTATGTAAGAACCATCTTGTCTACACCAGTTGTTAGAGCAATATCTCCTTTGGGATCATTTTGAAGTAAATGTTTCGATATTCAAGCTAATACAGAGTGATAAAAAAGCTGACCACGAAAGGATTAAATTATAGGGACATTTCGAAATGAGACGCTACTCCATTTTTCATAATATTTGCATTCAAAATCGTTAGAAGACCTTGCAATAGATGTTTCAACACATAGAGAAACATAAAATCTAATAGTGATTCATGAACGTATATCTTGATGGTTCAGATTTGAAAAATTTGAAAATATGAATGCAAAAATGAAATGCCAAATTGGAAAAGTCTCGGTATTAATTTTTGTTGATAATCTAAGCGATTTCTAACAACTTATCTCGAAGTTGACAGTTAATGACAACATATTATTGAATATATATATATATATATATATATATATATATATATATATATATATATATATATATATATATATATATATATATATATATATATATATATATATATATATATATATATATATATATATATATATATATATATATATATATATGATTATTATTATTTCGATTGTTCCCCATGAGGAGAGCGACTGAACTTGAATTCACAATCATTAGGAATTTTGCTTCATCTTTTTTGCCTCCCAAAAACGCTTCATCCTCTCTGAATGCTCTTTCTTTCGTTCATCTGTCCACTTCACTCCAGGTTGACGATTTACTTTTTGCTCAAACTTTATATGTGCGATTTTATAGCGGCATTCAGTGCGATCTTCGAGATTTTTTATATTGATCTGTTGTAGATCCTCTTGGACCTCTTTTAGCCACTCTGTTCCGCATTTACTATTCATAATTATATTGAGTAGTTTCTTCGGTATTCTGGACTGTTTCATTCTGTAGACATGTGCATAGAACTTTGCTCGTCGTTTTCTGATTTCTTCCGTTATCGTATTTGTCTTTTGATACAGTTCATTTTGAGGTCTTTTCATCCAAATACCGTTTCTATTGATTGGCCCGTAAATCTTTCTGAGAATTTTTCGTTCTTGTTTTTCTATTTCTCTAATTCTTGAATGGCCGCCAATAACCATTGTTTCAGCTGCGTAGATTGCTTCTGGAGAAATCGTTGTGTTATAATGCCTCAATTTGGCGCCTCTCGAAATGCACTTTTTGTTATAGTGAGCCCATGTTAGTTTGTAGGCCCTTTGGAGCTTGGTTATTCTCTGTTCATTAGCGATTCGGTTTAAACCTGAGGACTGTATAACTTCCCCGAGGTATTTAAAATGGCCTACTTGCAGAATTTCACCATGTTTTGTCATAAGAGAAGATTTATCTTTTGGTTTTCTTTCCATGTATTTGGTTTTATCATAAGAAATTTGTAATCCGGTTTTCTGCGCAATTTCATGTAGTTTTTCCACGGTGCGAATGGCTTCAGTTCTGTTGTCTGTGATGATAGCAATATGGTCTGCAAAGGCGAGACATTTGACATTTATTCTATTTTCTTTTTTGATACCCACTTGTATGCCCTTCACGTGAAGTTCCCATTCCCTTATGATCTTTTCTGAAACAATATTGAAAAGAATTGGCAAGTCCGTCCCCCTGCCGCACACCGGTTTTGATTTCAAAGGGATCTGATATTTCGCCCATAAATTTTACCTTGGACGTTGTACCTGTAAGTGTCTGTTTTATAATTGTTCGCGTCTTTCGATCGATTCCAAATTCTTTCATGATTTCGAAAAGGGTTTCGCGGTCTACCGAATCATATGCTTTTTTGAAGTCAATGAATGTGATCACTGTATTTCTACATTTCCTCATCTGTAATATCGTCTTCAAAGTCCAGATCTGTTCAGCACATGATCGGCCTTTTCTGAATCCAGCTTGGTATTCCCCAATTAGTGGATCCGCTTGGTGTTCTACTCTGTTTAGGAGTGCTTTAGAAAGTATTTTGTACGCAACCGGGAGTAAGGAAATTCCCCGTAATAATGACATTATTCTGTAAGCATCTGAAGAAGTCGTTTGTAACGACGAAACGCGTCATGCTATAAAGTGTAAATCATAAGTTCAAGTGTTTGAATTTAAGTTATATTCAATTATTATCTGTTGCTATTATGAAAATGATATTCAAAGCATTTTGAACAGCTTCACCAAATTAATCATTTATTGTTCCATTTCGAAGGTACACAGTTATAAATTATTCACCAAAAATAGTACTTATAATTTTTCCGCATTTAAAATATCATCAATGAAAATCGTTCACATAATGAAGATTATTCCAGTTGTTAAAACTGAAATGGTTAATATAAATGAATGACATTATTGGACAGAAACTACGGAAACGACCTCAATAATTATAAAACTCAACAGACGTGTTCAATTGAATACAGCAGCTCCCAGCATTCGTGGAAATTGGGAAAAAGAAGAACGAATAAAACTTCTGCCGTTATCAAAGGTTCAAGAAAACACTGAATGAAAAACTTGATAATTTAATAGGGCGTGATCCTCGAATTTGTATTATTATTGAACAACCTACTAGAATGAATCAATCACCATAAATATATACAAATAAATAAATGTATCCTATCATCAGAAACACTGGACTCAAACTCAGATTACCATACATACATTGCTATATTCTATATTAGACGTAGTTACTAATATATTGTGGTAAGCTTCACTTAACATTTAGTGTTCGTTTCATGTCAATCGATTCATAAGTAAAAAAAGAAATGCCAATTTAAAGAATCACATCGAAAATTTGTTATCTATTCTTTCTCTGTTCAGTAGCACTGATTGAAACTTTATATAACTCCGTAATAATGGTATATAAATATATGAATTTATTTACTACCAGACGTATATAGTCTTATATACTAGACGAATCTCTGATATAAAGCGGTAAAGTAACAAAAAATATGTATTTGCTAAGGAAGTCTCCTGGCGTCGTAGATGAAAGAAAGTTTTGACTGAAAATGTAAGCTGAGTGATGATTAATCACTAACAGTTGTGACAAGCAAACACTAACAGTTGTGACAAGCTGAGGGCGGTAATCATTTCTTCTTCGAATTATATCTGAATATTTTATACAAATGCGTGTTTTTTTACCAATGTTGTAATTATGAGATTGTATTTTTATGAGATTGCATTTAGCTTTAAGGTATCACTGCCTTCATTGACAGTTGATGATAGGCATTACGAAGTACGCCGGGTCAGCTACATCTTAAACTTGACGTATGTTTCCGCTGCTAGCCCATTATCAAGAATGATAATACAAAAAAAAAAGCTAAAATAATGAGATTAATGCTTCTGAATTGTGTAAAATGGTATCGTGTATACCATTATATGTGATGTATAAGTAGCCCGAAAGATGTATCGGAAGATGTTCCATCGAGTGTTTTAGGTTAATTTATTAACATTCTTCTTTAATTATAAAGTTCCAAAAACAACATAGTGGAATTCAAGAAAAGAGTTGTAAATATCGTAGTCGATATACAAGTCTATATATACTAGGATAACACATAAGCCTACTGGATAACACATACAAAAAATATTTTAATTGTTTGAATTTTTTCGAAGACACCGGTATATACTTAAGACTTTTTATTTTGTACAACCCATTGTATAAAGTTATAGCAGTTATTATCGATTACAAAATCTTGTGAATTTCGGAATTCATCCGAAATACGGTTAAGAATAGTTATCGTAGCTTTCGACTTTCGAAACGAAACTTTCTTTGTAAAATATATTTTTTTCATGTGAGCCTAACAATTTCATATGGTAAATTGAAATTATAAAAACTTGGGATTAAAATTATAAATGAGTTTTGAAAAGTGTGAAATGGTTGATCTTTTCACTTTATATATTAACATTATGAAACTGAAACATAAAGAACTTTGCACTTATTTCTTATTTCTTAACACTTTGCAGTATTGTTTGATATCATAGAAAATTACCGTCACATACAAAATTTTTCTGGAATACTAATCGAAACATCTAATCAATTAATGAATGAAAAGTATTTGATACTGTACACACATTTTATGGACACACTTTGTACATTTTAAATTCACATAAAACCAATCGACCAAAATGAAGAGTTATTTGAGCATGAACACTCGAAAATAATGGTCCATATTTTATTGTAATATGCGGTCATAATCAGGAAATAAAATACCTCTTATATTTATTACAATAATATCCAGATATATTGAGAAATATCCTTGAAACAGTTTCAAACATTCAACAGATCGGAACAGTGCTTTTAAAAATAATACTTTCGTGAATAGGATCAAGAGATTTCAAAAAAATGTCATAGGCTATATAACTTTTGTCGTAGCAATAGATATTTCAGCAACTAAAAAACCTTAGTCTGTAGATATTTATATCTTGATTTCTTTTATTTCAAGTTCTCACGTTGTATATTTGATTGCAATTTTAGTCACTCATTTCATTTTTTTGGCAGAAGATGATATTTATATTCATCCTCAAAGATATTGACAAAGCACAAGATGGTTGAAATAGGTGTTAGAATGACAGTACGCATATCAGTATGATAATGCCTATTGAATTATGAGGGTTTTACTGAAATTAAAGCTGAAAGTTAAGTTTTCATTCTGACAAGCCTCAAATATAAAGATATGTCACAACTTTTGGTAATTTGAAGACATCTGATATAATTTAAAGAATTGAAATATCGTTTAACATATTCAACATAGTGGATAAAAAAACTATTGAAAAAATAGGATGGTTTTGTGACGTTTGTTTCGTGGTGTAACTCCATTGTCAAAAGTTACACTATTTAACGGTTAAATTTCTGAAAATGGGGCACCTTTAGCAGTTTAATTATTCTAAGCAACTCAGGTAAAGGAATAAACTAAATCTGAGAAACTAAGCCGGGTATTTTTTATTCAATACGTCAGCGGTTACCAACCTTTTTAATTGGTGGCACCATTTATTTTGAAAATTAAACTTTGAGGCCCACTTACTAAACACACAAGAAAAATAAATGAAAAATGTAACGGATAAGGAGAATATATATTATAACCAATATACCCTATCTACGGCCTATGACGTGTAACTCATAGTTAAATACGTATACAAGGATTAAACAAACAAGAATTTTAAGAATTCATAGACAAAAGAACTTTATTTTATTTACTTTGTTACAAAAACTTCAATACAAATGTTCAAAGCGAAAAGAAAAAAAAAGAACATTGTTTGTCCCTACGAGTGAGAACTATTAGCGGCCCAGTACCACACTGCCCGCGGCCCACAGGTTGGGAACCGCTGTGATACGTAATTCAAGGCTTAGTAGTGCTCAGAATGGAGCCAACTTTGTTGTTGTAAATGCTTACAATATGTTGGAGAATGTCAACAGAAGATATGTGGTTCAGTTTTAGGTGAATCTTAAAATGTTCTTGTAGGAGACATCATTTATGCGGTTGAGGACTATAAAGAATTATCCATTTAATCAAATATTCACTATTTCAAATGATTAAGTAACTCATTTTGACTCATTCAACTGATCTCAGTGCGATGTATTTTAGATAAAAATTTATATGTGTATATCTAGATGTATAAGTTTAAACTGTTGAATTCAACTAAATGAGCATTTTGAATGGTTTTTAAAGATTTTAATTTGTAGATGATTTGAAGGAACATTTTCGTTTATTTGAATGATTTCGAATTGAATTGGATTGAACCGACAAGTGTAAACCGAACAAGAATTTAATAAACATTCATGAAGAAAGACCATAATTGTAGTACTCAATTAGTTTAATCTTAATAAGGATGCATGTATTTCCACTAGAAATATTAACGCAGATCAATAACTTGTATTCACATTGAAGTGTAAACCTCAAAATCATCTATTCCACAAGTTTCCATCAGAAATGGAAACTTGAACGAACCATCTCATTAAAATTAAATCAGGTGGAAAGTTCAAATATTGAGAGATTACCTATGTAAAGTACCAATCTGTGAAATCTACTAATTTCACTTAACATTAATCACAACAAGAATATTAGGTAAATACAGACTATAGATACGATCTTTTTTTCAGATCGCTTATTGAGAAAAAATTGTGGAAATTCACTAAGACTGCAATATTTCAAGCCACTAAAATAATTGAAAATAATTAAAAATTTTTCGAAATTATAATTGAAATGAATATTGTCAAGGAATTATTCTCATTCAATTTTTGATATAGGTAAATTAATAACAAATTATTAAAAATACGGCAAAATACAACGATGAGAGAAAACGAACAACCTTTCTCCGACAATACAAGAAAACCACTGATTTAGTCATAGAAAATAGCGGCGATAGGAAAAGAAAAGGAACCCTGGACTATTCCTGTTTTTTGAATTCGATCTCTTTCAATCGTAATACCAAAAACAAGTAATGTCCAATGTTATATTATTACTAAACATTTCTGTCGTGTAACATTGGAACTTGCCCAACTGAGAAATATATCGAAATATACAATTAAAATTAAATTGATAAAAGATAAAGTTGATTAATAATAAATTAATAAAGATAAAGATAGCTATACTGAATAAGTTACTTTATTCAGTATAGCTATCTGTTACAGGCCTATAATTTCTATACAAAACTATTATTCATCTATCCATAACATATTCTCTCAACTTTCTCTTATATATTCTATAATTTTTACACTCTCTTATGTGATCATTGAAATTTTTTAAACCATCATAATTAACACCAGTTAATGTACTTGTTGAATTACGTTTTCGTTTATAAAAATTTTGCCTATTTCTAGTTTCATAACAGCGATGATTTGCTACATTACTAACAGCTTCCAGTAAATACTTGGGAACCATATGGTGTTCAATTTTATCAATAAATTCTAAATATATTGTAATAAATAAATAGATGGTTAATTTTGATACGGTATAGCCATTCATCCTCGCCTTTGTAAATAGAACAACCTACACTACCGAATATAAAATTCTCACCATTTTCAGATTTATTTCACTGAGATAACTCATTATCTTAACAGTATGATTCTGTCATCATTGATTGAAGAAAAATTTTTTGAATTTCAATTGGACCAAATGAATCACCTGATTTGAATCTAATCAAGTAAAGGTTGTTTTATTCAATACATTTTCAATAGAAGGTTTCTAAAAATTCAGAAACTTACCGACAGTCTGTCCTTAGCGTGAATATATCTGAACCTTTGCACATAGTAGAAGACCAGCCACGCCAATGAGATGATCATTAAGATAATAAAAGTAACAGAAACGAACAATATGGATGTCCTGTAAAAGAATAACCTTAGTCAATATAAAGGTAATGAACAATCAAATTTTCAATTATATGATGTACAGAGTATATAAAACGTCGATGATATATAATAATATAATGATATTTAATTTCAATTTAGTTGTTAGCAAGTACCGTGGTGTTTTACATAGTACCAATTTGGGCACCGTATCTATTTGAATTAGCAAGCTTATTGGAGAATTTGGGGTAACGAATTGAGGTAACTACATGTATAACATTTTATTCATGACTTTATACAAAAAGCATTTGTTTAAATAATAAGTAAAGAAAATTTACGATAATGAGAAGCAAATATTAAGAAAATATGATTACGTTAACTGATAACTTGAATAAATGGCCTTATAATAATAATATAATGATGAAAAAATTTATTGAGAATCATACCTTACATTGTACAATTACATTCATCAATTGATACAATAATTACAACTAAGAAGAATGCTCAAAAAAAGGATGAATTCAGTTTCGAGTCTGATCTTACATTCATCCCTCGAACAAAATTATTGGTTCAAACAAAATTATTGGTTGTTTATATTCACAATAATATGCAACTATATTTGAAAAAAAAAAAAAAAATATTACCCTAGAAATATTAATTATTTGAGACAATTTCACAAATTGGTGAGGGACATTCGTGGTAAAGAAATAAACAAACATATGATACAAAAAATTGATACGTTCGAATCATCAAAGTACTCTGCCACACTTCAGTATGCCTTTATTACGATTGATGTCTTAACTCTCTTCTTAAACAAATAAGCTTTCAGTTATTTCAAATTTGACTCACTCTATTATCAGATTTTAATAATCTGATAATAGAGTGAGTGCTCAAATTTGGCTGTTTTATACTTAGGAATAAGTAGCATATCACTGTTCCTTGTTGGATACTTGTGATTACTATTCAATTTAATAAACCTATCTTCAAAATTCTTTAACATGTAGGTTATATATATATATATATATATATATATATATATATATATATATATATATATACATATTATTTTGGAGAACGTAGAAAACATAAGATATTTCTCAATTTCAGTTATATCGACTACTGAATTTCGAAAAAATTTTCATGTCAATTACTGATAATATTTCATTCAAGAAGGTAAAGGGTGTTTTCTTTAGAGGTATAGAACTTTAAATTGCAATAAAACACGGATGGATCATTCGATTGACAAGAATTTTTACATAACTTTTCAAATATGATTTCTGGCATATGACCGCCTCGGCTGGCTTGGATGTAGTCCAATCTGGACGTCCAATTTTCGATGACTTTTTCCAACATTTGTGGCCGTATATCGGCAATAACACGGCGAATATTGTCTTCCAAATGGTCAAGCGTTTGTGGCTCATCCGCATAAACCAATGACTTTACATAGCACCACAGAAAGTAGTCTAGCGGTGTTAAATCACAAGACCTTGGAGGCCAATTCACAGGTCCAAAACGTGAAATTAGGCGGTCACCAAACGTGTCTTTCGATAAATCGATTGTGGCACGAGCTGTGCGACATTTTGCGCCGTCTCGTTGAAACCACAGCTCCTGGACATCATGGTTGTTCAATTCAGGAATGAAAAAATTAATAATCATGGCTCTATACCGATCACCATTGACTGTAACCTTCTGGCCATCATCGTTTTTGAAGAAATACTTTCTGAATTTTGAAGAAATGATTCCACCAGCCCATTAAGCGCACCAAACAGTCAGTTTTTCTGGATGTAACGGTGTTTTGACATACACTTGAGGATTATCTTCACTGCAAATGCGGAAGTTTTGTTTGTTGACGTAGCCATTCAACCAGAAGTGCGCTTCATCGCTAAACAAAATTGTGCGTGATACGTATTCCGCACAGAACCATTATTTTCGAAATGAAATTGCACTATTTGCAAGCGTTATTCAGGCGTAAGTCTATTCATGATGAATTGCCAAACCAAACTGAGAATGAATCACTTCTCAGCTGTTAAATCGGTCGCCATCTTCAACAGTAATGCCAACTTAAAGTTCTATACCTCTAAAAAAACCTTTATATTATGTCCAAATTGTTTCCAATATTTCGGAGATCCATTGTAGAAAATCGGGCGCTCATTTGATATCGAATGCAGATTATTCACAATGTTTCTCCTGTGAATTAAATCTTCTTGGGAGATTATATCATCACAATTTTATCATCTTTGAAGTGTTTCGAACAAACTCAAAATACATTCCACTATTCAAAGTTTTGTCTGATTTGAAACACGTTGAAGTCGATGAAAATTTATAATTCTTCATAGTTCCTGGTGTGTTTTTCAATTCTAAATAACTTCGACTCATCTCATTTATGTCGGAGGCAATACATTTGTTGTTTATCATTAACGAAATTCTAAATTAAGATCAATCCTTTGGCAAGTTTGCGAAGAGCTTGATCGCGGAACTATTCTGTTATCCAAACTATGCAGAATAACAAATTGAAACATTACGTGTGTTAGTTGAATACAACAATTTTAATTATAATAATAATAATTTTATTCAATCATTTGGATCGGATTAGATGACGGTGCGTACAATTTTATTGGCATTCTCGCCGTTTACAATCAACATTGATTAAATGATGTACAAATTAATAATACACTTTTGTTACCACATTCCGTATAACTAAATTGACCTAATTCAGTAAAAATCTAACTAAATCTTATTAATATAAAGTATTCGTAAATATGTGAATATTTCTGCAAGGCATTTCCTTCCCTGCGCAGATAAGATATTTCGTAGTCAGTATTTTTCAGGGCACTTCTCAATAACTTCTCTATTCTGTGTATGTAATCGTGCTTTTGATGAAGCGTTCAACTTCTTTGGCTCGCTTTTATATGTTGACATGACATTCTATTTCATATTGAGAATAGCAGGTGGGAAAATTTTAATATAAATAAATATAATTGTCAAGAATCACTTATTCGATACATCTCTTGATGCTATTGAATATAACATAGATCTTCTGGGTTTCACGACTTGCTTTTTCAATTCAATGATATTATATTTTCAATAAATGACACGGAGGTTTCGCTTTTCTCTTGGTGAAACATTATGTTAAAAACAATAAATGAAAATTAACACCCTTGGCAAAGTTTCACTAAATATATTAAAAACTCAATATAAACTAAATATATACGAAAAACATGTTTCGGGTGGTTAACCCATTATCAGTTACAATCAGTTGTATCAATTATTATCAGTTGAGTATACAATGTTACTTAAAAAAATGTTAGTCAAGTGTGTTAATTTCAATTTGTTGTTTTCATATTTTCAAGTCTGTCTCATTAATTCGAAATATTTTTTGGTTCTTCGATTTAGTGTGTTAACATTAGTTTTTAATTTCATATAATAAACTCAAAATCAATCAAGAGCTGGTAAGCTATTAGGCTAAAGCTTTCACGAAATTCACTAACAAATGTACAAACAAATTTGTACTCACAAATTTGTTTGCAAATACAAATAAATTTGATGTAGCGAATGCAGTGGTCAAAAAATGGCTAACTGAAGTCTAGATCATATTTGGTACAAACCTCAAGAAAACGATATCTACAATATATATATATATATATATATATATATATATATATATATATATATATATATATATATATATATATATATTATTTTGAAAGTTTTTAGCAATAACAGGCTTTTTTTGATATGAAAAAGTTTATTTTTGTTAATGAAAATCAATGAGTGAAGATACAGAAGATGAAGATACAGAGATGAAGATATAGAAGAAAAAAACTAATTTGATTTTTTGGAGTTTGACATTTGATACCTATCTATAGTAACTCATAAGTTCAATTATTCATTAGTTTTGACAAAGTTGTAATATAACAACGAAACGTCAACAAAAATAAACTTTTTCATATCAAAAAAAGCCTGTTATTGCTAAAAACTTTCAAAATAAAACATCTTAAACAGGCAATAAATCAATTTCAAGAAATATACATATATATATATATATATATATATATATATATATATATATATATATATATATATATATATATAACAGTACCTACAACAATATATAATTCTGTAGATATCTTTGGGTGAAATTTGTATGTTGTAATAAATATCAATGATTGGACAAACTTGACTTGAAACTTCTCAGTATGAATTAATATACATTTGTGGAGCAACATTTTCCAAGATGAACTTCATGGAAATTGAATTTCGATCTCATGGTCTGAAAATTTCTCAAAGCGTCCGCACAATTGAAAAAAGGAGAATTGAAATTGAATGGGAACTTTCATTCAGAAAACTTAAATTGAATGACGAGTAACAAATAAACAACACATTAAGCGGATTCAATAATTAATATTCATTTCAAGGTGAAGTATACGTCTTCATCTTCGATAGTTGCTAAATTCAGAATTAAATCTTTCTTTCTGAGGAACATCTCCGTTTGCACACGTAAACATTGTTATGAAACAATTCAAATCTTCTGGTGGTTAATTCAGGTTATAATAAAATAATAAAATTATACGGAATACAGGACAGTGGAAAGCAAACTTTTATTCATTGTAGGGGAGATGAGCGATGAAAACGATTGGAAAACACTTCTGTAGCATAGTATCCATTTCTGTTGTTCGAAAGAAAACGATATCACTTGGATTTGTGTGCTCAGATGAGCAAACGTGATATCTGCAATGATGAATCGAAAGACATTAAAATAAGTTTGTTTGAGTAAACATTGCAAAGTGCAAAAAACAGTTTTATGCAAACAAATTACATTTGATGATATTGGTTCGAACGAGTTGCAGTTCATTCGGTTATTTATTATTTATTCCGTTACCAACATTATGATGAAACCTGGTGCATAATATAGAGCAACATTTCATTTATATATATATATATATATATATATATATATATATATATATATATATATATATATATATATATATATATATATATATTGACTGCACGTTCTTTTCCACTCTCTTTTATCAATTGCTTTCTTTCACCAGTACAGTATTTCTAGTTCCTGTAAATTTTTTTCTCGTGGTTCTATCCATTTCATCCCTCCTACGTCTTTCTATCTCCATTCTTCCGGTAGTTCTTAACTTCCACTTCTCATTCTTTTCAACATACTTTGTTTTGTTCTTTTTTTTGTCCTAGTCTTGTTATGTTACCTAACTACTTAATCCTCTGTGCCCTCATCATACTAGTTATAGAAGGATTGATAATTCACTAATTTCTTCATTTCTTTTGCTTTGTCAAACTTTTCCTACTTTCTTACCATCATATATTTTTCTCAGAACTTTTGTATAGAATATTTCTGGCACTTGTTTTCCATTCAAATTCAGTTCGATAACTCACTAATTTCTTCATTTCTTCTGCTTTATCAAACTTTTCTTACTTTCTTACCATCATATATTTTTCTCAGAACTTTTCTTCTAAATATTTCTAGCCCTTGTTTTTCATGAAATTCAGTTTCCATAACTCAATAATTTCTTCATTTCTTCTGCTTTGTGAAACTTTTCCTACTTTCTTACCATCATATATTTTTCTCAGAACTTTTGTATAGAATATTTCTGGCACTTGTTTTCCATTCAAATTCAATTTCGATAACTCACTAATTTCTTCATTTCTTCTGCTTTATCAAACATTTCTTACTTTCTTACCATCATATATTTTTCTCAGAACTTTTCTTCTGAATATTTCTAGCACTTGTTTTTCATGAAATTCAGTTTCCATAACTCACTAATTTCTTCATTTCTTCTGCTTTGTGAAACTTTTCCTACTTTCTTACCATCATATATTTTTCTCCGAACTTTTTTTTCGAATATTTCTAGCACTTGTTTTTCTTTCAAATTCAGTTTCTGAATTTGTCATATTATGGTACTAATACTACATAATACTGGCCAATTATTCATTATTTACGCATAATGAGATATTTCCTGAGATAGTTCTTCATTCCAGAACAAACAGAGATAATTTAACAATTTATCTCTGTCTTGAACAAGTTTCTTTAGTTTACTAGCTTGAAAATTTTGTGTTGCATTAATAAGTTAATTAGTATCTTCATGTTGAACAGATGTGTAATAAATGTTAGGAAACATTTTGAGATGCTTACCTCTTCATTTCAATTTGATGCTCCAGAATGTTAAATGTGCTTCTATTTGTGTAGGTATTTCCGATTGAATAAATAGATTTTAACCTCAAAAAATTCTCAGGTTCCAGCGAGTTTTTTTATTCAAAAACAAATTGGGATCGTCAAATATTATTCGCCAGCAGTGTACATGGTATATTATCTATATAAACAATAAATATTTAAATATTCAATAATTTAACATTTATCAAACTCTCAGGTTTAAAGTTTGAATATGTTAATTCTGATATCAGAAAAAAGTCATTCATATTTTGAGGCAAAATATCTATTCAAAACTAAGCCATTGAATTATCAATCTTTGACTCATTTTCGAGACAAATTATCCTGAAAAATGAGCCAATCGTAAAAGTCTTATTTGTTAATAATCACATACTAGCTACAGTGTTGATGATGGGACGCTTATCACACTGTTTGTTTGAACACTGATTAAAGTACAGTAAAAAAGATAAATTACTTGCTTTACCTCAAAAACTCCACAAGAGCTCAGAAATATATCACCACGAGCTCGTAAAGAGCAAGAAATCCGCGCTATTCATCAAACAGTCCCGTCGGACAGTTCAAGGCGTTCCAAACGACCCTCAACGGAGCTGCAACGCGCCAGGAAAATCCATAACCTAACACAGGGATTCTCAAACATTCATATTTCAATCAGATAGTAATTGAGGATCAGGTGAATCAAATAAAAACTTTAAAGTTAAACTGCTTCCCTCAAGTAAAAAATTGAGTAATTTAAAAACTATGAAACTAAACTGCTGTGTAAAAAAAACGAGCTGAAAGATTTTAAGAATTGCACTTTAGGTACAACTAACACTCACAAAATAACTAAATAAGACTAAGACACTTCATCACATTTCCTAACGTTGCGTATGTTGTTAATGTTGATTGAGAAGTAGATATAAACGCGAACAGAATAATCTATCCTCGCCCTTATTCACCTTTCCCAGTAGTTTACATCATGGTTAAATGAAAAACGAATGAAAATATTAATAAAGATGCAAACGTTGAAAACCAGGCTCAATAGCAGGCGGTAACCATTAATTTTCTTTCGATTTATAATTTGCAAATCATGCCTTCATCCTTATCTCAAATACACGTATAATATCGATAAATCTGCAATTATTAGAAATTCTCAGATAAATCAGACGAGTTGGTAAGACGATTCTTTAACATAAGATGCAATTTTTTTTCTTGGAAAATTGTGTAACTGTCACATGATACAGAATAGTTCACTCTAGCAGTGGTCTGCATTTGCACTTCACCATTTCAAACACAACGTTCAATATATGTATATTATGCAAACAAGTTAACTAGGAATGGAAAATGAGGTCAATTATTATTAGTGGAAATCTCATAACAAATTCATTTGAAATTTAATATTGAATTTTCTTCAGTATGGGCTCAATTAATTACTTTATGATTTTTAACGAATGCCTATTGAAAATACTCAAGAAAATACACCAACCTACAAATTTGGGAGACCAAACAATAATTCAAGTGAAAGACCTTCAATGTATCGAATATTATCTTCAAATGAACAATTCGACCAATTCTTATGGATGAACAAAAAAAAATAAGACTAATTTAAAACGGATTAGTTTGAGATTTATCAACATTATCATATATTTGAATCTACAAGCAATTGAAAAGTCGAACTGAAAACAAACTCAAATAATAAACTAAATAATGAACATGTTTATAATAGAAAACCTGGTTAATTTGAACGGTTTTCGCTGACACAAACCAGAAAAACTGCCTTATTCACCTATGTTTTTTCTATTTTTTCTCTACCTATGACTATTTATCCATTTGAATAAGAAACATCAAAGAAAATATTATTCCAAGGCTAGTAGCTCTGGAGAAAATGATGAGGAGAAATGGGTTCGGTTTTTGAAAAATATATTCATTCAACCGTTGAACTCTACGTCTATATAATGAAACATCTCACATTGTTAAATGCAAACTGATGCAGCAAATTATGGGTAATTATGACTTTATTTTTGAAATTAATCAAATTGCTCAACCTTGATTTATTTATAAACGATTCATTCACAGCTCAATCGCTCCAGCATGGGAGATGATCCACAGTTTTAGAACCGCTGTCCAACCTACGCTGTTCTTAGGGATGATGAGAATAGCGTCCTCCAGTTTATCCTGAAAACGCTCTAAAGAAAAATAGCACAACGTGAAGCGCATTTTCTTTGTCTCCTATTCGATGTCAAATCCATCTTGAATGTTGTCACGTGTGTGTGTAGGAAGGACATTTTTATAATCTATATTCACCTTCAAAGTGAAAGTCGATAACGAAATAAATGCTCACACATAGAAATTCGTAGTGTGTCAATTATGTAGGAACTACGTGATAGCTGGTGATAATGATGATTTCATTTATTGAATTTCCTTCACTATGATTACTAGTCCAAGCTCATTCCTAAAAGGCAACTATTAACAGCTACATTTTAGACTATACACTACGTATAGCAAACGTTTCTCAGTTACAAGTTCATAGTTGAATCCATTTGAAAATTGAGGGAAATCAGATAATTTGGTATTTTATGAAAACTGAAGCTCCTGCCAAATAAAAAAAAATGGAACTGGAATGGAGATACACAAAAATGTCTTTATTCATCAATTACAAAGTTCATTTGTCAAACCTAAACATTCCTTATCGAAGAAAAACTTAAACTTTGTACCTTGGTACACACAACATTGCGATTTCACTAAAAAATAAATTTAGATATTATTCAAAACATTCAAAATGAAACACTGGATTCTGATTAGGGGTCGCCCATTAATCATGCGAGCCTCGAGAGGGAGGGGTCCATTAAAAAATCACGAAATATCACAAGGGGGGGGGGGTGTAGTAATATATCACGAGTATTTATTTTTTCGGCAAACGCGCGATACTTAGCTGCATTTCTTTCATTATTCTTATGTAAGTCCAAAACAACTCGAATCCATAATCTTATGAGAATATGGATTCGTTTTGAAATATTCGTGTTTCTACTAACAGTGATCTATAGGTAAGATAGCAATTATTCAACAAACAATTGCTCAATTGCCAAAATACATGCAGAAAGACTTTATCAACGTGCACTGTGATAACATAGATATAAAGAAAATAATAGGGAGATTCAAAGCAATGTTTACATGTTCAGTTTTAGGTAATTATGAAAATAGAATCCGAGAAAATTTTCTCAGTAGGTAGGTATACCTTAGTCTGAAATAGAAGATGGTAATTGAGGTTGTAGTAAGGTTGTATTAAAATTGCTCACAGGTTTATTATATCCAGATTGTACTCGTAATAACAAGAAATACCTAGTGAAGTGAAAAAAATCAAGGATGAAACGTTTAGAAACGACCAATATTGAGAAATAACTTGCTGTACAAAAAGTAGCTAGCGCAATATTAGTTCAATAAGATTTCAGAGAAAATACAGATATGAAAGCATAAGATATCAACAAGTCTGGCATTAGAGTCGAGTGGATAGAGCCAAGAAATTGAAGTGACCCAAGATCTCTACACTAGATCAAACTCATTCATAATTCTAGTGTTGAAATAGTTCTAAAAATCGTACAGAAGTTTGTGAGTGTGATTGATTTGAATGCAGATTGTTATTTGATTATCACACAATTTTTCACTGATCTTTTTAATTATTAACAACAAATATGTTAACATGGGTGAAATTCTTTTCAAACCAAGCGAAATAATTTTTATGAAATATATATTTTCTAACATTTTATAAAATGCAAATCTCATATTTATTATTCCACATCTATTTGTAATTTAAATATCATGTCTGATATGCAATTGAAGGAAAATCTACGAGTTTCCACAATTAAACAAATTAGTCAATCTTCGAATTTAATGATAACCTTTGCACTAGTCTTTATTTTCATATGCATGATCTAATAGGAATGATATTAATAAAGAACGAGTGTGAATCTGTCAGATCAACATGAATGTATACAACGGATTCCAGAGGATATCAGCATACCAAGTTGTATTCCTTAGCTTTACACTTTAATATTGTAAAAAAAGCTGCTAAGAAGTTATCCTTGCAGATCTTTCAGACAGAGTGTTCCTTAAAGAGCTACCAAGAATATGCAGCCACAAATATTTTTTTGATTTGCAAATTTTTTGTATCGCTAATTGTGTGTTGAAATGAAGAATGAAGATTAGTAAAACTACAAACACCAAGTAAAGACTTAGGAAACCGCTAGATTATGGGAAATAATTCAAGATAAAGAACAAAAAAACAGCAAACCACAAGTAGTAGACAAAACCAGCCTTTACACATATCTTATCTTCAATAGGAAATAAACAGTATGAATACCATGACATCTAACCACCAGTAGTTGTAGAAATTGCACGTGCAGAAATAAAATTTGTTGAAATTCAACTATACCCTTTTTTTAATTCAGCGGACCTACGATTCAATGCCGGTTCCGAACGGCCATTGGGCTTGTAATAATGTACATTACCCAGCATATATAATTATTCAAACTACTTAAATCATAGACAAGCACAAACACCCTTGCATTCACCAGGGCTCGAACTCGAGTTCCACCGCACCATAGTCGAGTGTTCTTTCGACTAAGCCATTAAGACCAGCTTCAATTTTATACCTGCTGAACGATTTTGAGAGACACATAGGTACATCTTGAGATACTGAAATACGAGATATTATTTGAAAAAATAGTAAAAACTAACAACATATCCAACTTTCACATACGAAAACTGAAACAATTCAAGAAACAGTGTTAGAATCCAATGAAACTTATCTCTGCATCTATTCGGAAATGTTCACATACGGCCTTCGGTCGAGTCTGATTCTACAATTTATCGGGTATATATCCGAACGTTTCTATAAGTTTGTTCCTCCGTTTAGTGCCAAATGCTAGTGTGAAACCAAAATGTCATCGAAAATACTCGAAGAAGGGACACCATAATGCCTCATAGTATCCATAGACCTAATTACGAGCAGCGTTTACTCATTTTCACTCATCCAGATTCACCTAGTTGCCAAAGTGGACACATTGAAAGCAAAAAATATCATCAACACTTTTTTGAACTATTTCAATTATTCAATTCATTGATGTAAGTGATTCACTCTCAGTGTGAAGTGAATCACTTGAAACAGTGAACAGTGACAATCACTGAAACTTTTTTCAGACGCGAAAGCTTCAAAACTGTGATTTCTCATCGAATCGATTTTTTGATGTTTGAAACTCTCTGGACTCTGAGCTGAAACTCATTCAAAAACGAAATAGATGCAGCTTTTTTTTAGTGTAACCACAAACGCATATTTACTCAGTTATTACTTATTGTGTCTCCCGTAAAACCATTAAGTCTCATGTCTCATATCACGTCTCTTAGACGTGATTTGTTAACTTGCTTCATGAGATGTGTTTTGTTAATTCAATAGTATCAAAATCATATTGTGTTAAGAATTCGGTGATACCAATGAAACGCGTCACGTTATGACAATAAAATTGTTAATCAAATTAAAGTGTTTGAATTGCCTTATAGTTATTTGTTTAGTTGTAATTCTGGATTATATATAACCTGACTTTACATGTTTAATGTGTGTACACTTCCTTTAGAAGTATTCGTAATTAATGAAAAGGATATTTATTCGCCACTCTGATCCTTTGAATAATAATAGTAATATATTTTTTTAATTCAGTGACCTACAGTTTAACGCCGGTTCCGAACGGCCAATGGGCTTGTAATTAATGTACATTACCCAACAATTATCGTCATTAAACTACTCAAATGATAGACAAACACACACACTCATGCCTTCACCGGGGCTCGAAACCAAAGCTACGGAGGCCAGCAAAAGTACCTAATAATATTAATACAGAGAGTAAAATTCCTAAATGCAAAAAAAAAAAAAACAAACCACCACATCTTGTCGAATCCAAGCTTATCTCGTAGTTATCAGGCGTAAATGTTTATTGTACTCTTGAAAATGCATAAATTATGGGTATAGGGGATGGACCTATTCAACAGAAAAAAGTCCTGTAAGACCAAAAGAGACATGTTATAGGTTACATATTGCTATTTTTCAAATTAGAATATATAGATGCTACAACTTAAATGCAATTATAATTGGTTGCTTTGATAAGAATGAAAGTCACCTTCGTAAAAACGATCAGGAATAATAATTTTCGTCCATTGAATGAATGTCTTGTTAATTTCAAAAATGTTCATCGACGATATGGTTAATAAATAAACAATGTTATCGTTTCCTTCAAATAGGCGCTAGTGTTCGGATCAATGAACGTTAACATCTTCACGACGCGTTATTTTTACCCAACGAATCGAAGACCTTGAATGTCCGTCGTGCGTGAACCCGTTTGGATCGTTGCACGGAGATTTATTATTAGACATTCAACGCACAAATATCGCGGCCTCTCTTAGTCTCTATTCCCGTGCCACTCTATTGAAATTGTACGTCCCGAATCATTTGATACACCCATTCATTTAGAAATCAAAATTTGATTGCTACAATCTCGAAAACACGAACCCAATCTCGGAAACGAAATGGCATCGCTTCCAAATAATGTAGGAATAGAACAAAAAGCCGATCTAAAAGACTACTTCTGATTTCCCTAACGGTTCAAAATATCAAGATTTAGAATGACTTATTAACTAACAACTTTCGTATGGAAAACATCTGCTAAAATGGAACGAAAACCATATTTTTTTGGAGTAACCAAACCACCTGAAATATTTCATATATTACTCTTCTTTCTTTGGAAAGCGATTTTTATAAAGAGTTACACTGTTCGATCCATAGAAAACTACTTCAGCAGTTATCAACATAAGGAGTTTGAGACAAACAATCAGATTTTATGTTACATATATCAACGAATACTGATGACGAAATCAAGATCTAGAAAGATAAAAAATTGGAGGTTGGGGTTTCCCAAGGGAGAATTTTAGGGTCACTTATATTTGTGAGATACATAAATTATTTGCCTAATATTTTTCAGAAATATCCAAATGCTGGAAATGAGTGAGGGACTCAGTAATAGAAAACCAAAATATAATTTGTGATGTAGCGGTTTGGCTTGAGAACAACAATCTATGAATATGGACAAAACAGAATGTGTTATTTTCAGGATATTTCATAGTAGTGTGTAGGTACCAACGTATAAAAACATTTTAGGTAGAACAAATGGAATGAATCCAGTTCTGAGAAATGGAATAGTCATATTGATAATGTCGAACAAAGAATCAATTCAATGAGTTACACATTGAGGGTTATACTTAAATTGAATACTAGTTTAATATGCAAATTTCCATTCGTTGCTGAACTATGGCGTGGTCACCTGGGGCAATGGTTCAGCCCAGAAGAAAACGAAAGAAATATGAAAAACTTTATTTTCGTTGAGGTTTCGTTGTATATCACAACTTTGTCAAAACTAATGAATATATATATATATATATATATATATATATATATATATGTATATATATATATATATATATATATATATATATATATATATATATATATATATATATATATATATATATATATATGTATATATATATATATATATATATATATATATATATACACAGTAAATACTGACTCTCGAAATATCGAAATATTTCAAGGGAGCTGTCTACACAAATGTTGTCAACGAGAACGAACCCATCACTTTCGAGAGAGAATATTAAGCGCGTTTCGAAAAATTCATCGATCTTGTTGAATGAGAATAGGATAAAATTGTTTCATCATTATTATGAATCATCAGTCCATATTCAATCTATCAATCAAGAATCGATGACTTTCAAAATGCCCACAGGTCCTAGATCCGAATTGAGAAACAACAATTTGTGAAAATTCACGTGAGTTCCCTCTATGGAAGAAAAGACGAATAAACTCTCCCTAGCGTTCAAGATTCCTACTCATGACAACATTAGTGCGAGTACGTGAGGCTTAGTGGACATTTCATTCGAACACCACAGTAATTTGTCCGCAATGTGTAAGAATGTTACCGCATTCCTAATCGCTGCAGATCACGTCCCGGCGGGCAAAATGATAGCTACTTTCAAGATTCACGAATAATTCATAGTAGTAAATACTGAGACTTAATTGAAATATCGAAATATTTCAAATAAAACTATGAGAGAGCGGCCTAGACAAATGTTGTCAACGAGAACGAACCAAGATCACTTTCGAGAGTGAATATTAAGTGCGCTTTTAATTTATTTACTTGAAATATTTCGCACTCAATATTCACTCTTGAAAGTGATCTTGGTTCGTTCTCGTTGACAACATTTGTGTAGACAGCTCCCTGAAAGTTTTATTTGAAATATTTCGATATTTCGATTAAGTGCTTCAGTACTCACTAGTACGAATGATTCGTGAATCTTGAAACTATAGCCCCTGAAATACGAGAAAAATCACGAGCGTACTACTAACGCAACCTATTGGCATTTGAAAACATCATATGATGACATTTGTCAAATAGACGTTCCAATTTAATAGATACCTACGGATATAGAAGAGATTTGAACATTCGATTCTTGATGTAACTATGATCTGAGAGATGTTTTCTATTGATTCCTACATCTCTTTAATTATATGGATGAGGCGGCAAATTTAAAACATAATTAAGAAAAGCGATACTGTTGTGTAGTACTTTTCTTCACACATGTATAGATTGCGGTCATTCATTATTTTCCAAGCACAGAGAGTATTCCCAAACGCACAAGAACCTGAATTATACTGAAAAATTTCAGCCTTATCATCTTCCGAGTCATTCTCTGACGCTAAAAGCGTAGAATTCAACCTACATGTCCATTAAACTTTACGATATCGTACCCCTTGAATGGCAAACTCTAGGAATTTATCAGGAATTCGAAAGAACAATATGAATTATTTTATTAAAATTATAGCGCCATATAGTGTTCAGGAATTCATTCAGCACAAACACGACCGAACTGTAAGTTAGGCTTTCTGTTTGTGAGTGTATTTATTGAAGTGGAAACTTCTTTAGCGGCGCTGTGTATTTTTTTGAAATGGGTAAAAATTTCTAAACTCGCGTCAGGACACGTGACCTGATCGAGAATTCGTAAGACGGATGGAGAGAGGGCAGGCGGCGCAAGGCGCTTGCGCGAATGTTCGTGTGTATTTTTCATTCAATTGTCAAAGTTTACGAGCGCATGCAAATGATCTAGCAATTGACGCTCTTGTTAAAAAGATGAATGTGTTAATTTTATCAGAAACTCATATGGGTAACGATGAAATAATTGACATTCCGATTTTCAACTTTGTTGCCAGTTTCAGAAGAAATAATCGTCCAGCGGGAGGAGTAGCTATTTATCAAAATATGAACACAGTTCATTATTGTAAAAATTATATGGATGTGCATGTGAAATACAACAGCATGTTTAATGCTACTGTTTCTGATAAGTCGTTACATATAAGTCGTTGCCATTCTGGTGATAATCAGTTTATTATTATGGTTGCCGTTTACACCTCTCCAGATAAGTCATTGCGTGCTATACGAGACTTCTTGTACGAAAATGTATTCATTTATTCTCATGATGCATCTGCATTGCTTAAAAAAAATGGAAAAGGCTTTGATGAATTGCCAATCATTTTGAGTGGAGATTTCAACATAAACTTTGCAGACGATAAAAATCAACTATTAATTGAATTTTTAAATAATGTTTTTTGTTTATTCGCCTGTCCTTTATTCATATTATACTTGATTAAGAAAATGAAGATTATAAGATATTCTACAAAAAATAACTTCTACGGTACCTTTATCCGGTTCACTTCGAAATATTCAAGTTCTACCGTATATCGGGAGTACTTCATGATTCTTATTCGGGTCCACTTTTCTTCATAATATATGTGAAAAATATTGTTACTTATTCCCATCATTCTATATTTCTCCTCCATGTTTATAACGTAACGCTTTATAAGAGGATAGACGTTTGTACTCTCCACAGTACTGATTCTCTGTGATATGTTTCTGCACTATTCTCTATATTGTGAATGAGATTGAATTCTCGCTTAACTTTTGGTGAAACATAATTAAATATTACAATAAATTAAACTCTTGGCTTAATTTACGATTTCACCATTTATTTAACAATATGTATAGTCAACATGTTTCGAGCGTTAACTCTTGAGTCTTGAGTCTTGAAAATGAGTTAACGCTCGAAACATGTTGACTATACATATTGTTAAATAAATCGTGAAACATTAAGCCAAGAGTTTAATTTATTTTAATATCTCTATATTGTATTCATTGATTTTTCATTCAATGTATCATTAACCCAAAGTGATAATAAACAAAAATACGAAACGTGTTATGTATACTCTGAATATGAATGTGTGCTAATGAACAAACAAACTGAAAATATAATTCATTATTACACAATAAAATTGAAGATTGAATATTAGTATATTGTTTTCCAAAAATATGAGACTTATCAAATACAAAATTTATATGGAAGACCGTTCCACGAATTTCATTAATTACACGAATGATATCAAAATAGGTTAATTCCAATTATTACTACGAGATTGCATATATCTTTAAAAACTTCAGAAATTTTCAGCATTCCCCGATTTTCATCTTCAAAGTAATCATTAGGGAAGGTAAATCACCTCTCTGAAACATCCTAGAGTTTGATAAATCAATCTCGTCGAAAAGTAAATATAACGAGGACAAACAATAAATATTTATTATGAATTATAAGATAAATTATTCGAGCATAAGTGGGTGATAAAAATGTTTTTAGCGCAAATTAGGTTGAAATTACCGTATCTCGAAAAATGAGAGTAATGAGTTCAGGAAAGTTCAAATTAGTTTTCAATCCGTCGTATATCCGTCGCACATCCCCGAAGTTCTCGATCCGGTGGGAATTTACATACTCATTTCGATAGTTTCGGTGAAATTGTGGTTGAACAATCTTTATTGCACGGAAGTAATTTAATGAGAGGATAACGGCTCGTAGCGTAGGATAAATTTAGGAGCCGTGAAATGATTCCGTTACTTGACGTGACGTAACTGGGCTTCATTGAATTATGCGAAGTACATGAAGTCGTTCACGTGTCCATAATTGAAATAATCGTACGTCGTTTTACGGTAGCAATTTTCCAATGAAGCGAGTATATGCCAATATATCAGTATTCGATAAATAATATCCAACGACGTTTTTTCCGTGAACAATATAAATTTTTCACTTAGATCCTGTTTCTGAAAGATAATGCAATGATGCGAAATATGACTAATAATCGTTCGATACAATATTGTTGTAAATATCGGTCACATGGAAAAACCCATCATATATACTTTAAAATAATGCCTAGCGGTTTTTATCGTAACTGAAATCTGTACACCTACTATAGGTCGTTTTTCACTACCTACAGGACAGGAATGTCTTTTAGACATTCGAAAATCCTCTCGGGTGTCCTGCAGGCCTTCTGTCTGGAGACACATTTAATTTAAGCAACTCTTGAAACAGTTACCACAAATGAATAAAAATATAACTATTCGTTACAATTCAAGTTCTGTTCTTTCAGTGTCAATTAACTGAAGTTATGATATTACTTTGAACGCATTGCATTGAATTTACATATTGTCTCACATTTCACTCCAATCCAATCTGCCCATTTGTTTATAATAACTATAGATAGGATTATAATTCTATAGTTACTATAACGGATTCGCACCAAAAAAATGACAATACTATACAATATCCCAATATTTATATAGAAGACAATGTGATAAGATATGAGGAAATTTCAATAAAAACCAGAATTTTGCTGACAATTTCATGATCTGTACATTTGAATCAATTTTTCGAAACATTCTGAATAAATTCAAAATTCAAAAGCTTAGTCAATATACATCCAAGTGTTTTGGTATATCCTGTATTCAACTGTAGCGGGCAACCCGTCACAACAGAAATGTGCATGTGATGGTTGTGCACATTTCTGAAAATGTGGAGGTGTGTTTGTTCGATGTTGTCCATATACGGATTGGTGTATGTTTGTTTTGTTTTATCTCTGTTGCTATAAATTGTTTTGAATTTACAATATTACTGAAATTGTAGTTTCTATTTTCATATACCTCAATACCTCAAGGGTCTAATCTTGGACCACTGTTATTTATTCTGTTCGTAAATGATCTGATGGATAATATTCATTCTCCACATTGGATGTTCGCAGATGATTTGAAACTATATCATGAAGTTAGATCATAGGACAACTATGTTCAACTTCAGCTCGCGCTGGACCATGTTGCTAGTTGGTGTGAGGACAATTATTTGAGTTTGAATGTGTCAAAGAGTAATGTTGTTTCTCCCACAAGGAAAAGAGACCGAATTGATTGTGATTATATATAGCATCGGTGCTCAGGTTCTCTCTCGTTCAGACAAGGCGAGAGATCTTGGTGTAGTCTTCGACCAGAAGCTTTCCTTTGTCTCACACATCTCCCAACTTATTTCATCTGCTGCGAAAATATATGAATTCGTTATACGTAATGGCAAATATTTTAATAATTCATCAACATTCATAGAAGTATTTAATACCCTAATACGTAGCAAGTTGGAGTGTGGCAGCACGATCTGGCATCCCACTTACACTTGCCATCAACGCCATCTTGAGGCTATTCAGAGAAGGTTCTTGAAATTCTTAGTTTAGAACTAGGATAAAGTTTATCCACAGAGAGGAGTCAATCGGAACGAATTATTGAGTCGATTTAGTTTTATCTCATTGGAGAGCAGGAGAGAAACTTTATCACTCAAATTTTTGTACTGCACAATAGTAGTGATTGTCCTCCTCTCTTATCCGCTCTGAAATTTCGTGTTCCTAGGCAAAATTCTCGTAATACAGAATTATTCCACCTAGAGACTCCGAGGACCAACTCCCTAAAACAATCCCCCATTTAGTTTATGGAGTCTATATTCAATAGAGTTGCCAATAATTGTGACATTCACTTTGACTCCATGGAATTTATCATCAGGAGTTATGTGAACAACGAAAATTGACTAAAATGAATTGATTTAGATTGGATTATTTGTAATATTTCATTGAATGCTATAATTTAGTTATAAGTTACTTTTTTTTAGATTAGATTGAGCTCTTTGTTAAATCTTTTTTTAAATTATTCAGTTGAATCTTTTTTTCAATTACTTAATTATGTATTAAAATAAATTAAACTTTTGGCTTAATGTTTCACGATTTATTTAACAATATGTATAGTCAACATGTTTCTCAGTCAAGACTGAGTCTTGAAAATGAGTTAACGCTCGAAACATGTTGACTATATATATTGTTAAATAAATCGTGAAACATTAAGCCAAGAGTTTAATTTATTTTAATATTCAATTATGTTTCACCAAGAGTTAAGCGAGAATTCAATCTCATTACTTAGTTATGTATTCAACATTGTTATTATTTTATGTATTTGGGTGTTATACCTGTTGAGAATAAAGAACTTATTATTATACGTAAAAATTGAGTAGTATAATATGCAGATTTTCACTGAATTGGTGTTCTGATTATACATCTCAATCCAGTATCAAAAAAATGTATGCAGTCTCTCACAATATTGAGTTAACGCTTAGTTTGACTCTGAATAAACAGCATGTGCATTTGTTCATTTAGATCATATGTGGGCAACACCAAAGAAACGAAATTCAATGGACTACATGATTACACTACAGGAGACGATATTTTTCATGAAGTTCAGAAGGTATTCACAAGTTTTGGCTTGCCATGGTTAAAATTAGTTGGAGTATGCACAGATGATGCACCTTCTATGGTCGGCTTAACTGAATTAAATGTGAAAAAACATGATTTGTCCCTCATTGCATTATCCACCAACAGAACTTATGTTCTAAGTCCTTTCGACTCCAAAATGTTATGAACGTGGTAGTAAAACCCATAAATTTTATTCGATCCCGAGGGCTTAACCATCATCAGTTCAAGGCGTTTTTGATGAAATATCAGTCGAATATGACGACGTAACATTATTGTGAAGTCGGGAAGTAAGGGATAATGCTGAAAATGTTTTACGAGCTCGGAAATGAGATAGCTGACTTTATGCAAATAAACGATAAACCACTATCTGAATTGATTGAAGGACCAAATTGGATAGGTATGTGACTTTTTTGGTCGATCTTACAGATCATTGAATGATTTAAATTCGAAACTAAGAAAACAAGGACAGTTAGTAAATGATTTGTACAGCCATTTGAAAGCATTTCAGAACAAAATCCGCTTGTGGGAGGCACATTCGCTGTCCGGTAACATGAACATATTGCTTATGCTCAATATGCTGAAGAATTCAAGTTGTTTCAATTAATTGCTACCCCAACAAAAAGTAATGTACAAAATGCTCCAATACACTTGCAAATGGAGTTGATCGAGATTCGAGAAAACTCACACCTAAAATCTAAATTTGAAACTGTGGAGTTATTTGATTTTTATAAAAATTACCTCCAAGAAGACCAATTTCCGCAGCTTAGAAAATTCGCAAAAAGATCAATTTGTGCCTTTGGTAGTACACATATATGCCAACAGTTCTTTTCATTGATAAAATTTAATTAAATCCAAACATCGTACAAGGCTGACCGACGATAATATGGAAAATTCGTTACGTCTTTGTATCAGTGGAATTAATCCAAACATCGATCGATTAGTTTCCCCAATTCAAGCCCAAGTGTCTCATTGATTTCGGTATCGCTATATTTAATATCGTAGTTTGTAATGATTCCAAATTTGAGATTTCATTACAATGTTGTTACCTAATTTTTTCATTTTAATAAATTATTGAAATAACATTGTCGTATTGTTTCATGCCTATTATCTATCGCTAAAATTTTTGAACACTACTTATGCACTACCTTTAAACTCGGTCCGCGAACGTATTTGCACACTAAGGTTTGGCCCACAACATGTCAATGGTTGCCCATACCTGATTTAGGTGGTCTATTGGAAATGAATGGAGCATTGTATAGTTTTGGATTGACTCACCCCTCCTTATCCGTGTTTTGTTATATTCTCGAAACAATAATTTCACTGAGGTACATTTTGAAGTATAAAAATTCAGGATAAATTACCAAATATGTTTACAGTGGTGAGCTAGCCTAGTTGATTTGAAATAAAATTACTAATCTTTGTCTTTTTCACACTAACTAATGCAACAATAAATTTAATATAGGTTTATAAGGAAATGAAATGTAGAAGTTCCAAATTTTTTTGACACTGATTCATTACATGTTATACATACACATTCTGAGATGAAGATTTTTATGGTTATTACTGTTATGTTGGGTCAATTATGTTTGCTATCCAGATCCTATTCCCACAGCTGCATTTATTGCGTCCTAATGATGATTGTAAGCTGCTACTGAAACTATTACTCATTGTGGTTTGCCAATTTTTCTCGATCTCGGTTAGTCGGCTGATTCTATAATTTTTGATATTTTGTACTGCTCAACCTTTGGACTAGATGGGAATTTCTTCTGTTATAACCACATGCGACACATTTTCATTTTCCATAGGTATCGTTAACCTAGTACAGTACCAACATACTCGTATATAGTACATAGTATAGTACCTATACTATGTACTATAGGTATTATAAAACTAGGACCTACGATTTTACACTTCCCAGTTAACTAAACAAAGCAGCCTGGACTTCCAACAATAGTATTATTTGTGTGTTGAGTACACGATGCTTGTGAGGTACAGGTTACTGATGCTTGGATCATTTGCCTTTTCATTCTTTACACGTGATATGTCTTGCATTCCTCTGAATGACAAAATCTCGAATGAAATGAAAATATTCAATTTATCCTCTCTTTTATAATAGAATGACGGTTATATAAAATCAGATATTTTCAATGCCTAGCAGGCGTAACTATCTCTTTCGGTTAGTTGTTTATGCTTGTTCTTCGACGTTGAATTCCAGCATAATTCCCAAATACATTTTATACGGCCTCCCACCGAACAGAAAATACAACATCGTTTCTAATTTGAAGTAATTATAGCAATGTTCATTTTCAATATTAGAGATTCTTAGTGTTACACCCGTTAATTGAAGAAATATATTCCTTCCGCTCATTAAATAGTAAAGTGTTTTGCCTTCCGTGTGAATTTTAGAATGCATTTATTACAGTTAATGGATAATTTATAGTTGCAAGGTGTTTATAGTTAATAATTGCCCAATAAGAAATGAAGAAAGATTCATACGGTAGACAATGAAATTCTTTGTCAATACTTCATCTTCCATTTTATTACAAAATTGAATTCGGTATATTTCCAATTTGTAGAGCACCAAAATTCTTAAACTTATTCTGGCACTCAAAACAGTAGAATATATTTTTGTTGTGAACCTTTTCGAATATCTATATTATATTGATCACATTTCGGATGTGATAGACATAGAAAATGAGAATGGTAGTTCTTAATAACATCTTTTACAGCCTCCCACCGAACAGAAAATACAACATCGTTTCTAATTTGAAATAATTATAGCAGTGTTCAGTTTCAATATTAGAGATTTTTAGTGTTACACCCGTTAATTGAAGAAATATATTCCTTCCGCTCATTAAATAGTGGAGTGTTTTGCCTTTCGTGTGAATTTTAGAATGCATTTAATACAGTTTATGGATAATTTATAGTTGCAAGGTGTTGATAATAATAAATAATTGCCCAATGAGAAATGAAGAAAGATTCATACGGTAGACAACGGAATTCTTTGACGATATTTCGTCTTTAATTTTATTTCAGAATTGAATTGTCTATCACCCCCGAAAGGTGGGTGATAGAAAATGAGGATGGTAACAGTATTTCAAACAAAAACTAGAATAGCAGAAAGAAGTCCAAGGCGACATTTTCGGTCTTTTCTAACAATAATTAATTTCATTAATTTTCAAAATTGACTGCATTTGTAAATACAAAGCGAAGAAAACCGGCAACAGTAGCCTCATTCATTCTGCTGACAACATTATTGACTTCACTTCTTTCAATAATCCAATTAAGCAAGGCGTTCACATTGCCACTGGCATAGTGTAAGGAAATGGTTTTGATTATTTCAAACGGAATAGTCGAGGGTTTAAGGTCTTGAAACCGAGCACTCCATTGGAGGGTGTAACCGAGATCAGTAAAAGTTTGCCAGTGTTGCTCTGAACTCAATGAAAACGTTCTCTCGAATATTGTTTCTAAAAGCCAAAATACTCTCACCTTCCTTATAACTCGCTTTTTAGAATGGAGTAAAACCTTCTCCTATCGAATATTCCTTCAGAAATTCAGTTATCTCACTGTCTCAATCAAGCGGAAGTCATGTTGGCCATCCCCTTGACCATGGATCTCGTCAAATTTACCAAGCAATCCACAGGTGATACGATCGAAATCGATAATAATCGAGATCGAGTAGTTAATGCATAATTTACAAGCCACATCCGAGTGGACGGAGGTCGTATAGCGAAATATCGAATGAAGGATCGTGCAATTTGAATACTAAATCCGACTTCAAGGTCGAGAAGGAACGGGAAGGCAACGTAGTAATTACGGAAATCTACTCGAGATATTTACGCGAAATCGGCCTGGCTTCATGAAAAGTGAGAGTGACGAGGAAGAGACGGTAGGTCGTTCGATTTCTGCGTGTTTTCTACATTCGGATCGATTTGAATACCGGATGTATGAGATGAAGGTGCGCCTTGCGAATACGATGGACGCCATAGTGAAAAACAATTAGCCCATTTCAATTGATGCCGTTACTTGATGTAATTCAGTATAACGATTGTATATATTTGAAATAGAATAGAGTTTTTAAAGAATGCATTTTGTTAGTGAATACAGCTTCGACAAGTGTCGTGTTCAATTGGTTATTAATCTAATTTGCATAGTACCCTCAATAGACCTTTCCAGCAAAGGACGAGCGCAAGCGAAGCCGCCATATTGAAATGGAGGTAAATCAAAAGATTCATAATGTTTTTAACAACAATGGGTGGAAAAGGATTATTATCTTTAGTAACAAACGAACAATTGAAAAATCTCATCGATTTCCTTTCACTCATTTATGTGTCTATTGAACGCCATAACTGTGAACCATTAAAAACTTGATCAAAAGATCATGAAAATCCACAAAAAAGAAAAAAAAGTTAAACTGATTTAGACCTAAGAGAACAATGTTTGTCCACAACAAAAGAAGTTAAAAAAATATATCAATTTCATTAAAATTGATAATGTGAATTAATTTTCAATACTAAAAAAATTTTTACTTAAAATAGGTATAAATGATTGAAATGATTGATCTAATAAGTGATGTCATCATTATTTTGAGTCTATAATGGCATTATTAATGAGACAAATAAATTGAACATAGAGGGAAGTTTTTATCATGACGAAAATTCGAAAAATTCATTAAATTTTTGAGAAAAAAGAAATTTGATGAATGACGTATCGATTTGTTGAAACTACTGATGGTTAAAGGGATTCGGGTATAACTTACAGGGATCACGTTTTTTTCATGTGGACCACTTTATGGTCCAAGAAAATATGGTTAGCAAATGTAAGTATGCCTTGTGACATCATCAATAGGTCTGAAACCTCGGTCACTTCAGCCATATTGTTCCACTCATAATTTACATATAACACATTTGTCAATATGTTTTAATATGTAATTTGTTTGATCATGAGTTTGTTTTCGAATGATTTGGAAAATTTATGAAATGATACTTATGTATTGGTTTAAAATGATTCGTTTCGTTTTTAATTTCTAAATACCCCAAAACAACACTGTTTTGTTATTCCTTTTCGTACAGCCAATATAATTATTTCAATCAATTAATTATTTCAATCAAAACACATTTGTCAATATGTTTTAATTTGTAATTTGTTTGATCATGCGTTTGTTTTTGAATGATTTGGAAAATTTATGAAATGATACTTATGTATTGGTTTAAAATGATTCGTTTCGTTTTTAATTTCTAAATACCCCAAAACAACACTGTTTTGTTATTCCTTTTCGTACAGCCAATATAATTATTTCCATCAATAGCAGAATATTTGTTCCCAGGTAGCTGACGGTAATATGACGGCATATATTGGTTTCAATATATTAGTTTTAATTCAATTTTTTACGATCACATACTTCCATTTCGTTGTTTACAAAAAACAGTACGAAAACGATGGCAGATATCAACGCGTGCGCACAAAAAACCTGTGCGCATGTGATGTTAAGTTCTATAGAAATTCCAGCAACTACCTCTGAAATTTTGAAAAAGATATTTTTTCAATATATCTTAAATATCTGAATTATTGATAGTTTTTATTCTCAACAGTTATATAAAGTTCACTTTTGATCTTTTGGTTGAATTCTTCGAAATTTTCTATTCAAACTCAGAACGGAAATGGCGTCTTTCATCTGTTGAGCGCCATAATTAATTTGAATAGCCTTGACAAACTAAAATATCAAATGAAATATTCTGAAATATTTCTAATTAGTATTGTTATTAACACTGCAATACTTTACATTTAAAACGTTTATATGACCGACTGAAGTATGACGTAATATCTCAATAGATCAATTATCATATAGACGAGCTTGATAACAAAAATTAAAGTTATTTTAGTCAGTTAGCTCACCTGTTTATATTCGCCGCCCTTGAGGTAGTTTGTGAGGCCACTGTGATATGTACATATACTTTGCTGAATTTTTGCATTAGATTTGCTAGTTCTTCTCCTTTCCATTTATATGTGAACACCGCGCATATATTTCCTGTAACAAACAGTTTCTTTGAAAACGAGAATTGGCATCACAAAAAAATCTATATTTAATGATTATTTTTATATATGTTGGTACACAGGAGTATGGTTTTGAAAGCCAATTTTTATAACTATACGATAATTCAAACACTTCTTGAATTTGATTTACACTTTACACGTCAATTACATTGTCATAACGTGACATGTTTCACCGCGATAACCGACTTCTTCAGTCACAGAATACATTTACAGAATATGAAAATCATATTCTCTTAGCGTCCTATAATAACAGGATTATAATCCTTTCTATAATATAAAAATGAATCGCAAAATGTGTTGGTAAGCGCATAACTCAACAACGCCTGGACCAATTTTGCCAATTCTTTTTTTTAAATGTACGTTGAACTCCAAGGATGGTTTTTACGGCGAGAAAAAATCGAATAATTGCCGGGAAAATCCTATAAACAGCCCATTTCTTTTTCCCATACAAACGTTTTCTAACTGAAATGTAGAATCAAAGGTTGGATCGATTTCAATATTTTCTTCGTTGTGTTTGTTATTGTCAGGGAAAAAATTTAAAAAACTGCGTGTAAAATTAGAAAATTCAAGAAAACTCAATTAAAAATTTGAAATTTCTCTGTTTTTGAGAAATAATTTTTATTTCTCAAAAACAGAATGTAAAAAAACTGCAATCACTCATTTCGGTTAGTTCAGAGCTTTCACATCTAATATTAAAACTTCAATTTAATATAAAACTTCGGTAAGTTTGATAAGACTAACATACACGTTACGAACGTACACGTATATTTGATTATAAAGAAGAATACATAGTTTTCTTTAATTTACTGGTGAAATTTCGTTTTGAAAATGCTATTAGATGTACAAACAAAGTCGGTAAACTCGCAATGCAGCAAGTCAAAGATATAAAAGAGCAAGTCAAACTGACGAGCAACGCGAAGCTCGGAATGAAGTTGATAAGAATCGATGGAATCGAAATTAACAATATGAAAATGATGCATTTAACTCCTATCGACCTGCATTCAACTATAACGTTGAAATAGATTATACTTCACAGCAAATCGTTGCTATTGGACCAATGAACGTTGTGTGTCAATATTGCATGGCAAAGTTTAATTCATATTGATAAGAAAATGCTACCAATGATGCGACAAAATATTGCGCGAAGAAAGAATTCAAATAGACACTATTGGTACAAACACCAGAGCCACTATATTCAATAGCTTCCGGGAATGGACTAAATTCTGATCATTGTTTGACTTATATCCAGCAAACATCTCATATAATTATTGATGAGATATATGGAACAAGTACTTGCTACGAAATTAGGAACATACCGTTCAACTATAGAACTGACTTAATCACTTTCAATATATCAAACGTGTTAATATAGGAATTCTTTGATAATTCGACTGATCTAAAATAACAGGAAGTATTGCAGTCCCTTTGTAAGTGATTAAGTCCCTGGCTCCACACGGGATAAATATTAAAAACAAGATAGTGTAGCACAAATTGTAGAACATGTATTTCCGGCTTTTTGAAAAATATTCAGAGAGAAATAAATGGGCGTACAAAGTTAGCTAGTATTATAATAGCTATAGTATTATAATCCTATAGTTATTATGACGGATTTTCACAAAGTAATTGTCAATACTATTCAATATCTCAATATTTATGGACAAGAAAATGTGTTTATTGGAGGAAATTTCAATAAAAACAAGAATTTTGCTGACAATTTCATGATCAGTACATTTAAATGAATTTTTCAAAACATTCTGAATAATTTTGAAATGAAATCAGTCAATTTTTTTTATCAGTCTTTAGCCAATAAACGTCTCTTCCTACCACAACAATTGAAATAGATAAAGTCATTTGATGAATATTCCGAAGTGATGTTTACATTTCAATCACCAAATTTATTTTATATCATACATCATATGACAATAGATGGAATTATTAAAGTTCGTTTGATGTTGTATAATGAAAGGAACATTACAAAACAAGTTGAAAATGAAGCCTAAAGAACTCAATTCACAAGAATTTATTCTATCAAACTAATACTCGAAAAACTCGAAATATCAGATAATAATAATTCACAAACACAAAGAGTTAAAGCAACAACAAGAAAATATTCCTGTACAAATTTGACAGCCTTAAACAAGGTATTCAAATATTTACATATGATCTTACTTATATTATAAAATGTGGAGATAGATGTTTGTTACCCAATTACACTAGAATGGCTGAACTGTGATGAAATGAATTTGGAACAAAAACAGATTATAGCCTGGAAAATCACAGAATTTACATTATATTCTAATTGGATTTGATGAGGATGAAATAATAATAATAAAAATCAACCGCACATTGAAAATTGCCAAGAAGTAACTCTCCTGATCAAAGAAGTTTTCCTTTTGACGCCAAACAGCAATATTGAGTCAGAAAAGGGTATTCATCAAATTAAAAGACTCTAGTATATGTTCCTTTTGTTTCATATTAATAATGATAATAACTTCATTTAGGTATAAGCTACGAGTATTGATAACAAATAAGGTTATTACATCCACTCAATTCTCAATCAAAACATTTCGTAAAAATATATGTTAATACTAACAATCTTTTAAATTTTCTATAATCATCACAATATTTCAAATTTGTTGGCAAGTCATTGTATAGACGGAGCGCTCTACTGAATGTGGACTTGTTCATAAATGTAGTTTTGAATTTTTCAATACGAAAATCATTTAAATTTTTTCAATTCAGGTTTCTTGTTGCAAGTCACAAGAATTTAAATGAGCAGTTTGAAACCATAGATTTCAAACTGGGAACATGAAAATCTTCTTATAAACCGTTTTTTAAATTCAGTGAACCTTCGGTTTAACAACGGTTCTGAACGACCAATGGAATAATTATCATCATTAAACTACTTAAATCACAGAAAAGACAAACACCCGTGCCTTCGGGGATCGAACCCGAATCCTACCGAACCATAGTCGGGTGGTTTCCCGACTAAGCCACAGAGGCAGAATGAACCGTTTTGTCTTGTGGAATTTTCAGTTAATTGATAGATACTCTATAGTTATGAGGACTATAATAGAAGAAATGGACATACTGAATCAGATAGAAAGAAGCCAATTCTTCTGCTATTTGACCGATTGAACATCTACATTTTAATTTGTTAATAATAATAATAAGACATTTATTCCCAACAGATATACATCCAATTACAGAGAAAAATTGCAAAATTGTACAGAAATAATAATAAATAAGAAAAAAATGAACAAGAAAAAAAAACAAAAATAGACAGTATAAGCGAATATATACAACGGAAAAATTAATTCAAAATAAATTGAAATAGCATTGAACAATAACCAGATAACTAAAAATAAAATGAAATATTGTCTATTACAAAGTTACGTAGTATCAGCAGAAGTTGACCATTTAGTAACGAAATATATTTGATGAATAAAAATATAATTGAAATCAATTACGTTAGTACCATCTAGTAAACAAATGAAATAACTAAAATTGAAATAATATTTATAACTAAGTCATATCTAGACAATATCGGTTATATATATAATAAACAACAATGGACCCAAGTTGGACCCCTATGGCACACCAGACAAGGCAGAATAGAGTGCAGACTCATTACTACCATGTTCAACATATTGAAAACGATCCGAAAAATATAACTGCATCAAATTTAACAACTGTGATGAAAAAGTGTGTCAATTTTGACAACAGTATTCTATGATCGATATGGTCGAAGGCCTTCTGTCTTGAATTTGAGGCGTATATACAACTACTGATACTCCATGAAAGCTAATCAACGTACCTTATTATATAAGTTGTCACTCTGAGAACAATATCGAACTCAACCTAATGACAAAGTTATCGCATATAGGTACTGTGTGACGTCATACATCCCTAACATACAAAAACCCTATTTCCGTTTGATCCGCTATACGACCCAGTTGCCAGTATAAAATCGAATTCGGGTCAGGTTATAACAAACCATTACCATAATTGCCGAAGACTAATTACTCCCATCCATCGTGGGAAGTTAACAGTAAACAACAATACAATCGTTATAGTTTAATTAATTTGAAATAGCAATGGAGTCGATATATTTAACCATTAATGAGAGATACCCGAACTTGTTTGAATCATGAAGAAAACAGATTAAAATTTGTATATTTCACGATATACAATAGATGATTGATGGTTTCAGTAATAAAGAAAATGCCAAGGCTCCAAAAATCAGAACATTAAGAAATGGTACAGTAAAAAAGCACTCTGCGGGTGTGCAGTGTCACCTGGAACAACTCCAATAGAATAGAATAGAATAGATCTTTTATATTTCTAGTTACTACAAATAGTAAAAAGAAAATAGTGTCAAAAAAAATTTGCAATTTAACCAGTATAAAATTCACCCAAATCTTATGGAACTTAAGTTAAAATTCGTATATTGCTTTTTTGTACATTCTGATATTTCTTTCCCTTCTGATGGAATTAGGCAGTTTATTGAAAATCCTCAAGCAGTGGCAGCTTTTCTCTGTCATAGTAAGGTGATGTATAGGATAAATATATTGTGTCTCTCTATTTTCTTAACTGCTTTGACTTGAGTAAATTTCAAAAAGGTGTTTATTTTGGAATACAAAGTTCAGACATTCCTGGATGTAAACTGCATACACTGTTAAAATTTTGTTGTTTTTAAACAAACCTCTGCAGGATTCTCTACTTTTAACTTCAAACATTATTCTCATTGCCTTCTTTTGAGTTACAAAGATGCTTAATACTTTTATGTCATTCATATAAAATGATACCATAACTCAGTCTTGATTCGTAGTTGGCAAAGTATATGGTTTTTAATATATCTCTCCTTAGGTATTTTGCTAAGACTCTGATGGTATAGCATACCTACCGAATTTAAGCATCTGTTAGTAATTTCTATATGTTGTCTCCATGTAAGATGTTCGTCCAGTGTCAATCCTAGGAATTTTGCTGTTTTTTGAAGAATGAGGTTGTCTCCATCAATCATTATCTCTTTTGGTATATTTTTTGTTGAATGTTGGGTTCTGAAGTACATAATACTCGTTTTTTCAGTATTGAGTTTGAGTTTACGAAATTGTAGCCATTCCTGAATCCTTACAAAGGCGCCAGACACCTTGCCAATCAGTTCTTGAAGATTTTCATCCCACAGTAATACATTGGTATCATCAGCAAACAATATCATCAGTTCTCCAGATCCAGTAACACCTGTTAAATCATTTATGTACAGCAGAAATAGAATACATCCTAATATGCTACCTTGTGGTATGCCCTGTTTGATTTGGCCTTTGTGCGATTTCATTTCTTCGCCCTTTTCTACTATCAACACTCTCTGTTCTCGTTTTGTTAGGTAAGATATGTTGAATATTGAATATATACAATATTGAATATTCTTCCAATATATGGAATTTTTGTGATATTATGAGAGATTTGGGCCTGCTCATAATTCCAATGGCAAAAACTTTTTAGTCTCAAACTTGTTTTTTTTTGTTTTTGTTGAAGAGTTCTAACTTTTCATTAGGCATTTTTCGTCAAATTGAAGATTGTATTTGAATTGATAGCATATCAGCAAAATCTACAGCAAATTTCAAACTTCATGTTCAACTCAATAATTTTCGATTTATATATATATATATATATATATATATATATATATATATATATATATATATATATATGAGATTTCTACTCAACAATTTGTGAGATGAAATGAATACAGATGCATTCTTCGGATTCACCATCACTTATATATTGCTTCTTATTTTTCTGTTATTTCACTGTTGGTTTCAATCTTGAGAGTAACAATAAATTTTCTCAAAACAATTCACTTCCAGTAATTGAGTAGATACTTATATTAGGGATTAGGGTTTTAGTCTTTTCTCAGTAAATAATTAACCAACCGATTGAATAAATGATGAAAACTATAACAAAGTAGTTTATTATTTTTTATTAATTTATTCGATAGTTCTCAAAAAAGCATCAACTAGTACCATAGGCAAAAAACATAGAAATAACATCCAAAGTAGAAAAAAGAAATATAAGTATATATATACATAGTTTATTTTTAATTTTTTAGCAATACCAGGGTTATTTTAATGTGAAAAACTTTATTTATTATAACAAATAAAATTTCATTATTGAAATACATTTTTTCACATTAAAATAAGCCTCTTATTGCTGAAAACATTCAAAATAAACTATCATAAACAGGCAATAAAAATTTTTTCAAATATATATATATATATGTAAGTATATAAAATATTTGTTCGATTAAGTAGTTTTTTCGTGTATTACAAAAACCAATTTGCTTTATTATCGCCAGTGACGATTCTAGAAAAGAATAATATTCTATGGACTTTCTAGCGAGTTTCCGTAGAAACTTTTAAACCTTTCCATTCGGTTGTTGTATCGCCTTAGAAATACAAATTAATGAAGATATCTCAATTTTTGCTGTGTCTTCATTACAATCAATATATCCCATTTAAAATCAATATGTCTAATGCTTTTTGAATGTTTTATTTTGAATGCTTTTCACAAATTAGTGCCATCAACTTTCAATTTCGCCAATAAACTACAAACTGTGAATGAAGAAAGTAATTGCTATGTTTCTGAGCCAAAATCTCTTCTAGTTGACCGATTTATATTGCAGTTTGAAATGTAGATGAAGGTTTACTCTCAATAATAGAAAACAAACTTTCGATACAGATGGTGAAAACTTGCCGACAAAGTGAAAAAGGCACAATTCTGAATTTGGTTCACAATTGCGATTTTGAAAAATGATGATCGAGGAGATTTGTCAATATTCGAAAAATAATTTAGTAGGAAAAATTTTGGAAAACGGGACATTTTTGCGTCCCGGGATTATTTTTAGGGACTACGGGACACATAACCGAAAAACAGAACCGTCGCGTGACGATCGGGGCGACTCTTATGAACTAGTCACGCTAGTTATAACAGGGAGATCTCAAATCGATTTATCAGTCACTCAACTTTTTCTACGTCGCAGATATATGAGATTTCGATCTAAAATATTGATATGTTATTTATTTTCATGCTTTATTTGTAAATAAACCAAATTATTAATGGCAAAGTGAATGTACTCAGACGATTTTATAGATACTTGACTACAATGAAGCAACGTTGAGTATATTTTAAAATTCAAAAAAACAAGTTTTCGTCATAGAAATAGTAATTACTCAAAACGATGGTAAACGAATATTGGAGTTTTAATGACAAAGTATATTCGATAATTATGAATAATGAATACAGAGTTCACACTGCAAAAAATCGCCAACAACCAACCTCTAATTAATGTATGAAATCATCGTTCCTACTATGTCTACACTGTTAGGATAATTTTTTCGAAAATGCCAGAATTCAAAATACACGTAGATTTTTAGTTCCTCACATGTTCTAAATACTAAAATTTTCAATGACAGATTAATAATGAAAGTTTTTGAATTTGGCTTGAAATAGACCTCGGATTGTTTCGCTTGATGTTAACTTTCAAATAATCTAATTTCAAATACTTCAAGAAATCAATTCGAAACTTTCTGGCAAAATAATAATTAGCGACTTAAAGAACATTTTTCAGAAGGACTATCAACATTTCATGATAATTATTCATTCAATTGGTTTGGGCGTTCTTGAGCAAATTAAAAATACCTCTTAAGCAAATGAGCATTCAGTACCTTCAGATTTGATGGAAATGGTTGAAGATTCAATACTGTGATAATAGAGTGAGTACTCAAATTCACCTGTTTTATGGTTGAGAAACAAGTAGCAGTAGAAAACAGTAGCACTTCATTGTTCATTGTTGAATACTCATGATGATACAGGCCAACGAAAAAAAATTTTTGTAGAAACTTTTCAAACCAATTTACGTAAATCTCATGTACTTTTGGGTGCTGAAACCGTATTTGGTTGTAGGTTGTTTTTTTTATCACCCAGAATTTTCTCACAATATGATATTTAATAAAAATTCGAAAATTAAAGAATTTGATATATAATAATTAAAAATCAAGCTTTTTTCATGAAATTACAATTTTTACTTAGAATAATACTGAATTATCAAAATGTGAATATTACGTGTTCATTTTTTTGTATTTTCTCTCCCTTTCTCTGTAAAATTTCTTGCATAGCTTTTTTCCGATGTGATACATTTTGTTGTTCTCTGTGAAGAGACCAACAGTACCTAATCATCCATCATATTGACATACCACCGTCCTTGGTATCGTTTATCCATATCTATTATGTCCTGATGAAACCGTTTCCCTTGATCTTCACTCACATCGCCTAAGTTTTCAGGGAAAAAATCAAGATGGTTATGCAAGAAGTGGATTTTAAGGCTCATCAGACAACCAAGATTTTTAAATTTGTCAATCATATTAGATACGATAATTTCATAATTAGGAGCTCTCACATTACCCAAAAAAATAATTTCATAATTCATAGTCATAATTTCTTTAAATGATACCCAAGCTTCTTTTTCTTTTGTACTCATAGTACAAAAAAAAAAGAAATCAACTGAAGTAGGATTAGGATAGAGAATTACGTTCTTATTTTTAGAATTATAACCAGAAACATCTATGCTGCAAAAATAACAATCATTTGAATGGTTTTTCTGCTCTCTCCATACTATAGATACTGCAAATTTAAATGCTTCTCCTTCTAAATCACTTCCGAAGATCCTCGACACAATAATATCAAACTGTGTGAGGAACCCAACATTTGTCTTGATTGCCGATTTCTACACCAAAATATGCAAAATATACTTTTTTTACAAAATCAGTAATGTTGCTTCGATGTTTTTTAATTACAAAGTCATCACATATGTAACAAAAAACATTGGAAAAAATTTTACACACACGGTTAGCCATATTAGAGTAAGAATAAAAATTACTTCGTTCAAACACAGCAATGAGAAGTTATGTCAATCGAAAGAAAATAAACAGCTGTGCGGTTTTTTACAACTACTCACCAAATACAATTTAATTTTATTGCCAACCTTATAACATCAGAATATGTTGTCAACTTATGTATTTAAATGAATAAAGGTAGTTTTTCTAGATATTGAATATATTTTCAAAATTTTATTCAATATGGAAAAATTGGAAAATCGTTGGGTAATACAAATTTTTCATTATTATTATCGGAATCAGCACATCCAATAACATAAGGATTAGATAAAATTATTGAAAAAGTTTTTTCATCGTTGAAATGTGCTATTATTCAATTTAATAAACCCATCTTCACTTTCTCTAACATATAACAAACATCTATAAATATATAAACAAGGTAGGGTGAGTATGTAATAATTAACGAAGATAGGTTTACAAGATGTTCATCGATTAATATACCTAGATATCCAACGAACTATTCGCTTATGTATAATGAAAACACTATTTATTTTTGTAGAGCCCGACAGCAGAATATAATAGTTAAGATAACTATATACAAGACTGCAATACAGTTTCTAGATGCAATGTTCTTAATTCTAGAGATTGCAAAGAATGAGTTATTCAATGTTTTCCAGTAAAAGTCAATGTGAGTACCCCATTTAAAATTTCTGGCTACATATATTCCAAGTAAATTAGTTATTGCAGATGATGAGATAGTGTTGCATATTAGACGACATTACTCAGTTTGATGACTGGAATTTAACTTTTGAAAATGGAGTAACACCCCGAAACAATTGTCAAGTATTTATTATAAATTTTGTGAAACCCAGCTGAGTGTTTTTATTTTATATATCAAACAATGTTTCACCAAGAGATCAGCGAACATTCAATCAACTTTATATATCAACAACATATATATAACGTAACGTATATAGACCACTTTCATAGAATATTATTCATATAATATGAAGTTGTTGAATGTTAATTTTTGGTAGGGTAAACCCAAAGGGGAAAACGATGTACTTAGATATAAGTATTTGGTTACAATGTTGACAGATGACATTCTATAAAGCTCGAAACGTAATTTAAGAATACTGATAGGTTAAAATGGCAAAGAGAAACGATAGAGTAGTGTTTACATAATTACAGCACCATGACCAAGCAAGAATTTACATTAGAAATAAATTACCCCAAGGATCGAATTAAAATTATATTCGAAAACACTCTGCCTGTTCAAATATTGGAAAATGAGATTTAGGGGTAAGGTTTACAGAACTCGTTCAACAAATCAGACGTCGGATTGATAGCATCTACTCATAGTTTATAATAGCAACTTGAGCATACTAATGTCGAGAGAACTATACGTTTGAGAACTGTAGTTGAGAGAACTATAAAATGTTTGTGACAATTTTCGGTTAGCTTATTATAATTATTAATTATTAGCTTATTAGTCAATTTAAGAGAAAATGTTTGTGACAATACTGGTTTGGTGAAGATCTACTTTACTTGGTGTAATAACCGAATGAATCTAAAGTTGGATTGGGAGTACCCCACGAAACTGTTTCAGGTCCATTGTTTCTTTCCTCGTATGATATAATTTATTATATGAAAAAATGTATCATACGACCATTTACAGGTGATATCATACTTTCTACTCGTGGTAAGTATATGGTATGACAGAGTGTATCGAAAGAGATCTGAAGGAAATAAATTAATATTTATATAAAGTTCTCGGAATCTTCGATAATCTCTTGGCGAAAAAAGGTTTATATTCAATTTGAAGAATATTCTAATTGAATATAAATTAATTTAGAACGAGTTATTAAAAGAACTACAGTAGTTGAATATAACTTAAATTCAAACACTTGAACTTATGATTTACACTTTATTGACTACATAGCATGGCGCGTTTCGTCGTTACTTTACTTACAAGTAACTACGAAACGCGTCATACTATGTAGTCTGTGAAGTGTAAATCATAAGTTAAAGTGTTTGAATTCGTGTTTATATTCAATTATAATGGATTTACATCAAATAAACCCCAACACCATTAAATATTCTAATTGATGAAAAAAAAATTTCCACAAAAAATTATTTGATAATAGTTTTACCTTAACCGTATAAATTTATTAGTTTTATAGTTTTCAATATAAGGCCGCATTTACACTGCCCGAACATACTCGAGCATCGAGCATCGAGCATTCGCGTTCGTTGTTCGCCGGTTTTCAACGAGCACGAACGGAAACGAACCCAATGTTCACACTGCCCGAGTATTTCGGACGATCAGTTATTCGAGAGCATTTGCTGTGAACGGATGGCACCCGGGTTGTCGAAAATTGCGATTGCAGCTGCGTCAATTGTAATTCTTGATCATCTAGAAAAGGAAAAGGGAAAAAAAAGGCGCATGTGGGAGTCTTCGTTTCTGCGCGGAAGAAATTATTCCTCATTGCTGAACGATTTGAAGCAGGATGACTGTGGACTCTTCAGCAATTTTAGTCGCAATGGCTTCCCAGGCGTCACTTTTTTTTATTTTATTATAATAAAATTTGTGGTCGGGCTGCCACAGCTCTGGGAACCCCTCGTAAAGGGAAATTAAAAGTAAGCACTTTTCACTTTCCCACTCCATCACAAAGACAAATTTTATTCAAAATGTTTTTAATTCGATGTTATTCTTTCAACAACTTGCCAGGAACTAGATTCGATTCGGCGAATATCGGTGTAAACAACCTGTGGTGTTTACACTGAGTGAGCGGCGAACGAGCATCCCTTTGATGATTCGGCGGAAAACCGACAGCGGGCGGATCAACCACGAACACGATTGAGCCTCCCTTACGAACCTTGCTCGGCTCGAGGGGACTGTTTACACTACCTGAATGCTCGTTCGAGACCTCTGTTCGCGACAAATGCTCGGGCAGTGTAACTCCGCCTTAAGACTCCGAAGATCGATACAACAAATTGAAAGGGTGAAACTGGTAAGATATTTGGAAATTACGTTGAAGAAAAAAATGTAAAAACATTGCTCCTCTTTTGTTCTTCTGAATTCGAAAGCTAATTTCAGTTTAAAAGTACTGTAGCATTTTAGACCTGAAGGTTCGGCTGAATACGAAATTATGCATATTTTATGATCTAGCAAGCCTACTATAATTCAATACATAATGATCATCTACGAACCTAAACAAAGATAAAGAAGAGCGGATATCTGAGATCCAATCCTGGGCTAGATATGATATATTAATGAAGTTCATGGAGGATAATGTAAGAAGATTACGAGCTCAACGCCCTTTGCGTATTAACTGTCAAATAACCCAACCGAGTCAACATATTTTTACAGTATAATTTTCTGAAAATTTCACATTTGATGTTTCAGGGCACAGATTCTCAAGAGCAGTTTCATGAGACATCGGAAAATTGACAAACTCTTTCTGATTAAACTAATAACACTAAAAGAGATTTACAACTTCTTATATGATGAGAGGACGTACAACAAAGTCAAATGCAAATATTGACGATCTAAAAATAGAAATTTACCAGTAAAGATACAAATTTCTTGCCGCGTGAGTGATTCGAATGAGGTCATATTAACTTAATTAACTGCTCATATGAAAATAGGATTGAATAAACACCAGACGAGTGACATGCTTATTTGAATATTATGGAGTCACAGCAGCAGTAATAGGCAAACAAGAGAGTCACTCAACATCTGTTATCTAGTAAAACAATACCCTGAGTAATGATCTACTAACGCTGATGATTTTTTGAGTTCATATAGTGCATATGAACGGGTTTTAACTGAATTTCTATTAGGAATATATTCGGTTAGTAACTGAGCAATTCACAATTTTTTTTGAAACATTTATTGAAATACAAAACTACTTAATACATTATATTAATTACAATAATTTTTCAGTGCTGAAAGCACTTGTTTCAAAAAAATTTCTTCAATTAGACGAAAAAAAAGTTTTAAAGTGCATCCGAGTTCAATCCATAATGTTTTGTCCATTTTGTTTAATGACTTTCATCATCTTTATGACAACTACAAAATTCCACGGTCGAAGAAAGTCCGATCATTTTCCGACCAAAATTTATTCGAGACTTAATTTCATCATCAAGCTTTACCACAAAGAGAGTTGTGCAGAAATCGAAATGAATGGTAATCCAATGGCACGAGATAAGCACTATATGGTGGAAGCAACCATCAGTTCCCAACCAATACCCATGAATATTTGGCAAGTCGACGGCCTAGCAATGCCCTGGTGGAAAATGACCCCTTACGATTAACCAATTCTGATCGATTTTCCTTGACCTGCATTTAGTTTGTCCAGGTGCGGACAGTACACCTCCGAATCGAGGGTTTGATTCCTTGGAAGCTGCTCAAAATACCTCTTCACTTTCCAATCCCACCGAACTGACAAGATTGTCAGAACTCCCTGCCATGGTCGACACGTTTGAAATGCCTTTCAATGGCTGTATATTGAAAATTTCAGTTTCCTTAATTTTTCCGTGTAGTTACGTGACGATCTGCTTCGATAATGGTTTTGATTTCATCCTCATTGAATTCGAACTGGTCGACTTGAACGTTGGTGAAGTTTACGAAAAAAATATTCAGAGTGTACTTTTTCAAATCACATAACTTTTGGATTTCTTACACTACATTCTTTCCCCTACGGAAATAATGAAGCCAAATATTGCACTTCATATTGATACTGAGGTAAAAAAACTACAAGAAAATATTTTTGCAATGTAGTCGTGAACTTAGCTGTGAAACGCAGCTAGCATACATAAGAAGATCATAACATTTACGAATATCATGAAAATGGGGGTAGGGGTTTTAACAATATTTTGTTGAAGTAATTTCTTCGTTCAATTAGCTGTATAAACAGTCAGAGAAGAAACGCTAACCGAAAAAGAATGTTGAAAATATTAAATCAGCATAATAGATATGCTTCCATATGTCGCAAAAAGTATAATTATTATTGACCTTGATCTGTGATTTTCACATTGCTTAAAGAGACACTTTCACTTATCCTCTAGATATGTGATAAATGTCAAAGGAAGTATGCCAAATCAAGATGTCAGGCCAATAGGGATGGTCTCTGTGACGGCCATTACAATTTTTCCAGAAATTTTGTTATAATTTCATCCATAGAAAGCTTATTGATTTTTGTGCAGAATTGACACTGTCCCTGTTGCATTTCAATAAAAATGCAGCTATTCAAAATAAAATGAAATATCTAGTGAAGTATTTTATATCGAACTATCTACAGAATGATAGTTCAATAATCATAAATCGGAATAAAAAAAAGTATAACAAATATAGTCGCATTAAGTTATGTTATATCATTAAGTTATTCATTCAATAAACCAAATTTAGCTAAACATTTAGATTCATGAATGTTCACGTTATTATTGTTCTCGACTACAGAAAATCATCATCACCCCCTTCCTAGTATGCTTTGAGTATATCAACTGACTCACGTCATAAAATCTGTCACCAAAACCAGAACTTTTCGAGAAAACTTCATCGCCATTTTTATTTCATTTCACCCTTTTCAAATTCGAGGCGATGGAGGAAGGAAATCAAAGTTACTTAGTTCCGATGCGTCTCAGCAATACCAACGTCGTCAGCGACGAATTCAACGACATATGGGCCGACTTCAACAAAGAAATGATCAGGATGCAGCAGGAGATGGCGAAATTTCAAGACGCAATGGCTAACAGAATGTTCACATCTCCGCATGGCTTCACCACACCGCTCATTCAAGAAAACGAAGACGAGAAACAGTTGAAGCTGAGGTTCGATGTCAGCCAGTACAAACCGGAGGATGTCGAGATACGTATAGAAGACAATCATCTCCTGGTACACGCTAGACATGAAGAACATAATGGACCCAGAAGAATATTGAGGGAATATCAACAGCAGTTCTTGCTACCAGTGGGCGTTATACCGGATTCAATACGTAGCAATTTAAGCGCCGATGGTGTGCTTACAGTAGAAGCCCCTATTCCAGAACATCCAACGGGCCCCAAACATCTTGCCATCAAACATTGAAACAATCGGACAAGTGCAGTGATTTTCTGATCCAACATCAATACAATATAAATGCCTTATAGTATCGAAAAACTTATACCATTCCTTCTTTTCAAATAGAATTAGCTAACTGATATTAACATATCTCTAACCATGAATGATTTAAGTATGATCAACAAGAACATCGCCTGCTCTTCTGTATCACGAATAAAGTAGAGAAATTCAAACAATTATTCTTTGGATGACATCTTTATATGTATAAGTCTGAAATTTCAACATTTTATAGAACCAATTTTCAATATAGTATCATATATTGTATGCTAAGAAGCAGATATAAATTCCATTGTCGTCTTCTTCCTCCATTTTCACAAACTCATGGAAGAAGCAGATATATATGTTCCGAGTTTGTGGAAATGGGGATAATTAGAGACCGAATTAATTGCAATTGCATATTTGTCTGCCCATTCGCACATATTTATCGTTTTATTTTTGGTCGTTGCATAATATAACTATAATCTGAATTCAAGCATATTTTTCCACTATTTGTAATAGTTCTGGCTTATTTAATTTGGATTCTTCATTTCTTCAATTTTCTACAAAAAATTTCAGAATACATAAGATATAAATTCCATTTTCTTCTTCCACCATTTTCACAAACTCATAAACTCATGGAAGAAGAAGACATAAATTTCCCGAGTTTGTGGAAATGGGGATAATTAGAGACCGAATCAATTGCAATTGCATATTTGTCTGCCCATTCGCACATATTTATCGTTTTATTTTTGATCGTTGCATAATTTAACTATAATCTGAATTCAAGCATATTTTTCCACTATTTGTAATAGTTCTGGCTTATTTAATTTGGAGTTCTTCATTTCTTCAATTTTCTACAAAAAATTTCAGAATACAAATAATGAAACAAAAGTTGAAAATTTTGATCGGGACATCTCATAAGAGATTTGGAGCTATTGATAATTATTTGACACAGCGTAAAAAAATAGTTTGAAGTTGACTCAATTAATATACTCAACGAATTACTATTACTATAAATTTTAATTAATTATTATAAAATTACTATTAAGTAAACTCCTCATCGCCCGATGAGTTTCTGTGTGAAATTAGAGAAAACATTGAAAATATCTCATTGAAAATTTTTTGTTATAAAGATTATTTATGCAATGGGTGAACTTTAAGACCACCAACCTTTCTTCCTGCCAACCTTTTCATATTGCAATAAATCCAGATAATCGTCATATTTTCACGGCATCAGATATAAACAACATATTCCAGTTTCAATTTTTAAGCTTCCCAAAATGAATAATGCAATACCATTAAGAAATAAATCAAAGCAGAAATGTGAAAATAATACAGAAAATGTATATATAATCTACTTGATAAGTAGCTGATATGTCGTTGCTTTTCAACCCAACTGAGTGAAATGTTTGCGATATTATTCATTGAAACGACTGTTTTTGTATTATTCGATTTGAAATTGAAAATCACAATTACTCAACAAACTGAAACTATTAATTTATTTTGAATATCAGCGTTGAGCATTTTCAGACCATTTTATAGTAGGAGAATAAGAAATAATTCACAAAGAAATGAATAAATAAATATAAAAATGAACACAACCCAATTTAGAAACAATATCCCCGAATGAGAACGATGTCACACTGTGGGCAAACTGAAGAAACTAAGAGAAAGGAAACTCACACAGAGAAAACCACATTAAGAATTAATGCCCACACTGGCAATCAGGGATAAACTTAATCTAGCACCATTAGGCCCCCATGAATTCTCCAGACTGTCAATGACTTCGTGAAAAATTTCAGAGTCGGCACAAATAATTATTATTACAGTCTGTGTTAATAATCCGGATATATTCGAAATGAATGTTAGGTTGGTAAAGGCTGTGAAAACCCAATTCTTGTTCCCCTCACCAATCCAGAATGAAAGAAGAGGCCGCTTTTAATTCCGATATGGATGGAAATTCGAATGATGCAGATAATTATAGAGTGATATCTCAGATTCCTGTATCCAGATTGAAAAATGTATTGCAGAACAAATAATGGAATAATTTGAATGCCAATGATATTTTCAACAGAACCAGTTCGATTCCTCGAAAAAGTGTTGGAATGTTTACAACATTGCTTCAACCCTGCAGATATTTTGTATTGGTAACACGGATTATGTAAGCTCCTCTATGTCTCTAACTATACACAGTTGCAGTAACGCTCTCCATCTTGAATAAGTTAAGTTTAGAATAAATGTTGTATAAGTTAAGTGTTCCTTTTATTACCTCTAAAACGTACAAAGCTTCCAAAATAGAAGTTATATCTAACAGGTTATGGGACCAGGCAAAGTACGTAGTGAATTTTAAAAGTTACTAAATAACTGAGAGTGAAATTCGGTCAGTAAAGTCGTGTTGAGTAAAACGTGCACGTGCAACAAGTCAAAATGGCGGTATCGTATTTCAACAACATTCCCAAACTCTTAGGACGCGAGAACTATGATGAATGGAGTTTCGCAATTGAAAACGTAGCTGTATTGGAAGGATTAACTAACTGTTTAAACGGAACAGAACAGGACACAGTGTTAGTGGCCAAAGCCAAGGCAAAAGTGATCCTTACAATTGATCCCTCCTTGTACATTCACGTGAAAGAAACAAGAAACGTGAAGGAAGTATGTGATAAATTAAGAAACCTTTACGAAGATTCGGGCTTCTCACGCAAAATAGGACTATTGAGAACCCTAATCAACTTGCGTCTAAACAACTGCAATTCAATGGAATCGTACATCAATCAGGTTATTGAAACTTCTCAGAAATTAAGAAGAACAGGTTTCAAGATTGATGATGAATGGGTAGGATCGCTTCTTTTAGCTGGTCTTCCAGAAAAGTTTTCTCCAATGATAATGGCTATAGAAAACAGTGGTTTGGATATAACTACAGATTCTATCAAAACTAAACTGCTAGACATGCAGACAGATGGTAGTAGTAGCGGACCGTCAAATGGAGCATTCGTAGCTAAAGGAACTTTCCGGAAATATCCAAAAGAGGGTACCACAGGTAACAAGAAGTTCCAAAACAAAACAAATAAATATGACGTAATATGTTATGGTTGTAAAGAACGTGGTCATTTTGTAACAAAATGCCCAAACAGACAAAAACATAACCCTAAAAATTCGAAGTCTAAAACTTCAACTGTAGAAGACATGAATGCTTTTAATGCAATATTCATGAGTGGACAGTTCGATGATAGTGATATTTATGTAGATTCTGGAGCGAGTGTACATCTTACTGCTAGAAAGGATTGGTTACAGAACATCAAAACAGATGGAAAAGTAAAGGAAATAACAGTTGCTAATAAATCGAAAATGACAACTTCAATTTATGGTACTGTGTATATCAAAACAGTTATTGGGAAAGAAGAACATAGCATTAAGATTGATAATGTTTATTATTGCCCAGGTATAACAACCAATCTTTTGTCAGTAGGCCAAATTATCAAAAATGGCAATAAAGTGGAATTTACAGAAAATGGTTGTATCATCACCAATAAACTGGGAAAGGTAGTGGCTACTGCAGACTCTTTGGGTCATGTGTTCAAATTGAACTATGAGAAAGATACACTGCAAAGTTGTCCCAGTGCTTCTGTAAATCTAGCAGTTAATGATGAGACTTGGCATCGCAGGTTTGGACATATGAATTACAAAAACTTACAAATAATGAATGATAAAGATACTGTAGATGGTTTACAAATTAATGGAAAGGTATCGAAGAAATTTTGTGAAGTTTGCTGTGAAGGTAAACAAACCAAATTACCATTCTCTAACAAAGGCCATAGAGCAACTGCTTTCTTAGAAATAATACATGCAGACTTATGTGGACCAATGGAAATGTTATCACTAGGAAAAAGTAAGTACTTTCTACTTTTAGAAGATGATTACAGTCGTATGGTTTTTGTGTACTTCCTAAAAAGCAAAGATGAAGCTTTCCAACGATTTAAAGAATTCAAAATGTTAGTGGAAAATCAGAAGAATGAAAAACTAAAAATTTTGAGAACTGATGGTGGAGGTGAATTTTGTAGTATTGAATTTGAAAATTTCCTGAGATACTGTGGAATTATTCATCAGCAGACAAATCCCTTCACGCCACAACAAAATGGATTAAGTGAAAGAATGAATCGTTCTATAATTGAAAAAGTAGATGTTTGTTGTTTGATGCAGGCCTCGACAAATCTTTTTGGGCAGAAGCTGTTAACACAGCAGTATTTCTGATAAACAGGTCAGTAACATCATGTTTGGATAACAAAACACCTTATGAGGTTTGGCATAGTAGGAAACCAAATGTTGAAAAATTGAGAATTTTTGGTAGCAAAGCTATGGTCCATATACCTAAGGAGAAACGTCGAAAGTGGGACAAGAAAGCTACGAGCATGATATTTGTTGGCTATTCTGAAAACATAAAAGGCTTTCGTCTATATGATCCAACTACAAGAAAGATAGTAACCAGCAGAGATGTGACTATTGATGAGAGGCACCCTGAGGTTAAAGTGATCATCCAAGAACACAGTAATGAACTCTTCGAACATGAAGATTCAGTGGGGGATTCAAGCTCTGATGAAAGTAATCAAATCGATGCAGAGATAAATGACCAGTCAGATGCTGATTATATCCCTGAAGATGTCACACTTGATGTCGAACAAGTTAGACGATCAACTAGACAGCCTAAAACCAAAATATATCCTGATCATGTCACATATCTTTGTTCACCAGGTTATGTAGAGACAATCTTGGAAGATGTTCCTTTAACTGTACCAGAAGCATTATCAAGTCCCGATGCAGAAAAGTGGAAAGTGGCCATGCTTAACGAGATGCATTCCTTTGAAGAAAATGATACGTGGGAGTTAGTGAAACCACCGAAAGAAGGAACTGTTGTTGAGTGCAAGTGGGTATATAAATTAAAGAGTGGAAATGACAATAGTGTAGTGTATCGTGCGAGGTTAGTGGCGAAAGGTTACACACAGAAAGAAAACGTTGACTATAAAGAAACTTTTGCTCCTGTAGTGAGACACTCTACGTTGAAACTCCTTCTGAGTTTATCAGTTAAATTAGATTTAGATATTACTCACTTAGATGTAACTACTGCTTTTCTCAATGGTTTTCTTGAAGAAACTGTATATATGAGACAGCCAGAAGGTTTTGTCAAAAAGGGTTTTGAAAACCATGTATTCAAATTGAAAAAAGCTATTTATGGCTTGAAGCAAGCTTCTAGAGCTTGGTACATGAGAGTAGATGAAATTTTATTGTCATTAGATTATTTAAAGTCTCAACATGAGCCATGTTTGTACTATAAAAAGAAAAAAGGAGTCCATTACCATAATAGCTCTATATGTAGACGATTTTTTTGTTTTTTCAAATGATATCAATGAGTCTGTTAATTTGAAAAGTTGCTTAAAGTCAAAATTTAAGGTGAAAGATTTAGGACATGCTAAACAAATTTTAGGTGTAAAAATAACCAGAGACCAAGACAACAAATGTTTATATTTAGATCAAGAAAGTTACATTGATAGTCTATTGTCAAAATTTAAAATGACAGAATGTAAAGGGATGAAAACGCCCTTAGATACAAGTTTAGATTTCAATAAGGTTGATGAGAATATTTGTGATCCCAATATTCCATATCAGAACTTGATCGGAGGTCTCATGTACTTGGCTATTTTAACACGTCCAGATATTGCTTTCTCAGTTAGTTTCTTGAGTCAATACAATAACAAGTATACTAATGTACATTGGCAAAGTGCTAAGAGAATATTGAGATATTTGAAACAAACAAAGAAATTGAAATTGAAATATTTTAAGAATGATATCGATTTGCAGGGTTTTGCTGATGCGGATTGGGCAAATGATAAAAATGACAGACGGTCTTATACCGGTTTTGTATTCAGATTATCTGGAGGTGCCATTTCATGGCAAAGCACAAAACAAAAGACAGTTGCTTTATCGAGTACTGAGGCAGAGTACATGGCCTTAAGTGAAGCAGCTAAGGAGGCAATATATTTGAAAAATCTGCTTTTTGAACTTTTTCATTTCAAAGACAAGATTGTTGTTTTCAATGACAATCAAGCTGCCCAGAAATTGTCTGCCAACCAATCCAATCACTGCAGAACTAAGCACATTGATGTGAGACATCATTTTATTAGAGATTGTGTAGATCAAAAACTGATTGATGTCCAATATATAAGCACCAATGAGATGGTTGCTGATATTCTAACTAAAGGTTTAACCAATGTCAAAAATTCTTATTTTTGCAGCAAATTAGGTTTAGTATATGTTTAAGCAATGTCTCAACAGTGGGGGTGTTGGAATGTTTACAACATTGCTTCAACCCTGCAGATATTTTGTATTGGTAACACGGATTATGTAAGCTCCTCTATGTCTCTAACTATACACAGTTGCAGTAACGCTCTCCATCTTGAATAAGTTAAGTTTAGAATAAATGTTGTATAAGTTAAGTGTTCCTTTTATTACCTCTAAAACGTACAAAGCTTCCAAAATAGAAGTTATATCTAACAGTTTGTATGATGATGTTTTTGATACTTCAAAAAAGTTGTTTTTGTGCTTATCAGCTATCCGTTTTTTGTTCAAACAGTTGCAGATTCTTGGAAAAAAAAATTCAATTGGATATGTATGGCTGTAGCTGTGAGCAAAGAATTTCCATATATTTAAAATTTATTGCTTGTAACTTGAACAAATTGCAGGTGGCCAAATACTTTTGAGCGGTAGTGTAAGTAAGATTATTAGAGTTAGGATATGTATACATTTCATTCATAAACTCGTCAATGTAAATACCTGGAAATTTTGATGAATTCCAAACTACAATGACGATATTCTTAGTTTTCATTAGTTCAGGAGTTGATGTATTGTTGCGAGTCGTCGATTTGTATTGAATCAATGTTGTATAATTAAACATCAATAAATATAGTTATGAAGGTTTCAGATCGATGCAAGAGTTGTAAACCGAGAGTTTTTTTCCTACAAAAATATGACGAGATGCTGACTATAATATTCAGTGGCACGTGTACATTGTACAAATAATCCTATTGCTTCAGTGGGGTCCGGACTCGGGCCATCTGATCCTACGCGTTGCAATCCAGATGCTATCCCGGGTGAGTTACCACCGCATCGTCAGAATGTGTGCTCCCATTATTATTAATATCATAATACCGCAAGTTGCAGGAGGCACGAGGCCAGTTTGACGCTATTAATGGTTAGTCATGCCCGCATTATCGTCTCTGGGCTCTTTACTTGTTACGAGTATAGCAATTATACTCATTAAAAGAGCGGTACTTTAAGCTCACGGAAGTTACGGTCTTCGCAATGTAAACTATTTAGCGAACGCTCTGTTATTAGGCCGTGATCAGATGTTGCAAATTAAACGTTTGGATTAAATTAAATTTTCGGTTTGATGAAACATTGACCTGATATTTATATCAACCCATCTATAAATATACAACTATATAATTGATTGTTTCAGGAAATGGAATGAATGAATAAGTTCATAGAACTTTTGTGACTGTTCAAAATATAGACTGAAAAAGAAAGCGATGAATGTCTCAATATTATCGGCTATAGAAAAATGAAATTGAATATAAGAACAGAATTATCTCTTATATCGAAGAAATCAGAATAAATATCATCTTCATTAATCAATCAAAATTTATATGGAAATATCAAAGAAAGTGAACTTTCAGGTTTTTTTACATGTTTCGATCCCTTTGTTCTGATTTTCTCGGATGAACTACACCGAAATACACCGAAATCAGACATTGGAAACCTTTATCTCTTTTCGATGGGTTTTTCTGACTCATAGGCATTATGGTGGGTTATGACAGATTCAAATCTGAAAATTGTAACGCGTGACGTCAACATGGTCGACTTCTGGTTCAACTGAAAACGTAATAAAACTCAAAAATTTTAATGAAAAACCCTAGTATTTGTATATGCCTATTTAAATGCCGAGTCTTCGAATACTTAGTCGTACATTCCATATATCATACGTTAATTCTGCATCAATTATTTGAATTTTCCCATTGGTTTTTCCACCCCATGTAGATATGATGTCTAAAGCATAGATAGTTGAAATGAAATAACGCCCGAAGTAATAATATTTTAAAAAACTTATTATCGTGAAGTATAACACCATTCAATTCCTCTTTTAGTATGAAATCAATTGCTTGCAACAAAGTACCTAATTATGTTTCTTCCCAAAAACGCAGCAAAATGCGAAAATAATACTGAAAGCGAGAAAGTCACACTTTTAGTAGCGTAATGCGTGAAAAAAATGAAAAAGTTTGTTTGAAATATTGAATAAAAAACACTCGGCTCAGTTTCACAAAATTATATTAATTGCATGACGATTGTTTGGGGGTGTTACCCGATATTCAAAAGCTAAACTTAAACTGAACACTCATTTTCTCGACTCGGTTCATTCGCATTACAATTAATATAATTCAAAGAAACTAAGCCTAGTGGTTTTTATTCCATTAACTGCCAAGTTTCCAGAACATTCGAACAGTGATTATTTCTTTGAAACAGATTTTACAAATAGGAACGATTTAAAGCACCTTCAAAATGTCTTTAAAAAAGCCTTCGAAAATTTCCAAATTATTTCATCAAACTACATCGTTTTATACATCAATAACCTTAACTGGGAAAAAAGATGATATGGTGGTTGAAAACATTTAAATTGAAAACTATGTTTTCAATTTAAATGTTTTGTTGTATATCACAACTTTGTCAATACTAATAATTAGTTTTGACAAAGTTGTGATATACAACGAAACTTCAACAAAAATAAATTTTCATATCAAAAGAAGCCTGTTATTGCTAAAAACTTTGAAAATAAACTATCTTAAACAGGCAATAAATCAATTTTAAATATATATATATATATATATATATATATATATATATATATATATATATATATATATATATATATATATATATATATATATATATATATATATATATATATATATATATATATATATATATATATATATATATATATATATATATATATATATATATATATATATATATATATATATATATATATATATATATATATATATATTATATTTTGGACTAATGACTTCATGTATTAATTAACATATCAAAAATGCGTACCCACTCGACTATAAAATACATCGGGGAAAGTTGTCCGTTCCATTTAGTAATTAATGTTAATGTCCGATGGGTTTTTCCTAAGTGGTCGTCAAAAAAATGGTAATACCAGATTATATATTGTTTCTATATTCAAATGATTCCTTTCATTCCATATTCCTCACTTCAGATGTTAACACTGATTTACTTGATGTATTTTGTTCGTTGATTTCACGATTCAAACGAACAGAGAAGTTAATTAGTGTATGTGTAGTTGAAAAAAATGTTGTACATTTTTTGAAATTAATTCTTCTTTTCAATTTCAAAATTATCTGTTGTAGCATTTCGACTGCTATTTGCATACTGATAATGTGATTGGTTTTTCCAATGTTTGTTCTTTTTTATTGGTACATCAATCGTTTTTTTGTGAAAAAAATTGGTCACAATTATTGTATATTTTTTATTTCGGTTCATGTTACGAGGAAATCAAGGATATTCATTATTCGCATACATGTACATGAAATATATATATATATATATATATATATATATATATATATATATATATATATATATATATATATATATATAAATATAAATTTAACTCTTGGCTTAATGTTTCACGATTTATTTAACAATATGTATAGTCAACATGTTTCGAGCGTTAGCTCATTTTCAAGTCTTGAAAATGCGTTCACTCTACTATAACATTCTCTTGATTAATTTCAATTTTTCAAATTAATGTTCTAGTGTTCATTTTCTTATATACATATATATATATATATATATATATATATATATATATATATATATATATATATATATATATATATGAAAGTAGAATAACGGTATAGCCCGCACTTCGAAGCAGTCATTGACACGTTTTCGAGATGGTTGGCTCTTATCAGAAGGATAGTAGGATGTCAAGTTTCAAATGTACGATTTTTTGAGAGGTGAAAAAGGCAGGAAAAGACTGCCGAAATCGACGATGGGTTGCTCAACAATGAACTCTCCGAATAAAAAGGCTCGATCATTTTTTGCCAATGTCTAGTAACAGAGGCCAGCACCAATCATATTGATTTTAAGTTCCATTTCCTTCGATTCAGTTAATTACTTCTCGATTATTTTTTACCTACTTACGCTGATTAAATTACGATTCATTGTTATTTGTGCTAATATATAAAATAGATATATCATTCATAAAAGATTTTTTTGGAGTTTTAGATGAGTTTAGCTTTTTGATGCGACATTTTAAATAATCTGAATGTATATGTATATATTATAACGAATGAAATGCTTCAGATTTATTTTAATCCCCATGATTTATTTTTGCGGAAAAATTGTGTAAATGGGTTTATTTTTGAACTTACTCTACTGGTACGCAAGAAAGTAACGATATATTTCACTAGTTGTTAGTATTGAGATACACTGGCCTGAAGGAATTGTGGAAATAAAAGTATTTTCGTTGAGGCGGTGTACTTTAATGTTAAAGTTCATTCGATTTCTTTTGGTTGCAATAAATTTTATTATGTTCAAACCGGAATGGCCGCATTCTCAGAAAGTGTTGACTTTGAGAAAAAAGAAGAATATATTCGTATTCTCTGTCAAATAAAAAGAAAACAAGTTTTAATCGTTCATGTTCTCCATCTCGTATTGCCAAACTATGGTTGTGAGATCCAAATTGCAATTGCAGTTGAAATTCTTTCCTAATTAACAATATTTAACAATCATTATAATGATAAATTTATTCACTTCCAATGACCGAGGGCATAATTATATTATAATTCATCATATAGTTGTTGTTTCAGAAGCACCCTTCGCTTGAACGAAAGAATGAAATATGGAAATGAAAATGAAAACTTTTGAACATCATGGGTCCCAAACGGGAGCTTGCGTTGGAATAAAAAATCTATGACAAGGTGCGCACTAACATATCAGGAAGAATTAGTTAGTTTCTGGTGGGTAGACGACAGAAACGAGTCTAAACCTAGGAACCAATGCTCAAGGTGTTTCTATTCCTATTTCCTGAAGTTTAGGACAATAAACGTAGTCAAAATCAAATCGTTCGTTTTTTATCATGTTCAATTCTCACGTAGTACCACAGCCCACTTTAAACTGGCCATGAAGAGCGTAGTCCGGCGGAGTTGCCAAAATCGAGCCGGTGGTCTACACTCCTAGTAATGATAAGTGACCACTCTTGATAATGCTGTAAAAGGTGAAACTAGTCGAATAAAAATTGTTCAGTCAGTGATTTTTAAACAAGTTTTTATTATTACCTCTCATTTATATAGAATTTATACTAAAACCTCCAATTATTCAACTTCAAACTGCGAAAGTTTTGAGATGAGTCCTATTTGCATTAGTATACAAGCTAAACTAACGGCGGGGTTGTAAAATTTCATAGACCACCAGCACCACAGTGCCATAACTCATTTCATGGCCTGCTTAAAGTCGGTCGTGGTAGTACCTAAGGACGAAATCCATCAATTTCATGAATTTTCATTCGAATTTCACGAAACATTCATTAAGCATAAGTTTTGGGCATTCCAACAATTATTAAGTGTAAATATCAGTTTCGAAAAATCGAAAAATTGTTGACGTTATCGTAACCATATTTGTTTTAATGTGTGATGATGTCCGATTGAAATATTGAAAGACACAAAATGCGGAAAATACATCAAACGCTCGATACAATTGAAAAAAATGGGTGGTTGAGCAAGTACAGGTTACGTGTGTGCGTTTTAATCAAGTGACCGGGCACGTTTATCCGGCGCATTTATGGAAAGTGGTATTACACTCCTAGTTCCGCGTTTTGCAATCTCGTTCTGTAATCGCGAGCTTGTATACGGGGTCTTCGTCCGTCCCGTGTTTTCAAACGATACACGTACCGGTACTGTGATGCTTTCCATTTCATTATTCAATCGATTAATTGATTATCGCAATTATTGCACTTACAGCGGCGGAGAACAATGCGATTTACTTTTATTATTAATTGATTATTATTATTCTACCACTAATGCAAGAGTTATAATTGTGGTTTTTGTGCAGTATAATGCCATATAATATTCCTTTAGGGGATAATGATGAGGGATTAAGAGTCCTTACACACTCTCGCACTCCAATCACAAAATTTCTCAAATTGAATAATACCACGGAAACAAATACACTGATTAAAAAATGCCAGTGCAAAACGTATAGTGTTTGTGTATTTGTATTGGGATCAATGTAAGTGAAGAGTGTTTCAGATGTGCGCTTCCAGAAATTGTACAAATAGCTGCGCAGATTGCAAAAATCAACTCAACGTTCAATGAATGGCGTCTTCGAAACAACGCAAACACATTCTCCGAAAATGTACATTAAAAATCAATAAACTTCATTGAAAATCTGAAATCAATGAATTTTTCGTAGTTAAAGTAGACTACATACGCTACTCGGAAAAATGGCTACTTTATCCTCGAAATGTTACTCCGTCGTCGGTAACTCTAAGCTACGCGTCGCTACGCGAACGGTTCGTAGATATTTCTCCGGAATAATAATAATTATTGCCTCGAAGTAAGGGGTGTTAGTAAGAGGTATAGAACTTTAAGTTAGCATTACTGTTGAAGATGGCGACCGATTTAACAGCTGAGAAGTGATTTATTCTCAGTTTGGTTTGGCAATTCATCATGAATAGACTCACGCCTGAACAACGCCTGCAAATAGTGCAATTTTATTCCAAAACGAGATTGCCGTTGTTCCTGATTTTCATAAGCGAATTTTGTTTAGCGATAAAGCGCACTTCTGGTTGAATGGCTACGTCAACAAACAAAACTGCCGCATTTGGAGTGAAGATAATCCTCAAATGTATGTCAAAACACCGTTACATCCAGAAAAACTGACTGTTTGGTGCGCTTTATGGGCTGGTGGAATCATTGGTCCGTACTTCTTCAAAAACGATGATAGCCAGAACATTACAGTCAATGATGATCGGTATAGAGCCATGAATACTAACTTTTACATTTCTGAATTGAACAACCATGATATCCAGGAGCTGTGGTTTCAACAAGACGTCGCAACATGTCACACAGCTCGTGACACAATCGATTTATTGAAAGACACGTATGGTGATCGCCTAATTTCACGTTTTGGACCTGTGAATTGGCCTCCAAGATCTTAACACCGCTAAACTACTTTCTGTGGGGTCATGTGAAGTCATTGGTCTATGCGGATAAGCCACAAACGCTTGACCATTTGGAAAACAATATTCGCCGTGTTATTGCCGATATACGGCCACAAATGTTGGAAAAAGTCATCGAAAATTGGACGTCCAGATTGGACTACATCCGAGCCAGCCATGGCGGTCATATGTCAGAAATCATATTCAAAATGTAATGCCACAAGATTATCTTTCGAATAAAAAAAAATTCTTGTCAATCGAATGATCCATCGTTGTTTTATTTCAATTTAAAATTCTATACCTCTAAAAAAACACCCTATATAATCTACTATTTTATTAATCAGTCGGAATTAGCAAACACTCCATTACTTAAAATCCTAGGCCGCCTGATTTTGGGCTGGAAGTTTTCATTATGTTTAATGATTGAAATGAGTGAATTGTCATCATCAAACCTTACTGAAAAGGACAGGTTTATATTTCAAATGGTTTAACTTTACAAATTTACTGGAATACATTTTTCTTCAAAAAAAAATGTATTCCAGTAATGTAAAAACTGTCGAATTTCAGGATTTTCATCGAACTGATTTTGAATGAAGTTAAATCTTGAGTCTATCTTCGTTCCTAAGACAAGAGAGAATTTGTGAAAATTTCATGCAGTTATCAGTCTGCCTAAAAGTTCTTCCTGATTGAAAGCATTTGCAAAATTATCTACCATTCTTTCCAATCTCTGACCGCGAGAGACATTTTTCAAACATTTCATTCGCTTTCGGAAAACTACTTTGTAACGCATATTTACATAATTTATGTGTTTCGCTTATTTAACAGATAAATGATACATTTGAATAAATAACGATTAACGTCCCAAGAAATATATTAGTCACCTCGCAACATTATTTTAATTGCACTGAAAATTTTTAATTGTTCTAACAGTAATTGATGATATAAAAAATATATTTTTCATTGAGAACTATTTACTTAAAACTGTTTGCAATAACAAGCTTTCATGCATAGTTCTTTAAAGAACCTTCTAAATTTATGAGAATTCATTGAAAACACTGGGAACAATTCCTAACATAATTTCGGTTTCCGACTGTAATATGTACAGACTGTGCATATTACAGTCATATATTTGTAATACGCCTTGAGAGATGAACGTGAATTGTTTTTTAGAAAAATTTTAAATATTCAAGTATAATTGTCAATATAGTTGTTTGTCACCTATGAACTTTTGTTCCGAAGTATTTATATTATGCGAGCATATGACATATAATTGTCAAATATATATATATATATATATATATATATATATATATATATATATATATATATATATATATATATATAAATGAAAAAAACACACCAAGAAACTTCTTCATTCCTTATATATATATATATATATATATATATATATATATATATATATATATATATATATATATATATATATATATATATATATATATATATATACATGAAATAATTAACAGCCATTCAATGACAATTATTATCATTTTAAAGTTTTGATTTGAACTTACAATTTCCTGCCAAAGTCATCGAGAAATAAAATGTTTCCATTTTAAAGTCTATCATTGCTAAGAATCTTAGTTTTCATTTGAAATGGGAAGAAGGTTTCAATAAAAATATATATATATATATATAAAATGTATATTATACATATTTAATTCAATAACCTATATGATACTTTGTGAAATAAAAATGCACATATAATAACAGCACATACATCCATGAAGATCGATACCAAACTCAAAGGATGAAGTTATATTCATTCTCGTTATCACAAATAATAATCATATAGTATCGACGGATTCTATCGTCTATTTTTCACTCTTTGTAATCCACCTATCCCAGTTCACTCTATGACATAACCCGGGGAAGGCCCCCTCTTTAGTATTACTAATAGAACGCACTATTAATTTCTCTTGGGTTTGTCAGCGCCACACCGCTATCGATAAGGACGGCTGAACAAAGAGTTAATTCCGCTGTTTACATGACACTCCAGTTTTCCAATAAGCTCGTTTCGGTTTATCTTTATTGATTCAATTGTTGTTACTTTCCGATGGAGCCAGCGAAAGTGAGGAGTCACTGGTAAGTCGGTCGACCCCTACATGGCTTAATGAGGAAATTAACGAAGCATTATCACAAACAAATTCATAAAATAGGTTGTCGGTATTGAAACTTCAACACTTTATTAGTCTTGATCAAACAATGCGTTCTTTTCCTTTTTGTATCCAACCTTGATGACCTATTTGTAATATAACTTCGCCGATGAATATTACTGCACTTTGACTGGGTAAAATTTGGGTTATATGTCATCCATCACCAGATTAATCGCCGATCAGAATTTAAAAATGAAACACTGTTTCTTGATTCACACACGATTGAAAAAGCTTGAGTCTGCACATGGCCTCACCAGAAATTCTCCTTGACAGTCAATTATATGGTACAATAAATGTACCATATAATTGAAAACTTTTCACTAGATTCCACGAAAATATATGTTATAAAATATATAGAAAACACTCTATATATGTTTCGAACTACACGCATACAATTACTTTTTAGAGGAGTTTTGTTTGGTAGAGTTACTGCTACTTGTAACTGCTAACAATAATTGCCAGCTGTAATTGCTACCTGTAACTAGCCTACCATTGGGCTACCTCAAGTCCAAACTAAGTTGCTGTTTACATATAATAGTATTTATCTACAAAAGCACAAAGAGAGTAACAGTTTATCAGTTTAGGAAAAAAATGGCTTTTCACAATAGTCCTAATATATCGCTGTAAAAAGGGATTCTATGAATATGTGCATATACTATTATTATTATCATTGAGAAATACGATGAGAATCAAACTTACCACCCTCAATAACCCAAAACGTCATATAGTAGAGTTCGCTCAGTAAATTACTCCACTTCTATATTTTCAATAAATTTTATAGTGATGCAGATTGTTTCTATGAATCTGTTTCGTTACATTCTGAAGCCAGTCATGTTCATGTATATTTCATTGTGATTTCATCAGTAAACCTCGAAAATATTCTGTAGAATTAAATAAGTTTTGACCAAGTATTCAAACGCGTTCATCTACTGGATTTAACAGTTGCTTGGACAGTGAAATGTTTCAAAGTGTGGAAAGTTAGTGGATAAGTGAATAGCCTATACTGAGCTATTCACTAGCCTGGCTAGTCTGAGGGTATACGTACTGATGATGGTAACAGTTTATTAAAGTCACATCTTTCATTCGGTTTTGACTCGATGGGGTCGCCTTGAGACCATTTGTTATTTGGTTTCTGAACACAGTTGTTTGTTTGCCCCTGGTTTGTTTATATTGTGTGTTTCTTGTATTCTATATAAGTACATTTCAATTATGATTATATAGCAGTATATTTCTAATGTATTCATAATTTTATATTGTTGTTTTTCAAGTTTATTTATATATTTCTTTCATGACAATTGTAAGCACTATGATGTAACACATGCAATAAAACTATCTATCTATTGTATTAGTTGATGTCTTGCAAATTAACGGTACCTGCAACTAACCCATTGATTAGACCAATGTAAACGCAGCTTTAGAAGATAGGTTTCAACCTTACCAGGAGTTCGTCTGACCGTTAGTAATGAATATGTCATAAAAATCAAAAACATTTGGTTAAATTTCAAAACCGAATATGTTTCGAGCTAGTAGACCTAGTTGTATCCAAATATTGATATTGGCTCAGTGGTCCGAAAGTCATGTGGAGTACATTAAACAAATTTCATGCCATACATTTGAATAATTCAAACCGATTAAAGTGTTGTGCGAGGAGTCAATAAACATCGTTAGTCAGTAACAAATTTTCTCTGTCCTTGGAAACATTTCGATTATATACGAAGAGTTTGACATTTTTCTATGGTAACATTAATTTTGATGAATGAATAATATCGCGAAACAACTCCATCAAATTATATGTATTTGAAATATACGTATATGTAAAACTGCAATTTACGTCACCGAGCACACCCCTACAGCATACCCCATTTTCAGAAATTCCATGTAATGCCCCACCCTTAATTTTATCCATTTCTATTAATCACCTAGAATTTATTGATTATTTACACGTGATCTAACGTCCTTACAATCACTATCTAGCGGAAGGAATTTATATTGGTCTTATAATTTTGTACCAGTTCATTTTTCGTTTATACCTATCATCACTTTAATCTTTTTATATTATCATCAGTTATCAGCACAAGTTAATGATCATCTTCTGGTAATATATTGCATTTTCATATCAACCTCATCCAGCTTTGTAATTGGAAATAATTGTATTATGTATTATGAATTATAAAAACTATTAATGATTATTTTGAAGTCCAAATATTAAAGGTAAATTAAACGATGCAATTTTGATGAAATTCAGTTAAATGTTTTGCCTAACATCATATAAATCATATATTTTGTGCATTGGGTCTACCAAACCTAACAAAATGACAATCTTTTTAACCTGAGATCACTGAGCTTTTCGAAAATTAATACGAATTTCCGAGATTGATCTAACAGTGGAATCGATAGACAAAACGTGTTGTTATAGTAGGTTTCATGTGAAATTTATATGAAAATAGAACTGATTCCACCGTTCATAAATGATAATTTATCATAAGGAAACAGGTTATCGAATTACAGGTACAATAACAGGTTACTGTTATTATTAAACAGAATATTTGAAAATTTATAAAATTTATGATGTTAACCTTCTATAAACACAAAGTTTCGTGCTTTGATCTAAGGCGCCTTAGATTAAAATTCAACATAGTTGCACAGTTCATGAAAAATTCTTCAAAATGCGAGTATAACACTGCTTTGACTCAGATTAAAGTCGTCTTTACACGATAAATCGTAAATTAATTCAATTAATTATAGCTCTAATTAATCGAAGAAATGGATGAAGGGCTCTTTCGATGAATTCAACTACCACTTTCAGATGAATCGTCGTTCGAAAAATGTATGAAGTCAAAATACCCAGAGCAGATGTATACAAGTAGATCAAGACTAATAGATCAAGTAGATATCACTCACACACGTCACGTTTTTCTGCTTGTAAACTTTCGAGAATTCTTTCTCATTTTTCAACAGTGTTCCTACTTCCCTATAAATTCAATATAATATATTTTTAGAATTGTCCATTGAATTTCTCACTCCTGGCGCCACAAACGGACGAAATTTCAATCAAACTCTATAAACCTAGTAATTCAAATCCGAGCGAAAAATTCCTTACACTTGTAAACAAATTCAAACATGTAACATGTTTGAGCCATGCGAAAAATTCCTTACACTTGTACACAAATTCAAACATGTAACATGTTCAAACAAATGGTGCCAACTCGCACAGCCGTCGAATTCAATTAATATTCCAGATATAATCAAATGATTCGCAACAATTCACTATTTAAATCCAGCGATGAATCAATCCTCCCGATATATTTCATTACTTCTAGCGTGACAAACTGCCGTAACACTAAGCAATATTATGAAAATGAAAATAGTTCTCAGTTGTGAAAACGAAAAACATCAAAATTTCTGTATAAGATTACACAGTAAACATAATAACAGGTTTCACTAGAAGTCATTTGAAATTATTTCATCAATTAGATAATTGAACTAATTACAACTAAGTCATCAATTGAAATAATTATAAGAATTATGAACTAGTTTTGAGAGTAAACACCTGGACAATTCCTATTATGCAATATATCATATATTTAACCAAACTATAATTTTGAATATCAATGAGTATCATAACCAGTGAAGAGGTTTTTCAGAACTTCCATAAATATAAATGGCAGTAGCAATATTAATCGATAGTTCGTAGGCAAGTTGTTCCCACAGCATCTGCTTGAAATTCATAATCATTTAGTGGGAAATATAATTTCGAGTTTATCCACTTACATTCGTTATATTTCCTCTCAATATTACGTCAATGACATCCATAATAGCACAAAGACATTATAATAAATAAATTGAAAAAAGCTAAAAACCAAGTCAGTTCAATCAAATGGATTCTACAAATTGCCTGCAAAGTACAAATAATATTTACATGAGCAGAATTCGGAAGAGGAGCTTCAACCTATAATAGATGTACTATCCCTCTCTGATGAACACTCTCCTACACACAATGAGTAAAACTAATTACTATTCTATATAAATCACTAATAGCCGGTTCTGAGTTATGGTTTTCGTCTAAGGTGGCCTCTTTACTTTGCCTAATGCTTTGCTCCCTCTGAATGTATTTCAAAATTATATAATGAAATTATTAATTAGGAAAACCCGGTTATATCCGACAAATCTATTGTATAATGAAGAATTGGCCAACATGGGATCATTGTACTACCATGCATGGTGCATTTACGTGTACAAGCATCTGCACATGATTAAGTTACCAAAATATTGTCATGCAAGAAGATCAAATATTGATCAAATCGTAAATCCATTATCTCGTCGTGAAGCTAGTCGAAGATTTTTAATTAGCGTCGCGACGAAAGTGTTTAATTGTTGCGGAAAAAGGTAAAATGCTGTCCAACAATAAGAATATTTCTCAAAAATCCCGCAGTTTTTGGTTTCAAATTGTTTTTTTTTTTTGTTGAAATGTTTCGTTTGATTATGAAGTTACTTAGCACACAGAAAACAATTTGTTACATTGCACAAAATCCTGTTTTATATTGTACGCTTTTTTATATGCTTCGATATAGTTTGTATACTTCAAATAAATGAAATGACATGACATCATCCGTGAAAATCTAGAGTTGTCTGTTCACCCTCTGTGTACATAATTAATGAGTATACTGGAAAAATTAAATATACAATTTCATACTCACGTCCTGAATCCGAAGACAGTTTCATCTTATCAAGGGTTGTGGAGTCTCTATCGTTGTAAACCACCACCCCCGCGGCGTTGCTCCTATAGGCATTCTCGACTTTCACCTCGAAATTGCACTTGCCTCTTTTGATCAGGGCAATCCAGGGTTCTCCTGGATATGGTAGTTTCCATCGCCATTCGAACTGAGAAGAGGCATCTGGCAACCGGTGTGGTCGTTGGGGTCATGAGGTGACGCTACGTGAACCACCTGACCGAAAGCGGGACCCACGAAGCCACCACCGTATCGTCCCACTTCTGTCTTATCCCACCCCCAACTGCCGTTATCCTCGAACTTGGTAACGTTCAAGTAAGCCGTGGTGTAGGAATCTTCCTGGTTCACTTCCGATAAACGAGAATAAGGAGGATGAGAGACCCAGTCTTCGGAACGTGCATAGGCGAGCACTTGGGTGAGGAAAGTAAATAGCAAGGTCTTGTTGTTATTAGTCATCTTGCCTATACGTGAAATTTCTTATATATTCTGGTTTTTGCTGACAATACGTTTTTTTCGCTAGCTACGTCTATGAAGATTGTCATAGCAATCTGAAATGAAACGAATGGCATAAATAATAATTCAGTGTTAATAAAAATAATAATAGTAAGTTCTTTTTTTTCAAAAAATACCCAATTAGGAAAAATAATTACATAATATTGAATAATAACTGAATAAATAAAATGAAGAGAAATATAACAAATATCACTTTAAACTCAATTAATTTTAGACAATTTCCTTATTCACAGAACTAGAAATAGTATTTGCTATGGAGTCAAATTGAATGTAAACTTCATTAGCAACTGTATTGAATGCAGACTCCAGATAACCAAATGGTGGATTGTATCCTTGAGGTCCTCGGAGTCTCTAGGTGGAATAATTCTGTGGTACGAGAATTTTGCCTACGAACACGAAATTTCAGAGCCAACAAGACAGCAGGACAATCATTACTGTTGTACATTAATTTGTATAAAAATGTCCCTATGTCGAATTATTTCAACTAATCAAAAATTTCAGCGATTCAGGATTGGGAACAAACTTTAGGCTTATTTGATAGGTCCCTTATGTTACTATGATTTCAATCAATATCAAAATTGTTTCGATTTGGGAAACCGAACTTTTCAATCAAAACTTGGATGGCCAAAGTTAAAGTTGGTTCCTGATGCACTTTGGCACCATTCAGATAAATGCATACCCAAAGAAAAGCTGACTCATTTTCGACTTGGCTCACCAAATTTCTTTATAAATAAATTAAATGGACGAAGAATCAACTCTGTGATAGTTCATATTTGAATGAGAGGTAATAATAAATACTTGTCTAAAAATCACTGACTGAACAACAATTCTTTATTCGTCTAGTTTCGCTTTTACGGCATTATCAAGAATGTAGACGTCATTCTTGATAATGCCGTAAAAGGCGAACCTAGTCGAATAAAGAATTGTTCATTCAGTGATTTTTAGACAAGTATTCATTATTACCACTCATTCTTTATAAATATTTTTTCTCCATTAGTTTTGCTAAAAAACAAGAATTATTTACAAATATTCATTCAACTCAAAAACACAATGAAAAATTAACCAAGTTTATTGAGAAATATTGATAACCTACTTATTAAAGCTTTTTCGAATCCCATGATAACTTCTTATATCTTCCTATTATTCTAAAGTTAAAATAAAAACTACCACCCTTGAACCGAGGTTTAGAAAATCAATAATTTACTGTCAGAATGATGCAAAAGACCAGAACAAAACATCTTCCGTCATGCCACAACAATATAAACACGTGATAAACAATATTTAAACAATGAAATTTCACGTGAATAAAGCATGGACAAAGTCAAACTTGAGCATATGGGCGACATTGCACATGGGCATCAAAAACTGTTCCCAGTGGTCCAATATCATAGCAGAGATGGCTATGTGAAACATATAATGTTCTTTCGAATAATTTGTTAAAAATTATCGAAGGAAAGTTATAGTGTACTTTGGTAGCAAAGTTCGACAATATAGCACAAAGCGATAATATAGCACGAGAATTGAGAAATGACAACGAGCAATTCTACAACCGCAAACTAGATGGCGCATTACTTCATCAAATTAGATGAAATTGTTCCATGAAAGTAGACTTGTGAAATATAGTATCTTAATTGATAAGGACTTGTGAAACTTTCAATATAGATGTATTTATGTGCTTTCCATTGATTCTAAGATTTGAGATGTACATCAATCCATGCATTATATATGCATACTACTTACTCTATATTTCTGTCTTACAATCGATGAGAGTGTATGTGAGGATTGAAATGGTTGCCTTTCATTCGTTGAACGTGGCGTGACTGATGAGTACCTTGTAGTACGAAACAGTGGCTGTCTCACGCTTTCAATAAATGTAGGCATCGATTTCAAAATTCTTCAACATTAATACCATGAAGGATAATGGAGAATCCAATATTCTCAAACATTGATCCCTAGAGGGACAATGGAGACATCGCATTGTTCATGTTTTACATAGCCAGCTCTGGTTAATAGCAGAGCTGGCAACATAACCAGCAACTTTTCTTGGTCGTGCTTTTCTTGGTTTTCACCGGTTTTGGCCCCCGCCCCAAAAATATTATGTATGCCACTGATACAGAGATTATAATCTCTTTTGTGAGTGATTTTTCCATCGTTCATTATTGAATTGAGTTTTGCAGAATTGGTTCGATATTTTTGGTTTTTAATCCCTGGTTGCCTAGTTGTTCTTCTCGCTGAAGTGTTTTGAACGAAAGATTCAGCATTTATATATATATATATATATATATATATATATATATATATATATATATATATATATATATATATATATATATATATATATATATATATATATATATATATATATATATATATATATATATATATATATATATATATATATATATATATGCTTCTGGAGATTTTCGGGTTTGCTTCCGTGTGTTATTTCGTTGGAAATCTGAGTTCACGATTTGTAGACAAACGACCGGCTAGATAATGACAAATGAGACTTTGTCGAAACGTCGCCTTAACAAAGATTTCCAACGAAACAACACACGGAAGCAAACCCGAAAATCTCCAGAGGCATATCATTTTCTCCGTGAAAACCTAACCATCAACATATATATATATATATATATATATATATATATATATATATATATATATATATATATATATATATATATATATGTATAGTGGACCTACAGTTTAACGCCAGTTCCGACCGGCCAATGAGCTTGTAATTGATGTAAATTGCCCAACAATTGTCATCATTAAATATTTAAAAAATAGACAAACACATAATATACCTATGCCTTACCCGAATCCCACCACACCGTAGTCGGGTGTTTGCCCAACCAATGTTCGGAGATCGGCGGCATATACTGAATAGTTTGGGAAACAGTACTAGATCGTTCGGCAACTGAACCCTTATCTTTCAGCAAGTCATTCACACTTGCTAAAAGTGTGAATAATATACTAACATAGTAAAGTATAATTTAATTATTTTTTATAAGGATTGATATATAGTAGACATCGCACAGATTAAATATTTGCAGACTTATATCTGTGCTGGATAAGGTATTGTATTCTAGATTTTATGAGCCATTATTTAGTGTAGTCAAACGATAGAAATGGCTGAGCATTTCCTCATTGCCTTCAGAATTAATTGAACTGTGTGGAAGTATTTATTGGTTTCCATGTTATGTCCGTTTTGTCGAAAGCTAATCATCCCGACGTATACCTTACATTCTAACGCCTTCGAAAATTGAATCATCAGACGAGCAGACCGAAAAAAAAACAACTATCTGCTTCGAAATGAAATGCGGAAATACCGTTTAGTCTTAACCTCGATCCAAGGTCGACGTTACCGACCAAATTAGTTTAGTTTTTAATGACCCGAATACCAAATGCGGACGGTCGAATGTCGATTGTTTGCTTCGATACTTGATTATTCTAGACTGTTTCTCCTTGATTCCTCAAAGCTGTGATAGATCTTGTTTAATAATTATCATTTTGTTTGGTGATAGCGGTAGACCACTCTAATAAAGAATGGTACGGATGGATAGATTTAAAGTTAGCTTCTGGTTTTACCTAGCAATTGTTTGTCATATTGGCATCAATTCTAGTGTCCATCTGGTACGAGATTTAGACACAATATTGACGGACGTATTTAACTTCTTATATCGTATATATATATATATATATATATATATATATATATATATATATATATATATATATATATATATATATATCGTATATATATATATATATATATATATATATATATATATATATATATCGTATATATATATATATATATATATATATATATATATATATATATATATACGATACTCAAAACGGTTTTGAATTAATTATAGTGAAAATCGAAAAACTACTTAGTTTTATTTAAATTATATTCAGTATTCTATTCATAACCTCTATTTTGATATTCTATTATAACCTCAAATTCGTTCCTTTCATTAAAGTATCAGACCAATTCGAAATTTGTGATAGGCATATTATCTAGTAGGCAAATGCCAAAATCGCTACTGTCTGAAGTTTGATACTTGTAACAAACTAAAACTAGAGTTTTCGTAACGTTTCGTTCAACGTAGGCCAGTGTTATTTATATTAGGAAAAATTATTCATATTCTCACGAATACGATTCAAGTCGACGTATCTTAACGTCACGTTTATGTCATAAATTGAGTACTTGGGGATTCGTTCGTAGCGGGATCAAAATTAAATGTAAATTTCTTCACGAACGGACCGATATTTGGTTACAACTAGTTTGGATTGGCTCACGAGGATTACACAAAAGCGGAGTGACGAGATCTACGTTTCTCAACTGAACGTGAGAAATGGGTTGACGCCTAGAAAATTCCGAAACGGTGATATGACCTTGACTACCGGAAATGCGGAAAATGAGTGACTGGAAACAAATTAATAAATATTCCATGGAAAACCAATTTCAAACTTTCGAGCTGAAACATCATCACAAATTCTTTCAGTAATTTTACGGGTTTTATGGCAAATTACGTTATTTCCATAAAAACGAAGGGAAATAAGTTTTCATTCTTTTAATAGAATAGGTACTTTCTACGTGAAAAGTTATCATCATTTCGAGGTGTACAATAGGAAACACTTATGGTACCTACTTACAATTACGATTCAATGACAAAATTAGATTTATATAGACAAAAAAGTCAGATTTATATATCAAATTTATGTGCAAGGCAAAAAATTGATACAGAAATCGGAAGATACTCATAAATTGAATAAAAAACACTTAAGCATGGGGTAAGTACTGCCCCCACACAATTTTTTAGCAATTGATATAACTCTGTGACGCCAGCCAAGTGTTTTTCATTTGATCAATATCAAACCATGTTTCACCAGAAGAACAATGAATGAACAATTCATTAAAAGATGCTCTGCCAATGTTTAGGAACATAGACATCAAGTTAAGTTTGCAGTTTTAAACTCAATATCAAGATAAAAACCAGAACATGAATACCGAAGGCTTTTTTGCAACTATTTCCTGGATAAAATAATGAATATGTGGTTCGATTCTACGACTGAAGATAACACGATCAGATGTGAATCAATCTGATAGTTTACAATAGGGATATCACTTTTATGTGAGTAACTATTTCCACGTTTTTCGGGAAATGAAGTCGTTTGCTTTCCTACCGAAACACAACAAGTGGATTTCATTTAAATCTATGAAATACTTGAAGTAAATGTCGTCATCGAAAGGGACAGTTTTGTCTTCATTCTATAGTATTCATAAATATTTATATAGATATATATATATATATATATATATATATATATATATATATATATATATATATATATATATATATATATATATATATATATATATATATATATATATATATATATATATATATATATATATATATATATATATATATATATATATATATATATATATATATATATATATATATATATATATATATATATATATATAAAGGGTGTTTTTTTTAGAGGTATAGAACTTTAAGTTGGCATTACTGTTGAAGATGGCGACCGATTCAACAGCTGAGAAGTGATTTATGCTCAGTTTGGTTTGGCAATTCATCATGAATGGACTCACTACTGAACAACGCTTGCAAATAGTGCGATTTCATTTCGAAAATAATGGTTCTGTGCGGAATACGTATCGCGCACTACGTCCATTTAACCAGAAGCGCATTGGTCCGTACTTCTTCAGAAACGATGATGGCCAGAACGTTACAGTCAATGGTGATCGGTATAGAGCCATGATTACTAACTTTTTCATTCCTGAATTGAACAACCATGATGTCCAGGACCTGTGGTTTCAACAAGACGGCGCAACATGTCACACAGCTTGTGCCACAATCGATTTATTGAAAGACACGTTTGGTGACCGCCTAATTTCACGTTTTGGATCTGTGAATTGGCCTCCAAGATCTTGTGATTCAACACCGCTAGACTACTTTCTGTGGGGCTATGAAAAGTCATTGGTTTATGCGGATAAGCCACAAACGCTTGACTATTTGGAAGACAATATTCGCCGTGTTATTGCCGATATATGGCCACAAATGTTGGAAAAAGTCATCGAAAATTGGACGTCCAGATTGGACTACATCCGAGCCAGCCGTGGCGGTCATATGCCAGAAATCATATTTAAAATGTAATGTCACAAGATTATCTTTCGAATAAAAAAAAATTCTTGTCAATCGAATGATCCATCGTTTGTTTTATTGCAATTTGAAGTTCTACACCTCTAGAAAAAAACACCTTTATGTACATTCAGTGTTTAGCAGTGATTGCAGTCCAGAACAGAAAAATAAGTTACCTCTTTAGTATTTTCCAAGCTTTCGAAAATGTTTATTTTCTTCTTCGTAGCTGACATTGTACAATGTTAACAGTTTATATAACAAGGCACTATTGCAAATTTACAATAACTGTGAAGTTAGTCCGAAAGTACATTCGTTTCTTGAATTTTAAAAATAGGTATGTATTCCCAAATGCATTGGGTTCGAATATTATTGCATTTTACGTGCATAGTTGAAGGAAGCAACGACACTGACTGTATTTTTAATTCACCTTTTCAAGTGGATTGTTTTGCCAGATGTGTTTGAAGAGATTGAATTTATTTTGTGTATTTGGAGTGGATTTTTTGATAAACAGGATCAGATAGAAGTCAGAAGAACCAATCAGATTTATATATATGTTGCTTAGATTATTTGTATCAGATTTTCTATTAATACAGTTTTCCGTCTTTTTTATATGAACCATTTCTAGGAAAAGGCGTTTGATATAATTATTTGCGTAATCTGAAATTTTTGGACCATTGTAGTTCATATTGTGATCAGTGGCTTGTACGTGTTGAGTTAAAACAGAAGAATTTGTCTTGTTGGTATTTCGGCACTTTTATGAGAAATAATCCTTGCATGAAGGTTTTGTGTTGTTTGACCTATACATACAGAGTCCAAAGTCTAGAAAAAGGAATTTTGTAGACGACATTTGATTTGAATTTCAATTCTAGCGGATATTTTGTACGAGTAAATTATGATTATACAATTGATGTATTTGTTGAGCTATTTTTGAAATAATGATCTTAGGATATACAGCCAAAGTGGACTAACCTTATTGTTGTAATAATCTAGTCATTTCTATGCTTTCTATTTCAGATTTGTTTTATGTTAACTATCAATCTCACCAGTCACGACCTTCGTTCTCTATCTTTTGTGTCCATGTTGAATGAACTCACTATGTGAGAATATTCATATTCATAAGTAATATTATTTTAAGTATATTTTGAAATGTATAATCTTTTCAACTCGACTATAGTGACACTGATAAAGAAGTGAGTGATTTATCAGTGTCGCAAAATAATTTAACACATTTAGCCCTTTTGTAATATTGACGCGAATACCAAAAAAATTGTCAAAGAAAACATAGTTTCAATATTTGTATGAGTAGGTAAGATATTCTATCAATATTCAATACCTATATACATATACCCAATATATGTACCTACTTAGGTATACTTCAAAATGTATATTCAATATAGGTACTTATTATATTACCATCAATCTATACTTATATTGTCATTACATGGTGCCAGATATAACTGTAGTTTTTCTGTTACATTCATCTCAATATTTTCCAGTTTTAAACTAAAATCTTGAAAAGTTTTTACGCATTTGCACAAAATGAAAAATTTGCTAACATCCGACAAAGATTTTTTTCATTTTCAAAATGTTTTTCAACGCATAAATGCACAAAGCGTTCGTACAACTGATCTGAAATGTATACTTAGTTTCGAGAAAATCCAGCGTTCATATGTCCACATGTCCAAACTCTCATGAATAATTGCTATCTAGATAGCAAGAGTTTCATGAAATCGATAAATCACTCGTTAAATGTGATACAAACTACAAAGCTGTTTATGAACCTGTAAGTAATGTTTAAAAAACAATGCAGGCATTTAAAGTATGTAGTCGATATCAGAGTCGAAACTAAGGTTAACATGGGATCATAAATTACAAGAAAGCATGAAAGCGTAAATATCAATACATAAATATAATCTATAAAAAAGTAACATATCTGTTTGCATTTGATCCATTAAGTTCTTCATTTTTGAAGAATAATAAGTGACAGCATGAATTAAATGTAGATTTATGTTCCTTTATCTTTATTCTGAAGTTAATTTGTAGTTTTCAATAACATTTTCTGAATTCTCAGAAAGTTGACAGCTGCAAAGTTTTCATTGAATAAGTTTAACACAAGACGTAAGCTAAATCAAAAATTCTTTGGATGATTACTTAAAACCTCAAATTTATGGTATTGAAAAACGGTTGAATTGAATAGTTTCCTTGAAAACTAAACTTTTAATTCATTTCAAAAATTAGCTTAAAATTAATTAAGTTAACAATAATTTTACACCCTTTAATAATTTGCCTCCATATTAACATAGGACATTTCCAAAAAAATTTTTGAAGGTATTTTTGAAGAAGATTTTGAAAAAATTCCGTTACAAATGAAAATTGAGTTGATTTAATTACAGAATGAATTACCAAAACAATACATGAATTAACTTAAAATGAGAACCTATTCATATAGAACGGTCATATCAACTTGTCAATTATTTCCCAGAAATTATTTAGCAACGGAAATCACATGAAATAATTTACTTGTAAGGATTTATTTAAGTGGAGAAAATATATTTTTTTCAAGTTGAACCTAAAACAAACAATGATAAAAATCTCTCCTAAATATTTTTAGGAGAGATGACCAAAAATATCATTCACAAAAATGTGGTCAGAAAATTACTGCTTTGGTTCTTCAAAAATGTTTGTTTTTTCATTGCCGAATTGGTATGTAACGAACAAATTGAATTAAAATTTATTTTTTATTTTAAGAGTTTCTTTCTCCAAAATAATTACGTAGCCAAACAATAATAATGGAAAAATTTCATGAGAAACTTCATAATGAAAGCTCGTTTTGCAGTTTTCGTGAGATTTTGATCAACTAGGCTTTTCGACGCCGGCATTAGGTACGTCTCTAGATATCTATAACAAAAATATTCATTCATTGATTTCATTCAAGGAAATGTGAAAATATTTTGATAATTTTCAGTAATCAGCCAACAGAGAAATGAAATATGTGGTAGTGTTCGTATAATTAGGCCATTTGAAGAAATCATTTCCTAATCAAATGATAATATCTGTACTTCTTTCAGATATTAATGAAATTCATCTTCCCACCAACGCATTTATTGAATAATGAATGAACAACAACAACAACTGAATCGAAATAGTATTGAAGCTGAATTAAAATAGATAGATATATTTCGTGTAACATAGTTCCCATATCTGCATTCGAAGAAAAGTCAATAAAATTCCCAGCCAAGAGCCAAGACTAACTCCCACAAAAAACGAAAATTCAATAAATCCAAGAATTAACATACATTTAAGTCTCGAGGAATATCTCCAATGATTCAAATATTCGAAGTTAACACAAATTCTCAAACTGAAAAGTGAAGTTTATTCACAAAAATACCATCACTCTTCCTATGGTTCATGAATTTTACGTGATATCGCGCACTGAAGTGACACTACACTGTGCACTGTCTCGCGACAAACTAAAACCGTCAAAATACGCGGACTATAGAATAGTGGAACGGGAAGCGATATTCCTCTCTGGCGGTTCACAGAAGCCGAATCATTGGCGGGTTTTCACGAACGCTCTCGTTTACGTTAAATCTCAGGATTTTCTCTGACCTGTTGGGGACATCTGGAGGAAAACAATGAAATTAGATGTAATTGAAATTTGCCTACAACAATAGTTTCCTGCTAGATGAGTCATCGAGTCATGATTGAACAAAGGAAAAACAACAGTTTCTTCATTTTCCCGAGTGGTTTGAACCAGAAATTCTCATATACGAAATGTTGCTTCCTGATTATTCTGCATTCTTGAGAGAACGTTCATACATTTTTCAAATTACATTTTATATGTAATTCAATGAAAATTACATTCAGCTTATCATCTACATCTGATGAAGCCAATGTGTTGGCGAAACAATATTGTTATATTTGACTAAATTATAGTGAAAATCAAAACACTACGTAGTTCATTTAAATTATCTACGTATTTAAGTTTTCATCAAGTATAGGCTCAATCGTCTAGTGATTAGTACATTCTAAATGTATCATTTCAATTTTTCAACAACGTATTTTAATTTTTGTTCATTTTAGTTGGGTGCAACTACAATATATCTACAGAGAAAATTTTCACAATGTATATAGAGAACCTGCATAAGAACTAGTAGCGCCTCTGTCGTTAACTTTTTAAGTTCATATGTGAGGACGAAGTGTTTATGAACATGCATTTTAATACTTATTCACGAAGCATGAAATTTTTTATGAATTATTTCTTGGAAATATATACGAATTGAATACATACGTATTTTACAATAACTTGTAATTGTAATAATAAATATCGGTACAATAAATTTAATTAAGTGACTATGAGTCGGAAAATCGCTGAAAAGAAATAAAGATCTGGTAACACTGGATGTTGTGTTGTGTTGTGTCACAAAACTTATAGTAAAACAGAGCAGAGTATGAAATTTTATTCGTTTCCATCAATACCCCATTTAACAGAACGTCGTCAGAAGTGGATAAAAGCAGTTAATCGTATTAAGTAAGTGTATATGAGTGGACAATAAATTATATATTTATTATGATATTAATTTCATTATTTTTCTAGTCCAGGTGGTACTTCATGGCAACCTACAAATAATTCAAGGATATGTATTCTTCATTTTGTTTGGGAATAAACGTAAGGAACCTTCAAATACAACTTTAATTCGTTTTGATCGTTGGAAGAAAAGGAAACTAGTGTCTGAGGTTTTATTTGGTGCTAATGATGAACAAGAGCAAGTGAATTCTTCAGTTGAAGGTGTTCAATTAGAAACTATTATCAATCAAATAGTCGGAAAATCTGATAAATCAGTTCAAGTGGCGTCTTTTCAATCTACTAGTGATGACTTTATTTTCTCATGTGACTTTGATCGTGGGTCAAATAATGTTTCAACTCAAGCAACAATATCCTCTACTAAAAATTTGAAAGCAGAAATAGTGACAAAAGATAAAAGTAGTGGATCGGACTTTCCAATTTGACCGTCGGGATTACATGGTTACTAAGGAATAAATTTTCACCTTTTTTATCTGCTGACTGTCGGAGATCCGGGACATTCATTCTTTGGAATCCACTTTTTATTATTACTATGTTACATTTTCAATCCTAATGAATAATTTATTATTACTGTAGTGACAAGTATAAAATTCAATTTCTTTCACATAATAAATGTTAAATTTGGCCACCATGAGCGCTAGTATCTAATAATCAAAGTCACGCAGGTTCTCTATATACACACAAATATATCATTCGCGTATAGAGTTGATTTGGAGCAGCCTCTCCTCTGCTTCCTTCTCGATCTAATGGATGTTTTCCTCATCTTCATTCTTTTGATTGCTATCTTGAATTGGGCGTAATATAACAATCTGAGACTACCACTTTGAGAGTCGAAAAATTCAAGTATCTCGTAACTATAAGTGAAGACAACATCAGAGCCTAGGAAATAAACAACAGAATAAACAACCAGGAAGCGAATGTCATTGCGCTCTTGAAGACCTTATAAGATCAGAAGAACTCACCAAGTTAGCCAAGATCAACCTATACACAACAGTCATTAGGCCAGTAGCTGCGGGACATGAACACTGAACATCGAAGAACGAGTGCCCATATGGAAGGGGAAATTTCTCTGAAAAATGTTCGGGTCTACACATAAAATATGGCGGATAAAACCCAACAAAGAATTGTGTGTCAATGCTTGTGTGGGAAGAAGCACCAACTGTTAAAAGAACACTGGAAAGACTTCAAGTTTGGTGGCGAGATAACCTAGCAAAAAACCTGAATGTTATGACCGTTGAAGACTGGAGGGAGTTTTAGATGGACAGAAAAAGATTGTGATGTATTGTCAAGTCGGCCTAAACACACCCAAGATCGTAAATCCAGAAAAAAGAGAGAAAATATATAGCGAGTTATTAGCAATGTGAAAATTTCCTATTTTTTATAAGTCTCTACATTTTAAGAAGGAATTTTGAGAGTTATGCTGCAAAGACTTCGTGATCCCACATATCCGTTTTCAAGTTAGCGGACCACCATGTTTTTTGTAGCCAACAAAAGTAAAATTGTTGCTCAATTATCTGAATTTTAATTCTTGTTTTTGGATTTTCTTTCGATTCTCTTTCCGGTTGCTCGCTGTTATTTGAATATCAACTTGTATTGACAATACATAGTATATATCGACATAATTAAAAATGTTTTACGGAATTAATAAGTATTTTTATTGTTCCGTTTATTATTGTCTTTATTTCCTCCCAAACACAATTGCTCTATCTATGGTCGAACCCAGCTTCTGCTCAAGTCAGATTTCTTTCAGTTGACAAAACCGATGAATTACTCTTCAACATTTTTTTATGGTAATATCTAGGACCTATCGATAGTTGTTCTTTTTCTGCAGTATCAGCTGTTTCCTTAGTCAAAACAGTTGCAGTAGGCACCTACATCTTTGATATTATAGACCATTTTTTTCTGATTAGAACTCCAAATATACTTAAAATGTCTTTATGTATTTTTAGGGAGAATATTGAGCATTTTTATGGCCATTATCTAAGCGTTTTTCTGAAATTTCTTCACCAGAATGAATGTTTAGTTTCATCAAATCCTGAAAACCGTCTTTATCTCTTTCGTTTTCTCTCAACCCCAAATCTTACCGCAAAATTATTGTATCAATTTCAGATTGTAACCCATTTTTATTTCTGTCAACACAATTTTTATTCTATGAAGGGCCAGCGGCACTCCCATGTCCGTCCCTGGGCACGCCCATGATTCGAGCATTTACTTCCAATGTAATTTTTTTCTGTGAAAGATAGAAAAGTAACGAATGATAGAAAGCAGGACAGAAAAAACAAACCTTAAAAACTTTCTGAAATAGCCCCATTTTAACGAAATAGAAATATGTATTCTCATTTACACATTATAGACCTTAAGTTTTCAGCACAATTTTGTATAAAACCAATTTTTGCATTTGAGTCTACTCAAAATATGAATTAAGCAGTTCATCTTATTACAAGAGAAATAAATCTATTATACCAAATATCACAATATCTTAAAATCAAAAATGATTCGAAAGATCATTCTCGTAGCTTATTAGATTGCATTCAATAAATTCCTCAATCATAATATTTAACCCACAATTTTAAGCTTCTTGAATATCTAAATCACTGAAATGAACAAAAGTTGATATTCAGTAAACTAGAACGGCTAAGTTAACAGCTGAAGTTGACAGAACACTGCTAACAAGGAATATATTCTAAGCATATTACACCTACTAACTTGCCGAAAGGTAATGAATGACGCATTAAAATATAGGTGCGGTTTCTTCCTTTTTCCATTGTTATCATTCAATGTAAATGATTTATGTTTGTATTTTTATATGTTTTTACGTGCTTATTCCGAGTTTCATTTAGGTACTTACACTATTAACCATAGGCACGGATTTATGCTAGAATGTAGACACAGAACAGACTGCTTCTTACACAAGGACGACCAATACCGAAAATGAGAAACTTTCATCAATATAGAATACACAAAGTCGGAATCTTTCAAAAACTAATCTATCGCGAAACTGATAACATCGAAATGCAGAATTCGCTTTGTTCGAAATCTATTTTGGTCATCTACAATGAATGACCGCAGAAAATTAAATATAGCATATTATAAAATAAGAATTAAAGTAGGCGAATTTAACAGCAATCAACAGACTAATTTATGGTTTTGTTTACTGTGTGGGAAATCTTGAACATTTCAGTGTTCTCAAAGGTGTCCTGCAAATGCAGAAAGATTTCCGGTAATTACTTAGAATGGAGAAATAGAGACATATCATTACTTTCGCCTTGAAATTCGATTTAATATATGGCCTGAAATTGACCTCTATAATTTCTCAATCGACTAGGTAGATATATTATTACGTATCACATAAACCAGGAAGTATTCAGTATTTATTTACTTACTTTCGTGAAGTGTCGTCTGTTATCTATTATTGTGTTTTTCTGGATAAATGGATAAGGCAAATAATAATGAAACAATAGAAAAATATGATTTAGCATGTGAATGAAACGTATATTATTGTCTACATTAGATATATTTCGCAAAAATTTCATTTTCTTTGTCATAGAAATTCTGTTCAGTTGGTGTTCTTCAATTCAACAAAATGTGAAAAACAGACAAATTTTCTTGTGTGTTTGTTTATATTCAAATCAGCAATTGATCAATTATCAAATAACAGGCTAAAATGTAAAAATTCATTTCTAGTTCACGTTTCGCTACAAGTTGAAGGATTGCCGAAACATTTAAATGATAATAGAAACAAATTAATCATAGAAATTTGGTTGGACATTCTAGTTTTTCATATCGGAAGAAAATACTGCCTCAAGCATGAAATCAACCTTAACAATATGAAAAGTTTAGCAACTGTATGGGTAAAAAGCGTAGGCAAATTTTGGGAATAATTTAAAATGTAGGTACGTAAAAATTTATAAAGTACTTTTAATGACACAAAAGATATGAAACAACTCAAGTTTGATCAATATTTTTCAAATTAAAGACTATCAAACAACACTACCCAAAATAATACATCGCAATTAACAAGCAATAACATTAATGATATAAGATCGAACTAATAAAAACTGAAAGGTATATGATATAAATTTCTTGATTAGTAAATTAGTAGACAGTTAAAAATTTACATACCTAATATTAATTATATGGCTTACCATGAGTTGTTTTTAGAGGCCTCATCATGTCGAAGAACGTAATATGCTTTCTGAGGGAATGCTGAGCCAGTAAAACATGAAAAACTGGATAGCCAAATTTCAATGATCAATTTTTTCTGCCATAAGGAGGTTCTTTAGTCAAAATTATCAATTTTCGTACGTTCAGACAAAGCTTTATTTTTTAGCGATGCTTTAACCATAAATTAAATTTTCCTCCATTTTACACTCGGTTTCTTGCTAAGAATATCAGTCACATTATGCGTATAACACGCATAACTAACTATCGTACAGATTAATACAAGACAAGATAAGCGCACCAGAAAATCGACAAATTTATTAACAAGTGACATATTTATTATAAATCATTAGTAAGACATAACTGTTATATATATCAACAATACGAATCTCCTGATAATGAGGACAACAATCGCTCAGAAATATATTAATATTTCTGAGCGATTTCCAAGTAAACATGTATTTGAAAGTTACCGATTCTTGATTGATTGATTTAATATAACTGATGATTCCTAATAAGAATGACACAATTGTATCATATCTTATGGTTTTTTTGTCATAGAATAATTGAAATTTGTTAAAATTTGTAAACTACTCTTTCTAATGACAATAAACTTATTATTATTATTTCTAATATTATCATTCAACAAATTCGATGTTTTTTAGAACCGCACTTAATATTCACTCTCAAAGGTGATTGGTTCGTTCTCGTTGACAACATTTGTATAGACAGTTCCCTGAGAGTTTTATATGAAATATTCGATTAATAATAATAATATAATAATAACCTTTATTCATCCTTTCAGACAAAAACACTTGTATAGGACACGTTTCAAGAATACACAAAAACAAGTAATCGAAGTAATAGCAATGAAAATATATGAAACATAAAATAAATATACCAAATAAAAGAAAAGAACAAGAGAAGCAAAGGAACATTAAATAACCAGTTATATGCTAATTCATATTGATTAATAGTCTCAGTATTGACTAGTAAAAATGATTCAAGAATTCAAATTTCATTCAAAATCTAAAAAGCAATCAAATCTAAATATTCCTCAATTTTACTGGCTTTCATATAATATTTTATCAATTTGTTCGTCTTTCTCTACGAGAATGTAGACTTTTTCTGAATATCCATTTTTTTGAATAACTCTTTTTCGATAGAAAATTGGGGAAGCTATCGTAATAGTGAAACTTGGCTTCACAATTGGCAAATGAAAGTGTGCGAATCTGGAAAATATGGTATCATTTTGTTGTTGGATTTACATTCTTCAATTATCAAGAACACAATGTGCTTAAATGTAGTAATACTACCAAACAACAGTTGCAATATAATAAAAAATCAAAGTTTATTTTGCTCCATAATATTTTGCATTATCGCAAAGTAACGGACGAGTCTATCCAACATTCGAAAGTATTATCCCTTTGTCAAAAAACTATGAAAAAAATGAACGTACTTCTTGGCACGGTCAAGCATTTTTGACTACTCACTGTTAATGCTACCATGGCAGTAACTTCATCTTAACGTCTATTGCGTTATTTTCTAACTCTCCCAAAACGCTTTTACTCTACACAAACATACATTTGATAATATATGCTACACTATCGTTGATGTTTGCTTCTATCTTTAGATATAACAAAAATAATTTATGATAACTCATTTCCTCCCAGATAAAAATTTCTAGTGACGAGTCGAGAGAAATTCGTCAGCTGATGCACGTTAATAGGCTGTAGATGCTTTCGCTTACTCCAGCATTCTAGGGGGGATATTGATGATAATAATATCATCATAGAAAATACAGTGGATTTAATCATTGGCTGTCATCAGCTTTCAAATATGAATGTTTGTAATCAGAATATGACAATAAACTTGTCCCTATAGTGCTACAGTTTTTGACTTAACACCATTATTTTAAAATTTGATAGGATAAAATTAAAAGTAACGCTATAGTGACCCTATAACTTTTTTGAATTACTGGCGCTGATGGATTCGATTCCGACCGTATTCTTTTACAGTTCGGAAAAGGCGTTAAATTATTGATTCAAACAACGCAGCTCTATAGCTCCCTGATCTCTTTCAAAAATAATAATAATAATAAAATCAGTATCGAGACCCACCGTAGTTCGACGCTTCTTTTTCTTCAGCTTTTTTCGTTATTGACTTTATAACAACGTGTAACCTGACCTCCTCTCAGTTTCAAATGAACGGAGTCATGAATGTGGTAAATCACTTAGTGCAACTGTGTTTCTGATGTGGTAAATCACTTAGTGCAACAGCCATTTCTCTTTGGATAAATACTGTTTCGCCTACTCCAGCATTCTAGGGGGGATATTGATATAATAATATCATCATAGAAAATACAGTGGATTTAATCATTGGCTGTCATCAGCTTTCAAATATGAATGTTTGTAAACAGAATATGACAATAAACTTGTCCCTATAGTACTACAGTTTTTGACTTAACACCATTATTTTAAAATTTGATGTGATAAAATTAAAAGTTACGCTATAGTGACCCTATAACTTTTTTGAATTACTGGAGCTGATGGATTCGATTCCGACCGTATTCTTTTACAGTTCGGAAAAGGCGTTAAATTATTGATTCAAACAACGCAGCTCTATAGCTCCCTGATCTCTTTCAAAAATAATAATAATAATAAAATCAGTATCGAGACCCACCGTAGTTCGACGCTTCTTTTTCTTCAGCTTTTTTCGTTATTGACTTTATAACAACGTGTAACCTGACCTCCTCTCAGTTTCAAATGAACGGAGTCATGAATGTGGTAAATCACTTAGTGCAACTGTGTTTCTGATGTGGTAAATCACTTAGTGCAACAGCCATTTCTCTTTGGATAAATACTGTTTCGCCTACTCCAGCATTCTAGGGGGGATATTGATGATAATAATATCATCATAGAAAAAACAGTGGATTCAATCATTGGCTGTCATCAGCTTTCAAATATGAATGTTTGTAAACAGAATATGAGAATAAACTTGTCCCTAATAGTGCTAAAGTTTTTGACTTATTACCATTGTTTTAAAATTTGATATGATAAAATTAAAAGTAACGCTATAGTGACCCTATAACGTTTTTGAATTACTGGAGCTGATGGATTCGATTCTGACGGTGTTCTTTTGCCGTTCGGAGTAGGCGTTAAATTATTGGTTCAAACAACGCAGCTCTATAGCTCCCTGATCTCTTTCAAAAATAATAATAATAATAATAAAATCAGTATCGAGACCCACCGTATTCGACGCTTCTTTCTCTGCAGCTTTTTTCGTTATTGACTTTATGACAACGTGTAACCTTCTCCCAGTTTCAAATGAACGGAGTCATGAATGTGGTAAATCACTTAGTGCAACTGTGTTTCAGCCATTTCTCTTTGGAAATAGTCACGGAGATTCACCATCGGCTGGCCCAACAAGTTACTATATCTGCCTATCTCTTACCGCTTCCTATCTTGTTAGAGTAGCGCTTTCAACTGCGATTTTTGAGTGGAAGTTATTGAACTTTTTCACACTGTCCCAATCTTTCGTGGCAGGTTGTCAACTTCAATTCTGTTCCACTTTACTAATGAGTAAAGAAGACTTGAGCTGGTGTAAGTGTTGATAGCTTCGGAGAGATGTGTACTCTCAAGTTTAGTGTCCACCACTCCACTTACTCGCTTCGTGAATTCAGTGGAGATTTCCCCTTCAATACACGATGATCCATTTTTTGGGATGCTTTCATTTCCAAGAATTTGTCTGTGTTTTCCTCTAGCAATAGCTCGATGTGATCTTCAATTCACATTTGAAATTCCTCCTGCTGTGGTTTGCCCTTTTTCTACTTTGCCCTTGAGTTACTACTTAAATTAATTAATCGAAATTGAACTCAAATTAATTTTTCAATTTTTCAGTGGAAAAATGTAGAAAAATGCGTGAAAAACGTAGAAAAAATCTTAAAAGTATGTCGATCCTCAAAGGTGACTGATTTCAAACAATAATTAGAGGAGGAATGAATAGACGAATATTATATTTTATCGGTACAAACAGGAAGTTAACTTCGAACAAATATTTCATCAGTTTACTTCTTACATTAGAATAAAAACATGGAGTTAAATAAGTAAGGTTATGTCTTCCATTACACTTCTGTCACAATAATGACACTACATCCAAGACAATATTTACAACATCAACAGCATTTTTCATTGCTCCACCAGCTACCAGTTCTAGAGCTCCGGATGCTATTCCTTCAAACAAATAGGTTGTAGTACCTATCAATAATTTCAACACCCATTCTGTCAGAATATTTCCGCGTAGTTTTAGCGCCACATGACTGAAAAATTTAGAGGGTGTATTAAAATGACCAGAGACCCGATTTATGCAAAATAAGAGCTTATATTTATACACATCTTATTATATTATCTTATTATTATATTATATTATATTATATTATATTATATTATATTATATTATATTATATTATATTATATTATATTATATTATATTATATTATATTATATTATATGATATTATATTATATTATATTATATGATATTATATTATATTATATTATATTATATTATATTATATTATATTATATTATATTATATTATATTATATTATATTATATTATATTATATTATATTATATTATATTATATTATATTATATTATATTATATTATATTATATTATATTATATTATATTATATTATATTATATTATATTATATTATATTATATTATATATATTATATTATATTATATTATATTATATTATATTATATTATATTATATTATATTATATTATATTATATTATATTATATTATATTATATTATATTATACTATATTATATTATATTATATATATTATATTATATATTATATTATATTATATTATATTATATTATATTATATTATATTATATTATATTATATTATATTATATTATATTATATTATATTATATTATATTATATTATATTGTATTATATTAGATTATATTATATTATATTATATCATATTATATTATATTATATATGCATACAAATCTGCATGAAAAATGCTTGAAATTTGACAGAATATGCAAATTGAATTGAAAGACATATTTTGGGAATAAAAAATATAAATATAAATAATATTTGATACGAAGAAAATTAAAATGAAATTGAAGATTATCGGCATATCCCGCAGATTGTTAGCAGCCGTTGACACGTGTTTCGAGCTTATTGGCTCTCCTCAGAACGGCGTAGCCAAGTTCTAGTTGAAGGAACCTGGAGGTGAAACACACAAGAAGAAAAACTAAGAAAACCAGACAATCTCTGAAGGAAATCGCAACATTTTAGGCTACGCATTTGTTCTTTCCGGATTGGGAAATTTGGGAACTGCTTTGCCCGTGAGGTGGCTATTTATCCTTCAAAGGATGCTCTAAGCCGAGGAGACGTTGAAAAATTTGTAAATAATATTTGATGCGGAAGAAAATTGAAATAAAATTGAAGATTATCGGCATATCCCGCAGATTGGTACCACAGGCTGCTACTAATCTACCGATTATCTTCAATTTCATTATATATATATATATATATATATATATATATATATATATATATATATATATATATATATATATATATAGTTGAATGTTTAACGACTGTAGATATGTATTTTCAGTGTTTAATTGGGATTGCAGTCTAGGACAGGAAAATCGGTTACCTCTTTAGTATTTTCCAAGCTTTCGAAAATGTTTATTTTCTTCTTCAATAAAATAATACAAAATAGTACAAAAATTAACAGTTTATATAGCAAGGCACTATAAAAAGTTTTTTCTTACAATTACTGTGAAGTTAGTCCGAAAGTACATTAGTTTTTTGAATTTTGAATATATATTATATATATATATATATATATATATATATATATATATATATATATATATATATATATATATATGTATATAATGAAATTGAAGATTATCGGTTTGAAGATTTCAATTTCAGGTTGAAATATGTTGCATAATTTGGTTGTTTTTCACCAATAAGGGAAAGATTTTTGCTTTCCAATGAGATATAGATATGTGTACTGAAATTGTGCTGGGTGCAAAAGATTTGTGTCTCGGATCATGGCGAACTACTTACCCAGATTTTATAATATTATATTCGTTCATCACAGCCTGATACACGTTAAAGTCGATCACTATTGATAGAACCAGATCTATTTCATCTACAGTTCCTGTTACTGTTCCACTAGGACCTATACCAATCAAAGCAGCTTTAAAAAAGCATTCAAACTGAAAATTAATGAAAAATATCACTTTTTTATTTTCAACTTCATTTATTTATACAATCATATATGTATGATGTCGACAACAAATGATGACTGGATTATTTTCTGAAATTGATTCGATGGAATGTATTCTTCCATTTAAAACTTTTTTCACACTTCTCTTGAATATTGCATTCAATTTTGTGGAATTCACATGAAATAAACGTAGTTTGAAATTCACCGATGTATCTTGTATCTTTATAAATTTTGAGTGCGTCTATAAGCGATAAATCTTTCGAATTATTGATTATTTCATCGATTATTTTTCTCTTCAAGAGAATATATGAACCTCACATAACATTTTCAATTTTGCATAAATCTCTAAATGGTCTCCAATATAAGAACCGTCTTTTGACTGTTCATCCTTCCTTCATTATACATCAAATTACTTAATACTTGTTACTTATCAAATTCTTTTTCCGATTATTCAATTTCAATGAGCAAGTCAATTGTTTTGTTTTTTTCATTTTCTCGATTTGTTGCATAAATAAAAATTTGTGTTTTTTTTCTTACAGAAAACTAGTCTCCACATCTTTCAATTTTTTTTATTCAAAGAGATAACTGTTGTAAACAAGATGGATGTTTACGAAATACATCAGAATGAATTTCATAAACTGACTTTTATGGAATATGTTTTAGCGTAGCCTCTGCTTCTATTGATATCCATGAGATTAACTCCATGGGATATTGAATTGAAACAGAGTTTCAATTCAATATCCTATGGAGTTGAAATATATCCTGGAATTGTAAGTTAAGTTTTCACCAAATTTTGAGTGGCTCTCTAACAATTGATTTCCATCATTTCCGAGGAAAGCGGCAATAGGTGTTCTGAAGGAGCAGAGGCAACCAGCTAAGAGAGATCTTTCATCTAAATTCGTTGGTAATCTTGAATCAAAAGATCTTGAATAGAAATTTTAAATAGAATTATCTAGCTTCACTGTCTATATTGTACATAATTCAGGTGAATTTATAAACGAGGGTGGGGTGAAAGTTTTCGGCCTGACCAAGAAAAACGATGGTTTAAATTTTGTTTTGGATTATTTCTCAACATAATCTTCATCAACACTGATACATTTCTTATAACGGTGTTCTAATTTAGTTATACCAGGTTTAAAGGCAGATTCGTCAAGCTCCTCAAAATACTGATTTATAGTTTCGATAACTTCTTCGTGCCTCTCAAACCGCCAAGACATTTTTTGAGGATAGGAAACAGGTAATAGTCGCTGGGGGCTGAGTCTGGAGAGTAGAGAGGATGCGGCATCAATTCAAACTTCAATTAGTGGATTTTGGACATGGCAACAATCGAGAATGCGCGGGTGCGGTATGCCGATGAAACAAAAATTTTTTCTTCGCCAAATGATGTTTAATTGGCACCTCGTCGTTCAAACGTTGAATAAGTCTGCGTAATATTGACCAGTGATAGTATTGCCCTTTTCAAGATAATCTATATATATATATATATATTGAAATTAAAAATTTTTATGAGTTCTCGGCAAATAATAGGGCCACTACAATTGATAACAAACCAATTTGTTAACCTGGTCTATATTTCGAGCGTGGTTACGCTCTTCATCAGGACTCTACAAAGTATAAAATTTATATAATGTTGTAAAAATATATATAAATTACTGCTTACGGCTAACTAGGCTGAATGCTGTGCCAAAATACAGGAAACAGAGTATGCAGTTAATCTAATCATTGAAAACAATGTAACCAGGTTAACAAATTGGTTTGTTATCAATTGTAGTGGCCCTATTATTTGCCGAGAACTCATAAAAATTTTTAATTTCAATTTGAATTGTACGGCAATACTCCTTTAAATAACTTTATATATATATATATATATATATATATATATATATATATATATATATATATATATATATATATATATATAATTTCTCTCGCATCCCAAAAAACAGTAGCCAAAACCTTGTTTTACGATAAAACTGTTTTTGCCTTCTTTGGAGTTGTTTCCCCCTTTCCAGTCCACTGTTTTGACTGTTCTTTATCTTCAGGAGTGTAATGGTCAACCCAAGTCTCGTCAACAGTTATGAATCAACGCAAAAATTCGTTTGGATTACGCCTATAAAGCGCCAAATTTTCCGTAAAATGTTTTTTCGAATCAGTTTTTGGTCGATCGTTGGCAAACACTGCACCCATCTTGCAAATAGCTTTTCCATGGTCAAATGGTTGTGCAAAATATTACGCACATGTCTAGCTGACATCCCACAGGTCTCAGCTATCTCATGAATTTTAAATCTGCGGTTTTCTAATACTATTTGATGGATTTTCTCAATCATTTCTGAAGTTGTGACCTCAACTGCGGTCCTGAGCGAGGCTCATCGGAGGTGCTTACACGACCCATTTTGAATTGAGAAACCCACTGCTTAATAGTTGAATATGATGGGGAGGAATCTCCTAATGTTCAATTCGTCTCTTCTTTTATTTGTTTTGGTGTAAAACCTTTTAAACAGAAGTATTTTATGACAGCAAGTTTCTCTAATTTTTCCGTTTTCACGAAAACAACCGAAGCGTCTCGCGCAATATGCTCTCAAAAGCAAACTAACGTAACGATTGGGCTGAAACTTTACATATATAACCCCCGTTTTACCTAAAAATAACCCAGGCTAGCTGAAAACGAGGGGCCACACATTCGGTTTGATTGATACTCAGTAATAACAAAGTTAAAATATATGAATTTACTAAATTTCTTCCCATTTACAATAAAAGAAATTATCTTATCTACATAACTCCACAGATGTTGGATTCCCAAGTTTGCCCTTTAATATATGTTGCTTGAAAATCCAGCGAGTTGTTTCCAACGCTCCAATCAAGATAATTTTAAGGCTCTAGCCAAGATTGTTTTACAGCTTCAGTGAACGTAGTTTGATAGTTCCAGCGAACGTACTTTTAGCGCCACCGGAGGTAGTTTTACAGTTCCAGCAGAGGTTGAATTACAGTTCCAGCGAACGTGACTTTCAGCTCCATCGGAGGTGACTAAAAACATTTAGAGTAATCAACATTCTATTTTCAGCTGAAGTTATTCCAAGAATTTCTGTAGGGTCTCGATGGCACAATCACATTTACAGATAGTATGATATTTAAATATACCAAGAAATAAAGCAAGTGTTCTAACGTTAAATATGAACATGATATACGAACACGTGGAATTAACCATCGTTAACCCACAAAAATCTCGAGCCAATTTGGAAAATTAAATGAGTAGATAAATCGAGAATAATTTAAATTGGAAAATGTAATAATGATTACTGCAATATTAAAAGGTAAACAATTTGAAAAGGTATCATAAAAAATAATGAAAATGGTGAAATGAATAAAATGAAAACAGGTTTTCCAGACAATGCATTTATACGAAAAACAGAATTTCCTTTCATAACTTACCGTCAGTTTAGACGCCACAGATAACTAATTAAACCACTTGGTATTAAGATAATAATATAATCAAAGTAATTGAAATCTACCAAAACTTATGTGTAAGATTACGATGTTACTTCTTTGATGGATAATTGACAAAAAAGGAACGTGCAACGAGAATTCAGCCCACTATATCTGCATTTTAGATGTACGCATGTTATCGCGATCGAGTCCAGCGACGAAGAACATAAAAAGTAAATCAACAATTCAGTGGCGGTGGTTGTGTGGGGAATTCACACGTTACCCATACTAGCTCAGCAGGAATGGTACTGTAGAACACCGTTCCAAAAGAAGACCTAGTATCGCCATCTCTTGGTCAGGCCGGAAACTTTTCACCCCACCCTCGCACGTCGCCCAAATTTTAGAGCTAGCCGGTGCGATCACCAACAATTCACAGGGGTATGTTATAGGGCGTATGTTATAAGAATTCTAAAATACTTACAATTGATGGCTGTCCCACGCTATATATGTTTTGGGATACAATTTCATCATCAAGACTTAAATAGTTTGTTGCATTTTTGGAAGTTGTTTTATTCAAAACCACTGTCTAAAATTAGCTGATACTGGTCCCCCAAGTTAATAGCCATTAACTCAAAGCTCTCGATAATGAGTTAGTTGCCCGAAACATTTATCGAGCGTATTGAGGAATATCAGAATATAGAATTCAGCATGGTGTTATACATTTCAAAATGTTTCAACAAATGTTTAAAACGTCGATTAATTGTATTCATCGGAATTACATCTCAACAATATATAATTCAGGTATACTGTACCTTAATATTTCCAATCCCTATTGGTACATCTAATCTTAATTGATGATTATCCTTATTATACTTTAATAAAACATCACCTGACCTACGAAAGGTAGACATTCCTTCTAGATATATATTTCGTAACATAATATTGCCCCACCAATAACCCTGAAAGAATGATTGATTAATTATAGTAGAACACTCTGTGGATGTAAGGTTTAAATATGTGTGCTCAGTTCGAATCCATGGACGGGTATAGACGTTTGTGCTTGTTCGAGTATTTATGTTTATAAAAGATGGCGAATTTACAATAACGTGTGTCACTGTTATAAGCAGTTATAAATTGAATAGAGCAGAATAAATTGAACAGAGACATGACATTGCTCTTGGGGATTTCTGGCAGGACTCCTGAAAAACTTCTGGGGGCATGTGAATGCATTGTGAGGGAGTTTGTAAGTTGATGTCGAATGAACAATCTGATGGTGAACGTTTACAAGTCTGTATGTGTTCATTTTTGTCTGAAGGGCAATGGAATTAGTACCTTGGATGCTAAATATGGGGACAACACTATATCATCATCACAATCAACAAAGTTTCTTGGAATATATGTAGACAGAAATTTGAGATGGACATCACACATTGATGTTTTATGGAAAAAATTGAGTAACTCATTTTTTGCAATCTCTAGAATTAAGAACATCGTACCTAGAAACTGTGTTATGAATGTGTATTACAGTCTTATATATAGTCATCTAAATTATAATATTTTCAAAGATTTGCCCTCAAGCCGCTTCTATGGTTTATGGATGTTTGGAGAAATCATGAGACTGTTGAGAACCGTCGTAGGCATGACCAGAGAGCTCATGTAGTAGTTTCATTGTCGATGTTGAGGATATCGAACTGCCTCTGTCACTCCCGTTTGAGATTCGTTCGAGAACAACAAGTAGCAACCACGTGTCGAATAGTTGGTTCTTTGAAAATATTGATAAATAGAAGTCAAAAATACTAGTGTCGTTGAATATTTCCACTCATAGAATAATATATCACAACAGTCATCTACAGTACAGTGAAATAGACAGAAGTGTGACATCAACGATATTGACATTTGTTGTATATATTTTCAGTTTGTAAATAAAGGATATTTATTGATTGTTAAAAGTTAGTTATTGGAATTTATCCGTCGAAACCCATAATTCGTAACAATATTCTGCTGTGGGGCTGCTCTACAGAAATAAATAGGTGTTTATTACACAGAAGCGAATACTTCGATTAATATTCAATATTCATCAACAAACATCTTGTAAACCTATCTTCATTAATAATTACAAACTCACCTTACCGTGTTTATATATCTTTTTTTTGTATTTTAGATATTTATTGATGTTTGTTATATGTTAAAGAAAATGAAGATAGGTTTATTAAATTGAATAGTAATCATGATTATTCAACAAGGAACAGGGATGTACTACTTATTCCTATGCATAAAACAGCTACATTTGAGCACTCTCTCTATTATCAGAGTATTAAAATTTTCAACCATTTACCATCGAATTTGAAAGTACTGAAGCTCATTTGTTTAAGAGGAGAGTTAAATCTCTGCTCTTAACAAAGGCATACTATAGTGTGGCAGAGTATTTCGATGTTTCGAATGTAGAATGAATTTTTTGTATCATATGTTTTTATATTTTTTTAACACAAATGTTCTTCACCATGTGAAATTGTCTCAAATGTTTAATATTTCTGAGGTAATTTTTTTTTCATTTTTTTTCAAATAAATTTGTTTATTATTGTATATATAAATTTAACCAATATTTTTGTTTGAATCATTATTTTTGCTCGAGGGCTGAATGGAAGATCAGACTCAAAACTGAATTGGGTCCTTTTGAGAGTATTCTTCCTAATTATTGTATCAATTGAAATGAATGTAATTCTACAATGTAAAGAATGTTTCTCATTAAATTCATTTTATTGAAAAAAAGAAAAAAAAAAGCATAAATTACAAGTAGTCATTAGTTCATCAAAGAATTTCCTGGGGTATGTGTTAGTTCATGGTTCCGTATATAACGTATTTCAAATGTTAGTAGGCTCGTGAAATAGTCCTGGCATTCACTTAAGTTTGATATGATTAATCAAATAATTCAAATTATCAACTAAAATCAAATAATTCAAATGGAGATAAATAATCTACTAAAAAAGGTAGTGTTTTACACCAGTTGTAACGAAATAGACGAGAGAAAGTGAAAAATTCTATGGGAGATATACTTATATCTAACAGTGGTGAAACAGGGTTACAAAAATCAAGAAGAAAATGAATATACATATATAATTCAAAAATCTATAGTGATGCAAAAGATCAAATAAAACATATAACTCTTTCGAATATACCTGTGTGACATCTTTCATTCCCAAAGGATCCAGGTTAAGTTTTTTGAGTAGAGTATCCCAATTTAAGAAGAATTTATCCACGAAAATATTGAAACTTGCAATAAAAAAGGTGTTGTTCTTCAAACTGAAAATAATTTTCTATTTAGTATTGATATATTAGTTATTTTTATGTATTGCGAATAGAGAACTCAGTTGAAGATTCTTAATATACCTAAGAATGGTTATAGAAATGAAAGGAGAATTTAGTTTTCCCATTTTGAGGATGAAAACTGGAATTAAAAAAATATTTCTGTACAAATATGATAAGAAATACTTCAGCAATGGGTAAAAAAATTCGTTACATATAAAATATTTCTCTAAATATTTGTTTTCAATTTTATTTGCCATTTAATATTTAATATACATAATATACAGATTTTGATTCAGTATTATTTTCGCATTACGTCTGGTATATTAAAGTGGTAACAATATACAATAGAAATCCATTGTCCCTTTTCGTTGTTCATCAAATAAAGACCGATTTAAAATCAAGCCCTTCAAATTAGTTTTTAAATTTATTACAGTGTTGTATTAAAAACTATTAGATACGCAAGAATTAGAAGTAACAAACGGGGTTCGCCAAGGTTGTGCTCTGTCTCCGCTGCTATTCAACGTATATACTGAGATGATTTTTCAGAAGGCGCTAGACAGTCAGCAAAAAATTATAAAAATAAAGATGACACTGCCATTTTAACAAACGATTTGGAAGATCTACCTCAATTTCTAAACAAAATTAATACGATAGGTAAGGAATATGGACTCAAAATCAACACCGAAAAGACAAAATTCATGATCATCAGCAGAGAACAGCATAATTAGGCCCAAATAATGGTTGAAGATAAACCCATAGAAAGGGTCAATAAATTCAAGTACCTTGGTTGTAACATTAATGACAAATTGGATAGCGATATGGAAAAAAAAATACGGACAGCAGTGGCAAGAACTGCATTTATTAAATTTCAAAGATATCTATGTCGAAGAGGAGTATCATTAGACATAAGACTTCGTATGGTAAAATGCTATATTTGGCCCATAATAACATATGAAGCCGAAACATGGTCACTCAAAATAAAATCCATGAACCGTATAGAGACTTTTGAGATGTGGACACTCCGCAGGTTATTAAAGATTCTTTGGGTGGACCGAATAACGAATGAGGAAGTACTTAGAAGAGACGGCGTCGAGCGTGTGTTATTAAAAACTATAAAACAACGCAAGATCTCTTATTTGGGCCACATACTCCGAGGCAATGAATATGATATCCTAAGACTAATATTAATGGGTAAAATAGAAGGTAGAAGAGGTCCAGGCCGAAAACAGCATTCATGGTTGCGCGATATCAGGAACTGGTGTGGAGTGAAAAACGTGGGTGATATATTCGCACTAGCTACGGAGGGGCAATTACGTATTATATAATGAGTGGATGATCGCCTACACGCTGTAATCGTGTGGCACGAGAAGAAAAAGAACAATGTAGTTTTCGATTCGATTCGTACGTTTTCAATTCAAGTGGGTTTTTCAAAACAGATGAAAGAAAACTATCAAAAATTGAGGCAGTCTAACCGCTGTACTTGCCCCCAAAAATTTTTAAATTTTATTTGTAAAATAGTTTGTTTTAAAGTTTTTCCTGAGCGTTTCAAAGTCATATGGTCAACATTAAAGCCGTGAAAGCTCAACCACTAATGAAAGCACTCCAATGACTTGTGTGAGTCCTGCGAGTTGATGTAAACCACTCATTAATGAAAGATTACTCCGTTTAACAAAATTCAAAGTAAGTAGTTTTTCACTATTACTGTGGGATTCCAAAGTGTGCCTTGAGATGGCTACGTTGTTAGTATAGTTCTTTTGTACACAACGCTTCCAAGGAAGCTAAGGATCATTAACTTATGGCGGTTTTTTTTTTAAATACAATTCCCAAAATATTTATAACTATCGCGCCTCCCATTGCAGATACAAATCAAGGCCTGACATGTTTTCTCCAGATCAGCAACATCTATATGAACCGATTGAAATTTTCATTGACATCCTCAGCTGGGTTCATTGATTGTAAGGCAATAAAGACGTAGAAAGGATGAGTCTCGAATTGTAATATTGAATCAAGACCGCCTGCACATTTGTAGCCTTTCTCTGTTTTGACATCTGCAGAAAATATTTCGGAAAACTGTAAAAGATCTTTCAATATGTTTATATGAAGTTTTCAAGATAGTAGAAGCTCGCATTGTCCATAGAGTTGAGCATATTTTACGAAGCATAATATAACTGATTATTTCCTCTGGGGCTTAGTTCTTGACGAAGAATTTTGAGGGGCTCTGGCCCCTCAGGCATCATGGAGTCGGCGCCACTGCGAATTATAATAATCCTTATAATACAAAACAGACGATATTCGGACAAATTAAACATATTTTGACTATATTTATTATCAGGAAATCATAAAATATAACTGATATTGAATTCATTTATATTCACTCAGTCACAGCTATATTTCTAATTTTGTAGTAATTGTGGAAAGTAGTAAAAGTATGGTGCAAATTACTTAACTGTAGGGATTATGTATTCTTCTTCTGCTAATTCTTTTTGTGTTTGTATTCTAAAAAAAAGTTTCTTCTCAACACTCTAAGTTCAATTTGGAAATTGAACTCATTGGGAAATCAAAAGTCAACTAAATATATTTTTCTGAGCATTGAACCAAATATATTTTAGTTCTGAGCTTTCATACTTTAACCATATCTCAGAAGTAAAAAAACATCGAGACGATTGAGCAGAAATCAAAATACGTATTTATAATCCCAATATTCCACCTACTACTATCCCATTTTTTAAGTTCTGGGGTTTCTTTTGAACTTAAGACTTCATTGGAAATAAATGTAGATGAAAATGTTGTGACATTTTAATAAAGGACAATCGCCTAATCTCCACTTGTATCCACATTGTAAAGCCTTAACGTAAACCCGGACTGGCGTTAGCAGATTTACCCCAGGCCCCCGTCCGGGTCCCCCTCTAAGATTGGCACCGCAGGGGCCCGACTTGCACGTCATTAGCGCCAAACCGCGATAACATTCTAGCTTTGTTAAAGGATGTTTACAAGCTGAATATAATGGAAACAACAATAAATAATAATCGAAGCTAAAAAACATTAAAAATTGAGATATTTAGAATAGTAAGATGTAGAGTTAGATTATTGATTTTACGAGCATGAAAGATTTTCACTTGAAGTTTTCATGGATCTAGGATGATGATTAGCAAAGATAATGACAAATCGAATATATCGAAAGTTTATTTTGTTATAAGCATACTCAAAGCATTTACCTTTCACTGAATTTGCCAAAATCATTTCGAAGTCCTTTATAATTTTCGAAAAATTTTTCATCCAGATATTTATCCCAACTATACCCTTGAATACTCACAATCAATACACAAAAATACAGATAAATACTATCAACTTTCATTTGGGAAACATGGCAGTAGATAAAACATTTAGCAAATACTTGTCAAAATTAATATATACCTGTCAATTTTTTTTCGTGATATATTAATATTTCGAAAATAATTTAATAGTTCTTAGGGACATCATAAATTGCACTTATGGAGAGATCTCGTTTTGAATTGCTGCCTTTCATACATGAAAAACAATAGACCTTGATTTTTCAATATTTTTGATGTCATTTGTGAATTTTGGAATGTCTCTGATTACTCACTGAATTGATTTCGCTTTAGTAACCAATAATTGTGTTCCCAAATTTTCAAGTTACTATATATTTCTATGGTGCGACTCAAGTATTTTAAAATTCACTTCAAATTGTTCAAACTAATGCTACAATTTTAAGTTTCATAATTACAATTGAAAATGAAGTTTGGTTCAAAATACATATAATCATACTCAATGGATGATTAGCAAATGGCTCTAGATCTAACATACAATAATTTGACTTAAGAAGAACTTCTCTTTCTTCTTTATGCATATCTGTCCATCACGTTATATTCCGCACTGAAGACAGTATATTTTTTAGGCTCCATTTTCCTGCCACTTTTCATTATAATCAACTGTAGATCCCACAATAAGTGTTTTTGAATGTAATACGATTTATGTATATTCTTTTTGTAAACGCATGTATACAATGGCACGGTCGACTTCAAACAGGCCATGAAATAAGTATATGGCACTGTGGCGCTGATGGTCTTTGAATTTTTTAACCCCGCCGTTAGTTGATCTTGTATACTAGTGCAAACAGGACGCTTCTTAAAACTTTCGCAGTTGGAAGTTAAATAATTTAAGCTTTTAGTATAAATTCTATCTTTTTCAATTGTGTGTAGTGTAACACATGTGTTATTGTTATCAATTTGTTGAAATTTCAACATCAAACTATAGAAACAAAGTGTACAGTGTACTTTCTGAATTCAACAGTGAAACGAAATTAATTTTGCGTTGTTTAAGACATTCGTAGTTTGAAGTTGAATATTTTAGGGTTTCAGTGTTAATCCTCTATTCATCAATAGAGGATTATAGGTGTTCCGTAAGTGATTCAGTAAGTTTCAAGCTTGAAATAGGTAAGTTTCTAATAAGTATATTCTCATAATATGTCGAGAAATTGTTGCATTCCTGGTGGTAAATCAAATTATAACAGCTCCCCGAGGGCGGATGGGCAACTAGTATCGACCTTTTGTTTCCCTAAAAATGAATTTTTTAAGAGTTAATGGAGGAGATCTATACCACAAGGTAATTGGGCTCCAACCAATGAAAAGAAAGCGTTTCAACACAATTGATGAGATATAGTCAGAATCGAAGAACGAGCTGACCGCCATACCGAAAAGCGCATTTCAGAAGTGCTTCGAGGATTGAAAGAGGTGCTGGCATAAGTGTATTATATCTGAGAGTGATTACTTTGAAGGGGACAAAATGGATATTTAATAGTGTTGGCGTTTACTTGATGTAAATCCATTATAATTGAATATAAACTTAAATTCAAACACTTGAACTCATGATTTACACTTTATTGACTACATATCATGACGCGTTTCGTCGTTACAAACGACTTCTTCAAATGCTTACAGAATGTTGTTATTATTCTGTAAGCATCTGAAGATGTCGTTTGTAACGACGAAACGCGTCATGATATGTAGACAATAAAGTGTAAATCATAAGTTCAAGTGTTTGAATTTAAGTTTATATTCAAAATGGATATTGGTGAATAAACGAATACTTTTCGAAAAATCAAAAATGCACCTTTTCTTCCAATCAAACCTCGTATATCTGTTGGTAATAAATGTATTATTATTATTAAAAAACTATCTCAAATTTGGTGACAGTGTTTTAATGAAATAATCAAAAATAGTAGTTTCATCAACCAAACTATAAATAATTGAGGTGAATCTACTTCTGAAATTTTGGAAATTACTGAAAGAAATGAAGGGAAAATAGCTAACTTCCAAATAAACACAATTATTGCAAAATAATTAAGTTGATCATTGAAATATATTTCAATTTTATTGTCGAAAACAGTTTATATATTCAGAGTAGTTTTGTAGTGTTGTCTAGTAAGTCATTCATCTTAGAAAAGCCAAAAGGTCATCAATTTCTTCGACAGCCTTGCTCATGCTTCCACCTATGACAAGGTCTAGAGCAGTCAAAATAATCCCTTTGAACATCATAGTTGTCGCATTCATCATGATGTTTACTACCCAATCAGTCAGAGGATTGCCATGGAAATTAACGCTGATATGCCTGTAAAAACAAATTATTTTTGATAAAATCATCTGACAATTTGTGCGCTTGTTTGAATTAACGTGTCTCGGCGTCCAGGTTATTGATACAATTTTATACAATATTAATTGAGCTGAATGACGCTAGCTATAAAGGTATAATAATATGTAGTATATGGGTACAGATTCCTTGAGGAGTTCAACTGCCATCTTATTTTCGGTTGTCTAGTTAAGGATATCCCCAATATCTGTTTTTGGTTTTGAACGATCACGTGTTTCTTCACATTATGGACATATACCTAAATAAGAGATGTTCAATAGACAAATATTGTTGCAGTTTTCATACAAAGGTTGTTTTTCAATATGTAAATTACAATATGCCTATAATTGCAGCTAAACATAAACTCCCTCTCTCATAGAATTTTCAATTTGGAAAACTGAATCCAACTGTGAATCTATTTGGAAAATATTTCTATGGAATTTTTGCAATTTTTGTCAGGTATCAATTGGAATTTTACTCACCCAGACTTTACAATCTCAAAGTTGCGTACAATGGCTCGGTATGCGTTGAAATCTATCATGATAGATGTAGTCACTTCTATATTTGTTACTCCCCCTGTAACCTTTCCGCTAGGACCAATCAGGAACACTCTCGCCTTGTAGTCACATCCAAACTGTGATCATATAAAATTATAATTAGGATTATTCATACTTATGTATAAATTAAGTTCTGTAATTAAGCATCTTTCTATGATACATGGATTAATTATGCATAAAAAAGAATGACAACTGTATACAAACACTATACACACACATAATGTGTGTTAACAATTGAATACTTTTAATAATTTCGTAAAAAAATTTTTATCAACCATAGGTCTTCATAAAGGTCTCTATTCACCATTCAGTTCTAATCTGTACCCTTACTTATTTTGTTCTGCTGTACTTAAGAACATATATTAATATCATATTCAAGATCCCTATTCTACAATTTTTAAGTATTTATGTACTTTTGAGACAATTCAATTTCCGATATTTTCTGATGAATTCAATGAAATTCAACGAGATATATATATATATATATATATATATATATATATATATATATATATATATATATATAACGGGTGATTTTTTAAGAGTTAAGTTTTTCAGGTTGGCGGCACTGGTTGGTAACGGCATCCAAACGTCATCTGTCAAAGTGAAAAGTCTTCAGTATACTCTGCCATTTTATCATCGAAAGACTTACAAACGAGCAACGATTGAAAATTGTTGAAATTCACTATCAAATGCTCGTCATAATCGACCTGGTGAATCAACAATTCGTGCTGTTATCAGCAAATTTCGCACCAAGTTTACTTTGCTGGACATTAAACCATTGTCTCGCATGCGTACAGTTCGTACTGAAGAGAATATTGCAGCCGTAGCGTACAGTGTTAATGAGGATCGTGAAATGTCAATTCGTCGCCGTACTCAATTGGGCATGTGTTACTCAACCACATGGAAAATTTTACGTGTTGATTTGGGTTTGAAAGCCTATAAAATTCAACTTCTGCAAGAATTGAAGCCAAATGACCTACCACAACGTCTAATTTTTGGTGAATTGGTCTCAGAACAGCTCAATGAAAATCCGCTGTTTTCTCGAAAAATGAGCATTGAGGCTCATTTCTGGTTTAACGGATATGTAGATAAACAAAACTGTCGCATCTGGAGTGATGAAGAGCCACATGCCATACAAGAATTATCGGTCCATTTTTCTTCAAAGACGACCGTGGAAGACGCGTTACCATCAACGGCGAACGATATCGAGCCATGATACGCAACTTTTTTTGCACCAGTTGGCTAAATTGAACTTGTTGACATGTGGTTTCAACAAGACGGTGCCACATGCCACACAGTTCGTGAAAATAATGGACATATTGAAGGACGAATTTAGTGAGCAGCTTATCTCTCGAAATGGCCCAGTGAATTGACCGCCAAGATCATGCCATTTGACGCCTGGATTATGTCTTGTGGGGTTAAGTAAAGTTGTTAGTGTATGTGGACAAGCCCAACCAGATTGAAGCCTCACAGGATAACATAACACGCGTAATGTGGGATACAGGCCGAAATGCTCGAAAATGTAACGCAAAATTGGACCTTCCGAATGGACCATTTAATAGGGAGCCGCGGACAACATTTACATGAAGTTATCTTTAAAATGTAAATGGCAGAGGCCAAGTTATCAATTTCAATGAAAATATATTCGAATATCTGATGCAAATTGAGTGTTTTATTCGATTCAAAAAAAACTACTCTTGAAAAATCACTCATTTTATATATGTAAATGAAAATATGTATATGAATAAGTATATACACAAATATATGTGGATACATATATGTGCACACACATATACAGTGTTAATTTTTAGTGCTAATGGCTCTGATTGAAGAAATCAATACTAGAACATTCATTCGAACAATTTAAATTAACTAAAAGAATATTATAGTGGAGCTAGCTATGTGATCGTATATGATGTGATGCCTCCATTATCCTTCAAAGGATAAATGCAAAAGGAATATTGAAATAGATGCCACACCTGATGGACGTGAAAGACAACTGTTCCGTTCTACAAGGAACTCGTCAGTTGCACCACGTCGATCGAAGTGAGCCAACGATTTCAATCTCTAAGCATCTTCTTATGACTCCAAGTGAAAAACCTTTAAGTAATGAATAATTCACAATTCTACCTGTGTAATCAATAGAAAACAATCTCTCAAAACATAGACACACCAAGCAATCGAACGCTCACACATCCTTTATACCCATAGGTATAGAAGAAGATGTGTGAGCGTCCGATGTTTGGTGTGGCTATGATCTCAGATATGGTTTTGTAATGATTTCTGAAGATGGAATTGTGAAGTATTCCTCAGTTGACGGTTTTTCACTAGGAGTCATAAGAAGATATATGGAAATTAAAATCGTTGGCTCACTTCGATGGCCGTGATGCAACTGTCGAGTTCCTTATAGAACGAAACAGCTGCCTTGAACTTCAATCAGAAGGGCATCGATGTCAATATTTCTCCAACATTTATCCCTTGAACATTCACATTCAGCTAGGCTCTTCTATAACATTTTTTAGATATTTCAAATTTTTCGAATTGATGATCTAGAATTAATATTAATATATATATATATATATATATATATATATATATATATATATATATATATATATATATATATACATATAGTGCAAAGTGCACGACTTACAATTAATTATTTAGGTGAAAATATAGATAGAATTAATATTGAACATTAGAAAGTATTGTTGAATTGTCTTAGATAAAGTGAAACGTGAAGTTTCTATATTGTTTTGATAATTTTATATTTAGATGGTATTTATGTTCAAAGCATAAGCAATATTTAGGTGCTTTACAAATATTTGGACTCTGTGTATGACTTGATAATGACATTTATATCAAATATGAAAATCATATTGACATCTCACTTATTCCTATAGCTAAGTCATTCAAACAAATAATTCTGCTAGTATTTAAGAAAATATCTCTCTCTATAATCTCACATTGTTTTTCCTTAGTCCTTTATGGATGTTAATTATAATTTATCTAGTAGTTCGCCTAACAAGGAGAAATATAGCGTGGAAAGTTCAATAAAGAAGAAGAGTTTTCCTTATTTCCACCTGAAATCTCTCGCAACCATTCTGTTATTACTACTGTGGCGGCTCGGAGCCGCCACACTACAATACTAAGATGCTTGAGAAAAGATCCTTGATGGTACAGGATATAAAGAAAAGTTTCGAATAACCTTCAAGCTTGATAAAGATGCATAGCTCTTCTCAGCCAGCTCTTGGACTTCTTTTTCTATGAGGAAGCTGGTCAATCGAAATATTCTGTGAACAAGGCTACATAACAATAAATGTGGATGAATACTTACCTCAACATTCTTGAGACCTATTGGTATATTGATTGTTAGTTGTTCACTATCTTTTTCATATTCTATTGAGGCTTGTCCTGATCTGTAGACGGTTGACATTCCGTTCAAGTGAATGTCTGAAAGCTTTAGGGAGCCGAAGAGAAAACTCTGGAAAATAACATAATTCTATTGAATTCATTTTAATATTCTTTCATCGACATATCTTCAAGTCATAGTCAAGTTCGAGTCAAGTCATAGAAAAGCATGAGCAACTCATTAAACCAATATTCATAGAACCGAATTATCAATTAAGCTTTAGGGACCTTAATACGTGTAGTGCTTCAGGAAGATTACTTTTCGAAAATGTTTTTGGTGTGACAACTACGTAAATTTGAAAATTCCAAACAATCTCACAATGAAACTATTTTTTATCAAATTTCTGATTTCAGATATGCATATATTATAATATAATGTATTTATAATGTATAATCTGAATGTTTCTTTATATCCGATGACATAAACATTGGTTTATTTATTCTTTTGTGAATGGTTGAAAGCAGAGCTACCAAAGAACATAAATAAATGGAAACAAATGCTATGGATAAAGGTGACTTTTCGAAATTAAAATTCGTTAAATACGATCTTTGCGAATATCTTACGGTACTTAGAGAGAATGATCAAATAAAAAATCAAATTTTTCAATATTTTTCGTCAGATAGATCACCGAATAATGCTTCGATAGGGCCATTGCATGTGTCGCATGTGGAAACGATTCATTAATTGATTTGAAATAAATATCAATTGATACCGATTTACATTTCAACAGTGAAGTTTAGGTTTTTAAGTTTTCCGAGTATTTATAATAATATTTCTTCTTTAATTTCATTTGGTCATCAAAATGTACCTATCGACATTTGTGTGAAAATTATAATGAATACCTGATTTTATCATTTCGGCACTCAAAATATTGTAAACAATAAAAAAATATTTTAAGTAGGTATTTTGGATCTTATCATTCTTTATACACACGCTTCTGTACGATTTGTGGATAAGTTTTTCAATAATAGAAAAACGATTAAAGCTCGATGGCATTGTGCAAGATTAGTCCAAAGATTGTCTTTATAAATTCAGATACTTATCTGTTTGTAACACCTACATCATAATGTAGGTGATAAAAACTGAAATAGTTGTCACTTGAGAACGGTTAGAAATATTTACTAACCGAAACGTCATGCGAATTTGATTTCTGACCATTTAATTTTCATTTACATAGTTTGTTTAAGATTTTGAAATTAAATTTAGAGGCAATGGAAGAACGAATTTCATTTCGAAAATAATGGTTCTGTGCGGAATACGTATCGCGCACTACGTTCATTTTATCGTCGGCAAAATCGTCCTTTAGAGCAGTTAATTCGATTAACCATGGAACGTTTTCGCACCACGTTTACTCTTATTGATAACTCGCATCCCCAGAGACGCCGTACGGTGCGTACAGAAGAAGCTATTGCTACTGTAGAGCGTAACATTGAGGAAGACCCGAATGAGTCCATCCGCCATCGAGCACAGGAATTGGATTTGTGTCCATCCACTTTATGGATCATCAAGCAAGGCGTAAATTCGTCGAATGAGCCCAAAACGATATTGCCGTTGTTCCCTATTTTCATAAGCGAATTTTTTTTAGCGATGAAGCGCACTTCTGGTTTAATGGCTACGTCGACAAACAAAACTGCCGCATTTGGAGTGAAGATAATTCTCAAGTGTATGTCAAAACACCGTTACATCCAGAAAAACTGACTGTTTGGTGCGCTTTATGGGCTGGTGGAGTCATTGGTCCGTACTTCTTCAAAACCGATGATGGCCAGAACGTTACAGTCAATGATGATCCGTATAGAGCCATGATAACTAACCTTTTGATTCCTGAATTGAACAACCATGATATCCAGGAGCTGTGGATTCAGCAAGTTGGCGCAACATGTCACAACCGATTTATTGAAAGACACCTTTGGTGACCGCCTAATTTCACGTTTTGGACCTGTGAATTGGCCTCCAAGATCTTGTGATTTAACACCGCTAGACTACTTTCTGTGGAGCTATGTGAAGTCATTGGTCTATGTGGATAAGCCACAAACGCTTGACCATTTGGTAGACAATATTCGCCGTGTTATTGCCGATATAAGGCCACAAATGTTGGAAAAAGTCTTCGAAAATTGGACGTCCAGATTGGACTACATCCGAGCCAGCCGTGGCGATCATATGCCAGAAATCATATTTAAAATGTAATGCCACAAGATTATCTTAAGAATAAAAAAAATTCTTGTCAATCGAATGATCCATCGTTGTTTTATTGCAATTTAAAATTCTATACTTCTAAAAAAATACCCTTTAGAGGTTTGGATTGTTATATTTGAACACTTCATCAAAACCCAAATTCGAAAAATTCCTCCTTTGTTTTTAAAATAATAAGATAATAAGAAAAACGTCAAAGAAAACAAATATGTGCCACTATGTGGGTAGCTTATAAAAATAAAAAATTCGTTCAAGGAATACGGTTCACAACTCAATATTAATTTATATATTTTTTTCTTGAATACACTATATTCACAATTTTTTTGAAAATGGCCAGGTAGACAATTTAATAGTTTCATGGCCATGTAAAATGAATTTTGTTCATATAAACTACAGCGATGAATAGGATACATAAACGGAAAAACTTTTCGGGTATTATTTAGATTCCTATAGTTCTTAAAATACTGAAGATTCTGGTTAACAAATAATAGAAGTCTGTAAATATAAAGGCCATACATAGTTAAGAAACCCATACCTTTAAACTTTCCCCGACAAGAGTCTCTGCGCCCAATATTCAGCATAACCCTAAGCACCTACTTTTGAATTATAAATAAGGTATGCGCAATATATATATATATATATATATATATATATATATATATATATATATATATATATATATATATATATATATATATATATATATATATATATATATATATATATATATATATATATATATATATATATATATATATATATATATATATATATATATATAAATATATATATATATAACAATTATATATTTATTTATCAAGAATTTACAGCATTATCAATCATTCTTGATAATGCTGTAAAAGGCGAAACTATCGAATAAAGAATTGTTCAGTCATGATTTTATTTTTATTATACCTCTCATTTAAATATGATATCACAGAGTAGATTCATCGTCCATCGAATTTATATTTATATATATATATATATATATATATATATATATATATATATATATATATATATATATATATATATATATATATATATATATATATATATATATATATATACAAAATTTCAATATTTCCTAGAAGTAACGAAACAAAAATTAAGTAGTTACCTCTTTAAGTTCTCCCATTTTTAAAGGGTCCATTTTTTGCTTCTTCACTAACTTGTCAAAGTTAGCTAACAGTTTGTTGCTGAAATCATTAACAGTTGCTATGAAGGTACTCCGATCTTTCAACCTGGAATAAATAATAAACAAAAACATGATAATGTATGCGTTAATTCTCACAATAAAGTAAACATAATAAAAACTAGGTCAATAGATATATATTAGTATTCAACATATATGGAGTATTTCTACACCGCCATTGTGAAGAAAATGTTTTTCACAATATTTTATTATAAATTGTTTCTGTTGGGCTCATTCCGAAATTGTGTATTATGCGCTTGTTCCTCTTGAATGTGAATCTTGTTTATTCCTTTTTATTTTTCTTGTTTTCGTCTCGGTTTGTAAAGGCTTTTGATCTAATTGACATTTCATTGCTCGCTTTTTCTCATTATTCGCTTGAAATGTACATGCAAAATGATCTTCACAGTTGTATAATCCTCGATTTTAACATTCTTTAAACTTATCAATTTGGTTGAAAATATGAAATAGAATGTTTCTATAAGTCTTACCCAATTTACGTATTACTCAGCTTGTGTTGTTTCACATCATCCATTAAATTTTTATGTATTCGTTTTATTTTGAGTGAAATCTTTTTTTGTTGTTTTAAACTATTTGAATTCATACACATAAAACTGAACAAAAGATTCAAGTTCAAATAATGTTCAAATACCAGATTAATTTAACTAACGATCTAATTCGAAGATCTTCTTCAAGATCAAGACCTTGAAAATTATTAACAGCTCCAATGTTATTTATTCGCATCATTCTGAGTAAAAAAAATGTCTATAAAGCAATATGAACAAATCTTATGATCTCTCATTAATAATGGTTAATATGAATTTATTGTTTTTCAAAAGCATTGTTTACACGGAAAATTCCAATGATAAGTAGCTTTTTATCGTTGAGTATTTATCACCATTGATTTCAGTTCAATCAATGATTGAACTTCAATTGATATTCTTACATATCTCAATTCAATATGTTTTCATTTTTATTAATTCTCTGAATTTTTCTGATTGGATTTATATAATTCCCCATTGTTGACTCTTCTCAGGTAAAGAACTTAGAAGAGATTTGAGTATAAGTCTATGGTGGTTCTTATTTTTATAACTTCAATTCTTGTTTATAAATAAACTCTTGTCAGAATTGTTCTTAAATCATATTATGTTATGTTATGACAAAACGCGCCACGTTATGACAATAAAGTGTGAATCAAATTCTAGTGTTTGAATTATCCTATAATTGAATATAAACTTAAATTCAAACACTTGAACTTATGATTTACACTTTATTGACTATATAAGAGTAGCATGACGCGTTTCGTCGTTACAAACAACTTCTTCAGATGCTTACCGAATAATGCTTACAGAATAATTACACTGTAGTCAATAAAGTGTAAATCATAAGTTCAAGTGTTTGAATTTAAGTTTATATTCAATTATAATGGATTTACATCAAGTAAACGCCAACACTATTAAATATCCTATAATTATTATAGTGGATTCTCATCAAATAAATGCATATACTATTCAATATCAAGGTTTGAATTAAAATATATTGTCGTTCGTATTTTCTCATTAATTTGACTTTTGTATCTACAAGGATATTTTCTGCTCAATTTTTCGAAAAATCATATTTGTTATTATTTATTGTTACATTTTTTTTATCCTAAAGAAAAATCTTACCTTTTTTCAGAATAGCGTAAATTCTCTACAATATCTGCATTTTCCTCAAGGAATTTCTCATCCAGAACGTATGATTGTGCACTTGCAAGCAAGAAACAAAATAATGGAAAACTGAAAATTGGTTTCATTTTGAAACACCCTACAACTTAACGATTAATTTTTATCGTAAAACAATACAAATAATGATGTATGAATTTCAGTTGTACTCCAAATAACTCTTAGCAGATTTATATATGTGGATCTTATCTGAAGGTGGATTTATACCAGATAGTCAATTTGGATTTGATAATTTTTCCATAAGAATAATGTTATCTCCTTGATTGTCCAAATAGATATTATGGAACTTCGAACTCGATCGCCCAAGGAAAAATTTTGCCAACAATAGTGAAAAAATAGTTTAACTATAGGTAATCATGTGTGAGGCCATATTTTGGAAAAACACGATTTTAAATGAGATTTCACACCTTGCTAAACTTGAACAACACCGTTTCAAAAATTACATAAAAATAAACGTCATATGAGCTTCGCTAGTATAAATTGAAATTCAATTTCGGATTATCCAGCTACATCCAAGCAGATATCCGATTTAAAAGCCTAAGATCAGTCATTTAACTACTGAAATCATCTCCTGCTTAATATGACGAACAATCCTTTATAGATTGTGAAAACGAATCAAGAGGAACGAATTGAGAGTTTGTTTATATTAACATCTTTCCTTAAGGAATTATCACTCACACAAAAGCAAATAGTTAGGAAGGAAGCTATTAGGACATCTACAGTTGTACGAATATAAGAGCAAAGGAAATTGAAAAATTTTATTTTTTGATGTCAATATGAAATTAAGAATCTGTAACATAAATTTATACATATAACTATTGGGGCAGATTTAATGTACTATAAAACTTCGACTATAGAAGCTTGTGCTCAGCTAAGAAGATACTAGTCGAAACATAATTACCGAAATTTCACACTAACTTCGTTTACACTTCATTATTAAACCCTAGATATTACTTATAAACAGGCATTTTCACTTTCGACTTCAATAATAGTAATAATTTCTATATTATCAACAGGTATAATACCTAATCACAAAATAATAACAAAATGTTGAATAATAAGTAAATAATTGATATGAAAGAGATATAACAAATAGCTCAATCGAATCTGAAAAAACTAAAATAGTAACTAATAACTAAATAATCAGCATATAATCAAATGTTGCAAAGCACTGAATCTGAATGAATTCATGATAGTCAATTTCCTTTGTTCACATAACTCCTAATAATAACTCCTAATAATAAGAGTCAAAGTAAATGTAACCATTATTGGCAACTCTATTGAATGTAGACTCCATAAACCAAATGGGGGAATGTATTTGCGAGTTGGTCCTTGGAGTCTCTAGGTGGAATAATTCTGTAGTACGAAAAGTTTGCCTAGTAAAACGAAATTTCAAACCGAAAAAGAGACGGTGACAATCAATACTGTTGTGCAGTAATTTGTACAAAAATTTGAGTGATAACGTTTCTCTCCTGCTCTGAAATGAGATTAAACTAAATCGATTCAATAATTCCTTATGATTGACCCCTCTCTGTGGATAAACCTTATCACAGCCTAACTCTACTTACAAGCCATGAACGTAGACTTGGCAACGCCGCATCTGCTCAATCCGGTAAACCGATCGATCTTCGAACATCGGTCTACTGCATGTTATAATTGCCTTTTCATTTGCGTTAAATTTCTTTTGCTTGTTCTTCACAACTTCAAACAATAGCCCTTTTCACAACTTATTTTTGGATTTGATTGTTATTTCTCTCGTTAAATAGCGATTTATTCAGCAGCAATGACCAGAAATCATTACAACGCCATTACAGCACCATTATTTGTGGGTCTTGCTTGGATGTTGCCGCATTTCCTAGTTCATAGCTCGTAAGTAAAGTTAGGCTGTGACCTTATCCTCCGCCTTCTCTGAGTAGCCTCAAGATGGCGTTGATGGCAAGTGTAAATAGGATGCCAGATCATGCTGCCATACTCCAAATTGCTACGGATTAGGGTATTAAATAGTCGTATGAATGTTGAGGAATTGAAATATTTGCCATGGCGTATAACGAATCCGTATATCTTCGAGACAGATGAAATAAGTTGGGTGATGCGTGGATACGCTTGTACCTCTCAAGTCTTGTCGTTCATCCTTGTCTAGGATGGTCATATTTGCGAGACTTCCGTCACCCTAGTGTGACGTCACATATTTTGCCATTTTACATCCAGAAATTATTGATTTAAAACAGCATTTCCAAAATTAGTTTCATTTCGATAAAAATTATTTTTTAATGAAATCAGTAAAACAACAATGATTCCCTGTATTAATTAAAGAGAACTCAATCATTTAGTTGAAGATTGAGTGTTTGATCCACTCTTGAACTATTTATAACAGCAGACACTTCGTTCCTATTTTGATTTTTTAATGTCATTTATTTCATCCAACCATACAGCATCATCTTCATTATCCAAACAAAGGATTTGTCTATCACTTTTATCAACAATTCATTGAGGAGAAATATTCGAGATGCGCAAAACTTCTTGTGGACTCTTATGTGATTCCTTGGGTTAATTAGTAGCCTTTTATGATGGAAAATATAGAATACAGGTGCAACATGATCGATTAAACAAGTACCTATGACTCGACACTGGGACAATAAATATCATATAGAACCTTTTTCAAATGAGCTAAGAGATCCAAAGCTAGCTGAAAAAACATAGAAGCGAATTACCTTCGGGGTTCAGATAGAGTTGAAAATATTTATAAGTGTTTCGTTAATAGTGCAAAGTTAGTGTTTAACACATAGATTTCGAAATGTAACGTCACGAAATTTATGACCTCTTCCACCCACTTGTTAAACAACTTCAAACGTAATTTGTGGCTTACCCTTATGCAAAATGATAATCTAGTAGCCCCTCAAACGATTGATAAGATAATCTCTCCTCGGGAAAAAATCATTATCGTTTTCTTCATTAATACTCCATTAAATTTTCTCCTTTATCATATATTTTTTGTACTTCAAAAATAAAACCATTTACATAACAATGAAAGTATGCATGATCAAGATCAAACTGTTCATCACTTTGTTCATCAAAATAGTACTGGGATTCCAAACAACAAATTTGTCTCTAATCTTCGATAATATTTTAATAGATAACTCATTAAAACTTATAACTTATTAAATTAACTTATTAAAACTGGTTAGTTTCTTATGAAATTAATAGAATTTTATGTCACTACTGAAATACTCGATAAAATGCCAATATCGTATTTCGAATAAATATGTCATTCGGTGATTTACACTTTATTTTGTTGGAACATAACACTTTTCAGGCCAACACATAGGCAACTTGAGATGAATATGTTACGCAATGTTAATACAATGGAAAACGGGCTATTTTTTTACAAGTAACTTGAAAAATAAGAGAGGTATACGTGATATAAAACGACCAATCTATGCTAGTTTTTCGTGGTGCAGAAAAAATTAAATTTTGTCTCGTAAAAACTGATAGTTTATTTCCTTTCTAAAAATTATTCTCAAATCAGCACAGAAAGATGAACAAAATATATGGGAAATTCATGTTTTTAATTTTTCCAAGAAAAAGAGTAAACGATTCGAATGCAGGAACTGTGAATCATTTCACCGTCTTCTTGAAATTTGAACATAATATATACCTGGATATGAAAACTATGAAACGATCTCAAGTTTCTTTGTGTTCCACAACATTTCCCTCTGTTCTCAATTGAATAAAACAGACATACTGTTACAAAGATTATATGAAAATTTCATAGGTATGCAAAAATCATATTTGTAGATGAATATCAAAATGTTTTGCCCTTGTTGAAATGTAGTTAACTACGTCAATGGAAGTTATTTTATTACAAATAACCTTTCCATTGAAATTACCTTGGTGAAAGTTCACTCATCTTTATATCTCCAACTAAAACTATCACAATAATAATTCACACAATGATTTTATTTGGTATCTCTTAAGTATTTACACATGTTACTATAAAATCTAGATCTTACAAGACGTTTTAGTCTGCCAATAAATATTAATTTGATTCGAAAAGTTTCACACACACACAGACACACATATATGTATAATATAAAAAAGAATCGCAAAATGTGTTGCTAAGCGCATAACTCAACAACGCCTGGACTAATTTTGCCAAATCTTTTTTTTAATGTTCGTTGAAGTCCAAGGATGGTTTTTAAGGCGAGCAAAATTCGAATAATTTCCAGGAAAACCCTAAAAACAGCCCATTTCCTTTTCCCATACAAACGTTTTCTAACTGAAATGTAGAGTCATTCTGTACATTTCGATTACCTGTATGCTTCTATAGTACTTATACTTAATATTAAGTTGCTATATTTTTTGTTAATGAATAGTGTTATAATAGTTTATTCAAGATTAAATAATGAAATATTTTCGTAAGATATGTTCATTTAATCAACGAATTTCAAGTATTACCAAAATCTACATGAACAATGAGGAAATTAGATACCTACTTGTTATGATTGGAAGTTTTGAAAAACAACATGATAAGATTGTTGAATATAAAATATGCTGTTTTATCATTTTCAAATTAAACTCCTGAGCCCCATGTTTCTGATTCAAGGGATTAATGTGTTGGATTACTTTTGATAGATTATTGAGCAAAACCACGATTAAACGTACAGCTAAAAATCAATTGTTACACCTTGTCTTTTTGTTATTGTAAATGTTAAACTTTTGAAAATATCTTTTTTTTACACAAACAAAGAGGTCGACATAATTTCATTCATTTTCACAAAGTGTTGCTTTAGGGCTCGAGAATGACGTAAACTTCAGAAAGAATATATATAGAATATCTACATATAATATAGATAGATTAGACATCTATATTATCAAAGACAACTTTCAATCCAGGTCTTTTCAGTTATTATAGTTAGGAAGAACATACGAGGTTTGTTCGAAAGAAAAGGTGAATCTTGAATTTTTCAGAAAAACATTTATTCATTCATCAATATCCGTTTTATCTTCCCTTCAGAGTGGCCCCTCTCAGCTCACACTTATGCCAGCCTTTCTTTTAATCTTTAGAGCACTTCTGAAATGCGCTTTCCGGTATGGCCATTAGCTCGTTCTTCGATTTCGACCCCATCTCATCAATTGTGGCAAAATGCTTCCCTTCCATTGATTTCTTCAGTTTTGGGAATAGTAAAAAGTAGCAGGGAGTATTCACCAAATCTGGTGAATACGGTGGTTGAGGCATGGTTACGGCGTTGTTTTTAGCCGAAAAATCACGAACAAGCGTCGATTTGTGTGCTGGTGCTTTACCGTGATGCAGAATTCATGATCTGTTTTTCTACAATTCCGATCGTTTGAACCGTATTGCTTCACGGTATACCTTTTCTGGCCGTTTCCATTGGGATGATTGGGTCTTGGTTTCGTCATAACCATATAAACACGTTTCGTCACCAGTTATGACTTTTTTGAGCAAATCTGGATAGTAGTTGAAATGATTTGCTGAAATAATTTTCTCAATTATTTGGATGTTTGCTCTACTTGTTGACGTGGTTGCAACTCCAGGACGCTCATCGTCATCAACATCTTCTCGGCTTTCTGTAAAGCGCTTGTACCACTCAAAAAACCTTTTTTGAGTCAAAGTAGACTCGCCAACTGCCACAGTTTACATTTTAAGTGCGTTGGAGCACTTTATTCCATTTTTCAAGCAAAATTAAAGCAGATTCTTTGATCAATTTTTTCGAAAGTAAGAAATCGAAGAACATTCGAAGAATCGAAGTTTTCAGTGGTCAAAAACAAACTACTAATCCTAAATGGCTATAATTTCAATATATGAGAAACTTATATATATTCTAACATAACGAAAAAAAAATTCCATAATCAAATGCCCAGCTGGCAAGGTGGCGGCAATATGAAGTCATATATTGGTTTCAATATGTGAGAAGTGACGTTGAAATGCCACAGCCTCAATACGTCATTTTGAACTGTTAAAAACTGTGTTGAACGTCATTAAATTAGGTTTTATGGCATTTAGAATTAGAACACTTTCCATTTCTTAAAAAATTGGTCATAAATTGACGAAAAGAGTACCTTGCGCTGACGTCATCTGCTGTCATCATATGAACGTCAGTTATCTGACGTTAAAAAGACGTCATTCAACGGTCTAATGACGTCGCTGACCTTAATTGACGGAAAATTGACTCTAATAAGACGTCATGTTACGTCAGCTTGCTACCTAGGATGTGCACAGTCCGCTAAAATTCGAAATTCACTTTTTCCTTTGAACAAAGCTCGTATATCACACTTTTTGTCACGGAAAAATGTACATTCTATGAAATACAACGCACTTCACTCAGACAAAGTCACGAGCATTCGCTGATGAGGGTAGACATAAATAATTCTCTTTCAGATATAAAAAAACTTAAATGAGAGTTTGTCTAAAAATCACTGACTGAACAATTCTTTATTCGACTAGTTGCGCCTTTTACGGCATTATCAAGAATGGCGTAATACAAGTATTTATTATTACCTCTCATTTAAATATGAACTATCACAGAGTTGGTTAATCGTCCATTGAATTTATTAGAAAAAACTTCTTGAAAAAATGTTATAAACAGGTTTTGCTCAAAATTTAAGTTCAATCTCGCATTTGTAAATTCTATTAGTGATATTAACTCGAAATTTAACTTCAAAAATAAATACGGAAAACTAATGAAATTTACATTTTCCTTCAATTCCTATAACCACAGAATTTGTTTTAATACGAGGTTCAGTAGCCGAACGTTATAGTTAGAAACCTTATAGCGCTTTAGTTATAAACTGTCGGAAGGCTAATTACTCTTTCAATATTGTAATACCAAATATTTTCAACCCAAATGCCATAAACGCATGATAAACAAAACGATTAAAAAATCACGTGAAGTTCTGGAAATTGTATCGTATTCGAAATTTTCAATATTTAATGGGCAAGAATAAAATAATTAATTATAAAATATTTACTTTTTTTTATTTAGGTATTCTAATAATTCCAAATAGTAAATAGTTACATGTTTTGTAACATCTGATTCAAAAATGTCCGCTCAAATGTCAGATTGCTTCTTTTCCTTCTCAAATTTTCAGTTGATTTAACTGAAAAGAGTGAGATTCGTGTTCCACAATAAGTATGATGTGATTATAATTGACAAACAGATAGACGTACAAATCACGGTGGTATCTAAATTCAATCGTATGTTGAGCTCATTTACGTGATGTCACCATTTAACTTGGTAGGTAATAGCTTTTACCAATCCAATTTAGTCACGTGTGCTAAGTTCTATAATGCGATTTTAAAATCTACGTGAATTTTTTCCTTGAATCTGGTGATTTATTGCCTTTCTTTCATATATTGATTTCAGAAGCTCTATCTGCATATGTTCATCCACGTGAGATGTTGGAATCCTACACATCCGATAAGTTGGAAAGTGGATGAATTAGCGTAATTTTAGCAGAAAAAGAGATTTGCGACAGCTTCGATGATGCGATTCTTAAGCCGATAATTTGGTTTGTCGTTCGTTGAATGAAACGTTTCACCTGTAGCTTAATCGACTGAAGAATTCAAATGACAAAGGTAATAGATTCATTGTTTATTAATTGAAACATCTAGTGAGAAGTGGGATTCAAAAGTTGAAACAGATGTGTAGTCTACTTTGTATTATTTCATATGAACTGAATGTAACTGCGTCACAAAAAATTGAGTTTAAATTCATTTGATATTCCAAACTAGTTTTAGCTTTTTGAAAATCTCAGAATGGACTGACTGTGAAGGATTCATGAATTTCGAAACTAGAAGTCACAGTGCATTCGGAGATGTTTGAATGAAGTGTTTTGAATGTCTACAAAGCCTGACATCTCTGTATGACAGTAAGCACTAACATTGTATCACCGAATTAATTTTACCACTTTTGAGAAAGTTGATCTTGTTTCCTCTTCAGAGGAAGACACGTGATAGTCTAAGAGCCAGTAAACATCTGACGACACATATTTTAGGAAAGCCCAAAATTTTCTCAGTGAGACAGTTGTACCTACCATTCATGAAATGGGAGTTGGTTTTGCAATGTCGCGGTTGGTTCGGTACTACGCAGGTATAAAAGGTGTGATAATTTGTGGTAAAAAAGACATATTTTAGAAAAGCTGTCGTTTTGATATGTTGAAATATATTATTATATGTACTCAAAAACGAAAGGGCAGACCATTCCCGCGGTTATTTCCTTGTGGCAGACCATTTGAAAATGGAGAAAAAAACTTCTTTCAGACATATTTTTAGGAATAAATTCAATGGACGATGAATCTACTCCGTGATAGTTCATATTTAAATGAGAGGTAATAATAAAAACTTGTCTAAAAATCACTGACTGAACTTTCGCCTTTTACAGCATTATCAAGAATACTTCTTGATAATGCTGTAAAAGGCGAAACTAGTCGAATAAAGAATTGTTCAGTCAGTGATTTTTAGACAAGTTTTTATTATTACCTCTCATTTTATATTTTTAGGAAACTTAAAATTTGTATATGTTATTTTTAATAGCATCAGAAGTATATATCTCTCATGGCAGACCGATCTGGCGGTTGCTTTGGCCCGGCATACCGAAAAACACTTCTTCCCACGCAAATTTACCTGTGTGTATTATATACGTAGTATACGAAATGAAGGGATTTTCGTTTTCTCTTTATTCTTCCTAATATATTACTGTAGTATTCCTTCTCTTTCGATTTTTTTTGACTCCAAGATTGATATATATTAAGAAAAAAACTAATACGCAAATTATGTTTTATCTCTAAACGAATTTGAACTCAGTTGATTCGATAAAAATATTATTAACAATTTCGATTCATGTCATCACTCAATAAAGTACATAATATCTCATTTCACATAATTTATATGAATTTTTATCTGTTTGAGATTATTTTTTCCAGATTTTCAACCGAAAAACACTTACTCCCACGCAAATACAATAATGTATATGTAATGTTTGAAATTTGGGAATAAATACTTCTGTCTGGCATATTTTAGGAAACTCCAAATTTCACTGAAACCGAATAACAGTTTTTTCCGCGCAAATACAACAGTAATATGTACTTGGCATACGGAATGGAGAAAGTTTCGTTTTCTCTTTTTTCTTCATAATTAACTATTGTGGTATTCCTCCTCTTTCAATTCTTTTTGACGACAAAATTAGTATACATGAAGAAAAAACCGACTGAAACTAATATTTCATCTTCAAACGAATTTGAATTAAGTTGATGATAATTACATTATTAACGATTTCGATTCATGCATCACTCAATGAAGTAAATAATTGCTCATTTCACATAATATATATAAATTTTCATTTGTTTGAGATAATTTTTTTTTCATTTTCAATACAATATCCAATATTATTTTATATACCTTCAGTAACTACGTTGTTAGATTTTATATTTCCATTTTAATTATTCCGAAAATGATTCTGAAATTACTAGCATTTTATGGCCCCTTCATTCTTCATCATTCGTTTTAATGAAATTATATTCATTCATTTTATGTTCGCTGTCAGAGAACAGCGAACGTAAAATGAACTAGGTACACACTAGAGGTAGGTACCTAGTTACCCCTATTACGTTTTCTAATTTCAAGTGCACTTCATAGTCTAAACAAAAACATAATATTGATGTTATTATATCCATTCTGTCACCTCTGAGCCCTAGGACAAATCAAATACTAACTATTCTTTTTAAATAAGAACACATATATCAGTGCATGTAATGATATAAACTCACTTCAATCGAATAAACTCACGAAATATTGGCAAATAACAGTTTATTTGATTAAATTCGATTGAATTTACCTTATCATATCAGGTGAAATGCAGTGTGTGCTTTGTTCAACGGAGAAAAGGCACAAAGTATTTTTATTCACTGAAAATATGGAAAAATGTCGGAATATATTGCGCTTGCGAAGACATCATAACCTCGAAAAACTTAAATAAAAATGAAATCACTTATATATTCATTATGTCTTCTATTACATTAATAAAGATCTGTAACTGCAGATTCCCTCATTCATGGCAATACCTATAACCTATTTTTCAAGAAATATTTTTATGTGTATATCATTTCCAAGAATTGTCACTAAATATAAATTAGTTAGTACCATATATTGAAAAAATTTGTAAATATTTATGCTAGCGCGATGCTGCCGTCTGCCACAAGGAAATAACCGCGGGCATGGTCTGCCCTTTCGTTTTTGAGTACGTATAATAACATATTTCAACATATCAAAGCGGAGCTTTCCTAAAATATGTCTTTTTTTCCTCCAAACTATCACACCTTTTATACGCGCGCAGTGCCGAACCTACCGCGACATTGCAAAACTAACTCCCATTTCATGTATGGTAGGTAAAACTGTCTCACTGAGAAAATTTTGGGCTTTCCAAACATATGTGTCGTCAGATGTTTACTGGCTCTTAGACTATGAGCGTTACTCCTCGTTTTTTTCGTCTTTTGAAGATACTGGCTATAGTGCGTTTGGAAAAAACATCGAAACTCGATTGCTCCGATCCATACCACTGATGATTTCCAAAATAAGTTGAAACAGCGCTATATAGCATTTCTAACCACTCAGTTCCCTGAGAGTTTTATTTGAGTTATTTCGTATTGTGATAAAACGTTCCTAAAATATTTTCAAATTTTTTCGCTGGTTAATAGATACAGACAAGATATTGTTCTTATTTCTTTTCGAATGATTACGGGTTACTTTCTCGCATGTTCTTAACGTTGTAACCTTAACGTTTTAATTGATGTAACTAACTACAGAACAAGTGATCTCAAAAATTGTTTATCGATGTCACAAAACGCGATTGAAAATATAATACCAAGCTATCTATGAAATATATTTTATAATATAGAACAGAAACGTTATGAAAAACTATTTTTAGAAGTTGAAGCTCGAAACATCAAGAAAATTGGAAACATCTAAAAGCAATTTGAATACTCTAATCAAGTTCTCAGTTTAGGGTCAAAACTTGCGGCATCTGTAAATCACAACACGAAATCACTACCAATTCCTCACATAATCGTATATATAAAAGTAGCCATTAAAAAAACAAATACCATAAGGACGAAATTAGAGCTGCATGTAGCATCATATTATCCAATTTTACCGAAAAAAAAACAAAACATGTCATAACACCAAGACAATTGATAATAATGTTTTACAAAGAAACATTACAAAACCGAGCAATTTCTGAAAACGAATCCTGAAATGATGATGTTACAATCTGACAAGTGCAACAAAGCTGTTTTCATGTAGGGCATGACTATAATAATAAAATGGTAAGTTTTTTATCAGACCAGGACACGTATAAGGCAATGAGAACTCAGAAAAAAAACCAACCAACTGATAAAAAAATGGGAAAAAGAATAATTTCATTTCTCCTGACATGACAAAAATACTACTACAAAATACCTTGCAGCCCATAATATATGACCTGCCTAAACTACACCACGCAGCAATCTCTTCACAACATATAGTGTCCTGTATACAATCTCCGGTCAATGGCCAGGCCAATTATCTGAAAAATATTTTAACATAGGTTGCATATAAAAACATTCATTACATTAAAGTCTCATTGAGCTTCAAAAAAATTTTACAATGCAAATTTTACAAATTCCTGATGGTTATATTTTGATTTTGTTGGATGTTGTCTCGATTTATACCAACGTACCAATTGATACATCCCTACAAGTGTTAAAAACAAATGGCCAGAAATTACCGATTTTACCGATATTCCTGTAGATGTCAAAATCACGTTAACATCAACCTTTTTCAAGTATGACAACATGTTTTACACTATTCTTCGTCCTGTTTATTATAATGTCATAGCAGTTATTGAAAAATTCTTCGAGCCTTGGATCAGAGACAATACGGAACAACCATCAAAATTCTTCCCATGGTTACTAAACCGATAGTGACAATTGATTCATTTAAATATCTGTCATAATCAAACACCATTGATAATGTAAATTTTTATTTCTTCCTTACATCACTGTATATTATAAATAAACCTAGATATATATATATATATATATATATATATATATATATATTTGGGGATCTATATATTTATATAATATATATAACACTTGTAAATTCTTGTAGAAAAACAAGATACTTTGTAGATAAAATATTGAACAGTTTTTGTTTCTTTGTTATTCATTTCATTTTTTCACATATTTGCTTTCATTAGTTTTCAATTCATTCCTCAATATTTTTCCACTTGGATTTCTAGGAATGGATTCTAAAAATACAATTCCTCCAGCTAATTTTTTATAATGCACAACTCTTTCATTTACATATTTCGAAATGCTTTCAACGGTTATTTCTGATCCTGCTTTTTTAACAATGAAAGCCTTTGGAACCTCATCAGCTAACGCATCAGGTACACCAACGACAGCAGCGTCTACAACCTCAGGAATTTCCAATAAAATATGCTCAAGTTCTGTTGGGGAAACCTAGAATGACAGAATAATTTACTTTACATAAGAATTTTTTTTTTAAACTTAAATAATTAAATTTCTCGGTTCATAAATTGAACTAATTTTTTTTTCAAATAAAGGTTAATAGAGGGCAATCAAGAACGATCAACGATAGTAATATTAGATAGAAATATCTTCTCTGGATATAGAACGATTTTGTTTGAGTACACGTAAACGCGGTGAAAACTTGTTCTGAAGCACCAAAACTTTATTAGAATTGATTCATTCATAAAAATTTTAATTAAGAGGAAAAATCATAAAATACTGAAATTCAAGACATTTACCGGTACAATAATGACAAATATTCCTGAGATAATTTACAAAACTTGACAAATACAATCAAACTAATACAAAATTATCTCTAATATTCTATCTGCGTGATTATAGACGAGCGCAAAGCCATCGACTCCGTAGTCCTATTGACAGTCGGCGGACATTGAAACTAAAATTATCATTAACGTCAACGTCAAATTTTGTTTCTCCTTTGGCGTTCCTTGTTTCAGTATATTTTGTTCTTCAAAGTACTTGTATTCCATTTTTCTCAAGGAACAAAGAATCTATAAGAAATCTTAAGCAGTGAAATAATAATCGGTGTACCGGATAGTAATGGAGAACCCTGAAGAAATACTTCATAGTCTCGAAGAATTTTCTAAATTCAGACCAAAAGACATTCCACGAGAATTGGAAGAATATTTATGTTTTGTGGCTAAGACCGGTGATCCAGTTTATCAGTGGTCTTCAATTAAACATTTATTCAAAGAAAAACTCGTCAACGTGGTTAATGAGTTCTATGAATCCTGCCCTCTGGTTGATGTACCACCATGTCCAAATGTGGAACTTTTCAATTATGACTCGATGAAATCTTTCATACTTGAAAAACTAGAAACATTTGCGGCTGCACCGTTCACAGTACAAAGAATTTGTGAGCTCCTAACTACACCTCGAAAAGAATACAATCGAATAGACAAATTCATGAGGGCCTTAGAAAAAAACATCTTAGTTGTGAGCACAGTCGAACCTGGATGTAAAACATCCGAAAATGGAGAAAGTATAGTTAATGGTTTGGAATCTGATCATTTACCAGAAAGTAGTAATTGTAGCACTGAAATTAATGTTGTAGAAATGGAAGAAAGTCCAGTTTGGCATAAAAATGAACAGACAGAAATGCAGTTTCAGAGTGTAGAAGAAACAACATCCACTCCAGAGATTCATTCGGCCTTGATTTCTGAAGAAAAAGATATGGAGAAGGATTCTGCGTGTAGTTCCTCACAAGATAACATTTTGGTTGTTGAAGAAACTCAGAAAGATTATGTAACTGCTGAAGATATTCCTTTAAATTCTTCAATTGAAGAAAATAGTGACAATGTGATTTCTGTAGAAGTAAACATTGATCCACTGCCTGCACAAGTAGATGATGAAGATAATTTAGAACCTGTCGTTTCTTCTGATATACAAGAAGAAGTTACAGTAGCCGAAGTGGTAAGTTTCAAATGAAATTTTCAGTTTAATGATTCTTAATGATTGAAATGTTTCTTGAATTTGTAGGTTAGTTCTGTGGATGAGAAGGATTTAGTAATGGAGGTAAAACATAAAAGTGACGATACAGTTGTTGAAGAAAATGTCAAACAAGCCGATTCCACAACTAGTTTGAAGAGTCCACAAAATGAAATACTTCCTACACTGTGTCCTACTGATTCCAAACAAGTTCAAAGTGTCAAAGATATAGTTTGTGCAATTGCAAGTTCTGAAAATGAACAAGTTGATACAGACTCAAATGAGAGTTCAGTTTCTACAGAAGCTGATACTGTAAATGAAATTCCAAATAATGATACTGAAACAGATTCAAATGAAGCTAAAGAGATATTGAATGAATCTGAAGAAAGTGGAAGTTATGATGAAGATTCAAATTCTTCCCATGCTGATACTACAAAAGGCTACGATGGCCAGAACATGAATAAATTTGAAAATAAAGATGAAGAAATAACTTCCTCAGATAAAGTGCTTGTATCAGTTCCTCATACATCGATTGATGATATAAGTGATGATGAATCTGAAGCAGAGGCAGAAATACAAAAGGATATCCTTGGAGATGCAGGATTAGAGCAACAAGGTGATGCTTCTGTAGTACATAATAGCATTGAAGATGACTCTTTAGTCACAGCTAGCAGTGACAACTTGAAAAAAGACTGTGAAGTGACACCCATGGATGTAGATTTAAAAGAAAAAGGTGATTTCAATGAAGCAGAAGCTACTTGTGAATCACTTTGAGTTCTGTTTGATCAACAATGTATTCATTAGTTTCTACCGTTCTAAATTATTTTGAAGAGTGAATAGGCTGTAGGGATTTTTTAATTGATTTTTGTCTAGACTCATGTGGTATGACATGAATCTGCCATTTTATTGACATACTTTTTGTATAGGATAAATTTGATCGTGACATTTATACCTTCAATAAAATTGATTCATGATAAATTTCTTATTTACTTGTTTATTCCTCAAAAAGCATGAATATAAACTCTGCAAAATAGGAAGAAACTAATTAAGGATTGTTCTAATATGTTGATTTAAATAAGGAATCAGCCTATTGTTAAATTCTTATGTTGAGGGATATGATACATAAGGTTTTCAGTATTTCTACTGCCAGTTAAAAAGTGATTCATTGAACAAATTATCAAATATTAAAATAGTGTTTCCTTGGATTATTGGTAAAGTCTGAAATATTTTTTTTTATTTATAATAAAATTATTTTATAAAAACAGTGCGTTTTTATTTCCGCTAATGCCATTATCAGAATGAACAATTTCTCCATTTTTGTCACAGTTGTAAATCAGGCTGAGAATTAATGATAGCTCACTGTTAAACATCAGTTGTTAAACAACAAAAGAATTCCTCGATGTTGTTTTCTGATATTGATTTTTATATATTATTAAATATAATTAAAATAATTATGAACTACATAATAATTATTAGGAATTTCATATTTATTGATTTGTCAAGAGTATTTGATTTTATACCTGTATTAGATGTTATATTTATGACTAATTTGTTTAGATGGTACTAATTTTATAGGTATGACCTCTTTTGGTATACCTTAATATCATATTTTCAGCTGTTTACATCATTGCAATATAAGATTACAGACACACATTTGTTGCCTGAAGATAAATACATTTACATTCTTCTAGGGATTTTTTTATATTTCTATCCACTACATATGAATGATTATGTAACAATCATTCTTATAAGTTAATCATGACCATTTAACAAATAATTTTTTTATCGAAATGAAATTCGATAAACTTTAAATCATAAAGAGTACTTTTAAAAAAACTCTGAAGACAATATTTATTACTTTTTGCATACTTTGCTACTTTTCTAATTTTTTGACTACAACGTGCTTTTTAAAAACATAAGTTATAACTTGCTAGACTAAACCCTTCAGTACAGAATATTATTCCATTCCAAAGTTTTGAAATAGATATGACTTCCAATGACACCTACTATTTTCAACGCTTAATAACGAAATTATAAACACATAAGCGTGACCCTGAAGCTTCCTTTGTCTCAGATACTTCCTCAGTACTAACTCCAAAATTACATTCGCTTTCTTAAGAATGTATTAAACTAGATACATTGGATGATGATTAGTACATTTCAATACACCATCTAAACCAGAATATTCATATTATAAATTACCACTAGTTTTTGTATTCATTCGATCAATGATAAATTAGGAAATGTAACAATTGTTTGTTGTTTTGATTACCGTTATTTCATAAATTGAAATATATTTTATATCTGTTCTGCCATTATAATTGCATCTTCAAACACTTTTTGAATATCTAGAATTCCTATAATTACTTTGCATTCTTCTCAGTGCTTAAACTTGTTGGCTAGGTAATTATATTTCAATTCATGCTCTTTTGAGAACTGTGTGAGAATTTGTAGATACTTAGGTAAGATATACGACTTTAATATTTTGGAAATATTTTATTATTCCCTTTATTGGACTTGCCTGCAATGATGTATAGTGTTATTATTTTATTGGTTTTGAAGATAATTGTAAATCCAAGAAAGTAAAATGGTTTTTTTTCATTTTTCACGAAAATTATAGAAATGTTGAGGTAGGACTTTTAAGGGAAATAATTGTTGAACACTAGACATATCTTCTGTGAGTTTAGATTATTGTATTATTAAACTGTGGATATGATTTTACTTGTTTTAGCGGGAGGCGGAAGTAGGTTAAAAGTTCGGAGTGTAAAAACAATAGAATTAAAAGTATTAAATAATCGAAACCTTTTTAACGTATTGTTGTATCATCTTTTTTAGGAACGTAAAAAATTTTGCTCGCTTTCTTGACTCATGGGTATAGCAACATTCATGTTATTCTGTTTCAGTTGGAAGATAAGAATTCTTATAACTGCCTCAGATCCAAAATTCCAGCTTTTTCGTACAACTTATTTGACGGGTAAGTAAGTTCTTAACCGAATATGGAAATAATACTGAAAACGCTGCTGCATTACCTCTAAGTACGTTTCGTCTAGCCCATTAAAATTTGAAAATGCGGTATGTTATTATTAGAGCCCTATTAGTATGCATTGGCAAATTACTCAGCGGTAATAGCATATTTTACCCGAGATCTAGTTATATTACATTTACAATATTTTTCTTATTGCATTGCACTCACCCTGAATCCGACAAAATTTAGTAGTTACAGAATATAAGGGCTATTGAATGATAATAATTGTGACTTTAATCGGTTTTTTGTGGATTTGGTTTTTAAACACATTGCGCAGTTACCTAGGTTTCGAAGGGTAATGATACTGATAGTTTCATTAATGTAACAGCAGAACTTTTGTCAGATACTATAAGTGGTACATGATACAAAGCCTATTCCAACAACAAAAATACTGCTAAATAATCGAAGACACAATCATATCACTGAATATGTGGAACAATCCTTGATTTTTTACGTTTACCAAAATTTAAATGAATTTAATGTCATGTAATGTTACCTATGATCGCCTATCCAAGTATATATAATCTACTAAATAAATGCTGCTTTTAAAAGGAAAGAAATGAAGACTTTTCTCAAATGTATCATAACTGTTCCTAAAATGTATCATTTGATTTCACATATTCTATCAATTTTCTTGCATATTTCAAGTTTTTTTATGTTGCATAATATCTGGTCTAAAAAGTTCTTTAGTTATTATAGACTGCCACAACACAAAATAAAGTCTGCTGTGTTGATTTATGTTGCAGCAATTATCACAATTCAAAAATATAAACAATAGTAATTTGATGATTTTACTGATATAGTATTTCCAAAGTTGCCGATTTACGTAGCTTGGTCGGTGTTTACCTCACCCGACTCTGGTGAGGTAAAACTCGGGTTCCATCCCCGCTGACGGCATGGATGTTTGTGTTTGTCTATGATTTAAGTAGTTTAATGAATACTGGGTAATGTATATTTATTACAAGCCCAATGGCCATTCGGGACCGGCGCGGCGTTAAACTGTAGGTCCACTGAATTGAAAAAATTTTAAAAAAATACAAAGCAAGTCTATACAAATACCTAAATATTTTAATAATCAAGTATTAAGTAATTTGGTGTTTGCATAATAAATTTGTGAATATACCCAAATATTTTATTTCTGTTTTAAATTTCAATTTCAAAGTTAAAATTGAAATCACTATACCTGCTCGTATATCTACTATACACTATACATACATAACTACCTATATACCTATAAAATTTTTCAACTAAGTTTTCAATCTATACAATCAAAAATGAACACACTTCACGTAAGTTTCACTGAATATATTAAAAATTCTACATATGTTTCGGGTGATTAACCCATTATCAAGAGTATACAATATTAGGTACATATGTAGAGTTTTTCAATATATTCAGTGAAACTTGAGTCAAGTGTGTTAATTTTCAATTTTATAGTTTTTAACATAATGTTTCATCAAGAAATGAGCGAAACCTCCGTGTCATTAAGTTTTCAATTTTTTAAAAATATCTTATACATTTATCAATATAAAATATTTCAGACATAATCAAGACATATATATATATATATATATATATATATATATATATATATATATATATATATATATATATATATATATATATATATATATATATATATATATATATATATATATATATATATATATATATATATATATATATATATATATATATATATATATATATATATATATATAATATACATATCATTGACATTTCGTCACTAATTATGACTTGGTGAAAACTTCAAAAGTTTTATACATAGTTTCCACTTTTTTTTCAAGAAAGTTACAATATGTAGCGAAGGGTCAATGATAAACTAGGTACATTCATTTTACTTCGTTCATATGTTGTGAAAAGAGCAAATATTTAGTGAAATATTTTTTGAAGAGAAACATTGAATAACTATTTCGGACATATTTTTTCAATATCAGTATACACAATTAACTTAATTTATTCTCATATTGTGTATCTAGACTTTTCGAATTTCTCGTTCTCGTAACTAATTCGAAATTGAAAGCTTTGAAATTTGAAATATGATTCATAAGAAAGTTGATATTGCATAACATTTCAGCATTCCTAGTTCGAAATGTTCGAATCAGTTTTCATTTGCAGAAATTATAACTTACCCATAAGTCACATGCAAATGAATGAATTATTCAAATATCAAGAGTTTATTATTGCCGAAAATATAGTAAAATACCATGTATAAGCATAAATGTCGCATACTTGAAGGGGTGAAGAACAAATCTTCTAATCAGTAGACTTCATTCAGAAACTCCAAACCGTCACTCTATTTCGCTGTTCTAAAGAGATCCATTAAGTTCATCTTCCTTATTTGTTTCATAATTTCAATACGTTCTGAGTATTTATTCAAATTTCCGGTTCGCGGTTACGTTTAAACATTCAAGGCATTAATCAATTCGAAATATGGAAATTCCACAATAGGAAAGCCAACTTTCAACGGAAAAATTATATATATTATATATATATATATATATATATATATATATATATATATATATATATATATATATATATATATTGTTGTAACCCTTTAAAACAATAGATTCATTGTGTTGATCAAGATGTTCGGATCAGCACTTTTAGAAAAACTATATAAAGAGCGGATTTTTCCCAGCTCTTCAGTTTCATTTCGATTACCGTTGGGAACGTTACTCATTGTAACAGTTCATTTCGATTCTTGTAATAAATATTATAACAGTGCCTTACAATAAATAATTAATAAAGTAATTATCGTATATTATATGTTTCATTGAATAAATAAAACAAGTGCTTCAATTAAATAGTGCAATTAATAATAAAATAAATAAAAGTGAATATAAAAATAAAAAGTGTCGAAAGAATAAATTGGTGCTAATTAAAATAAATTGGTGTCTTAAATAAAATATAATCCCAATTAAATAGTGGATTAATAAAGTGCGTTCAATTCCTTAAAGGATAAAATAAATAAAGTGAACATTAGTTCAAGAGTTTATGGAGCTGTCTCACAAAAGCTACCCTGGTGTCAGAAACTAGTTATTCCTGATATAACTTAAGGTGAGAGTCTAAGTTCTTGGAGCAGTGTCCCTGAGAAGTAAAGCTCTTTCCCTGGTTTGTTCTCCTGAGCAGTGACCCAGAGGCATACAACAATATATATAAACAAACTCACGGTGTAAACCTGCTCGTTCTGAGAAGAGCCAATACCTCGAAACATATAATATGTCAACCAGCCTTGCAACAGATAGTATTTTCGGTAGTATACCGAATACCAAATATTCGGCGAGTCCCCTGAACAAATAAAACTTGTAGGGACGTGAACTTGTTTCACGCTCTAATGCCGGTTTCACAGCAAACGGAAAAAACAAAAAACACAAACAAAAACTGTTTTTCTGAACAAAAATATCAATTTTCTTGAAAAAGTGAACAATTCTGAAAACATTTTTGTATATAAAAACTAATTTTGAAAACAAAACACTTTCCCATCTGGAGTCGGTAAATCAAAAAAGATCAAAGGAAAACAAGTTTTGTTCTTCATTTTTGTCTGTCTGGTGTAAATGCAACTCTGCGACATTCAACAGTTGTTATCAGTTTAGTTTTGTTATCACTTTTTATTACATTTTGGTCGTGAATCTTTTTATTATCGTTTCAAGTTTTCATTGTTTTGTTTTATTAAATTTAATTACGATGAGTTACTCAAGTGGAAAGAAACAGTGGAATAATGAAGAAATTTCTACTTTAAAAGAATTGTACCGGCAAAATAATAATTTGTGGGACTGCAAAAACGGTGTCTATGAAAACAGATATAAAAAACAAGATTCACTAAAAGAAATAAGTCATATACTTAAAACATCAGTTGACGAAGTTACCAGAAAAATTAAAAATTTGGTCATTTCTCAAATCACATAATAATTATTCAGTACTATAATCACATCTCCTTTTTAATGAAACTGACCCAATATCTCAGTTTTCTTCTATTTATGAAATCTTGTAGTAAAAAAACCACATTATAAATTCGTCGTCGGACATTTTTTCAACGAAAATCAAATAAAAGTACTGGATGAAAAGTCGTACTACCAAAACGGGACAAACAGCAAAACACAAAACAGTTTTGAAAACAGAAAACTTGTCAGTTCAGTGTAAACAGTGTGTTTGTAAAAAAAGTTTAAAAACGAAATATGTTTCCGTTTTGTTTTTTGAGAACAAAACTGTTTTCCAAAACTGTCCGCTTGGTGTGAAACCGGTATAATGTATTCACCGCCCGCGCGCCCGAAATTACTCTGCGCGGTTATTGCTAACGCACTGCATGTTTAGACAAGTTTATTTCGTGGATATCGTATTAAATTAAGTACAGTTCATCATGCTCTCTTAATTTTGATTTGTTTGTAAGTGTAATAGTGTGAAATTCAGCAAATAAACATTTAAACATTCAAATAATAACGAACGAACTTCAATAATAATGAATCGATTGAAAAAGACTAAAAAGACATTGCCTATACATACTTCGAGGAGGATGATGTAAATGACCGAAAAACTGCAGTGTGTAAATTGTACGAAATAAAAATTTCTCGTGGTGGCGTTGGAAGACAGGCGAGTACATTTGGAATGTTAAATCATTTAAAAAATAAACACAGTGAAGAATATCATAAGTTGGTACCCCCGCTGCCTAAGGGACAAGAAACTACAAAGTAAATACTGAGGGTTCATGATGGGTTCGTTCTCGTTGATAATATTTGTGTAGACAGCTCCCTGAGAGTTTTATTTGAAATATTTCGACTAAGAAACTCAGTATTTACTAATATTAAAGGTTCGAGAATCTTGAAACTAAATATACCTATATATATATATATATATATATATATATATATATATATATATATATATATATATATATATATATATATATATATATATATATGAGTCAAGGTGGGCGCGATGGTCTCTTATTACGAAACGGTTAATTTTTAAAATAATACGACCACGCAGTCATGTGGGGATTCATCGAGGGTACATTCCAAAAATAATTTGATACATACAGGGTGTTCCAGAAATGTGTGACATACCAAAGTTATGTTTTTTCTTATGGAACGCCCTGTATTTGACTACGTTTTTGGGTTTTACGTAAAAAATGAGATATACTTTCTTCAATATGTCATATACCTAAAAACTATAGTCTTTGAGATATATCGATTTTTCGGAAATTGGAGAGTCCACAAAAAAAGATAACGTCTCCGAAACAATTGACTTTAGCGAAGTGAAATTTTGTGTGTGAATAAAAGAGCGATTACAGAAAGTTTTAATGGATTCACATTTACTTGAGGTTCTACAGGGTGTCCAAAAATTTGATGTTCCTCTGCTAACATATTCAAACTACAATATCATGCTTATTTTAAATGGGACACATTGTATTTTTCAATCCCATCATGTACCAAATTACATTCTCTTTGAAAAGTGATAGAAGTATTATATGTCTATCTCTATTAGTTTTTGAATTATTTTCAATTATGTGAAATTATCATTTGTTCTCATCCATTTTGTCACCTCAGTATGCAAAACTGAGAATTTTTCTGTTAATATTATCAAAACCTTATCACCTTCAGAAACTTGAGACCAACCTTGTTAATTTAATAATATGTAAAATCAACACTCAATTACTTAACTTCAATTAAAATGTATATAAATATTCAAATATAAAATGATATTCCAACAATCACAATTACAACAAATGTTCAAAATGGCGACCATCCTGTTGAATGCTCACTGCTACTCGGTTTTCAAAAGAATTTCTCACATTTCGTAACATATTTGGGGTTATTGTTCCAAAAGCTTCTCTAATTCTTTGCTTCATATTTTTTCTTTTGTCGGGAGAGTGCTGTAAACTCTGTTTTTAATATAACCCCACAAAAAAAGTCCATTGGAGTCAGCCCAGGGGACCTAGGTGGCCAAGCATATGGACTTCCGCGCCCTATCCATTTGTCAGGAAACTTTCTGTTTAAATAGTTTCGCACATTAACTGAAAAATGTGCGGGAGCCCCATCTAATTGCAACATCATTTGTATTCTAATATTGATTGGAACATCTTCCAAAAGTTCCCAGAAATATTTTTTTAAAAATCTCAAAAATTTACGTCCGTTTAAATCACCATCAAAGAAATACGGGCCAATAACTTGGTCGGCTATAATTCCTCCATATACGTTAATACTCCACCGGTTTTGACGATCTATTGTGTGGAACAAGTGTCGGCTTTCAGTATCGTAGTAGTGAAAATTATGAGGATTAACCAATCCGTTATTGTGAAAAGTCGATTCATCGCTAAACAGTACATTATAAAAGTAATCAATTTTTTCGCCAACTTCATCCAATGCCCATAAACAAAAATTTTATCTTCTTTATAGTCTATCCAATACAGGCTTTGATGCATCTCCATGCGGAAGGGATAGTACTTATGTTTTTTCAAAATTCTAGACACACTGGACTGACTTAATCTGTTCTCTCTTGCTAAAACTCTAGTGCTAGTGTTCGGATTTTCAATTACCGACCCCAATACCATGAACTAATTTTCATCATCATCGGTGACTGGTTTTGTGGATGTCTTCATTCGATATTTTACGCTTCCTGTAGCTCTGAAGGTTTCAAATAGTTTTTCAAGATTCCTCTTATCAGGATGTCGCCGATTAGGGCACTTCTGTGCATACACTCGTTCTGCCAATAAACAATTCTCAAAACATTCACCGAGTACTGAAATCATGTCAATTCTTTCTTGTATTGAATAATACATTTTTACATCTTTTGTGGATAATGATTTGGACAAAACAAGTAAACGGTCTGAATAAATTTAAAAACCGATTCACTTCAATGAATAGACAGCAGCCTACTTTAGAAAAAAAGAAATGACTGACAGCCTACTTCGAATTTTCAAAAATGCCCCACTTTGAAAAAGATAAATACTCAAAAACTCATTAGTGATCTAGAGCTCTTCAAGAAACTGATGAAACATTCAGAGGTGAAGACGGTATCAAAAGTATGGAACATTAATCTTTTTTTGAGAAGAAACACTCATCCCTTCGCATATTAAAGTGACAAAATAGATGAAAATAAATGATAATTTCACAAAATTGAAAATAATTCTAGAACTACTAGAAATAGACATATAATACCTCTATCACTTTTCAAAGAGAATGTAATTTGGTACATGATGGGATTGAAAAATACAGTATGTCCCATTTAAAATAAGCATGATATTGTAGTTTGAATATGTTAGCAGATGAACATCAAATTTTGGACACCCTGTAGAACCTTAAGTGAATGTGAATCCATTAAAACTTTCTGTAATCGCTCTTTTATTCACACACAAAATTTCACTTCGCTAAAGTCAATTGTTTCGGAGATGTTATCTTTTTTTGTGGACTCTCCAATTTCCGAAAAATCGAAATATCTCAAAGACTCTAATTGTTAGGTATATGACATATTGAAGGAAGTATATCTTATTTTTTACGTAAAACCCAAAAACGTAGTCAAATACAGGGCGTTCCATAAGAAAAAACATAACTTTGGTATGTCACACATTTCTGGAACACCCTGTATGTATCAAATTATTTTTAGAATGTACCCTTGATGAATCCTCACATGACTGCGTGGTCGTATTTTTTCAAAAAATAACCGTTTCGTAATAAGAGACCATCGCGTCCACCTTGACTCACCCTGTATATATCTATATATATATATATATATATATATATATATATATATATATATATATATATATATATATATATATATATATATATATATATATATATATATATATATATATATATATATATATATATATATATATATATATATATATATATATATATCTATATATATATATATATATATATATATATATATATATATATATATATATATATAGGTATATGTATTATTCGAAAAAATAATATATATAACAGAATATTGCCCTCTTTCATCCCTACCTCCGTGTGATAAATCATTAATTGAATGAAAAAACTCTAACAATTTCAAATTTCAAACAGCCCATTTCACACTTACCTGATTTCCTTTCACTTTTATCAACTCTTTACACCTATCTATCACATAGAAATATTTGTCGTCGTCATAATATACTATGTCTCCTGTATGCAACCATCCATCCTCGTCAATGGTCTCCTTGGTAGCCTTCTCATTTTTCAAATAACCCATCATAACCTTGAAAAATACAACATGAACAAAACTTTAATTAATCATTAATTAATTATTAATAAGATAATAGAGATTAATAATAGAGATTTTTGAAAAATGTTTTATCGTGTTAGGCCAAAAATACCTATTCTGTATTTCTATATGTAAAATATCTCTCAAAATATATTGATGAAATGGATTCAGCCTCACTGCAATCAATAAATAACCCATATTATCAAAAATTCACATTAAGTATAAATTAAGGGATCTATGTAGATTTTGTCGTGTATTTTGAAAAATCAATGAGCAGTCTTACTTGTGGACCTTTAACTTGCAATTCACCAGACTTATTGGGCCCTAAAGATTCACCTGTAATTAGGTCTACAACTCTGGCGGTAGTATTAGGTATAGGAACTCCTATTGTGTTATGCTTCGTAGGGGGCGCTACTTGATGAGAAAGGTGAGTGACAGGAGATGTCTCAGTCATTCCATAACCTAAAAATAAAGTATTTTTCACGTTTAATCGAAGGTAGAGTTGTATTTCTTTTCCTGAATGGAAATTGATTTATGAGACTACTAATAATAGTTTGAAATAGAGGCAAATTGAATGAAGATTTAAAAAATTAGTTTTGGATATTGCGAGGATAACTCTTTTTCCGTTAAGGATCGTCAAAGGAGTCAAAGCGAATTCCATGTTTGAAACCCAGTCATATTTGCTTTTATGTAATATCTGGTCTTCTATCGACTTTTTGTATATTATATAAATCTTATTTCTGACTTATCGATTAATCTCTCCAAGATGCAGTTCCTAGGGATCTGAGCACGAGCTTGCTTCCAAGAGAATTTATTTTTTTTGGGGGTGCCAAACATCACAATACAATTGTATTATCTATCAAAAATCTTTCTTTCATGAAATATGACGAATGATGGTATCATGACCTGATCTTCAATAAGTCATCCGCGGCACCGGTAAATAAATACTTACCTATAGTTTAATTAAAATTATTCGATATTCCATTATACTCGTACTATGGATAATGAGCAACTATATATCGGAAGCACATAAAATACAGAAAAAATCTGCCATTTCGAAAACATATTTTATTCATCCTATTTCAAAGTACTTTCAACTAAATTTTTTTCTATTTTTTCTTTTAACGATCTTATACTACTGTACATACTACCTGTTCTAGAGGGCAAATATACAAATTACGCAATTATACCGTGCAAATATGTACTGAATTGACAACAAAATCCTCTAACATACATAAATAAAATGAATTCTTATTGTGAGGTCTATTCGATTAAAAAACCAATAAAGACAGTACAAATTTCTCAGTTCTCACCTTGTCTAACATTAATTTGATCACCGAATTTCCTTTTGAACCTCTCTGCCAAACTGTAGGACTAGTGGTGCTGCTCCAGATTCTATTTGTACGACGCTAGCCAAATGTTCCTTGATTACATTACTATTATCAGTCAAGAAGGTCATCAGAGATGGCACCACGAATAACATCTTGGGTTTGTAGGTTATTAAAGCTTGAATGTAATCTTCCGGTGAGAACCTAGGCATAGTAACCAAATGCATTTTCATTCTGAGATTGGAATTTAGAATTGTGTTGAATCCAAAAATGTGGAAGAAGGGTAACACTGTGAAGACTACAAAAGGGTCATCTGAAAAAGTATTGAAATGAGATATGATTAAGCTATTGCAGAAATTAAATAAATGGATAAATTAAAATGAATAGATTCAATTTAACGGAATATACTGATAAACAAAGAAGTCAATAAACAGCAGAAAGAAAGTGCAGTGAGAGTGCAGCAACACGACCACCTTTACTACAGGCCATGAAGAGCGTAGTCCCTCGGTGTTGCCAAATTGTGTTTAGTTGTATACTATCCTAGTCGTATGTTCCAAGCTTTCAAGCATTATTTCAACTCTTTTTGTATATTGCGAACAAACAAGAAATATTATTAGTATTTATAACATATAGAATATTATATTGGGTATTGTGAGTACATATTTCTGTAACAGAAAAATGTAAAACATTTATTATTGCAAGAAAACAACGATGTTTTCGATAAAGCCCCACGGCGTAAAAAATACTTTCATTAGTCAGTGGGATTTATTTACATGAAAAGTTGCCTATTCAAATTTACTGAATTATTTGAGAAAATAGGAACCTTGAAAGAAACGCTGTAGGAATTACTCAAATTGAATAATTTACCTAAGTATAAATAATTTCTGAATAGCGCAACCAACAAACTACTTTATGAAAGTATTGAGCTTTCTTCGTTTATTTTTTGATTCAGTTTTCTCGTGCCCAGCTTGATTATTTTTTTTTGTGTGGTCATTCAATAAGATATTCGAAAAAATGGAACACAGCATGTTCAGAATATTTTTATTGTCTTCACTTGTACATAAACAGCAACAATAAAAATCTTTCAAGGACTCATCCAATAGTTCATCGAATAGTTAATTCGCTTAAAATAGTGAGATTACACAAAATTGGTTTCTGGTGCATATTATGCAAAAAGGCCCGTTCGAGAGAAATAAATTTAAAAAATAAATCTGCTTTAATTTGATTTACAACCAGGAATGCAACAAGTTTAAGAAGTCATTTTAAGAAAATATACTTATTAGAAACTCACCTAATCCAAGCTAGAAACTTACTGAATCATCTACGGAATACCTATCCTCTACACTGTATTTCACAAAAAAATTATTAGTAAGTAATCCGTACTCAAAACACAACACAAATTCGATTCGATTAAATCGGTACACACAAAACACCTCGTTTTTATAATTTGATGTTATGTTACCCACAAACTATCAACACTAGCACGTAAATAACACTATAGAAAATTGATGTATAGAGGATTAGAACTGAAATCGTAAAATATTCAACTTCAAACTACGAAAGTCTTTGAAGTCTACGAACAACACAAAATTGATTTCGTTTCACTGAAATTTGTAAACAAACTAAACACTTCGTTTTTTAGTGTTTGATGTTGAGATTTCAACAAATTATCAACATCAACACTTGTAATACACTGTACACTATTGAAAAATATAGAATGTATACCAAACGCTCAAATTATTTAACTTCAAACTGCGAAAGTTTTGGGAAGCGTCATGTTTGCTTTAGTATACCACTACAAGAAATGGCGGCAATATTAGACAACGTTCTGACATATGTCAGATATTCATTTCATGGCCTGTAGTAAAGGTGGTCGTGGCAGCAATCCCATATATAAATGAGGAAGGAAAACGTATTTAATCGCTGGTACTTTACTATACGATAGTTGCTCGAGTAAAATTATTATTTAGGTATTGAAAATCAAATTTATGAATATAATAACAATAATATTGGTCACCACGAGGTGACCAGTTAATACAGACTCATTAACTGATAAAACAGTGATGAGATCAACTAGTTTAACCTATAGTTTGTATTGATAATAATAATTTTGGAGATGAAATTTATACATATGCACCCTTCCCATTGACCATATTTTTCTGTAGTTCTAATCAAAAAACACATTAAAGTATGTTTATACAGAGCGGGTTTCATCAATTCGAAAAGGCAAAAAAATTCCTTTTCGAAAACACGCATTCATAATAATTTTCCTTCATTGCTCTATCGAATGCGTGTTTTACTGAAATGTTTTTAAAATGTGGTGCAGAGTATGTGAAAGCGGCTCAATTCGAGTACACTAATTAATTTTCTCGAAAAAACTCCTAATAATACACTAGGTAATTTGATTATACAAAAGGTATTACTACTACCTTTTGAAGTACTTCTGAAGTACTTTTACCATTGTTTCAAACAATGTGAACACGTTGTTCGGTAACTGGAACATGATTGGTCCGCATAATTGAAAAAAAATCAAAATCAATGAGCGAAATTCTCAAACCCTTGTTTTTGGCACCTGATTTGATTGATTCTAAATATCTCGGAAAAGGATGTCATTCCGGAATTTGGTGACACTTACCTACACTGGCTTCAAACGCTATATCTGGATGCGCAACTTGAAAGAGATTAGCAACTAAATTGTAATGTGACAACATAACTCCTTTAGGTACGCCTGTGGTACCGCTTGAGAACGGCAAGACAGCTAGATTTTCCGGTTTAACCTCCGGCAATTCTGCTTCATGGCCAGCTCTTAAAAGGCTCTCTAGTCCAAATACATTTCTGCTATCATCGTCATCACCACCAATACAGATTGTGCCATGGTAATCAGACAGACCAGATCCAATACCCACTGCGGCATCTAATAATTGTGGTACAGTTACTATAAGCTTAACGTCGGCATTTTGGAACTGTCCCTTTATTTCGTCTGAAAATTGTAAATTTAAAACAACGTACCATAATTTAACATGTGATCTCTTGATGTCCTTAAATAACTAAGAAATTTCTTACTTGGTGTGTACAAGGGGTTCAAAAATGTTACGTATATTCCAGCCTCCATTGCACCATGGCACACTATCACGAATTCTGGTATGTTGGGTAAAAGAAGGCCGATAGTATCTCCTGGTTTGAGTCGACAATGACTGAGTGCTGCCTCTGCGAATCTTGTGACCAACATACGCATCATGCCATAGTTGTACGATCTTCCAGTCGGCCCACAAGTCTTAAACAAAACGTTAACATCACTAATTGATTTGGAAGACTATGAAAATCAAATAATACATAGTAAATAAAACTAAGTTAGTTATATGATACAGATACAGTTACAGATCCAGTTGAAAATAGATAAAATGAAAAAAAATAAAAGTTAATTCAAAGTACGTTTAATTAAAAACATTGAGATCCACAACCATGGTACATAAAAGTCATAGACAATAAGAAACATAATGAAAAAAATATATTGAATATAAACTTAAATACAAACACTTGAACTTATGATTTACACTTTATTGACCACATAGCATGACGCGTTTCTTCGTTACAAACGACTTCTTCAGATGCTTACAGAATTATTCTGTAAGCATCTCTCTATAAATCTCTAGTTTCTGAATAAATCATCAAAATACAAAATAAATAGGATCGATAATTCGCTGGCAATTCCCTTCATGTAAAAGGTATCGCTTTGCTACTCATTGTGTTGTATATACCTCTGATGTTGACAGCTTTTGGATTACGTAGTATTCATGGATCTAATTTCAATCATAATTTTAACAATCTTAGTAAAGCAATGCAATTGAATCTTGTTGTTGGAAGTTTTGTGTAGCTCAGTTATGATTCGAACTTTATACACTAAAGAACCACGAAGTAGATTCCGTAAAAGCTTTGGTTTTCACTCATTGCGTTGGAAATGATATTACTTTCATAAGATAATTACTCACCAGAGCAGGTCTTTCCAATATTTCCTCATTCATTCCATCGAACACAAGTTCTACTAAATTTTGGTTTGGCACAACAATGTCCTCAATTGGTGATTCAACGATGATCTCCCTGGATGGATTGTTTTTCGGGTTTGTAGTGGAATAACTTCTGTGGGATAAGCTGCGTACGTAATTTGTAGGGTGATATAATTGAACGCTCTGCGATTTTTCGATACTCGGTGTTAATGTCGTTGCAAGTTTCGTAAGACGGACCTGCTTTGGCGCCCTCAGAGCATTAAGAATTATTCGGGACATTTTTATCTGAAAACAAATAAAAGTATTATGTGGAGATATCAGAATCTGGACACAAATGAGTAGGAGAAAGGATCCTTTTTACGGGACATAATCTGATACAAAGCATTCGTCATTGTTTGTGAGCTCTGTCACTGAAAGAGAAGGAAAACTTCTACTGAAAGCTATAAGTTTTCTTTTGGCACTTTTATATTACATATGATCTACACATATACACTCAATTTTTTCAGTTTATATTGATATTAGAGAATTATGATTATTATTGTTTCTTTTTTTTTGGATTATTTTTTATATTTTATTTTAGATTTTGAGAGTAGATTTTTCTTGAATATAAACTTAAATTCAAACACTTGAACTTATGATTTACACTTTATTGACTACATAGCATGACGCGTTTCGTCGTTACAAACGACTTCTTCAGATGTTAACAGAAACATGAAAAGGTGTAAATCATACTTATGCAATTGAATATTGAACTTATTCAAGTGTTTGAATTTAAGTTTATATTCAATTATAATGGACTTTTACATCAAGTAAACGCCAATACTATTAAATAGATTTTTTGTAATCACTTTTTTTCATTTATGTATCACCAATATATAAATTGTACAACTGTTAATGAATATTGTAAAATATTTTCTGTGAATGGGTGTTCTGTTTAGCTGTAGGAAAATAAAATCTGATTATTATTTTTCGTTGAACAAAAATTGTAAATGGGAAAGAAATTGAAAGATGATTCGTATATATCTCGATTTATGTATTATTACAAAAGATAGATATTAAGACAATATTAGTATGCATGTTAAAATAGTTAGTAGGTACTGAGGCACAGTAAACCTTCTAATTTAAATGTATTAATCTTAGATAAGTTGAGCAAACTAATTGTAAAATTTTCGAAAAATAACAAATTGCATGATTGAGCAAAATGATAAATTGAGAAGTTAATGAAATTAATCATCTTGAATTATTTTTCTTTCAAGTTTTAAATCTTCAGCTCCTCAAGAATTATTTTTTGTAAATTTATTCCAAAAATTTGGAATTCCAAATTCCAAATACACTAAGAAATTATTGAGGTTTAAGATTTAAGATATTTTTTGAGGTCGTGGCTCATTTTTTCGATATTTTTGTTACAGACCACTTCGCTTGGTAAAGAATTGTGAAAATCGAGACTTCGATACACTCGAGAATTTTGACATACACTAGTTTTCGAAAAAAAAATTTTAAATCAATTTTATTTCCAATTATAAAATTAAAAATTGACACACTTGACTTAAGTTTCACTGAATATATTTTTTAATTTTATAGTTTTTAACATAATGTTTCAAAAAGAGACAAGCAAAACCTCCTCGTCATTTATTTCTAACAATTTAGTTATGTTTTTTTTTTAGAAAATACAAAGTTATATGTGCTCTCAAAAAATTATTCTTGATGTTTGATCTGGATTTTTAAATTCATTTATATTTAATATTGAAGTAATAGAGTATATCGGAATCGTTGCTGTAAAGAAGTCCAAATTGTAAATGAATTTAATATATCTGTTTCCTACTCTTTGAATTTTTGTATTAAATATTTTGGAGAATTCCCCCAACACAGATTTAAATATCTCCGTTGAGATTCTATGGAGCTATATGAAGAGTGAAATCTCAGTCACCCCAGACTTAAGTCATTTTAGGAAAGATGAAATTGTCAGGACCGGTAAGTATAACATCAGCTTAAAAAAATTGACAGTCGCTAAGTTAAAAGTATGTCCGATTTACATGTAGCAGGTATCAAAGAAAGTCATTGAGTCACAGACTCTAGGAAGACGTTTAGCTCGTCAGATTTGTCTGGCTCTTCCAAAATAATTTAAAATATTATACTGATTATATATAAAATTCAGCCTTCCTAAAATTAAGTAAGTTTCCACATTTTTCAGGACTTTTGAAGCGTCTGTCAGAAGTTATAGCCCACAGAAACTGTCGCAGTCACAGAATTTGTATATGTTTGTTTAACAATATCATCTAAAAATATGAAAACTAGCATCACTACTCAGACGTAAGTTAACATGGTTTTTTTCCATCCTTGATACCTGCTATCTGTAATACGACCTCGCTTTCAACTCAGCGAGTATCCATTCCTTTCTGAGTTATGTCATCCTAAAAGTTTCCTTCAAATTTCCTAAAAAGATACAAGTAGACCGGTCAAATTAGACTCAAAAATAGGGGTGAGGTACAAAAATTCCGACTTGACTGAATATTAGTAGAATTGGTCAATACACTATTACAAACGAAATGTGAAAAGTCCTCATTGATCCGGCACGTGCAAAAAAATTTACTCGGAGTCAGAGATCACAAAAACGAGTTTCTCGCGGTAAACGGTAAGTTTTATCATAAATTAGCTTAGACAAAAATTGTAGATCAGATAATTATATATAAAAAATGTCTTGATACGTTTTTTCCTAAGAGCCACCGTTTTTGAGATATAACGATTGAAATAGTTGAAAGAGTCATCTCATAATATGTATAACTACACCACGTATATACATCACTGAGGCCGTAATACAAGCAAAAAAAAACTACTAAACACCATTTTTTGTAACTGTAAAAAGGGATGTAGTGCTAAATGTGGTTGCAAAAAAGTTGGACTGTTTCGTTCTGTAGCATGAACAAACTGTAAAGGCCGGTCATGCTCCAATGTTGAATTGCCAGCAATTGAAGATTCATTTGATGCTGACGAAGAGACATGCGATGTGTCATTATTGGGACAATTTATTAACACCCAGAATGAAGAAGATAAACAACAAGAAGAAAAAGAACAAAAGAAAGCAGAAGTTAATGATAATTTAGATTCAGATGAATAAATTTTCTTATTTTTTTTAATTTACACCCCTTTCATCATTTTCAACCCTTGTCAATATCTACTGTTATTCATTAGTTTCAAATTCAGATTCAGATGAATAAATTTTCTTATTTTTTTTAATTTACACCCCTTTCATCATTTTCAACCCTTGTCAATATCTACTGTTATTCATTAGTTTCAAATTAAACAGAATCGTAAAAGATAAATTAAACAGAATCGTAAAAGATCAGTGGAATAGGCCAACCGGGGAAACCGCATTAAAAAAACGCGTTGAGTACACTACCTCAAAGGTGGCGTGGAAACGTGTGCATATTATGACGATTATAACTCTTTCAACTTTTTTAATCGTTATAGTTATCTCAAAAACGGTGGCTCTTAGGAAACAAAGTATTTCGACATTTTTTATAGATAATTATCTGATCTTCAATTTTGGTCTAAGCTAATTTTATGATAACTCTTGCCGTTTTGCTGAAAATCGCGAAAACCCCGTTTTTGTGACTTTTGACCTCGAGTAAATTTTTTTGCAATTTTCGTATCGATGAGGACTTTTCACATTTCCTTTATAATAGTGTATTGAACAATCCTACCAATATTCAGCCAAGTCGCAATTTTTGTAACCTTGGATGTCTAAATTGACCGGACTAAAGATCTTAAAAATTTCTTCTTTCCTAAAATGATTTAAGTCTGGGGTAACTGGGATCCTGGACTGATAGTATACTTTCGATGAATAATCTAGTAAATGAAAACATCTTTTCACAGCTCCTGCCATTGAAGATACTTCATCGAATTTTCTATTGTTCAAAAACTCTTCAAACTGAACATGCTTGTTCATAATAGAACACATATTCTTCACATAGGTAGACATTTCTATCCTTCAAATATTCTTGATTGTATTATTAATTTCTGTAGAATTATGTATCAAATTTAATTATGTTACAAATTTACCTATATTGCAAGCAATAATTTATAGGTGGATGGATAACCACATCCTACATTTTTAATAAAGTTTGTTGGATATTCCCCGATCTCTCAGTGAAGCATTGTTGAATATATTGAATACTTGGACTGTTTTTACAAAGTTATATTAATTCCTTAACAATTATTTCGGGGTGTCACACCACTTTCAAAAGTTAAACTGAAAACTTGTTTTCTGGACTTAGTCTAGAGAACAAGTGTTCAGTTAAATATTTCAAAATAGGGCTACATCAAGAAACAATTGGAATAATTGTAGGTATTATTCAATATACCTACATTTTTGTTCTTGTTGATACAATACAAAATTGTTTATACATTTCATTACGAAATGAACTCAATTTATTTCGAGATAACTCGTATATTGTGTATTAGTATGAAAATACTTACAATTATTTTGCACGTTGAAAGTAATTATATGTGTTCAACTGCTCATTTTTCGATATTATTCAGACATTTAAATGTAGTACGTGCCTTGGCAACCAAGGGCAAACAAGATTATCCACATTAGCGAAGGCAACGCAAGCTTTAGGGATAATAATGCATTGAAACTTGAAACAGGTACCTTGTGCAAATTATGAAACAATAAAGGACTAGGTTATATGAGAATTTCTATCAATAATTACCTAATTTTGTTATCATTAGAAGAGAAGTAACCAGGAAAGATTCGTCATTGATTGTATTTTCATTTGCAGAAAATCACTAGCAATTATTTCTTAATTTATTATGTTTAGTGTCCGATATTTTCTTGAAACTGTTGTTCACGATAATAACAATTTCAACGATCAGTTAAGTATGGCAATAAAATTAGTGAATCACTCTAGAAGGAAGACGCTTTTTCCACATTCTGAATCAATAATGCTTGAATTCTTGGGGATCAATAAGCATTTATTAGTTGCGAATATCGTAAAGTTGTAATGTGCCAATTCAGTCTAAAAATGAGTATTAGAGGTTATATTTTTAAGTTCCTAAGGTTTAGAGGGTACAACTAAAGTGAGAATGCACATACATGGTGCTCATATAGAGCCTCTTGTATGCAGAGCAGCAGAGCGTTGTTATTCGTACGACAATGGTTTACTTCCTTGTTTCACGAAAAACATTTGAAATATAACTTTAGTATAAAACTGTTTGAGAGTTTAATTTCTAACAATTGTTATTGATGTATAACTTTCAAAAAATGTTTAAGCAAATATTGAAGTGTTTTAGATTATCTATTCACAGAGCAAAACAAAATAAACATAACAAACATGATAAGCTTTCAAGATAAACATAGTGGATTTACTGAAAAAATCTTTTGGAGAAAAAGATTTTTCGAACTTCGACAAATTTTTATGAAATCGAGAATTGAGCTTCGACAAATTGAAATCGAGAATTTGAATTTTCCACATAGAAATTAGTTGCCAAAACATTGATTATTCTATCTTCATTGTCTGCCGAAATATATCAGTACTTTGATCATTTTAACTTCAAAATTATCACTTTGTATGTCAATTGACTTCCTCTGTAACTTAGATGTAACCTAGAAGAAAAGTATAACACTATAATTCAAAAAACTCGATATATGATTCAGACTACTAATACCTTCGTCACGTGTTGAATATTCTCTATTAGATCTTGGTGATGAAATATATTTTGAGTAAAGTAAAGAATTTTTGGGAAATTCAGCCAGTGTTTTGAACTCTTTAATTCTTTTCATCGCTAAGTATGTTGTTATAATGAATTCAATATGAAAATTAATATCCATTATATTAGAATTATGATCAAGAAATATAATCTGTTCTTTCACTATATTTTCTAATTCAATTATTATGATTAATTCAAAAACATAGCAATCTCGTTTCGCCAACACAGTGACTTCATCAGATGTTGATGATAAACATTTGATGTTTATCATCAAATCTGTTCAACATCAACATCTGATGAAGCTACTGTGTTGGTGTAACGATATTGACATGTTTTTGAATTAATTATAGTGAAAATCGAATAACTACTTAGTTTTATTTAAATTATGTATTCAGATTTTCATCAAGTATCGGCCCAATCGATTAATAATTATTTATCCAGTTCATAATTTTTTGGCAAATTCTGTTGAAATTTGTATATAATAAGCGTGGTATTAAACTAAATATTTCGTTTTCATCATGATAAATTAATACATGTCACAATATTACTGGGAAGTCCACCAATTATTTTCCAATTAGGTTCGTTGGAATCATATAAATTTTCATGTATGAATATATCAATACTGTCTTTTTCAATTCAATTTTCCAGACAAGGTGTCCATAATTTGAAACTTTGGTCTTAAAAAGTACCCAAGAACTGACCTTATTCAATTTTAAATTTTTCCATTCAGAAAAAAATAATACTGCATATATTGAAGTAGGTAAATGAAAAATGTATTCAAATATTTGGTTTAGAGCTGGTCATGGGACAGTAAGTGCATTGTCCAAAATGTTAGAAGACATAATACATGCTGTATATCAACAAAAAATTACTAGTTTATTTTTATTGGAGTACAGTAAGGCGTTTGATATGTGAGTATGAAGCTCCTTTTGCCAAAATTTTATAACCCAAATTTCTGTACAAATTACTGCACAATAGTATTGATTGTCCTTCTCTCTTGTACGCTCTGCAATTTCGTGTTTCTAGGCAAAATTCTCGTAATACAAAATTATTCTACCTAGAGACTCCGAGGACCAATTCCCTAATACAATCTCTCATTTGGTTTAAGGAGTCTACATTCAATAGAGTTGTCAATAATTGTGACATTCACTTTGACTCCATAGAAGTTATTATTAGGAGTTATGTGAATAAGGGGAATTGATTAAAATGAATTGATTTAGATTGATTTATTTGTAATATTTCATTAAAAGCTATTGTTCAGTTATTAGTTACTATTTTAGTTTTTTCAGATTAGATTGAGCTCTTTGTTATATCACTTTGCTTTCAATTATTTAGTTAGTATTCAACATTATGTTATTGTTTTCTCTAATTGGGTATTATACCTCTTGAGAATAAATAACTTATTATTGTAACTCGTATTATTATAAGAAACCTGTAATATTACAGATTTTCTGAGTCAGTTTTACAGCTGCTACAAAACTATCTTTTGGATAGACATCAATATCTAGAGATTTAAAATATTCTATCTAGTACAAGGCTGGTATCTAAATGTGTACCACAGGCTTCAATTATTCGTCCTCTTCTTTTTCTGATATACACCATGGATCTGAGTAGGAAAGCTAAAAGATGCACAATCTATAAATGTGCTGATGATACCGAAATATATAAAAGCTTTTGCTGATGTGAATACAGCTTGTGAAGACATAATTACAACATTAGCAAATATATTTAAATACTCGGGAGAACATGGATTGAAAGTGAACCCGAGTAAGACTTTGGTAACGGACTGGATGTTGTAAAAATCAGTTCGAATATATATTATATATAGCGACAATGTGAGAGTAGAACTTGATGATACAGTCAAATTTCTAGATGTTTATATTGTTACTAATTTAAGATTCAGAAGATGAAAGTGTTTCTCATCATTGAAAAATCTATACCTTAACAGAACATTCATTAATCTATCCTTAAAGAAGAGGTTATGATCATTACTAAGATGTAGTATATGAGTCATGTTTAGATTCTGCATCCTCGGCAAAAATTCAAACAATTAAAAATTCTTGTAAAGACTTATTTTCTCTCTAAAGAGAAGGGATCATGTCTCTCCTCGCTTGAAGGAATTGAATTGACTTAGTATGAAAAACTCTTGCTTTTTTGGTATATATAGATTCGGTATTTTGGTATATAAGAAACTCAATAGGTATAAGTAACCATCTTACTATAAATAAGGAATCCTATTTATAGAACTAGCCTCAGAACTTCTAGTTAATATGCAGAAAAGATAAGCGGCATCCAACACGGTTATTGTACGCCAAATATATTTTTGACGTGAGATCGCTATATGCACTTTATACATATGTGTTTTAGACAATTTATACATTGAAAAGAATACACCAAAAATATATGGAACACAACTATTGTGAAATAAGATTAAGGTACTGATGAATAACAGTAAGCAAAAACATTTAAATCTGTGAAGCATATTTCGCCCTCGAGACAAAGGACTAAAACTTATTATCCAACGAAATAAAAACTATAAAAATAAAAAAAATAGTCGGAAGTGTAGAGAGATTTTTCATAGCATGAAACAGGATATTGCAAGGAATTTTTAGTCATTGTTAGTGATATATTATCTTAAAAAAAATAGGTATTCATATTATTTCATTGAATCATTAATCGATTGGGCCGATACTTGATGAAAATTTATATACATAAGTTAAATAAAAGTGAGTATTTTCCTGATTTTCACTATAATTAAGTTGAAACATAACAATATTGTTTCGCCAACACAGTGGCTTCATCAGATGTAGATGATAAACTGTTTATCAGTTACTGTTTCAGATTACATGATCAGTAACTGCTAAACAATTTACCATTTACATCTGATGAAGTCACTGTGTTGGCGAAAAAATATTTTTATGTTTTAACTTAGTTTTAGTGAAAATCAGAAAAGTACTTAGTTTTATTTAAATTATTATTCCATATTATTTGTTAATTTTATGGCTATTTTTTTTGGTTTACTATTTTAGAATATTCAGATGATGTAACATAAATCTGTTTGAATTGGATACAAATTCGAATATGTATTTAGATGAAGTTACATACAAATTATTAAACTCCAAGATGCGGAATGATAAATATAAGAAAAATTGTAACTACAAATGGGTATTTCAATTAATTTTTTCGTATTAAAAATATATTTTTTCAAATTCTAATCTATTCTAACTCTATTCCATTCTTATAAGAGGTCCGATACTCTTCTTATATCGATGAGAAATGTACACCCTTAGTTTGGTCATAAGTTTTTTATTGTGATCCGCACAAGAAAATTCTTCGATTGTTTCTGTGTGTCGAATTCAATAAATTGTAGTGCGAAAATGAAGTTGCTAGAAAATCTACCTCTACAGTTTCTAAAGCCGAATGAAATTTCAAACCTTTCGAACAAAATGTCATATTTTATTGAATGTTATTTTCAAGCATAATTGCTGCAAAAGTGTTTAGAACTCGATGATTATATTTTTAGTAGCATATTTTCAATGTCATTTCAGTTTTACTAATGTTTGTAAAGGATGTGTCGAGTAATAATTATCATTTTTTTTATATAAGGTAGAAAAATATCTGAACAGTATGTTCATAAGTAAATAAACTTCCAATTTTCAATTTTCATCTGGAAAGAACTCAAGAAACTTGCCGAAATGAAGTTGGTTTTGAATTTGAATGATTATGAAATTAGTTGAATTTTTAATATTCGCCAACAGTGAACCCATGCCTCCTCGCTTGGAAATTTCCTTTCTTTGATTTTTTCTCTAGAGTTTATGGAGACCACCTGTTTTTCCTTTATTCGCAATTGCTAGAGATGCTTTTTGTATCGGTTTATAGAGTTTGAGGGTACTCCACAACTACTTATTTGGTTATAGAAATGAAGAGATCTATTCAATTCATTTGTTATGTGTTTAGGTCTGCTATCACAACTTCAAGAGTTGAAACAAGAGAGGACCAGATGAGAAGAAAAACATCTGTCCAGATGAGTAGGAATTTTTTTTTAAAGAAATTGAGTTAGTACCTTGATCCACATTATTATTTTTTTTAAATAGTGGCAAATTTAAACTTTATTCAATATTTGAAATGTTTTCTGAATACATTCTTTCATATTGTAGTAGCAAAACTAAAAAATTTCATATAATTATTTTATATGTATTGTTTAAATAATGATATATCTGCTTTAGATAAACATAATGATTAAGAAGTATTTATTTGAAGATTCGAATCATTTGAAATACTATAGAATACCTACACATTATCTAAGTTCTACACGTATTACATCTATTTTAATCTTTTGTTTTCTCTTCGTGAATGTTGAACTTTTTTTGTAACCATTCTTGTGAGATTCAAATTAATTGGCTTTTAGAATTGTGTCGCCATAGATTTTGGTTTCATGGCCTTAGCATAAATCAATTTATAGGTGGATGAACGGGTTAAACCTAGGTATGTTTCGTATTATAGTTGAATATATCTGTATACTAATAAATTTTGTAAAGCTATTATTTCAAATAATTAAACACAAACAAGAATTAAAATGATCAAAATCGATAGCGGCGTTTTTTTATCAGATGTTATTTTGGATTTTGAACTATTCAAAATACATTAAAATGAACATAATGCTGGTGATGACTTCTTTCAAGGTATACTGTTAGTATAAATCTTTTTATCTTTCTGATTTATAAATTGAAGTTAATGGCAAAAATGTAAGAGTGTGTACGCTTTCAACTTCTGAACCAATTTGGATTAATTTGTACTGCCGTAGTTATTGTCAGGGCAAAGTTTGTATAATAAAATTTATTATTTAAAAAATTGCACTGAAATGTTTTTAGAGTCTCGTACACCTGAATAAAAGACTTGCAAAGAAAAGTTATTTAGTTAGGACTTTGCAACGCCCGAGGAAAGTATTTGAAGTCGCGTTTTTTTTTGTGTTATATTATAAGGAAAAATATTCTAGAATTATCATGCAAGATCCACTAAACCTTTCGAAGAATCCATACTGTCGAGATCAGACGAGAGATGACAAAACAGCTGATCAAATGTAATGACTAGACTTACACTAGATATCACTTATGACCATTCAGCAATTACATAATAGCGTAGTTTAATGATCAATCATGGTGGTGATACATTCATTTTATTTGAATTACCATAATTATGTAATTATGTAATGAAAGGTAAAATTATCACAACTGATGCTGAGACATGAAGAAACACTGATTATTACTTTCAAGACAAGAAAATCTAGCATGGGAGGATCTAAGGGACGTGCGCTCCTCCCCAGGTGAATAAAGATAATTGTCTAGTAATCAACTAGTAATCGCCTTCGGTTATTCTACCTTCCAGGTAGTCTTTTGTCCAAATTAAATAATTTCCTGGATTGGCCGCCGACCTCTATCAAACCATATTTTGCGGCTCAATAAGAAAGGGGCAACACAAAATTCGAACAAAAAAAAATTCCAAACATTATAAAAAATTCAATTGAACCCATTGAAATCCTACAGAAATTCGGTGATTATGTGCAATAATCAACTTATTTAACACTTTATTATATGCATCTCCTCATGCCACGATGGAGTAACTCAGAAAGGGCTATACCTCTGCCTTATAATTAGTTATCAATAATTTTTTATACAAAACTTCCCTCAGTTGATAAAATATGAGAATTAATTTCTTAATGGAATTTTTCAGTTTGGAGAAATGATTTTCCTATTTGATGTGTTTGTCTATCATAAAGCCCATGTAACTGATATATTCGACATTACTGATTACTCCATTGAAATGATTGACTTTGTTGTATGTATATGATATCGATAGATCAAAAACAGGATAGATCCAAGGATTATGCGAAATATAAATCCAAGGGGATATATGTATTAAAACTATAAAGATACTAGCGAGTAGACCTGTCTACTCGCTAGTATCCAATCTACTATAATTCAAAACTTTGAAAATAAATAAATGCTTTATAGAAACGATGGTCTGTTTTAATTGATGATTAATATCTCACACGCTTCAGAATTTGTTGAATTACACAGAAAACTAAAACATTATAGTCTTCACCTCAACCTAATTTTGTACCCTTTCAAATGGAACTTCATCAATGTTTCTAGTAAAAATATAGAATTACAGTCATTAGAAATATATAGATATAAATATTTGAAGATAAGAATCTTCTAAATATGAAGACAAACCTGATACAGTATCTGGAGTCTAGGATATTTATTATGACTCATAATAAACGGTGACAAAGCTTCAATAATATGAGCAGTGGCGCCGACTGCATAGGCGAACGAATTGTTCATGCGGCTGAGTGGACCCGAGCCGCATGAACAATTCGTTTGGGGGGATTAGCCCACCAAAAATTTGAGGAGTTAATTAGCTACATTATGCTTTGTAAAATATTGTCTACGACCTCTGTGCCGAATTTGATGGACAATGCGAGCTTTTAGTATCTTGAGAATATTGAAAGACTTCGAAGATCTTTTACAGTTTTTCGAAATATTTTCTGCAGAGGACAAAACAGTGTCAAGCTAAAAATGTACAGGCTACCTTGACTTATTGTTATCATGCGATACTTGTTCCTCTTTGAGTTTTTATTGCCATATTTTCATGCAATAAACCCAGCAGAGGAAGTCAATGAAAAAATTCAAGGCCTTCATTTTAATGTTGCAGAGCTCGAGAAAATATGTGAGGGCTTGATTTGTATGAAAGCCGTCATATTTAAGAACATTTTGATAACTGTGTTTGAAAGAAAAACCATCATTCGTTTATGATCCTTCGGTCTTTCGGAATCGATATAAACTAAAAAAAAGATCATCGAAAGAGCGAAGCCAGCTTACTACACAATTTTAAAACCCAGTAGGATTATTACAAAGCTATTGACCTACATTGAAGTTTGTGAAACGGTGCAATCTTGCATTTATGAGCGGTTTGAATGAACTGGACGCACAAGAGTCATTGCAGCTGAACAAGAGTGCTCGTTTTCAGTGAACAGAGGAGATGATGGAACAAAGTTCGAAAAATTCTGTTGATTTTTTGACTTATGACTTACGAAAATGACATAGATATTGAAAGACTGGGCTTGCACTTGAATATGTTAACTGATATCGCTCATGAAAAACAACGGTATTTGAAGAAGATGTAAGAAAGTACATTACTGTGCAAGGGCCTGCAATTGGAGAAATTTCATATGAAATAGTGAAGTGTCAACTTATCGAGAATCGAGTTTTTTGAGACGCTTAAAAAAATTTTAAAGACACTATTTTTCAACTCAAATTTAGGAAATTTTTCGATGCAAGAACCCAAAAAAACACCGCTTGGGCACTCCCAATATTTTTCTTAAGTCGGCGCCACTGGATATGAGTCAACAATAAGATAAATAATACTATTTTTTATACAAACATTTTTAATAAGTTTTAAATGCACATTTAATCATACTTCCAATATACGCTCTGGGAAAAGTTAAATTTTTTCAATGAACTTATCTTTAATCAACAAAAATAACTTCGAAAATTAACAAATTGATCATTGAAAACATTTGTATTCTCTTAATTTATATTTTATGTTTCATTCAGTGTAGATATTGCCTCATGAATTTTGAAGCATTTCTGGTGATAATTGTTGAGAAAGAAGTTTTTCAACTAAAGAGAGTGAAAGATTTCACGACGTGAGGTGAAAAGTTTCCGGTTTGACCGAGAGATGGGGCCACTAGGTCTACTTTTGGGGCGGCGTCTTACAGTACCATTCCTACTGAGCTTGTATGTCAAGTTTCAGCACAATCGCTATGTTAGTTTGCTTTTGAGAGCACATTGCGCGAGACGCTTCCGTTGTTTTATTGAAAATTGGAGAAACGTGCTGTCGTCAAATACTTCTAAATGAAAAGTTATAGACCAGAAAAAATAAAAAAAGAGATGAATTCAACACTAGGATACTCCTCCCCATCATATTCAACTATTAGCAGTGGGTTGCTCAATTCAAAATGGGTCGTGTGAGTACCTCTGACGAACCTCGCTCAGGACGGTCACAACTTCAGAAATGATTGAGAAAATTCATCAAATAGTATTGGAAGACCGCTAATTAAAAGTACATGAGATAGCTGAGTCCTGTAGGATGTCAGCAGAACTATTGCGAAATATTTTGCACAACCGTTTGAGCATGGAAAAACTGTGTACAAGATGGATGCCGCGTTTGCTAACACTCGACCAAAAACTGATTCGAAAAAATATTTCTACCCAGAATGTGGCGCTGTATAGGCGTAATCCAAACGAATTTTTGCGTCGATTCACAACTGTTGATTAGGCTTGGGTTCACCACTACACTCCTGAAAATAGAGAACAGTCAAAACAGTGGGTTGGAATGCGAGAGGAGTTTATACATTGATTAGCTTGAAAAGGGTAGGACTATCACTGGTCAATACTACGCCGTCTTATTGCAACGTTTCAGGGACGAGATGGTAATTAAACGACCTCATTTGGCAAAAACAAATTTTTGTTTCATCACGATAACGCACAAGCGTATTCGTCGATTGTTGCCATATCCAAAATTCACGAATTAAAGTTTGGATTGATGCCGCATCCTCCCTTCTCTCCAGACTTAGCCCCCAGCGACTATTACCTGTTTCCTTACCTCGAAAAATGGCTCGTCGGTAAAAGATTTGAGAGCAACGAAGAAGTTATCGAAACTATAAATCAGTATTTTGAGTATCTTGACGAATCTATGTTTGAAACTGGTATAACTAAATTAGAACACCGTTTCAGTATCAGTGATGATGGAGATTATGTTGAAAAATAAAACAAAAAAAAATTCTAAAACATCGTCTTTCTTGGTTAGACCGGAAACTTTCACCCCACCCTCGTATATCTAATACGTTCGCATCATTTTCTATCGAAAACTTTTACTTCTCCAAAACATATTCTATGCAACCACTGTTTTTTCTCAATAACTTTTTCAGGGAATTCAAAACAAAAAAAAAATAGGATGGCAACTCAGAAGTGAATAGGTAGAGAAGGAAAACTTATATCAGTCCATAAACAGCCAATCTGGACAGGAAAAATTTAATGGATAATCAATTAATTCAATGATTTCTAAATTATAAGTATTATTCATTGTAACAGTTTTAACCTCGGCTATCAAAACTTAATTCGTCATATCAATTAGTATTAACACATCTCATTAACAGTTTTTACGCAATGTTTGAAGTTTTTTTTGTAAAATGTTATCTTGTTATGAAAGAATATGTTCGAATAATATTCGTTCAATCATTATTTTCTGAATATTCTCTAGCAAAAAAACATTGTATGAATCTAGTATCATTTGAATTCACAAATTTTTTGAAATGAAGTAAACTTTCGAATACAGTTTTCTAATAAATAATGCTTCCTATCAATACCGATCGTTATAAAATTGTGAAATAAAAAGTCTGGTATTCATAAACGTTGTTCAATTTACCAAAATATAATTTTATCTCAATTGATTTATTTATGTTAACATCATTACATTTGTTGGAGCATTGTTTAACGTATAATAGTACAATACACTTGGGTAAATTTTAGAAAAAAATATTTATTTGCCCAACTAATCTTCGAGCTGTTAACAGTTAGTCAAAACAATTTGAAACTGTTGATAGTATGAACATAAATCAAATACGTCTACGATGATGAAATAACTGAATCTATGTAATTTCATAAGTATTACTTCATATTAATAAGTGAAGCGAAAACTTTATACCTCTGTTTAAGAAAATTGTGAAAATGAATGAACATGAAATTTGATAAAGCTAATGTTTATATGTTCTTTATAAATGACAAACAACATACACAGTTATAAATACTATATTTTTCACAAAGTTATACACTTTCTTCGAAGAAAAATATAATTCAAAATTTTATAAAAACAAAATTACGAAATTGTCGATTTCGAATTCGAAATTCGAAATTTCGAAACTCCACACACAAGTTTTTATACCTTTGAAATTTGTTCATTTATTTGTATTACTATTCACTTTTTTGTCAAATTTCCTTCAAGTTTAAATTTATGTATTTTTCTAAATAATCATTATCTTTCTTATCTTGTATCTACTCTACGGTACAACTGTAGGATAATTTTCTATTCTTAAAATTTACTTGTGATTACATTATAATAATCTTTAATTGAAGTCTGTTTTTGTGCAGCTTGAAGTAGTGGTTTTGAAAACATTTTCTCGTATGTTTCGAAAAGTTATAATATCTGTAGCAGATACGCTGTTTTCACCATATCATAACGGGTGATTTTTTAAGGGATAAGTTTTGCAGGTTGACGGCACTGGTTGGTAATGGCATCCAAACGTCATCTGTCAAAGTGAAAAGTTATCCATTTCATCTGCCATTTCATCATGGAAAGACTTACAAACGAGCAACGATTGCAAATTGTTGAAATTTACTATCAAAATTCGTGCTCTGTGAAAAATGTGTATCGTTTATTACGACCATATTATGGTCGTCATAATAGACCTGGTGAATCAACAATTCGTGCGGTTATCACCAAATTTCGCATCAAGTTTACTTTGATAGACATTAAACCATTGTCTCGCTACGTGCAGTGCGTAAAGAGAATATTGCAGCCGTAGCGTACAGTGTTAATGAGGATCGTGAAATGCCAATTCGTCGCCGTACGCAGAAATTGGGCATGTGTTACTCAACCACGTGGGAAATTTTACGTGTTGATTTGGATTTGAAAGTCAAAAATTCAACTTCTGCAAGAATTGAAGCGAAATGAACAGCTAAGGAAAATCCGCTGTTTTATCGAAAAATTGTGTTCAGCGATTAGGCTCATTTCTGGCTTAACGGATATGTAAATAAACAAAACTGTTGCGGAGTGATGAACAGCCACATGCCATACAAGAATTACCGATGCATCCCGAGAAAACGACAGTTTGGTGTGGTTTATGGGCTGGTGGCATCATCGGTCCATTTTTCTTCAAAGACGACCGTGGAATAAAAGTTACCGCCAACGGCGAACGATATCGAGACATGATACGCAACTTTTCTTGCCCCAGTTGGCCGAGTTGAACTTTACTGACATGTAATTTCATCAAGACGGTGCCACATGCCACAGAGCTGGTGAAACAATGCACATGTTGAAGGATGAATTTGGTGAGCAGCTTATCTCTCTAAATGGCCCTGTGAATTGGCCGACAAGATCATGCGATTTGACGCCTCTGGATTATTTCATGTGCGGTTATGTAAAGTCTTACAGGATAAAATAAAACGCGTAATTCGTGGGATACAGGCCGAAATGCTCGAAAAAGTGACGCAAAATTGAACCTTACGAATGGACCATTTGATACGGAGCTGCGGACAATATTTACATGAAATTATCTTTAAAATGTAAATGGCAAAGGCCAAGTTATCAATTTCAATAAAAATTTTGAATATATGATGCAAATTGAGTGTTTTTTTCGATTAAAAAGAACACACTTCAAAAATCACCCTATATTATGCAGGTATTAAAACGACTAAATGCTGAATCTGGTTTTACTTCTATAATTGTAGTAGTTAGTTCCTGGATCCAATATTTTTACAAGCCTCTCTTCGTCTTGTAGTATTTTAGATTTTTGTGTTTATATGGTCTCTTCAAATCAAGAAATTGAATCTGCCGAAATTAAAGATGGCAGATTAATTATTGGACGTGTCGGTCTATTGAAGTGTCGGATTAGTGAGATTCTACTGTATTCAGTTTTCAAGCTAAATTATTATTTTTACAAAAAAATATTGAAAAAGAAACATTTTATCATTTTGCTCCAATTAAAACGAAATTGTTCCAATATTAAACAACTAAAAATTCAACAAGTAGGAATATGGACGTTACTCCAAATTAGGTTCCACAATAAGTAAAATATTTTAAATTTTCTCTTGAATTTTTTTTTTCAATCCATTTGAAAAGAACATGCATAATAATTCAAGCCAAGTTTTTCATTTTCAATATAATTAACACCGAAAAACATCTGAATATAAAGCGATACAATTGAAATGTAAGTCGACGTCGATTTATGAATTTTGGAAATTTGTTAGAATCGAAGTATCCTGAATTTAAAAAAGGCTGCTTCTAAAATTATTTGAATATTCGGGACAAAGTGTTAAAATCATTTTATTCCTTTTCAAAGTTCGTGAAACTCAAACACCAATCAACAGAATAATTTGTTAGCTAACAGATTTATTCTACTAGCATCTGAAGAAGTCGTTTGTAACGACGAAACGCGTCATGCTCTTATATAGTCAATAAAGTGTAAATCATAAGTTCAAGTGTTTGAATTTAGGTTTATATTTGGTTATAATGGATTTACATCAAGTAAACGCCAACACTATTAAATAGTTAATAAATGTGTTTAATTTTCAATATTTCAATTCGATTCATATTTTGTATTTTTCTTCATATGTTTTCAACAAATATAATGTCATTAGAAATTTTTTCAATGCCTCTTTGCCTACCTTTTGAAAGGTAATCAATAGGTATTCAAATATATATAGGAATTCAATTGGTGGTTCCGAAAAATATTATATATTGAAAAATGGCTCAGACTATCAAGGAGTTTGACAACGCTTACTGTAGTCTTCAATGATCCTTAATGATAATCTTTTCGATATTAATGAATGTCAATGAAAAAAACAATATGAACAAAATGACAATTTAGATTTTGTTCGATGGAACAGTTCTTTTTAATTTATGTAAAAACAACATGCTTGAAAGCATAAAAGAAGGAACCGCGGTACGGAAGGATGATAAAAAGGTATAGTCTATCATAAAAGAACCCCAATAAACTTCGAACTTAAAAAGTGAATGAATTATGATCAAATTAATGAAAGACTAAAAACCTCTCGTTTATTTAAGAAACAAATGAGAAACAAACTTCTATTATTATTGCACTATAAATGAATAAAACCTCATAAAATTGATAATTTAGTTGAAACAGTGCAATCTTTTCTTTGGCAAACTATTGTCGACAGAATGTCTGGATGTACCCCATAATAATCATGTAGTTACTTCTTCATATCTTTCAATTTAACGATAAGAATATGGAAACCTGATCTGCCTCCAGCGTTGCCATATATACAGGTATTACTGTACATATTCGGTATTTTATGATGAAACAAGATGTACGATAGAATGTGGAACACTTGTACCACATTTTAGCTTGCCTGAACCTACTGAAAAAATTGAGAGAAAATATCGAATATTCTGAGTATTAAAATTCAGTCGATTTTTTCTGAAGCAGATGTCAAACTATCCAAAACATTTTATATCGTAAATTAGTTTTCTATTACACGAGGCATTTTAAGGATTTTCTTTTTTGATCTCTTTCTCCACTTCATCTCAATTGAAGTTTTTGGAAATTCGAAGTTTTACTATAAATTCGTCAAATTTCATTTGAAAACTCAATTTGAGTTAAATAAAAAATTCATTATTTTTATTTCAATCTAATTGGAAAAGTACTTATTATATGGGTGGTGATGTAAGAACATAGTGTAGCTCAAACATTAAGTATTAAATTGATGAACAAATATATCTTCTAATTCATTATATTTAAATATATGGCTCATACGGCCATATGGTATTGCTATATTTTATTCTAAAAATGCGGTTTATTTAAATTGAACCTAGTTTGCTCACTCACTATTTTAGTGTTATACGCTTTTTGGGATGAAAAAAAATAGGCGATACATATTTGTCGAGACTTTGATTCACAACTCGAAATGAGTTAGGATCTGACTCGAACCCCTTCGATATTATTTAATATAATAGATATTACTACAATTTTTTCATTCCAAAAACGCTTTTTCCGGAAATTTCACACTTCCATTCCATTTTCTTATAGTTGAAGTTTTTGTATTCGAATCTCTTTGAATTTGGACATATACAATTAATAGAAAACAATTGTCTAATGAACTTTATAATTTGATAAACTCAACGTATTTTGCATGTAATGTTTGGAAGGTTGTTTTGGACAGATTTGTTTGACAAAAATCATGAAAAATAACCAGGAAAACTATTAAATAATCAAAAAATATTTAACTTTTTATATTTTCACTTTTATCAATTATTATTAATTTCTAATTAACCTAAATGAACTTTCCACAAATTTGTTGTTTATTCATCTTGAATTAGTCGAATGCTTTTTTTCTATTTAAATGTATTTTCTTTATGCAAACCATGATTTTTCTGAAATACCTACCTACTATAATTTCGCCTTCGAGGTACCGTAATTTTATTCTGAAAATATGACAACACAGTTCACCATGGACTTCTAATGATCAAGCAGTATTATATGTCTAAGTGTAAGTCTAAGTTTATCTTTCAGAAGGTTAATTATACAAACGAAATTTACTAATTTTGGAAGTGTTCAAATTATACAAGAATAATTAAAATAAAATTAACGCAAGAATTTTGAGATATATATTGCATGTTATTCAGCAATTTCTGGCTTTAAATTAATGATTACTTGGTAGTATCACATACTAAATATAATAAGAGATAACTTTCAATATTGGTGTTGTCGTACTGTTTCTATATCAATAGGAGCACTTGAAATTACTTCGATAATACTTTAAAAAATAAAGAAATGGTATGCGTCACTATCATGTGTACCTTATCTATAGTCCAAGTTCTTTAGTATTTTACCAGCCGAAATAAATATTATCTACTCGATAATAGGTCATTCTGAAGGTTTGAAATCCAAACACAATTCATTGAATATTTGTTCGTTTTGAAAACCATATGACGCATCTTTAAGGAAATTTCTTGTTAGCTCAAAAACGATTCTATAAATTATTAGTTAGACATAGTTAGGTGTATTTTTCTACAATGAGTAACTATTCATATTACGTAGAATTTTTACAATTTTCTCAGCAATTCACAAATTTAAATCGCAACTGAATAATAATAAATATAAACAAGAATCTTTTCGACATCGTCTCAAAAAAGTTATTTGAAATTTAGAATCTCAACAAAGTACGTAAAACTTTCTAGAGCCTATTCGGATGAACACACAATGACCGGATCAAACAATAGCAACCAATCAAATAAATTCAAATTAAAAATACTCTATTCAAATAATAACGTAAAATTCGATTGAATTACTTAATGTTTTAAAAATTATAACCTATATTCAATTTTGTTTTTTCGAGTTGGTGTTAGAATTGAAAATGGAATTATATAAATGTAATTGATTGAATAAATAATGACTAGCTGTATGAACAATTCATAGCTATTAATATTCAAAACACCGACACTCTACAGTTATTGTTTTTAATGAAATTCATATCATTTGAATGAAATGTGTCAGCCAAAACAATGAATTGTGTCTACACTATACAGGAATATACCATCAGTAAGTGTTTTAAAAAATGTAAACAATACATCATTCGACGATAAATTTGGCAGTTACAAATGTATCGAAATATAAATAAATAATATAGACCTACCTGCTTGTGCGATTCCAGTAGATGACTGCGATTGGTTTATTTGGTAGAACGTATACAACTTTTACTACTAAACGTTTGTACGTTGAGCTTGTGTATATTCAATGACGAATTATCTTTATGTTACATGGAGTGCATTCTATCGAATAGATTGTTATTAGGCGGTAGAATTCAACTTCTATCCAAAGTTCAAATTCCAATTAGTATACTGTACCAGCTGGGCAACTAGAAATAGGAGATTAATTTTTCAAACTTGTCTCTTTTTGACTCGTTCTCTCTGCAGACTTTATTTATAGTTAACGTGAAAGTAACTATTACAGCTTAGTGTCGCTCTATGCGTAGGTACAAAATCTGTACCTGCAGTGGGAGAAAGCTATCAGATGAGTTTTGTTGCATTCGAACTTCGAAGTCTCTAGTTGTCGCTATCGTTTAAAACTGCAGCTATTTTGGAATATTTATTAATGATATTAATTATTTTTATGATGGTTTGAATGTTTACGAAGGTTAATTGATGTAAATCTATTGTAACATTATAATGATAACGAAACACTGTTTTCTAGATTCACACATTTTTATTAAACAATTGTGACGTTTTGCGCAATCATTCCGAAATAGCCATTCTAATGTTGAAACGTAGGTCAAAATTGTATGATAAAATTGTGGAAATCTACAAAACTCTTTTCGTTATCATTTTGTTATTTTTATTGAAATGTAAAATGAAATATTCATTTCATGAAAATATGGGTTCCAAGTGGATTTATTTTTGTCATTTTGTAGGTATAAATATATATAAATATATATATATATATATATATATATATATATAATATATAAAATATGTAAATAATATTTGATGCGGAAAAAATTATTTACATATTTTTCAACGACACGGCTTAGAGCATCCTTGAATAATAAAAATCACCTCACGGGCAAAGCAGTTTTCAAATCTCCCAATCCGGAGAGAACAAACGCGGTAGCCTGAAATGTTGCGACTTCCTTCAGAGGTTATTTTTTGTTTCTTGGTTTTTCCTTTTCTGTTTCCACCTCCAGATTCGTACAACTAGAACTTGGCTACGCCGTTCTGAGGAGATCCAATAAGATCGAAACACGTGTCAACGGCTGCTACCAATCTGCAGGATATGCCGATAATAGATATCAAAATGTCAAACTTATATTTTAGAAAAATCAAATTAGTTTTTTTTGTATCTTCACTCATTGATTTTCATTTCAGAGGAATATTTCTGACTCAGCATTCTCTTCGGAAGTTTTAGTCTTTTTCACCATGAGGAAACCTCTGAAAAACTCATGGTAAGCCAGGTGATTCTAATAAGTGTGATTTATATTTACATATATATAATTACATATAGTTTTTTATACTTATCCAGAATATCAAGAAGTATATTGTTGGTTTATGTGTGTGAAACTGAAGGTAGATCTGGAAAAAAATGAGTTTTAAGATGTGATGTTTGGTGATTGTTTGGTGTGTCTATTTTATGAGTGTTAATTGCGAGGTTTATTAAGTTGTACAAATAGAATTAAGATGTATAATGTCTGTTCTTTCATTTACTGTGTTTTCTAAATTTTTACGAATGTGTAACATTTCTAAAATTTCTCTACTTTTTTTGTCCCTTTCAGTTGCCAAAATCTTCGTATTTCTGTAATCAAAATCGTGTTTTTCTGTTATTTTATGTTTATGTAAGGATGTTATTCGAGTTTTTGCATATTTATGCGCTTTGATTGTCTCTTCGAGATTTTGTGATTTTTATCCGATATAGCTTTTATTGCAATTGTTACACGGTATATTATAAACCGTATGAGTTTTTTTCTGAGTTACAGTTTTACTTTTTAATTTTGTATATATTTCTTCGATTTGATTTTTGGCAGTATGTGCTATTCTTAAATTATAAGGTTTCAATATTTTAGCAATGTTTGTACTTAATTTTGGAATATATGGTAAGGGAATGTAATTATTTTCGTTAGATTTACTTCTTTTTGAATGTAAAGTATTATTATAATTTATGAATTCTGTTTTTCATGATTTTGTTGATTAAATTTAATGGAATTTTTTAATATAAATTTTTTAATTTAATTAAATCACACACATAAACCAACAATATACATATTCTGGATAAGTATAAAAAACTATATGTAATTATATATATGTAAATATAAATCACACTTATTAGAATCACCTGGCTTACCATGAGTTATTCAGAGGTTTTCTCATGATGAATAAGACTAAAACTTCCGAAGCGAATGCTGAGCCAGAAATATTCCTCTGATAATGAAAATCAATGAGTGAAGATACAAAAAACTAATATGATTTTTCTAAAAAATGAGTTTGACATTTTGATATCTATAGTGACTCATAAATTCAATTATTCATTAATTTTGACAAAGTTGTAATATAAGAACGAAACGTTAACAAAAATAAACTTTTTCATATCAAAAGAAGCTTGTTATTGCTAAAGACATTCAAAATAAAATATTTTGAATATAATACAGGCAATAAATCAATTTTAAGAAATATATATATATATATATATATATATATATATATATATATATATATATATATATATATATATATATATATATATATATATATATATATATATATATATATAATAATAGTAAAAATATGTTTATTTTTGAATATAAGTTGAATTTTGTTGAGCTGTCTGGTTGCTAGTCTGGTCATCAACAAATTTCTGTATTTTCGTCTAAAAAGGAGCTGAAAGACAATTAAAAGAGATTCACGTTCAATTCCATTCATTCAAAAAAATGATAACCATGTTAGCCCGTGCAGCTCATGCTCGTACCGGCACAAAGAAGACAAAATTTTAAAAAATCTCTTAAATCTTATTGAATTTTAAGATCAGGAGAAGAAATTGCTCATGCTCGTGTTCAACCTTCCTCAGTAAGAAGCAGCTGCCTTTATATACGAGGGGTGATCAATAGTAAGATGATTTCAAATTTCGAGGGTTACGTTTCGTTATGTTATGTTTTTTACGTTTATGTTTTTTGTTATGCTGGTTATCTTGAACATCTGTAACAAGTTTCAGGTGTACCTAACTATAGCATTTTTGTTTGTTTGTGAGAGGCATAACGAGTAGATGTGTTTTGCTTGCTTGCTAATTTTCTTCTTTCGAAAAACATGAATCAAAGTGCCAGCAATAAATTCCGTGCAGAAAATCGATTCAAGTGCTCTAAAATTCTTGAGATATTGATAGTGGCTTATGGTGTGTCTTCGAGACACACTATGTTGGTACATTTCGGTGCTAGTCGACAAAATGCCGTCCTTTTATACAAAAATTCAAAACAATCACAGCCTATGAGCCGCCCCTTTCAAGTGCTCGGTTGCCCATCCCGAGCGCCAACCTTGGTATGTGCAAATCAGTTCGAATTTTGTTTCATTAATTAAAACAAAACTCGAACTTAACTATGAAACAAAAAATCGATCGCAGCCTTCTGTATGTGCTTTCGCCTTACACTTTTTTCAGCTACAAATAAACATTTAATGTGTGGGTGTTCCGGTATAAGTGTTCCGCTATAATGCTTCAGTAAATGAGAGATTAATTATAATTCTAGGTTTAATGATTGTATCGCATAATCGCCAATGGAATTGGCGATACTTTTTCATACAATATTCAATTGAATATAAAGTTAAATTCAAACACTTGAACTTATGATTGACACTTTATTGACTACATATCATGACGCGTTTCGTCGTTACAAACGACTTCTTCAGATGCTAACAGAATAATGTTCTGTTCTAAATCATAAGTTCATGTGGTTGAAATTTTTAAGTTTATATTCAACTATAATCGATTTACATCAAGTAAAAGCCAACACTATTAAATACAATATTTAAGTGAAATTCTGCACTGTTTGACAAGACTTCGAATTTTTATTTGGTCCTACTTGATAAACCCTTTGTAAAAACTGTACAAACAAATTAACTGTACAATACCATTTTGAGGCATTTATAAAGGAACTAATCAATTTATTAGCTTAGTCTCAAAGTTCATGAATTATTTAGAAAAAATCAAAGGCTCTTACAAATTAGTTTATACAATATACAAATATTTTATAATTTATTAAGGGGAGTTTGCTTAGATCCTTTAAAATGAATAGGCACCTGTATTGTCTTGGAGATTTTCGCAATATCTAGTATTTTCTTCAGGACGTCTATTATGTATCTAATTATAAAAATTAGTCCTACGATTCCGTTGAAAAAACTTACGTAGTACATGAATAGGTATGCTATATAGATTTTTGGGTATTTAAACTTTATTCATGTGTTTTTTAAATTGGAATCAAGTAACAGAAGACTTTTCAATAACCTCATCATTCATATTTTGAAGAACTAAAAGGAAACAATGCAGAAACCAAGATTAAATTTTTCAGGGAGAGGAAAGGGTCAGGATCATTGCGAATAATAAACAGATTTGGCGCCCCGAGCTAGTTAGCTAGTTAAAAAATATATATAAAATAACATTCATTTACATTATTTTTCTACATTCACTCGCATCATCACGTTTCTTCCTCTTGATAACTCTTTTTTGAATGTCCTTGTATTCGTTGGGTGATTTCCGTTAACCCCCTCTTCGAAATCGTCGAATTTTATTTTGCATAAAAATAATCAATGAATAATATGGATTGGAAATGACCTCTAGGTCTGAGTCAACCGCTTGCAAAACTTTTGAAGCTATGTATATTGAATTGCTTCGAAATAGCGATTCAAAATTCGGATAGGATGGTTGTTTCCAAGGAATCCATTGCTCAACTGCAGCTGACCATCTTGTGTGGGATATATCTCTTTTAAAGTTCGGGTTTCGTCAAAAAATCTTGCCCTCTGTTGACGTTGTGAAAAACACATACAGATTCTGCAGGAATTTAAAAAACTGTAGCTTCTAGGCAATATTCAGTGTCAGAGGCGGCGGAGTCGCGCTTCTCTGCCTACTACCCCGGGCCATGACCCCGGAACTAGGCGCATTCCCTGGTGCCAAAAATAATGAGATCATTTAAGTCCATTGCCATTGCCATCTGTTTATCCATACAAAATTCATGCAGGCAAGTAACACAGACAGCGTTTATTAATTTAACACATACAATTTTAGAAGTAGTGGGTAGTAGGTAGGTACATATAAATCAGTATTATAAAAATGTCTTCTTTGTTTAGGCTTTTAGATTAAACGTATTACTAGGTAATTGTCAAAATTCCAAAGGTCGTTTGAAATAATCTTGTTATTTCTTATTACTTTTGAAAACCAGTAGCGCCACACACGACAAAATTATGACAAAATTATATGTCTCATTCCTGCAAAGACTTATACGTGTTTATATTTTTATAAGATCTTTTCGTCTTGAAGTTGGAAAACCAATCGGCAAACACAGCTATTGGCTCTAATTTAAAAGAAATATACCTATTAGAGATTATGTAAAATTCTTTATTTTTTAGTATATTTCGAAAATAAAGAATAGCAATCACAAATCAACTGAAAATATACCATAAGAATAAGTACTCTCAAAATTGATATGAATTATAAATTGAAATGGATAACTATTGCTGAAAATGTCGAACAAATATTTTACATAATATTTTTACCCATGCACATATGTATAACAATTTACATGTATACTATATATATATATATATATATATATATATATATATATATATATATATATATATATATATATATGTTCATACCGCTCCCAAAATCTACTCGTTACCAAATTTATATTTTTACGGCGGAAGTGAGGCAAGAGGGAAGGCAGTTGGTAGTTACCAACTGTGTCGAAGTGTCAATGGCTAGTTTGTCTTTTAGGTTATCGCTCATCCAAACAAATGAAGGTTTTGTTTGAATATTATGGAATTTGTGAATTGTATGGTCGAAATATTGATGATGATATTGTATATTGTGAATATATTTCGTTATAAATATATGTCGAGGTGTTAAGATCCATTAAATCTGGATGTAATAACTACTAGATGAATAATAATCTGCTACTTCATGAAATGATTTTCTGAACTAAAGTAGTGATTAAAATATTTCATTGAATTTATTATATTTCAGGATACACAATTAAGAGCTTATATTGAATTGAATATGTTACTATTGAGTAAATATTTCAGAATCTTCTAGGTTAAAATTGCTTCGGCTTATGAATATTGTATTGTGCTACATTCTACCATGGAGTTAATTCATAGATGCAAGATACCTCATAATTGTCTATTATATAATTATCATACTTCGACTAGAAAAGAGAAACAATATAGATTTTAAAAAATAAATTAAGTATCAAGACAGAGAGAATAGTGAGAAAAGATAAAATTCGTTGGAAAGGTTTGTATTTATATAGTTTGTTTTTATGTTACCAGAAATATTCATTGTAGTTTAAATTGGCTTACTACATAATTTCCATTTGATAAATTGACTACACACTATCCCAGATAATCAAATACTAAAGTACTTATATGAAAAATAAATTGAAGTGGTTTAAAATATATTATTGGGTCCAAGCAGTTTCACACATGATACAAAATACGATATTGCAAATTGAATACCATTATGTTGTTAACCTTTCAGAAAAGAGTAGTTCTATTCATTATCTCATTTGTTTTGTGGTAATTCATTGTTCTAGGTCATATAGAAAGAATGCATTGTTTTAAAACAAATCTATAGTAGTTTCTACATCTAGCTATATAGCAACTGAATTGAATGTTCAGAGCTAAAGCGTCTATTTCTATGTTTGATATGGTCAATAAGTGTAGTCGATAGAATAGTACTGATTATAATAGGTGTTTTGTAGAATTACTTGACAGAATATTGTGATGAAACATGCAATGTTCAACATTAAGTCAGGATCAATATACACACAACAGTTGTTTTCATTATTTTATTCATTTTGTGGTAATTAATTGTTCTAGGTCATATAAAAAGAATGCACTGAAGAAAACACATCTATATTTGTTTATACATCTAGGTATATAGCAGCTGAATTGAATGTTCAGAGCTAAAGCTGCTATTTGTATGTTTAATATCATCAATAAGTGTATTTGATAGAATACTACTTATTATTATAGGTGTTTCGTAGAAATACTTGCCAGAATAATGAATGGAACATGCAATGTTCAACATTAAGTCAGTACCAATATACTACACAATTGAGATTGAACTTTTACTTACCTCTTGATGAAACATGATTGAATAAAAATTCAAATCAAACTGTTGGCTTTATGCATCATTAATTTGTGAAATATTAAGTCAAGAGTTTGATTTGAATTCTTACTACACAATTTATTAATCAAAAAATTGTGTTAGTTAGTTACTGAGCTTCATTTTAATATAAATAATTTAATCTCAATTTAGTATAAACAATTTAACAATAAAATATCTAAAACACAATACTTCGATCATAAAGATAAAAAGATGTTAGAACAATTCTTGCTGAATTGAAAATTCAATACAGTAGTGAGAGATGATTCAAAACAGTTTTAACTGTAGTAAAATATTGTTATTGATACTAGTAGAATAGATACATGATAACTGAACAGAATGATAATTGTATATTATAAGGAAAAAGAACAAGAAAACTTCAATTCATTGATGTTGCATTATGTATTTTTTTAAAAATTATGGCAGACTTGAATAAGCAGATATGACCTGAGTAAAAGTTGAAAATGTTTTCCATAAAACATAAAATTCAGTGGAATATATACCAATGAGTGAAATATTTATGTTCTATTGATGTATTTTATATATTTATTCGTTTGGAAAATGGAATACCAACAATAGCATTCACACATTGAAAAATAAAGAAATGATAATGCATATATAACTAATACTTCACACATGCATATATAATTAATCTCTAACTAAATCAATGATGAATACTTAAATAAGCATTTGTGACCTGAGTGAAAGTTGGAAATATTTAACATAATCCATCATAAAATTCAGTGATATATAACCATTGGGTGAAATATTTATGTTCTATTGATGTATCTTATATATTTATTCGTTTAGAAAATGTAATACTGACAATTATGAAACCAACAATAGAATTTACATTGAAAATTAAAGAAATGATAAAGCATTTATAACTAACACATCTTACATTGCATATATAATTATGCTCTAACTGAATCAATGATCAATATATATTATATCCATATATATTATTTTCAATATTTAATACAATAAAAAATGATAAATTTTTCAATTATATTCAAAACTGAGTTAGATTACTGCAACCACCTTATGTTATTGCATTGAGATGATAAGTGTAGCTAAATTACTGAGTTAGTGTTGAAATTTATCATTATTTATGTCTTTTCTCTATACCCTTGTTCTGTATACCTTGTATTCTGTATATACTTTTTCATGAAAATGTTGGAAAAAATTCAGCACAAATATCGTTCAGGTAAAACGAAATGATTGCATTTTAATATTTTAGATGAAAATATATACAATATGAAAAAAAATTGTATAATTAACGTTTTTGAACAACAATTCCGAAAATTTTTATGTGTTCTCCTGGGACTAAACTAAAACAGCAAGTTCATATAATCATACCAACATCCCAAGAAGTTGTATAAATGATTTTCTAAAACTTACACCTGACAATAATTCTCTGCCAAGCCACTTAATGCTAGATAAGTAGCTAAATCGTAACATATGTCATAAGATGAAATAAGTTGAATAGAGCTCAATTGAAGTTGAAAAAACTCAATCAGCACTTCATAATACATTTTTACTTATATTGAATAACTTACAGCAAACAAACAAACCAAATAAAGGAGTGAACTTGTTGGTGATTTTTAAATGAAATAAAACATGATAAGAAAACTTCATGTTCATTCGCAATTAATTCAGTATTTTTTGAAATGCAATTGATAACTGCAACAATTCGAAAACGAAAGCTTGACAATGAAACAATTGGGTTCACAAAATCAGCTTCAGTCAAAAATTTATATCTTAGGGAGGAAGAAGCTGCAAGAAAAACTCCTTGGGGTTTTGAACCATTGTTACAAGTCTTAAAATTTAGTGATTTTGGTTAGCTGTCTGACCTTTTTTGTCTCAAATCAAAATGCTATATTTATTGCATGTTCAGAAATATCAAGGGCGAGGTGAAAAATTTCCTCTGTTGTTAGAGTCAATTCTGATTTTTATTCAAACTTCCACATTTCTCCTAATGAGATCATTTCTTTTCTTTTTACTATGTAGTGAGACAAAAAAGCTCAACTTGACTAGCACAGGATCGGAGGAAAATTCAATGTAGTAATGAACAAAACTTCTAAAAGATATTCAGTCTTCACTATCGATTGTGAAGAAATATAGAACTTTATGATTTGAGAAAAATTGATTTAAGTAAATTTTAAAGTTTATAATCGTTAAAATCTGTCAATGAAAGTCTAGTTGGACTTACTATTTGGAAAGTACATTCATCTTTGAAGATAAATATATTATATATAAATGTATAATATATGTGAAGTATTGATACTTCTAGAGAAAAGGAAGTTAGAATTCCTGGTGACTCATTTATACTTTGCTTACAAAATTACCCAGCATGAAGAAGTATATAAATATGTATAAAAGAAATCAATCGTGAAGTGTTATTTTTTACACATTTCGAGCATATAATGCAATATATAATAACTACCTAATACTTTAGAAAATTTTCGAACCATTTTATAGAAAAAGTTCAAAACTGAACAGCTATGAAAAACCAAATTTGTTTTTAACCCTTAAAAACTTAAAATAGACGTTAGCCACCAAATTTGAACGGACAATGAAGCTCCAGGTGCCAATAAGATTGTGTTAAGATTTTTGATGTGGAACATGTTCAGGTAATCAGGTTCTTGGTGTAGGTATCATCTGCAATCAGAAAAATATGTGTATGAAAAATAATCGATGAGGACAGTAATACCATAACAATTACAATCAGTATTATGATTTTATGTAGGTTATAATGCTATTCCTGTATTAAGTCCAACTAGTAGTAAATTTTCAAATTACATAATTTCTCCACAAAACTACTCGAGATTGCTTCAATAATTAAATTAGATTACTTCAGTTATTAAATTATCTGGCTGTCGTTCGAAAGTCAAATCTGATGAAGTTATAAAATCATCAAAATTTTCAGAAATTCCTTGCGCATTTCTTTCATCGAGCAAATTTATAGGTGCGAATATATTTCACCATTATTTTTGCAATAGTCTTTTTGCATCTGTTATTTTGGATCTCTATACCATGATCTATGTGTCCTACAATCTAACGACTTATTAATTTTTTTTTTCACGAATATTCCAAATCCAGGGGCATATTTCTTTTGTTTTTCTTTTTCTTTTGTTTTTTTGTAACTTATTAACATCATTTCATTCATGATCTCTGTCAAGAATTCCCTTGTTATTATTTGCCATTTTATTGTTGATATATTGGCATCAAGAGAATGAAATTATGCAGATGTTTTCATCCGTCATTTTTTCTCAATTTTTTTATGAATTTTCTCGGTTTTTGCATCTGAACAAAATTCATCATGGTCCACAAGAACAGAAACACGAGCATTTATATTTCAACAGTAAAAACTAAATATTAGGAACGGTTCCAATTGAAAATATTTAATTTATTCGTCATGCCTATTGATTGTTGAGTGTTAGAGGCACAAAGCCGTATTGAATAATATAGGTTGAAAAAGTGATTTTATTGAGTAATAAGTTATAATTGAACAAAATTTTTCGAGTCGATGAAATGAAGAACAAAATCACTAAATAACGAAAAATACCTGATGAATTGATTACTTACCTGCTTCCAAATTTTCTTTCACCAAAGGTTCAGTACTTAATAAAGTTGTTAATCAATGTCTTTCCAATTTTTTCTGCAACCAATTGCAAAAAAGGAACAAAATTTTTTCCTCCATAATATTTCCATGATAATAATTGAAGGTGGAACTTGTGTCACCTAAAAATACATTGAATAATAAAAATAGTATACCATAGACTTAGTTATTTAATTAGTGAATAATTGAATTAAAAGTAATAGATAGCAAAGATCATTCATTTTGCGTATCAATCAGACATGAGGAACATTCTTGATGGAAAATTATCAATGTCGTTACTTGAACATAAATTACTAGGGTGTACTTTCAGAAGGGATATAAATCGGAAAGGCACTTAACTAAAACGAATACAACGAAAAGTACTAATTTGTTGAAGTAATTCATTTTTTCCGGTCACCTGAGACATTATTTCTCAGCATTGCTGGAGAATATACTTTTTGGCTTGTCAAATAACATGAAATAATGACCCTTAATTACTTAATTGCGATTTCAATTGTAAGCTCTGTTAGGATATTCATTACACGTTCAAATGTAGGGCTGAATAGATTCGAAAAAAATGATTGAGAAATAAGCAATAAGAATAATATTTTATGAAATGAATTCAAACATTTCCCATATAGTCATGAAATAAATGGAGCTCGTATAACAAACATTCGTATTGCTATTAATTATTGGAAGGCACATAATAACCTAATAGTGAGAAAAATCTAAAAGTTCAACTGTTTGAAAAATAGAAGGGTTAATAAAAACGGAAATAAAAGTTGGTAAATGAAATATTATCCAGAAGAAACTGATTTATAAACAATAGTTTGGGTTATATGATTTATCATTTTTTGACCAATTTTTTTCAACCCTAAAATTCTGAATTGTATGTTTAATACAATTACAAACATTAACGAAAATGTAAATGTTTCATAAATATCCGAAAATTCATCAATAAAAGAAAAAATTTGATATAATTAATGTCGTGCAAGTACTTACCCGTTTTTTTCTGTAGAATTTCACGATAAATTTTCATCGGTTCATAACTCAACTTTCACAAAACTGCTAAACAATGGTATGTTATATTTGACTGAAAGAGAATAAATTTCACAAACATTCACGAAAAATACAATTAAATTATTTCACAAGACTTTCGTGTAACACGCTTAAAGTTAGACTGGCTCGGTAAAATATACCTACCTACACATATTTGTACGAGGTCACTTATCTCCAGATGTTCTCAAGTGCCCTACGAGTGAAAATACTAATATGGATCTCGGACCGCATGGTTGTTGACATTAGGTATACGTAATAAATAATGTCAACAAGTATCGATTACCTACTAATGTAATCAATACAACAATTAGTTCAATTCGTTGGATATTTTCTGAATTCAAATTTTTCGTGAAAGAATAATTTAAAAAATCTCGAGAAATCTTTGCGTCTTAATAGATCATTAGGGGTCGTATGAGACAAGGTCTGTTTCGGCAAATATAAAGCAATGGGAAATCAAGATGAAAAATAAGAGAAATCTGTAATTTATTCCAAATTAGCTAGTATTTTGATTTAAAATTTTTAGTTAAAATTTCATTTAAACAGACTTGTACAAATTATTTGATTGAAATGCAAATCTCATATCAAAGTAATGAAGCAGAATCCCTTCAATTTTTTCGGCTATTTCTGAAATGGAAGTTTTGAAGAGGAATAATTCGAGAAAATATGGTGAATTTATTTCTTTATTTCCGGTCAATATTTAATTTTTGAAAGAGCTTAATAAAAATACTTTTAATTTTTAATTATTGATCTAATAAAGAGTAGGGGATTCAAACGATAGTTTTACTTGATCTACATTGTCAAGAAATGAAAATGTGTAATAAAATGTTCAATTTATACACAATAAAAGAGCCTTGCTTCAATCGAATAATCAAATATCGGTTAACTGCTCATTATATTGTGAATTCATGCAACCAATCCCTTATAGAACAAAACTTTCGATTTGCTTCAGCATTACGAAGTACAGTTCATACTCGTCAAACTCATGGGGAAACGAACTAAATGAGTGCATCGTTCGAACGTAAAATGTTTCATAAAATATAGAATATAATATCGATTATTTTCCATATAAGTACCTACCAATGAAATCCTGTCGAAAAAATTCTATGAAGATATAATTTTATTCGATACTAGCGGACCCGACAGACGTTGTCCTGCCATGACATTCCAAGCTATCAGGATAAACGAATTAATGCATATACAAAAATTCACTCTAGTCGATCCAGCCGTTGAGTTGCAGTATATTAATAATAAATTGAAATTGAAATACTATTAACTCTACGTAAGTTTCAGGTGGCTAGTCCCTTATGATGAATAATACCTAAATTTCTGATTTAATTTTTGAATTAACGTAAAATCAATATGAATTATTTCTAATTGTAAATTCCTGATTTCAATTGATTTCAAAATTAAATCAGAACTTCCTCAATTTCTGAAATAATTTTGAAATGTCAGAAGGCATAATTTCTACTTGAAGTCAGAAATTTCCAAATAGAAATGATGCATTTTGATATTTCGTCCATTTCAAAATTGATTTAGAAATTAAGTTATCACTCTTAATAATGGGATAACTCGTTTTATACTCGTTTAGTATATATGAACATACTCGTTTAGTTAATATGTTAAGTTTCACTCAGTGAAACTTAATCTGAATGTTATATAATATATTATATCGTTAGGTAGCTCTTTGCACATTTGATTGACTGCCACGACCTGTCAGGTCGTCTTCTCCTCGGCATTGTAAATTGTAATCAATATAAGTGAAAAAAGATCTCGCGCACTTAGAGGTAAATTGTCACTATCACAAAAGGTCAAAAAAAAAAGAGCACATAATTTGAAATGTCACTATCACAAAAGATCACCAAAGTAAAGAAAGTTCTCGCGCACGTAGCGGTAATCGCCACGAAGGATGCACTCTTTGTATGAGGTATCGATCGACATAGACTCTATGTCATAGAGGATAGATCGATACATTAGTTGGTTGTCAAATGTCAAATATTATGGTAGCTTTCAGAATTTAAATTTGTGAACAACCTTAGGATTTATCAATCTATATGAAAATAATCTGATAGATATTAAACAACTGTAGTTAGCTAAAATTTAGTTCATTTTTTACCCCCTAAGAATAAATATGTAGTAACAAAGATATAAAAATTCTAACTGGTTATTCATTTTAAACTATTCTCTCAATTTGATTTCTGAACGACGGCGGACACATATTTAATTCCGAGGTGAATTGTTACCGATTTGTCAGCACAATAATCAATTGCCGGATCATAGTGGAATGCAGCTCGTTTAAGAATCACAGAAGCACTGCGTCTGCGGATTCGCTCAATTTCATTATGTCGTGCTTGCTGTTGTTGTGATTGATGTGCACGAACTTGTTGCATTCTGAGCCTATTTACTTCATTGCCACTCACTAAAGAACGCAATTCTGACATAGCAATACGACTATTTTCTTGATCTGTCTCTCTCTGCCCATCAGTGCGGTTAACACGTGAGGTAGCTCTTCGTACATTTGACTGACTGCGACGACCTAAGTCAGGTCGTCTTCTCCTCGGCATCGTAACGTAATATAATAAATTAAAGTGAAGAAAATTCGCGCTCACTTAACAGTAAAGTGTCACTATCACCAAAATATCAACAAAAAAAGAGCACACTACTTGGAATGTCACTACCACAAAGCATCACAAAAGCAAAAAAATTCTCGCGCACGTAGCGGTAATCGTCACTTACAAACATAGATGTACTCATAAAATATCGCAACCATGATAGTAACACAATTTTGTTAATAGGAAAACTTTTTTCCGTGTTTTGAGGTTAGCTCCGTGGTTGTCAAATATTATGGTTGCGTTCTGAAACTCAAGTTGTGACCAAACTTAAAGATTTATCAAACTTAAAAAAATTGTCTGATATGGTAACAACTGAAGTTAGCTAAAATAAAGTTACGCAAATTTGAAAATTGATTGAAAATCAGTACTACTGATGATTTATTACATTTTGTGACTATCCGATTCTGTCACGTTCGCTATTTACTTTTGTTTAGTTTCGGAACGCGACATCAAATCCTCCAAAGCGCACGCGAATAATTTAATATGAACTTTATCGGATAGTAGTAAAGTTCAAATTGACTCCACATTTTATTTAGAAACGTTTGTATGGGAAATAGAAAAGTGCTGTTTTAAGAGTTTTCTCGGCAATTATTCGATTTTTTCTCGCCTTTTAAACCTTCCCTGGAACTCCACGAACATTTCAAGACTAAGATAAGATAAATCCGTTCAGCCGTTTTCGAGTTTTAGCGAGACTAACGCACAGCAATTCATTTTTATATTTATAGATTCATTGTTGTGTTAATTAATACATTTTGAATGAAAGTGATAAATTGCCATGTGTACTCTAGAAATACATTTTCTTCAAGTATATTTCCACTGAATTTGAATGGAATACAAAGTTCGTTCGAAAAAAAGGTGAATTTTGAATTTTTTCTAAAAGTATTCAATTATTTATAAATATCCATTTTATTTCCTTCAAAGTAACCCCATTTAGGTATAGTGCTCTTATGGCAGCGCTTCTTCTAATCCTTGAAGCTCTGAAATGCGCTATTCCGATTTTATGTCATCAATTGTGGCTTTCCTTTCATTGATTGCTTCAGTCATTGGGAAAAGGAAAAAAGCAAATCTGGTCAATACGGTGGTTGTTTTTGTCCAAACAATCACTAACAAGCATTGATATGTGAGCTGGTGCATTATCATTCTGATTCCTATCGTTTGAGCCGTACTGCTTTACGCAAACGTTGAACAACTTCTTTGTAGTAATCCGTATTAACCGCATGAGATATTACGAAGAACTCATGGTGCATCACGCCGTTGTAATCGAAGAAAACAGTGACCAAAACCTTCACATTGGATTGAACTTGGCGTGCCTTTTTCGATCTAGGCTCTTCTGACCGATTCAATTGGGATTATTGGGCCTTTGTTCCGACGGCCTAACCATGTATTCACGTTATGTCACCAGATATGCCCTTTTTGAGCAAATCTCATGCAATACGAAAGCGACCTTGCTTTTGCTCAACATTTTGCAATTTCTTAACAAACTTCGCTACCTCACGTTTCATGTCCAAAACATCCGAGAAAAGTGCATGGCACGAGCCGATTGATATGCCAACGTTCTGTGCAACATCCCTACTAGGGATTTGACGGTTTTCCAGAATCATTTTCGTGATTGGTTCGTTGTTTTCTTCGTTTTTTGAGATGGTTGCAACTCCAGGATATTCTTCATCATCAACTCCTTCTCGAATATGCTTGTACTTATAAACAATTTTTTGTGACGAAGTAGGTTCTCCGTATGCCACAATCAATATTTTAAATGCGTTGGAGCACTTTATTTCATTTTAACGTAAAATTTAATACAGATTATTTGAGCTATTTTTTTGGAAAGTAAAAAATCGAAATAACATATGAAGATTGTGACTAACCTTTTCAGTTGTCGGAAACAAACTTCTCATCTAAAAGGGCTGATAATTGCAACATATTTGAAATACCACCTTAACAAAAAAAATTTTGATAATCGAATGTGTACAGCCTGCAAAAATTCGAAATTCACCTTTTCTTTTGAACAGTCCTATTATGCAGTTGGAAAAAAGTCTTACGGCAGTTTTGATATCTCAGTATTATGTTTTGAAAAATTGCAATTTGTATATCTAGAAAAAAATAAGGATTGTCTTTCAAAGAATTTAAGTCTAAGGAGTTACTGTGAAAAGTCCACTGTGAAAAAGATGTAGCAGATGAAGATACGATAAAGTCCTATTTTGATAAAGCAGTTGAAAGCAGCAAACTTAGTTTTTTTTTTGTTTTCTGCGATAAACATTTGCAATTAATGTATTAATGAGAATAATTGAATATTAGTCGTTTCAAATTCGAATTCTAATACTTTCGAATGATATCATGTAAGGAATCGATCTAGTGAGCAGATATTTCTTCCTAAAAAATTTAGATTAGAATTTTTCTGTTCGATAACAACAATGAAATAATTCACAATTAGCTGAACTTTCAAATCACATTTAGAGAAATTGCAGTTTTTCATCTAATATGTAATTGAATTAAGGGTAATCATTTATTATATTTACTCAAATGCTATATTTTTTTGTTGGTTATGTTGTTTTTCATTACTTGAACCACAGATAATTCAGAACGTTTATATTAGTCATTATATGAATATAAAAGATATCTTTACCGGCAGATGTTTATATAGTTTATACAGCATATTTATTATAATAAGAATAGGTACAGTGTAATATGCCATTTCACAACTGAAAATTTAATGAACTTAAAATCATAAACCTAACTTTTTCGAATTTCAAGACAACGACCCCTATTCAACCTTGTAGCTTCTGGCGGAAAACAAATCATATGAATATAAAGCAAACGGGCATCTGAAAAATACGAGTACCTAGTTCACTTCTTTTTATACCTACATCAATTATTTTTTGATAGAACAAATCATATTTCGATCTTGTATTGTAATACTTTAAAACACCAACTCAAAAATCAAATCGAAAAATCAATTTTCTGTAAATCGATTATTGAGACTCGAATTTTTACGTTTATCGATTCAATATTTGGATTTGAATCTAAGTGAAAATCGATAACGAATAAATCGCCCTTCCCAAACTTGAAACACATCCACGCCTATATTGGTTTTCGTATCTGAGTTCAGATTTGTTTTTCATAACGTCATATACGTCATCATAACGTTTCTGAGGTAATGAACTGAAGAACTAGAGCAGTGATTCTTAACCACTTTGCTGCGGTACAGTTAAATGACGCGAGATTCTTCAAGTGTACCTCCAAATTAACCTGATACTCCCACGATGCAATTTCTAGATTTTCAAGTTGAGCACCTTAGAATTTATAGACCTTAAAATCGTACAGAAGACAAAATGTCGATGAACATCAACAATTCGTCCCAAAACAAATTCGTTACATTTGAATTTTTAGAAAAAATAAAATGAGTTTCACCCAGAATTCAGTTACCTTCTAATTATCTTTCATATTTTTCGAGCTTCCTGACGTTTGTTCTCTGTTATTAGCTTCCCGGCTCTGTGCGTATAAAGAATGAATATTTTTGTTTACGGTTCACTAGCGTGACCCTGATTAAGTTATGTAAACAAATATCCTAAAACAACGATAAGTGCTATAATGATCCCAAGACCTTGACATCAGTCAACAGATTTGTTGCATATATAATTTTCAACTCAGATTTCAGTTTGATGAATTCCCAACAATGATAAAAATTAACAGTTTCGTTCGCAATAATTAATATTCATTCGGAGCCCTTATATTTGCGATTTTCAATTGGAAACGAGCATCTGAAACTATAGACATTCTCACATTTTAAACGAAAAAGAATCGGATTAATACATGAGTAGAAATAAACATTCAAATAAAACTTCACAAAAGTACACCTAAAAAATTATAGAAAAACTATTTTATGGAATAGGAGCATAATTAAAGTTTTGAATACTCGAAAATTATATTATTTCTCTGCTCTGTTGCAACTTTTTTTGCCCGCAATCTCAAGTCAGATTTTTCGAACAGAAAATTCTCGAAAAATATGGGGCTGTTATAACTTAGTTCACCGACACCTGATGAACAAGGCAAAAAACCCGGACATTTAGGCGAAATATGTTTTTTTCACGACATCTGAAAAAATATTTTTTGCAAACAAAATAAAAACATCGTTATAAATTTTCAATTTTCATTCATTCATACAGTGTGCCATTGAAATCGACTTCATTTTATGTAACACCAACAAATAATAGACATTTTTTAAGAAGCACTCCTTCTGTTGTATTATGGTAACAAAAATAACTAAAGCGCTTTTTTCAGGTATCAATCAAATTATTATATGATACTTCTAATGACTAATACTTGATAATTTTGAAAAAAAAACTACTACACAAATGATATTCTCATACATCTAGTAAGATAGCCAAATCCCTATAATATTGTTTCAATTGTAAATATAAATTATTTCAAGTAAATTCTAAAACTGTGTATTTTAGGGAGATCAAGTTTTTTCAAACTATTTTGATTTATGTTAGTCTTCCCAATTTTCAATGAAATATCTTTCTGTTCTAACAAGAATTTGTAAAAGATCGAAATTTTTTCAAAGAGATCAAATAAAAGATTTGATAATAGACCTAAAATGAGCCGTTAAGCGAGTTTCTTTATTCCGTCCATTGATACGTGACTAGTGAAAACACTTTCTGTCGACGCATTGTGTGCAGATATACACAAAATAATACTATACGATTTTAAGCATTTCTGACTATAATGAGTGTTTCGAAAAAAAATAAGTCATAGATGAATTGCGCTATGAAATCTTATCGCCGTCAATAAGGTCCATGCTATGAGCGTTTGTATATTCGTCAATCAGCTTCGTGTCATCGATTTCGATGTTAATTTCCTTGAGAAAAGGGACTGTTCTTTTCGACATCAGACCATGGGGTACTTGCAATGATGTTTAGTAACATCATTCAGTTAAATTGGTCAAAGTGTTCAATTGGTTTTTCAAACTTTTCTATGTGGGAATTCATTGCTATGTAAAAAATGTAAGTTCTTTGAAATGGTTTTTGGTGTTTTCATCCTGTTCGTTCGAAATATTTTGTGAATTTAGAAACAAAAAATTTTCTTTCATTCTGTCTTCTAACGTTTTATTCAGATACGCAAATACGATTCTGTTTTCGATTTTTCACTTTTTTCCAACTTTTCGATATTCGAGATTAGAGAACGCACATCACTGAATACATTGGAAATATATATGCCTCTGACAGTGGGTCTTCAAAAAATTATTTGATCGGAATGGGTAGTCTATCCAAGCTTTTAAAATAAATTTCCAAGGCCTCGAACATTTTCTAAAACCTTCCGATTGCAGAAAAATTTGTCGCTCAACTAAAAAAAAATTGGATTTCCCTGACAAAAAAAAATTATACGGTTTACACACGGTCACTTATTAAAAGCCGCTGCTGGACAGCCCCTGGACTCCCTTCGAAGAAGACAAATCTGGGAAATCCCGGACGGATAGCAACCGTAATAATTAAAGATGACCGAACAGTAGAGGATTCGATAATATTAGAATTTCAATTAGCCACCCATTTTAAATCATCACTATTCATTTGTGATTCAAATCTTCAAAGATATATTAGAATTATGTAATAATATAAAAAATACTCGAGAATCTTTGCACATCTCTATTAATATGAGTGAGTTGAAATACATATTGAAGTGAACAATACATATTGAAGTGAGTTGAATTACAGTTCAGTATAATTTCGAATTAATTGAATATAATAATTCTCGGTCACTTCCGAAAAATCTTTTTGTCAGGGCAAAATTTCAGAAGTATTTAAAAATCCTTGTCTCTTATAACCTGATAGGACAGGAATGATAAGAAATAAAGGCCTGTTATTGCCAATATAAAACAGTGTCAAAACAATAGGACTCATCTATAATGTATTCTGAATTCCAAAATTTCGATATTTGAGATATTTTGCACATTGGAATAAATATCTTCAATCAGAATTCAAATTTTAAACAGAGTTTTACAAATTGTTCCATTTTTGGAAACGCATCTATCCTCAATCAAAATAGTCGCCGACTTCATGATAAACATTGGTTTACCAAATAGATGTTAAATGCTAGAATATTCATGTTCTTACATGTTACTCCTGTATTGAGAACTGCATCTCATGCAACATTTCACAAATTGAACTTGCTTACTTATGAACTTTAAATTGATAAAATGAATGAATCAACAATTGTTGACTCATAGAAACAATATCTTCATCCAATTATTTGTGTTAAGTCAAAAAAATTGCGAGAAAACATAGAAATAGAAGCAGAAATAATGGACATGAAAAAATTTTACGTTCCTTGACCTGAATTCTATTGAAGTTATATTACGTTCCTCAAAATATAGTGATTTAGTTCATTTTATCACTTTTCAAAATGGGAATTACCTACAGTATTACAGATATTGCTACTTGAATATATACGGCAAGTTGAAGAATTTGTTTAATGCTAATCTTTTGCATGTGAAGAATTTCAGTTGAAAAACCTATGAAAACCTTCAACTGTTTAGAAATTTGAATAGAAGATGAAGAAAACCTTTTGTTGTAAGATTAAATTTTGACCTTCATTCTAACTAATATTATTCTCTTATTATAATAATGTCTTTTTTTATTATGTAATGAAAGACAAAAATCTCGCATGCAACTAGATTGGAGGACAATGCAAAATTGTCCTCCAACAATTTTTTTTATTTAAAATTCTGGAATATACTTTGGTTTTTACTATGGATTGGAAGAAGTGAACTTGGGCTAGAACAGGTACAAAGTATAACTACAGTGATTCATTAAAAGTAATCAATATTTCAAATGATATGTGGAAATTCCTAAAGAAAAATTTTCCTGAATTGTATGCTTTTGATATACACTTTCTATAGATTTATATTATACATTATTTATAATATAAAAATAATTGATATTTTCAAAACATGAATGATGTTATATATACATTATTTCTGAAGTCCTATAAAATCATAATCTTTTGAATCGGACACCTATCTCATTTGAGTAACGTACATTCCTTTTCTATTCTTCAAAACGAAAAGAAATGAAATTTTTTTGACTCATTTATGAAGATCTAGGTGACTTTGAATTATTTCTGCGCATTTTTGATTTGCAACATGTTGTTACATCTAGTCGTACACGTAGGGTATTTCGAAATGAGCATATTCGTGATATAAGTAATAAATAATACTACATATGTACTATTGACTATCTTATACCGTTTTCAGTTATTCAGATTTTTTAGTGTATTTCTGCTTAAAATATACGTAGGTATGCAATTCATATTCGTAAAAAATATTAGAAAAGCTTCCTTCACAATTTGAATTATTTTTGCTTCATTAATGTTTTCAACGATTTTCTGCACCTAGGTATTCCGACTCTTCTATGAATAAGGAATGTTGTTTACGATTCACTCACGTATCCCTGATTAATTTATATAAACAGATACTCTCATAAGCGGTACAGTGCTACGATAATCAAACCGCTGATATCAGTCAATAGTTTTTTGCAATTTTTACGCTCAAATTCAAGTATTTCGAAAATATTGTGGTTTGAAACGTGTTTCACATTCGAACCCTCTATATAATCTAAAATAATCCCCACGATTTTTTCAAACATTTCTGAATTATTTTAATTGATCGAACAATTTATAACTTGATCAGAGGTAATAAGCTAGATGTGTTTTCATTGAATATACTATAACCTTTATGAAGCTATGAAATCATACCTAAAGAACTATAAGAGACATCTATAATTTATTCTCAATTAGTAAACATTTTCATTTTCGAAATATTTCATAATTATATGTAATAGTAATTTGCAGTCAAATATTCATTCTACAACATTGCATTCAACAGTATTGTACAACTTATTCATGTTGTAATTAATAGGTATATCAAACAATGAATATGAATATATTGAATTTAAATGACATTTTTACTTGATCTTTATTGAAAAATTATAAGTAAAGTAAAATATTAACTTGAGACATAATATAACACTTTCATCTTCAGCTGAAATAATCAAATAGCTGTAGATTGCTCATCTCGTTATGCATTCATTCAATTACCTATAAAACGAACTATCGATATGCTCCTCAATCAAATAGCTGTAGATTGCTCATCTCATTATGCATTCATTCAATTACCTATAAAACGAACTATCGATATGCTCCTCTTTGTCGAAAAACTCTCATAAAAGTCACGATTAGGTACCTATGTTGTACACAATCCTCTCGATAATTCATTATTATATTTTAAGATACAGTAGATATAGTTGCGATAAATAAATGAAAAAACTGATCAAAGAAGCTACTTCGTAATCGAGTAGAATCCCCTCAATTATTTGGTGATTTCTGACATTAATGTTAACTGTTCATGACGATGAACAGTTAAATGTCTGTTATTATTGAACGATATTTTCAACATCTTCATACGTTTTTGTGTTACCTTGTCATAAAAACGAGAGACTTTATTTAGTCTTTGTTAATAAAATGCCTTGTGAAATCAGATGTTAACAAGAGACATCTAGAACATCTCGAAACACATGTTCTGAATGAGCCAAAATTTTGATAATCAAAATGGCTATTTTATAATCACGGAAAAAAAATTTCAGTCAAAATTAATTTTCAAAACCTCTTAACGTTATACAATTGACGTCCATATGATGACCGTTAATTTCTTATTCTTTTTCCGCAGTTATAAATTATAATATGTCTTTTAACATCTGTTAAGAATTCGAGATCTACATGGTCGACAGTTCGACATGTCCCTGAACCTTCCAAGAAATTAACCTAATATTGAATCCATAAAACGATTGAAATGACGACGCAAGGGCGTATATAAAAGGGGGCCTAGGGGACCGAACCCTCCTCCTCGAAATCAGACAGTGTAATAAAACATTAACTCATTTGCGAAAATGATGAGTCCAGCATAATGTTGAATTTTGACGAATAAACATATGTGAATTAGTGTGAGGGAACTTGTGTTTTTGCAAGAAGAAAGAGGCCATAGTGATATTGGATCTCCCGCAAATTGTCATAGGACTTTTTATCCTATCATTTATATCCTCTTGATAATTACCAGGAAGTTATTGATGAATTCTGAAATACACTGAGAATCTTGAACTTTGTTCTGTACTATGTGAATATTGTTAACCTCACTAAGTCTTTATAACATATAATATTTTTGAACGGTTTTTTTCCTTCACTTATATGTACTTTGTTTCGCCTTTTTAAAACGAAATTGAAATTTAATTGTAATTTGTTCACTGAAATCGACCTCAAAAGCTAACGTGAAACATAACTACTTTATTACCCAAATTACATATTCTTATTACCTTGTTCTTGCCCCCCATCTCCAAAAATATTATGTATATCCGCCACTGGTGGGACTGGATATACTGTGCGTAGTGATATTAACCAGATGCCAACGAAACTCCTCTTCAAAAGGTGGTAAATCTTTATGAAGAATAATATGAATCGATGAAATGAAATTAACTGTGTGAACTTTAATTTTAAATGAAACTTCTATGAAGTACAAATCTTATAATCACTGAGTTTATTGCAAAAACAACTAATTTGACTTGTACTATTACAGTTTTATCAAGTCTTTATCTCTTGATTTTGCCGTTATGGTTGAAAGTAGTTGTTTTAAAAATGGATTCAGTGTTTTTAACAATTATAACTGAAGTTTCAATTATTTATGCAGAATAGTCGAATTCAACCCTTCACGAAGAAAAATGTTATGAAATCTATGTTAATAAATTATGGCATACCAAAATTAATTATAGTCATGTACATAAGTTCAAATTTTTCTGATGAATGTACACGGTATTATCCCGTGTCGAAATGAATAACACATCTCGCAACTCATAGTATAGTTTTGATACAAACATATCATCAAACTGAATACCTACTTTTTTCTTCTCAAATTGGCAATTTATTAACTTATTCATTATTTATTTTTTAGAGCTTTTTGGATGATCTATTACACCTTTAAAATTCTTCAAAGAGTAAATATAATCGTATATCAATAACAACAATCGAGGCCTTCGCACTGAATACTCCACTTTCATCACGCGAAATTGATGCGAATGTTATTTACTTATTAAAACATAGTGTTTGGCAACTTTCAGAATTTTTTCAGTTTTTCAAGAGAAAGTGTTTTCTATTTTGATTATATGACTCAGATTAAAAGAAATAATTCAAAAATAGTTTTCTGTTGAAACTGAAGAAAACTAAATAAATAGAAAAATAATAAATCTTGTTGGTATTCATTCAGCATAAATCTTGAATATACTGAAATCTTGAATCATATATTTTACTGAACAAATGAATCATTTTAATAAATAAAACATTCAATAATAGTATTCCATTTGAAATAATGATATATTAAATATAATACTTCTGATTAGGCGATTAGTCCGCTATAGGCAGATTGAATTTTATTTATCAACACAAATAGCGGTTCCAGTCATTTCGCAGTTAGATTTTTTTCATCTCGAATATTGATAGACTGTAGAATTTTTTAGATTAATTTTTCGAAGTCATTAATATAATTCATTTCTTACTACCACTTCAACGAACCAAGAAAGTAATAATGAACATAACGACTAATACACGTATTAACTAGAAATATGTATGCAGACATGTCTATCAGCGGAAATTTGATGAAATGTATGTTCATCCAATGTATCAAACGAAGTAAAACAAATATTGAGTTCATGTATACCTATATGAAAAATAAGCTATTAAAAATAGTTTCAAACACTGAAACTGCATCTGAAAATAATTCCGTATAATCTCAATCAGAAATACATTTTACAATCAGTAAAGTAATAAAAATTCTATCAAAGAGTTGTCTGTTGTGCCCTCTATAGAATAATTTCTGAACAAGTAAGAATGAGCAGAGAAATCTACACCCTAACATCCTACATCCTAAGTCAACAGCCTAGGCTACACACATGACGCTTTGAAGTAATAGATGTTAACTGACTATTTTTCGTTATATATTGTTCAATTTAACATATGCACTTTATATTTATGATATAAGTATAACTGATCCAGATATATTCAAAACTTTGTGATATTATATTACCTATATTCTTTATATGCAAGTATTCTTCCTTATATTTCATTAAAAAAAGAACTTCTTTCATTAATTGAATATTTCTGTCATTCCTGCAATTGACGAGAATTTATATAAAAAGCCGAGTTTTTTTATTAAGATCACTTTTATCATCTCTGTTTTAATTTACATCATTTCAATTCAAATAATAACAAATTATTATTACACTATAACATCCGTAACTGAAACGTATTCGAATGATCTTGTTGAATTATTTATGGATATGGGGAATGCCTTATATTAATGGTTCCTATACATTGAATATAAAATTCCGAAATATACTTATCAGGTTGAATCACTCAAAATGCTGTTTGGAAAAAAATACATATTATGAAACATTTGCTTAAATTCATATTTTCCATTCGTTCCGTCGAAATCATATTTCTGACATCTTCTAATTTCATATATATGTAGATTAAATAGCCGAACGATATAATAATAACTAAGCGAATGTCAAATTAAATTCTCGTATATTACCAACATTCTTCTCTAAATAAACTAGGATCGATAAATATAAGCCATCCGAGTAGATTTTGTACGGACGAGTAGATTTGGGCCCAGCCGAGTAGATAGTGTCGGATGTACGTAAAATTTCGAGTAGATTTTGGGAGCGGTATGAACATATATATATATATATATATAGAAGAGTAATTTAATCGTGTTAACCAACCACGTGCGGACATGAATAATCGTATTAATATTTTACAGTGAAAATTGAGAATTGAAATTACACTTCAAAAGTTTTGAACTCGACTGGGATTCGAACCCAGGTTCTTTGGGTTTACGCCCCACTGCTTTTGACCGCTAAGCTACCGAGGTCTACACTTTGAGATGCAACTTCAATTCATATCTAACAACTCTTTTATTCGTCAAGCTAGTTATTCACTCACTTTCGCAGCAGGTATCAAAGACGACAATCCGAGCGTCGAATAACTAGCTTGACGAATAAAAGAGTTGTTAGATATGAATTGAAGTTGCATCTCAAAGTGTAGACCTCGGTAGCTTAGCGGTCAAAAGCAGTGGGGCGTAAACCCAAAGAACCTGGGTTCGAATCCCAGTCGAGTTCAAAACTTTTGAAGTGTAATTTCAATTCTCAATTTTCACTGTAAAATATTAATACGATTATATATATATATATATATATATATATATATATATATTTCAATTCTCAAACATCTTCTTGTAGCTCAGAGATATAAATATACAGTGATGCATTCATGCATGAATAAGGTATGGAATATCATATACATTACCTCTGGAGGAATCGATAGAAAATCATGAACACATCGAGCATCGAATGTTAACACGTCCGGAGCTACTGAAGATCTATCTACTTTCGATTTTCCCAATCCTGATGGTTTCCTCACTTCCAATGGTCCAAGTTAGAAAAAGTTCTTCGGATTCCTCCAGCAGACAAAACTTTTGAAAGCAGAGAAAATACAAAACATAAAATTCACAAAACATAGAGCACGTATGGCCTGCACTACGTATAAGATCGGGGCGTCCCGTAGGTTGTTGGTATTCAAACACAGATAGACAGAAGAACTTGCAATTCTTTTCATAAACAGTTACCGCAGTAAACGAATTTTATGAGATACAAAACATTCTATATATTAGAATGCAATTAAGAAGCATGTTGCTTAATAGTAACTGCTGTAGAGTTTGGGGTATAATGAATGCAGGTGAATGCAAAAAACTTAATGTTCTTCTACCAGTAGGTACTTTAGCAGCACTAATCCAAAATTGCATCATCAACTTCTGCTCTGTTGTAAAGACGGAACGATAAAGATACACTGTATTGATGTATTAATACACTGTATGGATGTTATCGACTATATTTTTTCACACGCCCTATCATTACAAACAAATGTTATACTACACAAATTTTTGTTCTATATTCTATGTCTATACGCACCTTTGTATGTTTGGCACAGTTTTGGTGGTATTTACTAGTATTATTTCGATAATTTTTTTCGATAGTAAACTTCCCAACATACTCCGAAAATCATTTCTAAAAATCTGCTTTCAATTTTATGTTTAATCATTTCTGATATTTTCTGATACTCCATTTAATCATGGAGTATCAGAAAATTTGAAGTAAAAATATAATACCTAGCTAGGTTCCTCTTTAATGTTTGCGCATAACTTATGTATTCTATAATATATTCTATGTATTATATATTTAGGTACCTATATAAGAATTTATTTTCATGAAAAAAATAAATGTGAACTTTTTTAAAATATCAGAAATTTGAAATAATTTTTTTGAAAATAAAGTTTCTTTATGTATGGTCAACTAAATTCCGTATACGTTTAGTAATATTCTGTACGCTACTGTACCTACATATATATTTTTGTTTCAAAATTTTTTGCCGGTATAAAAACAAATATTTAGGAAGTAAGTATGTACTTTTATCTATATGACAGATTCATTGTTTATAGGATTTCATTAAATAATTATTATAATTAGCTATTTGTGCCACACTTTCAGGACAATACCTTCGTAGTCGTCGGTCATTGTTCTAAAATTGTAATTCAAGAATAATACCGACTTAAATTTGTGAGTACCTACATATTTCATTTTGTTTTGCAGCAAGGCATTTTAAGCTGGAACTTTCTGTATAGGTATATTATTCAGTAGATATTCCAATTTCCATTATCAATGTTCATTGAAAATATGAAAAATCAACAAAATGAATGTAATAAAATATACCTACACCTATTTTGTATTTCAGAATGTATTCTAACCTAATATTTTATTACCTTACCTGTTTGATTGAAGATGGACTGTCAATCCAATACAATATATTGACAATTGGCGTATGATTTTGACAGAATGATTATGATTTTCACCGTTCCACTTCAGAATTATGTATTTAAATACCTACATAGAAAGAGAATTATTTTACTGTTTTAGCCCATGATAAAATAATGACTATCAAGGTAGCCTCCTAGAAATGACTACCCTAGTGTTTAAGGTTTTAGTAGTTTAGTTTGATTTAAATACATTTAAACACATCTAAAATGAGTATTTATTCCTTAGTGGTGACGAGGGTTACCCTCAGATCGAGTATTAAGTACTTAAAATATGTACATAGTGGCATAGTGAGACAGACTAGGAAAAATTCATCCATGCAAACAAGAGTTAATCAAAAAAAGAGCTATGTTGCTGTGGAAATACCGAAAGAAGTGGAAACTGCTCCTAAAAATCGAATATGGATGAAGTTTCGTTCGAAGAAATTGGAATCTGAAGCAGTGGACACTAAAACAGTTCATTTAAAAAAGTCTGATCTGACGAGATTATTTTCTTTGGCGAAACCAGAAAAATTTTACTTAATTGGTAAATTACAGCAGTACAAAGCCACTGTTAATTATCATTGAAAATCTATTTTGCAGGTGCTATTGGATTTTTATTGGTATCGAGCACAGTGACAATGGCTGTACCCTTTAGTATAGGAAAAGTGTTAGATATAATTTATTCTTCTAGTGATAATGCCGCAGATGCAAGAGTTCAACTGAATCAATTATGCGGTATTTTAATATGTGTTTTTGGTGTCGGAGCTATTAGTAATTTTGCTAGAGTATACCTCATGTCTGCATCAGGTAGAAAAATATTTTGTAACTCCTAGTTAATTCCTTTACTTGATATAAATGTTATAGTATCATTGTCTTTAATTTAAAAATGTTGGTAAAGATGTGTAAATTGTTTTTTTCATATGCTTGAATGTCTTTAAGGTTACAGGATGACCCAAGCCTTAAGAAAAAATGTATTCAGTTCTATTTTACGTCAAGAACAAGGTTGGTTTGATAAGAGGTCTACTGGTGAATTGGTTAATCGACTGTCTTCTGATACTCAAATTGTTGGTCAAGCATTGTCTTCTAATATATCTGATGGATTAAGATCTGTTGCTATGGTTTGTGCTGGCACAGCCATGATGGTAATTTAATCTATTAAAAAGTTGAGAGTATGTTATTTAAGCTTTAAATTTTTAGTTTTATACTTCTTCAGAGCTAGCATTGGTTGGATTATCAATTGTACCTCCTGTAGCAGGTAAATAATTTTAACTTATTCAAGAAACCTAAAAGATGAGTATTCATCCTAAGTCACAATGATAATTTTTAAAATATATCTAATATTGAATCAATTATATTATATTGGTACAAAACCTGAAAAAATTGGAAAAATTATATCATGTTTATGTTATGAATTAGTTACAAATTCTAATTTTTAGGAGTAGCTATTATTTATGGAAGGTTTGTTAGAAAAATCACTAAAACGGTGCAGGATAACTTAGCTGAGAGTACAAAAATTGCAGAAGAACGCATTTCAAATGTTAAAACAGTAAAATCATTTGGACATGAATTCCGAGAAATAGAGACATACAATTGTTCTATAGAAAATGTTTTGAAGATTGCATATAAAGAAGCAAAGGCTAGGGCAGTGTTTTATGGATTTGTAAGTACCTAGTACTTCAATTAGTTTTTGAAATTGAGGAAATAATAACATTAAATTGATACATAAACATTTGATCTGCTATGTTCCTGTCCTCGTTTGTAAGCCGACTTCCTTCATACGAAGACAAGCACTGCTAATTTCATCAAATTATGAATTCTGAATTATAAGCAAAATGATACTAATCAAAAATACGTTTTATTACATTTATTTCAATGAAAAATAAGAAAGAAGTATGGTATGACATCATACATTTCTCAGATTAAAATCTTATATATAATTTTTATCAGACAGGTTTGACTGGTAATTTGATAATTATTTCGGTTCTTTACTATGGAGGGGTAATGGTATCTTCCCAAAGCATCACAGTGGGACAGCTCTCTTCATTTTTATTATATGCCGCTTATATTGGTATATCTATAGGAGGATTATCCAGTTTTTATTCAGAATTAAACAAATCTATTGGAGCAGGCAGTAGAATATGGGAAATAATGGACAGACAAGCTGAAATTCCATTAAACGGTATGAACATTTTTATTCCTAAAAATTAATATGATGATACTACTTAATGAAATATTTATTTTATATTGATTTAATACTCTGGGCTTAATATCAAATATAACCATTCAATATTCAGTCTGACCATAAATAAGTAAATAGAAAAGTTTGTGCTAAATTTCTTCCCTCATGAGCTGTTAGCTGATTATTATCTTATATAGCTACTCTTATTTACAACTTCTCCTGCTACCTTGTAACAATGAAACTGAGAGTTGTGTAGGTATTATACTTGTATGTAAAAATCGAAAAAACTTGAAACAATAGTTTCTTGAGAACTAGAATTCACATATTCATGTGAATTCTCAACTACAGTACTTTCAATATTGTAATTATTTCCAGGGGGGTTAATTCCCATGGAACTTCCTAAAGGAAAATTAGTGTTCCGTGATGTTGGATTCAGCTATCCTTCAAGGGAAGATATCATAATTTTTGACAAACTGAACTTGGATATAGAGCCAGGTAAAATGGTAGCTGTTGTGGGACCAAGTGGTTCAGGCAAAAGCACTTTAGCGGCATTGTTATTAAGACTATATGATCCTACTTCTGGTACCATATTTCTTGATGATCATGAAATTCATAAGTTAGATCCAATGTGGTTGAAAAAATATATTGGGGTTGTTTCACAGGTAAGAGAAATATACTATTATAAAATCCAATTTTTTTCAACATAGCTTAATCGTTTGTTTAAGTGTTATTATTACAGGAGCCAGTACTATTTTCTACTAGTATAAAAGATAATATAATGTATGGAGCTGACAATCTTTCAAATATATCAGAAGAAATGCTTATGCAAGTATCTAAAGAGGCCAACGTTCATGAGTTTGTCAGCAGCTTGCCACAGGGTTATGACACTTTAGTTGGTGAAAGAGGTATAATGCTGAGTGGAGGACAGAAGCAAAGAGTGGCAATTGCAAGAGCTTTGATTAAAGACCCAAAAATATTGTTGTTGGATGAAGCAACCAGGTAAATGATGTAACATGACGAATTTTTTCCCATAATGTTACCAGACAAAATTGTAATGCTATTTGGATAAGTGTTTTGTTCCCCTTTTTGGTAGCTTCTAGTGTTCACAATAAGATGTTAGACAATTATTTATATACTGTGCTGAAAATTCCATCATTTGATGTTATTCAGTTCCAAACATTTGTATTTTTCAAAAGTTGATTTCTCAAATGGGTGCTTCAAGAATGTTGATGCAAGCTTCAATTTTAATGTAGAGTTTTAGTCTACGGAGATCAGATCTTAATTTATAAAGAGATAATAAGATAATTTATGTATATATATATATATATATATATATATATATATATATATATATATATATATATATATATATATATATATATATAGATATTTATATATTAATTTTTTCAGTGCTTTGGATGCACATTCAGAACATTTAGTGCAAGAAGCATTAGAAAGAGTAATGAAAGGACGAACAGTACTGACCATAGCACACAGGTTGTCAACGATCCAAAATGCAGATACTATTGCAGTATTGAAGAATGGCAAAATAGTAGAGAAGGGTACTTATGACGAATTAGTGAACTTGAAAAAGGGGGCCTTTAAGGAACTGATGAAACATCAGACTTTCAAGGTGGCACAATAATGATTATTAGATCAATTTGTTTTTAAGGAGATTTGTTATTGTTAAATAAATTGACCTTCTATGATTTGTTACCACGCATATTTGAGTTAACACTCCAACTGAATAGATTTTTGACAAATAGTTTCAACAGAGCAATGGACAAATCATTTCAAGTGTTACTGAAGATTTGAAGCTATTACATAAGCTTTCATTTAAAAATGTTATATTTGTGTTAAAACTGAAGTTTTTCTTCAATTTATTTCCAAAATGAATGTTGCAATATTATATAGTATGTATTTTTTGATGAAAAATAATTCCACATATCCACCAGTGAACAAAAGTAATCACTTGAGATGTTAAAATAATAACCTATTTCTTCATTTTGTTTTAGCATTTTGAAGAATGTGATACTAAACTATTCATATTTTTGCTTGTTTCAAAGGAATGTGATCCAGTACCTTAAAACAAATCTGTTTCACTGAAAGTGCTAGTGACTAGTATTCCTCAATAAAATTGAGATATCTGAATAATGATAATTTCTCAATTTGAGCACATTAGAGTGGAAATGAAAATATCTTATTCAATTCTTAATATTTATTGAATTTGAAATATCAAAAATTACATAAGAATAAGTACAAATATAAATTTATTGAAAAATTTTCAAAAAAATTTCACTTCAAAGTTGAAACATATTTCGTGATGTGTTTATTTGCTAATAAGTGTAAGTACCAACTTACTGTTACCGAATGAAAATTTTCAATTAATTGTAGTGAGGGGATAATTTCTTTATAGAAATTGTTTGATATAGGAGCAATATGGAATAGTTCCTGTTAAACTAGTTCAAATGACATATGATGTTTCCAAGTACCTAATATTCATTAATTCCAAAACTAAGAAAAAAATATTTACAAAATATATACATTTTTTCAGGTCTTCTAGCGTAAAATTACTTCAGATATGGGCGATGTCCAAGACATTATCTCTGATGTTGCTCGTACAAATTCTTTAATTGCCTTCTCAAAATTTTGCCTGCTGCATTCTTCGGTATACTATCTATTACCCCAATGCCTCCTTTCAATTCTTTGTAACTAGCCACCTTGTTTTTAACGAATTCATGAAGTTTATTCTCGTCGAACTGAGCACCAGGTTTGACCGAAATGTAAGCTCTAGGAACCTCCCCGTAAAGTTCGTGAGGGATTCCTATAACTCCTACTTCCGCAACGTCGGGATATTCCCTTATAACTTCCTCAAGCTCTGCTGGGGGTACTTGAAAACCCTTGACCTTTATCAGCTCCTTTAGTCTGTCAGTAATCGTTAGATTACCGTTATCGTCATAGAATCCGATATCCCCAGTTCGTAACCAGCCCTCGTGGAATATGTCCTGTGTCTCTTTAGGTCTGTTATGATATCCTTTCATAATTTGCGGCCCACGAACCATCAGCTCCCCATGCTGCTTTGGACCAAGCGCCGGCAACGTAGGATCCTTCGTATCAACGATTTTCACTTCGGTGTTCGAGACTGGTTGTCCAGACGAACCAGGAGTTAACGGATGCCACTTGCTAGTGAAGCTGATAACAGGCGACGTTTCTGTCATACCATAACCTGGAATTGGTACAATTATTTTATTTAAGTAAAACGCTGATAAATATCTTTTAAGTAGAAATTATTAATGTCGCCTAATTTAGAGCTTAGGCAACGTTTGTTTTATTTTGTTGCGTTGTTTTTTTCAATCAACTGGGCTGCTTTTGCCTCTTTAATATTCAGATAAATGTTTCTGGCTCAGCTTAAATATTGAATATTTAAATTTAATATTTGAATATTCAATATTAAAGAGGCAAAACAGCCAAGTTGATTAAAAAAAATTACAATTGATATTTGAATCCGTAGTAATTCATGAAATTCAATTATTCATCAGTTTTGACAAAGTTGCACCACAAAGAAATGTCAACTTAAATACATTTTTTTCATATACAAAAACCTATTATTGCTGAAAAAAAATCGAAAAAAATATAGATAATCAACAGGAAAAAACATCATTCAGAGAAATAATATAATAGATCAGGAACTACTCAAAAAACGAAGCGGACTTTAGATGCCCATACATTAATAATAATCAGGTATGCCAATATCTCCACAATAAAGAATCAAAGCAAAGGTTTATTAGCAAAACAACCACTATAACATTTAAAATGATGAATGGAAAACTATTCGATAAATCGAAAACTCTGAATAAAAATTGTGTAACTTTAAAAAATCAAATGTGTTTGTCTAATAATATAATCAGTTTCAACTGAATTAAACTATTTGATGAGACTATTTCCTCTATATTGAGTTTATAGCAATAAGAAGAATTTATGAAATTGATAGTACTATCAACAATGAGTAATTAACATGATGTGTAAGGATAGTATTTAATCTCACCTTGAGCTATCTTGGCTTTATAGTTAACCTTCGTCAAAAATCTTTCTTCATCTAACGCCCCTAAAGGTGCAGCACCGCACACTATGCGTCTTATGGATGACAGATATTCTGCCTTAACAACATCTTGCGACATAAATATAACTGAAAAATAATGCAAGAAATTACTAGAAGTTAAGTTTTCCGTAATTAACACGGAAAAACATGAACAAAAGTGAAAGTTATCTTTACAGCTCTCAATATTGGAAGCTATCGTTGGCACCTTGTTCCGCCTTGAATGTGGCAAAAATGAGCAGACTTTTGATTGTATCAAAGTCAATTTTTTATTTGGATAATTAATGTAAATTGAAAAAGCAAGTATTTTAATGATTCTTTATGGGCCATGTATTTTACTGCATGGGGTCCACTCTTTAGTGAAGCACCTTGTGATAGACGACATTTTTCAATTTATAATCCGGTGCAATAACAAATAACGCAGATGGTCTTCCGATCCGTGAACATGCCACATATAACTCGCCATGGGAAAAACATGGATTTTCTAGATTCAGCCTACAAACTTTTAAGGATTGGCTTTGTTATTTGTTTATGGTCATGGCGAATGCAAGTACGATAGGAAATTGAAGTCGTTTAAACTCAAATGGCATGTCGGTTGGGATCATCGGGATCCTTGGAATGAGAACTTCCTCACCTTCGAATTTTCCTTTGAGTATCGTCGCGTAAATCACACTGTTCATCAATTTCCTTACCACCAAACGCGTTCCCTTGCAGAGTTTTGGTTGGTTTATGTTTCGAAGCATGATTACTACAGAGTCAACCTTTAGTCGTAAATTGTGCGGTGGTAAGCCTGGCACATCCCCAAAGAGTTTAAAAATTCGCTTGGATAATTGGTGGTAATCTTCATCTTCATTTGTTACACAGTCAATCGATTCGAAAGAATACATTATAAAGAATTCTGAATTATGAAGTTTAAGTCATCTACATCTTCATTATTAACCGCCAAAATTGCTTGCTCACTCAAACATTCATTATTTTCGTGGTTAGTAATGATATTTGGGAATACTTTGTTGATGTGTTCGTATTGATGGAAACGTGATGAACAATTCTATGTCCTTCTCCTGGTTGTAAGCTACCTACCCACCAATTTTCAGCAAATCAGTTCAGCCGTTCTTGAGTTATAAATCGTGTAACAAACACGACTTTCGTTTATACATATATATATATATATATATATATATATATATATATATATATATATATATATATATATATATATATATATATATATATATATATATATATATATATATATATATATATATATATATATATATATATATATATATATATATATATATATATATATATATATATATATAAGGAAATATATATATATATATATATATATATATATATATATATATATATATATATATATATATATATATATAGTGCTTATGGCACTGAATGAAATATTTGAGAAAATGAACACTAGAACATTCATTTGACAAATATAGCTCTCTATAACATTCTCTTGATTAATTTGAATTTTTCAAATGAATGTTTGAATGCTCAATATATATATATATATATATATATATATATATATATATATATATATATATATATATATATATATATATATAGAAACTGTATAGTGTCATTTAAGAAATGCAATATTAATAATTTCCGTCTGAACTGAAAAGATATAGTAATAATGTCACGTTTATTTCAAATAATATTGACGTATTCCAGACCTTTGTACGTATTTTCTAATTAGGAATGTGTTATTTCTAATTTGTACGTCTTTCCTTACTACGAAAGACATTCATAATAATAATATTGCAGCGAAGAGCTTTCTTCGAGAAAGTATTACCTAGCACAATTAATTTGTATAAATACCACTGATTATATTTTTCGCTTATAAAGACGAAACACTGAATTAGTGAAAGCCTATACTATTTCATTAACTAAATAAGGTATGCCAAAAGAAATTATATAATATCATGAAATTCAATACTTACTTAAAGGTGGAGCAACCAGTAAAGCACTCGGCCTGTGTTTGACTAAGGTTTCTATGAACAGCTTGGGGTCGAATTTGGGCAAGGAAATGTTTTTGCATCCTTTGAGTGTTGTAAATAATAACGTAACTGTCAGACCATATATATGAAATTGAGGTAGAATATTCGGAATGGTTTCTTGGTGAGTCTCTATGAAAATCAAAATTATTTTTTCAGAGGAAATATTTTTCTTAGTTATTGTTTCAATATGATAAAAGTAATATGATTTGTTTTTTATATGACATCATATACATTTTGCCATATGAAATCAGAAAATTAATTCTATGATCAGAATTCATCTATGTTGAATAGAATTCCTGAAGCGTATAAAATGCTCTACAAAATAAAAATAATTTTAGTTCTTTTTTGAACTTTTTTAGAGTACTGAGGTTAGTAACATAAGCTGGTAATTTATTGTAAATGGATACAGATACATACTTGGGACTCTTCTCATATAAGGCACTTTTGTGCTTGGGAAAAAGCAACTTGTTTCTATTTCTAGTGCTATATGATACCCCCAGTTTAATGAAACAGTCAAAATTTTGCCTCACATACATAGCTGCTTTGAGGATAAATATAGAGGGCAGAGTCAGTATTTTATTTTCTATAAAATATTTCCTACAGGATTCAGTGGGATGGAGGCGAAACAAAAGCCTTATTGCCCTCTTTTGCGCAATGAAAACTCTCTTCCAATCAGTCGAAATTCCTCATAATAGCGTATTATAGGATAGATGTGTATGTATGATTGAATAGTATACACCTATCAGATCACTTTGTGCAATACTACTCCTCAACTGGACAAGAGCATAGTAGCCTCTACTCAGTTTTCTGCAGACATGGTCCACATGAGAGTCCCATCTTAACTCAGAGTCAAGAAAACATCCCAAATATTGGATTTCATGGTTATTGGTAATCACCAAAATATTACTAGGTAGCCTATTATTATGAAACTGTAGAGATAAATGCGAGATGGCTTGCATAGTAAATGTGAGTACTCTGACAATGAGTATATTTAGTATTGTACACAGAAATATTACGCTGACTAGTAGGTAAATAAGGTTCGCTAAATTTTCATATGAGTTGTATAAATTGTCTTTTCGAAAATTGTACTGGTTTCAATTTACATTTCAACTTTATTTGGAGACAGTTCACCTATTACGTAAACAGGCTGATTAGAAGTCTGCCTTTCTCTTTCCTTTCTTGATATATTTTACTGATTCATGAGCATCAGTGATAATTCTAGAAATAAGTAGATACATAGAAATAGAGCAAAGACCTCCAAACGCTGCCTATATTATATAGGGATCGTTCAAATATTGAGTGAATACTATATAGGCTATATAGTATTCACTCAATATTTGAACGATCCCTTAGTATACTTATATACTGAATGATGAATTAGTATTTTTATCAAAAATATTTTGAGATACCTGAAGGAACTTCCAAATAATCCAGATCCGGTATACCCAATTGGTATAGATTGGATATGATGTTAAAATGGGTGAGCTCAACTCCCTTTGGAAGTCCAGTAGTTCCACTGGAATAGGGCAAAAAGGCGATTTCATCAGCTGACGGTTGACTGATATCAGATATATCGACATCTTGCTGGAGCATTTCTTTCAAGCTGATGGCACCCTGAGGTGTTGATTGACCTTCCTTGAAAAAAATATTTCAAATTACCAATATGCTGATACTTAAAATTTGATTCATACATTTCTAACTACATTCGAATCATCAAAGTAGGTACTCTGCAATACTATAGTAGGAATGACTTGCCAAAAGCAAAGACTTAACTCTCTAGCTAAATAAATTCACATTCTAAATAAACTCACATTCAGTGACTTTAAACAACACAGTAAATGATTGAAGATTTCAATGTTCTGATAATAAAGTCACTCCTCATTATCTGTTTTATGCTTTGGAATGAATAGTATATCACTGTTCTTTATTCATTCAATTTAACAAACTTATCTTCAATTCTGCAACATATGATAATCATTTAAAAGCGTTTAAGACGGTATGTACATTATACAAATAAAGGTAACCTTACAAGATGTTTGTCGATGAATATTGAATGTTAAACTAGTAATTAAACGCTTCTGTGTAATAGAACAGATTCATTTCGGTAGACCAGCCCCACAACAGAGTATTGTAGTTTAACTGGCTATATATTATGTATATCTATACTCTCCTGGGTAGGAAAACCTAGGTTGAGAGTCCTTTGTATATTAGTTCAATAAAGTTCTTGTCTCTCTCTTTCTCTTCCTAATACCCATTTAAGACAGAAGATCGGAGGTACATTCTTAATCCTACTAAGAGACCGATAAGTTTTACTCAAATTATCATTTGTTTACTCATCAGTAGGACCATATGTTAATAACTTATCTATGTTAATTCCTGTAAATCTTATAGTCCAAAAGCATTATAGTATGGCACACAATTCGATTTCAGTCCCTAATTAGCAGCTTTTTTCAAAATTTGGTATTCGGGAGCTTTAGCAGCACCAAATATTAAATAAGTTCATATTGTGATCTCTGGTGCATTAGGATAGTGGAACCTTTTTGAGTTTGATATCAGATCCATATGTTGTTACAAGTTGTAGAAAGAAGTAAAGTTTTTTAATTAATTTTCATTTCTTTACAGTTACATTGAAAGAATATGTATATAATATAATAAGATACCTAATTCGAAGAAGTAATTATTTTGGCATCCACAGATTGGAAGTTAAATCGATCACTTTTTTCAAATCTGTGACTTTATATGAATGAGCATATACAATTCTAAGGAAACTAGAAACTGGTGGACGAATTTTGTTTCCTAATACATTTTTCATTTCGGAAAATGAGGTGCTTACTGTATTTTGATACCACTCCACTTTAAAAGACTGCTGCAATTGGAAATGTAAATTCGAAAATACGACATATTTTGCAAAAATTCTCAGCTTTTCATTTTCTCTATATGAATGATTTTACAATATTCTGTTAAGTGAATGTACTGATCCAGCAAGGATTAGGAAGCCTTCAGTTATGGGATCACCATACTCAGTGCGAGAGTTGTGTAAACAAAAAAAAAAAAACAAAGATGTGTGTAAATAAGAATATATGGAATAGTTATTGCCAGGTAGCAGGGGATAAACTACTATTATTTATAAGTGACATACAATATTGTAATTCATAAATGTCAAACGATATAAAAACGATATTTCAGATATATTTGAAAAAAAAAACACTAGTTATGGACAGTTTTTTATACCGCTTTATCCTTGGTAATCCATATTCCAAGATTCATTTCATCAAATACACATAATGAAATCATTGTCTATGTTTGTAGATGTTATTAAAATGAATTCAAGTGCTTTCGTTGTCAGTTCGAATTTTCCGAAATAATTTGAATTATCACACATTCAATTTCCGGATTTCATTTGTTCGTGACCAAATAGAGTGGTTTGATGGTATTGCCGTCCGGCTCAGGTAAAAATCAGTGAAATTTCCATTCGATGTTGACATAATGACTGAAAATTTAACTATTTATTATGCCTAACTAGACTAGACGTGTGATTGTGTGACCCGTTGTCTCCCAAGATAACCTTAGGACTCAAAAATTTTCGAAAATTGTAAATTAATTTGTTTGAAAAAGTAGTTAAGTGTTGTGGAAAAATGGTAATTGTTAGAAACGAACAGTATGTTGGCAAAATCACTGTCATCTTAGCAAAAACCAAATATAGGCGCAAATTGAGTCCATGTCATCCACTATGCAATAAAACCTGTTGCAGATGGCCTCATTTTCAATTTAGAAACCCTCATTCTGTGAAACTTGTCATTTGGAAATATTTATAGAAATGTTTCAATCACCGAACACTTTTTGTTTGAGCGTAAACTAATGTTCCAATTTTATCGAAATACCTTTTCAAGATTTTACATAACAATTTCAGCTTTTTTTCATATTGTCAGTTCTCATCAAACTGTAATGAAAGTCAAGAGCGAAATTTAATAGAGAATTGAAGCTGCCATAGAAATCAGTCAACTTAAAGACAATTTTGCTCAGATAAAGACCAGTTTCTTCTGTTTACAGTTCATATCTTATAGGCGAGATTGAAATTCAATGGCACCGTCATTGATGAAGAAATTGTAAAAATTACGACTACCGAATTTTATCAAATAAGCGGCGAATGAGGCCAGACGTTCAAAAAGCAGTTAAATTATAGATTGAAAAGGGTATTACTGATTGTAATGAACACGCGAAAATGTTTATCGACTTTTCATCAATTTACAACTATATGATAATGAAAAAATTATGGTTTTGAGAGCGATGTTGACAATTGGAATGAATATAAAAACAAGTGGCCAAGAATTTCATTCCGTTCTAAGCCCTCACCTACCGTGTTGTAGCAAGAATAAAAATCTTAGTGTAGTTAAAGTGTATTTGACAATGCAAAGTCTCGTTTTGGACCAAAAACAAAATGGTCACGTTATATATAGGTACCCATACATAACCATATGTATTTGTATATATATATATATATATATATATATATATATATATATATATACAATATATATATATATATATATATATATATATATATATATATATATATATATATATATATATATATATATATATATATATATATATTTATATATATATGCTTCTGGAGATTTTCGGGTTTGCTTCCGTGTGTTGTTTCGTTGGAAATCTTTGTTAAGGCGACGTTTCGACAAAGTCTCATTTGTCATTATCTAGCCGGTCGTTTGTCTACAAATCGTGAACTCAGACTGAGCAATTCGCGTTACTTCACTCATCATTATAACCATCAACATATATATATATATATATATATATATATATATATATATATATATATATATATATCTGAACACAAAATATATATCGTTTCTCGCCAAATACCAGAAAAGTATATTCCTGGCATGGAAATTGTCAGAAATTTAACTCTTTTCTAAAATCCTCACACGCTGCATTTAACCAAATTGTTGTTCTAATACAAAAATAATGGAATTAAAAAATATTTTGCTCAGTACCTTCAATTCGTAATGGTTAAATTATACTCATGAAGAATAAAGAAATCGTTATCGTAATAAAGGTGTGTTCTCCAAATAAAACTGTGTTTTATGTTGTTAAAAGTTATATATTACACAAAAGATATATTAGTCCCTATACTTGCATCGTAAATGTGATATGTGCAGCTCTTCAAAGAAAAAGTGTCCCGTTTAGAGCAAACAAAAAAATAATCACTTTAATTATGCTACACACATATTCCAAATAATTTTGGAACATCTAAACATTGATGTTAATCTAATCATATAACTCTTTAAGTCAATTGTTGTAATCATACGAAAATTCCACTTATACCTTTAAGCTAATTGAACAATAATTTCACTAGTAATTGATGAAATATCAATTGAATGGCATCTTTCTTCACAATTTCGCATTCGTATTTCCTTTTAAGTCCTGCACATTTTTTAAGTGCGATAAACGATAATTTATTCTTTAAATATCCTGTTTTTTTTTTCATAGCTTTTTTGTATAGCTTTTCCTAAATAATTATTATTTATATCTACATATATACATAAAGTTTCGTCTTTTATTCGTCGGTCTATATTAGTGGTAAGTCCAAATTTCTGAAAATTTGGGAATTAAAAACGATGAAAATTCGTTTGTAAAATTTCCCACAATTTTCTATCGCATATCTGGTTGAGAAATTGATTGGTCATTGAACTGCATTCAACTTCAACATCACCTATGGAAAAACCATATAAAGTACCAACTCGAGTCCAAAGGTTATAATCGAACGAACATTATCTCTGTGTAAATGTTTTATCTAAAGGTAAATGCCTATCATTTCTGATAATTTTATGTTTATGTACATTAACATGTGTTACGCCAACATATTAACAGAGCCCATCACTTTGAGAGTGATTACAATATCTGCTTTGTAATTGTTTGTTTACTTGATATCCATTGATAGTAGAGAAAACTACTTTTTTCAGGTAATTAATCCGTGTATTTCGTATCGATGAAATATGAACAGTGCTACTTTATCAAATTATTTTGATGCAAAATAATGTAATAAAAATAATGTAAACAGTTACTAATACTAATTTAAGGATGAAAAATTATTCATTTTGAATTATTTCCTGCCCTGGTAATTGGTAAATTTGTTCTAAGAAATTAATGAAATATCATTTTAAATTGAGAAATTCGCGATATACCTTCAGAAACAATTGCCTAATTCATTTCAAACAGAAAGATTTTTCATATTCTCCCACAAAATGGCCGAATGATGAGAAAACTTACTGAACTGTTTGAATCGACTTAAATCTTCGTCAATATTCCAACACTCCAAAATTGTTCTTGTTCCCTTACAAAAAAAAAGGATAGTACATTTGATGATTGATGAGGCCGATACTTGGAAAAAATTAATATCCATAATGAAACAATATTTAAAATTTTCTCATAATTTTAATACAAATACGCATGACGACGTTTCGAAGTACAACTTTTTTATCAAATGGATTAATAGAGGAAAAAACTGAGTATTAATCCAGCATTTGATAAAGAAGTAGTACTCTAAAACGATGTCATGCGTATTTGTATTAAAATTATGAGAAAATTCTAAATATTGTTTCATTATAGTACATTTGATCATTCGATTCATTTTTTTAGAATAATCGGCGAAGTGAGTCAAATTCTGCAGGAAAACATTATGTAGAACAGACAAAAGCGCGTAAAGAATTCATAAACAAACTTTAGAAACGTAGCCAAATGCACAAGTGGTATTGCTTTTTTTAATAAAAATTTCATGATATTCTTGGTTTTTTGTGAATATTACTTTAATGTCATATTTGACTACTTCAAGGAATTTTTGAATCTTTTCAAACTTCCCATCAGTATTCTCTGTACTTTACTGTCAAAGAATTCTATGTTGAGTAAGCAATATATTGATATATTGCTATATATATTGGTATTATATTGTTATATAATAACAGTGTCAATATGATTTCAATCCGTGGAAAAATTGTCTACATAAAACACTTACTCTCTGTAAAATTCATTAATACACTACTTCAACAACAAGTAAATGTGAAAGTGATAAGACCAGATCTGCAATCCGGTTTAACAAAAATTCCGTTCGATGGAAAAAGCAGATTCCCAACGCTACCTCAGTTTTGAATTTTGCTAATTAGGTACCTGCTGACATTAATATTAATGAGTAAAAACAATTTTTAGCCTATTATAAAAATCGACATTCAACATCCTTCTTTAAGGAATTTTTGTTGAATTAAATAAAAATGATGACGAATTAAAACTTTTGAATTTGTAATAAATACCAAGATTTTTGTGCATCCTTACTAAACGTCTCATTATGCCAATTATTGGCATTGAAGATAAGAAATATATGACAATTTCCATATTTTTCAATATAGTAGTAAGTTAAATATTAACAATATATTTCAATATTGTAGTAAGTTGTTTTAACAGCATAAGACAAAATAAAACATTTAATTGAATTCTTCTGAAAAAAAGTTTTATTGTTACCGCAAATAATAATGCAGAATAGCCTGAATTTTGGATTGATCCTTCAAATACAGATATATCCAACAAATTATGTACATTTGTGGGTTTTTCAGAACCCTGAGAATTTTATGGGCTATCTAGTGTTCGCATTACAGGTTTTTTTACCACAACTGTTTTGATACTTTGTTGAAATTTGTGTTATTTACGTCATAATGTAAAAGAGCTCAGGGAAATGATAAATTTCAACCGTGGACATTGAACGATATTTTTTTAATGATTTTTGCGACATGAATTATCAAGATAAGAGTAGATTGATAAAAATGAGTTTTTTATGTGAAAAAGGACTTATAAACTGCGATAGTGAATTTAATCGTCTGGAAAGTCCAAAGATTTTGATTATTTTGATCAAAATCAATTCTGGGAAAAAACATCGATGAGAAATATATATGATATGGAGCATCGTCATAACATATACCCATATAATTGCCTGATATGGAGTCTCTCCAGCGCTCAAAAGAAGGATGGAATCGATTGGTACAAAATCTCGATAACCCAGTGTATGAGTTTTTCAAAACAGGCCCACATGTAACAACAATACTAGAGAAAGACATAAAACCGAAGCGAACGGATGCGTTCTTCTTTGGATAAGTAATGATTTGGATAACATCTAATGACAGTAGAATTGAAATCTCTAATTAGACCAAATGGTAGGTCTAATTAGATATATAACTAATAATTAATTCGGCCTCAGCCGCAGTCACCGGATAGATAAAAAAATGAGTTCTTTTTTGATATTTCAATATTTTTATAATATATATTTAAGTGAATGATCGATAAGTGATGCAGTAGGATGAGCACAATCAATGCTGTTGTGTAGTAATTTGTACTTAAATTTGAGTGATGAAGTTTCTCTCCTACCCTGCATTAAGATCAAACTAAATCGATTCGATAATTCGTCAATATTGACTTCTCCCTGTGGATAAAGTTTATCCTCTCTCCAAACTAAGAATTTCAAGAAACTTCTCTGAATTGCCTTAAGATGGCATTGATGGTAAGTATAAAAAGGATGCCAAATCATGCTCCCATACTCCTACTTGCCACATATTAGGGTATTAAATAGTCTTATAAATGTTGAGGAATTATCGAAATATTTGCCATTGCGTAAAAGAATCCATATATTTTCGAGGCAGATGAAATAAGTTGGATTATGTGTGAAAAAAAGGAAATTTTCTGATCGAAGTCTATAACAAGATCTCCAGTCTTGGTATAGATCTCGTTCTGATAGAACGAGATCTATACCAAGACATTAAAACATTACACTTTGACACATTCAAACTCAAATAATTATCCTCACACCAACTGGCAACATGGTCCAGCGCGAGCTGAAGTTGAACACAGTTATCCTGTGATCTAATTTCATGATATAGTTTCAAATCTTCCGAGAACATCAAATGTGGCGAGTCAATATTATCCTTCAGATCATTCACTTTTGTTTGATGTACCTTCTCTGCATATACATTTCACAACTGTGTAATATGAAGCTCAATAAAATTGGCATTTACTTGGTGCAAATGCATTATAACTATAGGATATTCAATAGTTTTGGCGTTTACTTGATGTAAATCCATTATAATTGAATATAAACTTAAATTCTTGAACTTATGATTTATACTTTATTCACTACATAGCATGAAGCGTTTCGTCGTTACAAACGATTTCTTCAGATGCTTACAGAATAAATTGTGTAAGCATCTGAAGAAGTCGTTTGTAACGACGAAATGCGTCATGCTATGTAGTGAACAAAGTGTAAATCATAAGTTCAAGTGCTTGAATTTGAGTTTATATTCAACTATAGGAAAATTCAAACACTTGAATTTGATTTACACTTCTATTGTCGTAACGTGACGTCGGAATAACCGATTTCTTAATCATATTCTGTTAACGTCTGAAGAAGTCGGTTGTACCGACGAAACATGTCACGTGTAACATGACAATAAAAGTGCAAATCAAATTCAAGTGTTTGAATTATCCTATAATTTTTATTGAAGCTCTTGATAATGAGGTTTTCACTGTCTTACCTTCGAATTAGCTGTTAGAATAGTTACTGGCTTCTTCGACAAATCGACTGCTGCCTTTGCAAGTGGCCATAAATCATTTAGTGTGATAATGACCTTTGCCCCCGAATCCACAAGTTGACGGGCCACTTCATCTAAAATGAGAAGCTATAACTTGGCACACAACTAACTGCTCAAAAAATGTGAACAAAGTTTGAAAAAAGTAGAACTCTTTTAAGAACTTTGTACATACAATTAATTACTTAGAAATGGTGCATTAAGTTTGAATGTAACTAATGTTTGAGCAAATATGTCATGAAAAATATTTATAACATGTTCGAACAAATTTTATTGAAGACGATTCATTACACAAAGGAAATGTCTATCAAAACTTCATGGCAACTTTGTAAAATTGAGAAAAAAATTCACAGAAGTAATTGGATTTGAAAATACCTGATATAGTTTTCGAATGATCAAGAAAATGGTACCTACTATACAGTTATCCTACTATATCAGAAATTATCTAGCATTTCGAGAAAATTTTCCAGAAAACTTATGATGATTTTTTTCAAAAACTTTTTCCACTTTTCTTCCATTTTTGTAAAATACAATTGTAACTTTACTTGAAGTGAAATTTTTGAAATAGAAATTGTGTTTTATTCACAAAAGTGTGTTTGAAATTCCATTTGTATCAGAAGGAAAGTACTAAAATATTGTTCGGCATATTCTTTTTATGCTCTTTTGAATATTTTTCGAACGTAATTTTGAATATTCTAAAAAATAGTGTATATTTTGAATATTCTTAGTATTAAGTATTCAAATATTTCAAAGTTGATGATTTTAATTATTGATAACACCTACTATCAAAGACAGGATGATAACAATTGAATAATTACAAATGAATTTGCATATTTATATCATTTTTATTTGTTATCGCATAAATTACCTAAAATCTTGTTTGGTAATATTTCTAGTCAATTTAATTAGCAATTAAACTAGAGGCCGATTGTGAATGAACATAATAAAAAACCGATAATTAATTCACACAAAAATATGTTTAATAACATGTTGTTTCCAAAATTTTTTCAGATCAATTTGAAATTCGTAAAAACCACATTACAAGATGTGCTTATGTAAAAACTCTCATTCGAAAACAATCCTATTTCGAGCAAAAACATATACTTTGCATATAAAGTTTCCAATTTCAATGTAGGTTGAAAAAAACTCTCTTCCTTTTTGATTTATAAAAAAAATCTTAAGAGGGATCGAATTCACAATATCGAAGATTTGGTACAGTACTTATCTGTTGACGTCTATCTGAACACAAAAAATGATTACCTGTTAATTTACTGTATATATCTCAATAATTGTTTCGAAATAAACATATTAAATTATCACATTATTTTCATTCACAATCTCATGATTTATTATTTGAACATATATCATTTTTGTATTTTTTACAACATTTTAATTTTTTTAACTTCTTCATTTCGAGTTCGCAATGCAAATTTCAAGCTCTTCACGTTGTGTTTGTTTGACTCTCTACTAATTAAGGCCAGCTTACTCCAAACAATTTTGAAAAAATCGAATCTTTTTTTTCATAAGGCCAGTAAGACCGAGAAGCAAGTATAAAAGATTAGGGAGCGCTGCAGTAAATCCGGCCGCTCAAACGCCTTTGGTTGCGGCAGCTGCTGCATGCCTTCGGGTCGTCTTATTGTTTTGTTCTTTGTTTTATTGTTATTGTCTTGTTATTTTGTTGATCTGCTTTGAGAAATGCAAGAATTCTTCAGAATGATGCTCACGAAGACCAGGAGGGAGTTGTGCATGAAGCTGGAATCAATATGTGAGTAAAATTCACTTTTTTTACGATTTTTCACGAATAAAAACTTTGAACTGATTTTTCTCCGAACCACGTTCTTTCGCATGAATTACACTCTCATTTCAAAACCATTGCACTTAGCGATATGAACCAAACGACATTTTACTCTTTAGATGTCTGGCTATGGCCTCAAGCAGAACCAGAAATATTCATTATTATTTAAAAAAGTTATAACTTGAATAAAACTAAGTAGTTTTTCGATTTTCACTATAATTAATTCAAAACATGACAATATCGTTTCGCCAACACAGTGGCTTCATCAGACGTTGATGATAAACTGTGAGTAAACTGAGGAGTAAATTGAGGAGTTCATCATCAACATCTGATGAAGCCGCTGTGTTGGCGAGACGATATTGTCATGTTTTGAATTAATTATAGTGAAAATCGAAAAACTACTTAGTTTTATTTAAATTATGTATTTAGATTTTCATCAAGTATCGGCCCAATCGATTAATGATAAAAAAGTTATAAACAATTAAAAGTGAAAAAAGGGTAAAAAAATTCAAAAGTCCACCATTTCGTTTTTTTTTTCATTGAAAATGTTTCATTCTGTTTGTGGTCATACCGAATTCGATACTGAATATGAAACCGTTTTGGTTTTTGTTTTCAAATAATTCTTTTCCAAGAAATGATGTCATTCATCTCCGATTCAGATGAGTTTCAGCAGCCATTTTCAGGACCGCTATTTTGAAAAAAAAAATTTTTTTTCAAGTAATTTCATATATGTGCTTTCATATGTAAATAAATTGATTACTGAACATGTTTTGTACTATAAATAAAATAAATTGGAAAAAATTACGTTTTTTGGAGTAAGCTGGTCTTAAGCAATTACATCTAGCATCTAGCAATTTTCCTATTCAAATGCTCATGGAGTTCATTATTAACAAATGCATTCAATTTCCGTTAGAATAGGAGAAATAAATGTGTACTCGTAGGTCAAAGTACGTTGTGAAAAGTTCCCTAATTTACAAGGAAAATCAAGTAGCACAAACAAAATAGTTATAAAATATACCTTTTCTGCCGTTACATGTTTTATTTCTTACACAAACTAACCTTTCGTATAAATTGGATTAAGAGTTGTAGCTATCATTCCTCCATGTAAGATTCCCAGTGCTACAATCGCATATTCTGGAGAATTAGGCAAGTGCACAGCTACGACATCACCTTTGTTGAGTTTGAATTTTTTTCTAAGGGCACCCGTAAGGTTCTTCGCATACTTCTGCATCTGACCATAGGTGTAGTTTCTTCCGGTTATTGAACATTCCTGAAAATCAAAAGTGAATAAGTTTTCAGTGCCAAGTTCAATGATCGCAGAATAATTCCGTAATCACTCGTTTTGATAAATGTTGCCAAACGAACAAATTAAAAATAAATTGAGTGAATAGACTACCCGACATAAAATGGATAAAGAATTTGAATTAGAGATTTGTGATATTTTACAGCACCTAAGCAGAATAACAATTTATCTAAACATAATATAGGGTGTTTTTCAGAGGTATAGAATTTTAAATTGCAATAAAACAACGATCATTCGATTGACAAGAATTTTTTTATTCGATAGATAATCTTGTGGCATTACATTTCAAATATTCAAATGAATTCAAGTTCAATCGCTCTCCTTTTTAAATATCCGAAAGGATTATAGATTTGTAGGAATCACAAACCAGTCGAACCATTGAAACTTAAATGATTCTTCAAAATAAAGTAATGCAAAAATGAGCACTCTATAGTTCCTGATTCATCATCTTAGTGCTTCAATTTTCACTCAGAACTTTTTATCAATTTGCAATCAGAATAAATCATTATATCAGTGATAAGCCAACAATCATGAGTAAATATGCAGTTTTATCTAGAAACAATACAGAAGAATCATCTAGATTCTAGATCATATAACCTCATGTCTAAAATTAAGAGATGAATTATGTATTAAGAATGTTTTATCACGATTTTAAACTCAACTAATAATAATTTTTTCTCGTTCAATCGGACTTTGAACCTGATACCTGAGAACTCTCAAAATTCGAATGTTATTACAAAATTTATATCTTTATTTCTTCGTGTTACAATTTGCATTTCTACCCGTTGGTTTAAATGCAAGATGGATGATTGTTTGACAGCTTCCTATAATACGAGTATATAGTATGGCCTCTATATATAAATTCAGTATATGTACATCCAGTTTGGTGTTAACATATATATTGGTGTATTATCGATTGTTAGACAGGAAAGCTTTTTCGAATAAGAAATATCTTCACGGAAATTTTATTTGAGTTCAAGTCCCTATTAGGATACCCTGTTCATCATATTTTTCATTAAAATATTGGTAGGTGTTGATACAATACTTTGTGTTTTGAATGCCTTGTATTATAAGACTTTTGTGCATGTACAAATAATTGAAGTAGTTATTATATAATTTATTATAATTCAGTGGACCTACAGTTTAACGCCGGTTCCGAACGGCCAATGGGCTTGTAATCAATGTATAGGGTGTTTTTAAAGGCATAGAACTTTAAATTGCAATAAAACTACTATGGATCATTTGACTGACAAGCATTTTTTTTTATACGAAAGATAATCTTGTGGCATTACATTTTAAATACGATTTCTGGCATATGACCGCCACGGCTGGCTCGGATGTAGTCCAATCTGGACGTCCAATTTTCGATGACTTTTTCCAGCATTTATGGCCGTATATCGGCAATAACACAGCGAATATTGTCTTCCAAATGTTCAAGCGTTTGTGGCTTATCCGCATAGACCAATGACTTCACATAGCTCCACAGAAACTAGTCTAGCGGTGTTAAATCACAAGATCTTGGAGGCCAATTCACAGGTTCAAAACGTGAAATTAGGCGGTCACCAAACGTGTCTTTCAATAAATCGATTGTGGAACGAGCTGTGTGACATGTTGCGCCGTCTTGTTGAAACCACAGCTCCTGGACATCATGGTTGTTCAATTCAAGAATGAAAAAGTTAGTAATCATGGCTTTATACCGACCACCATTGACTGTAACGTTCTGGCCATCATCGTTTTTGAAGAAGTACGGACCAATGATTCCACCAGCCCATAAAGCGTACCAAAGTGTCAGTTTTTCTGGATGTAACGGTGTTTTGACATACACTTGAGGATTATCTTCACTCCAAATGCGGCAGTTTTGTTTGTTGACGTAGCCATTCAGCCAGAAGTGCGCTTCATCGCTAAACAAAATTCACTTATGAAAATCGGGATCAAGGGCAATCTCGTTTTGGGCCCATTCGACGAATCTACGCCTTGATTGATGATCGTTTGGCTTTTGATGATGAATTGCCAAAGCAAACTGAGAATAAATCATTTCTCAGCTGTTAAATCGATCGCCATCTTCAACAGTATTGCCAACTTAAAGTTCTATACCTCTAAAAAAAACACCCGTTACATCACCCAATAATTACCATCATTAATGAGCTTAAATCATAAGCAACACACACACACCTATGCCTTCACCGGGCATGAAACCCGAATCCTACCTCAACAAAGTAGGCTGTTCTCCCGACTAAGCCACGGAGACCGACTGAAGAAGGTAGTTATTAGTTATGAACATATGACATGGGTAATGTACATGACTCATCAACCCAAAAAAAATAAAACAAGACCTGTTAGTGATATTCTTCAGTAAAAAGCATGTAGTTATCCTAACATCTAATACACAGATGCGTTTGGAATGTACATTATCTCCAAGAAATGATCACAGTTACTGACGTGAAGACAGCCACGGTCGATTGCGGTGTTGCCAGTTTGTCGACCGTGGATGAACCGACCGTGGCTGTCTTCACGTCAGTATCACAGTTAATCAATTTTTTCAAATTTGTTAGAATTGAAAATTTATATGTAGGTACTTATATTTTAAACAGCTTAGATCTTTTTTCAAAAATACATACAACTGAAGCTGATTTTCAAGGATTTGTTCTAGTATACACTCACCTAGTCTAGAGGTGAGTTGAAAATTTATCTTGCATTGGAAATGGAAAAAATATGTCTCCGTCATTTTACATTTTTTTTATAATTATACCAATTAGGTGAAACGGATTTGATAATACAATTAATGTTCATTAAATTCAAGTAATTACACAAATTAAATTATTTATTCATTTCATTGAATTGTCACAATTCAATTCAAACGCTTTCAAAGTACTTATATGCAATCATTTCCCAGGAACAATAATTAATGTATGAAATTTCCGAACTCTTATGGTCATAAACTGCTATCAAAAATTTATATTTTCCGAGCCTATTACAGAACCGAACTCACATTCTACGTCCAGAAACTTTTTTCATTACACATGGAGTGTGAACATTGCAATATTTTGGGAGCTAAGCTGGATATGTTCAATTCTGTTTCCAATATAGATACAAGTTTCTAGAAAAAAAATCTGCATAATTAAAAATTATCATAAGTAAAAAGTATAGCACACACAAGAATTGTTGATTTCCGAAAAATATATAGCGTAAGTTTTTCATGTATAGTTATTTCAAATCTTAGTATTTTTGTATTACTATTTATATTTTCATTCAGAAACTGATTCTTCTTTGTTTTTTGTACTTCTTATATTGTTTCTAGTAGCTTCTCTTTACTAACTGTTTTTCCTGTTTTATTATTAAGATTGATACTGTCAAACAGTGTATGTAAAAATACAAAATAAAAATGTTTTGTGTAACAAATTTAGAAACTAGTTTAACTCATATTCTAATTAAATCTCTAATTTAAAACTGACATTAATTTTTCATATAATTACCATATTGATGCTCATACAAACAATTCTCAAACTTTGCCAACATCAATAAATGACTACAAATTGAAAACGAATAAATTTAATAATAATAGTAATAATGAATTTATTGTCCTTGAATCAATACATATTCACATGTAGTAGGTACAACGATATTGAACATGTCATTAGCACACTAGCTCACAATTTAACAAATTCAAAAATACAAAATAACCAATATATACACACTCAGATGACAATTCTTATCACCTAATATTCATATTTGATAGTGTTGGCGTTTACTTGATGTAAATCCATTATAATTGAATATAAACTTAAATTTAAACACTTGAACTTATGATTTACACTTTATTGACTATATAACATGACGCGTTTCGTCGTTACAAACGACTTCTTCAGATGCTTACAGAATAATATTCACATAGAATATGATCACATGATGCTTTCAGAATAGTTATTCTGTAAGCATCTGAAGAAGTCGTTTGTAACGACGAAACGCGTCATGCTATGTAGTCAATAAAGTGTAAATCATAAGTTCAAGTGTTTGAATTTAAGTTTATATTCAACTAATATTCACATTCCAAATACTCATCAATGATGTAAAAACATCTCGACAATAAATATTCTTTAACTTTCTTTTCAAATAGTTTTTTATCACATATTAGTTTTAGTATAGGTGGTAGTTTATTATAGAGTTTCTCTCCTATATATTAAGGACTACTCTTGCAACGAGACGAATTCATTTGTGGTGTCATCTCCATTACGGATTTTATAATAATGATATTCATTATTTCTTCTAAATTAAGATTTGTCAACCTGACATAACAGACCACTTCCAAAATATAAATGCAAGTAAAAGGCAAAATTTACAATTTCTTAAATGCGTTCTACACGATGTGATAGCACTAATTCCAACTATATTTCTTATTGCCCTTTTCTGCAATTTAAATACTCTGTCTCGATGACCATATCAGCCCCATAACATGATGGCCGTATGTCAGCTTAGAATTAAAGTGATAGTATGATAAGCAGATCCCTTTATTAGCGAGCACTCTAAGTCTAAACAAAACAATGCACATAGTTGAAACATGGTCACAAAGAAAGCCAACATGCCTATACCAGTTTGAATTTTTATCAATTTAATACAAGGTAAGTAACCAAGTAATCCAATGTTCCAATAAAATGTGAATCTTTAAGACATATGTACTGATTTAGAAAAGACAATAACCAGATTACTTGAATTTTCATTTCGATTACAATAGTTATTCCAAAGAGAATAGATAGTTTCAGAAATCAGTACATGAAATATCCAATAGCTTATTGAAAAAACGAAAATACTTGAATTGCTTGTTAAAATATTCGAAAATGATGCACCCTGTGAGTAAATCATAATTCATCTATTATATTCATTTACTGTTCCCTTAGATATGAAACCCCAACGTACTGAAATGTGCGTCATAATCAGACAATTCCTTTCTTATTAGGCAAAAAGTTACGTATTTTTTAAAGTTACGTATTTTTTATGTTTCATTGTTTGTGTCAAATATTCCACAATTCCCGCTGATGAAATTCTAACAACCTCGATAAACTATTTGCAATTTATTATCAATCTTGAATTAATAAAGATTTAAAGAACGATAACGATTTGGAACAGATAAATCCGATACGATCCTGATTAAGCATATTAATAGCCAAAGTATTGTTTTGACTAAAACGCATTTCAGTACTTTGAACTTGTATATCTTATCAATAAAAAGGGGCTCGACATAATACACATTATTTGTGTTTCAACTTACACGCACATTGAACTTTGGAATGTCACCCACGAAGATCAACAAGTTTTTGTGTCTTTTTACTCTATGAACCACAGAATTGCCGCCATTCTACGCGTTTTACATAAAGCACGTATTGTTCAAGTATTTAAATACAGTCACAGTGGCGTGCCTGAAAGATGAACTGCTAGATTTCGGAACTTGTCGAAAGTATTCAATAGATATTTTATTATGGAATAAACGCATGAAATGAAACGCGAATATGATTCTACAGTGCATACAATTATGGTACTAGATCATTAGATTATGCTACTAGATCATAGTTGTTACTAATTATTGTAACAATATATTTTTTGAGTTGAGAAGTTGGAATTATTTTTAATAGAAAAAATTCAATATGATTTTATGCTTAATCCGTTAGAAAATGTACGTTTACCTTCACCAGCGGGTATCAGAACTATATTCGTAATAAGACATCTTTTAACTAATTTAATTTGATTCCTTCGTTCACATCATCAACTCGTTTTGGTTAATTTATCTACTAATATTGCATTCTCTTCTTTAGTTCACGCCTTATATGTATGACCTTGAAGAAAAACTCTAAACAGTAATTTGAATTTTCTCATGTATTAAATAATACGCATGACGTGCGTTTCGAAGTACTACTTCCTCTTCTGATTTATCCTAAGAGGAAGTCGTACTTATCTTACCTATACCTTATCAATCATTAGAAATGTTCCCATTTTGAAATATAAATTTTTTCTCAAATTTGAATAGCAAATTGGACACTGATATCCAATTCATTCAAAAGAAATCAATTTCATTCTGATCAAATGGAATCATAGGATTTGATCATTGCATTTACAAATTTTTAATAAAAACTGAAAAAAAGAATTAACAATAAAATTTATCTTAAATCAATATCTAACGATCCTCGATTTGATAAGAACTTAGAATCGATTGTTATAGAAATCTGAAAACATGTTTCCAGATTGAGCCATACATTTCAATGTAAAAGTATAGCACACCTCAATACGAATAGAATTTCTTACATTTTTATTATTATGTGTCCATAATACGTTTTCAAAGTCACTAAAGTTTTACTGCGACAATCGAAAGGTTCGAAAATATTTCAATAAGTTGTGCATTCGACGTAGAATTTGTAGGCGAGAACTTCAAGCAGAAAACTTGTTACTTTTTCGAGTATTTTGTCATGTGGAAGAGAAGAAGGGTATAATGTAAAGAAGAGGAGAAATACTGAAGGAGTTATAAATACTGAACCCATGGGAGAGAGTCGCGACTTGAATGTCGCATCCAGATTTAAAAATTACTGATTCATATAACAGGTTGCCGCCTTCGTTACAAAACAGCTCAGTTTCGTACAACTATGAAACGATACCTCTGAAATATCGATAATTTCACTCGATACAGTTATTAAGAATCTATCTATACTTACTCGGTATCGATTAAGAAGTATAGACTAATAAAGTAACATAATTGATAAAATGCGAATTATTTATGTTCAACTTTCCTCGTATATCGTGGAAAAAGTTTCTTTTCTTCTTGCTTTGTGACTAAAGAATCATATTTATCATGTACAATGACAGAAATGTTACAGTTCTTTAATTTCATAACATTAATTTCTCTGTTGAGAATCGTGAAACTGTTTCAATGTATCTACCTATCTTCAAATTCAACTTTGACTGTAATTCATTCATTTCCATTCTAATTTTAACTGTGATTTGCACTACGAACTGTGATCTTTTCTGCGTCATTGTTATGTTGTTGGAATGTTTGACACGAGGTAGGTTTATGAATTGAATAAAAGAGAAGCAGAGGTTTTAGAATCTCCGTTTGTTCATCCACATTCCACATTGTGAAACAGTAATTAATGGATGGCCGATTATCATTCCACTGAACGTCAAAGCCACGTCACTAATTGTCAACGTCACGTCACCGATCTTCCAAATTATGTCACCGACCGTCATCGTCAGCTGACTGATTGTAAATATCACGACAAAATATTATTGAAAAGAAAACTTGTCAGCCGTATCGCAATCTCAAATACAATACGGCTAAACACAGCTCAGCATTATTACAATGGGGTTAAACATCAAACTAGCCGCTCAACAAAACTAAACTCTATTGTAATGCGGCTAGACGTTTTGTAATGTGGAGCATTCTACAATTCGGTTACTACATTTTCACAGAGTCAAAGGAACGTCCAATGGTAGATTAATATAAGTCACCAATTTTTGTATTCTCTCTTTCCAACAGATCCACTATAACGTACTCCCTTACGGAATGATGGTGTTTGCACCGGCTAGCCCTTATATTTTGGGTGACGTATATAAATTCATCTGATTTATGCACAATATAGACAGTGAAACTAGATAGTTATGTTTAAAGTGTCTATTCAAATTATTTTGATTTGAATGAGAGATCTTTCTCATCTTGAATCAGTTGAAGCAGATTCAAGTTCCACCCAATTTCGAGTGATTTTGAAGATTGGACATTTTATAGGCCTTCTGAACAAGCAGAGAACATCCGGATTATTATCAAGATTCAAGATAAGAAAGATCTCTCATTCAAATTTGTGTTGTTGAATCAAAGCATTTTGAATAGACATTTTAAACATAACTATTCGACGCCCCACGTTGGGCGCCAATTTCATATAACGTACTCCCCTACGAACTGTTGGTGATTGCATCGGCCAGCACTTAAATTATGGGAGACGTATATAAATTTGCCTGATTAATGCACAATATAGACAGTGAAACTAGATGCTTATGTTTAATACGTCCATTCAAAATATTTTGATTCAAGATCACAAATTTCAATGGTAGATCTTTCTCATCTTAAATCTTGATAATAATCCGGATGTTCTCTGCTTGCTCAGAAGGCCTATAAGATGTACAATCTTCAAAGTCACTCGAAATTGGGTGGAACTTGAATCTCCGTTTCAATTCCAGAACATATGCTGAAGCCTGATGAACTCCAGGGGATATTTTAAAACCCTAACTTGAGAGTCCCGTTTCAACTCCAGGGGATATATCGCTCACAAGCGCACTCAACATTTATAAAATTTTCAGTCACAATACTCGATACGAGAAATCCAATATCGGCATCAATTTTTAACCGGAATATCATGCGTACTTACATCGGTGTATTTCGAACTATGATCATTTCATGCGATGTGGTCTTAGCATTTCACTCTTCACCCAGTGTAAAATAATTTGAAACGTTACACCACCCCTAACACTATATTTGTTATATTTTCAGGATTTTTAATATTTCAGAATGTTAGCTTCTATTACGTCCAGAATGCTGCCATCACAAATGTTTTTTTTTAATTTATTTTTGAATATAAATTTATCAGCAATTACATTTAAATTCATAGGAAAAAGAACACAAACAATTACCTTCATTAGACGTATCTTTTTGGCCTTTTCATTAACACCTCGAAATTGTATGCCCAAGTTAGCCTCCAGCAAAGAAACATTCCAGTTTATGAATATATTTCAATAGGTATAAACACTTATCCAGTTTTGGAATTTTAATCATTTCGCACAATTAACTTCTGACACAAATTATATTTATCATTAATCTTCTATAATATAAAAATGAATGGCAATATGTGTTGGTAAGCGCATAACTCAACAACGCCTGGACCAATTTCGCCAATTCTTTATTTTAAATGTTCGTTGAAGACCAAGGATGGTTTTTACGGCGCGAAAAATTAGAATAATTGCCGGGAGAAGCCTAAAAAAAACATTTTTCAATGCTCAATGGTTCAAACAGAAACCGCGTTACCAAAAGTGTTTCATTATTTCTAATTATTATCTAATGTAATAACCTCATGTGGGAAAAATTATTTAAATACATACTAATATTATGTAAATGAGATGAACACCGAATCTACATATATAAAAATGAATCCCTATTTCCCTTGGTCACGCCATCATGCGTGAACGGCAGGACCGATTTCATTTTTTTTGTTGTGTTTGTTATTGCCAGGGAAAAAATTTAAAAAGTTGCGATGTAAATAATAAAATTTAAAAATAATTAATAATATGAGTAAAAAATATTTATTAATTCTTAAAAAGAGGATGTAAAAGAACTGAATATCTTATCACACATCACGGTTAGTTCAGAGCTATCACGACTAATATTAAAACTTCAATTTAATATAAAATTTTGGTAAGTTTGAATAGACTAACAGACGTTACTAACATAGCACGTGGTATACTTGATTATAAAGAAGTATACATAGTTTTCTTTAATTTACAGTTGAAGTTCCGTTTTTGAAAATGATGTACAATGACTATTATTAAAAATGACTATTAGATGTACAAACTTAAGTCGCAGAACTCGCAATGCAGTAAGTCAAAGATATAAAAGAGCAATTCAAACTGAAGAGCAACCCGAAGCTCGGAATGAAGTTGAACGGAATCGCTGGAATCGAAATTATTAACAATATGAAAAGTTCGCATTTAACTCCTATCGACCTGCATTTAATTATAACGTTGCAATAGATCACAGTTCACAGCAAATCGTTGGTATTGGACAAACGTTGAACGTTGTGAAAATACTACCAATGATGCGACAAAATATTGCGCGAAGAGTCAATTCAAATAGACACTATTGGTACAGCCACCAGAGCCTTTGTTTGACTTATATCCAGCAAATATCTCATATAATTAACGATGAGATACATGGGACAAGTACTTGCTACGAAATTAGGAACATTCCGCTCAACTATAGAATAGACATGTTAATCACTTTCAATACATCAAACGTGTTAATATAGGAATTTTTTGATAATTCGACCGATTTAGAATAACAGGAAATATTGCAGTCTTCGTAAGTGATTAAGTCCCTGGATCCAGACGGGATAAATATTAAAAAGAAGATAGTGTAGCGCCAAGAGTAGAGCTTGTTTTTCCGGCTTTTTGAAAAATATTCAGAGAAAAATAAATTGGCGTACAAAGTTCGACGGGTCAGCTAGTTATATATATTTATATATAAGGACGCTAAGCATAAATGGCATTATTATATGTTTCTGTTTTACAGGATATCCAAAGTAATTCGTTTTATTTTTGTTGGAGTTTAAATCATCATTAAATTTTAAGACGAAACATTATTAGAAAAGCGTATGATACTTGCTTTTCGAAATTATTTCGTTGTAATTCAGTTTGGCAGTTCGACATCAATAAAAAACTACAATTTTGGTTTTTGATTCTATAATGAATATTCCGGAGAGTTAGTCCTTGTTCAGTGTAAATTTAGATGCAATGGTAAATAAAAATCAAATGAGTAAATATATCCCAAACCTAAATAATACAATTTATAAAATAATATTTTAACCTCTAATTCAAAAACCTATAAAGAGTCCAATTATATATGATTAAGCTTATTAATACATAATTTCTACAATGATTCGATTGATGTCAGCCTATCCTTTGTTATCTCTTTCGGCATTGACATTGAAAAAACACTTTATATATATATATATATATATATATATATATATATATATATATATATATCAATTATATTTATATATTTATTTTATAATTTTGTTATTACTTAAATTGAATTTTAATTTTTTTCATTCCTTAATTGAATATTGTAGACTTCACTCTACAATTTGGAATCATTTCAATTGAAGTTTTTAGGTTTGTTCGAAAACCTGTTGATTTTACAGTTGATGTGCTTCTCCAGCAAGAAATCCAAACGTATTGAATTCTTGATAAGAGGGCGTCCATAAAACACGTGTGGTGTTTAAGGGGGGGAGGGGTCGAGTCAGATCTCATCAATCTTACGTTGAGAGAGAGGTGGGTCTTGAGAAATATCACGCAATTTTTTTTCTGATTGGAACAAAAAAAAATGACACTATTTTTGTCCATTTTCACATGATTCATTTTCGCATGATTCTCCATGGTCTTAATTAGAGTAGATATTCTTTTTTAATCACAGTAGTTACCTTTTAAGTATTCTATTGATAAATTTTTATTACACTTATAATTAAACTCTCAGCAATATTGATTACTAGTCTTAACTAGTCCTAAATAAAAGCACGAAGTAATTTTTTTTTTCTTTATAAAATAACAATCCAACGTGTTTACGTAAGAAACCCACATTTTGAAAAATCTCATGTGAGATTGGGAGATGGGTGAGATTGGGAGATGGGTGAGGAGGTTGAATAAAATCTCACGACATCTCACCAGCGGGGGCGGGAGGTACAGAAAATTCTAAAAAACATCTCACGTAATTTATGGACGCCCCCCAATTGGGTTGATACCCGGAAACATACCTGTAGTGTATTAAACATTGAGGATGTGTTTTTAATTATAGAACACAATAAATATTTTTTGCTCTTCAAATATTTCAAAAACACCTTAGAAATGATTTTTCACGATTCATATTTAAAATTTTCCTCAAATAATTAGAGAATGTTCATGTAAATACGAATGTCGGTAGAATTTAATCAACACGTTATTCACAGTAGCTTCCATCTCCACTACTTTCGCGAAAATAGGCCGTTCTCACTACAACGCCACACTTCGTTATGTTTATTTTATAACCCGAACTTTGGACTTTTATTTTTAAATAGAGAACGATGACAAACTTGCAAATTTAAAATTTTAATGGTACTAATAAATTTCAACTGTTCAGTAATTGAATGAACGAGGAGAAATAACCTGAATAATCTGAATATTTCAATGAGGAAACGAATCAAAACAACTCTTAAAAATTATTGAAACCATGAAATATACTCTAATACGAGTATTATTATTCAAGGAATTTATAGAATTTCGATTAATAGAAAAGTTAAATTGATGATAAATACTTTCATAAACAGCTTTGTATCAAATTTTGTCAAAAGTGTATAAAATTCAAACATGAAGTTTTTCCTTTTTATTGTAGAGATAGAAAAAACTATCGTTTTTTCGAAATTTGCTATAAAGTTTACAACATAAAGTTTGGCAATTGACGATGAAAATAAAGCACAAACCATTTCAATGTTTGGATTTTATGAGGCCATTAAAATCGTATCATCAAAAACAAACCCACGTGTTTCATTTAACGATTATAAACATTAAATCTGACATGCCATTTTTGATTTGTGTGATTAGCCTGACGGAGGTAGAGAACGATGTACAAGTCACAGATAATGAATTACAATTTTCGTTAGAATGAAACATATTTTTGAATACAATAATTTGATGAACAAGACGATATTAAGTCGTTCAACAGGAGTTATTTTTTGTGATTATAAATACGTGGTGCGTTCAAAAGAAAAGGTGAATTTTCAAACTACGCAGGTTGTGCACATTCGATTGAATTCGAATTTTGCATTAAAAATAAAATAAAGTGCTTCAACGCACTTGGAATGTTCAATGTGGCATTCGGCGAGTCTACTTTGTCTCAAATAAACGTTCATAATCGGTACAAGCGCTTTAGAGTAAGTAGAGAAAAGCGAAATAAGGAAATGGTTTTGGAAAATCGTCGAATTACTATTAGGGCAGTTGCATAGAATGTTGGCATATCAATCGGCTCGTGCCATGAAATTTTGTGTGGCAGCCAAGTTTGTTTTTGCCTCTCAATTTTGAGCAAAAGTAACTTCGCATTGGAATCGCTCAAAAGTTGTTGAATAAAACGTCAACGACGTGTTGGCGTTTGCTTGATGTAAATCCATTATAATTGAATATGAACTTAAATTCGAACACTTGAACTTATGATTTACACTTTATTCACTACATAGCATGACACGTTTCGTCGTTACAAACGACTTCTTCAGATGCTAACAGAATAATTATTCCGTTTTCGTCTTTCTAAGTCGTCTTTTGTAACGACAAAACGCGTCATGCATGTACTCAATAAAGTAAATCATAATTTCAAGTGTTTGAATTTAAGTTTATATTCATGGTCATAACTCGTGCTGGAACGTGTGTATGCGGTTATGACGTCGAAAACCATCATCCCAATGGAAGCGGTCAGAAGAGCCTAATACCGAAAAAAGCATGCTACGTTCGATCAAATACGATGGTTTTGCTCAATATGCCCATGACAATGTCATGGTGTACCATCGTTCTTTTCAACAGGTCGTTCGGTTAATAAAGAATACTACAAGGCAGGTATGCAACGTTTGCGTGAAGCAATACGGCTCAAACTATAGGAATTGTGGAAAAACAAATCATGGATTCTGCATCACGATAATGCACCAGCTTACACATCAATGCTTGTTCGTGATTTTCAAGTCTCAACCACCGTACTCATCAGATTTGGTTCCTGCACTTCTCAAAAATGAAAAGACCAATGAAAGGAAAGCGTTTGACCACAATTGATGAGGTAAAATCGCAATCGAAGAATGAGCTGATTGGCATACCGAAAAGAGCGCTCAGAAGTGCTTCGAGAATTGGAAGAAGCGCTGGCATAAGGGAAAAAACGGGTATTTGAAGAACAAATGAATGCTTTTCGGAAAAATCAAAATTCACCTTTTCTTTTGAACAAATCTCGTACATGATCTTTTGGGTAGTTCAGGATATTTACGTAAACTCTTGATAAACTTTTATGATTATTGTGTTTTCTTTACCCACCCTTAGTAAATGATTGTTAAACAATTGTAGTATAATTCGAGAAAACCTTAAATGGAACTAATAATGAAGAAGAAATTCTTCACACAGAATTTTATCTCTGAAATAAGCCCCAAAATTTAGAGAATTATTTAAAAAAAATTATAAGCACTTATTACTTAAAAGCAAGCGTTCACAGACTAAAGAATAATGGGATTGTAAAATGGTTTATCAAATTATTGCTTGGCAATTGTTTCGGTTTGTTTTCCCAACCATTTCCAGTCTAGCTTTCAAAATAGATCAACGCCCGAAATAAGCAATAATTTGATGAAATGTTTGTGGAATCAAGCCAATTGTTAATGTATTCAAAATCAGTATATTTTTCAAATTATTATTATTTTATCCTTTATTATTGTCATGCTCCGAAAAATGTTACTCATAAATACATGAAATAAGGTTGTATTTATAACAGAAATAACTGAAATGAAAAAATTATTATATATATATATATATATATATATATATATATATATATATATATATATATATATATATATATATATATATCTTGAAATTGATTTATTGCCTGTTTGAGGTATTTATTTTGAAAGTTTTTAGCATTAACAGGCTTTTTTAATATGAAAAAGTTTATTTCTGTTGACGTTTCGTTGTTATATTACAACTTTGTCAAAACTAATGAATAATTGAATTTGAGTTACTATGGATATCAAATGTCAAACTTAATTTTTTGAAAAATCAAATTAGTTTTTTTTGTATATTCACTTATTGATTTTCATTATCAGAGGAATATTTCTGGCTCAGCATTCGATATATTATACATTATATACATTATAATAATATTAGATATATTACATACATTATCTACAACAACTTAATAAACCTCACAAATAACACTCGCAAAATAAACACACAACAATCACAAAACATCACATCTCACAATTCATTCTTTCCAGATCTACCTTCAATTTCACACACATAAACGAACAATATACACATTCTGGATAAGTATATATAAAAAACTATATGTAATTGTATATATGTAAATATAATCACACTTAAGAATCACCTGGCTTACCATGAGTTTTTCAGAGGTTTCCTCATGGTGAAGAAGACTAAAACTTCCGAAGCGAATGCTGAGCCAGAAATATTCCTCTGATAATGAAAATCAATAAGTGAATATACAAAAAAAACTAATTTGATTTTTCAAAAAATTAAGTTTGACATTTGATATCCATAGTAACTCAAATTCAATTATTCATTAGTTTTGACAAAGTTGTAATATAACAACGAAACGTCAACAGAAATAAACTTTTTCATATTAAAAAAGCCTGTTAATGCTAAAAACTTTCAAAATATATATATATATATATATATATATATATATATATATATATATATATATATTAATTAATATACAAATATGACATTGGTTCTACTTTGGAATTATGCAAAATGATTGGAAATTTAAAACTAAAATTTCTGTAAATAGCTTGCGTAAAAATTCTCGGCAAATCGCTGTATTAGAGTGAAATACAAAACTGATTTATATAGATCTATTATCTATTTAGATCTATTATTTAGATTATAGTATAATTAGTTTTTAATTCAAACAAATTGAAATGTTTAACTCAAAAATTAACGAGTTTTTAAATGTTTATTGAGCTGTTTTTGGATGAACACTCCGTCAATGAATCGAACTAACACCAACATAATTATTTTAGTGGCTTAGCGACCTTAAATTTCACACATGGTGAGAAGTTCAATGTTAACCTTGACAATTTCAGACTCCGAACCCAGTTGAAGACGTTTAATTATCTCATCCAAGAACTTCATAGTGCCGTTGATTGCATGCAAATAATTTCAGAATAAATTAAGATAATTTTTGTCTTTTCAGGCATGGCATCGAGATAGTTAAATCTGAAAACTAATAATTTATGTGAAAAATAAACGATATAGAATCGCAAATTATTTTTAAAAATGAATAATTTCACATACACAGATATGATAATAACGATTATTCCACATTAGGAGTGCGATTGAACTCGAATTTGCAATTTTTAAGCCTTTTGCTTCAGCTTTTTTGACAACCGAAAACGCTTTATATTTTACACTCTACACTTTTCTAATTCATTGAAAAAGTGTATTAAATTCAAAGGACGATGAATCAACTCTGTGACAGTTCATATTACCTCAGAGGTAAAGGCATAATGGTAAAGAACCTTGAAACTGATGCCACTCTTGATGGAAATAAATGATTCTCTAATAAAATCTTCCGAAGGAGAGTGAAAGTGTCACATCATGAGGTGATATTTTATACACAGTGCCATTTTAGTACAAAAATTCGAAATAAATGTTCATACCCGTATACATACTATTATATTACCTACTAAAATTAGGTATGAGTATACTAAAAGATATTTGAAATATCTTTTATGGAGCAACTTATTACCCTATTAACTCTATCGGAGAAAAGACGTATAAACTATCCCTAGCGTTTTAGTTTCTTACTCATAACATTATTAGTAGACATTTCATTCGAACACTACAGAAAACTGTCTGCAATGTGTGGGAATAGTCCCAAGCCTAATCGCTCCAGATCACGCCTAGGCGAGCAAAAGTATAACTAGTTTCAAGATTCACGAATCATTCATACTAGTAAATACTGAGACTCTTAATCGAAATATCGCAATAATTCAAATAAAACTCTCAGGTAACTGCCTACACAAATGTTGTCAACGAGAACGACTTTCGAAAGTAAATATTAAGTGCGCTTTGAAAAATTCATCGATCTTGTTGAATGATAATAGGATACAATTGTATCATCATTATTATGAATCATCAGTCCATATTTAATCTATCAATCAAGAATCGATAGCTATGGAGAGTTTGTACGTCCTTTCTCCAATAGAGGGAGGTGACGTGAATTTTAACTAAGAGTTGTTCCCCTCATTCCGGTATAGGACCTGAGGCCATTTTGAAAGTCATTGATTCTTGATTGATAGATTAAATATGGACTCATAATAATATGGAATCATAACAATGATGAAACAATTGTATCCTATTATAACTCAACAAGATCGATGAATTTTTCGAAGCGCACTTAATATTCACTCTCGAAAGTGATAAGTTCGTTCCTTACTATAATTACTATATCGAGCGATAATAACTATAGATATCAAAATGTCAAACTTATTTTTTAAAAAAATCAAATTAGTTTTTTTTGTATTTTCACATATTGATTTTTAGTATCAGAGGATTATTTCTGGTTTAGCATTCGCTTCGGAAGTTTTAGTTTTCTTCACCATGAGGAAACCTCTGAAAAAACTCATGGTAAGCCAGATGATTCTAATAAGTGTGATTTATATATACATATATATATATATATATATATATATATATATATATATATATATATATATATATATATATATATATATATATAATTACATATAGTTGAGTTTTATACTTATCCAGAATATGTATATTAATTGGTTTATGTGTGTGAAATTGAAGTTAGATCTGGAAAAAATTAGTATTGAGATGTGATGTTTGATGATTGTTGTGTATTCATTTTATGAGTGTTATTTGTAAGGTTTATTAAATCGTTGTAAATAGAATTAATTTATAATTTATAATAGAATTAATGTCTGTTTTTTCATTTACCGTGTTTTCTAAATTTTTAGGAATGTGTAACATTTCTGAAATTTCTCTTCATATTTTGTCTATTTCAATTGCTGAAATCTTTTTCTAAAAGAGTTTTTTTTGCAGTAAATGCTATAAAGGACAAACATCACAAAATCTCGAAGAAAAAATCAAAGCGCATAAATACGCCCAAACTCAAATAACGGCCTTACATAAACATAAAATAACAGAAAAACACGATTTTCATTATAACAAACAAAGATTTTAGCAATTGAAAAAGACAAAAAAAAAGAAATTTTAGAAATGTTACAAATTCGCAAAAATTTAGAAAACACAGTAAATGAAAGAACAGGCATTGAACATCCCAATTCTATTCACAACGATTTAATAAACCTTACATATAACACTCATAAAATGAATACACAACCATCACCAAACATCACATCTCAAAACTCATTTTTTCCAGATCTACCTTCAATTTCACACACATAAACCAATTATATACATATTCTGGATAAGTATAAAACTCAACTATATGTAATTATATATATGTATATATAAATCACACTTATTAGAATCATCTGGCTTACCATGAGTCTTTCAGAGGTTTCCTCATGGTGAAAAAGACTAAAACTTCCGAAGCGAATACTAAGCCGGAAATATTTCTCTGATACTGAAAATCAATATGTGGAAATACAATAAAACTAATTTGATTTTTCTAAAAAATAAGTTTGACATTCTGATATCTGTAGTAATTCATAAAATTCAATTATTCATTAGTTTTGACAAAGTTGTGATATAAAACGAAACGTCAACGAGAATAAAGTTTTTCATATTAAAAGAAAGCTGTTATTGCTAAAAACATTCAAAATGAACTATCTTAAACAGGCAATAAATCAATTTAAATATATATATATATATATATATATATATATATATATATATATATATATATATATATATATATATATATATATATATATATATATATATATATATATATATATATATATATATGTATTTTTATATTTTTTTTTCTATATTTTTTTTTCTATATTTTTGGCAATAACAGGCTGTTTAATTAAAGAATTTTTTTTCAGTTGATATTTCGTTGCAAATTGCAATTTTGTCAAAATTAATCAATAAAAAAAATATGTTAGTATAATTCAGCTAATTATAACTGAAATGAAGATTTTTCAATTAAAAAAGGAAAGATATTCCTTTCGCAGTGTAAGTTTCTACTTACACTCCCAAAGGAATAACTTTCTTTCTGGAGATAACATTTTAAAATTAAATGATAAATTAGTCTCTGCATATAGGTACCCATATAAGAGTTTTTGATAGAAGAGTAGGTAGAAATATTAATAATAAATTCTTCAACAAAGTTGATGACCTGGAATCTTCTGAAATATCAATGTCGAAACATGAGTATCGATGAGTTTGTGTTTGCATAATATGTTCATTCAACTAATTTGAAATGTTTCTAGAAATGCATTGATCATATCTTTTTTGAAAAAATTACCTTCTGGTAATGTTAAAATAAATATTAACGAATATAATTTTCTATTTTCAGAAACCGATAAAAATCTGTGCAATAAAGTGGTCTGTAATACTTGAATAAACTTTTTTCAACTGATATTATTTTGATTAGAACTCTTGCAACAAGTGAATAAAATTCGAAGAAAAGAAAATTCAAGATCATGTCGATTACGAATCAACTTACCGTCGCTATTAGATTTCCCCATTTTTCGGTTCTGTCGAAAACCAGTTCGGAAATAGAAATTTTAGGTATTTCGATCGATTTAAACGGGGATTTCAAAACGTTTGGTTCGGTCGATGAACTTGAACTATTGTACCTAGAACAAGCAAAAATCGAAGATTGCACACGTTTTCGCAGGTGGAAAACCGGCCTTAGGGACCTGGTTACGGGCATTGTTTTCGAAAGAAATAAAAGAGAAAACTAAGATCGATTTTTCTATGATCGCGAGACCGAGGCGAGGAACCCACGTTAATATCACAACGCGCGAGAGGCAGTGATCTACTGACGTGCTGTGAATGTTTAGTGAAAAACTATTGGACGGTGTGGTGGGTGTGTAAAAGTGCCGAGTGCTGGCAATGCTGCTTGGTTTCTCCTGTTAATATATGTATATTTTATATCACAGTTGCTCTTTTTAAGAAATCTGCGCCTGCTTGTTAAACGCAACTAACTAGGCTCGTGAGGGGGTCTACTAAAGGACGATCCCGCCGAAGAGACTTCTCGGATTAGAGCTAATCGATCGTCTCAATTCCAAAAAATCAATTAGTCTTGGAATTATACCTGAATTGCTTCATTTAATTCCTATTTATCTTCAGGGACTTCTACTCCATTACCTACCAATAGTAAAAATTATTGGTTTCATCGTTTATAACTTATAAATTGACATCGACAAGTGTAATATTTCCGGATCTTTAGTGAAAGAAATTTAATTCATTTTTTGTGGACTTGGGTTTAAGATCAGCTAGATAGATCTTAGGATATTCCATTCAAAAAATAAGAGTAATAAATATCCTTTGATATTTTATTGAGAACATAAGACTTATATATCATCTCAATGAAGCAACTCGTGTGCATTTAAATGAGATGTTTCTCTTCAAATATGTTATATGTATAATAAAAAATTTGTTAAACTATTCACTGGGTAAACATTATTTTTAATTATGAGAGAGACTACTGCGAAAATAATCACAGCTCCTATTACTGATATTCGGAAGATACTATGATACTATATGAAAATATCCTCACTGACAAAAGAGGTCCAAAATGAAATCTTGGAAAAATGAATATAGTTTTAAAAAAATCAATATATACTTTTCTAATAATTTTAAATTTTGAAAATCCGCTTCAGATTTCGATTACTCATAGAGAAGAGAATTAAATTTTAAAATGGTGATTAAAAATTAAAATGGTAGAGAAATCAGAGTACTCATGTGATGCACATAATTACTCGTCTGTATTAAACAATTTTGACGTCCTTGAGATAACTTCTTCGGTCAATGGTGAAACGTACGTCGCAATTTTCATGTAAAATTGTGTAAATGCAGAAAACTGTATTTTCTTCACCTTTTTACATCAAGTAAGAGCAGTAAACGTTCCATCCATAATAATACAAATGTTTCATATTTGCTGATTGACTTTTTTTGACAGTAATTAACAGTAATTGAGTAAAGTGTTAATTAATAATTAAATTACAGAAGTCTTTAACTTTGATTATGTGGTATTAAATAATTCAGGTGTTTTCCATTCGGATTGAAAGTTTTTTGACAGTAATTAACAGTAAATTAGTAGATTGTCAATTAACAATTGAATTACAGAAATTTTTTAATTTTATTATGTAATAGAGTACTAGTAAATGCGGTCTAACATCTGTAGAAATTTCAATTTCTTCCTAAATTTTTGAATGAATGTCTACCACTAATAAATTAGCAGTAATATTTGTTGTTATCGTCAAACATTCTTCCCATTTTATGAGATAGATCTATTTGGCTTATTCAGTCTACTCTACTTAAGAGCATGACTTGACATAAAAAATTTTATTTTGTCTATGAGTCTTACAAAATGAAAATGTATTTCTCAATTCAATTTTATCTATCCATAGCAGATGAAAATTTTTTTCAATTCGAAAGCTCACATAATATCCACACATAATATTGCTATAAAATATTCTCATATGGATATATGATGGTTGAAAGTCCATCAATTTTATTCCAAGAATATTTCAAAATCAAATTATTATCTCTATATAAAAATGTGAACAAAACGTTTAATGTGGTTGTAGCCTTACTTAAATGGTAGTAGTTACCATATATGTACGAAATTTCTTATTGATAACTAGTTAGTTTATTTCTGTTGTCAATGCGGTTAGACTTTGGACTGCTTCAGGGACGTAACTAGGTAAACAGATGGCAGTGGTAGACGTTCTATAAAATTTTTTAAACTGAGTTCAGAATTTTACGATCAAGATTTAATTCAACATAAATGAACAGTAACAAATTATGCTGTCATTAATGTTGAATTAGTTCAAGGTAGATAATATTCAATAAAAAATAATTGACCAGGAAAACATAAATATTATTTTAACAATATCTATAATGCAATATTTTTCAAGTTATTCAGAATGAAGACTTGTTGGATGAAATCGTATCTCAATATTTAAAGATATATTGAAGAAAACTTGGCATGTTTCTAGAGATATTGACTTATTACCCTCCAAGTGAGTTAATTAAATTTAGTGAAAATTTTAGAAATTTCAATTAAACAACAAAACTGAGAAACATGGAATCAAATCTTGAGGTAATGGGTTTGAACTAAAAACGCAGCATTGGTTTTGAAAATATATATTTATTATACATAATTATTCCACGGATCAAAGGTCTACAACCATTTTGGTGCCAGGAATTTTAGACACGATATTAAGTGTGTCCTATATGGCGATATCAAAAATATTACTGGTTTTTTTCTATCAGCTCTAGTTCCCGAGATAAAAAAATACTCTTTTTCAAAATAGAATCAATTTTATTGGCATTAAACTTAAAGAAATTACCTTTTGAGTGATTTTCTTGAGTGAAACTGACTGGGACATGATTCCCCAGCATTAGTCGGCCATGATATGAGTATTCTACCTTACTTGGTATCTATTCACCATCGTCCTTATATATTAGTGGAAATGTTCTCCTTGCTCTTCGCTTAGATCTTCTAAATTGTATTGAAATTTATCTATATGACTATTGAGGTAGTGTAAATTTACACTCAAATTACAACCTAAATCTTTGGAACGAACTAGCATTTCCTCCGCTATTTCTATATAGTTAAACTTATTATTTCCGAGGAAATTTTGTGCAACTGCTACAAATGATTTCCACGCAAGTCTTTCCAGATCATTCATTGAAATCTCAAAATTAGTGGCATCTTTCATTAATTGACATATTTGAGGTGCGTCAAAGATACCTGCTCTCAGTTTTTCAGTACTTAAACCAGGAAATTTCTGTGAAATAAACTGAAAACATTGACTATTTATGTCGAGAGTTTTAACTAATTGCTTCGTTAGTCCTAATTTTATATGCAATGGCGGTAAAATGGAAAAGTACGGCTACAGAATTTCATAAAACAAGCTGCGAATATGGTCAGACGTTCAGTAAGCATCAAACATAATGATTAAAAATGGGATATATTGATTGTAACAAAGACAGAAATAATTAACAATTCTTCATAATTTTTTTCAATGAAAATAATGAGTTTCTCAACAGGTATAACACCCAACTACAGAAAATAATGACAATGTTGAATACTAACTAAATAATTAAAATGAAAAAGATATAACAAAGAGCCTAATCTAAACAAATAACTACATTAAAGCATTCAATAAAATATTACAAAGGACTCAATCTAAATCAATTCATTTTAGTCAATTTTCTTTGTTCACCTAACTCCTGATAATAACTTCTATGGAGTCAAAGTGAATGTCACATTTATTGGCAAGTCTATTGAATGCAGACTCAATAAATCAAATGGGGGATTGTATTAGGGAGTTGGTCCTCGGAGTCTGTAGGTGGAATAATTCTGTATTACGAGAATTTTGCCTAGGTACACGAAATTTCAAAGCGGACAAGAGAGGAGTAATTTGTACAAAGTGCAAAAAAAAAAAAGTAATTTGTTAAGTGCAGTAATTTGTACAAAAATTTGAGTGATAAAGTTTCTCTCCTGCTCTGAAATGAGATTGAATTAAATCGACTCAATAATTCGTTATGATTGATTCCTCTCTGTGAATAAACTTTATCCTTCCTCCAAACTAAGAATTTCGAGAACCTTCTCTGAATAGACTCAAGATGTCGTGTATGGCAAGTGTAAATGGGATGCCAAATCATGCTGCCATACTCCAACTTGCTACGGATTAGGGTATTAAATAGTCCTATGAATGGTGAGGAATTATTAAAATATTTGCCATTACCTACGTATAACGAGTCCATATATTTTCGCAGCAGATGAAATAAGTTGGGTGATGCGTGAGACAAAGGAAAGCTTCTGGTCGAAGACTACACCAAGATCTCTCACCTTATCAGAACGAGAAAGAACCTGACCACCGACGCTATAATCACAGTCAATTCGGTCTCTTTTCCTTGTGAAAGAAAAATTATTACGCTTTGACACATTCAAAATCAAATAATAGTCCTCAATTTTTGAGTATTTAAAACGCATGTAAAAACCGTATGAAGTGATCGAGAAATTTCGCTGGGTGGAATGATGAAAAAATTATAGACGTTTGAAAAAACCGAGTTGAGTACATATTTCAGTTTGGAAAGCGAAGTTGATAATTCAGAGAGTATAAAGAAAGTGACCAAAAATTTCTTTCCATTCTAATATCACCACTGTGATGTAACAAATTTGTTCGTCTGATAAATATCAACATAACTAGTTGAAAATATATTTTGGATAGTATTTTCAATTCATACAATCAACGTTCTTATAAAGAACAGTAAAAGTGTTTTTAAGAATACAAAGTCCTGTTTCGATTTCTGATTAAAGATTATTTTTTTTTGATTAAAGATTACTTTATTGATAGATGACACGGAGTTTTTGCTTATCTCTTGGTGAAACATTATGTTAAAAATAATAAATTAAAATTAACACTTTTGCATTAGGTTTCCATAAATATATTAAAAATTCTACTTATATTTCGGGTGGTCAGTATTATTGTATACTCTTGATAATGGGTTAACCACCCGAAACATATGTAGAGTTTTTAATATATTTAATGAAATTTAAGTCAAGTGTGTTATTTTTAATTTATTGGAATTATTTATTTCAACATAAAAATTGTAAAACGAAATTTGGGAGTATCTATTTCAATGAACATACTCGAAAAGTGAATCAAATATTCACATCAAGTATTCAACAATGATAACATTCATTATATAATGAAAAATATCACACGTTTTATATGTCATAAAATATGTCCTAACAAGCACTAACAATTTCGAAATGAAATTTCAGAGAAGAAGTTACAAGATGACTTCAGCTTTCTAGAAAAAACAAAAGTTCGATGATATCGATCGTTTTTCTGAGGAGAAAGTAAATCTCCAGGAATTAAATCATCAAATATTACTTGGATTCAATATGATCCTATTGAGAACTAACTAATAATACCAACCTATTCCCATTAAAACGAAACTTTGTGAAAATACACTGGAACTAAACTCGTCAGTTTCACGATGGCCATAAGAATATTTTATTGAATTCAACTATTAAAACTTGAACTAAACTAACTAAACTAACTAATACTTATACTAACTTATACTACTAAACATACCTAGGTATATTATTCCACACATATTTCAGTTGTAGGTAGATGCATAAATTATATTCAAAACAAAAACAGAGTTTATCAATTGTCAAATTAAGGGTATGACGAGCAGCCATTCTATTACTATATGTTATTATTGAATGGTGAATATTTTTTGATTTTCGTAAATATACGTCGTGTTCTATTTCAAAATAAATTGTTTGATGATTTTCAACCTGCAGATGATTTTATCGTTTCAATTTGTTTGATTTATTTCAATCAGAGAGCAAGTAAATTCTATATCGTTCTAAGCAATAAAGGTAAAATGGGTTGAAAAATTCACACACTATTGCAATAATTATATTACCTATTGTTTTAAGGGAATAAATGTATTATTTTCTTCGTTGATATGTCAAACTAACAGTGTCTATATATTTGATCACAAATTACTGAAATAAGCAGTTGTGTCTGAAACAAAACTGAATTCAATAAATATTTACAAATTCAAACTGAAAACCAGAAGAGCAGAAAGGAAAAAAACTGTTAAAACTTTCATAATCCTCAAATTTTTTCAATTCTCTTTCTATGTTAGCCTGAAATACAATTGTTTACAATAAAATGTTCCCAAATAATACAGTTAGTTTCAGATTATTTCATATTTGGTGAATTTCCAATAATTTCACTTTTCATTTTTCTCTTTTACCTATCAGCTACATCTCACTAATTTTCTATCCATTTTTGTTCCTCCTTCTTCTCAGTTTGAATTTCTAACTACTTATTCAATTTCAAGAATGTCTCAGTTATAACTTTTCATCTCAGAAATTTGTTTTTAAATTTATTGACAATTGAAAGAACGGCATACTTCCGAAATATGTACTACCTAATTGACCCAGACAGCTAGACCTTCCTTTTTATCAAATTTTTCGGTTCTATTCATCTACTTATTGTTATGTTATTCGCAACGAAACAAACGCAACTTTGTTGAAAATTATATGTATCGTGTAAGACAATGTAATCCACATATTTTTCGGTTTTATTAATGCAAACTTCATAAAGACAGAGTAAATAATATTTCTTCAACTCGAAAAATCTTATTCCACCTAGTTACCAACAAACACCGAATCTATGAATCACCGAAAAATTATCCATAAATTGCAAGAAATAATTGTTTGCATCACTGAGTTTCATCATACTTCATTTCATAATTGTTATTAAACTATTGAATTGCATCACCATAATTTAAATCTCCTAGTGCACTTTTCATTCCATTCATTGAGCAATATTTATAAATCTAGTCAATTTAATTAATTCATAGCCATTATTACATGACTGGGAAATATGGTTCTACATTTCTGGATTGGTTCTCAATTAGGTCAGACAGTTATATTCAATATCTAATAATAATAAATTCTTATGTACTACTAATGGCATTTTTAAACATATGAACTGAAACGATTATTGATAGAAAGGCAAAAAAGCTGCAAAAAAGACTACTAAGGTCCTTACAACTACTTAGCAGAGATTGAGTCATCCTTCAGAAACTAGAAAGGCATTTGACAGTGTTTCTCACTCTTGGCTTGAGGAGATCCTGCGAATATGCAACGTACAAATTACGATAGTTTTTGTTCATGAAATAATAATGCAACAGTGACGAACCTAAACCTACCCTTTAAACAAATGGCCACCAAATGGTGGATCCGGAATGTCTACCTATTTTATATGAACCATGTGGTAACAAGTAAAAAAATTCAACATTGTGCACAAACTTTACTCCAAATTCGGATAGTCCGAGCCAAAAAAACTGTACATTACTGTACAACATTAATGATCATTCTGCTCATTAATGTTGTAAAAAGCCTTACCACTTACTTGTTTTTCCATAACATGTGTTTATTATTCAATAAAATCATGTACCAGAATCCTATTTGTTCTAATTATCCATTGGTATAGTGCAGTGATGGGCAAACTGCTGGTGTCGAGACTATGGTTATGTTTTGCAATTAGTGATTTGCCTCCGTAGATGGCAACACTGATACAGTTTCAGTACAGTGGCACGACCCCCTTTATACAGGCCATGAAATGAATATCCGACATACGTCGCAAGGTTGCCTAATATTGCCGCCTTTTCTTGTAGTGGTATACTAAAGCAAACAGGACGCTTCCCAAAACTTTCGCAATTAGAAGTTAAATAATTTGAGCTTTCGGTATAAATACTATATTTTTCAATAGTGTACAGTGTATTACAAGTGATGATGTTGATAATTTGTTGAAATCTCAACATCAAACACTAAAAAACGAAGTGTTTAGTTTGTTTACAAATTTCAGTGAAACGAAATCAATTTCGTGTTGTTCAAGACTTTCGTAGTTTTAAGTAGAATATTTTACGATTTCAGTTCTAATTCTCTATTCATCAATTCTCTATAGTGTTATTTACGTGCTAGTGTTGATATTTTGTGGATAACCTAATATCAAATTATAAAAACGAAGTGTTTTGTGTGTACCGATTTAATCGAATCGAAGTTGTGTTGTGTTTCGAGTACGGATTACTTACAAATAATTTGTTTGTGAAATATAGTGTAGAGGATAAGTATTCCGTAGACGATTGAGCTTGGAATAGGTGAGTTTATTTATAGTAATAAGTATATTTTCTAACCTATTTATTACCGATAACCATCGAATAGACAGATCGCTATTCACAAATCTAACTAACAATAACATATTCTTTCAAAATCCATACTTTCCTCAAAACAGAATTTTTGGAAGCTATGATTTTATTTATTATTGATAATATTTTAATTATTTGCAACGGGGAGGACTGAATATACTTACAGAAAATGTCTTATTTCACATGTGTTCCATATTTGAAAAAATTATTAAAGGTATTTCTCTTGAACGTGCCTTTTTGTATAATATACACCAGAAAGCAATTTTGTGTAATCTCACTAAGAGTGTCATTGGATGAGTCCTTAAAGATTTTTGTTGTTGCTGTTTATGTGATGAAGACAATAAAAATATTCTGAACATGCTGTGTTCCATTTTTTCGAATATCTTATTGAATGATTAGACAAAAAAATAAAGTAGCCGGACACGAGAAACCTGAATCAAAAAATAAACGAAGAAAGTTCAATACTTTCATAAAGTAGTTTGTTGGTTGCTCTAATCAGAAATATAATATTTATTTTTACTAAGGTAAATAGTTAATTCAATTTGAGTAATTCCTACAGCGTTTCTTTCAAGGTTCCTATTCTCTCAAATAATTTAATAAATTTGGTTAGGCAACTTTTCATGTAAATAAATCCCACTGACTAATAGAGGTATTTTTTACGCAGTGGGGCTTTATCGAAAACATCGTTGTTTTCTTGCAATAATAAATGTTTTACAGTTTTCTGTTACAGAAATATGTGCTCAGAATACCCAATATAATATTCTATATATTATACATGCTAATAATATTCATTGTTTGTTCATAATATACAAAAATCGTTGAAATAATGCTTGAAAGCTTGGAACATACGACTAGGATAGTATACAACTAAGCACAATTTGGCAACACCGAGGGACTCGGCTCTTCATGGCCTGTATAAAGGGGGTCGTGACAGTGGGCTACAGACTTATAGCCCTCCGTAAGTTTTAAATGTAAACCACAGCGCTTTCTGTGATTGTGAAGTATAAACATTTTATAGTTTAGAGTGAAGATACTCGAAAAGATATAAATTACCACTATCGACAGAAAAATATTAGCTTCTAAACATGTCTTATTATATCTGTGATAAAATTAATCCTATTTCTTCGAATTTACAATACTCTCCACATATTTAAACAGCAATTCATCATGAAATTGGGAGAAATTTGAATAGAATACGGAAAGAAAACATTGATTGCCTCATAAAATCGGGCCAAACAGTTCATAAGTAAATAAGTTCTCAAAAATTTTCTCATCGTAAAAGCAGATCTTTCATTTCTCCTTTGTAACCAGCCTTATTAATGTTTCACATTTGATAATTAATATTAATGGTATACCACAACTTTGAATGAAAGTAGTGAAAAGGGTATCGAACATAAATTGTAAATTTATTAAAGACTTGCCTAACAAGTAAGAGGAAGTTTGCATATTTTTTGTACAGATGCGATATCAAATTCTTCATCAAATTATACGGTGGTTGAATATGACCTAGAATTTGAACACTTGAACTTTTGATTTGCATTTTTATTGACAACATAGCATGACACGTTTCGTCGTTACAAACGACTTCTTCAGATGCTACTAGAATCCTGATTTGTCTGTATTCTGATCATGTTATGGTCATTCTGGTCATGCAATGTTATCAGTAAAAGTGTAAATCAAAAGTTCAAGTGTTTGAATTTTAGTTTATATTCAATCATAATGGATATACATCAAGTAAACGCCAACACTATTCAATAAATTATCTTATTATAACAATGATGTACAAACGTCTAAGTTCTACTCATTAATGGAAATTAGACAACGGTCCAATTTCATAACTGTGAAGATTAGTTTTGTGAAAAAATATATACACTCTTAAAAATTCAAATACAGAAAGATGTATTGTAAATTATATTTGAAATTAATACAAGTTTGTAACATAACAACAAAGCCTCAAAAACAACATAACACGATTCGTAACCTAAAACAGTTGAAAAATTAGGAAAACACAAAATAATCATTTATCAGTGAACGAGGCTTTTATCATCAATGGAGAAAAAAATGTAGAAATAAGTGGAATATATTTCATAATCTGTATAGACATAATTGTCTTCACTGCGTGAATTGAGGATTTTTAAAAGCCCAGGAATTTGTTATACGTCATAAATTTATTCGTAAAATCTTTTTATGAGGTAAATAGTATTTAAATTGTTTACATCAAAAACAAAACTCACCATGTGAGCTGAACATGAAATAATATAACAAAATCTTGTATAATAATAAACACATAAAGGTACCTAAACAACGGAGTTGGAAAAGAAATTGTTCTGTACCGTTTCCTTTGATTTTATTTCTTCATTTTCTGACTATTTTACAATGCTATGGGAAATTTGCTATCTGATTCTATTTAATATCAATGAGATGGCAGGAAATATGATTGCAATCATCCAAGAAGACAATTGCCTTCAATACTATTGTATCTAATTCGAAACCCGTAAGTTTTCATGATATATAAAAAAACTTATATGCCTTTCGCTATATATGTGTCCCTGATTTTCTTCCTTAAAATCTTTCCCGACGTATTTTTGGGAATCTCCTTCACTAAAACAATGCCACCTTCGAGTTTTTTGTACCTAGTCACTTTTTCTGACACAAACTGATCTAGCGACTTTGTATCAACTTTAGCACCTGCTTTTGGGACAATATAGGCTCTAGGTAACTCTCCACTAAACTTGTTTGGTATACCAATAACAGCAGCATCTGCGACTCCAGGGAAGGTACGAATTAGAGCTTCAAGTTCAGCTGGTGGTACTTGGTTACCTCTAACCTTGATGAGTTCTTTATACCGGTCTACTATATACATGAATCCTTCTTCATTATAATAAGACGCATCACCTGTTCTGAGCCAACCATCTTCTGTGATAGTTTTTTTGGTTTCTTCAGGAAGATTGAGATAACCTTTCATAACTTGGGGTCCTTTAACCAGAAGTTCTCCACTAATATTTGGTCCTAATGGAGTGTTTGTTGAATCTTCCGGATCCACTATTTTGATTTGAGTATTTGGAAGCGGCCTTCCAATGGAACCTCTGTATACCTCTACTTTTTCCATTATCTTCGGATATAAGGTGCTCACAACAGGTGCTGTTTCAGTCAATCCATATCCTAAAAATATTAAAAAGACAAATATTGAGAAATATTGAATTAGATTGAACACTTTGCTTAATGTTTCACCATTATGTGTAACAATATCAATTCGTCAACATGTTTCGAGCGTGAACTCATCTTCAAGACTGAGTCTTTAAGAATAAAAATAGATTTCCGATTCAATAATTTATTTTGTTGTCAACAGGGGTGGGATGACAGGCGTTTGAATTTTTTTAATGGTTGATTCATGGTGACAGTAAATTCATTCGAAGCTTAAAGTAATCGCTCTATTTCAATTCAGAATTTGTTGACATATATTGAGTTATTCTTTACTTTTTAGTTTTTTATTGGAGAGGATTCTTTCGTTTATCATGTACTTTAAATTTTTGACCTTTTAGTTATGAATTACATCTCCTTTACACTTATTTTCAATAAGACGTGTTTATTCTTCTGATATCCTGAGGATCTTAGATGAGATAATATCAAACTTATGTTAATAAGGTCAAAATAAGTTATATAAATAAGGTCTATGCTGATAGCAGCCTGTTGGGAATTGTTCATGCTCACCTTGCAGAACAGTCAAATGGTCCCCAAATTTTTCAATAAAACGTAGTTCATCTGAAGATGCTAGTGGGGCTGCTCCATTAGACATAACCCTGGCGTTTTTCAAATATTCTTTCTTCACAGCTTCTAGCTCAATCATCAGTAAAACTAGAAAGAAGACAATTGAACATTATTTTATTATAGTGTTTACATTGAGAGTTCTGGAAATAACCTTGTGTACTATTTCTATTGCAAATGATGTTTAAAGACACTCATGATATGTGATGGCCAAATTAAGTTTTTTTTTATGTTGTATAGAAAAAGTCCTTCAGTGATTGACATTGTAAAGCAGGTAATCCGAAGCTTATAATAGTATAAACTTAGTTTCAAGATTTCTGCAAACAATATTTGAATAATAAAACGAGAAATATGGAATGGTATCTCACATGCACTTCATTTCACATTTTTGCCTTTGCTGAGTTTCCATTAATCTTTTTATGACTTTCAATTGAACATTTTCGCTGAATAATACTTTTTTATATATATATATATATATATATATATATATATATATATATATATATATATATAATACTAGAACATTCATTCGAAAAATTCAATTTAATCAAGAGAATGTTATAGTAGAACTAGATATGTGAACGTGTACGATGTGATGTCTCCATCATCATTCAAGGGATAAATGTTAGAGAAATATTGAAATCGATGCAACACTTGATAGAAGTGCGAGACATATATGTTTCGTTCTGCAAGGAACTCGTCAGTCGCACCACGTCCATCGAAGTGAGGCAACGATTTCAACCCCCAAGCATCTTCTTGTGACTCCAAGTGGAAGACCGTAGAGTTATAAATACTCCACAATTCCATCTATGGGAATCAGTAGAAAACAGCTCTCAGATTATAGACACACCAAGCATCGAAATTTCACATATCTTCTATACCCGTAGAAATTTTTTTTTAAATTTTAATTTTAAAAATTTAAAAATTTTTCTTGAATATTTCATTCAGTGCCATAAGCACAAAACCTTTTATATATATATATATATATATATATATATATATATATATATATATATATATATATATATATATATATATATATATATATATATATATATATATATATATATAATATATCGTTCCAGATTTATATGAATGAATACTAAATATTTCAAGCAAAACACATTTTATCTATTATATTTCGTTTAGTTGTTGACGTTTCACCACAAGATAAGTTGATTTTTCGAAACGTCATTATGACATAAAAGAGGAAATGTGAAAAATTTCTGACAAAACTTGCAAAATTTCGCAGAAAGATAGAACTCACTCAAGTACATACTCAAAAACACATACAACATCATTAATTGAATATAAAATGGCATCAATCTCAATTTCATCAATCAAAATACGAACATTTCAGAAATTGAGAAAGATATAATTTGAGGAGAAATTGTAGAAATGCTATCTGTCCCAAAAATAAAGCATGTTAATGTTCAACGTAACACATAAGCATCTCATAAGTATTTCTTTGAATTCTTATTGCCATTTCCGATTGAGAATTCTCAAGATAATAACCAAAATACTTGGTTTTCAAATTGACAACAAAAATTCCCTGAAATTATTGAATGTTTTATAATAATTATCTTTCTATAATATTAAAACTCCTCATTTATGTCGTACTTTTCAAAAAAGAAGCATCAACGAATTGAAAAAATATCACACAAAAAGCCTGTATAAATAAAGTCTCCTGTATTATAAAATATATTAACGAACATACAAAAATACACTTTCAAGTATACACACACACACACATATATATATATATATATATATATATATATATATATATATATATATATATATATATATATATATATATATATATACAGTTTGTACTTCTCATTATTTTACTCACATAGGGGTGGTGCCATAAAGTAAATAGTGTTATTCTGATATTGTTTCAGCATTGAAATATATGATTCGATGGAAAATCCTGGAAGTGTGATCATTTTTCCTCCACATAATGTAATGTTGTGCATAACAACATTGTGACCGTAAACATGGTATAACGGTATTACAGCAGGTAAGTGTTCTTGGAAACTATCTGCAAAATGGCAAATTGTGTAAAGTAAATTATTAAATTATTTTAAAATTAATATTAAATCACTAGAATCAAGGTTACCCCGATAGGTACACCCCCAGTTGCCAACTAAAAATGGTTCTGATAAAAATATTCAATTGAGTCATTTCGCAATTTTCATGAATAAAATGTGTAGTTTCGATTATAAACCGTTATGATAAACAATAAGTCACTTCTTAAAATATTCAGTTTCAATGTACGATATATAAAAATTCATATCAAATTTTTGAGAAATGCAAAATATGTGAATGACTACATTTGTTCTTTTTTCATGCTTGTATGCAGTTTTAAATGAAAAATTCAAATAGATATTGCACGACATATCTAAAAAACATTAATTTACCTGTAGCATCGATCCTGTAGTTAATATTGTCATGGGTTGGTTGTATCATATTGGCGAGCAAATTTTTGTGAGTTAGTTGTACTCCTTTTGGAAGTCCAGTGGTGCCACTTGAATAAGGCAAAAACACCACATCATCGGGATTTCCCGGTTGAATTTCAGGATAATCGACTTTGGTGTTCACAAGTTCATGAAAGTCGATTGAATTTTCGGGCAAAGATTGATCTTTCTGAAAAACGCATTGGAAACTATATTATAAATGAATGTAGCTACAATCTACCTATAACTAAATGAATAGTGACCAAACACACATTCTGCTATAAAATCCGAAAAAAATTCGATATATGTTGGTAGGTTTATTTCAAAGAGAACACTCTTTTTTCTTAAAAAATGATATTGGAATAGTCATCCTACTAAAAAAGTTAACGATATTCCGGTTATTTTTCAATTACAATTTCGATCTGATCATGTCTGATCAACGAGAAATTTCATTACAACTTAATTTACTAGGACAAAATAACAAAACCAAGGTATCGCTCAATAGCGATTCTTGAATTCTAGATAATAATTTAACACTAAGTTAACGTGTATACTAATAGCACTTTACTCTGCTTTTGCACTATCACTTAAACTAACTCAAAAGTCTTCTCACTAGTGTCGTATTATCGATAAGTCGGATGGTCTCGACATTGACGTGATGAAGTAGTCGTTGTTCATGACTTCCTTTCGATAGCTTGATCAACAGTTTCGATATCCAAGCCCTATGGAGGTCACTGTTCCTAAAGTACCAAGGAGCGTTGACAATATTTCTTAATACTTTATTCTGAAATCGCTGAATGATGTCAATGTTGGTCTTTTTGGCACAACCCCACAGTCGAATGCCATATGTCCATACAGGTTTGAGAATATGTTTATACATAAGTAACTTGTTGTAAGTTGACAAAGTGGAATGTTTTCCACCTTCTTATATACCAACATCTTCTTATACTTTGAGTCTAGATTCTCTCTTTTTTTTCGACTTGAGCCTTCCAGCGGAGCTTAGCGTCCAAAGTAATAAGTATTTTGGCGTATTAGAATATGGTATCTGTGCATTATTTATACTGTAGGGATTATTGATATACTGATAGGGATATATTGATATATATATCTATTATATATATATATATATATATATATATATATATATATATATATATATATATATATATATATATATATATATATACATATATATATATATATATATATATATATATATATATATATATATATATAACATGTATGAAGAACTCAGCAAAAAATGCTCGATAATTGAAACAAAAATGTCTAAGAATACTGAAGAAAAAACAAAGAAAGAATATTGCACTGACGAAGAGGAACTAGCTCACGAAACAGAATGCATTCGTGTTGAAAATATGAAGAAAAAAAAATGAATACTTTCCTTACTCCACCTCAACAACAACATCCAAAAGAAAATAATAAAACTAATGTAGGTGAATCTAATAAAGTACAAGTACCTCCATCAATTATGGTAGACAACATTGAAAATTTTAACGAACTTCACGCCACTGTGAATAAATTACATAGTGCAAAAATTAAAGTTATTAACCACAAAAACGTGGAAATTAATGTAAATAACGAACATGATTTCAGAGATCTTTCGACCGTTATTAAACCGGAATAAACACTCTTGGCATACATATGAGAATAAGCAGAATAGGCCGATTAAAGTTATGGCAACTAGACTACATTTTTCTCTAGAACCAGACTGCATTGTCCAGGATCTGAAAAAGCGTGGCTATAAAATCATCGAAATCACTGCAAAACTTAAATATAAAACGGAGCAACCTTTAAATATGTTTATGCTCTCATTCGGTCATGATGAAAGTGTAGATAAGATTTACGGAATTACGGATGTATTGGGCGTCCAGGTAGATATCTTAACACCTAGGAAATCCAGGCTTGTGCCAAAATGTAAAAGGTGTCAATCATATGGACATATCCAAAGATTCTGCCCAAGAGAACCGAACTGCTTTAGATGCACGGGAAAACATCAAACAGCCAATTGTGACAAACCTAAGGATACTTAGCCGAAATGCGTGCAGTGTGAAGGGGGACATCCTGCCAAATACCGGGGATGCTTGGTTGCAAAAGAAATGCAGAAGATAGAAGACAAACAAACCAACAAGCCCATCTTACCCGAAGAGGCAAAGAGCAAAAATCAGCAATTATCGGTACCCAGAACTAAACAAGGTGGCAGGACCTATAGTCAAGCTGTTTCTGGTGAGTATCATACTGAAATTAGTAATAAACCACATTTGAATAATTCCACTGAACAAACTCTCCAAAAAATTCTTGAGAGACTAATGCAAATGGATGAGAGAATCAGTAGACCAGAATATAGCGCTTAAGGAGCAATACCTAAGAATTTCTATGACAAATAGTTCAGTTATCATGGAATGGAATGCCAATGGACTTTTGCAACATCAGCAAGAATTGCAAGCGGTTCTAGATATCGGAAAAATTGATATATTGATATAATTCATTGCTGAGACACATTTCACCAATGAATCGTTCCTTAGACTAAAGGGATACAAAGTTTATCATACTATAGATATTATACATATAAATTCAGTCGTAGTAATCATAACCAGAACAACTAATAACTGGTGTGAATTTCTATATAGACAACTGGGTAACAAAATAACACATCAATATATATATATATATATATATATATATATATATATATATATATATATATATATATATATATATATATATATATATATATATATATATATATATATATATATATATATATATATATATATATATATATATATATATATATATATATATATATATATATATATATATATATATATATATATATATATATATGTATAAAGTTTCAAAATTAACGAATCATTCATACTAGTAAATACTGGGACTCTTAATCGAAATATTTAAAGATTTCAAATAAAGCTCTCACTATTTATTATTATGAAAGATTTGTGAATCTTGAGACTAGCTATCTTTTTGCCTTCACGGGAGCGATTACGCATGGGACTATTCCTACACGTTGCAGACAAATTTCTGTTGTGTTTGAATGAAATATCTACGAAGCCTCTACGGACTCTTACTAATGTTGTCATGAGCAGGAATCTAAAATGCTGGGGACAGTTTATACGTCTTTTCTTCGATAGAGGGAGCTCACGAGATTATTATTGTCAATTGGATATAGGACCTGTGGGCGTTTTGAAATTCATCGATTCTTGATTGATTGAATAAGGACTGATGATTCATAATAATGATAAAACAATTGTATCATATTATCATTCAACAAGTTCGATGATTTATCGAAGCGCACTTAATATTCACTCTCGCAAGGCATAGGTTCGTTCTCGTTGACAACATTTGTGTAGCTCCCTGTGAGTTTTATTTGAAATATTTCAATATTTCGATTAAGAATCTCAGTATTTACTATATATATATATATATATATATATATATATATATATATATATATATATATATATATATATATATATATATATATATAAATATATATATATATATATATATATATATATATATATATATAAGTATATCCTGGTTATTAACCTCGATATTATAATAAGTATTTGACAATTGTTAGCTCTTTAAAAATCTGAATATTTTATTATTGTGTATTTTCGACGTCCGGGACTTTTTGTTTTTTGGTCTTTACCACAGGTCAAATGTAAGTGTTCCAATGCAGTTCTGTTGAATTGTATTTTTATATTTAAACTTTACCATCCTGATGAAGGACCGCATTAGTGTCCGAAATATAGATGACAGATTGAAGATTGTGTTAATTTCGCCTCTACTGCCGAGTACCCAAAGAGGAAAATTTAAATATATATATATATATTTCAGGTGGTTATCCCATTTTCAAGAGTATACAACAATATTGATCTAGTAATATTGATTCAACCCTACATATGTAGGGTTTACTCTTAATACAGTATACTCTTAATAATTACTCGAGTAATATTGTTGTATACTCTTAATAATGGGCTAACCACCGAAACATATGTATGGTTACAAAAATATTCATTGAAACTTAAGTAGAGTGTTTTTATTTTAATTTAATTGTATCAATTATAAGTATGTAATATCCGAATCTCGTATTATATAAGTTTTTTAGCATATATTTATTTTAGAGGAGAAAAGTCTATGACTGACACTTATGATATTCGATACTTCGATTAAAAAAATTCTCGTAACATCTCACAAATCGTACTTTTTTATATTTTGTTACCAACTGAGATACAGGTGTCGCTCTAAATTCGAAAGCCCTCCAACTTGAAACTTTTTCATTGATCAATTAATTATTCAAATAATTTCAATCGGTAATATTTGAAGTTGTAGGATATAATTTATTATACTCACATGTGTTTTTATCGCCAGCAGAGGTAATTTTTTGGCAATAATATCAACAGCTTTTTTAACTGTTGTTGATAGGTCTACATCTGTGATTACGACCTTAGCATTTGAATCGATTAGTTGCCTAGCTATTTCATCTGAAAAATATCCACAAAATAATCAATAAATTTTTCATCTAATCATTCATTTCTATTTCTACACTCATAAAGTATATTATCATTCACAAAACATGTGATTATTATGCATTATTTGTTAGAGTTTTCTCCGAAAGTTTATACTCTCAATCATTATTTCATTATATATATATATATATATATATATATATATATATATATATATATATATATATATATATATATATATATATATATATATATATATATATATATATATAGGTCTCAGGGAGCTGTCACAAATGTTGTCAACGAGAAAGGACCTATCACTTTCAACAGTGAATATTAAGTGCGCTTTCGAAAAATCATCGATCTTGTTGAATGATGATAGGAAACAATTGTTTCATCATTATTATGAATCATCAGTCCGTATTTAATCAATCAAGAATCGATGACTTTCAAAACGCCTACAGGTCCTATATTCGAATGAGGGTAAAATAATACTTCGTGAAAATTCACGTGAGCACCCTCTATCGAAGAAAAGACATATAAACTCTTCCTAACGTTCTAGATTCCTACTCATGACAACATTAGTGCGAGTAGGTGAAGCTTCGTGGACTTTTCATTCGAACACCACAGAAATATGTCTGTAATGTGTAAAAATGGTCCCATGCCTAATCGCTCCAGATCACGACCCGGCGCGTAAAAGGATGTTTAAAGAATACTGAAACGATTAATCGAAATATTTCAAATAAAACTCTCACGGAGCTGTCTACACAAATGTTGTCGAGGAGACTATCCGATCACTTTCGAAAGTGAATATTAAGTGCGCGACATGTTTCAATGCACCTATCACAGTCTTCTTGACGATGAGGTGTTTTATTGAGATATAAATGCTTTATTTAATAACTTAGTATTTACTTATTATTATCTTATATTACTTATATACCTGATGTAAACACTGGGCTAACCGTTGATGAAATAAGATTTGCCTTCATAATTCCTATATCTGCTATAGGATACTCTGGAATATTCTTGAGAATTATGGCCACTACATCCCCATTTTCTAATTTGAATATTTTCCTAAAAGCTTTTGCAAGATTTGTACTTTTCGATCTTATCTCTCCATAAGTGTATTTTCTTTTCGTTACTGAACATTCCTGAAATAAATTGGAGACACAATTTCAATATATACGAAACAGTTCAATTGATGGATATTTAATTTTCCAAGAAGGATGAACAAAATATTCGTCAGTGTTTTCCAATGAACATTAAACTCTTGGCATACACTTTATAATTTGGTTGATTTGTGGTGTATATTTGTCAAGATTGTCATAATTTTACAGAAATCGTATGGAATTTAAGCATCAGTAGAAATAAGTTCTTATTAATAGCATAGAACCTTCTTGAATTTGATGTCAAACATTTCAAGTCTTCAAGCATTTTATCTTGAAATGGAGAATTCAAATTGAAATGAACCCGATTGAAATAAATTAACACCAAATGTTATGTGATTTTAACTATATTTTTGTTGAACATAACAATTTTGTTTCATGTTTCATTATATTTGTATTGTTGATACACTGAGTAGATAGGTACAACAATGATTATTTCAGTAAAAACTGCAAAAAAGCAAATGTGTTATTGAAACAACATATTGTTCGACCAAAGAATCTGAAAATCACAAATACCTACTTTTATTTTATGTTATTAGATTTTAATCTAGTATCGAGTTTTCGATGTGAAATCTTAAATTTTTGATACTTATACGACTAAGTACGTACCTACAATTGAAAGTAACCGTAACTTATATTTTCGGTTATGTCGTTGTACATAACCTTTAAGTATTAATTTCAATATCTAGTCATCACGGTTTTATGGTTGTATGTGAATCATAAATTTGGTTGATTCTTATGATTAACTGGCAAATTTTAACATCTTGGTCTGAATCTCAAATCGTGAGTTACCACATGTCTGTTTATATTTGACATTATCAAATTTCCAATTTTGCAGCTTCTCCGGATGAAGCGACAAATATAGTTCTCGAAAGCTTGAGTAAAAAAGGAAAAGAGTACAATCATTTCACCCTAAGACTGCTATCCCAATTATATTTTCCTCGTTGTGTACATTGAATCAGTCAAAACAGTTATATATTTTATATATATATATATATATATATATATATATATATATATATATATATATATATATATATATAAAAAAAATGAACACTAGAACATTCATTTGAAAAATTCAAATTAACTAAGAGAATGTTATAGTAGAGCTAGATATGTGAACGGGTACGATGTGATGTCTCCATCATCCTTCAAGAGATGAATGTTAGAGAGACATTGAAATCGATGTACTTCGATGGACGTGGTGCGACTTACGAGTTCCTTGCAGAACGAAACAATTATGTATCGCACTTCCATCAGATGTGTCATCGATTTCAATGTTTCTCTAACATTTATCCCTTGAAGTATGATGAAGACATCACATCGTACACGTTCACATATCTAGCTCCACATTAACATTCTCTTGGTCAATTTTTCAAATGAATGTTCTAGTGTTCATTTTCTCAAATATTTCTTCAAATGCCATAAGCAAAAAAAAATTTCATTTCCTTATATATATATATATATATATATATATATATATATATATATATATATATATATATATATATATATATATATATATATATATATATATATATATATATATATATATATATGATGCTCTGCTTGAAAGATTAGTATCTCGCAGTTTTAGCTTCTTTATATATATATATATATATATATATATATATATATATATATATATATATATATATATATATAAAATGAATTGTCATAATTTATTATTGTTTTATCAGGTTCATTAATATTTGAAAGGTTATCATGTAATGGAAAAGTCAGCGTTTGACGTATATTATTAAAAATATGAGTCATTTTTCACGTGATAATCTTCGCATGAATAATTGAATGGCCGATCAAGACCCGATAAAGTAAAACCCGACAAAGTATCCCATTATAAAAACCTTTTTTTTATAACCAACATGTAAAATATATTGGACATCAAACACGTTTTGAGCTGCTTATTAACTCTTGAAAGGAGAAATTGTAAATATATTTATTTTTCAAGAACTATTGATGCAGTGTAGAACGAAATTTGCTTCAATGTTTGAGAAAGTCTTTATTACCCAATACAACCAGCTATTATTGAATTCAATAATTGTTGGTGATGTCGATATTTTGAGAATATTAATATACGTTGAGTGAACCGAGCTCTCAATTATGATAATATATTTTCATATAAAAAAACATTGATATGTACACAATATAAAAATGTAGATGTTGAAGATAGCGATAATAATATATCTTACGGTATCATCAAGGGATTTATCGTAAAGCTATTACTTAGTTTGAATTAAATCAGTGTCAATACTTATATAAAAATACGTAATTGCCTTTAAAAAATAGATTTGGAGTACCCTTGTTATCTTCGAATGCTCTAAATGATACATTCAACTGATTAAGGAAAAACCGAGTGAAATACAATTAAATAAAACTCTGTTTCCTACACACATTCCTTTATTGTTTAAACTATAATTATTGTATAAACTAGCTGGCCAGGCGAATTTCGTACCGCCTAACAGACAATGAATGAAGTGATTCCTTTCATAATGAAACAATATTTAGAATTTTCACATAATTTAATAAAAATATTATGAGAAACGCATAACGCGTTTCGAGGTACCACTTCTTTATAAAATAATGAATTAACAACGATTATAGGTTGTTATTTCAGCACTTGAGCATAAAGCATAATGAACTTACCTACTTCGAAACGCGTCATGCGTATTTTTATTAAATTATGAGAAAATTCTAAATATTGTTTCATTATAAATATTAATTTTCTCTGAGTATCGGCCTCATCAATCATCAATTTGATTCCTTTTAGCTAAACTCAATTTATGATCAATGATTCAATCATGATTTAATCTACGTAATATATGTACCTGTACAAAAATATATTCATTTCAATAATAATCCATTAGAATATCAAAACATTCAGAATAGTACAAAAATGGAGCATTTCAAAATATTGTTCGCAAGACATTTTCTTTGGTGAAGGTAGTATATTGCTGTATGGGTTTTGCAAAACTTTCATGATTACTTTGCAGAAAAAAACAGTAAATAAGTCTTGATGATTCACGTTGAAATATTCTTGTGATTGTTCGATGATTTTTGCTTCTTCAGAGATATTTCAGTGATTTTATTTCATCTTTCAACAGAGCTTTAGCCCGTTAGTTTAACGAAATGAAAGTTTTATATGTGATGCAGGTAGGTGAAGAAATTTTTCGAAAAAACAGCCCAGACTGCTTCATTGGACTTCTTGTATGTTTGCAATTGAATACAATCACTTTCTTAATCTCAAATAGTACTGACATTCACTTGACGCAAATCGATTAAAATAAGATATAAGATAAATTTGAACACTTGAACTTTTGATTCACACATGAAATTGTAGTTAAATCAAAAGTTCGAGTGTTTGAATTTATCCTAAATTTTGTAATCTCCCTCGTGAATATTGTTATTCGATGATGATGATTTACAATTTAGTTCTTTATTTAATGTTTTTTTCAGCTTGTTTTTTTACTTTTCCGTTTATAGATTTCAAAATTACACTTTAAATCATTAATTCATAATTCAATTTCACACCCTTGCGCTGATTGTGACGCGATTCAATGCTCATTCTAAGTATTTCCGTCGCATTGCGATGTGAACCTACCCCCCACAATAATTAAACTAAGTCATATTGTTTTCACCAGTCCTAACTGCAGAACTGCTCATCCGATTTTCATGATTTTTAAAAAAGGAAAGAAATGACAACAATTGCCCAACTGATATTTCTGTTTTTGTTTCAATTTGAGTATTTTATATATATTCTTCAATTTTATATTTTTTTAGGTGAGCAATTCCGTTTTTTTAATACAATTTAAATTACTTCGGACGTAAAAAAAATTGTAAAAATCCAATCCAACAAACATGAATCATGTTTGTTCGACCACAACAAATCATGGAAATAAGTTCAACCTTTTTCGAGTTATAAATGATGTAATAACTAATTGTGTTTTTTGCCATTTTATTCTATGATTCAATAAATAAACGCAGGGTTCTAAAATGGAGGCTATAATAAAATATTGAGTAGTGTTAGCGTTATTGTTTACTTGATGTAAATCCATTATAATTGAACATAAACTAAAATTCAAACACTTGATCTTTTGATTAAACTTTTATTGATAACATAGCATGACGAGTTTCGTCGTTACAAACGACTTCTTCACATGCTAATATAATACTGACTAACAAAAAATTCGTCAAAACAGGTATAAATAACAAGGGATCTTTGATCCAAGTTTTCGTTTCTTGTATAGCCCCTTTACTTGGCGAACTACATTGATGTTATCTATTCTTAGTTTGATGTATTTAGGGAATACTTCTTTCTGCAGACATGTTGTTAAAAACCATATATTCTACGTGTTGATAGCACTTTTAAGTAACAGCTTAAAATACCATCGTGCCAAAAAGCTTATCAGCTTCTTTAAAATATTGAATAGTGTTAGCGTTTATTTGATGTAAATCCATTATAATTGAGTATAAACTAAAATTCAAACACTTGTACAAGGGACCCTTGTTATTTATACCTGTTTCGACAATTTGTTGAGTCAGTATTCCTCTATGTGAATGTGGCGAAATAGGTTCACTTGATCATTTATTTTTAGTTCGTAAAATCTATCATCAACAAAGAAACGAGCTATTTTTGTTAGATATAACTTCTATTTTGGAAGCTTTGTACGTTTTAGAGGTAATAAAAGGAACACTTAACTTATACAACATTTATTCTAAACTTAACTTATTCAAGATGGAGAGCGTTACTGCAACTGTGTATAGTTAGAGACATAGAGGAGCTTACATAATCCGTGTTACCAATACAAAATATCTGCAGGGTTGAAGCAATGTTGTAAACATTCCAACACTGTTGAGACATTGCTTAAACATATACTAAACCTAATTTGCTGCAAAAATAAGAATTTTTGACATTGGTTAAACCTTTAGTTAGAATATCAGCAACCATCTCATTGGTGCTTATATATTGGACATCAATCAGTTTTTGATCTACACAATCTCTAATAAAATGATGTCTCACATCAATGTGCTTAGTTCTGCAGTGATTGGATTGGTTGGCAGACAATTTCTGGGCAGCTTGATTGTCATTGAAAACAACAATCTTGTCTTTGAAATGAAAAAGTTCAAAAAGCAGATTTTTCAAATATATTGCCTCCTTAGCTGCTTCACTTAAGGCCATGTACTCTGCCTCAGTACTCGATAAAGCAACTGTCTTTTGTTTTGTGCTTTGCCATGAAATGGCACCTCCAGATAATCTGAATACAAAACCGGTATAAGACCGTCTGTCATTTTTATCATTTGCCCAATCCGCATCAGCAAATCCCTGCAAATCGATATCATTCTTAAAATATTTCAATTTCAATTTCTTTGTTTGTTTCAAATATCTCAATATTCTCTTAGCACTTTGCCAATGTACATTAGTATACTTGTTATTGTATTGACTCAAGAAACTAACTGAGAAAGCAATATCTGGACGTGTTAAAATAGCCAAGTACATGAGACCTCCGATCAAGTTCTGATATGGAATATTGGGATCACAAATATTCTCATCAACCTTATTGAAATCTAAACTTGTATCTAAGGGCGTTTTCATCCCTTTACATTCTGTCATTTTAAATTTTGACAGTAGACTATCAATGTAACTTTCTTGATCTAAATATAAACATTTGTTGTCTTGGTCTCTGGTTATTTTTACACCTAAAATTTGTTTAGCATGTCCTAAATCTTTCACCTTAAATTTTGACTTTAAGCAACTTTTCAAATTAACAGACTCATTGATATCATTTGAAAAAACAAAAAAATCGTCTACATATAGAGCTATTATGGTAATGGACTCCTTTTTTCTTTTATAGTACAAACATGGCTCATGTTGAGACTTTAAATAATCTAATGACAATAAAATTTCATCTACTCTCATGTACCAAGCTCTAGAAGCTTGCTTCAAGCCATAAATAGCTTTTTCAATTTGAATACATGGTTTTCAAAACCCTTTTTGACAAAACCTTCTGGCTGTCTCATATATACAGTTTCTTCAAGAAAACCATTGAGAAAAGCAGTAGTTACATCTAAGTGAGTAATATCTAAATCTAATTTAACTGATAAACTCAGAAGGAGTTTCAACGTAGAGTGTCTCACTACAGGAGCAAAAGTTTCTTTATAGTCAACGTTTTCTTTCTGTGTGTAACCTTTCGCCACTAACCTCGCACGATACACTACACTATTGTCATTTCCACTCTTTAATTTATATACCCACTTGCACTCAACAACAGTTCCTTCTTTCGGTGGTTTCACTAACTCCCACGTATCATTTTCTTCAAAGGAATGCATCTCGTTAAGCATGGCCACTTTCCACTTTTCTGCATCGGGACTTGATAATGCTTCTGGTACAGTTAAAGGAACATCTTCCAAGATTGTCTCTACATAACCTGGTGAACAAAGATATGTGACATGATCAGGATATATTTTGGTTTTAGGCTGTCTAGTTGATCGTCTAACTTGTTCGACATCAAGTGTGACATCTTCAGGGATATAATCAGCATCTGACTGGTCATTTATCTCTGCATCGATTTGATTACTTTCATCAGAGCTTGAATCCCCCACTGAATCTTCATGTTCGAAGAGTTCATTACTGTGTTCTTGGATGATCACTTTAACCTCAGGGTGCCTCTCATCAATAGTCACATCTCTGCTGGTTACTATCTTTCTTGTAGTTGGATCATATAGACGAAAGCCTTTTATGTTTTCAGAATAGCCAACAAATATCATGCTCGTAGCTTTCTTGTCCCACTTTCGACGTTTCTCCTTAGGTATATGGACCATAGCTTTGCTACCAAAAATTCTCAATTTTTCAACATTTGGTTTCCTACTATGCCAAACCTCATAAGGTGTTTTGTTATCCAAACATGATGTTACTGACCTGTTTATCAGAAATACTGCTGTGTTAACAGCTTCTGCCCAAAAAGATTTGTCGAGGCCTGCATCAAACAACAAACATCTACTTTTTTCAATTATAGAACGATTCATTCTTTCACTTAATCCATTTTGTTGTGGCGTGAAGGGATTTGTCTGCTGATGAATAATTCCACAGTATCTCAGGAAATTTTCAAATTCAATACTACAAAATTCACCTCCACCATCAGTTCTCAAAATTTTTAGTTTTTCATTCTTCTGATTTTCCACTAACATTTTGAATTCTTTAAATCGTTGGAAAGCTTCATCTTTGCTTTTTAGGAAGTACACAAAAACCATACGACTGTAATCATCTTATAAAAGTAGAAAGTACTTACTTTTTCCTAGTGATAACATTTCCATTGGTCCACATAAGTCTGCATGTATTATTTCTAAGAAAGCAGTTGCTCTATGGCCTTTGTTAGAGAATGGTAATTTGGTTTGTTTACCTTCACAGCAAACTTCACAAAATTTCTTCGATACCTTTCCATTAATTTGTAAACCATCTACAGTATCTTTATCATTCATTATTTGTAAGTTTTTGTAATTCATATGTCCAAACCTGCGATGCCAAGTCTCATCATTAACTGCTAGATTTACAGAAGCACTGGGACAACTTTGCAGTGTATCTTTCTCATAGTTCAATTTGAACACATGACCCAAAGAGTCTGCAGTAGCCACTACCTTTCCCAGTTTATTGGTGATGATACAACCATTTTCTGTAAATTCCACTTTATTGCCATTTTTGATAATTTGGCCTACTGACAAAAGATTGGTTGTTATACCTGGGCAATAATAAACATTATCAATCTTAATGCTATGTTCTTCTTTCCCAATAACTGTTTTGATATACACAGTACCATAAATTGAAGTTGTCATTTTCGATTTATTAGCAACTGTTATTTCCTTTACTTTTCCATCTGTTTTGATGTTCTGTAACCAATCCTTTCTAGCAGTAAGATGTACACTCGCTCCAGAATCTACATAAATATCACTATCATCGAACTGTCCACTCATGAATATTGCATTAAAAGCATTCATGTCTTCTACAGTTGAAGTTTTAGACTTCGAATTTTTAGGGTTATGTTTTTGTCTGTTTGGGCATTTTGTTACAAAATGACCACGTTCTTTACAACCATAACATATTACGTCATATTTATTTGTTTTGTTTTGGAACTTCTTGTTACCTGTGGTACCCTCTTTTGGATATTTCCGGAAAGTTCCTTTAGCTACGAATGCTCCATTTGACGGTCCGCTACTACTACCATCTGTCTGCATGTCTAGCAGTTTAGTTTTGATAGAATCTGTAGTTATATCCAAACCACTGTTTTCTATAGCCATTATCATTGGAGAAAACTTTTCTGGAAGACCAGCTAAAAGAAGCGATCCTACCCATTCATCATCAATCTTGAAACCTGTTCTTCTTAATTTCTGAGAAGTTTCAATAACCTGATTGATGTACGATTCCATTGAATTGCAGTTGTTTAGACGCAAGTTGATTAGGGTTCTCAATAGTCCTATTTTGCGTGAGAAGCCCGAATCTTCGTAAAGGTTTCTTAATTTATCACATACTTCCTTCACGTTTCTTGTTTCTTTCACGTGAATGTACAAGGAGGGATCAATTGTAAGGATCACTTTTGCCTTGGCTTTGGCCACTAACACTGTGTCCTGTTCTGTTCCGTTTAAACAGTTAGTTAATCCTTCCAATACAGCTACGTTTTCAATTGCGAAACTCCATTCATCATAGTTCTCGCGTCCTAAGAGTTTGGGAATGTTGTTGAAATACGATACCGCCATTTTGACTTGTTGCACGTGCACGTTTTACTCAACACGACTTTACTGACCGAATTTCACTCTCAGTTATTTAGTAACTTTTAAAATTCACTACGTACTTTGCCTGGTCCCATAACCTGTTAGATATAACTTCTATTTTGGAAGCTTTGTACGTTTTAGAGGTAATAAAAGGAACACTTAACTTATACAACATTTATTCTAAACTTAACTTATTCAAGATGGAGAGCGTTACTGCAACTGTGTATAGTTAGAGACATAGAGGAGCTTACATAATCCGTGTTACCAATACAAAATATCTGCAGGGTTGAAGCAATGTTGTAAACATTCCAACAATTTTCAAATTAAGATAAACTCATAACATTTAAACGCCTGTATAATCTTAGTTTCCTTCTATCTCTTCAAAATATTAATGTTTACGAGTCTCTGTTTGATTTTGTTATCACGTCAAACATTAATGAAGGTTTCTTTCTGTGTTCCAATCCCCATGTCCTATCCTATGAAGTTTCTTCCTTCTAGCTTTGACACTAGCGAACTCCGAAATCACGTCTTCAAAATTTATATTTTGTGTTGCTTCATGTTCTATCGTTAAAATACCAAGATTGTTTAATCTGGTTTCGGTCATTGTAGACCGCAAATAATTTTTAATTAATTTTAATTTGCTGAAACTTCTCTCACATGAAGCTACTGATGCACATATTGTTATAAATAACTTTAGTGCTACCGTTAGATTCGGAAGAGATTCTGTAAAATCCCATTCCACAAAAAATTTCAAAAAGTCCAGTATCACCCAATTAGAGACAGTAATATTAGCCGCTTTTAAATGTCTTCTCAATCTTGGTATTTCTAAAAGGAGTTCTGTTTCTGATACTTCATCGTAAAGGTTAGTAAATTTTGATATAGCTAATTTTAACTGTTCAGTGTTTGCCGAAAGCAAGGTCTTTGACTGCACAACCTCAAACAATGAAGCTACGTCTTTAATGGACTTTACTCTTGTTTCGAGTTCAATATTGAATCTGTCAATGCATTCTAACATGTCCTTTTGAAGTTCCGCTCTAAGTGTAAGTCCAGCATCGGTGGACGACGCTAACTCACCGGGCATGCGTTTCTTGCGACGAATTCGTCGTTCCATCGAAATGTTGTATTTTTCCGATTTTTGTACAGGAAAATCTATTGCCTCTTCTGCTAGATGCAACCGTTTCTCTCCAATGAATAGACGAAGTGCTTCTAGTTTTATGATTATTTCATCAACACATAAACCTTTACTTTGTAATGCAATCTGAGCATTGTTCACTTCCCTTAGCACATCATTCCAAAAGAAAAGAAAACAAAGAAATGAGAAATTGCACACAGCAGGCATAAGATTTTGTGCAGCACCTCTAGTTTCTAAATTTACGTCTTGGTCACATAGTTCCTCAATTGCAGATATTATCCCATCAAAATTTTCAGCCAATACTTTTACTGCACCGTAATGAGCACTCCATCGCGTTGTCGAAAGTCTTTTAACAGATGCTTTGCTGTGATTGAGGAGCACTTCCCAACGGCTTGTGGAAGTTGAAAAAAAGTAAAATATTGTTTCCACTGCTCCGAAAAATGTAACACAAGTCACATTTTGTGCGAACGAATGTTGGCCGCATAAATTAATTGAATGATCTATACAACCAATAAAAATTGCTTTATTGTTTTTTTCTTTTATAATAGCTTGTACTCCTCCGTGTATACCACTCATAACTGCAGCATTATCATAACCTTGAGAACGACACATCATAATATCTAAGCCATCGTTTTCAAGCTTCTTTAGTATTTCAGCGCTTAAGTCAGCTGCTTTTTTTCCATGTAAAGGAAAGAATCCTAAGAATACTTCTTTGACTTCTACTTTTCTATTATTAATTTTTACATAACGAATCACTTCAGACATTTGATCAACATGTGAAACGTCAGGTGTGCTATCAAACATGATTCCGAAATATTTGGCCGATTTAATTTCGTTTACAAGCTGACATTTTACATGATTAGCTAAAACATTTATGAACTCATTTTGTATTTCTGGCGATAAATATGTTACTTTAGGTGATTTTTCCTGCTCCAAATATAGTATATGTTCTTTGAGTACTGCATCATACTTTGACAGCAGTTTAACTAGTTCTAAGAAATTACCTTTATTAGACGACCCTTTGGTTTCATCATGTCCACGAAATGCTAGGTTTTGTTTAGCCAAAAACAATGTTATATCTAATAATCGAGATAAAAGATTTTTCCACTTCTGTTTTTCCGTATTCATTAATTGCAAGGCTGCATCATCTATTGTGGTGTGAGATTTTAATCTCATTTCCAAAGTTTTCCACTTTTCGAAATTTTCTAAATGTTCACATGAAGTTTCATGGTCCAATACTTTAGGATTTAGTTTCCACCACTTCTGAAATCCAGTTGTAAATGTTGTTTGTATGTTACTGACAGCAAATAAACGACAGCAAAAACAGTACAGGTTATTTGATATAGGAGAAAATATCATCCATGATCGTAGAATTTTTTCACCACTAGGCATCGGTTTATAAAACCATTCCTGTGAAAGATGACGAGAATCACCTTTAATCTTTGAACCATGACGAGATACAGTAGGAAACGGTCCTTCTTTGTTCTGGAAATGTTCACTGCCCTTTTTTATTATGTCAATGCGAACATTATCAGGTACCGGTAAACTCCAATGTGAAACATCTCTCAAGTGTTGAACTGATTCTTCAAAGCTAATGCTATCTCCGAAAGTAGCATTAACGGCGTCATTTTCATTATTTATTTTGATTCCGTCAAGGTCCTGGGTCGTCTTCATTGATTCTGTATTGTCGATGTTGCTATCTGAATGTGAGTCTCCAAGATGTGAATCATTACTTTCGTCAGCAGGAGACTCGGGTACTTTACTTGAACTTTGGCCGCTATCTACTTTTGTGACATATTTGAAAAGAGAACCGGACATGCTCTGAATTTCACCCATTTTAGCCTTTTTGGCTTTTCTCTGTTGAAACCCGCTTTGTCTTTTCGAAGTATGAATTCCCCGAGGCATATTTCGTTCTGGGTATTCTAAAAAATATTTTTAGTTAGTAAGTGAAACGTTGATTTTATAAACTAATTATAACAGTAAATAAACACCTACACGTTACGTAACTAGCTTTGTGAAATATATTTTTCCCAGACGCAGGATTGTTAATTTATATTACCTAACAATCCGGCGTCTGGGTGTAAATATGTTTTTAAGTATTATTAGAAAAATATTAGTTAAAAACTCCACCGTTAATTGTGATATCCGTGCCACGAGTGCTCGAGCTGCTCATCTCGGAGCAAAATCAACGTACGCGAAGTTGTATGATATGATTATGATAACTTTCAATCAAAAATCTAAACTTAATGTATTCCGTTTTTGTAAACAAATCCCATTGCTATTAGATAGGAAAATATTAAGTAAGTTAATAATAAATAAGAATATTATTTACAATTAAACATTATTACCTAAAGTAATATCGTAAAACGTGTAGAAATATAAGTAAAATCTTTTTACACCAGCAAAGTCTTCAAAACCTATTTTAATAAATAAATACCTTTAGTAGATAAGTAATAATTGCCCAGGCTAAACAAAAAAATATTATTGCAATCCGTCTGAAATACCTTCTTTAGGTACCTATTTATCATTTAGGACGTCTCAATAATATAGTTTAAAATACACAGTAATTAAAAGAGAATAAAATTGAAGGGTTTTTCATAATAATCTAAGATACTGCTATTAGAAACTAAATGGATAAAAAATGTAAGTATTACCTGTAATAACAAAAATAATTCACTTACCTTGTTTATTTTCTTCAAGAATCGACTTTTATACAAAAAATGTTGTTTATAATATCTAATAATTAACAAACACTTTGCACTAGACTTTCACACGTTCACGTAAGCGAATATTGAAATGAATGCGGTCGGAAACAAAAGAAGCCCAATCCACAATACAAGTGACGAGCGCTAAACGGGGTATTAAATTTTGGGGAATCCCTGATCGATTGACACTGTGCACATTGTTTTTTTTTAATATCAATTATTATGTTCGTGGTACGATATTATAGTTACCTAGATAATTTTATTAGTGGCGGTTATGCTCTCTGCCGCAGATTTACGATTTTTTATAAATAGAAAGAACTATAACTGATGGTCATAGTCGGGCGGCGGGCCGCCCCCGCCGCCCCCCCGTAGCTACGCCACTGCTATGAAGATCAAATCGTCGTCGTGAAGAGCCCCTCGGCGTCTTAATGTCCCTCTTAATTTCCTATTATAGTTGGATTTTGAAAGGTCAATGTATGACTAGTAATAATCAAATATTGCTAGTACTAGTAATAAAAAAATTTCTGGCATTGACTCACGTCAAGGTCATTTAGGCTTTATGCCTATTGATTTAAAAAAACACAAACATAAGTATGTATACAATGATAATAGAATTAACAAATTCTCAAAATATTCATTATTAATGTTTTTGAAGATAAAACTTATAAATAACTAACAAGAAATTCATTCCTGTTTTTCACTGTTAATATCGTTTTTGAATAGGTAAGTGCTCTTTCAAGTGGGTATATCAAATATATTTAGAAGTAAGAGCAAATAATTACCAAATCTGGCAACACTTCTGATGTCTTCGATAAAGAACTGATTTTATAATAGCATCATATTACAGTTTCCATATATACCTGCCAAAAAATAAAATCGTACCAGCGAAGACGGTTGATAAATGAAATACTGTATAACATTTCTTATTTATGAAAACTGGGACAAAAAGGGAGGTTCAACAATCATAAATTCATGAAATTCACAACAAGCAAACAACAGAATGAATAAATATAAAATGAAAATAATAACAAAAGGAAAATCTATATAAATTTTGGCATCATTCACAATGAATATAAATTCTTAAAAGTACCCAATGTTTTCTGGTTACTTATCGAAAAAATACAAGTAGATACTAAAAAAAGAAGAAAACTTTTCATACTTTTTATTTGAGTATTTGTCAGCCTTTATCATTTTTGACATAATATTCGAATTATAAATAATGACTAGCTATGTCGAGCCAAATGATTAATTATTATTTAAACTTGGTTTTTTTATTTCTTAAACTTCAATTTATCACATTGTCTGGTCATTTTGAAAATTACTACAAGATCATTAGGCAATTTGACTATTATTCGACTCGGATTGTCCAAAAAGACATCGTAATAATGAAACGTCACAATTACAGTTACCATTTCAATTTTTGAAACGGATCTATATCAAGTAAATCCGGAAATATTCGAAAAAATTCAAACGTTTAATATTGCAATTGGTGCAGAAAAGTAGGGGATGAAGAAACCTCTGCTAATTAATCCAAATAATGAGTCTGAGTTCATTTTGAGTAAAAAAATTGTGACATTTTTTTGCATTCACATTTTCAGTTCGACTTTCATTATGTTCATGTTATTCGTGTTTTCAATTTAATTTAAATGTCGAAAATTTAAATTATATTTTAATGAAACATGTTTTTTTCACTATACTACCATATAGGTGACTTTAAATGCCCTATAGAAGATGGTCATTATGCTTAAGGACCGAAAAAATTGAATATTTGTAAAATTTTTATCAAATTTCCATCTCTTATTAGTAATTTTTCATAATACTCTGGTATATTATATAATATATATATATATATATATATATATATATATATATATATATATATATATATATATATATATATATATATATATATATATATATATATATATATAAATGAACTATTTATATATTTATCACTTGAAAACATATATCTCTTCAAGAAACAACGTTTCATGACGTCCTAAAGTAGAAAGAAAAGGTAACCATATGATAAAAAAATCACAAGTGTTAATCTATCTACAGAATCCATTTAATTCCTAATATAAACAACAGTGACCTTCATCTGGATAGTCGATATCTTTGCTTTCGTCTTTTTCAGAGCCGTATCGCGCTTTAAAACTAATGAAGAACAATGTAATGTCTAGCTAAAAATATCATTTTGATATTGTGCAGTCAACTAAAGTATGTTCAATTAATCGACAGAAAATAGCTTTTTAACGCTAATATTTTTCACGAATATTACTGAATGAAGCGAGAAATTACTGAACTGCCCACGTACAAGTCGAAAGTCCAATCTAGTATATATCTCATTCATGAAGAGAAAACTCGTGCCAACTTAGCTCCAAGTCCAAATCCTTAGAGTCATAAATTGGATAATTTGAACATAGACAAACATTAGTATATTCACAAAAAATAATTGGGGTTAATAAATCCTACTCTTTCTTTTCAAAAGGAATGGTACTAATACTGAGTGAACATTTCGACTTGAAATAGTTAGCTGAAAGAATTGAACCAAACCGTATTTTCTTGAGTTTTTAGGATCGTTTGAAATAGGATCAACGAACACAGAATATCGATATCCTTGATTTGTTGAGATTTTTCATTCGTTAATCTACAGTTTGTGTCGAGAGATAACATCCAACAGACTTTCAATTCCCTCATTCACAGGTGACGTCTTATAAAAAATATGTTATTGATGTGTATATCAATTAGAATATGAAAAACACAAATATTGTGAGCATCAACTATTTCCTTCGATAAATATAATCAATTGAAAAAGAGGTTAAACAGAGATTAAAACAGTTAAACAGGTAAAAGCTATATGTTTTTTAACCTTTAGTGATAGAATTTTATAATTATAATCGAGTCGAAAAGGATTTCAAGTTCACTTACCACTGCTGTAAATCTCTCATACTTATCGTAATATGTAGATAGAAATTCTGGCAGAGTAGCATGAGGAATTTCCACATCTGTACATCCTGAATTAACAATAAATGAACTCGATATGTTATTGGTCAATTTTCGTTTGAAAATCCTTTTCACTTGTTCTACAACGAATCTGCTTCTGACGTACTTATGTGACAACATGTTTATCTCATCCGTCGAGAGAAAATGTGTGCAAAATATAAAATTGATATCTCTTTTAACGATAGGAATGTTATCTAATATGAATTATCGCACCACGATTCATATCTCATCGCGACTTATAAATTTAATTGAAGAATGAGTAATTAAATTAAATCTAACAGAACCGATTGTGATAATTTCTTTCATGCTTGAAAAGTCTTTTCGATCTAACGAACAAGGAATAGTACTGAAAACCCTTTTGGATATCTAAACCGGTTCAACAATAGAATGCGTACGTCGCTATTTTCCATCAATGCAAATCGATGGCTTTGAGCGATATACGGAGTGTTTGAAAATATAAAACACTCAACAATAACAAATGGAAACGCTTTACAGTTCATCAACCTTTTATAGGTTTATGTCAAGCTCCAACATTTCATGACGAATCGTTTCAAATTTAATTGTAGGTAGGTATCGGCATCAATAAAACAGATTCATATATCTATTTATAAATAATTAATTTATTTTTCTAACATTTAGAGTAAATTGAACGCTCCATGGGTCTCATTCAAACCATCGTTCAAAAAACTGGTTTGAATTGAGTGCGAAGTGAAATCGTACCTATTCAATGATTGAACATCACGAAATAGTTTATTGATATGTTAACAGGTATGTTAATTCAACTGTATATAGGCCTTTTTAGTTTTTACCGCCTTCCCAATTTGTCAAGTTTTCCGTACCAAAAATAAGCACTTTCTCAACCGGTTATTAATATTGTTTTCGACGTGTATTTTGGGTTGTATAACACTCCTCAATTGCTAACGCTACCTGCTCCCACGTTGCTTGCAGGAAATATCTCGGAGCCGTATCAGAGAAATATATATATAACAGAGTCGTATCTTATTTTGTATAATTGTATAGTAATTTCCTATAATGCTTCAAACGCATCAGCGGATTGTCTGATGGATAGATTGTCGGAGGCAGTATTCTAAACCACAGGTGTCCAGAATAGGTGGGACCCAGGGCCAATAAAAATGATTAACTACATTGGAGGCCGCAAAATATTTATAATATAAAATACAAGTATAATACAAAAATAATTAAAATTTTCTCATAATTTAATATAAAATACGCATGACGACGTTTCGAAGTACTACTTCTTTATCAAATGTTGGATTAATACTGTGTGCAATCTTACTAAGTCAGTACTTATAGCTATTTTCACAGAACATACCGGATATGTTCTATGACTAACTCACTATGTTCTATGACTATGACTAAGAGTTAGTCATAGAACATACCCGGTATGTTCTGTGAAAATAGCTATAAGTACTGACTTAGTAAGATTGCACACAGTATTAATCCAGCATTTGATAAAGAAGTAGTACTTCGAAACGTCGTCATGCGTATTTTATATTAAATTATGAGAAAATTTCAAATATTGTTGTAATATGGATATTAATTTTCTCCAAGTATCGGCCTCATCAATTATCAAAATACAAGTATAATAGGTATAATTATTTTTATTACGTTTTCATTAATTTATCTTTTACAATTCTGTCAAAAACATCAATATTAGTAGTAGCTAGACGCAGTGCATGTTTAAGTGAAGTATCTGTCAATGAAGACCTGTATTTCGATTTTATGAACTCAATTGTTGAATATGCACTTTCGCAAAGATAGGTACTGCCCATTATCGGGTTCATTTTAGATAGAAATTCCTCAGTTTCGGGAAACGTTCAGCAAGGAGCTTAAAAAATTCCATTCCTGTTCCTGTTCTGCCCTGGTAAAAGGGGTCTAGGGTCACACAGTTCCAGTTGATAATCAATCTCAACACTCTCAACTTCGATCATTAATGGAAGAGTGAAGAGTGCTAAATCACTCTTAATTTTTTTTAAAATCTGCAAAACGCTGCTCAAATTCGACGATTATTTCGTCCATGTAATTGAGGTGGTACAAAAAATTGCATTCTACAAAATTTTTCATTTCTAAATAATGTTCTTTACAACTTGGGAAAAAAGAGAAATCTTGTTCTAGAGACGTTTTGAATTATATCAGTTTGCTTCTAAATCCATTCACATGTCCGTACAAGTTTGCTCTATTATGGTTTTTGCCTTGCAACTTTAAATTCAATTTGTTCCAGTGTTGCGTCACATCAGTTAAAAACGCAAGATTAGCCAGGAACTGAGTATCTTGCAGTTTATTCTGTAGTTCGGAATTGTCAGATGGTATTTCATTATTTAGCAATGAAGATATTTCTTTTATTTAAGTGAAAAAGCGTTGCAAGCACTGTCCAGCACTTGATTTCAGAAGGTAATAATAAATCTCCATAGGTTGCATCAATTTCACTTAAAAATTCCCTAAATTTTTCTATGTGTTAATGCCCTGTTTCCACCTATAATTGAATTGGTTATCCTGACAACAACTTTCACAGCATCCGTTTGACGCAAAGATTTTCCACATAAAACTTCTTGATGTATGATGCAGAGGAACAACGGACAACCAATGTCATTTTGTTTTAGAAGTTCCGCGAATCCTGTCACTGTCCGGACATAGCTTTTGCCCCTTCAGAACACGTACGAAATCCTCCGTACTCCTTATATGAGTTTCGTCGAGAGATGTTTCGTCGATGATTTTGATGTTCGCATTCTCATGGTTTGAACCTCATGAGGTTTGAAACTCATGAACCTCATGGTTTGAACATTTCTATTCTAAACTATACGTAACTATAGAAAAAGATAGTGGTTTTCAAATACGCAAATTCACTGATATGCATTGTAAACCTAAATGTATCATTGGTGCAGTGAATTACATAAAGACAGCCACTAAACGCCAAAATATTCTAAAAGCTATGCATAGATATGGAAGCCCAACATACAGGCAAGCTGTTTTACTTCAATTCACGATGATCCTCAAATTTAAATGTATTTTGTCGTGTGTTCAACGAAATGGCATTTTTCACAACAAGAACGCCAGTAAATCGACACGTACTCTACTGAACCAGATTTTTTGCTGGAATGAGCTCGTTTGTGCTTATTCAAATAAGAAATTGCTTATTCATATAGGCAATGTTTGTGCGATATATTTGAGTAACTGAATGGATTAACTCTCTCATTGAGAGGCAATTGAAAATGTTTTCGAACGTATTGAAAAAAAATAACACAATTCGAAACTCTTGGTGAGAACATTCAGAACGAAAATGGTATAAATATATGCATCATCTTATGAACTGGTTGTCTGAAAAGACTTGATGGCCCTTTTTAGGAAACTGTCTAAGCTCATCGAATGGTTTTTAATATCAATAATAATAATATAATTCAATTCCAATAAGTATTTCTAATAAATAAGAAACAAGTCAAAATAAAGTTCATACAAAAGACGAAAAAGGTTGATAGTTTAAACCTAGAAAAAGTCTCAACTATTACAAGAAACTACAAACTCATTAATAGTATATGGCTCACAATCAATAAGTTGTAGCCATATGTAAAGGGCCATTGGCGAACCTGAAGCTGTAATGAACAGGTAAGAAATAAAACGTGAATTTATTGAAATAATGCGGATACTGTTTTGAAAAGATCATAAGTCTATAAATGTATAAAGCATGGAACGTTAAAATATTATTAGCCTTAAAATACCCCGACAAGATCATCTGCAACCGAAACTGAACATAATTCTTATAGCCCTTTCTGAGTTAAGAAAATATCATTCGCAGAAGACGAATTACCCCAGAAGATAATACCATAACGGACTGAAAATTGGCAAAATATAAAGTGCGAACAGCATCAGAGTTTATCCTGCTTTTGTTGACCACAAGAGTGTATATTACCCAATTCAATTTTTCTCTTAACCTTGACATGAGGAGACCATCGCATGTGCCCGTCGAGTATAATACTCAGGAAATTAACCATTTCTCCAATAATGATTAAGAAACATTAATACAAAAAGTTGATTGGAAATTTATTTTAGAATAATTACTACCCTGAATAATACCCTGAGTTTTGCTTTTATTCATGAGCAAGCCACTGTTGCTACACCATCTGACCCCTCTGCAACCATTGTCCTAACAACTCTTATGCACGATTCAACATCAGAAGAAGCAATGAGGAAGTTGCTATCGTCAGCGTAAAAAAAGGTGTACTGCCTAATGTACAACCAACTCGCGGAAGAATGTTTATATAAATAATGAAAAGTAATGTTCCGAGTACGCTTCCTTGAGGAATGACCCTATTCTCATATCGGTACATTTTACAACCTAAGTTGATTATAACTTTCTGTTGTCTATTTTTCAAATAGCTTGCAATGAATCTAAGAGAGATATCTGGAATACCACTTAGCGCTAATCTATCAAGAAGAATAGCGTGTTCAACAGAGTCGAAGGCTTTGGAATGCAAATGGAACCTCATCATCTTCAAGTGTAGAAAAAATTACGTTTACCAGCTCAAATGCTGTTGTTTTAGTGCCCTCGTTTTTTGTGAATCTATGTGGAGAGCACATCACCTTAAATTTTGAGAAAATTTGCAAAGTAAAAAAGAGTTTGAGAGCCAAATGTTTTTCGAACATTTTAGCAAAGCTCGATAGAATATGAATAGGTCTATAATTTCTCAATTCCTTAGCCTCTTCTTTCTAAAAGAGAGGTTTTACTAAAAATTTTCAAATCATCAGGAAAACAACTATTATGAAAAAACGGTTCATAATATGTGCCAGAGGCTTACTGATGAGATGGATCGATTTTTTTATGGTAGAGATAGGAATACCATCATATCCATCATATTTTGGGGTTCTGATAGATTTCACGGCAGTAATAACCTCCCTCTCTGTGATATCGAAGAAAAAGAATGAATTTTCGATTTTACCTGAGTTTGAAGCAAGAGGTGTTCCAAGAGGGCTACTGGGCATGATTCTCCAATGAAGAAGTCATTAAAATTGTTACATAGGTCGACTGGATATTCTGTTCTGAGAGGTAAGCTACTCTCCCTACTCCTGCCTGAAAAGTGCTTGATGTATCAAGCACTTTTCATACTGCTTTGGACTTATTATTGGAGTTATCAGTGTATTTACTTAAAAAAGTCTTATTTGCCGAAGAAATCGCCCGGTCATATATTGTCTTATAGTTACTATAAATGTTCTCAAACTCTGGTCTAACCGTAGAGATCACCAGCAGACTATCAAGAGGTTTTTTTTTACTTTTTATAACCGGATTGGATCTACGAGTTAATATATTACGCCTGGGGATAATTTCTTTTATTGGAAAAGGAATCTCAAAAATCATTCTATAACGATTGGATTGGAAGACTCGATCATTCTATATCGAGTCCACATTTTGTTAACATCCTTAGGCATATTATAAATATCACTCCAGGTAACAGAGGACAATGAACTGGTCAATTGTGTGTTCACCAATGCAGCTTATAGTCAACTTGTCGTTCAATGGTATACTCAAAGGGACATTATCAAGCACAAAACTCAAAGCAACATGATCAGATATATGTAGTTCTGGAATTTCTGAACGTGCCTTCATGTTTGATATTATATTATCAAGACAAGCGCGCAACGAAGGTCTACATAGTTGTGGAGGTACAAGATACACCCACATTGTAGCACATCCACATCTCAAGCATTGAAAGAAACTCTCTTGAATCCCCATAGTCCGTTAGAACATCAATACTGAAGTCTCCAGCAATTAAAAAATTAACTTTTTCTAAAGTACATTTCAAAAGCATTGAGTTCAGTGTTTCAAGAAAAATATCTTCATTTGCAAGTAGTTTTGAATTAGGTCTATATATACAAGTAACAACCACATAGAAATCAATTAAGTTAATTTGAAAAGCAGAGATTCAACTGCATTTACTACACTCAACCTCACGAAATCAGTTCTTTCAAAAGATTTCAAGTTCTTATTACAATAAATGGTAGTACCCTATGTCTACCTTTTTCACGGCAAAAGTGTGAAACCAAATTATGGTTTTCGAAATACTTTGTAGATAATGACAAAAAAAATGAGAGGATCCAAGTTCTCTTGAATTCACAATCTCCGTCAGTATTCACATAATGAGAGGAATAAAATCTCATTGAACTCTCTTGTCACGGCAGTCTTGAAACTTGATTCACCAGGTACGATTTGTTGGAGTTTTAGTAAGGATGCAAACTAGATATTTAAATTCAACTGTAATGCTTCAGAAATTTCCATACCGCTTGCAACATGATTCTTGTGTGAAGCTGGATTTTCAGCTGTAGCTCTAATCAAAAGCTAACATGGCTCAAGAATCAATGTGGTGCAAGAAGAAAAAGTATCACTATCAACTCTCATTCCGTTCGTTGAGAAACTGTTTGAAGATCATCACGCTCGACCATCACACTAATACGAATAAGAAAATATTTTTCCGTTTTCTTTGTTGTTTGCTCTTTCAATCATGAATTATTGAAAATATAATAAAAAGCACTATTTCAGAGTATGGGTATTTTAAATTTAACTACCTGAAATTAACTACTTTCAAACTTATACTGATATTACTCATTTTAATTAGTATCATAAATCAATATTACTGATATCATTTCTTCAAATAGTCATAGTAGGGTAGTATGTCGTGGAAATACTAAACTTGTAGGTGCGAGTGCGGTGAACAATAAATGTAAATCCTTGTATTCAAGTAAGCACTCTTATAGATATTACCCATAACATTACTGATTCATGTAGCGGGTAGAAGAAATGGGTTTAAAAGAAATTGGATGTTTTCAGATTTTGATGAAACGTTTAATAATTGTAGCTGAATCTTTTTGCAATTGTAACATATATGAGCAGCGATATTCATATCAATATTGGAGTGGAATATCAAGTGGAAAATGCCCTTAAATTGATCTCCAGACATTATCAAAGATACAAACCCAATTTTATAAGTTTCAACCTAATTGATTACTCCACTAATTTTTCAGAATTTCGTTTCTGTTGATTAATGAATTAAATATATATATATATATATATATATATATATATATATATATATATATATATATATATATATATATATATATATATATATATTCATCACCACGATTCAATTCACTGTTTTTCATCAAATGCCTTTTTCCAAATATGTATCTCTTATGTTTTTCCTTAAAATTTTTCCAGATGGATTCTTAGGAATTTCCTTGACTACAACGATACCACCTTTGAGTTGTTTGTACTTGGCTACTTTTTCTGTCACAAACTGGTCCAGCAGCTTTATATCTACTTCGGTACCATCTTTCGGCACAATATAGGCTCTAGGTAATTCTCCACTATACTTGTCTGGTATTCCTATAACTGCAGCATCTGCTACTCCAGGAAAAGTCCGAATGATTCCCTCCATCTCAGCAGGTGCCACCTGATTACCTCTAACCTTTATCAAATCTTTAAAACGATCTACAATGAACAAAAATCCTTGTTCATTATAGTAGGAAGTATCTCCTGTTCTCAGCCAACCATCATCTGTGATAGTTTTTTTGGTTTCTTCTGGAAGATTGCGGTAGCCTTTCATTAACTGGGGTCCTTTCACCAGAAGTTCTCCACGGATATTTGGACCTAAAGCAGTATTTTCTGCATCTTTAGGGTTTACTATTTTAACTTGAGTGTTTGGAATCGGTCTTCCAACCGAACCTCTATAAACTTTTTCGTTCTCCATAATCTTGGGGCAAAGAGTGCAAACTGGACACATTTCCGTTAAGCCATATCCTGTCGAAAATGAAATTATCTAAATGAGAGTAACATTTTTTTCGTATTCCTTGAAATATTGGTTTAATCGACTACGCAAAAGAGAGAAATATATTTGAAATTATTTCAAAATTGAGGCTATGAAAATTCAAAGTGGACTTACGCTAAAAGTTACTATATGACTATTATACTATTTATACTATAGGTAGTATATGATTACTATAAAATACTTATGACTATAGTACTTAGTAATAATATACTTATAATATAACTGTAATTTACTTATTACTTTAATACTCACAATAATTAGATTTGAAGTTTTGACCAAAATTAACCATCAGTTAGGTGAAAACTTGCCCAAATTGATAGAACTTTGCAGAATTTGCATTATTTTGTTTAATTAAACTTCATAACAAAAACTTTGCTTCTAAATGGAATTGGTGAATATGAAAAGAAATAACAACTATATGACTTCTACGAGTATCTGTCGATTAAGTGAAAAAGGTTGCTTAGTCCACTGTGCTGGTGATATAATGATTATAGTTATCAAGATTCAAATAGTTCGAAAAACCGAAGAACGCAAATATGTGTGTTAATCCACTCTGGTTTTCATACCGTTTGTACCTGGATGTACTTTTTAGGTTGTTCTCATATTTTTTATTCATTGAATATTATGAAGTAAAATCAATTTGTGATAAAATGCCAAATGAATGCTTCAAATTCATATTGATATCATCGGAATGTATCACGATTGGTTTCATTCAATTCAATTCTGACCAAAAATTGTTCTCCTACGAAATGGATATATTTTTTTTTAATGATACTTCAGTTTGTTACTTTTATCAATGAAGGATATCAAAACAGCATCAATGTTTGATGTGATCTCAAACTACTCTTCACATTTCACACCGCCTAGTTATACTCACCTTGTATTATAGTAATATGGTCACCAAATTTCTCAATAAATCGATTTTCATCTGAGGCCGCTAGAGGAGCTGCACCATTAGACATGACTCTTGCATTCTTCAAATATTCTCTCTTCACAGAGTCATGCTCAATCATAAACAAAACTGAAAATTTTTACACTTCATAAAATACATAAAAAAATTCTCAAGATGCCAGTTTTATCAAATTGTATTGAAACTTATTGAAGTATGAATATATACAGATTGACTAACAATGGGATTTTCTCAAATCATAGTAGTTTCCCTTCTGCAAGATATCTACAGATGCAGTAGCAGAAATGAAATGTGTTTGTAATTGTACCTAAGCCAATAAAACCAAAAAAACATATTAACATATAAACATATTAACTGAGTGATGGATTTCTCTAACGCCAAAAATAGAAAAGAATTTGAATTAGCACACTTGGCTTAAGTTTCAATAAATATATTCAAAAACTTTACATATGATTCAGGTGGTTAAATGTATCAAGGAAATGTATCAGGAGGTTATAATGTATCAAGGGTACACAATGTTACTCAGTAACATTGTATACTCTTGATAATGAGTTACTTCGATGTATACGCAGATGTATATATTTCGATAAAGCGGCATGGTAATAGAAAAGCGTAACAATTAACAATATAAATATGAGTGGACATTCGACAAAAATCTTTTATTATTCTTTCAAGATAACACATTTTCTCAATCAACTTCTCTCATTTTGACCTTTTATTGAAGATCTAACAACATTTGAACATCAGAGAAAGGATTGGTAGCTGTATTTCAACGAAGTGCACTGTAATGTATACTCTAATAACCCACCATTCAACTAGAAACTAAATGAAACATTAGAGCTGTTGACTTGCAAAACGGTTTTGTTTTGCTAGTCAGTGAAGACCTAGAATAGGAACAAAATGTCTCTGAAACAGTTAGAAAAGCCTTTAGAGTGCGGTTCCTGAATAATAGAGCTTTCTGTAACAAGTCTGTTGATATGAGCAACATATATCAAGTTATATGTTCCTCAAAGTATGGGATCCATTCTTTGCCAAATACATTAACTGGTTGAAAATGGTTACGACGAAAGGCTACTAAAATGCCAACGAGGTGCCAAGACTTACCATTTAAAGAGAGATTAATATTGCTCAATTAACCCACGCTTGAAAAGATATTTTCAAAAGTGTGTCTGGAAATATTTTGGTCTATTTCAAGAAATTTTGAAATGATAACTCTAATTTTGGTGAGCAGTGTCATCACTTGAGCACGTACTGTTTCAAATAATTGCAAATCATACCAATACAAAAAATAAATACAAATCTTCTCATCTCATTGTCTGACAATTTATTTCTCTCTGTATCAACTACTCAGTTGAAATAAAGCTTCAATTTCAACCAAGAGAAGGCATAGTCGCTTACGAATATGATCGTGATACAACAAGCATTAGCCCTATAAACAACCTTGGACGTAAAAACACCTGTTCTGTTTCCTTTTACCTCTATCATAACATTCCTATTGTTGTTGAATCCCATGATTCAATGATCTTCTTTTAAGTGTTAACCTTGGTCTCCCCAAAGATATTTTCACTACAGTAAAAATCTTCCACAGCCTTCCCACACTGTCTCAATTTGATTAGAAATAAGTTAGAGGTTTTCTAGTTCTACGTTAGTTGGCGGATATCATGCATGAACCAACGTACAAGGGCTAGCAAAAGCCCTTCATCCTGCTAATGGTTTTTGCTAGCAGTTCACTTCTGCGATTTTATATTTTAAAGAGTGTAAAGCTCTTCTATTGTTGTTCAATAAGGAAGCAAAATGGCTGAATTCCTTTCTAATTATTATCACACAATGAAGAAAGGAAACATTTATGGGATTATGGGATATTTCGGTTGAAAAAAGGCATATCAAAGAAGTTTAACTGACTATAACTCCCAAGGAAACAAGAGAAATTACAAAGAATTCTTCAGGATTTCCAGACTATGCAATGAGCTGAACACACAACAGAGCAAAACATTCTCGGTTATCAAATTTATTGTACTATATTTAATGAATTAGTCAAACACTTATGGAAGCATAAAATTAACTTTGTTGGAAAATTTCATATACCATTCAAATTGGAGAAAAGATTTGTAGCTCAATGTGAGGCAAAACATTAAACTTGCAGTTGCAAAAAGTGCAGAAATTCGTTAATGTTGCGAAAGAAGAAAATGTAAGAGATCAACACAACAAGAATATTACAATTTTATTGGAGAATCAGAAGTTCAGTTTGGTCTTTATTGGCTGGTGGTCAAAGCTTTACAAAAATAAACCTCCTCTATTAAAAATTTATGAAAAACTACTATTCTAAATAAGTAAAAAACTTGACGATCTCAAAAATAAACGATATAATATTTGATTTTAACCAACAAAAAATTGATAATCGAAACTAAATTTCAGAATGTTGAAATACTTATAGTAATTGGTCATTATATATAAACTTTTTCACTTTATCATTTCAAATCAATATTTTACTCACATAAAGGTGGCGCCATGAAGAAAATAGTACTCTTCTGGTATTCCTTCATTAATGATATATACGAATTCACAGAAAATCCTGGAAGAGTTATCATTTTTCCTCCACGTAATGGCAGATAATTCATTATCATGGTATGGCCAAATACATGGTATAATGGTACAACTGCCGGTAGTTCTTCTTGGAAATTATCTTTAAAAACATATAATTCGAGATTAATATAACCTTTCACATTTCAATTCATATAACGTAAATATTATAATTTTATTCATTTTGAAACATAGAAGGATTCAATGCAACATCTCTCTTAATTCTACAAAATTTGTGGAATAAAACCCCAATCACGGGAGCTTTATTTCCATAAATACTCCCCCTTTGCCACCTCCTCAATTGTATTAGAAATATCAAAGTCCGAAAAGTCGTTATTTAATTGAATAACTTTCTGCTTGATATATTGTTTTATTTTATTGATTTATATTTGCTTTATAAGTGTTTTCAATTTTAATATTATAATATTTTCCTATCATTATTATAATATTGCTTCTATCTTTGCTATCCGAGAGATATCACAGTATCTCTGATATTGATACTGTGGCGTCTAGTCACATCCTGCCACCGGATGCATAAACCGATAGACTAGCTTCTTAGAAACATGGTATGATCTACAATCAGTGATACTGGTCGCCTGTACATAGTTCAAAGAAAGATGTGTCAAGAACAGTGTCTGAAGGCGCTACTAACAAAAATGCTTCATCAATCGGTGATTCCCGAATAATCAATATATTCCTGGTGCACGACTCAGACACGATTCAATAATGTAACAAAGTTTCTTTCAGATAACCACACAGTGATCCACAACAGGAATGAAAATCACCTGAACTCAACGCTATCCAGAATGTTTGAAGATCGTTCCAATAAGAAATATTGAACGTTTTGTAAGAATTAAAACGTCGTTTCAACGATTTTATTCGAATTCGGGCATTTATTCATGTAATTATTGCAATGAATCGGTAATTCACATAGGTCAAAAAGAAAAATCACGAAAATCCTAAGATAATCGACACTGTTGGGTACAAAATATTCCACTACTAAATATAGGTAATGAATTTTTCAATAAACAGTTTTCAATGCTCTCTCTATGTTCATTGAAAGTTAGGTCTTTTATTGCATCAAGGAGCACTTGAAAAAGTTTATTGCCAATCTGACAATGTTTCAGTTGTTCATAAGCTAATCTTAAATTCCGTCTGTAACTTATATGGCAAGCGTGAATGTCCCCTGATTTGCAAACAAGTGCCCCTTTTTATCTAAGGAAGAATCTACTGTATGTACAGAGGAGGTAATGACTGAATGTCTCTGAAAAATGCCCTACAAACAATCCTAAACCGCAAATGATACAACCTTTTCACTTCTTCTGCTGCTGTTCAAACAGAAGTTCTGCACCATAAGCATATCCCGGTACAAGAACAGCATAAACGAGATGTGAGTAAAACACCGCAGAATGAGCTGTTATTAGCACCATGAGGGATACATTCTTAGCCACGCGACGAAGAGGAAAAAAGACTGTTCAATCTTGCCGTTAGTTTCCTGAATACATATGTATTCAGCCACTGCATCTTGGTTCGATCCCGATTCCTAGAAATTTCACAGCACTAAAAACAGTGTTGCACTCTTCGACATCCCGCAGAGATAACCTGCTCGCTCGGTTTGCTCATATTCAGCAATATTTTGTTTGCATTAAACCATAATTGAACAATAAATGGAAGTGACAGCACAAATAATCGAGAAAACGAAGATGCAAGGCAGTGATAGACGTTGAGTTTGTCACTACTAAATATTAAAGGCATAAATTCAAGTACTTTCTTGTCATTCCAACAATCACCAACAAAACCAACAAAATAGGAACAATCCTAGGTACCCATTTCCATCTCAAAGATCAAAAATGCTTATTTAGTACACGGTTTCTAATAATATGATCACCATATTTTAAGACAGTTATGTTCAAACGTTGACTTCTTTGAGAGATATTCTACATTTCGTTTTCAGTCGATTGGAAGACTAGTCTACTTGGCGAACTGAAAGGGAAATGAATTATTTGCAAAAATGAAATGAACGTCGTATGTGTTATTTTCAATTTGTATGACTCAAAATATATCTATATATATAAAAGAAAGTCGTGTTAGTTACTCCAATTATAACTCAAGAACGGCTGTACCGATATGGCTGAAAATTGGTGGGGAGGTAGCTTAGAGCCAGGAGACGGACATAGGATACTTTTTGTTCGGCAGCGTTCCCGTGTAACTTGACAAGAAACGTCAGTCACTATGAAAGGTTGTATGAGTTGGTTGAAATCACACTCTTTTAGCAGAAAATAGTAAGCATCAGTGGTTCTGTGGTAGAATGCGGGTTCGGTCCCGGCTGATCCAAGCTTACCTTTTTTTACTTCGATGACAAAAGCTTTCACTAATTTCATTCAATACACATATATTGAACATAATTATAAAGCAGTCGAATATTAAATTCATATAAAGAACAATTACTGTATTGAAAACAAAACACATTATATTCTTTCAAAATATTTTCAATTAGTTGTTAAATTTAGGTCAATGACACTTCTGAGGCTGTTCTTTGAAAATTTTCGCAAATTTTGTTATTAATATTTCTATATATAAAAGAAAGTCGTGTTAGTTACACATTTATAATTCAAGAACAGCTGAACTGATTTGGCTGAAAATTGGTCGGAGGGCAGCTTACAACCAGGAGAAGGACATAGGATACTATTTATCACGTTCCAGTGGGACGTGACATAATACGTGGTATAACAATACGGATATACCACAGCAAGGATAATTATGTCAGAAGGCATTTTACATCAAATTCGTGTCAGTAAAAGAAATCCCGACGTTCAGATGAAGGAGTAGATACATAATCAGGCTTTGATATTGATCGAAGACATGTGTTACCTCATGTTCGGTAATTTATTAGTCAGTTTAGGAATGAAAGCGACAAATCGTGAAATGAATGACGCATTTAATCAAGAATTTGAAGGGGAACTTTTCCGTTGACTTGAATATGATTACCAGGAATTAGATTTAATAGTTCAAACGAATGTACCCCTGTTGAATCACCAACAAGAGGATGATACAATGATGAACGCAATTGATGATGAAAATGGAGGTTTATATTTCCTGGATGCTCCTGGTGGAACTGGTAAGACATTCCTTATGTCAGAAGTTTCAGCCACTGTTAGTGCGAGATCAAACATTGAGGTTGCAGTTTGCTTCTTCTGGAATAGCAGCCACATTACATTGTTAGAAGGATGGCGAACGGATGACTAATTCAGCATTGAAATATCCGTTAAATCTTCAAACTATTGAAGAACTAACATGTAATATTGCAAAATACTCCGCAATTGCCAAAGTTTTATTAGAATCAAAAATCAGCATCTGGGACGAATACACAAAAAAAATAAACGTCCATTGGAATGAAGTAAATGATAATTAATGAAGATGTTTTGGAGGTGCATCACAGAACGATACATCTGCTGAAGATTTCTCTGAGCAATTATTGACTATCGGTAATGGTCGAGTACTTAGAATTTCTGTAACTTTGTCTCATCAAAAGACGAACTCATCAACAAAGTATTCCCAAAAATCATTACTAAACACAAAAATAAGGAATGGTTGAGAGAGCGAGCAATTTTGGCGGCTTAGAATAAAAATGTAGATGACTTAAACTTCATAATTCAGAACGAGATCATTGGTACACTTCATTATTTCAAATCAATTGATTGTTTATCAAATGAAGATGACGCCACCAACTATCCTATTGAATTTTTAAACTCCTTGGATGTGCCGGGATTACCACCCCACAATTTACGGCTGAAGGTTGACTCCGTAGTAATCATGCTTCGAAACATAAACCAACCAAAACTAAGCAACGGAACGCGTTTGGTGATAAGGAAATTGATGAAGAATGTGATTTACACGACGATACTCGAAAGAAAATTCGAAGGTGAGGAAGTTCTCATTCCAAGGATCCCGACCGACATGCCGTTTGAGGTTAAACGACTTCAATTTCCGATCCGACTTGCATTCGCCATGACATTAAACAAATCACACGACCAATGCTTAAAAGTTTGTGGTCTGAATCTAAAAAATCTATGTTTTCCTATGGTCAATTCCGAGTATATGTGGCATGTTCACGGGTCGGAGGACCATTTGCGTTTTTTTTTCTTGCACCTGATAATAAAACGAAAAATGGCGTCTATCAAAAGATGCTTCACTAAACAGAGGAATCCATGCACTAAAATACATGGCCAATCATTAAAATAAAATACTTGCATTTTTAATTTACGTTAATTATCCAAATAAACAATTGCCCTTGATAAAATCGAAAGTCTGCTCATTTATTGCCTCTTAGGTGGAACAAAGTTCGCCGGGTCAGCTAGTTACTAATATTTCTTTAATAAGATTTGCGAAGAGAATATCTAATTCAAACATTTACTCTTTATTTTATCGCTTTCAAATTATATTATTTTCAGAATGAGAATTTCTGAGAACTTTGCGCAGAATTGATTTCCTAATTCACTTTATGTTCATTATTATCTATTAATTAATTACCTATTGCTTTCATTGTATTAAATCTACTGTACATAAATATATTATATGATTTTCATTGCATTTTAATGAGCATGTGCTCGTTGACATTTTTAAAATAACTAACACCAGTTATTCAGGAAATCTTCAAAATGAGGGACCTACTGATTACGGTCTTTATATTATAAAATGACTTTTCGATTAAATGTGAAAAAAAAATCAATTAACCTGTAGCATCACTCATGTAATCGAATTCCTCATGAGATGGTTGTAAAATATTAGAAACCAAGTTTCTGTGAGTTATTTCAACCCCCTTCGGAAATCCAGTGGTTCCACTTGAATATGGCATAAAGGCTACATCATTCGGGCTGCATGGTTGAATGTCAGGAAAATCCACTGTAGTGCTAACCAATTCATGAAAATCGATAGCATTTTCAGGAAGATATTGATCTTTCTGTGGAAAATATATAGGAACATTCAGTTTTTAAATATTTAAAAACCAGAAAAAGATTCCGTGTTGTTTCAATTGAATGGGGAGTAAACTTAAGAATAAGTTTTAATTCTTTGGAGGTTTTTTGACAGGTTCGATGAATTTTATCAGAACCAATATGAATAAAATGTGAAAATCAATATTTTTTGAATTCTCATCCTTTCGAGAATTATCTCATGAAAATTCTATTCAAGTTATAATGATACGGCAACATTATGTTTGTTTTATCTGATAAATAATTACAGTACGATTGAAAAGATTACAGTTAATATTTTAAGTATATTGAATAAATAACACATGCATGGTTTAACAAAAATGGTAACTACCCAAAACAATTGTTAAGCAATGATTTCATACAATTTTGTCAAAACAAAACAAGGGTTATTCATTCAATATATTTAACAATGTTTTACCAAGAGATCAGCGAACATTCAATCAACTCAAAATATTTTAAGGGTAAGGTTCAGAATATATTTCCCTTTTCTGATATAAATCTCAAAAAATAGTGTATATACATAAATTCTTTATTCGACTAGTTTCGCCTTTTACAGCATTATCAAGAATGAATACATATTACAAAGACAACCTATAAATATTTTGCAGATCTGTTCGGACCACCTTGAATTCCGTCATAGAGGTGGGGGTTTCCAAATTATCAGAGATTTAACAGCGGGGAGTGGTTTAGGTCTAACTGGTCATTAAGAAGATTGAATTTATCGGATTTTTGAAGTTTATTTATTTCCATGGCTTCCAGGTAGTTCATTTTAATTCCTTTTTCACAGTAATGAAGTATCTTAGGTTTAAAACAACTTGAGATCTTATGTCCTGTCGACTCTAGATGTTCCCGAAAAGCAGATTGTCCGTTTTTTACGTGTTCTTTTGGCCTAGTTTCAAAACATCTTCCGGTCTGGCCAACATATGACGACATACATTCTTCACAGTCCAATCTATAAATTGCAGACTTCTTCATTGGCTCAGATTCGGATAATTTGTTATTGAAGATCATTCTATCTAATCTGCTGTGACTTGAAAATGCTATATTTAAATTGTTATTTTTGAAAAATTTAATGATTTTTGAAGAGGGAACGTGTGTATAAGGGATGCTCACATATCTTAATTCATTTCTGTCATTATTACTATTGATGTAGTGCGGCCTATATAAAAGTCTATTGATGAAGCGTTTCTCTTTCTTCATAATTAGTGTATTGATTATTTTCAGTGGGAACTGATTGTTCCTACCTATCGTACGAATCACATTAAGTTCTTCCCTGAGGTCTTGTTTTGATAAAGAAATCGAAAAAGCCCTATGGATCATTGAATTGAGAATTTTTTCGATTCCTTTATCAAAACAAGACCTCAGGGAAGAACTTAATGTGATTCGTACGATAGGTAGGAACAATCAGTTCCCACTGAAAATAATCAATACACTTATTATGAAGAAAGAGAAACGCTTCATCAATAGACTTTTATATAGGCCACACTACATCAATAGTAATAATAACAGAAATGAATTAAGATATGTGAGCATCCCTTATACACACGTTCCCTCTTCAAAAATCATTGAATTCTTCAGAAATAATAATTTGAATATAGCATTTTCAAGTCACAGCAGATTTGATAGAATGATCTTTAATAACAAATTGTCCGAATCTGAGCCAATGAAGAAGTCTGGAATTTATAGATTGGACTGTGAAGAATGTAAGTCGTCATATGTTGGCCAGACCGGAAGATGTTTTGAAACTAGGCTAAAAGAACACGTATAAAACGGACAATCATCTTTTCGGGAACATCTAGAGTCGACAGGACATAAGATCTCAAGTTACTTCATTACTGTGAAAAAGAAATTAAAATGAACTACCTGGAAGCCATGGAAATAAATAAACTTCAAAAATCCGATGAATACAATCTTCTTAATGACCAGTTAGACCTAAACCACTCCCCGCTGTTAAATCTCTGATAATTTGGAAACCCTCACCTCTATGACGGAATTCAAGGTGGTCCGAACAGATCTGCAAAATATTTATAGGTTGTCTTTGTAATATGTATTCATTCTTGATAATGCTGTAAAAGGCGAACTAGTCGAGTAAAGAATTGTTCAGTCAGTGATTTTTAGACAAGTTTTTATTATTACCTCTCATTTAGTGTATATACATTCATGATACTCACACTTGTTTTTATAGTCAACATAGGCAATTTTTTTGCTATGATACTTAATGCCTTGCTCACAGTTGTTGATAGATCTACATCTGTAATTACCGCTTTAGCATTTGAACCAATTAGTTGTCTAGATATTTCATCTGAAAAATAACCACAGAATTCTATAGTTCCATGACAGAGCTTCTCAATTCTTTGTGTTCAGTTCAAAATTTGGAAAGATCATTCTAATTTATCTTAATTCATTAACTCAAGTGAGATTGAGCTTCTTCACTTGCTTTGTATATCATAAAAATTTAGGATATAGTTATAACATATTTATAATAAAATCATAATAAATAAACATATTAAAGTTTTAAATGGACATATCAACACTTCTTTTATATTTCAATTTTCTCCACCTTTGTTATAAATTTTATTGAAACAAAAAATACTTGTTCATCTACTCTAAATTTGACACATCTGTGGATTTTCCTCATATTCAAACTTTGAGATCTGAATAATTCGTAGCTCAATTTTCGGAATATCCCCACTACAAACTGTGTGGATTTCTATTATGTCAGTGTTATGGGATATACATCAGTTTGAATAAAACAATCAATGTAATTATGTATTTCTTCATGTAAAATAAAATTTTATTTGAAAAATTGAAATCCTCATCTTCAATCTTTAGTGTAATGCCTTTAAGATAAAGGAATAGATCAGGTTAATTGTAGTTACACACACAAATTAAAATTTTGGCAATGTTTACCTAATTTGAATTTTGTTTAATGTTGTTTATTATGACAGACATACCTGCTGTGAAAATAGGGCTAACCGTTGTGGATATTAGATTTGCTTTCAAGACTCCCAGATCTGCTATAGGATACTCTGGAATATTCTTGAGAATTATGGCCACTACATCTCCATTTTGTAATTTGAATATTTTCCTAAAAGCTTTAGCGAGATTCGAACTTCTCGATCTTATTTCGCCGTATGTGTATTTCCTTTTCGTTACTGAACATTCCTGAAAATTATTCAATATTATATGAAATTTATTATTAATACTGACAATCTCAGGTCGAGAAATATTAGGTTCACTGCTAACAGGTGTTTTTTTAGAGATATAGAACTTTAAGTTGGCATTACTGTTGAAGATGGCGACCGATTACCAGCTGAGAAGTGGTTCATTCTCAGTTTGGTTTGGCGATTCATCATGAATAGACTCACGTCTGAACAACGCTTGCAAAAATCGTCGAATGAGCCCAAAACGAGATTTTGTATTTTGAACAGTTGTTCCCGATTTTCATAAGCGAATTTTGTTTAGCGATGAAGCGCACTTCTGGTTGAATGGCTACGGCAACAAACAAAACTGCCGCATTTGGAGTGAAGATAATCCTCAAGTGTATGTCAAAACACCGTTACATCCAGAAAAACTGACCGTTTGGTGCGCTTTATGGGCTGGTGGAATCATTGGTCCGTACTCCTTCAAAAACGATGATGGCCAGAACGTTCCAGTCAATGATCGGTATAGAGCCATGATTACTAACTTTCTCATTCCTGAATTGAACAACCATGATGTCCAGGAGCTGTGGTTTCAACAAGACGGCGCAACATGTCACACAGCTCGTGCCACAATCGATTTATTGAAAGACACGTTTGGTGGCCGCCTAGTTTCATGTTTTGGACCCGTGAATTGGCCTCCAAGATCTTGTGATTTAACACCGCTATACTACTTTCTGTGGGACTATGTAAAGTCATTGGTCTATGCAGATAAGCCACAAACGCTTGACCATTTGGAAGACAATATTCGCCGAGTTATTGCCGATATACAGCCACAAATATTGGAAAAAGTCATCGAAAATTGGACATCCAGATTGGACTACATCAGAGCCAGCCGCGGCGGTCATATTCCAGAAATCATATTTAAAATGTAATGCCACAAGATTATCTTCCGAATAAAAAAAATTCTTGTCAATCGAATGATCCATCGTTGTTTTATTGCAATTTAAAGTTCTATACCTCTAAAAAAAACACTCTTTAGTTTTCCTAATGAGTCACTACTTCTTCAAATCGCAACTATTTTAAATTCATAGTCAGATACTGGACTGCCTTGGGCGATGAATGATCAAAATCATCAGAGATATTCCTCTAGGTTACAGGTGAATGAAGATGTCACGTATGTGAAGAATCACGTATGTTATACATATGTGTATACCTATATCGTTTTTTGAAGATTTACTCTCCAAGTGTTTAAATGCTTTAGAACAGCCTTTCTCAAAGTGGGCGATAACGGTTCCTTGTGGGCGCTGCAGGCCAGGCTTAGAGGGTGGCTGTAAGAGACAGAACAAAATGGGGGTGTTGTGTAGAAGCTTGGAGAGCGATTTGTAATTTCATCTTGCTAGGAAGACTCTTAGACACCAACTTGACTCTCGACTACAAATTAGCTCTCAAGTTATAGTTCAAGTATATATCCTGTTTTATTCAATAAATAAAAGAAAAATAATGTCAGTCGGTTTCTCCATTTCGAGATGAAAGTAGACACAAACGTACCAATAAAAAGGCAATAGACACACTTTCGCATTTTAATAGTTATTAATATTCCTAGATAGCTAATTTTCGTCGATAATAGACTGCGAGCAATCATGTTTTAACAACTTTTTGTTGAATAACCCGATTTGTGCATTCCTGTACCAATCGGCTGGTCCATAGAATGCTTGTTCTCACTTGTTGAGTACGATTGAGCGTCGTATGAAATAAACGAGTTCATGCATGTTTGTCGTGTGGGGACTTGCGGCAGTTCTTTAGTGAATTATATGCGGCTGTTCTTCAGTGAAAAAATGGCGATTAAGGGGAGGAACCCTGTGAGCAATGCCGAAATCAAAATAATAATCATTTTTCGAACGCGATGGGATATAATAAAAAACTATCAGGCTCAATCTCATACCAACAATACTATACATTATATACTGTTCATAGAAAAAATTATTAAAGGAAAATCTAAAAATTTCTTTGGTCACTGAGAAATCGAATAAATGCTTGAAGCTATCCAGGGAGCTAGAATGTTTGCAGGTAATTGGGATAGATTTAAATAAATGTGATTTAGAGATAATACTTATGAACCCTGCTTTAAAAAACTTAATGAAAATAATGATTTTGAATACAGATAAATCTAGATTCGCTATCATAGAAATATTCGAGTTATGTAACAACCTTGAAAATAAATAATGAATGTATTTACGTGACACCTGTTATCTTTTGATGCTTAAGATAAAACAGCCATAAACCACTGCAAAATATATTCCTTAAAGTGTTTTATTTATTAAATGATTACTTATTTTTATCAAGTAGGTACTGTATTTCAACCAACGATATTTGAAAATTTTTCTCAAAATTACAAGTTTTTGTTTGCCCATCATATTCGGGGCGGATGTTGAACAGCTGACCTGTTAAATCTGCTGATGTTTAACGAATTCTAATTTTCATTTTCAAATGAGTAATCATTTGTGCACACATACTCAAATATTTTGGAACCCTCAATACTTCTCCATAGCTCTGATTAATTTATCTAGTTTATGTGTGTTTGAAGCTAATAATCGGTCAGATCATTTTAAAATCTGATGAAATGGTTGTTCATCAATACTAATTTATTAATCATTTTGTTTAGTTTTTCAATATGACAGCATTTCGTTTCACCATTTTGGGTATTACGTTATTAGAATTTGATATATTAAATAAAAACACTTGGCTTGGAAAACACCTCTCGAAATTTATAATAAATACTTGACAATTGTTTCGGGGTGTCACCCCATTCTTAAAAGTTGAACTGGGAACCAGTTTAACTTCTAATAACGTTTGATAGTTAAACTAGAAACCAGTTTAGTTTTTCAAAATGGGATAACACCCCGAAACAATTGTATTTATTATAAATAATTTTTTGAATTAAATTATAGAAATAAGAATAAAAATAAAATTTGGATTTAAATATAAATTATAAATGCAATTTTATTTATTTCAAAAGTATTCATTATAAACTTTGTGAAACCAAGCTAAGTGTTTTCATTCAATATATCCAACAATGTTTCACTAAAAGATCAGCGAACATTTAATCAACTTTATTAGAATTTCAATTCGATTGAATTTTGGGATGACATCTTCAAATGCTGCCCTCCCAATTGAATGTTACTTTTGATCATTTTGGTTTATAACTGAACTGAACTAACTGAAATAGTGGTGTCAGTAATATATAAGACTATCAATTCAACTCACGAAAGATAAAAATTAACTTCGAGAATGTCTGGCTGAATATTCAACCTATTTGAATGATCTGGTTTCTATATTTCCTAATATTTTATGTAGATACAAAAAAAAATTTGGAATTAGATAAACCAAGACAATTTCCTCTCTTCCACTCAATTTGGTCAGACATTCATCAATTGAACTTTCGAAAGATATGTCTCGAAAAAATGAGGGTTAGTTAGTATGTCTCGAAAATATGAGGGTTATTATATATATATATATATATATATATATATATATATATATATATATATATATATATATATATACGCTTAATATATTCCTAACCGCCCAATATATATGAGTCCTTCACGTGCGGGCCATTCATCGAGTTACCCCCCAATCATCGCCTTGTATACATATATTCAGAATTTACACGATTCCGAATCATTCGGAATGAAAATGTACGATATATTCCGATCGGAAGTAACTCTTTGTGAAGTATAAAGTCATATATCCGCAAAAGATACATATCCTCAAAAGATATATATCCGCAAAAGATATATATCCATAAAAGATATACACGTTTATCCGAGGGTGAAGTTCGGAGTTTTTGGATTTTTCGTAAGTTAATGCATGTCTCGAAAATATGAGGGTTTTACTTTCAGTATCACGAGACTAAATGGAATGGACTAGAGAAAATTGCCTTGGTTTATCTTATTTCAAAACTGAAATTTTTTGGTATCTACATAAAATATTAGAAAATATAGAAGCCAGATCATTCAATAGGTTGAATATTCAGTCCAAGTTTCTCGAAGTAAATTTTTGGAAAAATTCAAAAAATGAATTCAACGAACCTCAAGATTCATATATGATATTCTCTGTCATGAAAAATTAATAATTAGAAAAAGCCATTTGAGTGGAGTCTTCCTCCTGCCAGACCTTCGAGAATGTTGTACTAAAGTACTAGTGACCAATGCTATAGCAAAAGTATAAGTACGAGAGATATCGTTTATCGGTTGATCTCTCGGTCGTAAGCCGTTCGCTGCCATGTTGCTCAATTCCGGGCACAACTATATCCTCGGATATATATCTCTTAGTGGATATATCCTCCATTCCCATTTCATGCAATATATATATATCCAACTCCGAATGGATAGTATAGTCTAACCGACCCTTCACGATCGGTAATGGGCGTTTGGGAATCAGGTGCTAAGAATAAATATATCCAAAGTTAACTTCACTCTCGGATATTCGAGTATACCTTTCATGGATATATATCATTTGCTGATATATATCTTTTGCGGATATATATCTCTTGCGGAAATATTTATTTTGCGGATATATATCTTTTGCGGATATATATCTTGTGCCGATATATTTGTTTTGCGGATATACTTATACTTCACACAGAGTTCATTCCAAACGAAATTTATCTCCCATTTTCATTCCGAATGATTCGGAATAGTGTAAATTCTGAATATAGACGAGGCGCTCGATGATTGGGGTATAGCAATGGCCAGCATGTGAAGGACTCGGATATATATATATATATATATATATATATATATATATATATATATATATATATATATATATATATATATATGTATATATATATATCCGAGGAATCCACTCAAATGATCTGGCTTTTTCCAATTATTGATTCAAGATCACAAAAAATATAATGCAAAAATCTTGAAGTGTTACAAATATATTTTTTGCATTTTTCAAAATGATAACTTTAAGAACATCTGACTGGATAATAAATCCATTAAAATGGCCTGGCTTCTATATTTTCTCAAATTGCAAATTCAAAAATATATGACTGGGCGAATATACACAACTTTGTGACCAGACATCGGCATTGTACTCAAATAACACAGAAATTGTATTTAAAAAATTTCCAAGGTTCACAAAAATGTCACTCAGCTCTTAGACTATATAGTGACTCTATACAGTTTGCGGTGGTGTGTTCGATTCTCACTGTGTTCTTGGGCCGTTCGGAATCAATCTTTAACTGTATGTTCGAATATCAGAGCTGTGTAAGTCTCACGCCTAAGCTCTTTTAACAATAATAACAATAACAATACGAAATAAGCAAAACTTTATTTGAGTGATAAAATGGAAATAATATGACAACGTACTTCTGAAACTCATTGATTAAGTTATATATGAATAATATCAGTATTTTAGTAAGTCTGTTTCAATTATTAACCCAATAAAAGTAGAAAAGCTTAGCTCATTTGTCCTAAGACAATCGAAAAAACTTAAAATATGGAATTCCCTCTACAGATTTTTTCGGTTAAATAAATAATTGGAATGTAAAAATAAACGCAAATAATTTCACGAAAATCATTTCATAAAACTATAATGATTTCATATCAATCAAAATGCATGAAATCAAAAGTATATCGATAGTTTACTGAAAATATATAAAAAAAAGCTTTTCTAAAACTAAGCAAAAAAAATTTTCTCACTTACGGCGGCGGTGAATTTTTCGTATTTATTATGATAAGTAGATATGAATTCTGGAAAAGTAACATTAGGAATTTCAACATCTGAACATCCTGAAGTAACAATAAACGAACTAGAAATATTATTCGTTAATCCCCGTTTACAAATTCCTTTCACTATATCTAATACGATTCTGTTTTTCACACACTTGTTGGACAACATAATTGCTTCTTCTAACCAGAAAGAATTGCAATTTGTTTTTATGCTTTTCAGAATAAAATTTAATCTTATATGAATTATCACAACAAAAAACGTATCTTATCTCGAATTCTGTAAACTCTATTAAAATTTCTGAGTAAATAAATTCATTGGACTGAATGGATTGAAGGATTTTCCTCAATTTTCAAATAAAAATGTTCAATATAAATAATAGATAATTGGAGTAGGTTAGGTTATTATTAAAAATAATCTAGTTGTTATTAATAATAACAAAAATATTAAAAATGGGATCATTAATAATATGAACTTCTAAAGGTGGACTATAAAAATCCTTAAAACTCCTTTTTTGCTTCAAGCAGATAATAACCATCTTCAAACAAAAGTTGAATAAAAATTTTCTGATTTTGAAAAGTAAAACAACTCAGGGTTACTACAGTAATTTCTTATACTTCAAGATTAGAAATTCAATAAAACATACTGAAATATTAATACTGAAAATATAATTAAAATACTGAAAATATGAATAAAAATAGATAATAATGAATATACCCATTTAAATTTAAGATTTTTAAGCAAACATTTGGTCAGTTGTAACAGTTGAAAGAAACTATAAATTCACAAATATGCAGTATGAGAATTCAAATTCAAGATATAGACACAGATAGAAACAAAATCAACCTAAAACGAACTGAATTTTAGATCAAATGAAATAAGAGAACTCAAATTTCAAAATGAATAGTAAATTGCACTGGGTTATTTATTGGGAGGCTCACAACAAACTCAAATTAATTCAATGAAAATGTGACTGCAAAATAAAACAAATTATTTTAGAAATTGTTTTAGTGAAGTGAAAGTCGACTAGTAAACCTGAAACTAACTACCGGTAATTGTTGACTCAAAATGAAATTAATTAACAAAAAGCAACTCAATTTGTAAATCTGAGAACATCCAAATATCTCTTGTGCCTTACTACACTAGTTAACGCTCCTGGGAAAGCAACCCATTACTTAACTCATAGAAATAATGAAACAACACAAAAATATATAACACAAAAATTACTTATTTCTTCTATTCAAGCACGTATATCTGCATACAAAACCTAAGGAATTCAAAGGAATCATCTTCATACAGGTAATTTATTCTATAGAGGATATTTCTAAGACAACTCATTTAGTTATGAGATAAACACTATATATCCAATACTGAACCATGCGGGACTCCAACTTCGATTTCTTAACTTAGGATTTTTTTTCTTTCAAGCTACAATTTTCATCCTAACGGAAAAATATTATCTGGAGATATTCTATGCGGTAGCTTTACCGGCATAACTCCTCCTTTATTAATCTTCTCTTATTGCTCGATCGAAACCTTTGCTCATATCTCCTGTAAGAACCACCGGAAATAGATGATCATCTATTGCCTGTGTATTTTCTTCAATAATATCTATTAAGGCAGATGTTGACCTATTTTCCGCAGAACTACATTAGGATTTTTTATTGATTCGTATATTTCTTTGAGGAACTTACAAATCCATTTTTCAGTATAGTTTCCATTACTTTGAAGATAATTGGCAAATAGTATTAGCCGGGACTTTTTGAATGAACTGATATCGTCGTGGAGTTATTTCAGCTTTTCGCAATACAACTATTTGAATATTGAATCGAATTGAAAAGTATTCTTCATTCGAAAGCACTTTGCTTTATTCGACAAAATGTTGAAAAACTTATGTCGAATATACGAGTATTAAAGAATTTACTGAAATTCATCAAAGTGTTTTTGATTGTACAATACCTTTCGGAATGTTTCTTCAAGTGTTAGGTAAGTAAGTAACCATATTCGTCATAACTTTGTCAATTGACAATTGACATAGTAAGTAATCGATTGGGAATTATTCAATTCTTTTAACAAAGGTGGCATTCCCACAAAAAAACGTAAATAAGTTTCTAAATGAATATTCATCATCATCAGATATGTACGTCACTATTATGAGGAAATACCTAATCTTTTCTGTCTTTTTCTCATAGTAGAATGAAATTCATTTGAGAAGAAAAGAGAACAAAACAATAAAGGAAGGAAAAATCTCAGGTCACTGAGATTAAGAATTGGAAAGGGTTAAAGTTTTTGGGGTTGAAAATAGGGTTATCTTTATTTCCGTGAAAACTAGTGAAGTCCTATGGAAAAAAGTTGAATGGCAAAGTTTGTAGATCAGTTGATCAATAGATCAGTTGATCAATAGATAGTTGATCAATAGATAAGTAGATTCATAAATCAGTTGATCAATAAAAATATAGATCCACCTAACCGGCCATATCGGTTATGTAGCCAGATCACTGAAAATATAGATCCACAGAAATAATCCAGATCGTCTATGTAGCACCATCAATAGTGACAATAATCTGTGGTTCAATTTGAAGTTCAAACTTTAAAAAACCAAAATCATTCGAATGTTTTTATCACACCGTGACCAACGCTTTTGTACTGCATTACAGTATTACACCTACGATAAACAATATACAGGGGTATATATATATATATATACACAATATATTACAATAAATAACATATAATATGAATTCCATTGTGTATTAATTAGTAAATGAACCTGATGCAAATCGTATATATGAAATTACAAATATTCAATAAAATCTTTGATATGTGTGCATTGAACTACAATGCACACATATTGAATCTTTTGAATAGAAAAATCCATGTTCTTGGGTAGGTTCGGCATGTTTATTGGTCTCATTGCATTTTGTACCCAAATTGTTGTAGTAATCATAAAAATGTAATTGAAAATCTTCTGCCATATCTGAAAAAATATAAAAAAATATGATAACTTTTTAAAAATCAGAAACAATTATCAATGATTGTTTTGAATATTCTGCATATAAAGTTGTTATGAATGATTTTTCTGGGGTAGGTTACAGAGAAAACAAAATTAAGATATTTTGATGGAGAATGCTCTTTTGATTTTTATTTGTTAAAAGAGCTTTATAAATATTGCAGTAATTCCACCATTCTTTCAAAATTTAATTGTCCTGAATGAAAAATAATTGAAATTAAAAAGTGTTAAGTTTACCTCAAATCCTATAGCAAATTTTATTTAGAATACTTTCTACTCTTAACTTACATTTCTGAGCCTCAAAAGTTAAATTGGATTTATCATCACTCAATATGATCATCAATATTTCTGCATAATTCTGCTACTTATAATTTTAAAAATGAAATTCAATACCTCAAATGTTTCTATGTACTTTGATTGTGAACCTCATCATTTTGTATATGCAAGTAAACATATATTGAATATTTGAAAAAAAAATCCATATTAATGTGCTGCTTCAGCATCTTTATTATTGGTCCTATTGATTTTTGGTCATAGGATCTGAATATTCGTATTGATTATTGGGGTATGTACTAAAATGGTTGTAATAATCCTAAAAATGTAATTGCAAATCCTCTATCAGATCTGAAAATATTAAAAGAAAATGTGAGCTTTTTTACAGAATCAAAAACAGTTACCAATAATTCTTTTGAATACCGTGCATAAAGTTCTTTTAACTGATTTTTCTAGGGTAGACTCCACATAAAACCAAATTAAGATATTTTTATGGATAATTCTCTTTTTTGATGGAAAAATTCAAGTGAGTCTTAAATGAAAATTACTTAAAACCACAGAGGGTTAAATTTACATGAAATACTACAGCAATTTATATTTTGAACACTTTGTTCTCTGAATTTACTTTTCTGAGCTTCAAAAATTACATTGGATAATCATGAATGCATAAATATTCATCATATCATAAATATATATCATACATATATCATTCATCATTCATAAATAAACTGACATTGAACAAACCTTGATAGTAATCCTCACACATACAAATCATCAAATATGGATCCTTAAAATGTAATAATTTCATAGCATTCATCATGCGTAGTAGTACTTCAGCACTTTATTGTTGATTCAACTGGATTCAACAAATATCTGCTACTTCATTTTCCTGAAAGCCTCAATCTTGAAAAAGGGAGACATACTATGGCTTAGATGGATCTTACTGAAACATTCATTGGGATTATATATCCATTTCTTCTTGAAATAGAACATAAATTTTGATTATTGTTGCTATAACATGTTAGATTACATGTAGATACCATTTCATTTTATAAAGAAATATGCATAATATTTTAATTATTAAAACCACATAAAATTTTTTAGGGACTTATTGCTCCTGCTCTTGAGAAACTTTTTTTCTGATGTATCTATTTTTCTGGGAACAATATATTAAACAAAAAAGCTGAATGGTGTCCAGAATCATTGAATTTATTAGTTGTATATGAATATGAAGAAACTGAGGTATCTTCTAAGGTTTAATAAAATTCATTCATTGGATTTGTTACCTCAAGTAATATTTATTTTGATTTAGTTATTATATCACACATGCAAATCTACCCATATAGAGGGTCAGAAAAATTTAAAAAGCCATAATTATATTTGGTGCTGCTTAATATGATTACTGCAGTTCACACTGCATATCAGCAATAGGAGTTACTTCCACTAATTATATGTTTGAAAAGAGGATAGATTCTGGAGAAATTGTATACTAAATACTAATCCTGCTCATGAAAGCTCATTTCATTTAATTGACTATAAAAAAAATTTATTTGATTACACAAAAATTTGAAGGATTTACTTTATTCTAAATACAAAATTTGTGGTTCAAAATTATTATACATACTTTATATAGTAATCCTTCCTCCTTTCTTAGATAAATAGAGACAGTAAAAGCAGAAATAACATATTTTAGTCCATCAGAAAAGCTTCAAATTGATTACTGTCAAATTTGCTTAACCTATGTTATGAACACCTTTCTTAATTACACCTTGGGGTAGTGGAAAAGATAGCACAGTTGAATGGCCTGAGGAAACCATGATAATCAGTAGAAATGTCCACAGCAAATGTTAAGCTATTCCTTTCTGTAACAAAATGAAAATATACATTATTTTCTTTCCGATATAAAACATAAATTTAGATTATTGCTATGATATTTTGGATATACATGCAAATACCACTCAGTTTATGAAAAAACATGTAGTAAATTTGAGTTGTTAAAATACAGAGGGTAGGTCCTGTGGGTTTAATGGCTTGATTATCCTAAAATATTAATTACAAATATATAGGTATATCATAAAAGGCAACAGAATAAATTTTCCTATTATTCAGGAAATCTAATTTGAATATATATTCAGCTGTAACTTTGCTTTTTGAATAAACCTACTTCAACTTACACATGATGTAAATTTAAACAAAATTCTACCCTAAATATTAATACTTGTAATAAATATTAATACAGTTCATGAAAGCTCATTTCATTTTTAAGAAATTGACTGTTCAGGGCATTTATTTGATTATGGAAAAATTTTAAGGAATTCATTTTCTTCTAAATACAAAATTTGAGGCTTCCTAATATTATACCTACTTTATTGTAGTAACCCCTTCTCCTTCCTTAGATAAATCAAAGCAGTAAATGCAGAAATTAACAATTTGTGTCCACCAGAAAAGCATCAAATTGATTATTGCCATATTTGCTCAAACTCAATAGTTATGAGCCTCCTTTCTTCACTTCACCTTGGAGTAGTGGGAAAGATAGCACAGTTAAATCACCCAAGGAAAACCATAAAAACTTGTAGAATGTCCAAAGAGAATGCTAAATTATTCCTTCCTATAACAAAATGAAAATATACATTATAATGGCTATATCAACTTGTAAATCATATTATTTACATATAGATATATTCATATAGATAACCATGCATTTAGAATTGAAAAGGAAAATGACAAATATTACAAATTTTGTAAATTAAAGTTGAATTCTATAGTAATTATTGATTTTATACCAAAGATCTAATTATTTTTTCTACCAAATAGACTTTACAAAACACTACTCAATAATTTGAGCACAGAATCTCTGTAGCATTGTCTAGATATTCATGGAAATAGAAAAATTCAACTAATTTAATACATTGCATTCATAATCTACAAATTATTCTACATACTTTGATTCAGTAATCCTTTGCCAATTCCAATTAGCAATATATGGATTTAAATTTTATAGATTTACATGTATTTATAATTGAGAAGAAATCTGTTGAATATTACACATATTGTAAGTTACCGTAGAGTTCTACACTAAATAATAATTGTGTGCCCATGCACACAATTATTAGCAATATATGGATGCTATATAATCGAAAATTGCTCATTCTTGTCCACCAGAACAGCTCAAAATTGTCATACAAAACAGTTCCATTACTTGAATGGCTCGTGAAAAATCATGAAAACCTAGTAGATGGCTCACTGAAGAGGTTTAGCTACTTCTTCCTGAAACAAAATAGAAATGTACATTATTATGGCTGTATTATCATTCTATATGTGAATATATTTATACTATATGTGAATATATTCATATAATTTACATGCATTTATAATTGCGAAGGAATATGTTGAATATTAAGCATTTTGCAAATTACCGTTGAATGCTACACTAACTACTAATTATATTAATGGGTTCTAATTATTGTTTCTATTAATTTTTAAGCTTTACTAAACTGTACTCAATAATTTGAGCTCAGAATCTCTGTGACATTGTGCAGTTGTTTATGAAAATAGAAATATTTAAATTATTTTATACATTAAAGTTATTAGTACAAATTATTGTACATACTTTAATTCAGTGATCCTTTTACAATTAAAATAGCTATATATGGATCCACCAAAATCGAAAATTGCTCATTCTTGTTCACCAGAACAGCTCAAAATCGTCTAATATTATGTGTACTGCATAGGAACTTCTTTCCATGCTCAATGCTGGAATAGCGAGAACATGGTATGGACCATGGTGGTTACGGTTATCCTCAGAACCTCATTGAATGTATAATAATTCTTGAGAATCCTGAAATACAACAGAAATGTTGTTTAGCACACTTTTAATACATGAAATATGCAAAACACAATGTCTGTGACACTGGTATTTATGAATATTCAAAACTTTAGACAGTTTAATACATTGATTTCATAATGTCAAAATTATTCTACATACTTTGATTCAGTAATCCTTTTCCAATTGAAAATAGCTATATATGGATCCAATCAAATCAAAAATTGTTCATTCTTGTCCACCAGAACAGCTCAAAATTGTGTAATATTATGTTTAGTGCATAAGAACTTCTTTCGATGCTCAATATTGGAGTAGCTAGAATTTGGTATGGACCCTGGAGGTTACGCTTAACCTCAGAATCTCATTGCATCTAAAATAATTCTTGAAAATCCTGAAAAACATTAAAAATGTTGTTGAGAACACTTGTTATACATGAAATATGCAAAACACAATGTCTGTGACTGTGGTATTTATGAATATCGAAAATTTTTGACAATTTAATACATTGATTTCATAATCTCAAAATTATTCTACATACTTTGATGCAGTAATCCTTTTGCCATTGCATTTAGCTATATATGTATCCAACCAAATCACAAATTGTTCATTCTTGTCCACCAGAGCAGCTCCAAATCATCTAATATTATGTTTACTGCATAGGAACTTCTTTCCATGCTCAATGTTGAAATAGCGAGAACTTGGTATGGACCCTGGTGGTTACGGCTATACTCTGAATCTCATTGAATGTATAATAATTCTTGAAAATACTGAAATACAACAGAAATGTCGTTGTTTAGCACAGTTTGTCTACATTAAATATGCAAAACACGTAGAGCATGATTACCACCGTATCTATTAAATTAATATAGGTGTACCTACCTTTTTTAATATTGTCCAAAGCTGCTTAAGGTGTTATTACTTGGTCCCATAATAATTTGTACATTGTAAGGTGTCTCATTATATAGGTGAATTATAACCTGAGATTTATCAATGTTATTGATTGAAATTGGGGTAATATGTTTGGTTATAACATAGAGATGGGTTCAACGTGTATGTATTCTTCATATTTGTGAGAATTCATTCCATCCAAATTGTCCTACGTAGCATTTTCTGTTCTTCCTTCGAGAGCATTGAATTAAATTGAAATTCATTTCACCGCGAGTTTGAATTTTGAGAAGAATTAATCCTGAAATCAATATTATTGATTAAAGGTTATTTTTACGTATTTTTCCAAACCTAACTGTAAAGGTTATGACCTCTGAACGCGATCTATTCAAACACATGTAATTACGCTAATCCAACGAAAATACTTATTTATCTCCGTCGTAATCTTGATAAATAGCTATTTTGATATACATTCTGAAATAATTTCATTAGAAAAGTGTGCAAATATACGATTTTTCATTCCATTCAATTCGGAGTTGAAAATTGAAAATGCAGGGGCTACCGCCGTGAATGAAAATTAATTATTTCAATAGAAAAATGACATTATCGATAAACAAAAGTATTTATACACACATTTTAAAAGAATAAAACTTACCTGTAGTGCCGCAAATGTATTATTTCATCCATAAATTGCACGAAATTAATTGAGAATTGAAAATTTCAAAATGTCCGTCGAAATGTCAAATTATTTTCCCGTCGAAATTTGTTCGAACGCGGTTCGAAGAACGGTCGTCGGTCGGGACCTACATCGCTCGTGACCATGCAGCGGCGTCCGCCGTGTACACTATCGCAATAAAAAGTAATTATCTGAAAAGAAAAAAGACATTATCGATGAACGGAAGTATTTGTCCACACATTTTAAATGAATAAAACTTACCTGTAGAGCCGCAAATGTATTTTTCCATCCATAAATTTCAGGAAATTAATTGCGAATTGAAAATTTCGAAATGTCCGTCGAATTGTCAAACTATGTTCGAACATAGTCTACGCCTATGGGGGTTTTGATCACGGTCACGTGACAAATTTAGCCAATAAGGTAAGATAGGGGAATACGGCAATACGTAAAATCCAAAAAGTAGTGGTACACAGCACTCTTTCCGAGCTATTCGAATCGGGCCTTTTTCGTAATTTTCAACATTTCGAAAACATTTGGAAATTTTGAAAATCGGTATCTCCGGAACGGCAGCACCGATCGAAATGAAAATGCGACGGTGTACGTTCTCGAACCCTAGACTTTCGTAAAAAGATAATTCCGAAGCGATTCGGCAAAATTTGCAGGAGTAGACCCCCCGAGTTCGAGGGTACCTTTTTTCGACGAAAAATGGGTGTTTTTTTTTCAAAAATTTTTTTCGGTCCCTTTTCGTCCGATTTCGATCCGGTAAAAAGTGTCGACCTCGTTCCGAACGTTTATACTGCCGAAATTGCAAGGAATTGGCCGCGCAAGTGGCCCCGTTTAGGCTGGGCGCACTTTTTGAAGAAAATTTTGAGGGGCCCTAGCCCCCAAACGGGGCCCCCTACCCCCGATTGCGGTACACCGTTGGAAAGCCCAGACCCCAATCTATTAAGGAAAATTATCGAGGACCCAAAAAACCCCCTCGCCCCCAAGTTATTCCACTTCAAAGTCCCCATACAACAGTCACTTGTTTTTGTTACCCCTCTTCTCTTACGCGTTTAGTTATATAGACTAGTGAATCAGTTGATTAGTAGATAAGTAGATTCATAAATCAGTTGATCAATGAATCAGTTGATCAATAAATCAGTTGATCAATAAATAAGTTGATCAATAAAAATATAGATCCACCTAACCGGCCAAATCGGCAATGTAGCCAGATCACTGAAAATATAGATCCACAGAAATAATCCAGATCGTCTATGAAGCACCATAAAAAGTGACAATAATCTGTGGTTCAATTTGAAGTTCAAACTGTAAAAAACCAAAATCATTCGAATGTTTTTATCACACCGTGACCAACGCTTTTGTACTGCATTACAGTATTACACCTACGATAGAGATTATAGGGTTTTATATATATATATATATATATATATATATATATATATATATATATATATATATATATATATATATATATATATATATATATATAATAATATAATATATATATAATAATTTCATTCTGAATTATTAGTAAATGAACATGTTGCAAATCGTACATATGAAAATACAAATATTCAGCAAAATCTTTTATATAGTTTAATGTACATATTGAAAAATGTTATGCATTTTATAACTATGTTTAAATTTTCCAAGTAACAAATGAATTTTTACTAAAAGTATTTTTGGAAAAGTTTCCGAATAAATTATTCAAGTAACAAATACAACAAATGAATTCTGCATACACTTTCCTTTGTATTGATATTGATGATCCAATACAGAAGAAAATGTAACATATACTGCATATGTATCAAATTTTTGAGCAGTAATTCATAGATCTTTAGAAATTTGTATCATTCTTAAATTCACAAATTAAATAAGCAAAATAATGTTTCTTAAAAATTTTACAATAGCATGAATCTTACATTTTCTTCATTGTAGTAGTTAATATATTGGGCAATTTAGGAAATACCTTCAGTTATAAACAAAAAGCTATTATTTTGAAAATGCAAGTAAATAGATATAAAAAATTTTGAATTGAAAAATCCATATTCTTGTGTAGGTTCAGCATGTTTCTTGGTCCATTGAATTTTGTACCAAAATTGTTGATTGTAATTGGTAATCATAAAAATGCAATTGAAAATCTTCTACCATATCTGAAAAAAAAAAAAATATGAGCATTTTTTCAAAATCAGAAACAGTTACCAATAATTGTTTTGCATATAAAGTTTATTACTACTACATATAAAGTTTAATTACTACTACATATAAAGTTTAATTACTAATAAATGAAATGGTATCTGCATGTAATCTAACTTTGAACTATTCTTTCCTAATACAGAAGAGAAATATACATTATTATGGCAATTTCAATTTGTACATATATGGTATGTTTGTATGGTATGTTTGCTATAACATGTTAGATTACATGCAGATACCATTTCAGTTCATAAAGAAATATGCATAATATTTTAATTATTAAAACGACATAAAATTTTACAGGGACTTATTGCTCCTGCTCTTGAGGAACTTTTTTTTTGATGTATCTATTTTTCTGGGAACAACATACTAAACAAAAAAGCTGAATGGTGTCCAGAATCATTGAATTTATTAGTTGTATATGAATATGAAGAAACTGAGGATTCTTCTAAGGTTTACTAAAGTTCATTCATTGGATTTGTTACCTCAAGTTATGATATTTATTTTGATTTAGTTATTATGTCACACATGCAAATCTACCCATATAGAGAGTCAGAAAAATTTAAAAATCCATAATTATATTTGGTGCTGCTTAATATGACTACTGCAATTCACACTGCATATCAGCAATAGGAGTTACTTCCACTAATTATATGTTTGAAAAGAGGATAGATTCTGGAGAAATTGTATACTAAATACTAATCCTGCTCATGAAAGCTAATTCATTTTCATTTAATTGACTAAAAAAAATTTATTTGATTACACAAAAATTTGAAGGATTTACTTTATTCTAAATACAAAATTTGTGGTTTCAAATTATTATACCTACTTTGATATAGTAATCCTTCCTCCTTTCTTAAATAGAGGCAGTAAAAGCAAAAATAACATATTTTAGTCCATCGGAAAAGCTTCAAATTGAGTACTGTCAAATTTGCTTAACCTATGTTATAAACCTCCTTTCTTAATTACACCTTGGGGTTGTGGGAAAGATAGCACAGTTGACATTTGCTTAACCTATGTTATAAACCTCCTTTCTTAATTACACCTTGGGGTTGTGGGAAAGATAGCACAGTTAAATGGCCTGAGGAAACCTTGATAATCAGTAGAAATGTCCACAGCAAACGTTAAGCTATTCCTTTCTGTAACAAAATGAAAATATACATTATTTTTTTTTCTTATATAAAACATAAATTTAGATTATTGCTATTATATTTTGGATATACATGCAAATACCACTCAATTTATGAAAAAACATGTAGTAAATTTAAGTTGTTAAAATACAGAGGGTAGGTCTGTGAGTTTAATGGCTTGATTATCCTAAAATATTAATTACAAATATATAGTCATTTCATAAAAGGCAACAAAATAAAATTTCCAATTATTTACGGTATTCTAATTTGGATATATATTCAGCTATAACTTTGCTTTTTCAATAAACCTACTTTAAATTACAAATGATGTAAATTTAAACAAAATTCTACCCTAAATATTAATATTTGTAATAAATATCAATACAGTTCATGAAAGCTCATTTCATTTTTATGAAATTGACTCTTCAGGGCATTTATTTCATTATAGAAAAATTTTAAGGAACTCATTTTCTTTTAAATACACAATTTGAGGCTTCCTAATATTATACATACTTTATTGTTCTCCTTCCTAAGATAAATCAAGGAAGTAAATGCAGAAATTAACAATTTGTGTCCACCAGAAAAGCATCAAATTGATCATTGTCATATTTGCAGCTTGGGGTAGTGGGAAAGATAGCACAGTTAAATGGCCCAAGGAAAACCATAAAAACTTGTAGAATGTCCAAAGAAAATGTTAAACTATTCCTTCCTATAACAAAATAAAAATACACATTATATTGGCTATTTCAACCTGTAAATCATATTATTTACATATAGATATATCCATTTAGATAACCATGCATTGAGAATTGAAAAGGAGTATGTCAAATATTACAAATTTTGTGAATTGAAGTCAAATTCTACAGTAATTACTGATTTTCCTAAGATCTAATTATTCTTTATACCAAATAGGGCTTTACAAAACAGTACTCAATCATTTGAGCCCAGAATCTCTGTAGCATAGTCTAGATATTCATGAAAATAGCAATCTTCAACTAATTTAATGCATTGAATTCATAATGTACTTGTTTAACAATCCTTTACCAATTGCAATTAGCAGTATATGGATCCAATGTAGCCAAAATTGCTCATTCTTATCCACCAGAGCAGCTGCAAATTGTCATCTATTGTCCTATTTAGTTAAAACCAATTAATCTCATTTCTTCATTGCACCTTGGGGTAGTGGGAAAGATAGCACAGTTGAAAGGCCCAAGGAAAACCATGAAAAACTTGAGCATATCCTAAAGAAAAATAGAAATATACATTATTATGGGTATTTCATTTTGTAAGTACTTTTGTATTTCATTATTTATAAATTACATAAATTTACATGCACTAAATAATTTTTGTGTACATGAGCTTTAATTATTGTTACTATTAATTATTGAGCTTCAATAAACAGTATTCAATAATTTGAGCCCAGAATGTCTGTAGCATTGTACAGGTATTTATGAAAATATAAAAATTCAAGTAATTTTAAGCATTGAATTTGTTACTCTAAATTATAGTACATACTTAGATTGAGTTATATGAAAATATACATTAATAATGGCTATTTCAACTTGTAAATCATATTATTTACATGAAGACATATTCACATAAATAACCATGCATTTAGAATTGAAAAGGAATATGTTAAATATTTCAAATTTTGTCAATTGAAGTCAAATTCTACAGTAATTACAGCAATTAGATTTTATACCTAAGATCTAATTATTATTTCTACCAAATAGGCTTTACAAAACAGTACTCAATAATTTGAGCCCAGAATCTCTGTAGCATTGTCTAGATATTCATGAAAATAGCAATCTTCAACTAATTGAATGCATTGAATTCATAATGTACAAATTATTCTATTTACTTTTGTTCAACAATCCTTTACCAATTGCAATTAGCAGTATATGGATCCAATGTAACCAAAATTGCTCATTCTTATCCAACAGAGCAGCTGCAAATTGTCATCTATTGTCCTATTTAGTTAAAACCAATTAATCTCATTTCTTCATTGCACCTTGGGGTAGTGGGAAAGATAGCACAGTTGAAAGGTCCAAGGAGAACCATGAAAAACTTAAGTGTATCCTATAGAAAAATAGAAATATACATTATTATGGGTATTTAATTTTGTAAGTAATTTTGTATTTCATTATTTATAAATTACATAAAATTACATGCACTAAATACTTATTGTGTACATGGGCTTTAATTATTGTTTCTATTAATTATTAAGCTTTAATAAGCAGTATTCGATAATTTGAGCATTGTCTGCAATGTCTGTAGCATTGTACAGGTATTTATGAAAATATAAAAATTCAAGTAATTTCAAGAATTTGTTACTCTAAATTATAGTACATACTTAGATTCAGTTATCCTTTGCCAATTGCAATAATCAATATATGAATCCAATTTAATCAAAAATTGGTCATTCTCGTCCACCAGAACAGCTCCAAATTGTCACACAAAGCCGTTGAATTACTTGAATGGCTCGTGAAAAATCATGAAAACTTGTAGATCGATCACTGAAAAGGTGTAGCTACTTCTACCTGCAATAAAATATTAATGTACATTATTATGGCTGTATTATCATTCTACATGTGAATATATTGATATATTCTTCATGCATTTATAATTGAGAGGGAATATGTTGAACATTACACATTTTGTAAATTATCGTTGAATTCTACACTAACTACTAATTGTTACCATGGGCTTTAATTATTGTTTGTATCAAGTATTAAGCTTTAGTTAACTGTACTCAATAATTTAAGCTTAGAACCACTGTGACATTTTGCAAATATTTATGAAAATAGAAAACGTGAAATTTTTAATACATTGAACTTGTTAGTCCAAATTATTGTACATACTTTGCTTCAGTAATTCTTTTCCAATTGAAAATAGATATATATGGATCCAACAATATCAAATATCACTCATTTCTGTCCACCAGAACAGCTCAAAACCATCTAATATTACATTTACTTCAGAAAAACTTCTTTTCATGCTCAATCTTGAAATAGCGAGAACTTGGTATGGACCCTGGTGGTTACGTTTATCCTCAGATCCTCATTGAATGTATAATAATTCTTGTGAATCCTGAAATACAACAGAAATGTTGTTTAGCATACTTTTAATACATGTAATATACAAAACACAATGTCTGTTACAATGGTATTTATGAATATTCAAAAATTTAGAAAATTTAATACATTGATTTCATAATCTCAAAATTATTCTACATACTTTGATTCAGTAATCCTTTTCCCATTGCAATTAGCTATATATGTATCCAACCAAATCACAAATTGTTCATTCTTGTCCACCAGAGCAGCTTAAAATTGTTTAATATTATGTTTACTGCATAAGAGCTTATTTCCATGCTCAATATTGGAATAGCGAGAACTTGGTATGGACCCTGGTGCTTACGGTTATCCTCAGAATCTCATTGAATGTATAGTAATTCTTGAAAATACTGAAATACAACAGAAATGTCGTTGTTTAGCACAGTTTTTCTACATTAAATACGCAAAACACGTAGAGCATGATTACCACCGTTTCTATTGAACGAATTTAGGTGTACCTACCTTTTTTAATATTGCCCAAAGCTGCTTAAGATGTTATTACTTGGCCCCATTATAACTTGTACATTGTAAGGTGTCTCACTATACTGCTGAATTATATCCTGTGATTTCTCAATATTATTGATTGAAATTGGGGTAATATGTTTGGTTATAACATAGAGATGGGTTCAATGTGTATGTATTCTTCATATTTGTGAGAATTCATTCCATCCAAATTGTCCTAGGTAGCATTTTCTGTTCTTCCATCGAGAGCATTGAATTAAATTGAAATTCATTTCACAGTGAATTTGAATCAAAAGAATTAATCCTGAAATCAATATTATTGATTAAAGGTTATTTTTACGTATTTTTCCAAACCTAACAGTAAAGGTTATGACCTCTGAACGCGATGTATTCAAACACATGTAATTACGCTAATCCAACGAAAATACTTATTTATCTCCGTCGTAATCTTGATAAATAGCTATTTTGATATACATTCTGAAATAATTTCGGTAGAAAAGTGTGCAAATATACGATTTTTCATTCCATTCAATTCGGAGTTGAAAATTGGTAATGCTGCGGCGTCCGCCGTGTACAGTATCGCAATGAAAATTAATTATCTGAGAAGAAAAATTACATTATCGATAAACGAAAGTATTTATACACACATTTTAAATGAATAAAACTTACCTGTAGTGCCGCAAATGTATTATTTCATCCATAAATTGCACGAAATTAATTGAGAATTGAAAATTTCAAAATGTCCGTCGAAATGTCAAATTATTTTCCCGTCGAAATTTGTTCGAACGCGGTTCGAAGAACGGTCGTCGGTCGGGACCTACATCGCTCGTGACCATGCAGCGGCGTCCGCCGTGTACACTATCGCAATAAAAAGTAATTATCTGAAAAGAAAAAAGACATTATCGATGAACGGAAGTATTTGTCCACACATTTTAAATGAATAAAACTTACCTGTAGAGCCGCAAATGTATTTTTCCATCCATAAATTTCAGGAAATTAATTGCGAATTGAAAATTTCAAAATGTCCGTCGAATTGTCAAACTATGTTCGAACATAGTCTACGCCTATGGAGGTTTTGATCACGGTCACGTGACAAATTTAGCCAATAAGGTAAGATAGGGGAATACGGCAATACGTAAAATCCAAAAAGTAGTGGTACACAGCACTCTTTCCCAGCTATTCGAATCGGGCCTTTTTCGTAATTTTCAACATTTCGAAAACATTTGGAAATTTTGAAAATCGGTATCTCCGGAACGGCAGCACCGATCGAAATGAAAATGCGACGGTGTACGTTCTCGAACCCTAGACTTTCGTAAAAAGATAATTCCGAAGCGATTCGGCAAAATTTGCAGGAGTAGACCCCCCGAGTTCGAGGGTACCTTTTTTGTTCGAAAAATGAGTGTTTTTTTTTTCAAAAATTTTTTTCGGCCCCTTTTCGTCCGATTTCGATCCGGTAAAAAGTGTCGACCTCGTTCCGAACGTTTATACTATCGAAATCCGAAGGAATTGGCCGCGCAAGTGGCCCCGTTTAGGCTGGGCGCACTTTTTGAAGAAAATTTTGAGGGGCCCTAGCCCCCAAAAGGGGCCCCCTACCCCCGATTGCGGTACACCGTTGGAAAGCCCCGATCCCAATCTATTAAGGAAAATTATCGAGGACCCAAAAAACCCCCTCGCCCCCAAGTTATTCCGCTTCAAAGTCCCCATACAACAGTCACTTGTTTTTGTTACCCCTCTTCTCTTACGCGTTTAGTTATATAGATGAATCATAACTATAAGAATTTTTAGCCTTATAACATACTGTTACCCGGAAAGTTCACTACCTCTTCCACTTTACTTACTAGTCTGCTTAGCAAACTAGCACAGGTACTAAGTATTTTTAAAGTATTTTTACTAAGTATTTGTTGTGCTATCGGATGTTTGCAAATTTAAATTATCCTGAAGTTGCAGTTGGGGCTTTTCTTCTGAACAATGATATGCAAACCTTTATGAGGAATGTTCTAAGTGATGCAGATAGGATAAAAACGTAAAATCAGCGAAGAATCACCAGTTCGACGATTGTGTAAATGTTGATTGAAAATCTTTACGAAAATCAACTCTCAATATTTATATAGGCAATATTTTTCTTGACAAATTTGGAAAAAATGAGTTTTAGGAACCGGATGAAAGCAGTTCACCAAAAAAAGGTGTTACCTCAAATCGTGAAGCTAATTCAATTAGAATACCGGAAAACGATATTCCACCAAACAGGCCATTGTTCTGAAAAACACTTCCCATGTCTCATAACAATAGCTACTCTACACAAATTTCTGTCTCTTCAAGATATCTGCGTTCATTTCCTTAAATTGTTCATTTTATTTCTTCAAAATATATTATTGTTTGCTCAAAAAGTTCATTTATTAATCATCATTATTGCAGACTGCTTCGTTGTTTGTCATGTATCTTAGGATATTAACGTTCATTGAAATATTTCTTAAATACCAATGTATTTGTATACCTACAGATAATACCTATGAACAAAAAATTCGCTGGCAATCAAATTTTCATAATTTCGTGATATATGTTCTGGACTTAATCATTATTCTGAATAGAATCCCAAATCTAACCTCTCTGCATTCATTACTTAAAAAAGTGCAGAGAAAAACAATACAATGACGAATAACTCAACCTATTTTCAGTTTGGACAGATAATCTCCTTGTTGGTCAGCATAGTCCTAATAGTCTAAGAGCGGCTAGCTCCGGACTATTAGGACTATTAGACTATTAGCCGCCCACTAGGACACCGTCCTAGTGGGCGGCTACCTATATGTATGTGACCACACCTGAGCTTTTGTACATAGAGGCACTTATACCTACCAAGCATGAGATACGGACTCTCTAGGCCTAAAGCGGTGTATCGCTTTTTCGTGAATTTTGAATTCATTTAACCACGTCTGTCGTTTTGACATTTGAAAATATACTATTATTACTATCGGAAAATAACAATGGCAGACCATTTTCGCGCGGTTAACATTAAGGCAGACAATTTTGAAAATCTCAAAAAAAATAAAATCTTGATAGTAATTTACCAGACCTGCCAATGATATATTTTATTACTTATGCTCTTAAGAACTTATATTTTTCAAGGCAGACGTCTACATGGTGGATGCAGATCAACAAATAACAAAATATTAGCTATTATTCGGTCGGGTGGTATGCATAGACTTCATATAGCAATCTTTCTATTTTTCCCCTTGGTACATATATTGTATTCATTCTAGCCTATAGTGTTTCCTTGTAGTGACTGCTATTCAAATAATGTAGGGTTTTTACCTGAAAGGGCCCTGTTGTAATTTCAACCTAACGGTTTTTTGTCAGATGTTTTCAGTATATTTGTGAAAATTCATGAAAATACCTCGTGTTTCTCGAATGTATTGAAATATTCACGTGGTGTTGCTATTTTACTGATTCTTCCATTATTTATCTATTATATTTAAAATTATCTGGAGTGAAACAGAAATAATTAAGTGTATTTTTTGTGCTACGATAAAATCTCAAAAATTACTTATATTTTTGGAAGAGACAATGGCACAATGTCAAAATCATATTATTTTAACGAAAGATTTTAAGGTTAATCAAAATTCAAAACCTAAAATATAAAGATATTATTTTAGCGGGCGAAATTTACGCTAATAGATCATTAGTTGATGAAACAATAATAAATGATTCCCATGTTGAAAAACGAAACTTGAGACATATTCAGGTGTTTTGAAAATTTATTCATCAAACACCATTCTTCAGAAACCCATCTTTGAGCTGTCTCCTCAAAATTTTTCCGGATCCATTTTTAGGAATATTATCCACCACCGAAATACCACCCTTAAGATATTTATATTTGGCAACCTTCTCGTTGACAAACTCATTCAACTTCTTTGTGTCTATCGTCAAACCACTTTTTGCAACAACATATGCTCTGGGAACTTCTCCACTCTTCTCATGGGGAATTCCTATTACTGCTACATCATCAACTCCGGGAAAGGTGCGAATAACTGCCTCAAGTTCTGCAGGAGGTACTTGGTTTCCTTTGACTTTGATCAGTTCCTTATATCTATCAACGATGAAACAAAACCCGTCTTCATTAAATTTGCAGACATCCCCTGTTCTCAGCCAACCGTCCTCAGTAATAGTGTTACTAGTTTCTTCAGGAAGATTCCAGTATCCTTTCATTACCTGGGGTCCTTTAATCAGCAATTCTCCAATAGTGTTTGGACCTAAGGGAGTATTTGTTGGGTCTTCTATGTCGACTATTTTTATACTGGTATTTGCAATTGGTTCACCAGACGAACCTTCATACGATACCCTGTTCTTGATCGATTTAGGATACAGAAAAGTTGACACCGACGTACATTCGGAAAGACCATAACCTTAAAGAACATAATTCAAAAAGGATGCGTTGCATTTTAATTGTATATTTAAAAATAATATTTCAAAACAGCATTGATAAGAAATAGTATCTGGTTTATTGTTTTACATGCAGAAATTCCTGAAGCAATCACTTCTAAACCGCTAATTTTAAATGCTTATTTTACGACACAATTAACCTCATCAGCTTGTTGTCTTTGGTTGGATAGTAAACAACATTAATAAAAGTATCAATGGCGTAAATATAACGATATAAACAATCAATATATATAAATGTTTATGTGGCTTATAAAATTTCTCTTCTGAATTATTACCATGGAAATATAAATCCCCTCTCCGTAAAATTTCATAATAATTTTTTTCACATGAGTCTGCTTACTGTGTATTTGGCTCTTTCTGCTTTCTTCAAGTTCTTGTGAATTAGTTACTCATAAATTTACCCAAAGTGTATATGCTATATTGTATATTTAGTGTCATTATATTATTTTCAATTTGATTCTGAGTATATAGCCAATTCAAAAACAATAGATACTCGTGTATTACTAGCAAATTTGTATTTAGTTGAAAATATATTACTTGATCTCTGGAATACTACTTATACCATTTGCAATTTAATTAACTGGTTTCTTGGTGAAACATAGTTCAATACATTTATTTAATCAATTGCATTTGGTCTAGTTCCACAGTAATATATTGGTGCTTGTTAATTGTTTCGGTATGTTACCCCATTTTCAGTGTAACTTATGATGGGGTAACACCCGATTGCAAATACCACTGGGTTGACCAAAATATTCGATACCTGAAGTGTATCGGTCCTCTATGAAAGGATCTAAACTGTTGAAGAATTAAGTGAATATATCCTTTCAAAGATCTCATTTTAAGGAGGTCTGTAGGTCTGGCATGTCACTAGTTTAATTTGAATACCTCAGATCAAATCTGACCTAATTTAACCTAAAATAATCTGACTTGGTACCAACCTTGCAAAAATTTAATATGATTTCCAAATTTTTCAGAGAACCGTCTTTGATCGGATAATGCAAGTGGCGCAGCACCCGTTAAAATGATCTTCAAACTTTCCAAATATTCCTTTTTAACAGATTCTTGAGCAGCCAACATCAAAGCTGAAACGGTTAGAATTTTAATACTCTCATATTCAAAAATATCTTTGGTGCATTTAAAAATGAATTAATACCAAAATGTATGAAAAATGTCCATGCTACTAAATCACTTTAGTAATTTGTAAAACGTTAAATACAGGAATATAACATACTACTTCATAATGCTTTCATAAACTACAATAAAACCTTCAACTCTATAAATATTTAGGCTCTATTTCAAGTAATTAATAATGTGAAAATATACAGCACATAGAAAAACATGCTTAAAAACATTTACTACAAAGCAACGTTTTTTGGACCAGCAAAATAGTCCATAGAGGAGTTAGACAAGGAGACACTATATCACCGAAGTTGTTTACAATTACATTATTGGATGTCTTCAAACAACATAACTGGGACCGTTACGGAAATAATATTGAGGCAACCTCCAATAAACCACTTCCGATTTACAGATGACGTAGCCCTGGTCAGTATCAACCAAGAAGGTATAAGAGGAATAATCACAGATTTATTATCAGCTTCTGAAAAAGTATGACTATCCATGATCTATTTTATATCTATAAAAAAAATTTATTCTTATTATCCTGACTTATATTTCTGAATGATTAAGTTGTTGCTTTCTCTTCACGTGTTAGTTTGAAATCAGTCTCCAATAGAGCCTTGTGGTCACTGATATGGGTTTCAAAAACATCAACTTTGTAATTTTCGAAATCAAAATTTGTAATAATATAGTCAACTTTGGAAATACTGGTATGACCATTGATATGGTGAATGCTCTAGTAAGATGTTGATACGTGACATTCAATCATATCTATTAGCCCTATATATCTATATAACGAATTCATATCTATTGCCTTAAATGAACGTTGAAATTATAAGAGAGATTTTATATTATTAAGCATAAAAAATATTTCAAAGAAAACTGAACATTGCAGGAAGAGTTGGAGGTGTTCCTGCGTTTTCCCATCACTTGAACTTGTGCGTGAAAAACACATGGTGAGACTTTTTTCGACAACTTCGTAATTAAGGAGATTATTGGTAACATGTATACATCCAGTGCTATCTGTACGAATCATTCTTTGAAATATTTAATAGTGTTGGCGTTTACTTGATGTAAATCCATTATAATTGAATATAACTTAAATTCAAACACTTGAACTTATGATTTACACTTTATTGACTACATAGCATGACGCGTTTCGTCGTTACAAACGACTTATTATTCTGTAAGCAGAAGTCGTTTGTAACGACGAAACGCGTCATGCTATGTAGTCAATAAAGTGTAAATCATAAGTTCAAGTGTTTGAATTTAAGTTATATTCAATCATTCTTTGAGGTGTGTAGGGAAGTGCATAAAGACAACTAGTTTCTGAATATAGTTGAACTCACCTAATGGAGGTACTGTATAGAATATCGTATTTCGATAGTCCCTCAACATCGAAATGAAACTTTCTGGATTGTATTTCGAAAGAGTAATCATTTTCCCACCACACATTGGCATGCTATTCATAACAACATTATGTCCAAATACATGATACATTGGTAATACACATGGAATTATTTCCTGAAAGGTCTCTGAAAAAATAACGCAAAACTTCAATTTCAAGTATAAAGTGCTACAAAAACATATAATACTTTATATGCCTCTCTATCTCTGTCGCATGTATATATGGATATGCGCCATAACTTCAAATAAAACTCTCAGGAAGCAGTCTACGCAAATGTAGACAATCAAGTTTCGATGGTTTTTTAAACCATCATTTGCCATCAGAAGATATGGCAACCAGGCCATATCTTCTTAATGGGGAGAACAATCATTCGTTAACTAATCACGACAGCTAACACAATTTGTTTAGACAGCTCCCTGAGAGTTTTATCTGAAATACTTCGTTATTTCGAATGAGAGTCTCAGTATTGACTATGGAGGATTCGTGAATACGGAAGCTAGTTATCGAATTGCCCGCTATGGTGTGAACCGGAGTGATAAACATTGGACCATTCTTAAACATCTACGGATAAAGTTCTGAGGTATTTCAATGATATTCTAAAAAGCCTCTACTCTCACTAATCTTGTCACGGCAAAGCGATCTTCAACACTCGAGAGAGTTTATTTCCCATCTTCAATAGAGCGAGTTCACGTGATTAGTCTACGAATGAATGTTCGCCTCATTTTGAAGATAAAACCTGAGTGCGTTTGGAACACCTTCGAAACTTGATTGTTTGTATATATTGCCACTGAAGATTCCTTATGAAGATGAACAGTTATTTGGTATTTCGTTCAACAAGTTCGATGTTTTTCGGAACCCTATTCACTCTAGAAAGTACTAGATGTTGTTTTCGTTGACAACATTTGTATAGCCAGCTCCCTGAGAATTTCATTTCAAATATTTCGATATTTTGACTTAGCGACAGTATTGATTAAGAAATTGATTCATAAATCTGGAAACTATATTTATATATATATATATATATATATATATATATATATATATATATATATATATATATATATATATATATATATATATATATATATATATATATATATATATATATATTAACAATAATATAAATAGCGTAGAATACAAATATTACAAATATTTTGAAACATATATTAATATTTCGATATTATTGATTAAGAAATTGATTCATAAATCTGGAAACTATATTTATATATATATATATATATATATATATATATATATATATATATATATATATATATATATATATATATATATATATTCATAAATCTGATATATATATATATATATATATATATATTAACAATAATATAAATAGCGTAGAATACAAATATTACAAATATTTTGAAACATATATTAATATTGAAAAAGTATAAAATAAAAGCATAAAACATTATATAAAATTTACCAAACAATAATACGAACCATATAGTAGTCATAAACAACAAACACATATTTACACGCGCTCTATATCAAATCATAAGCAAATCAGATCTTTAAAGTAATCCTCGGCGTGTAGTAATTTTTGGTAGCAGAAACATTTTCATTCGGGCCATGGAAGTCGGTTCCATACCTTTTCTATTGAAAATTCTATGTTCATTTGTAGACATTTGTATTTATTGGAGTAAGGCTGCAGATTATTCTTAAATCTAGTATCGTGATAATGATAAGTGAAACTTTCCGCAAAGAAATCGGAATTCGTTTTAAAGAACAATAAGGCTTCCATGATATAGATGCAAGAGTTGAAATTGGGTCTCAATAAATATCGGCCTGCAGATGTCTTCCAGCTTTAGTGGATATACACTCCTTAAGCATCTCTTCTGCAAGATTAATACTCTCTCCAAAATGATATAAAAATATCACAAAAGATAACTCCTTATGTTATCTTGGATTGAACAAATTCAGCGTCCTCAGTCACAAGTGTAGATAGAACTCTGATGGCATAATTGTATTTAGCTAAAGTTGAATAAATTTGTTCAGTGTGGTTCCTCCAATCTTATTTCTGATCAACGGCAATATCAAGAAGAGACACCGTCTCACCAACGGTAAGCATCCTATTTCTTATGATTTGAGTTTTATCGGCGTTCACAACACAAGAAAGTTGTTGGCAACAAACCATTCTGTAGAACCCTCATACATTCGTTCATTTCAATTATACTTTCATCTCTTGTATTTGCACTTATTGGAAAGGATGTGTCGTTGGTGTAAAGCACTACATTTTGCTTCCAGATGTTTGGTAGGTCGTTCACATAAACTATATAGAGGACTGCATTGTCATTCTTTTTTCTATATCGTTATCAGGATTGCATGAAAATTTTACCATAACAATATATAGGTATAGCTAATCCTGTATTTCGCTTTCCTAATTCTTCAGCAGATTCATTCATTTAGATCTTTAAGCTAAGTCAATATTTCCATTTAATAATATTACATTTTATTAAAACATTTCCGATGAAATCTTAGATCTTTCCAGTATATAATAATTTTTTGTGTTTTATGAATATTCTATACATACCTGAAGCTTCCGTTTTTATATCAAGTTCAGGGTGATTGATCTGCATAATATTAGACACCAGATTTTTGTGACTTAATTGAACACCTTTCGGAAGTCCAGTTGTTCCGCTTGAATAGGGCAAAAAGGCTACATTTTCCGGGTTGCAAGGTTTGATTTCCTCAGAAGTCACCAATGCGTTCACTAATTCATGAAAATCAATCGTGCTTTCTGGTAAGGATTGGCCATTCTAGAAAGATTATTTTGACTTTAAAATTTAACACAAAAACCAAATGCAAGCAAATTTTAATGAAAATCAATAAAAAATTTAAATCTTATTTAAATTAAATTTCAATATTGAAATCAATAACAGTGGATAACTTGAAGGATAATGTTGGCATAATTTTATACAAGTTCACATATCCACCTCTACCACTACACCCATTCAAATAAGTTAGAGCATGTATTCAAGAATAAAAATAGAACTACTAAACCATTCTATGAGAGGATTCGAACATACTCGCAACAACTGATGATAACTACGCCTCAAGTATATCCTTTCAAACATAACTTTTCTCCCTGGCAATTGAAAGCATCTTATATTGTAACAACATTAGAAGACTACAGCAAACACGAAAATAACCCAACATTAATAAAAACAAAGCTCAGAGAAATATTACTGAAATATCCTGAATACCAACATATTTACACGGACGCATCAAAAACATCAGCAGGGGTTGGAGCTGCCGTGATCACTGAATCTTTAAACTTCACATACTCCTTTCCAAATTCTACAAGCATATTATCGGCAGAACTGTATGCAATTCACAAGGCCTTCAAATTCATAAACTTAAATCAGAATCACTGCAACTTCATCATATTTACCGATTCCCTAAATTCTATTCATACAATAAAACATATATATACAACACATGCTATTGTCTCAGACATCCAAGTAGAAATGAATATAGCAGAGGATTCAGATAAAAAAGTTATAATCATATGGATTCCATCTCACATAGGCATCGAGGATAATGGAAAAGCGGACACCTATGCCCGATCAGCTACAACAGACGAAAATGCAGAATCTTCCCATCAAATAACATCTGCAGACTTTCAGCATACCATCAGGCAGATCATCACACATTCCTGGCAATCCGAATGGCTCACAAACCCTTCAAAACTAAGTAGAGTGAAAGTTAATTTTAAAAAGTGGGAGTACCTATCGGAGTGTCGGCAATCTCAAGTGAAGTTGACGCGCCTCCGACTGGGTCACACACGAATTACACACGATCATCTGATGAAGTGCGAAAATAAACCTATGACAACGTCACCATCGTGCAATTTCAAAATTTTAACTAGCGATTTGGCTAAGTTTGTACTGTTCTTTCTTAACTCTCCATACGTATACTTTCTCTTCTTCACGGCACCTGTGCAAAATATGCAATTATTGCTGGGTCACACACGAATTACACACGATCATCTGATGAAGTGCGAAAATAAACCTATGTGCGAAGTTTGTGATGAAGATTTAACAGTAGAACATTTACTAATAAACTGTATTAAATTCAGTAATGAAAGAATATCATGTGGCATAACCGGATCGTTATCGAATATTCTCAGCTTGAGCAATGTTGACAATTTAATTAGGTTCCTTAGGTTAACCAAACTATATTACTGTTATTTAAAACACTGTACCGTCGCTAATAACCCTTATGGTTGATGCGACAATAAACTTTGAAATAAAAAAAAAGAAATTTTTCAAAATAATGTATTAGTATTCATAAATTTAGTTTGTAGATTTGAGGGCTCGAGAACGTTTCGAGAGACATTATTGACTAACGTATCAGAACGAGTCACCAAAAATTAAAAAGCCTTAAGTTGCATGGCGACCATCACTTGGAAAAAAACAACAGCAGAACGTATCCTCTAAATCTTGAAACACTATTTATAAATTGGGATAGAAACTCTATTACGAAAATTCCTCGCTTCGTTAGGAAGTCAGTTTCTGGAAATACTTCTAGAAGCTGATAGGAACATATATTTTAGAGGATAAGCAACATTAGCAAGCTCCAAATGGCGCAGTTGATAAATCTAGGTCCGCATGTCCCCAATGTTGAAGAATCAAGCCTCTAGAAGTGGAAGTACTAGAAGTACCAAATATTTTGCAACCAATTAAAAGCTCAGGAATACAAGCAGTGATGAACAAAGTGAATCAAGCCATATTCAAGTTGTGGTTATATCAACGATAAACCAATTCAAAATGAAAACTTAACCTCGAAAGGATTCAGTTGAAATAATAATAAAAAATATGAAATTATTTATTGTGTGAATAAACCTAAAGGTTCAAATACTCAAAGGAATAAGGGTTCGACGAAGCGTTCTTCTACCCTTTAATAAATTAGAATATATGAAATCAAATCGGAGTCAATTCAAGAAGATTTAGGAAAGAAGAAAGGGAATCAAAAACAAATCTTAGATAACATGCTCAATATTCTCCTTAGATAAGTTTATTTCCCCAGTTGGAAATGAGGCAACTTCCGGTTCAACGGGGATACTACACGATAAGTAAAATTACCCTTACGTTCAGACGTACGTAACATTACAGAATATGTAATATTCTGTAATATTACAGAAACTGTTGATTTCTGTAATATTACAGAAATCAACAGAAATTAAGTTATAGATTTCCGAACGCATGACAAATCTTGCTATAGGAAACTTCAGGGCTCCTACATTCAAAAAAGTTATATAAATACATTAGAAATATACAAACATTATCAACATATAAGCTGACATTCATCTCAGACGCCACATTCAAATACGGTGCAGGACGTAGCGCTTAGAGAAGCAGAAAACAAATCTCATTGCACCGTTGTCTATTTTTTGTAGCCTTAATTTGTTGTGTTCGTTCAAAATTCCATAGAAGACAGAGCTGCAGTAGTTGATATGTAGATAAAGTGAAATTGAAATACTATAAAAAATAAAACTCTGCTGGTCTAAAAATTTCTCATTCTCCTTCAAAAGCTCAGAATCTTCAATTATCAACTAGAAACATACAACAATCAAATGAGGCCCAGATGAGACAGCAACCCTATGGCAATAAACAAATTCCATGTAAAGCGTTCAAAGAACGCCAACTATGTTGGTACATAGGTGTCCCTATTGTAATCTATAAGTGAATGAAATATATAAGTTATTTCACTTATTTTTTTAACATTTATCTATGGGAAACATACAATTTTCATTGAAGAGCATTTAGTACTCACCCTAGTCTTCACAGTTATAATTGGCAAGATCTTGGAACTTATTTGTAGAGCCTTTTTTATAGTCGGAGTTAAATCAACATCAGTAATTATTGCTTTCGCATTGGAATTCACCAATTGTCTGGATATTTCGTCTGTAATAATAAAAAATTCTTCTATTGCAACAATTACAGGACATTGCAGAGTTCTATGTATTGAGAATACAGTTGACATTTTATGAAAACAATACTATTTGAATTAAGTAACTGTTCGATCTGATTTATCATCAGGTTGACTCGAATAACCTCGATAAATGTCAATGGTGTTAAAATTAACATATATAAAAAATCACAAAAGCTGATTACTGATAATACCGATCAAATATAAGTTTAAACTCGTAATCTATTCAGTTCAGTCTAATAAACATTCAAGTAATCCAAAATTGGCATTTGAAAAAATTAGAGATGTTAAATAAGACATTACAATTGAATTTAAGCTGAAACACTTGAACTTTTGATTTACACTTTTAATGACAACATAGCATGATGCGTTTCGTCGTTACAAACAATTTCTTCAGATGCTAATAGAATACTGACTGAAGAAGAACAAGTCGTTTGTAACGACGAAACGCGTCATGCTATGTTCTCAATAAAAGAGCAAATCAAAAGTTCAAGTGTTTGAATTTTAGCTTATATTCCTTTATAATGGATTCACAACAAGTAAACGCCAACACTATTCAATATAATACATCACAATTGAAATGTCGAAAATATCCTTCGATCCTACTCCTGCAAACAATTTAACTACTGTGAAGGGTCAAACATTCAAGTTTTCCCATTCTTATCTGAAACCTTAAGTGTTATTGGGACAATATGTGTGAAAAAAGTTTCATATCATACAATTAATCTACAAAAAAATGTCAGATATTTTTGATATCGCGATTTTAAAAGTTGAAAAATTCATATTCTTCATAATACCTACCTACGCACACATTTTCGCACCAACTATGAGATGATGTACTTGGCACCTTTTAACCGTGATTTCTATACTAGGCATACTACAATCTACTGTCATAAAGAATGGTACGATTGCTATTTTTTTTCGTAATGGAACAGGTAGATTCTTTTGTGATGATGTAATGTGAGTCAATTTTTTCAAATACTTCTGTGCAAGTCAAATAGTGCAAATCAATTTAATCATCGCGTTTCCGAACAATTCAAATACTGATGTTTTCCTTCCTTTTAAAATTGCTGATGTAGTACCGCAATCAACTATTGCATGTGAAAATAAAATATGAGTTTGACATTTATATGCAGTTAAACTTTGTGATGAATAGTAAAATAAGTACATAATTTGATCAATTGAAGTCCGTGTAGTCAGTGGTATCAACAAACAAAATCTTCAACAACGACGGCAGATGTATTTGGTCTTTTGAATTGGTCTATTGCTGTGAGTAATACTCTAGGAGTATTTGCAAGAAATGGTTGTTGTTTTATTGGAACTTTCATGAATAAATCAAAAACTATATGAACTGATGAATATATTTTTGCAGTTCTACAATGTTGTTTCTTATGTGGTATAATAGGTATACTACTATCATATATCATCATATACAATCATAATATTTTGATCAAAATCATGTGAATGATACATCTACCTAAAAACTAAAGACTGAAACAAAATCAAATAGATTCTTATTTTAATTTTGAATCTCATCTACATAAAATAAGATTCAGTTTATTCATCTTACTTATAATAAATGTCCAATTATGTATAGAAGCTGCATATTGCGTAGAATATGAATTTTTCAACTCTTTATTCGCGATATCTCACGAATGGTACGAGAAAAGTATTGAAACAATTTTTGTAGAAAATCGTCCAACATATTTTTTCGATAATACTTTAAAAGTGAAAAAAAAACCAGAATTTCTGATATTGGGGATTGGATAAAGTTTCCTGCAGAAATAAGATGCAAGGGTATTTTTGACATTTCATTGGCAATGTAAAAATAACAATGAAATTCTATTTCAACAATTTACTCAATGTCTATACCGATTTTCAGCTCTATGCGAGTTTTAGTTATCATTTTCTTTGTCTATTTTTACTGGATTAATTGTTATCGTAAAGAAGCTGCGGTTGTAAAAGCTGTTGTAAGCCAATAGCACTTTGAGTTTTGAACAGATAACCGAATATGTAACTTGATGAAGTGTTCAAATAACCCTCTGTTTAGCAATTTAAATAAGTGGATAAATTGTATCCCTTATAGGTCACACTATAAAATACGAATGCCAAACCTGACTCACCCTTTTTGCAACTTCTAATTGTTCTATAGTTCACTACCTAGGGTACCCCTTCGAACACACCACTCTGTTCTATAATGTTTGTGCTGTACACCGAAATTCGATACCGAAAAGTCAATTGCATTAAATATAAAGAAATTGTTACTGAATAACCGACAAGCACCGCACGATCGTCTATCGGGTCTGTCTCTTAAGTCTGGGAAACTTTGTGTTTACTCGACCCATACAAAAAAAATAAAGAAACAAAAAAAAAGATATGAATAATACATGCATGTTTCGATCCTTCGAGCACCCTCATTTAAAACTGAACAAAATATTTCGGGGGCAAATATTTCTTGCGGACTGGTGCCGGTCCTTCTACCGGCGATGGAGAAACGCTGTAGCTATACTATAACACTAGTATAGTGTTCAATATAAATTTAAAAAATCATTAAGTCTACAATCTGAAAACATCAAACTTACCTGGCGTGAAGACAGTACTAATGGTTGTGGATATAAGATTGGCCTTTTGAACTCCTAAATTAGCTATCGGAAATTCAGGAATGTTTGATAGAACGATAGCGACAACGTCACCATCGTGCAATTTCAAAATTTTAACTAGCGATTTGGCTAAGTTTGTACTGTTGTTTCTTAACTCTCCATACGTATACTTTCTCTTCGTCTCGGAACATTCCTGTGCAAAATATGTAATTATAGTATTTCATTTTTATTCAAAAAATCACTCAAGAAATTTATTCGTTTTTGTTGAATAACTTTGAAATACATATTCGCATGTGAGGGAATATGAACTATGATGCTTTCCTAACTTATTTTTGTTATTACCTGAAAACCAGTTGGATATACGAAAAAATTAAATTATGCAAATTTATATTTATTAATTAGCAAAATTAAATTATGATATTATGTTTATTTTATTACACAATAAACTTTCTTCTTAATTTTCAATCAGAAGTAAAACATCTTAATATAAAAACTAATAAGGGGCCATCACAAATGTATCTATATTGCCCAATGATGGTCACTTTTTTGATGCACTTTTGAAAAACGTTCAACAGCAATAAAGGTTTGAAGGAAATTTTCTAATGCCTTTTTTTAATGCATTTTCAATAAATAACATGGAGGTTTCGCTTATCACTTGGTGAAATCTTATGTCAATTAATATTAATTTAAAATTAAAACATTTGGTGTAAGTTTCACTGAATATATTAAAAACTCTACATATGTTTCGGGTTGTTTACCCATTAAGAGAATACAACAAGATTACTAAATGAGTAATATTGTTTTATACTCTTGATAATGATCTAAACACCCAAAACATATGTAGAGCTCTTGATATATACAGTGAAACTAATATAGTTCAGGGGCGTAGCTAGCGCCGTATCTGCCATATCAATTATACCGGGCCCCCGGGCCACGGGGGCCCCCAAAGTGTGTAAGAGAATTCATTAGAAGTTCAGAAAAATCTTTACCCCCATATATAAGGCCAAAAACAATTTTTTTATACGGGGCCCCGACAAGGCACGTTACGCCACTGCTTAAGTTTTTTAATTTCATATCCTTGCTGCCTATTTTTTGACTAACTTTGAATTAAAAATTATTGCAGTATACTTGCGATGATCCCCAGACTATCATTGGAAAACTGACCGCAAGCCATCATACGCAAGACGCAATATAAAGCTACCAACTAAACAAACGGTTATGTAACAAGTCGTCTACTGAAAAACATATTGACAAATTATATTCCTTTGCCTCTTAAGATGAGAATATTAGGTATTTATATTTTCGAATTGTAGTTTTTCACATCAGTTATCTACTGTATTCATTTTTTTCATATAACTAGGCATCAGACTAGACTGCCAGACTTTTTCAAAAGAAAAAAAATACAAATGGAACCAACTTAGACATTTGGGCTCTCACAGGTAACCATTCCCTATGTATAAATTAAAATATGTATGAGTATATTCTCATTTTCAAACAATTTTGATGTAGTTTCTGAATAAAATATTAAAGACAATACTAGGATTTCCATTTGAAGTCCTAAAATTAATCGAAAGAATGTCATCGTAGATCTAGGTATATATCAACATGCACAATGTGATTCCCTCATCATCCTGAATTACAATTAAAATTTTGAAGAATTGTTCAGTTTAATTTTTGAAAATTGGGTAGCACCCCAAAACGATTGTGAAGAAACACTATAATTCTGTGAAACTAAGTCGAGTGTTTTTTATTCAATATATTTACCCACGTTTCACCAAAATATCAGCAAATATTCAATCAGCAATTCGAGACACAAATAATATAAATATTTTATACATTTCATTGATCAAAACGGTGATGATTCCATCGCAAGCACTTGGTACAAGTTTATTTCAATTTCTTTGATGCCCAAAAAATCGAGAAAACCTAATTAAAGTGACTACGGATAAAGAGAGAGAGATAAAACAGTGGCGGCGCTAGCCGCCGTGGGGCCCTGTGCGAGGTGATATGAGGAGGGGGGGGGGGCTTTCCCAGAAAATTTTGGAAATTTAGGTGCTAAATTATATATTTTAAGTCTCACTAGAGTACTTTTTGTCAGTGTTATATCTCTATATTTCCTAGAAAAAATTTTCTAAAATAAGAACCTATGTGCTTTACTTATGGTCATCCACAACACTAAATAAAAATGTATTTAATTAATTGGATAAAAACTAGTGAAAGACTGAAATCTAAGTACATTTTGTTTTTAAACGGTGATCATCTGTAGGTCTAACTAAAGCGACGCCCATCTTTGTCCTTCAACATGATTTTTCAGAGCGTAGCTGTAGTTATTATTTATGGATTTCACTTTACTCATTTAACTAGTTTTCTACTTATTGTACTGGAAGATTGTTAATTTTTTTATATCCTTGGCTACTTAGGAATGACTCGTTACGGTATGCCGTGAAGTCACCTCAATTTAAATGAGTTAATATTAACATAATATACACATATTGCTTTTGAACTGAAGATCTGTTCTTATAGTTTGTATTTATGATAGTTAAAACAGAGTGTTGCATATTTTAAAATATTTATTTTTTTTTTATTGAATTTACCCGCATCAACCACGGAGGGTTATTAGCGGTGGTGCAGTCAGAGATATATACAAAACAAATTAATGATAAATAAGAGAGGTTAAATGGATTTAAACAGATTTAAATTTTTCAAAAACGTGATGGTATTTTTCCATTTTACAGTCAATGACGTTTTCAAGTCAGTGTTCAGATCTTGAGATTTTCGTTCCTATATTTATTTTATTTACGGGTATTTACATATTTTTATATTATATATTACAATACCTATTTTGAAATAAGTAACGAGGGATGGGTAGTGTACAAATAAGACAGCAAATAATCAATAATAAATTTGGTTTTAACTGTTAAAACCAAAAATTTCAAATATAATAATCTTCTAAAAATTAATGGCTTGCCAAGAGAATTTCTTAAGTTTGTAATCATAAAATCTTTCAAAATTCGAACATAATGGAATTTACGAGAATTCCATTATTCTCATAATGGAATATTTACAATTATGAGAATTATCTATCTCAGAAGTGTCATACTTACAAAGCCTTAAGGGCCATAACTGAAACCAGTTAAAGTGGTTGCGAGTCATTTAGTAATGAACGAATGTTTCCAAACCTTTTTCACAAGAAGGGCGTTTTAATTCTAATTTCTGAATTTTCCTTTAATAACTTTCCACGATCAACAATATACAACACAGTGCGCCGCATGCGGCCCGCGAGCCTGCATTTGAAGAGCCCTGATCTATTTAATTTAATCAAATAAGAATGGAGATGAATTGAAGTAATATATGGGATTGTCAGCGACGTAATTACTCCACGAATTCTGTTTACACCTAATTAAAATCTTTTATGGAAAATCTATATAAGTATGTTTGTTAAAAAGATTAAAGGTTGGGACGTTTATCAACAATATAAAGCATAATTTACATAAATTTGTGTATGAACATGAATAGGCTATAGTACAGGATCCGTGGTCTATTTTTTCACTTGATTACTATCAAGCTAATTTTCCGTGAGTAGCTTCATTTTGATAAGACGCCCAACAATGTCCTGTGCGAAAATTTTTGATTGTGGTAGCTAACAGAGGTAGCAATGATAAAATATGTCGATTTGATGATTCTTCAATATTTATTACTAACTGAATTGTTTTCATTAAATCTTATGATAATTATCTAAATTATTTGAAAAAATATTTGTCCTACAAAATCTATGGTTTCATCAAAGAGTCCTCCCCCTCCAACATGTATTGATAACGAGATCACCAAAAAGGATTACTAACCAGCTGATTTTTTTTTTTACTTAGTTAATATTTATATAATGTAACATTCATATTGTCCTACAAATTCCGTGGTACGTTGTCCCGGTCCTACGGTCAAAAGTAGTAGTACAGATCCTTGATGTAAAAATAGCGTGGTACGCTATTGCGGTGCTCCAATTGAATATGTATATATTGTAAAGTCATGAAATTAAAAATCAATTTATTTCTCAAGCGTAAGAAAAAAAAATGTTGACTTTTTGGTAGATTTAAATTGATTTTTTGCTGAAATTAAACAAAACAATAACAAAATATAAATTTTCAAAGTGAAATAAATGAAGATGACAGCGATGTTAGTAGCGAAGATTATGAAGATTCATCAGATGAATATGATGAAGATTAATTTTTTTTTATCTATAAATACACCAATACACCAATTTTTGTACCTAATTTTCCAAAAAATAAACTTATTTAAATTTTAAAAAGATTTTTTCACTGTATCTTATGTTAGAAATAGTAAAACGAAAAAATGATAATTCTTGTCGGACTAGTGATACATACCTGTTTTTTTGTAGGACATTGTTTTATTTGTGCACTGAACACACTAACCTATTATGTAATATTTTTGTCCTACAGTTAGTAATGAGAAAAATGGTCTTATGGTATTAACAATTTCTGAGCGTAGGACCGGGATAACATACCACGGAATTTGTAGGACAATATGACCGTTACATTATATAAATATTAACTAAGTAAAAAAAAAAATCAGCTGGTTAGTAATCATTTTTGGTGATCTCGTTATCAATACATGTTGGAGGGGGAGGACTCTTTGATGAAACCATAGATTTTGTAGGACAAATATTTTTTCAAATAATTTAGATAATTATCATAAGATTTAATAAAAACAATTCAGTTAGTAATAAATATTGAAGAATCATCAAATGGACATATTTTATCATTGCTACCTCTGTTAGCTACCACAATCAAAAATTTTCGCACAGGAAATTGTTGGGCGTCTTATCAAAATGAAGCTACTCACGGAAAATTAGCTTGATAGTAATCAAGTGAAAAAATAGGCCACGGATCCTGTACTACTAGAATTGAATTGAATCAATAATTCGAGATGTGATATTTAGCGTGGAATATAGGTATAAAGAAAACCGCCTAAGATAAGATAAGATTAGGTACTGAAAAAATTCCAATAATGATAATAATCGATTATTTATATTATTTTCACAAACTAATGGTGGGAGTGAAGGTTCCTCACTAGGGAGATATGGGTCCTAACCCCGAGTGAGACATGAACGTTTGTAAAAGCAAATTAAATTTAAGTATTCATAACGTGATATATATATATATATATATATATATATATATATATATATATATATATATATATATATAACGTGATTTATAATATATATAATATATATATATATATATATATATATATATATATAAAATTTTTTGAGTTTACTTGTCTATCTACATTTGAACTAAAAATTCAAATTCTTAGTAAATATCAGACTGTGAAATGGAAGCATTGTCAAAAGTTTGATATATACCTATAATTTTCACTCAAAATTTTCTCAGCGAAAATTATTCTTTCTAAATTTTCAACAAAGCTACCATTTGTAGAGAAACATTAACCAGAAATGTTTCCATTTAGCAGTTAGTTATGAGCTAAGTAACTAAAGGTACAAATTTTTAGTTGATATATACACACACACACAGACATATATATATATATATATATATATATATATATATATATATATATATATATATATATATATATATATATATATATATATATATATATATATATATATATATATATATAAATTAAATTAAAAATAAATTTAAAAAAAAATATATTTAAATAAAAATATATATATATATTGAAAGTTTTTAGCAATAACAGACTTTTTTTGATATGTAAAAGTTTATTTTTGTTCACGTTTCGTTGTTATATTACAACTTTGTCAAAACTAATGAATAATTGAATTTATGAGTTACTATAGATAACTAAATATTTACTATATAGATCTATAGTAACTCATAAATTCAATTATTCATTAGTTTTGACAAAGTTGTAATATAACAACGAAACGTTAACAAAAATAAACAACTTTTTCATATCAAAAAAAAGCCTGTTATTGCTAAAAACTATCAAAATAAAATATCTTATACAGGCAATAAATCATTTTCAATATATATATATATATATATATATATATATATATATATATATATATATATATATATATATATATATATATATATATATATATATATATATATATATATATATATATATATATATATATATATATATATATATATATATATATATATATATATATATATATATACAAACATTGTGGTCTAGAGAGTATAGAATTAAAATTAATCGAAATAGGTACATTGGCCATGATTTAAATTATAGGTTAAACAATTATTTCAATTAAAATTTGTAAAATACTCACTACTGCTGTTAATTTCTCGAATTTATTATGAAACTGAGTTAAAAATTCTGGAAGTGTTATATTCGGTATATTCAACTTGTAACTTGATTCTAAAATGTAACTTCTAGAACTACTCTTCAGACTTTTCAAAAGAGCGCTTTCGCGATAATGTCTTCGAACAAGAATGTCGATGTGAGCGTTGCTCCGCAAATAGATTCTTACAAATGTGGTCAGTGCAGACAATCTGTTGTAAAAAGTGGTTTAAAATGTATTTTGTGTTCAAAGGTTTATCACCCTCGATGTGGTGGCAGGGTTAAAATGTGTTGTGGCGAAGAATTGACAAATCCGCTTACCTGCGAACCCAATTCTGAGCAAACTGCACATAATATAGTATTATCGAAAACATTGAAAGTCTCGAGTGAATCATCAAAAGAAGAACTTCTGTTGAAATTAATTGAAGAACTCGAAGCTAAAAATTTGATACTTCTTGAAAATTCTTTGTTATTAAAATATAAAATCTCCAAATTAGAAGATGAAGCATGCATTAAAAACGGGGAGATAACGAATTTAAAAAAGAGAGTAAACAATCTGGAAACAAGGTTGAATGCAAGCGATGATTATCGCAAGAAGCGTGATGAGTCAAAGATTGTTAGAACGAGCGCTCCGATTAAATCTGCGGTAACAGATGATCGCGGCGTTCCCACCAATTCTTCAAATGATCTTGAAGATGTGTCTACATCATTGGCGTTGCACACGAAAGATTCTGAAAAATTGTTTACAATTGCTGACGTTGGTACAGTTATTGCGTCAGCTCGGGAAAGCTATTCGTTGGCAAAAGAAAACGTACACTCAGTCAAAGAATCAAAAAATGATAATGAAAACATGCATACAAAATACGAATGGAGGCAGGATTCCCGGAAACGGTCGCGCAAATCTTCCGGCCGTACTCTAGTTGTGGGTACTTTCTCGGGAGCATCGTCAGTCATGGGACTAGAAAAATATAAGCAACTGCATGTTTCTAATTTGAAACCAGACACAACTGTCGATGATCTGCGGTCCTTCCTTCAGACAAATTTTACTGATGTAAAGTGTGAGGCTCTCCAGTCTAAATATCCGGAGAGGTATGCCTCTTTCAAAGTTGAAATCCCTATCAGTCAATTTCAGACAGCAATGGATGGATCAGTTTGGCCAAACAAAGCCACTGTGCATAATTTTTTTCAACGCAGATTGACAAACCACGATCACAAAAACTGAAAGTGGAGTGTAAACCGTCAAACAAATTAAGATTGATACAGATGAATATACAGTGCTTAACGAATAAACTGGACTGTTTAAAAGTATTTTTAAGTGAAGAAGCTCCTGATATTTTAAGTGTTGTGGAACATTGGTGCCATGATGATAACATTTCGATGATGTCAATTACAGGCTATGAACAAGCCGACTATTTCTGTCGACCCCCAAAAAAGCATGGAGGTACTATGATCTATGTAAAGTCTGGACTTCAGATATCACCCTTGGATATCTCTAGGTTCTCAGAGGAGGTGCACTGTGAGGTGTGCGGCATAAGAGTAACTACACAAAATCGTAAGTTAGGCGTCATTAGTTGCTACAGGTCACCTAGAGGCAACTTTCAAATTTTTTAGACATATTATATAATGCTCTAGAATATTGTAGTGCTAGAACTGATGTCATGTTTCTGTGCGGCGACTTGAATGTAAATTATTTAGACAGTTGCAGCAATGATAGAAAACTGCTCAGTGATTTACTCGGTTGTTTCAATCTTACTGTCTCTTCACTGCTACCAACTAGGGTATTTCTAAATTCTGTTGGTAAAACAACTAGTGCTAAACTTGATTATGTCCTGACCAATGCAGAACGTGATCAATTTGAAGTTGAAGTCGTGGAAGCAAATCTTAGCGACCACAAAATAATAAAGCTAGATTTATTATCTGTTTTTCTCCTACCACTGCCTATAAGCTCACCGCTGAAGTCAGTAAGAATTATAAATGACTCTTCTTTAAATAGCTTTGTTACAATGCTCGCAAGCACTGACTTTGCTGCCTTATATTCTAACTCAGATATAGATATTATTTTTAAGATATTTTCTGATTTATTGCAGTCTGCTATGTATGAATGTATTCCATTAAAGAACGTTAGGGTAAATAAAAACTGTAATAATGCTTGGATAACTAATGAAATTAGACAGGCTAGTAAATATGTAAAGGATCAGTATTGGGTTCACTCCAAATTGAAGACTACTCAATCCTTGGATATTTATAAAACGGCAAAAAAGGATTACAAATTATTATTAAGATACTCTAAGTTAAATTATAATGTGAATTTTTTGGCAAATTCAACTAATATAAACAAGGCTGTATGGTCTATTGTTAATCGGGAAACTGGTAGAAAACGTAGTTACAAAAGGGCAATCTCAGTTAATGTGGATGGTGAATTGTGCTCTGTCCCGAATATTGTTGCAAACACCTTCGGTGAACATTTCTCGATGATTGCTGAGCTCAAATTAAAACAGCACTATGGAAATACGAAGTCTGTATCTTGTACATCCTCACCAATGACGCCTCACAACTTTTACTTTTATCCAGTCACCGAATTTGAGGTTGTAAATGTCGTTGATGCACTGGGTAATAAGAAAAGTTCAGGTGTTGACTTGTTGTCTTCTAAGATGTTGAAGGCTATAAAGGTTCATGTTGCAAAGCATTTGGCTTATATCATTAACATATCTATCACATCAGGCAGGTTTCCCTCATCTTTGAAACCTTCCATTGTAATTCCCGTATTTAAAAAAAATGATATTCATGATATATTGAATTATCGGCCTATTTCTATGTTGAGTGTCTTATCGAAAGTCATAGAAAAAATTGTTATGCGTCGTATGATTGACTATTTGAATAAATTCAAACTTCTCACGTATTCCCAACATGGTTTTAGGTCTGGTCATTCAACGGAAACCGCTGCCATCTCTTTTGTAAAATATGTATATTGCAGCCTAGATAAAGGACTTTTTGTTGCTGGTCTATTCTTCGACCTATCGATGGCTTTTGACGTTCTGTCTTTCGACTTTATGATTAACAAATATTATAATCTCGGATTCCGAGGCGTATTTCTGGATTGGCTCCACAGCTTTCTCACAGAAAGGACTATGAGAGTGAGAATTCAGGATAAATTCTCTAAATCTTACAGTATAAATTCGGGGGTGCCCCAGGGATCTGTTCTTGGCCCTCTCTTATTTATTCTCTTTATTAATGATCTTCCAGATCATATTCTTGGATGTAATGTGACGTTGTTTGCGGATGATACTTCGTTGGCTGTATCCGCTGAGAGCCCGGAGAAGCTTTCTCTGGTATGTTCCAGTTTAGTGCAGTGCTTTACAAATTGGTGTCATAAAAATGCCTTGATTGTAAATATTGAGAAGACTGACTGTATGTTCTTTGGCATTAAAAACTTAAATCGTACAATGACTATACAGTTTGGTAGTACATTAATCACCTCTAAGGATCATGTTAAATTCCTTGGGGTGTACATTGATAGTAATTTGAGATGGTGTCAACATATTGATGCATTGTGCAAAAAACTAAGCAGAGCCTACTTCGCAATAAATCAAATAAAGGATTCTCTTCCTAAAGAATCGGTGTTGAATGTTTACTATGCCTTATGCTACAGTCACTTGTCCTATAATATATTGCTGTGGGGCCTCTCTAGTATAAGTAGAGTATTCGTGTCCCAAAAACGTATTATCCGTATGATATTTGTTTTGAATCCTCGTTCTTCCTGTAGGCCGCTGTTCATGGCACATGGGATATTGACGGTACCCTGTATATACATTTACAAGAGTTTATTGTATGTGAAGGAAAACCATAGTAATTTGGTGAAATTATCGAGTTTTCATGATTACAACACAAGAAATTCCCAAGTGTTGCTACTTCCCCATCACAGAACATCTAAATATGAATCTTCACCACTGTATAAAGGAGTTAAGCTCTTCAATCATCTACCATATTCAATAAAATGTTTACCCAAAACTAAATTTAGAAATGTTATTAAGTTGAAATTGATCAAAAAATGTTACTACTCTGTAGAAGAATACTTCAATGATTGTGATTTCTGATTATCTTGTAATTTGACGTGTCCTATACATATGTTTCTATATGTCTGAAAGGATTAATAAAGATTATTATTATTATTATTATCATATTTATTCGCCAAAAAAAACGTTCAATTTTTCTGCAGAACCTTCTTTCGCTTCGATACATTTAGACTAGCGTGTTTCCAATTCTTTTATGCCTTACAGAAAAAATGGGCTTTCTGAAGACACCGAAAATTTGCGAAGGGGTTAAATCTCTAGAATCTGGTGAATGATGTAACAATTTTCAATATAATTTATGGATTTTATGGAGGCGACTAGTCACATCGTGACAGCACGAAAACTTGAATAATTCCTCATTAAGTTGTCTATAGCCCTATGGTCTGCTACTGTTTCATATTCATACAGATGAAAATCAATGAACCCTATATGTTTTTCTCTCTTTCATCAGAATAATTTCAGAATAAATTCATTCATTCTTGAACTAAGTCTGTCCCAAATTCATTAAGATAAATTTGATCATGAGAATGGATTTTTCCGATATAAGAGAATTGGTGGCAACAATTCACTCATTTTAGCCAGAGATAAAACCTTGCGACCCCAAATCTCATACTTGAAAATCTGCTACGCTAGGCAGCACCTTATTCAACCAAGGATTCAGCACCTAAGTACTAAATTCTGTACCTACTTATTCAATGTACCGCTCAGACCTGAGATGCATTAAACGATTTATCAAAATGAATAACTGACCTCTGTTATAATGTTGGTGTTCTAGATAATTGTACAAAGTTCAAAAAAACTGACAATATTTCAAAGTTACTATTATTATCATTTGCTTGTTATTTTAGAGTTGTGCTGTAGAATTACCATCAATAAAACAAGAGTACCTACTTGATAGCGTGACTGAATTTAAGGCTGATTACAGACATTAATCATGACATTGAAAACGAAATAAAATTGCATCTTTTACATCCGCTTCCACTACTTCAGTATAACTTGAAATGAAAAATGTCTCCTTCTGTATAAATGTAGCTGCTTCTAGATATGAATTGTTATATATTAAATATAAATATATATATATATATATATATATATATATATATATATATATATATATATATATATAGAAAATGAACACTAGAACATTCATTTGAAAAATTGAAATTAATCAAGAGAATGTTATAGTAGAGCTAGATATGTGAACGTGTACGATGTGATGTCTCCATTATCCTTCAAGGGATAAATGTTAGAGAATTATTGAAATCGATGCCACACCTGATGGAAGTGCGAGACATATATGTTTCGTTCTGTAAGGAACTCGTCAGTCGCACCACGTCCATCGAAGTGAGGCAACGATTTCAACCTCCAAGCATCTTCTTGTGACTTCAAGTGGAAGATCGTAGAGTAATGAATACTCTACAATACCATCTATAGAAATCAGTAGAAAACACCTCTCTCGGATTACAGACACACCAAGCATCGAAATTTCACATATCTTCTATACCCGTAGGTATCTACTAAATAGCAATGTCTGACAAATATCATCGAACGATGTTTTTAAATGTCAATAGGTTGCGTTAGTAGTACGCTCGCGTTTATTTCCGTATTTCAGGGCCTATTCGGCGATATTTTTGAGGAAATGAAATTTTTTTGTGCTTATGGCATTGAATGAAATATTTAAGAAAATGAATACTAGAACATTCATTTGGAAAATTGAAATTAATCAAGAGAATATTATAGTAGAGTATATGTGAACGTGTACGATGTGATGTCTCCATTATCCTTCAAGGGATAAATGTTAGAGAAATATTGAAATCGATGCCACACCTGATGGAAGTGCGAGACATATATGTTTCGTTCTGCAAGAACGAAATATATATGATATATATTTCGTTATTATATTTTTATATTAAATATATATATAAGGTTTCAATATTTCTCTAACATTTATCCCTTGAAGGATAATGGAGACATCACATAGTACACGTTCACATATCTAGCTCTACTATAACATTCTCTTGATTAATTTCAATTTTTCAAATGAATGTTCTAGTGTTCATTTTCTTATATATTTCATTCAGTGCCATAAGCACAAAAAAATTTCATTTCCTTATATATATATATATATATATATATATATATATATATATATATATATATATATATATATATATATATACATATTATATAAAGAGGTCCAAAAGGACCTACAACAGTTCACTAATAAAAAATAAAGGAGTGTATATAGAATCGCACATGTGAAGTTTGAGCAAAAATCATCACGCCAACCTGGAATAAAATGGACAGATGTACGGAAGAAAGGGCATTTGGAGAGGATGAAGCATTTTTGGGAGGTTAAAGAGATGAAACGAAAGCCTAAAAATTCCAAATTCAAGTTCAATCGTTCTCCTAAAGGAAAATAATAATTATATATATATATATATATATATATATATATATATATATATATATATATATATAAATGAGAGGTAATAATAAACTTGTCTAAAAATCACTGACTGAACAATTCTTTATTCGACTAGTTTCGCCTTTTACAGCATTATCATTCTTGATAATGCTGTAAAAGGCGAAACTAGTCGAATAAAGAATTGTTCAGTCAGTGATTTTTAGACAAGTTTATTATTACCTCTCATTTAATTATGAACTATCACAGAGTAGATTCATCGTCCATTGAATTTATATATATATATATATATATATATATATATATATATATATATATATATATATATATATATATATATATATATATATATATATATATATATATATATATATATATATATATATAATTATATATAAATATAAAATACATAATGCATATTCAATTAAATAATATTATAGTAAATCGAATTATCGAATTGACAATTGCTACTGTTTCCATGGTGCACAAAATAATACTAAAAACTGTTGTAAGTTTATTGAAAAATCTTTACAAGTCTGAATTACTGATTATCATATACGAAAAATTGCGGCCAAAAATATTTAGACAAAACATAATGACAATTAAAAAATATTACTTAGTTACAATTTTGTGAACCTCATACACTTCATTAGGATATATGGCATACATAGTAGCCTTATTGACTTTCAACATTTTAACACATTAAAACATTAGTGGTATTATACAGAATATTAGTTTTAATAATAATATATATTATCTAGAACATTAGAACCCTTTCTGGATGACGAAACCATAAATACAGAAAAAATATTTTATTTTAATCAATTTTAACATCAGGTTTAGGTGGTTCAGTGTCAAAGTAAGCCCTATATATATATGAACCTAGAGCTAAATGTAGTACAACAACCGCTACAACAGCAGACCATATACTGCTAGCAACACTATCCACGCCCAAAAATCCTAAAATATAAAATGTTTTATATTTCAAAATAAAATTTCATGGAGAATGTTTTAAAGGTATACCGTTTTCACATTTGAAAACATCCACATAGAAGAAATATAATTTAATATGGGTAGAAATAATTATTCAAAAAAATACCTTGGAATAGTATGGATTTCAGACCAAAAAATGTAGAAATAGGTGCTATTAAAATGAAGCTTATATGAAGAAGTATATTTTTGAACACTTTAAGCACCTCTTGATCTGCCATTCTTTCAAACAAAATTTAAAATAATAATAAACTCAATAATTTCTTCTTTCCATTTATTATAGTAATTCATTAACTTTGAGGTTAATGCATTAAACACAAGATTCCCAGTTTGACGTTCCACAGGCGTTCTAATCATGTGACTGGTAATCATAGAAAAATCATTATACCTCACATTTACTTTCTGATCACAACTAACTCACAGCCACGACCACCTTTACTACAGGCCATGAAATGAATATCCGACATACGTCGCAAGGTTGCCTAATATTGCCGCCTTTTCTTGTAGTGGTATACTAAAGCAAACAGGACGCTTCCCAAAACTTTCGCAATTAGAAGTTAAATAATTTGAGCTTTCGGTATAAATACTATATTTTTCAATAGTGTACAGTGTATTACAAGTGATGATGTTGATAATTTGTTGAAATCTCGACATCAAACACTAAAAAACGAAGTGTTTAGTTTGTTTACAAATTTCAGTGAAACGAAATCAATTTCGTGTTGTTCAAGACTTTCGTAGTTTTAAGTAGAATATTTTACGATTTCAGTTCCAATTCTCTATTCTTCAATTCTCTATAGTGTTATTTACGTGCTAGTGTTGATATTTTGTGGATAACCTAATATCAAATTATAAAAACGAAGTGTTTTGTGTGTACCGATTTAATCGAATCGAAGTTGTGTTGTGTTTCGAGTACTTACGGATTACTTACAAATAATTTGTTTGTGAAATATAGTGCAGAGGATAAGTATTCCGTAGACGATTGAGTAAATTTCAAGCTTGGAATAGGTGAGTTTATTTATAGTAATAAGTATATTTTCTAACCTATTTATTACCGATAACCATCGAATAGACAGATCGCTATTCACAAATCTAACTAACAATAACATATTCTTTCAAAATCCAAACTTTCCTCAAAACAGAATTTTTGGAAGCTATGATTTTATTTATTATTGATAATATTTTAATTATTTGCAACGGGGAGGGCTGAATATACTTACAGAAAATGTCTTATTTCACATGTGTTCCATATTTGAAAAAATTATTAAAGGTATTTCTCTTGAACGTGCCTTTTTGTATAATATACACCAGAAAGCAATTTTGTGTAATCTCACTATTTTAAGAGTGTCATTGGATGAGTCCTTAAAGATTTTTGTTGTTGCTGTTTATGTGATGAAGACAATAAAAATATTCTGAACATGCTGTGTTCCATTTTTTCGAATATCTTATTGAATGATCAGACAAAAAAAAAATAATGGAGCCGGACACTAGAAAACTGAAACAAAAAATAAACGAAGAAAGCTCAATACTTTCATGAAGTAGTTTGTTGGTTGCTCTAATCAAAAATATAATATTCATTTATACTAAGGTAAATAATTCAATTTGAGTAATTCCTACAGCGTTTCTTTCAAGGTTCCTATTCTCTCAAATAATTTAATAAATTTGGTTAGGCAACTTTTCATGTAAATAAATCCCACTGACTAATAGAGGTATTTTTTACGCAGTGGGGCTTTATCGAAAACATCGTTGTTTTCTTGCAATAATAAATGTTTTACAGTTTTCCGTTACAGAAATATGTGCTCAGAATACCCAATATAATATTCTATATATTATACATGCTAATAATATTCATTGTTTGTTCACAATATACAAAAATCGTTGAAATAATGCTTGAAAGCTTGGAACATACGACTAGGATAGTATACAACTAAGCACAATTTGGCAACACCGAGGGACTCGGCTCTTCATGGCCTGTATAAAGGGGGTCGTGTCACAGCCTAACTCTACTTACAAGCCATGAACTAGGAAATCTGGCAACATCCAAGCTAGACCCACAGAAAGAGATGCTGTAATGGCGTTGTAATGGTTTCTGGTCATTGCTGCTGAATAAATCGCTATTTAACGAGAGAAATAACATTCAAATCCAAAAATAAGTTGTGAAAAGTGCTATTGTTTGAAGTTGTAAGTAGAGTTAGGCTGTGACTAACTATACTCACAGAATGAAAAAGAGTATGTTCTGTGACTCTACTTAAGTAAAGTTAGGCTGTGTTTCAGATTATGTAAATGAGTATTTAAAATTGAGTTTATTAACTAATTTTATTACAGACAGAAAGAACTTCAGACCAACACACTAATCGATATAGCAAAGCTTCATTTCCTAAATTAACACTTTTCTTGTATTCATATAAGTGAAATTATGTTTCGAATATATCCTTTTAGAGCATTCTAACATGGTGATGGTGTGTATTTCTCGATGTCCAATATCTTGAACATCGGTACTAATCAATCAAGTGTATCGATTTCGTCGTTGTCTTGATTAATTATCTTTTCAAGTAATTATAATAAATGGGTATTCTTAGATGCTACTTCGATTTTACTATAAAGTATTCAACAACGCTTAATGATTGCAGGAAAAGGCAAGACCTACAAGTGGAAACCTTGTATCCCTTGCTGACCTAATATTGCAAAATCATGACATTATTGTGACAACAAAAATGACACATCACTTAACCTAAAACTTCAGTAGTGACACTAGTATTGATTAGTTTAAATTAAGAGGTCCTTAGAGTGAGATATCGTGCTGCGTCATTACGTATTTAAAACAAAGAAGGGATATTTAAATGGGTAGTAGATATATCGGTTTCAGAGTTTAGATTTATCGAGACATCCACGTTAATATTGTTACAGATTTTCCCCCAATGGTTTATGGATGTTTGAAGAAATGATGAGACTGTTGAGAACCGTCGTAGGCACGACCACAGAGCTCATCTAGAGTTGCAGTGTCGATGTTCAGGACATCGAACGGACTGTGTCACTCCCGTTTGAGATCGTTAGAGGAGAACAAGAGTAGCAACCACGTGTCGGCATAGCTCGTTCTTTGCAAATAAGATTAGACATAAGCGATATTGACATTTGTTGTGTTTATTTTCAGTTGTTAATAAAGGATATTTATTGTTTGTTAAAAGTTATTGGAATTTATCCGTCGAAACCCATAATTCGTAACAGTATATATGATCTATGGTTGTGACCCTATAACGCTTTCTGCTGACTTGTGCGATTCCCCCGCGATCTTGTGCCTTTCGGAGGCAGCTCAATCATAGGAAGTATATTATTCTGAGTTCTGAACAATGATAATATACTTCTGTGATTATTTACTCCGACTACCGCTCTATGAACATCGGAAGTATATTATTCTGACGTCTGCTCTATAAACAAGAATATAATCTTTAGACAGTAAAGTTAGTCTGTATTTCAGACTATATTACTCCAACTTCCCCTCTATGAACAACAGAAGTATATTATATTGATTTTATGAACATTTATTCGCTTTATGAACAATATATACTTCTAAGCACAGAAAATACTAAAAGGTACGATCGGTGCTTCTAAGACCATATTACCCGCTCTATGATCAATGTTATTGAATATCAAGTTATTTTTATAAAAAAAATTTTTGCGCTTACGAGAATTTTGGAGCACTCAAAACAAAAATATTCAAGCTAGTTCATTACACTGAACACCTCTGACTTAGCTATTGATAACGTGTGTCGCCACATGAAATGATGTTTTTCTAAACTCAGTGAATGATCCAATTCAAAAATATTTCTTTATTTGCAATGAGAAATAACGACATATTTTTTATTATTCATTTGTGAACCAAACAATCACTCTTAGACTTCATTCATTAGGCCAAAATTTTCTGTGGCAGTTGCCTTGTTTGCTGTTTCATGAAATTAGCTTCTTCTGAAAAATGTGAAATGAAAGAGAATATTAATTTAAAAATGGTAAAAGGTCATCTCATATGGTCACCTCATTTGAAAAATGTCAGAAGCCATATTTAACAGAAAATATAATATAGGGTATAAACAGAAAAATATAAATATAAGTATAAACAGCAAATAATAACATAGGGTAGAATGGAACATACATTAATTCTATTTAGGATATGTTGGTGTAACGTTGGTTTATTTATGGTAGTCATGGTCATTATATATTCCATGCATGGAAGCTGCTCTAAACACATCACAAATAGGTAACTGAATGTTCTCTGAACAACAATAATTTATTACACTGTTTCTTACATGATCATTCCACTGTTGAGAGCTGCTAGTGTTATCAGGACGTGGGTCAAAGCACATATTTCTTTCTTGTTTTGTGGTGTAATATTTGTCTATTTCAAAGGTGAAATTTTCAGCTATCTTAGAGGATGAATGTATATTTATGTTTTCCAGCTTGTGAGATTTGTGTTTGTTTTTTATAGGCGTCTTCTTCATTTGCCAAACAGAATACTCTTTAAATTTTAAAATTGCATAACATACACAAGCTATGTGCTTGCATACTCCCTTTCGTTCTTTAGCAGCAATGCACCCGCACTTAGACTGAACAATTTGTCCATCCAATTTGAAGGCAATACTTATAAAATACAACAATGCTTTAGTGTTTTCAGATTTTACTTTTCCTTTATAAAAGTACAAGTTTTTTTGTGTACATGATTCCAGAGCCACTAAATATTCATTTATCATCATATTATAACCCTTTCTATGTACATACTCACTCATACCTGGATTGTCTTTATAAACCTCTAGAAAATACATGCTAATATGTACAATATCCAATTCAGGTGATACACTTTTTGATGTGACACTCCTGTACAAATTATCTGTCGGCCAATCAACAGTATACACCAAATCCTTTTGTGGTAATTCATGTTCTATATTTCCAACTAAATCATTTTTTTATCATAGTCTTCAAGTCTGTAAGAATAAAAAACATAGCTTTGAATATAGTGAACAAGTACAAATTACATTTCAATTGTAAAATAGTTCAACATCGATCTGAAAGAGCCCTAATACAGAAAACTAATGTATAACTGGGCAGTGAAACCTAGATTGAATATTCATTAAATAAAGATATATTCTCCCTCCCTAGTAAAACATGGATAAACTTACTTTTGAATTAGCTGTTCTTTTATTATAAGACCATTTATTTTGGCACCTCTTTTTCTTAGCTCCGCTTTTAAAGCAGGGATATTCATTAACCTGTACCTTCTGTCAGCCATATTTGATGAGTATTATAAAAATTCAGAATACGAATAAATAAAAACAACTGAAACTTACATTTAGCATTAAGAATGAACGCCGACATGCACATCACACCACAGAGAATACCCTAACGCCATAGAACATGTAAAGAACAATAGTAATATCGAAGGACAGGAACACTAATAAAACTATTTGAACAAACAACAATTAATGAAATAATAGAACGTAATTAATTACGATTGACATTTCGATATCTATAGTAATCTATAACATTCAATTATCCATTACTATTAACAAACTTGTGTTAAACAACGGAGCGGAGTGTCAACAAAAATAAAGATTTTTGCATTACAAATAGCCTGTTATTGCTAAATATATTATAAATAACTATATCGAGCAGGCAATAAAACCAATTTTGAAATATATGACGGAATATATTCCGTCTATTTATATATGACTGTATAAATAGACGGAATCGTAGAGGGCAACGAAGAGAATTGCTGATATCTTCACTGGACATTATATCGGTGTGGGTGGGTACCAGATTGGCTGCTAAAATAAAAAGACCCCATAAATCGCACATGGATCAAAAATCTACTACCCCAAATTCGATATTTTTCAGTCTAGTCACTGAAACTAAGATACGAAACTTACAAATGATTTTTTAAGAGTCAAGTTTTTCAGGTAGACGGCAGTGGTTGGCAATGGCATCCAAACGTAATGTGTCAAGTGAAAAGTTTTCAGTATACTCTGCCATTTCATGATGGAAAGACTTACAAACGAGCAACGATTGCAAATTGTTAAAATTCACTATCAAAACTCCTGCTCTGTGAAAAATGTATATCTTTTGTTACGACCATATTCGACATGGTGAATCAACAATTCGTGCTGTTTCACTAAATTTCGCACCAAGTTTTCTTTGTTGGACATTAAACCAATGTCTCACATGCGTACAGTGCGTACTGAAGAAAATATTACAGCCGTAGCGTACAATATTAATGAGGATCTCGAAATGTCAATTCGTCGCCGTTCTCAGCAATTGGGCATGTGTCAAATTGGACCTTTCGGATGGACCATTTGACACGGAGTCGCGAACAACATTTATATGAAGTTATCTTTAAAATGTAAATGGCAAAGGCCAAATTATCAATTTCAATAAACATTTTGAATATACGATGCAAATTGATTGTTTTATTCGATTTAAAAAAAACTACGCTTAAAAAATCACCCTATATAATCAATGAAATGAAGTCCTTTAAGTCTCCTGGTATCGGTGTCATAATCCCAAAATCGGTTCAAGAGATGAAAAAGCGGTTTCTCACCCCTCCACTACACTCTGAAATAGAGCATTAGAAACTAACATTTCTTCGGGAACTTTCAAAGTGGCAATGGTGAAACCAATATAAAAATCAGGTGATAAACTGGAAACCAAAAATAATAGACCTATAATACAAGTGAAAAAGCAGGTAAATCGACACAGGACGCACTGGCTAAACTTTCTGGAAGACTGTATAGAACACTTGATGATTCTCGACCCTGCTTGTGTATTTTGTCGACTTAGCAAAGGCATTTGACACAGTTTCATATGAACTGTTGCTGCACAAACTTAGGAGATATGGATTTAGGGACGTTGTGCTGTGCATGATTTAGACTAAACGAATGCTAAGCCAGAATATTCCTCTGATATTGAATATCAATATGTGAAAATAAAAAAAAACTAATTTGATCGTTTTTAAAAAAATAAGTTTAACATTTTGATATCTATAGTAATTAATAATATTCAATTATTCATTAGTTTTGACAAAGTTGTGAAATACAACGAAACGTCAACGAAAAAACGAAAATAAAGTTTTTCACATTAAAATAAGCATGTTATTGCTGAAAACATTGAAAATAAACAGGCAATAAATCAATTCAAATATATATATATATATATATATATATATATATATATATATATATATATATATATATATATATATATATATATAAATTGAAGTGAATATTATTCGCGCTAACCATGCACGTACGGAACATATTGTATATGAAGAAATATTTAAATTTGGAATCGAAATTACACCACAAAAGTTTTCAACCTCGACTGGGATACGAACCCAGGTCTCTCAGGTTTACGCCCTGTTGCTCTACTTTGTGGTGTAATTTCGATTCCAAATTTAAATATTTCCTCATATACAATATGTTCCGTACGTGCATGGTTAGCGCGAATAATATTCACTTCAATTTAATCTCATGTTCATTAACGAAAAAATTCAATAATACATGTGGGAGGATGGGAAGGTGTTTACTCACGTTCGTGCAGTTTGAAGACGACAACCCGTGCGTCGATGACTCGCTTGCGAACGAAAGAGTAATTAGATATAGTCGGAATTGCATCGCGAAGTGGTAGACCTCGGTAGCTTAGTTGGTAGGGCAACAGGGCGTAAACCTGAGAGACCTGGGTTCGTATCCCAGTCGTGGTAAAAAACTTTTGTGGTGTAATTTCGATTCCAAATTTAAATATTTCTTCATATGCTATATATATATATATATATATATATATATATATATATATATATATATATATATATATATATATATATATATATATAAGAAAATGAACACTAGAATATTCATTCGAAAAATTCAAATTAATCAAGAGAATGTTATAGTAGAGCTAGATATGTGAACGTTTATCATACGATGTGATGTCTCCATTATCCTTCAAGGGATAAATGTTAGAGAAATATTGAAATCGATGCCACACCTGATGGAAGTGCGAGACATATATGTTTCGTTCTGCAAGGAATTCGTCAGTCGCACCACGTCCATCGAAGTGAGGCAACGATTTCAACCTCCAAACATTTCTCTAACATTTATCCCTTGAAGGATAATGGAGACATCACATCGTACACGTTCACATATCTAGCTCTACTATAACATTCTCTTGATTAATTTGAATTTTTCGAATGAATGTTCTAGTGTTACGTAACTAGTGTTACGTAATACGTACCACGATTTATTTACATTTTTCCTCTGTTTTCCACCTCTTCCATTGGTAATCATTTTGCCTAATAAAATTATAACTCACTTTATTCACAGCATTTAACGTTATCTAATCATATAACAATTTATTTATATCCCAGACTATTCGTAATATTTCTGATCACGAGAGCACATTCAACATCTGTTCAAAAGATTATTACTACATCTTTCTAGAGCAATGAATATATTTTTACTATCTAGCAAATGATTTTTCCAGTGGTCCATATATTTTCTAGCTATAAAAGAACTGCAAATTGAGTTCATTTCTTCCACCAATGTTCAATATTCAAACAAGCTATTCTTAAATAGTTCACATAGAACATATAAGTATATTCTGTGTTAGATCATATACACTCTGTCATCTCATATATTTGGTTCAAGCCATATTTTGGTTACGCTTAGGTACATATAATACCTAGTATATGTTCTAGGGTTTTTATAAACTGTTATAATCCGATTTTATTTAAATAACTTATATTGAAATGTGATTTTGATCTGCGTCGTCTTTATTCAGAACGTAGCCGAATTACTATAGAAAGCTATGGATATTTATACAAATTACCGAAATGTAACTCCATATATCCCCTAATTTAATAAAGAACTATAATATTATCTTTTTTCAGTTCAAAGACTTCCTTCAACTTTACAATCAAATGACTGACACATGTTTCGGAAAATGTGTAGATAACTTATATTCCAGGCAATTAGAACCAAATGAGCTCTCCTGTATTGAAGATTGTGCTTCAAAATTTATCAAATTTAATAGTAAAATAATGACAACTTTCGTAGAAGTACAAAATACTATAGTTCAGAGAAGGATGAAAGACATGGAAGAACAATTGAAGATGGAAAAGTGAAATACTTGTTTGATAGGAGTTCAAAAGAAGTTTGAAGCTTTCCATTGCTTCCTCAATTGCAATAGTTCTGATACAATTGTGACAGATTATATAATATACTGATTACGTTAATTTTTTTTGTATTTCAATATATCAGGTTAATTATTTTATATTATCTGTGTTTTAATTTAAGTTGAATATTAAACATCAAGTATTGAAAGAATTATATTAATTAAGTATCTTTATAAACAAATGCAATAAAATACTGCAATTGATTAATTTTTGAGAAACTAAGCAAAGGGTTTTTATGGAAGATATATTTTGAATATTTCAAACTAACTTACTTTATTCTGTACAGATTTCACTATTAAAAAATGTTTACATATTTGGTACTAATGTCATTTGAAATAAATTGATATAAAATTTAGGAAGAGTTGTCTTCATCAATTTTAATACATCAGATGGTGATTGAAACTTCTTCACAGATCAATATGTTGTGAATTGTTCAGTTAAAATAAAAATGTTTTTATTATTGCACTACGAGTACTATTAAGCTTAGTGTAATATTTATTTGAACAAACCTCAACTCTACAATAATCATATAGAATATTTTTAAAAGTAAATGGATGATTTATTGAATTATTTATGTTTTATTTCCAAGTTTAATTCTGATTTTTAACAGTATTTATGAAACAAAGTGATTTATTGAGCTTAATGCAATAACAGTTAATGTTATATGTTGGAATTAATCAAATTGATTGAAAAACAGTTACAATTGTTATCAATATAAAACATATGAAGTACATGTACTTTAATTTAACTAGTTTTCAAGTATATTTATAGTTGTCCTGAGCATATCTAATGTTAGACTTACTAAATATCAATACAATTTTTTGTATTTATATATTATTAGGTATTTACAACAACGCCTATTTTAAGCTTCTTGTAGGAGAATGAAAACAGAAAATCATATCGTGTAACAAGATGATTGTCAGTTTATCTTTATTGAAAATAATTTTCACTTACATTTAGAGACGATTTGTATGTTTCAGAGAATGAAAATAATTTTGTTGAATTGAAATGTGAATATTCAACGAGGAACAGTGATGTATTTATTCATTTCCTGGCATAAAATATAAATACGAGTACTCCATCAGAGCATTGAAATCTTCAGTTATTTACCATCGAATTTGAAGTCACTGAATTTTTATTTGTTTAGCAAGAGAGTTAAGTATTTGCTGTTCCAGAGGCGTACTATATCTTTCAAAGTACTTCATGTTTAATACTTGATGTTTCAAATGTAGTAAGTATTGTTGCAAAGATTAATAAGAGGTATACCTCTAATAACACTTCTATATCATGGGTGATACAGAAGTGATCCATTATTAATGGATCAATTTGAAATATATTTCAATCGATGTTCTCTAATACTATGCTCCAATGCTATAATCTATACAATTATTTCTACAGTTCAATCGTTTATAATAATATAAGAGCAACAACTTTCCCAACAATATTGAAAATTTATTCTACAGATAACGGAAGCTCAATATGTGTTACTTTGACTTTTTAAGCATTATAGGGAACCAGAATAAAATATTGGCAAACAAATTTTTTCTACTTACATGAACCTCTTGCAATATAAATTGCCTCCAGTAGGTAAAGGACATTTTGGGGACTACTAGTTTTGCAGCACAGCATTACTTTCAAATGCAAATGATATAATTAATATACCATAGTCCTCATACAAACATAATTTCAAGTTTCGATTTTAATATACTGGTCAAAATATAATGAACTAAGAAATATCTCAAATCTAACTGGCATTATTACAAACACAGAGACTATGATTTTTTAATGGAATTTATTGAAAATTATAGTATATTGGGCTTGCTGTAAAATATATACTGAATGATATACTTGCAATTTGAATGACAAATTATCATTACTTCAACTTAATTAATTATAATATATTGGAAATGTATCCTATGCAGAATGAAAGGTTATAATTGATATTTATTCCAGTCAAACTAGAAATACTTCTATTAACTAACTTTAATATTTCTTCAGATAATTGTCGATTTAAATTTTGAACATTCAGGTTTATTCAATGATCTGAAATATTAAAACAAATAAATTTTTGAGAGACATATTTGCTTATTTCATTATATATTTTGAACTGAAAATTATATCAGAAACATTTAAACATTACATTCTTCTTTAGTTGGAAATATTCAAATTTTTCCTTTAGTTTCCTAGAAAGTATATGTGAAACCCTTATGTTTTAATGTTCATTATAACATAGCTCTTGCAACTCGCAGATAAAAATATTTGTGAGAATAAATTTTGATATTGTGAAATAAAAAAATATAATAGCAAAGTATCATAGGATATTATAACAATTATTAATAACAAATGATATAAGTAAGAGCGTCATCTTTATATATATATATATATATATATATTTTCAATTCTTAAATATTTGCAGTCAAAAATATTTTACTGCATATTATTTCATGTATCATTACATAAACCAGATATTTTAACGAGTTCCATGGTTTTCAAAGCTTGTGGATCATTAAATTACACATCAAAAAAATTTATCAATGTTTTAAAATCAAAGTAATTTGTCCGCAGAAATCAAATCTACATATGTTTCATCAGACTCATAATTTCCTAATGAATTCAGAGCTTATGTGCTGCCACCTGAGAATACAGTCATGAAATATAAAAACAGGCAGCAAAAACTAAGTGGACTCAGGGTTTTCATATTTAATTCCATGTTTTGACTTAAGATGTGAAACTAGAGATACTTTCTGTGGGTAGGCAGATTGACAAATAGTGCAAACATAGGGTCTCTCGTTTGTATGCTGACGTGTATGAACTTTCAAGGCATATGGACTAGTAAAACCTTTTTGACAAAAGGAACAGATATGAGGCCTTTCTCCAGTATGGCTGTGCATATGTTTCTTCAAATCTCTAACTTTCTTTCCACAAATATTGCACATCATTTTTCCTATTTCTGGATCTGAAATAATATTGATATATTAGTCAAAAAAAAAATATATATATATATATATATATATATATATATATATATATATATATATATATATATATATATATATATATATATATATATATATATATATATATATATATATATATATATATATATATATATATATATATATATATATATATATATATATATATATATATATTGTGAATAGTTCCTTGATAAAAACCTCAATTCCAATTATTTAGAAAATGCGAGTATTACACTTGAATTATCATGCACTTCTAATTTGACAGATATGTTCTCAGTGTATAATTTACAAGCTATTTTAATAATAACATTTTTGTATTTGTTCTCAAACAACACATACATCTAACCAAACTTCAAGTATTTTAGGAAACATAATTGCCATCAAAGCAAAGAAAAATAATTTTCAGTACCTGAGTGTGTCTTCATATGTCTCCTATGTTCAGCTCTGACTTTAGAAGTTTTACCACACTTTTCACAAGTAAATATATGACCTCTATGAATTAACAAATGGCCTCTTAACGATTCAGAATTCTTAAACACTTTACCACAGTGATGACAAGATGCTGGCCCTTCAGAATGTAATTGTACATGTCTCCTTAAATTGTCTGCCCTAACAACAATTCCACAAATATTACAAATTCCTGGAACAACATGATTAGTCCTTCTATGATTATATAACTTAAAACGTGATGTAAATTCTATGCCACATTCATTACATGCACATTTTTTAATTGGCAAAAGTACTGAATTACAATCATCATCTTCTTGAATTTGTTCATCTTCCTTTTTGTTGGAATCATCTTCTGAGTGAAAAGAGTCATGATCATTATTTCCTGTATCTAGGTCAGGAGACCATGTATTCTCTTCATTATTAGCATGTTCATTATAGTTGGCATTTTCTAGTTCAGTCTTTATGAATATTAAAGGCTTTTCATCCTCATCATCAGTATCATCTCTTCGATTTCGAATAGATTTTCCCCTATATTAGTAATTTTATCCCTCTCTTCTGCAGCAGAACGCTCCTTAAGTTCTAAATTTGAATTCTGGATTACTTTTCGAAAATTATACAATTTATTTACATTGATGCGGCATTCTATACATATTTTTGTAGGATATCCTGGAACATCTGAAAGCTAAATCAACATTATTAATCACATGCTAGTAACTATGGATTTTTCTAAATTTTACTACCTCAACCGAAGATATCTCACGTATTCTATTCAACAAGTCCTTTTGCTCGAATAAAGAACACAAACTCGCATCAGCTTGAGTTCTGAGACAAGTTCTACAAATATTTTCCATGATGTGTCATTCCCTTTACATTCAGTATTTATTTTACTTCCAAAATTTCAGGTTACATAATTAACTACAACAATATATATCGGACAAACAACTAAATTTCTTTAAAAATAAATAATTCTCATTTTCACTAGACGAATACAAATCGACATCAAAGAACACAAAACTTTCCTCATTCCAAAACAAATAACAGTAGAACGTATGTTCTGTGATGAACAGTTAGAGCTACTCTGCAAAAAGATGATAATAAATATTACCTACTCCGCGAAATATGCAGCAATCTGTGATTTGGATCAGTGTATATGATATAATTTTCAGTACTAAATTTTGTTAATACTTCATCAATTAAAATTGCATGTTTATTGATAAAGTATTGACATTAAAAAAACACTGCATGTTTATTAATAGAGCACTTCTATGACGTTTTCAGTGCTAATTCTACCGTAATCGTAGTTATTGATCTATATGCACTATACACGAAGCCTGCCTAAATAGAGTAAATATTATAGACGAAGAATATTAGATTAATTCATAGTAAAAAGTTCAAATAACACTACATAGAAATAAGTATTATGTATATCACACTAATGAAATATAAAGTCAAAATTTGTTTGGTATACCCACGGCCACCTTTAATACAGACCATGAAATAAATATCTGACATATGTCAGAGGGTTTGCTAATATTCCCGCCATAAGTTTATGTGTTATACTAATGCAGAGAGGTCCCAAAAAACGCTTCCCAAAACTTTCGCAGTTTGAAGTTAAATAACGGAGGCGAAGTCATTTCATCCACAGTTATAGATTATTAAATGAGCTTCACAAACTTCTTCCCACAACTTATTGTTCACGTTTACATGAGAATACTCTTTTAAGTTTTTTAAGTGCGGGTCTTTTTTCTATTTCTTTTTTGACGTTTCTACTACCAGCGATTGAGTAGAATTGGACAGTACCATAAGGAAAAAAAAATACACGACCATTCACTCCAAAACTCGGAGCGTACTGAACCATCGGCCGACTAAATAATCAGTCGGTATCGCGCTTGCGAGGAGCTCCATACTGATATAGCAGTCGGCCGATGGATTGCCGATAGTTTAGTTTGAACACACTCGAGTAGCCAAACAAACTTATTTATCGGCCGATACCAAATCGTTGTAGTATGCGGACTTACACACATCTTCATACTGATTATAAGCCCGACCAAACTATCGGCCGATAGAAAGTTTGTCGTTTGCGGAGGCTCTAAGTTCTAGCTCTAATCAGAGCTTTCATCAAAAAGTGTGTCAAGAGTATTAAACAATTTTGAAGATATTAGCAATGTTTTCAATTAAATAAATAAGACCTATATGTAATGAAATTAATTAACTGTAGAAGTGTGAAATGAAAAGGGAAGATTAATACGCACTGCTAGAAGTCTCAACTCGAAAAGCAAACTTTATTTGTCAACCAGTTACAAACCGTACTTCAGAGGAAGTAGACGGCGCTACAAATGTAACCGCGTAATTTGAATGTGATGATTTTCAACAATTTGTAGTTGATTATTGCAGAGAATATCCAGATTTTTTGTAAATTGATTCATTTCTTCTCGTTGATTATTATTTTTACTTGAAGTTCGCTTTTTTACTTTCAGTTCATTAAATTAAGAGAAACTAGCTTTAAACATAAAATCAATTATAACAGTAACTGTATAATTTATTCATATTACTTTAAAATATATGAACTGATATTATTTGATTTGATAGGTACCCAAAGAAACTATGGATTTGTAAAATATTTGATTCATCTTAATTCATAAATAGTTAAATACACAAGTTATGTATAAGAATTACTTAATTTCATTTAAAAGTGTATAATATTTGTACAACTTAATAACTAATATTTGTTGATGACGGGAAACCCTCTCTAAAAATATTTCATGAATCAGTGCAGAATATTGAAATTTCAACAAAAATTAAATTAACATACATATATAATACGTATAAACTATCAAAAACATGCAAAAAAAAGGAAAGAAATATGTAGGTGGTCAGGATCAAAACACTGACAACCAAAATTAAAAAATGAAATATTCACAAAATGATAGCTTTTAACACAGAAACATCTGAACATGAAGTCAACCTGTTTGTCAGCACAATAGATAGGCACAAAAAAATTGGAAGCGTAGTCTGACTGGTTAGACTTGAAATCAAGAAGTGTGCCCCAAACATCAATATTGATAGAATTGATAGATGACCCAAGCATAGTCTATGCCTGAATGAGCATTAAAAACTATACAGAACAAAAAAATTACTGTTTTTTATTTTTTTGTAGATATTCATCTTCTAATCTTTTCCAAGGATCTTCCATAAATGAGGGATGCAAATAACAAGTGATATCTCTTTCATGTTTGGTGCTACCCTACAAATTTAAATACATATATTAGCATAATTTTGGTAACCAATTAATGAACTGAGCAAAACATAAATTATATAACGTATGGCATGCAAAATATAAGAGAATTCTTTATTTAAAAATCACTCCAGTTACTCCAATTCATACTGCCACCTCCTCTATTGCCTTTGAAAAGGATGGAATTATGCAAGTGAAGACAGTAGGAAATGATAATGATTTCAGGATTTTATGATGTTAGTAGCCTTTGAAAAGATTTTACAGCATTTCAATTAGCAATTACATTTAAAAATTTTAATAGATACATACACTTCTTGGAAATGAATATTGATTTGTACTGCTAGCATTACTGCTGAAGTTTCCTGAATAATTTCCACTGTATTTATTACAATGATTACTGCCTTGTGGTGAATATTTCTGTGCAGAATAGTTTTGGGAATAATTTCCACTGTAATTATTACAATGATTACTGCCTTGTGGTGAATATTGCTGTGCAGAATAGTTTTGAGAATAATTTCCACTGTAATTATTAAACTTATTACATCTTTGCAATGGAGAATACCTTCTCCTGGAATTATTATAGGAACTTTCGGAATAACTTCCACTTGTGTTAATAGAATGATTAAATTCACGATTAGCCTTCCATTTATTTTGATTATAGTACTCTGCTTTCATTGGGCTACTATAATGAGGTGGAGTGAAATTTGAGCATGGAGACTTATTAAAGGATATAAAATCAGGTTTTTTTTCCAGTTGAGTTTTATTTTCAATTCTATCGTTGTTAGATGTGGACGACATACTCCTTAGTATTTCACTCTGGTAAAAATATTCAATTCTCCGATTGTTCCAATCTTATATGATGTTCTTCCAATAATATTCAGCAAATTTTTGCAATCTTATATTTTGTTTTACCAAAACTACACTTGTGCTTGTTACCTAGTTTTCCAATAAAACGTTACAGGTTACTCTTAAACTCAACTTATTTTGACGATATTATTAAACTTGATTGTTATCGCACAATACTAGGTTCAAAATATAGAAAGTAAAATCTAAATTACTTGGTACTCAATATGTTTACAAAATATTAAATAGGTTAAGTAAGTAAGCTTTCTTCTTTGAAGTATAATCCACAAAATATATCCATTTTCTCCTTGTTCTTCTTTTTCTTTACTGCCTTTGGCAACAGTGTCTATCAGGACAATCATTTCGAAACCATCGTAGTCTTGAGTCATTTGGAAATGAGCCATGTTTCATGCTATTAATTTTGTGAACATGATTCTTTTTCTTTAAGTCAAGAATTAGTATAAGAATAACAAGATTTCAATAAAACATTCCAGATAACATATATAGGATATTAGGAAAATGTTATTGTTAGTATAAATTTTTAAATGTTTTATGTTGGAAACTGTTAGAAAGTTAATTATAATTTTGATTATTCATCATTTTTGAAAATAAATTCATGTATATTCAATGGCAACTGTTGCTTATCTTATTTAATTTCAATCAGGTCCATTTGGAGTTTTTATTACATTGAAGATATTATTATCACATGTAATGGAATATATTCTCCACAGCCTAACTTTACTTACAATCCATGAACATAGAATTGGCAACGTCGCATCAGCTGATTCCAGTAGAATCAGCTAATCGATCTATCTTTAAACAACGGACAGCTGCATGCAATGATTGTCTTTTCAGAAAATGTTCAGCTTAACGGTACATTATATAAAAAAAATCGTGCTAACGAAAATTGTAGATCATACAATTATCTATTGAAATTATTTATAAACTTTTTTCCTAAGAGGAACACCCAACAGTTATATTACATGTAATACCTTGAAAATATATTTGAACAACTTGAATATTTTATTGAAATATATGTAAACTATACTCCAACTATCACTTCAAGATTTAAACAATTTTAGTAATAAAATATAAAACATACAACATTTATCTTTAAGTGGTTACCAGAACTGCAAAATATATCAACAGATATTCCAATTCAATATTGCATAAATTGGAAGGACTATGGATTGGTAGTATCTAGGTAATAATTATATAAAGGTAGTTGCTTAAAAATCGTTTTTATATTCTGACATTTGATATTGATAACGAGAAAAATAAAAATGTACAATACCCAACAATTTTCTTCATCATTAAACTACTTAAATCATAGACAAATACATACCTTCACCGAGGCTCGAACCCGAATCCTACCGATCTATAGTCGGGTATTCTCCCGACTATGCCACGGAGACCGGCAGAGTAACACTATTCAACCACGGCTTCAAATTTAGATTTAAGGTATGAGTTTTCTCGAATCTCGATCAACTCCATTTGAAAGTGTATTGGAGCATTTTGTACATTACTTTTGGTTCGAGTAGCAAATAAATTGAAACAGTCTTCCATGTTTTTGAAATCACACTAAATATGTTCGAAAATTGCAAAATAGTTTGAGATTTTCAGCACATTGAGCATAAGCAATATTTTCATGCGTAGAGAGTACGGTGAAATGGTAACTGTTACCTGGGAGCATATGTGCCTCCCACAAGAGTATTTTGTTCTGAAACGCTTTCAAATAGCAGTACCAATCATTTACTAACTGTCATTGTATTTTTAGTTTCATATTTAAATCATTCAAATGGCTTATGAGATCGATCAAAAATGCTAAGTCATATGTCCAATTTGGATATATTACATCGTCATATTCGGCTGACATTTAATCCAAAAACGCCTGGAACTGACGATGGTTAAGCACTCATGGTCGAATAAAATTTATGTTTTTTTACTACCACACTCATAACATTTTGGAAAAGAATGGACTTAGAACAGAAGTTCTATTGTTGGATAATGAAATGAAGGACCATCAAACCATCTTTTTGCACATTCAATTCAGTTGCCTTTTATTTCAAAATTGCGAGGAAAGCTTTACGTAAGCCGACCATAGAAGGTGCACCATCTGTGCTACTCCAACTAATTTTGACCATGGCAAGCCAAAACTTGTGAATACCTTCTTCATTAAAAATGTCCTCTCCTGTAATGGTTCCTTTTAGCGGCTGTAAAGCAAGCAATTCCTTAGTTACAGTGAACTCTTTATCAGCACCTCGAATAAATATAGCCAGTTTAGCTGTGTCAGACAAATCGGTGCTCTCGTCTAATGCTATTAAAGAAAATGTAATTTAAATAAAACTAAGTAGATTTTTTATTTTCACTATAATTTAGTTAAATATAATATTGTTTCGTCTTACTGGACATCATTTTCGTTCGATAAACTTAATAACAAAACATAAATAGTAAGCGCTCAAGATGCGCACAAAGTCACATAGCAAATTGACGGCACTAGCAATTCGCTAGGATGTCACTTGTCGAAGTTATCACCTCGATCACCTAAAGTTCGGGCCACCCACCCGCTCATATAAGCAAAATGAAGGAATGATCTAGAATCGTCTAGTATAGTACCTACATCAAAGGCTTTGATGTTTGCCGCCTCACTCTCTGATAATCTGATCGCCGACACTTTCTTTGCTCGCTCACTTGATTCCGTAAATATGAGTAGGTAAATAGTTTCTTTTATTGGATTTTTCAAATTTGGGCCGTCACTCGACGCGATGGAATAATTAGAAACGGTGAAAATTCGGATAAACTCGGAAATTTATTGCATATTTAACTAATCAATTACTTCGTTAGTTTTCATCTTACCTGGCTGCGATTTGGTGGAAAAGTAGCGATCTTGGCGCTCTGCAAGTTGAGCAAAAATAGACACTGCAGCATAATAATTTTTTGCGTAAGTGTCGGTTTCAATAAATCAATACGCTTAATTGCAAAATGTCTGGATGCCACACGAATTGTCCAATTGGGTACGTTAAAACGGATTTCGAAAATATAAGCAAAGTACAACAAAATGCATATCTTAAATTTTCGAAAAAATATTGCTTAATACACGAAAAAAAGTTGTAAACATGACTCCGAACGGCCAATCGCTCGTAAAGGACGCAGTGGAAGGGTGACTTGGAAAGTAGGAGAGGCAAGTATATATAGTAATACAAGCGGGCAGCGTGTCGTGTATTACGTCATGTTTGCCTCTCTTACTGTCCAAGTCCACCCTTCCACTGCGTCCTTTACGAGCGCTTGTCCGTTCGGAAAATCGCTCCTTTTTTCGGGTATTTTGAAATATTTTTTCAAAAATTTAAGATATACATTTTGTTGTACTTCGCTTATATTTTCCAAATCCGTTTTTTCCAAATCCAGACATTTTTCAATTGAATGCATTGATTTATTGGAACCGCCAATTACGCAAAAAATTATTATGTCACCATTGTCCATTTTTTCCAACTTGAAGAGTGCCAAGATTGTTAGTTTTCCACCAAATCGCAGCCAGGTAAGATAAAAATTAACGAAGTAATTAATTAGTTAAATAAACAATAAATTTCGGAGTTTATCCAAATTTTCTCCGCTTCTAATGATTCGATCGGGTCGAGTGACGGATTTTGTTCGTTATTGAATCGCCAAAAATATATCTATTGATATCATTGAGTTTACGTAATTATTTTCAATGTTATAAATAAAAAACTAAAAAATGCGATTTTTAGGTATAAATCGCCAATAAAAAATTTATTATTGGTATTTGCTTGTCCAAATTATAACAAAAATAAAGTATAAAGTACCTTTCTTCTAATGGCACAGTCGCTTTGCTGAAATAAATAAAGTCAAAAATCCCCTATTAGAAGTTTCCCGTTGCTTGGCCTATATGTCGAAGTAACTCTCGTTGTTCTAAATGCGGAGGTAAGATTACTTCATGATTTAAATCATTTATTTAAATTAAATAAATGATTTAATTGAAATTGAATAATTTTAATTAATTTAAAGACTCAAGAGTCTTGAAAATGAGCTCACATTCGAAACATGTTGACAAATTCATGTTGTTAAATATAATCGTGAAGAATAAGCCAAGAGTTTAATTTAATTTAATATTCGAAATAACAAGTCTCGTTTAGTTTGGTGGATGGGACCAAGTAACAAATTTCCGTCTACTCAATTCTATGTAAAGCCTTCTCTAATAAAACTATTCTAATGTCCTTATAATGTGCTTGTGCTAATGTGCTTATTACAGAGTTTCCCTCCAGGTTCTGTGGAGGGAAGTAGGTTTGAGTCTCCGTTTTACTGATCGTATACATCAGGGGTGGCCAACTTAATTAGACCTAAGATCTACTGTTTACTAACGAAACCCTGTGCGATCTACCAAGTACATACTTGGGTCCTATATATTAGTGTGAGCATTGCGCCTGCGCATTATCTATTAGTTTAGCATAATCATGTTTGTAGTTGGAAATTGCCAACCTTAAAAAATCCAATGTATGAGAATCTGTCAAGCGAGAACGAAGTTACTTTTTTGTTTGTTTTAAGTACGAAAAGGCTAACTAATATAAATATGTTGAACCAAAACACGAATGAAATTGTTCAAGACTTTTTTTCAAATTTGGGTATTTTCCGTTGGAAACCAATGCCCAGAAATGTTGACTTGCGGATGACCTTGCATTCAGAACTATGTCACAGCGCAGAGCATTAATTTCGTTTTGTTACATCATGTGCTCGATTTGAAATGTATCTGCAAATTTTGTAGCCAATTCATAAATTTCATTATGATCAGTTATATCATTAAATGGATAACTTATGAATTGAACCTTCTTCTCAATTTTTCTGAAATCACTGAAGCGAATTTCAAAGTCTGCTATCACTGCCCTAATTTCTATCGTGTACTTCACGATAGAAATTTCAGAAATGAAATTGTAGGCGAGATATTTTTACATATGATCCTTGATGTTTACAAATTGTTCAAATTTTTTCTTACCTGAGTCAACTATCATAAATTCTGTTTGACTTTGAAATGCTGCAATAGAACTCATCATTTCAGTTAATGTTTTATTCTTTCCTTGTAGATTCAGATTTAGTCTGCTCAGTTTTCCAGTAAAATCGACCAAGAAAGCTAAATCACATTGCGAGTCTAAATCACGCAATGGCCGACAATCATCACCCCCTAAGGAAAGATGATGCTGCAGTAGTTGATAATTAGGTTGAGCAGTCTGGTCTAATCATTTATATTTTTTGCCTGTCCACGATCGATTGGACTAACAGTCGCGATCTACCGGTCGATCGCGATCGACCGGTGGGCCACCCCTGGTATACATGATTTATACATCAATAGAAAACTCCTTCTAAAACATAAATGGGAATTTATCAGATCCAAGATCTACAAATTCGGATTTGCCCCAAGGTGAAATTCTATCTGCTTTACACTATGTTATATATTATCATAGGCTAGAAAAAAATTTTAATAATCCAAATTTCAAAGTTCTCGTATTTGCTGATGATATCGCAATATATACAACGAATGAGGGTGTAGAGGGGTGTCGTCGTGATTTGGAGGAGGCAATATCTAATTTCATCCCTTTTCTAGATTCGCGGTGTCATTCTCTTTCATCTTCTAAAACTATGGTTTGCTCTTTTACCAATAAGCGATTAATTAAGCAATAGAACTACTTAAATCAGCTCATCAGGTAAATATACATGAGGCTGGTAATTTTAGCCTTTCTCAGCTTAGAACATCTAAATTTGAGGGGAGTTTCGATTATATAGCCTCTCACACATTGAATAAGTTTAGGGCGTTGTTTGAGGCTGATACCTCAACGATTAATATAAAGAAAAAACTGTACAATCGGCTAAGAGAGGAGAGTTTTAGTTAGGTTAAATTGGGTATTTTATTTTGTTTTTTTTTTGAATATGATGTTAATATTATTTAAATTATATCTATTTGTTCAATTTTAGTTTCGGGTTTATATTTAGGTCTCTTATTAATGAATAACCTGTTAATTTTTGGGTTAATTTCTATAGTGTCAAGTTTTTATGTTTTCTTGTTTATACTGGAGGAGTGGAAGATTGGCCAAACTCTGCAATTTGTAATCCTGTATATGAGGTAATTACAATAAACTTATTATTATTATTAAGGTATGTTATGTGGGTAGATTGGCGCGGAAACGGATATTGAGGCTTGCACCCACTTCTGACCGTTATTAAATAAACATTATTTTAAATTATGATATATGAAAATTCAGAAGTGAAAAAATTCAGGTCGAAAATAATTCGCTGTCCATACATTTTTATGTTTATACACTTTTTCAATAAGTTTTCGATCAATTAACAATTTTTGTAGCTCGACATTTTTGTAGCATCAACATTGTGAGTGCGATAATTGTAAAACTATAAGTCTGAGAATTTTTTTATGGAGCTATTTTCAAGGTCTTTACAATAAATTCCTGTCGTAAAAATTGAAAAATTGTGAATTTCCGCTTTTTTATCATTAATTTACTTATGTTAAGAATTTGAAGTTTCTTTTAAGATTGAAAAAAAAACAATAGGTGATAAACATTTTTCAAAATCATATTTACGTCGTTTCTGATTATGATCAGAAACTAAACAGATCTAAAAACGGATCAATAGTAAAATAAATATATAATAAAAAAAATGTTTAATGAAGCTGTATAATTTGTAATGAATTAAAATTAATTTCAATTCAATTATCGCACTTACAATGCTTAGGTTAGTACTACAAAAAATTGTTAATTAACTTTAATGGTTAAATTATTGAAAGATCTCAAATACTATATTATATATTTGAGAAAAATCCTTTTTTCACTTAATTGTTTATAACTTTCGCAATTTTTGATGGTCTTTGAATTTTTTTTAAAGAAGATCTACATGCTATTCCGAATCAAATGACATCTCATTCATAATTAATAACTCTAAAAAGTTTTCCCCTAAAAGGTACTTTGACTAGACTATCAGTATCTAAGCATTGACAAGACATTGACACTTGTAGACGTTTCTAAATTTTAGTATTAAAATTAGTTTGTTTTTAGAATTGTTAAATACATTAAAATGACGGATTATGAACTACAAAAAGCGGAGGAGGAAATTTACGATGAAGGAGAATTGTCAGAAGAAGGTGTCGTAAAACGGATTACCGATTGCCACGATAGGGGCCCTCCGTGTAACAGAAGAATAGATGAACTTGCCATGCCGTCTAAGAGATTACTTTTGTGTACCTTCAGGGATTTTGGATATATGTTTCCCAGAGAATGGAATGAGAGAATTAGGGAACTTCTTTCTATTCTTTATGCAATGACCCCAGAGTAAGTATATACGTAGAATAAAACTGAATATAAGTTGAATAAGACCGAGGTTATGTTAATTTAGAAAACATTTAGAATGTTTTAAATTAATTCCAATTCAACGATGTGTGTACATACAAAATTCCGGAGTACCTATCGGTTCACCACTTAGCTCATTGATAGCTGATATTTTCATAGGCAGTTTCAAAACTAAAATATAATAAATAATATAAAAGAAAACATAGTATATTCTGGTATAGCTATGTGGATGGTACTATAGTAGGATTAATAGGGTTTGATCACAGCTTAACTCTACTTACGTAAGTAGAGTTAGGCTGTGGTTTGATGGAGAGGAACGACAGATTTACCGTTATCTATGATATATTAATCCTCTAAATCTGGGTTCCGAATCTTTTTTAGCCCGTGGCGCACGTTTAGTATTTTGCCACTACGCCCTACCCTAGCTAACTATATGAAATAGAAATATTAATAATATACTGATTGATATTAATAATATAATAATAGTACAATAATAGTTAAGTTCAAGAAGGTCAATTTAAAATATCCACATTATGAATTTGAGTTTTTATTATATTTTAAAGAGTTACGAACTGAAAAAGGAAACAAGAAACAAACCAATGTGATGAGTGTGTTTGGCGATCACACAGTTTTTCAACAAGATAAGGTTGAAACTAATAGAGCTGAAAATCCAGCATCACATAAATTTTATGTTGCAGACGGAATGAAATTTTCTAATTTTTTGAAGTTAAAGATATTCATTTTGAATCGATAAGCACAACTGCACTTAACCGAAACTGGTGAATATAGTTTTAGAGCTGCTGCCAGACGAAAATTCAAAGAGTATTTTTTTTGTCATGTTTATCCAAGCGGAGCTTAAATATGCGAACCACGCATATTTTTTATACTATCCACGCACATTTTATACTATATTTATGCATATAATTTATACTATTTTTTGACACTATCATCTGCAAATTATTTCGAAACTTTTCGTTGAGCTTCAAAAAGTGTTTAAAGAAAAGGGACCAGGTTTTGTGAAACAATGAATTCATTAGATATCACATATTCACACAATTGCGGATGCAATCTTGACCTCAACCTTCATTATTTTTTTTGTCCACAACTACAGTTTCTTTCTAAACGCCACAATTTTCCCGAACATTTCAGAATGTACGTGTTGTTGTTTTGAAATGACATATTCAATTTATTCCCTTTCTTAAATACATTGCACAAATATTCTAGTTTTACCAAAAAATCTAATTTGGTGAAGTATCTGGCGGTTTCATGACGTTCTCGTGAAAAAGTCCAAATCTCCTCATGTAAGTCTAACACTGAAATATTACATTTCCAAGTGAAAGCCACCGTGAATTGCCGTAATATAGCACGGCCCTTTGTTCAACTCCCATATCCACACTGTTTCCGATAATGCCATCTTCAGAAACCCTACTTTCACAAAATCAATCAATATCTATAATATTGTTACGATTATGGGTTTCGACGGATGAATTCCAATAATTAACTTTTAACAATCAATAAATATCCTTTATTTACAAACTGAAAATAAACACAACAAATGTCATTATCACTTATGTCACACTTCCGACTATTTCACTGTACTTTAGATCAGGGCTTCTTAAACTGTGGGTCGCGACCCCCCTTGGGGTCGCGAGACTACTGAAAGGGGGTCGCAAAAATCTGATACTTTTCAATCATTATAAATAAAATTTTAAAATTAGTATACACACTACGTATATATAGTTTTATGTTTTCTTATAAAAAAATTGTTTATTTTTTCTATTGAATAAATAAATAAATATATATATCTATTTACATTGTAAAATAGTGCGATATTACATCTACATCTACGGTTAATATATATATTTCATTATATGAAGGAGGGGGTCGTTTAAAATTTCCTAAGCTTGAAGGGGGTCGCTATATAAAAAAGTTTAAGAAGCCCTGCTTTAGATAACTATAATCTAATTCTCTCCCTGATTCTGACTGACCTGCCATCTTCCGTCCTGATTCATTATATACCCTAGAGTGTTTCTAGAAGATTCCATTTCGAGAAGGTTCGATTGCCAGAACGTAGGAGTCGTTGTTATATCACATTTGCCGGAACATTCTAGATAAAACAGAGATTGCTTCAGGTATTTTCGTAACACTGCCCCCCTCTTAGTTTTGATCGTCCCGATCAACGTCACAATTTTCTACTATGCTCCCTTCGTAGTATTTCGCCAACCTATCCAAATGTACCACTTTCGGCTTCGATCTTGGAGTGCGCTGGATTCTGTAAACGACGTCATTTATTCGTTTCCTAACCTTATAGGCTCCTTTCCAGGCCTGTGTTAATTTCGAGGATAAACCTTTCTTCCTTTGTGGGTTGTACAACCACACCAAGTCCCCTTCTTTAAATCCGACTGAATTTGCTTTTAGATTGTATCTGGTTTTCATTCGGTCAGTGCTTGCTTCAATCTTATCTCGAACTAGTTCATGTAACTTATTCAAATGCAGTCTCAGCTCATATGCATATGTGCCCAATTCCAACCGTACTTATTCGGGCTACCAAACAATAGATCACATGGCAATAGTAGTTCTCTTCCAAAAAGTACCTTCGCCGCAGTGTGATCTGTAGTGTCTTGAACTGACCCTCGATAAGCCATCATCAGTACTGGTAAATGTTTGTCCCAATCTTTTTTTGATGATCAGCTACTACCTTTGACAAATACTGTTCCATTGTAGGATTAAATCTCTCTACCATTTCATCAGACTGTGGATCCGAATTTGGTTCACAATTCCAATACACCGCCCAGGATCGTTTTCAGGTCTACAACAAATGAATTTGTTATGGTTATTGCACAAGTTCTTATTGGTACTAGGATTGGGAATAAATTCCCCATTTTCTATCATCCGAATCCCTGTATCATTCCCATATACTAAACCATAACTTCTTATCGAATCCTTTCACACAGGAATAAGACTTTCCTTTTAAGGACACTCTATTCTTTCCGAAAGCCTCAATAATTCCATCCCATTCACCGCTTACTGTGAGAATAGGCTTTTTATCCCCCAGATCGAATACTTCTGCACTTGTTATTTTGGCTACTTCAGATTCCAGGGCTCTCACCAAAGCATCATATCCTGTTGATGGTCTTATCAGTTGTCGATGTCCCCTCAGTTGACTGTTCCTTAACCCTCTAACAGATCTTACACTCAGTTGTTCCCTCGTTCCTCCGGAGCTAATGCATAGGCCAATCGATTGAACATTTCGATATCAGTTTCGTGTTCCTGAAGGGATTCATTATGTTCTTTGCTCCTACCTTTACGTTTAGTTTGGTACAGCAACTCTCTATTACAATTACCATACTTCAATGTTTCATCCTTCACAGCTTCCTTATTACTTACTGGATCACTTTGTGTTTTAAGACAATAGGCAGAGGAAACCTTGTATTCATTCAAATGCTTAGGATTAATCAATTTTCTACCTCTACTAGACATTTTTACTTCTGCTATACCCGTTTCATCATAATCCCCCTTTTCTTGACTTTCTTCCTTTTGATTCTTTATGTCTATTCCTTGTCTGTCATCATTTACTATGTTTTGATCTAATCCTATCATTATATTATCTAAATTACCTGGAATCCTTTTATAGTCTGTTTCATCGAAAATCAAGTCTCTTGGACAAATGAGTTCGCTCTTGCATTCATCCCTTACTGGACTCATTTCCAATTTTAATTTAACTTATAATTTCCTTTTGTCTTGTTGTCCCCAATTTGCAATCATATTTAATAAGTCCTGCTTATCTTCCTGTCTTTGCCGTTCACGCCGTTGTTCTTTCTCTAGTCGTTGTTGTTCTTTTTCCAGCTTTTCCTATTGACGTTTTTGTTCGTCCTGTTCCCGTCGTTTTTCTTTCTTCAGCTGACGTTTTTTCTTCTCCAGTTTTTCCTGTTGGCGTTATTCTTCTTGCTCCGCGAATTTTTGCATAATTTTTTGGAACATTGACTCCATTTTTGTTGTATTTCTAGTTATTGGCATCCCACTTCTGACACCAGTTGTTACGATTATGGATTTCGACGAATGAATTCCAACAACTTTTAACAATTAATAAATATCCTTTATTTACAAACTGTCATTCTAAATAACACAGATATGGCTTCAGGTATTTCCGTAACAATATATAACTCGTTATGTCGCACTTCGTTCTATGATTCATAGAGTGTTTACAATTGCTCTTGCAGGAGAAGAGCGTTCATTTACAACAACTTGATCTTATTCGAGCAATATTTGCCAATAATAATTTCCATTTAAAAAGAGTCAATAACGCCATTTACTAACCAAGAAAAGGAGATGGTTAATAAAAGATTATATACACTATTTCTGTGTAGCGAAAAAGAAATATATGGCAACATTCTATAAACGCATATCTCAACATAGAGAATAGCTCAATTTTTTAAAAGAACACGATATCAATATGGCTTTTCTAAGTGGAAAAGACCGACTGTTTTTAATAATGAACTCTTAGAATCGAATCCTATGAAGAGGCGGACTAGGCGAAACTAGTTGTGAAATACAAACTCCTGTGTTGTTAAAATTTCAAGTATTATGCTTTATTATATTCAGTTGCCTTAATACCACTGTTTTATGGCTTCTAAAACTTGAGCTTTCTCAAGAAAGTCTAATTTTGCTTTTCTACTTTGTCGATAGTGAATTGGTTTAACTTTTAATTTTAATCGTGGACACTTAAATTTATAACTCATTAATTGTCCAGTTTTTGAATCAAAATCACTGGAACAATTTTTGTTTCATTTTCCGTATGAAACAAAATTTCAAATTAATTAAATTATCTTTTAATTACGGAGCAGCTGGAAAGTTTCTAGAATCATAGCTAAGATGAATTTGGCTTTTGTACAAAAAAAAATACCATCCAAATATATTTCCGTTAGGAAGTTGCGATACTAGTAGTAGGCACATAAATTAGTACGTACCTATAAGTTGTACATACATTGTCCCTGGCTGGTGACTAAGTTGAATCGCTATATCGATTCAATGTACACGTTAATATACCTAATATAAATCGAAATTTGTTTTAAGAGAAACTGAAAAATACTTTGAACAACTACGAGCGGTAGCAAAACATATGGCTTTAAGGAAAAAAATGAAAGAAAAACTTAAGAAATTGGTAGCAAAGAAGAAAAAAAGAGAGATGAAACAGAAAGCTTATATTCTCTTTAAAAATATAATAAAGATGGGGCTAATGCATGCAGCTACGCAAGATGTACCGCCTTTAGTATCAGTAAGAATGAGAAATTTATCCAATATTATTCTACAACAACTAGCGGACTTGAGAGGGGTTGATTTGCCACAGAGGCAACATCCTGGTAAAACATATTTTGTCAAAAATACATTAGGATGATACGCTTAAACTTTTTATTTCTAGATAAATTGGGTTCCTTTTTAATATCTATAGCAGATTGGATAGCAATTGCTGTAGAAAATGTTTACTATCGAGTTCAATTGAAAAAGAACGAGGAACTGGAAGAAATAGAACAAATAGAAATGTCGAAATTAGAGGAAGAGAGAAGACGGGAAAGAAAATTTAAAAAAGGACGTAAAGTAACATCTACCCCTAATCAATCAAGAGAAAAGACTATCTGAATAATTGTACTGTAATTACAGTTTTATGTAATTTTATGTCAGTTCAATATAATTTATACCATAGAGTAAATAACACACACAATTTTTTGAATGTATTCGAATATATATTGTTTGTTTATATTTGTATAGAACTATATATATATATATATATATATATATATATATATATATATATATATATATATATATATATATATATATATATATATATATATATATATATATATATATATATATATATATATATATATATATATATATATATCCATACTAATATTATAAATGCGAAAGTAACTCTGTCTGTCTGTCTGTCTGTTACTCTTTCACGCCTAAACGCCTGAACGGATTTTGATGAAATTTAGTAAGGTAATAGATGGTTACCTAAAAACGGATATAAGATCAAAATGACCACGACATCGTACTTAGGGGATAGGAAGTAGGTAGAAAACTGAATTGAGTTAGTGATTCTTTAATGGATTTTGCTGGGAGTTTTGCTCTATCATGCCTAAACGGCTTAACGGATTTTGATGAAATTTAGTTAGGTGATAGAGAGTAACATAGAAAAGGATATGGGCTATTGATATTCATGCTATCGTTCTTAAGCCGTAGGCAGTAAACTAATTAAGTTAGTGATTTTTAATCGTTTGTTTTAAAAGTTTACCCCACACACGCCTTAACGTCTGAACGGATTTTTATAAGACTTGGTTAATTTGAAGATATGATCCTAGGCACGGACACAGGCTACTTTTTACGGCGGGAAAATACCTCATTCCCGGGGAAATCTAGCGTGATCGTGTCAAGAAGCGCAAGACGCCATAGCTACTGAAATGATTTTGATGGTTTTTTTTAAACTGAGTGTTACTAAGACTTCAAGTTAGTATTTGATCACTTTTCTAACTTAGAGGGTAGATAGGTGCCATAATTTAGGGAATTTATGATAAAATTTTGATGCAACTGTCTTTATTTAACAGTTTTACTTGCATCGAAACTTAGCGACATTCCATCACACTACTTAACTCATAGGGTAGGAAGGTACCAAAATTCAGACTACTTTTTACTTCGGGAAAATATGTCATTCTTACAGGAACCTATACATAGTTACCTATCTACAACATTAAAACTCTGTCTAGAATCACATTACCCCAAAACTATTGATCTGATTTGTATACGATTTTTTATTCAACTGATGGTTACATTACATACAGATAAAATCTAATTACCTACACCACAGAATTAATATAGTACTACATAACTAGCTACGCTTTAAACTTGAGGAGGTAATTAGATAGACATTTATACGAACTTTAAGCCCAGTAATCAGTTCAGGATAGGTAATCAGTTCATCACCGAAATTATAACACCTACACTTAGTTTGTTTACTATCAACGAGGGAAAATAATCAATATAACGCAAACATTCAAATCATACGTCGCCGTCGTCGTAGTGAATACAAGACGCTGCGCCGAGCGAAGAGGCGGTGCGGCGCGAGGGGAGGGCCGTGCCCAACTGTGCCTACCCAAGCGGGCAGGTAGTTTTTTTAGGCAGGTAGAAGCATTAGGTAGTTAAGGTAGCTGTTGGATGTAGGTATTTTCTTAACCAATCATTCATATTTCTAGGTTTACTCAGATACGTATTATTCTTTATTTTTGCACTCGCTTTCATTTGTTAATTCTCAATTCATGTGTAGGTTTAGTGTTTTTTAGCTCACATCAGGATGTTTATAGTTCGTAGTAAAATAGTTTAGTAAAAGATTTTGTCATTATATTATAGAACTTTTATGTTAGTTTTGATAGATATGTAGGTAGTACCAGTAGTGAAGAAAATTGTGTAATGTGGTGTGGTACATAAATTCAATATTTTTGAATTCATTTAGTTAATTTAGGTTTTAGGTATAAAAGGTTTTAAACCGATTTACATTATTTACTTTTTATATTTACTAAGGAAACATTCGGAGCTATCCATTATGTGCTTAGGTTGCTTTTGAACAAATTTTGGGACAATAGTGGGACATTGTTGCAGGGGGACTTACAGCCGGGAGAAAACAAAAAACTTATGCGGACGAAGTCGCGGGTAAAAGCTAGTATATATATATATATATATATATATATATATATATATATATATATATATATATATATATATATATATATATATATATATAGAATCATTCGATATCGGAATATTTCCAATAAAAAAATTCTCAAGGAGTTGTCAACGAAGGCACAACTTTCCAGAGTGAATATTAAGTGCAGTCCGAAACATCATTGAACTTGTTGCATGAAATAACATAAAATTGTTTTATCCTTATTAGGAATCGTCAGTGATATACATCCAAGCAATCAAGTTTCGATGGTTTTTCAAACACCTACAGGTCCCATCTTCAGAATGAGGATAACATTCATTCGTGAACTAATCACGTGAGCTCCGTCTATGGAAAAAACGAAATAAACTTTCTCGAGCATTCTAGATCGCTTTCTCGTAACAATTAAATCAAACGTAGAGGCTTTGTAAACATTTCGTTCATACACCTCAGAACTTTGTATATGTGTAATGTATATCTGTGTACTGTAACATCACTTGGAAAGTGACATAGGTATAGTTTATTTCATTGAATTATTCACTATATGTGTCAATCTATTTCATTACGCAGTTGCCTAATTTTGTGAATCAATTATTATAAAGGTCTTATTTTTATACTAAATAGTAAATTGAATTTAATATTTGTATTTTCATTATGAAATTTGAAAAATCAACATGTATAAATGTACCAATATTACATTCTGATAACGTTTTTGTTCCAAATCGTATTTAGAATGCGATGACAACATTATTTCGGATTCACATAAGATTATTATTTGGGAATAAGTTTCCTAATAATATCCAAAATCCCATCGTTCAAACTCGGTTTTGCTATATAATATTCGTCAATTCAATAGACTGTATTGGCGCAAATCACCCACAAATTGAAGGGTGATTTTTGGGCTATTACCAACACTTCTTACACATGTCCAAATCTAACTAACTATATCCAACAAATGTGAGGTCGACAACGTTTAGAAGAGGTAGCTAGCTTATATGGATATAGCAAAGGCATATACATATATCAGATCTTGAATGTAAACGAAAATTCATTTGCAGAGGGTCTTTCTCACAATCGCGGCCTACTCTATATATTTATTAGTTATCCTGTTAGAGTAGGCTGTGACACATTTGCATTTTTGTTCAAGTCATGATTCATGCTCTGAAATCTCATCGTGAGCCCGGGAAACTTGTCATCGCAATATTTTCCTTCATTATGGCCAAATCGCTCATGAGGACACACCTTTAATCCGATAGTGTATTATTATTCCATTTTTTATCGATTATTTCCGATGTGACATCTTTCAAAGTACAGCATTATCAAGAATGATAATGCTGTAAAAGGCGAAACTAGTCGAATAAAGAATTGTTCAGTCAGTGATTTTAAGACAAGTTTTTATTATTACCTCTCATTATCAATTCACATTTAGATATTTTGATTTCAAACTGTAACTAGGCTATATGAAAGATATTTTTCAATTCATTTTAAAATGATATCTCTTTTTCAGTACATATTTGATGCAAACAAGGTATACTGCAAGGCATTCTCGCAGTCACTTCTACGAGATATTCCAATGCCTGGAATGAAACCAGATGCTTGCATCTACACACATTGTCCTATAATAAGTGGACAAGCACAAACTTATTCAAATCAACTTTTTATGAGTAGAATTATCCCTTCAGCTCCTTATACAGTTAAAATGTGGTTATGGGATGCAAATTACAATGGTAGAAATATAGGATGTTGTTTCACAATTAACATCAGACTGCGAGGATAAGAATAGTTGCTATTTATTTGAATGCAAATTTTAAGGAAATGTTTTGACTATACCCCAAGACCTGATGAATTTGACATTTCACATTATACAGTATCCTGAAAAGGTCATTGTTATTAAATATCAATAGTTCTTTTCTATTTCCAATTGAATTTCTTCAAAGTCTTGTTCAGCTACTGTAGAAAATGAATAATTTTTCTTCTTCACATCTTCTACAGGAAAGTTTACTTAAACTGATAAAATATGCCAATATTTCATTGATATAATATATTAAATGATAAGTAGAAGTTTGAATTTGTTGGGTTTTAAATAACAATATATGGTAAACAAATTTTATAACATTTCTATTACAGAGTTGTACATATTTGTATTAGAACAAAGATCAAAAAGAAAGTTAATCATATAATAACAAATCTAATCATCTATTATCTATTTATTGTAATTTTCAATATACTATGGGATAAAGGAAAATTGCCAACAATTAACTTCTATTTATTATAAGTCAAATTTTTAAATGATCAATGGATACAAATTTTAATCTACTTTATTAAATCTATTATTTGACTGAATTAAAATTGAATGATGGGAATAATTAGCTGGGATATTAGAGTTGTCACTTACATATTCTCTGTTGAACATATTCAATATGCATACAAAACAATTGTAGTTGCCAGAAAAATTGAGGAAATATTAAAAAATACTTAGATTTGAATGAGATTCAAGACAATAAAATAATAATCATTACCAAAACTAATTGAAATCAATACATTCTATATATTATGTATATTATATATATATATATATATATATATATATATATATATATATATATATATATATATATATATATATATATATATGTATATAGTACTCATGACTAGGACATTTATAAAAATAATGATAAACACTGATGAAGTTTGACATTAGCTGTAAATATATAGGTATGATTCGATCTGTAATAAATATTTTCTTTCAGCAAAGAAATATTACATTTACCACAATATACAAAAATATACAAACAAAATATTGAAAATAATAATGTAACACTTTCAACTTAGTACATTTCATAGTTCAAATTATGCACTGTTTCTCCAGAAATATCCAACTTACATATAAAATCGAAAATTGCCAAGATTTTATTTAAAATAAAAATATTTATAGGTTGTATTTTGTGTTGATTTCAAATAGACATATATGTCAAAGCTGTCCTATTTTTTCTAACAAAAGATAACATGGAGCCATGATTAATTTTCTCTCAAGCGGGTATATTCACAGAAAAAATATGTCAAACTAGTGTTATGAAAAAAAAAAAAAGACGAAACACAGATTAAGGTGTAATTTTAATTAATAACTGAACTGAAAATTTTCCATTAAATTTTCTTAACATTTGACATTATTTTGAAAACGCTTGCGTGTAGAGAGGTGAGGGTCTATGTATCTTTCAATCGACTACCGTCCCGCACATTAGTAACGTGAGAACGTTAGTGGCGCGAGCTGTGATTTATCATTATATCCAAAAGATAGACAGTGGTCTGCTAGACGATCGAGTAGCGATTAGGTAGGTGTTTTTATTTCAAATTATACTTTTATATATTTAATAGTGTTGGCGTTTAGTCGATGTAAATCCATTATAATTGAATATAAACTTAAATTCAAACACTTGAACTTATGATTTACACTTAATTTTATTTTTACCTTTTTACCATTTTATATATATTTTAGCATGGCTAGAGTTCCGGGGCCTTCAAGAATAAATCCAGATAACCCAAAATTTCAAGAATGGACAAAAAAGCTTTTGAATGGGCCAGAAGATTTTCATGAACTTGATTTGGATAGCGAAGACGACTTAGAAGACGCTGATTACTTGAAAAGTGAACACGACAATCAAAGTGAAAAAAGCGCCTCAGAAAGTGACGAAGAAGTCATTTTAGATAAAGGAGGATATTATCTAGGAAAAAATGATTTTACATGGTAAATTGTTTTTATGTTTTGTTTATTTGGCTTGCTATTTTCATGGCCTAGAAAAGAGCGTCCCAAAAACGTGCGAACGTAATATTATTGCTACGCTCCCAGGATTCACAGCTGCTGCAAAGCATCTTGGAAATTGACAAGACCCTGAAGAAGTATGGAGTCTATTACTTTCGGATGAAATTATTTTTTATACAAATAAAAAAATTACTGAAACAAAAAATAAATACAAGGATCCATCACTTAGGCAATAAAATTAGGTTGAAATTAGAGCGTTTTTGGGTCTACATATTTACACTGCAGTTTTCAAATCTGAAATGAAAATCTGGATGGTCTATTCCATATTTCCATCAACAACGTACTGAGTTGTTTATGCGTTTAAGATTTGATGACGCAGAAAAAATAAATGAAAGTTACTGATCCATCTGTAGCTTTATCAGTGGTATTTCAAAGAGAGATAACTTCCAAAGATATTATATACTGGGTGTCAATGTGAGTATTGATGAGATACTCGTACTATTTCGAGGTAAATGCAAATTTAGAATGTATTTGCGGAACATGCCGGCAAAAAACGTCATAAAGGGCACATGCCTAACAGATGCTAGGAATAATAACCTTTATAACGATGACATTTATACAGGAAATGGTTCTGATGGCCATATGCTTTTGACCGAAGACAAAAAGTTTAGTATCCCCACACAACACGTTATTCGTTTAAAAAAATCGCATCGCAATGTAACGGGAGACAATAGGTTCAGCTCTATACAGCTTGTTCAAGAACTTAGAAAAAGAAGACTAACCTAAGTAGGAATGTTAACAAAAAAATAAAGCAGAGATACACCACCACAGTTTCTGCCGCATAAATCAAAAAAAAGTAGATTCTTCGCTATATGAATTTCTGGAAGATATAACGCTTTTGTCGCAAATTCAGAAAGAACCTAAAGAACTATTAGTTGTGTCGTCTATGCGTCACACTAAGTCAAATACTACTGAAGGCACAAAGATTATAGAGTATTACAACAAAACTAAGGGGGCGTTGAGGGGACAAAAAGTGCGTCTGTTATAGTGCCAGCAGAAGGACCCGCCGTTGGCCAATAACAATATTTCTATAAATATTGGATGTTATCACGATAAATGCATATATTATGCAACAAATCTATAAAGATGCCTGTAAGTTGGAACGCATGGACTTTTGAAAACATCTACCCAAAACATTAGTATCTCCTGATGGAAAGACGATTGCAAAACAAAAAGATATCCAGAGACAAAAACTTATTTTGGAACGAGTTCTAAACCAGAAAACTGCAAATATCGAAATAGCAATTGAAGAGCGTCTGGAAACTCGACGGTTATGCCATATTTTTTCATCAAAATTGAAAAGAAAGATTCAGTATTTATGTGTTATTTGTAAAAAACCGTAGCCGTTGAAGGTTAGTCAGATATTTCATAAATGCACAATTTGTGCTGAAAAATATATAAACTATATTATATTTAAGATAGTGTCTGACTCTAATTTTGCACAGTATTCAACGTTTTTCACTTCATGTTCAAATTCTTAAATATTTGGAAGAAATAAAATCATTTAAATTTCATTGAAATTTTGTTTTGCTACATAACAAAAACAATTAAATTTTCATTATAATTTCAATATATTACATTAACTAAGATCGCAAACATTTTTTCTAATATTTTAAGCTCAAAATTATGTGCTTTGGAGAAATACTAACTAATAAAGTTATTAGTTAATTATTAAATCCGGTAATGTTGAAGTATAATAAACTTAATTATCCACCACATTACTTAGAAAAGTCAAAGTTCATGTATAAAATTAAAATTAGACACCACCATCCATACTTGTCATTCATTCAAATAAGTCTCGTTATAGCTAAACATACATAAATTGAAAAAACATATACCGAAGTCGCAAAATAAAATGAGTGATATAATAATAAGTGAAAATATTGATGTTTGGGCATATTGGATAAAAATGCTCATCAATATTTATTTGACATTTGACTAGATCTATTGGTGCACCATAAAATATAACATTGCTTGAAAGTGCCTGTTACAATATCCATGAAAACTTAAACTAATAGGAGTTTCAACTAAACGTATTTAAATTTAATTGTTCATTTAAAATGTAGAAGCTCATATCATAAAGTAATTTTTTAATACATGTATTAAAGACAAAATCCATGGGATTTTTAATTTCAGATACTTTTGATAATCAAAACATAAAAAATAATTACTTAAAAGTAGTGACAGTTGAACAGAAAATACCCATTTAAAATTATTTGAAATGAAAAAGCAATATCTCTGAATTGACAATTTGAAGGAATTTGGATATTTTCACTTTTCTCAGATTTAGTACTCAATTTTCAGAAATGAAACTTGAAAATGGCTCATAACCAACCATAATTATATGAAAAATAAAATAATATGAAAAGTAAATAGAGAAAGTCTTTTCATTTATATTGAACTTAATAATCTGTTGAATAAACAATATCCTCCATATGACTTAATAAAAATAGTCAGAAAAGTGTATTAAGTTGAATACAAATATTTGAAATTATATTGATGTAATGACTTTTATTCAGTCAAAAATAGACTTTTTGATTACGTAATTCTTTAAATACATAAACAGTACCCTTTTCAAATTGAAAAAAAAATGAACAAAGATAACTGATAAATTCCATTTATATATATGGCTTTTCGCAGTCATGGTTTCTGAATATGTTGATGAAAGAAAAAGAAATTTTATAATAATATATTATTTGAAGTAATAAAAAGCGGCAGAAATTCAAACAAATCTTTTGTTTCATTTTTTCATTTGTACAAAAACAATTGAATCATTTTCACAAAAAAATATTGAAATCACTGCACAAATGATTCAGACTGCTGATCCATTAAGTTGCATAAATAAGTCTTGACAATATATTAGTACCCCATACATATATAGGATTATATAAAATAATTTTTCTAGAAATTTGACATTTGTTTTGAATTATAATTTGTAGAAATATCAATATATTCAAAAATAATTATTAATGAGATAATTTTAAAATCTGACGAAAATTTTTTTGCATCAAATTGTATATGAAAGAACTCTTTTCTGTAACTTACTGTCTTCATATTCAAAACAAATAGATTATAAATAAAAATCCAAATTCCTTCAGAAAGGTTCCAACTTTTAAACTACTAGTATAATTGGTCATTAGAAATGGTAAAGTCTTAAGCAAAGAACTCACATTTGCTGGACATTTCATATTCCAATTCCTCATTTTTATACATATCAATCATTTTTTGTATGTCATGTGACAACATCTCTAGTTGCTTATCGTGTTTTAGTTTTAGTTTATCTTTTTCTTTAGCTTGTTTAATAGTTGCCGTTTTATGTTCATCTAAGAACCTCTTATCATTAGTTTGCTGTTTCTCCTTCAGTCTACGTTCCTTATCCCTCTTGGTTTTAAGAGTTTTATCATTAGCAACCTAAAAATACAAAAAATTAAAATGATCAAAAGCTCTAACTACCTGACAGTTGATCAAAATAAAACACAATAACTATAACAAAATTAAATCATTATATATATTTATATATATATATATATATATATATATATATATATATATATATATATATATATATATATATATATATATATATATATATATATATATATATATATATATATATATATATATATATCACTAAGAACCAATAGAAAAAATAGTATTTCCTCAATATATTCAACAATTCCGCATGATAAACGTTTCAATGTGGTTCAATATAATAAGAAAATATTATAAATTTTGTTTCATTATGAATATTAATTTTCTAATACTATTATTTTATTCTATTTTTATTTATTTTTATGAATAATACTTGTACTTTCTTTTAAAAAATAAAAGTATTTAATCTGCAATTACAAAAACTCAAAAAATAATAATGTCTCTCTCTTAAAAATCATAAAAATCAAAATTTTTTAAACAATGTATATCAATGTAAAGGACCAAAAAATTACAGTTTAATGATAGTACCACCAACTGTAACCCAAATTCGTAACATTGAAGCTTTCATCAGAAGGTCTACCTCATATGATGTCTTTCAAGAACTACAAATAGGAATATTCACATCAAGAAACAGCTAACTGCGCACGGACATATCTTTGCCTTGCAGTCATTATTTCTTCAGAGTTGTTTCAGTGAATGACTTTGAAATTAAGAGTTATTATTGTTGTTGTTATTGTTAACTTCCTTTTAAAGATTCATATAGTAATTATATAGTAATGTCTGTTATATAACAATATATGAGTCATTGTTTTTAGTAATGAAGAGATAAACAAGATGAGATTTAATTGAAATACTTTCTTACTTCTTTTGCAGTTTCCACTGAAATCTTAGCTTGTCGGCTATTCATTTCCTTCTTCTCTCTATCATGTTTAGCTTCAAGTTGCTTCATCTGGCCACCTTGTAGGATTTCCATATGTTTTCTGAGTACGTCGCGTTGGTCGTGAAGCTGAGTTCTCAAAAATTCCCATTCCTGCTTTCTATGTCTCTCCATTAAACTGCTCCATTCCAAGGTCTGCTCTGTAACTAGTTTTCTAACAGCTGGATCATTCACAAGGTCATTCTTACTGTAAAACAATAGAATATCTTTCATATGACCCAAGATTATTTTCAAACACAAAAAACATATACTTTTTTTGTTATATATCTCACTTCTAAGAAATTTTTATCATCTTATATTCAAATACATAATATGTTCAAAAGATGCATTGCAGATGGCTTAAAAGTGTTTTTCATTAGTAGTGACTGTACTTTTAATTTTCGGACAATCAACAATTAAACTACTACACTTTTTTGATTTTTTACATGGATATTTGAAAAAATAGAAGCTAACGAAATAATTGGAAAAGTGGTTCTTACTTTTTTCCTTTTATAAGTTTATCTATGGCACTACATTGTGACTTCTGCACACCTAATTTCTCTTTAGTCTGCTTTTTTTTCAAGGTATCATATTCCTTCTGCTGTTTTTTTGTAGTTTTTTGGAATGCTTTATCTTGTTTTATTGATTCAATTGTGATGGGGTCAAAAATTAAAGGCTCTAAAAAATAGGTGTTAGTTAAATTAAATTTGAGAATTCAATAGTTATACCTTCTTTTTTCTCTTCTTTAACTTCTTTTTTGGCTGTTTCTTTACTATCAGTCACCTGAAAACGAACTGAAGTGTAATATATTCTGTAAAAGGGAGTAAAATACAAAATTGAAAGTGAAGGAGAGCTAACCTCTATTCCCATTGACGTCATTTGTTCATTCTGTTTCTTTTGTGCTCCCATGAAACCCCTAGGATCGCTCAGAGCATCCATAAAATCTTCAAAACCATCAGGAACATAAATTTTCAATTCGATGTTACAGAAAAGCATAGGTAGAGACATAGGAAAATTTGCTTCTGTTCTGAGAGATATATGTCGATATCCCGCTTGTAAACCATCAAGAGGTAATATTCTCTGACCTAGCAACTTCCCTAGAAGAGCATATTTGTTTCGAGGCAACATTTTATATGAATTATTCACTTCACTCACCGCTTTCATCATACACACCAAATCGTAGAACAGCTAAATCAGGTAGGACCACTTTTCTAAACAAGAAAGGTTCTTCTTTGTAAACTGGATTTAAGCCGTTAGCTGGTACCATTCTTGTTTTGAATTCTCTTCTTATAGTATCAGTAGGTAAACCGTACATATCTACCTCTACATATGTCCCAACTTTCTTATCTGACAGAAATTGGCCAGCAATTACCTAAGATATAATATAAAAGAAGTTAATTACTCCACACAGGCATCCTCATATATACCTGTACAGAACATTGAGCAGCTATGACACCATCCACTGGGCATTCAGCAAAGGGATCGAAACTTCGGTCATGACGTCGCATGAAGTCTGGTTTCAATAAGTATCCACAATTGCCATTGTACTCAAATTTACCTTGATTTAACTGCATTGGAAGATCTGATGTTTGAAAATTTAGAGACACCATTTGGCAACCCGCATTCCAAAATACCTAATAAAATAAAATAAAGACAATGCCATAGAATACAATTTTATCTGCTCTTAGAAAAATTCAATCATGAATTCAGAAAACCTATGATTTTTGTTGTAACAGGAACACTATTCCAACAGCGCTATGTCAACCTGAAGTAATAACAATATCTTTGAAAATTTTTTATATTTACAGATAAATTGGATATTTAATTCATTCTAGAAATGCGATATGTAAAAATGTGCTTCAAAAAAATTACCCTACTACAAACGGAATGAAATGAAGTCTGCAATGCATATATGTTAATATTAGAAAACATTAGCTTTTCAACTCATATCCTTGACTTGGTAAATAATGCTTATATGATATCCAAATAAGGTAGAACTTTAATTCATTAAACTTAGATATCAATGTTCAGCACTTCAACTTTCAGAAATTATGTTCATTACTTCATTACCTGTGGCATGTAATTTGAAGAATTTGCTCTAGCTCCACTAGGATAAATTCTTGACATCTGTCTTTTATTGTAATTCACGAATTCTATAGCTTGACTTCTCAAGTAATTTAATCCAGCTGGTTCAGAGAAACTCGACATATTATGATGTATGTTTTTTTCTGAAATAAACATCAATGAAATCATATTTGCGATACATTTTTTAAAGAAGTATTACCTTCCGCTACATCAAACCCTTGAAACTTAATGGGCTGTGCATAATTGACCATAGAGCTTAGCCAAGGATGAACGTTTAATGTTGATCCTGTGTATTGCACAGGAGCTGCAACTTCTCCATCTGGTAAGGGGACACCATCTGGGGCAGGAGTCTGAAAGTGAATTGGGATTAAAAAGTTTATGAACGAATATACTATCAAAAACTTGAATATGTAAGGGAAGTATATTTAAATCTATATAATAATAATAATTTTATTGCACAAACAAAACATAACTATCAGTATTTGTACAAAAGGTTTGAAGTTCAGTCTTAACTGTTCTACCACTTCCACCTAATTAAAGAGACTTTAAATGATAATAATATTCACAAAATACAAAGCACCTAGGCCAGACAGAGCCACATCGCTCTCATAAAGACTTCAACTGCAGCATACACTTAAATTTAGCCCGGAAACATGCAACAGAATTACATGCCTGAAAAACATCATGATGCTTATTAAAAATATCTGAGGCCATGTATGCAAAACTCTTCTTAAACTTGGCAGTCCTGTGGGCAGGTACAGAGAGAAGCTCTTTAGAGCGGATATTTATTTTATGACAAGAGTTCCTCCTTTCCAGTAGATCAACGAGGTAAGCTGGTTCGTTATTTCTAATTACTTTAAAAATTAAGACTAAACTAAATATTTGTGCATATTGGCACAAAAACATTTTGTCACATTTGAGTATCCCTCTAGATAAGAAGTGCGGAGTTATATGTTCAGTATATCCTATATTAAAGCAATATCTGAGGCAGGAGTTCTGCAGCTTCTGCACCCTACTCTGCATAGCTTTTGTGCCCAAGGTGAAATATAGTGGGCTACAATAATTGAACGAACTCATAATCAGACTACATGTTATTTTCCACTTTATAGAACTATTAATGAAATTCTTAAAGCTATAAAAGTATTTAAGTGTAGCGTATCCCTTGCTAAGTGTCTTTATAATGTGTTCACGAAAGCTGAGTCCCGAATCGAACACAACACCCAAATTTTTAACAGTATCACTGAATTCAATCACTGATCCATCAAGCACCACATCACTGGTCCTATAAGCCATTGCCTTTCTTCTAGAGGTTTCCGTACCGGCCAGGATACTAACTGTCTTCCCCAGGTTCAACATAAGACCATTTTGTGCAGACCAACTACTCACAAATGAGAGATCTTGGTTTAACTGGTTAATTGCGATGTTTATACCACCTGGAATGTAGGAAATGTAGAGCTGGGTATTGTCAGCATATTTATGGAATTTACAATGCTCAATGCACCTACTGAGGTCATCCGTGAATATGGAAAACAATATTGGCCTCAGCAAGCTGCCTTTAGGGACTCCTTGGTGTAAAGTTCTTGCAAGAGATACCACACCTTCGATATCGACAAATTGTTGCCTGTCGCTAAGGTAACTAGTCAACCATCCAATAATTGTTGGATGGAACGAATAGTACCTCAATTTGGCCCTCATTAGTGAATGATTTATAATGTCGAACGCTTTGCTGTTGTCCAGTAATCCTAGGAGTGTTATCAAAGAGTTGTTCATAGCAGACAAAATGTCATTACATATTTTCAGTAAAGCCGTATTAGTACCATGTTGCCTTTTGAATCCTGACTGTATAGGTGGTAAAATCTTGTAAACATGGTCAGTTATTTGATCAAAAACCACCCTTTCCAACACTTTGGAGATCACGGGTAGGATGCTAATCGGCCTATAATCTGACAGACCACCAGACTTAGCCCTTTTAGGTATCGGTCTAATTCTGGCAATCTTTCATAATTTTGGGACAGTTCCACAACACAATTAACCTCTATATTTAATCATTCAATGAATGATTAAATATAAAGGTTATCTACTTTATGCAATGTGGTAAGTCAACAGTAAATGTGGTCATCAACCCCCTTGGCATTGGACACTACAGACTTGAAAGCCTCTAAGACTTGCTTTTCCGTAATTACAAAGTGACCTACTGACTCAGGAATACAACCATTCCCAGAAAATCCATAGAGCATAGAAAATCCAGCAGTTCTCCATGAATTGTAGGCACTGGTATCGAATCTACGAGGTGATCATTTAAATTTCCCGGATCGATGTGTACATAACTTATTGGAGTGAAATCTGGTTTAACTTTGAGCTTTTTGAGAGATGCCCAGAGCTCTTTAGGGTTATCTCTGCCACTTAGGTGTTGATTGAAATAAGCTATCTTCTCATTTTTGATGTCCACCACTAAATAGTTCCTTATTTGCTTGTAGAAGTCAGAGTGAGCTTTCGTCTTTGTTTTGGAAAAAACCTTATAGGCTGCCTTTTGTATTTTATTAACCTCATAATATTTTGAGTCATGTAAGGCTGTCTCGGCTGAGAAGCTGTGATAGTCCTGAGTGGAGCATGCCAGTTGAATAACGTACATACCGCACACGTCAGGAATTTGACCCCAAGCTTTTAATATCAAAATGGGTATAGTCTCTATAAGTTATATTTTTCGGTGGACTCTTATGTACAGCTACATCTAGAGTACAATTAACTAATAAATGGTAGGTCAGTCCTAAAAGGTCGACCAATTCGTAGTTAATACATTTAATGTTCCTAGTACAGCAGATTAGAACAATATGATTTATTTCTTTTCATTTGTTATTTGAACTGGGTTTGTTTTTAAAAAACTGAGTTTTGCAATTTGTATATTTTACATTACATGAAAATTCCATTCACAAAAATGATTTATTCACATATTTCATAATTATAAAAATAAGCAGTAAAAACAAGTGAAAAACTCTATCTGCAGAATGTCCATGTGTGATAATACATGGACATGGATTATTCTACAATTTTTTTTAATTCTCAGTTCAGATGTTGAGTCTAATATTCTCAATTATGTTCTAGGTGCAGTTGATGAACATTTTATTTTAAAGAACTCGCAGACCTCAAGAACAAATTAGATATTTGACAACAGACAATTTGTTTCATTATAATTTCAGTATTTCAACAATTAACTGAGAGGATAAACAATTTATAATCTCGATAAAACTTACTGTTCAACAATTATTGTAGTTTCTTGTAGTGTAACATTACACTGTAGTCCACAAATATTAACAAACCAGAGATGTATTTGATCTTTGATTACATTATTTGTAAAAATAAAATGAAGCTTGTTGAGTTAAAAAACTAGACAATTCATACAAAACCAACAAAAATCTAATTACAGAGCAAATTACCTCAGCGGAAATATCTGGAGGTAATGGTCTATCTGCAGATGCACTTGCGTCTTCTTTTTCTTCATCTTCAATCACAAATTGACCTTTTCTAAACAGTTCCAATTCAAGTTTCTCAACTTCTGGCTTTAATCTTCAACAAAATTCAAAACTTTTAAATAAAGAACATTTTAATCCCGATACTTTACCCGGGAGTTTGTAATTGTTGTTTAACTATGTTCAGTCTTGTGTGCAATAATGTATATACCAAGTTTTTTAATTTGGTTCTAAGGCTACGTTTCTTTGAATTTTACATTCCTTGAATCAAACCTGAATATTATCGTATGTAAATGTGTAAAATGTAACAAGTAACAACACTACAGAATCGCAATTCATACAAATGAGACCCTTATTTAAAAATCTATTATTTTAGCAAAATTTTAATTATGTTCATAAAAATATTAGTTACGAAATTCTCTACTAAACATATATGTTATCAATTCATCAATCTCGGTCATTTTTTTCCAACGTTGGAGTCAAATACAAACTCTTACAAACCGTATGAAAAACTGTTCAGTAGTTTCGGAAATTCAGACAGTTTTTTCTTCACAACGTAAAATTTCGAAAATATTATTTTTAAATAAGGAGATAAAATTTTTCTGCAGTAAAATGGGTATTATATTTTGAGTTAGCAACACATCAGTGAAAACTGCATGCATTTCCATGCAGTAATTTTAAACTGCTGAATTGATAAATCATTTGCTCTGTTTTTTCAATAAATATCCCCACATTAGCTTTTTTCAATAGCTATTATATACAGGCATTGTCCTGTTACAATTTTATTATATCTTTAGATGATTTGCCACATAATGGAAACATACCGTTTATTTTTTATGAGAATTTTTCTTTTCAGCAATGATGGTGGTGGTAAGGCAGACCCAGGTTCTAATGGGTAGTCCTCTAAAGGTTCTTTCAACAGTAAATCTCCTGAAACAATTAGAATTTAGAATAACTGACAAATAATATAATGATTATTAGAAAATATATTAATAATAAATAAATTAATTTTCAGACCTAAAATTTCATCACAATACTTGGCTAGCTTGTGCTGTTGTGTTTTACAGCAGTGATTTTCAAAAGATAGTATAACAGGATAGTCAGAAGTTACAAATGCTGTATCCCGAATAGCATAAATTACATCTTTGAATAGAATATCTGTGCACATTGCTCGTCCATGTGTTATAATTGGTTCTTCATCTTCACCTTTGCCTAAAACAAATTACGTAATCATAAGAAATTCACTTCCACAAAAAATTTATCAAACAAAAACTCACCATCCCAACAATCAAGTTCAACACACCTACAGCCAGCTAAGAGAACCTGACGATACATCTCCACTGATGATTTTCCTCCAAATTGTCTACCACTAAGATAAGTATTATGACTAGAGTTTATATAATAAGCACATAAAGGTTGATCCATCTCCATATAAGTAACCAAACGATCCAAAAATACTGGAGCATTTTCATCAGACATTAGGTATCTAAAAATTATATGCTGTTCAAAACTGATTGAAAAATCGAAATGCAATCAATAATAATTAAAAAAATACATTTCAGACGCTATAAGGATCTATCAAAACTAACTTATATTTTTATTAAAATAATGAAGTTTTTGAACATATAAAAAGAATATTGAAATTATATATTCACCTAATTAGCCCATCTTTAGATAATTTATTCTCTTTTATATAAGTTTCCTCTTGTTCGTAAGTTGCTATTATCTCAGCTGCTCTTTTTTCATCATATAATGGATACAAAATTTCATTTAAACGTGGATCTCGTTGTTTTTCATTTAGAAAATAGATGAGTTGATCAATGCTCATAGTATCACCCTTGCCTTCAGTTCTAAAATGGAAAATAAACATGATATATTTTATATTATAGATTATCATTATTATTATAGATTATATTATATATATATATATATATATATATATATATATATATATATATATATATATATATATATATATATATATATATATATATATATATATATATATATATATTGGGCAATAGAGTATCAATATATATATATATATATATATATTTATATATTGATACTCTATTGCCCAATATTGTCACTTTTAAGAATAATGTGTTCTTTGTTGTGATTAAATAAATGGCAATCTGCAAGTCACTATTTTCAAAGTTTTGAAAAAGCTACTATATGAGAGCAATGTCAACAAAATAAATACTATTCACAATTCAAAGCAAATACTCAAAACTCGAAAAGAATGTATTAAGGTAACAGCAGCAGGAGTTTAGAGTCAAAGTTATAAGCACCATAGTGATCACAATATCCAAAAATACAGTTTGTCTGGATTTTATATATTTAATATTATTTTAGATATGTTTCTCTATTCTTGAACGCAGAATCTATCTCCAAAATGAATAATGGTCCATACTTGTAATTCAAATGTAATCTGTTTAAGAAGTCAACGATAAAGTATTTCAGGACTTATAGAAAACCCGTAAATACAATGAGTAAATTTTGTTAGTCTGACTCAATGTAATACATAACATATCCACAGACATGTGCTCATGTATTCTATACCCTTTCAGATATTAATAATGAAATAAGGATAATATGGTTAAACATAGGCTTACTCAATATTCTAACATTACTTACATTGTTTGAAAGAGTTCCTCAATGTCATTCCTTGGACAAATTTTGTGATATAGAGCATAAAATTTATCAAAAATGAAGTCTTCAGGCTCAATGATGTCATTTTTACCACTTGGTAACCCTAAGTCTGATAAGCATTGGTAAACGAGTTTTTCTGTTTTACCAGATGCAAAAGTCCTAGCAACAACTTTGACTGGAACCTTGCCTCTTGGATCAACTTGGAATGTCAATCTCATCCAACTAAAAACAAAGACGTTATTATAGTGTGTCAATAGTGTAAGTGACATTTAGTCTCTACAATTTTAATTACTCCCAACAAGTTTAATTTGGTAAAAATAAATTCATATATGCAGCTTTAACACATATTCATTAGCAGTAAATCAATTTATGACAATATTAAGAACTTCTATTAATTTTACTATAAATATAAAGAAGTTAATTATTTAGCAAAACATTATTTGAAAAATTACTTAATTTTGATAAGATTTCAGAATCATTTTGTATATTCTAAATAGAACTAATATTTCTTCAATTTGCAGAAATGTAACATTTTACTTTTTTCTGTACTTCAAATTGAGAAAATACAAAAAACAGTTGAATTGAGATGCTACATTCAGATGAGGCTGAAAATATTTCAATTTTTCAAAAATTTTAAATTACTGATATAAATTTCTTATTATTTGAATGAAAATTCATAAAATGCTGTAAATCCATATTTTAGAGCTAATAAATAATCATTTTTCTATATCCCTAGCAAAGTATGTAGATACATTTCGAATTATTCTGAAATAGAGTTCAGAAGGAATAAGGTAACAATTATAATTGCACAATGTTCGAAATATTTCAAATACACATTACAAATAAATTAATCATCTATCTTCACAACCAACATAATAATTAAATTTGTGAACAATATTTTTCCTGATTGTGCATCTATAATAAAACTCCCCTTTCAATTCCGAGAAAGGAATAGACAGATCAAACGAAATATTCACGTTTGAAAATACTTAGGTCGCTAAATCGTAATAATATACTAATTAGAAAATTTATATGAATCGGAACTAATCGTGTTGCCAGATTACTGTGAGGAATGTTCGGTTAATTCTGGTTATTCATATAAATTTTAGATTCAGTGTCGTTAGTAATCTAAATCGTGAAGATTTATACTGTACGATGTTCTTGGGAACGCACTACATATTCACTCTAGAAAGTTGATAGTTTGTGTTTTTGTAAACATCATTTGTGCACAACGCTCCGTGAGTGTTTTATTTGAATTATCTCGATATTTCAAATAAATATTAATTACGTATTACATATAATAAAAACTATGAATATATATATATATATATATATATATATATATATATATATATATATATATATATATATATATATATATATATATATATATATATATATATATATATATATATAAAAAATACAGAATTATATATTAGGTGCACTCAAGTAAATTCATTAAATATCATGTGTAGGGTATCACTGAAATAAAAGGAATTCTTCAAGTAGTCATCAAAAAATTAAACAAATGGAAGCGACTCACTGTTTCATTAACGCCGTTCTTGGACATATATTAGCCATTTTGTTGTTGTGAGTTATCATCCTCAAGGCAGCTTGCCATTCCTATAGCCATGCCCATGCAAAAATAAAATATAATGTCTAAAAGAAGAGCATGCGAAATTTTTTTCCTCAATTGTATACTGGTAGAACAAAAAAAATCGACTATGAAAAAAAGTACCTAGATATTCTTCATTCACCATTGCCAAAAAAACTTATTTTCACATTTTGGAATAAACAGAAATTTATTATTTGACAATATCATCTACATATTACAATATATTCTCAATTTATTCACTTCTATAATTAAATGTATTTAAATAATAATGAAATCGAAGTAAATAAAAATTACTTTTATTTCTAAATTGACATGACACAGTCGTTTGAATGCATTCAAAACCAAAAGCATTATTTTAGAATGACACAGTTAAGGTGTGAATGAGTATATCTGATATGAATTATATCATAGCCTTCATTGATGATGCTGTTCCAAGCCATGATAACATAAAACTCTGCATTGACAATTATTCAAAACTCATAATCAACTGCTTGAGAAACTAAGAAAGACATATTCTTCGTGCATTATATCCTAGATAAGAAACTGCTATCATTTTGAAAACATGTATTAGGTGAGTTTTCGAATGATGAAATATGTGATATCACATTCAAATGGTCGAATTTGTAATATGGGACTTACTGCTTCTTCAAACAAGTCATCGGACAGAAGTTATTCGCTTTGACATTATGTGTAATTTTTCTCAAACCATCCAGCCAAACCTTTGAACATATTCAATTTTATTCAATTCAATTTTAGTCAGTCTATGCTGCTTCTTAGACTATTTGAATATGGAAAAAAAATTTTCAGAAAATTTTTAAAAATTTTCCAAATATCAAGATGATGCATAGCTACCAAAACTTAAAATCATCCCAATAACAACACATATTTGAAAATGACCACATGTGTTCAACCCCACATAGTGTGCTCAAATACTTTCCTTAACCCACTGAATTGAGCAAACAATTAACAATATTGATTTATTGTCATTGTTGAATACTAAAAATTTGATAAAATACATTTTTTCTAATTAATTGAAATGAGTTTGAAAATCTGATTGTGACACAGCTTCTTAATAATTTTTCAATACATACAAATTTTTAAGTATGCTCTTCTACTGAAACTATTATAAAGTAGTTCCTGAGTTTGAAAATTGTACCTAATAATAAAAGTAAGTAGGTTTACCTTCCACTAATACAAGATGTAATGTTCCAATGTTGTCAAATTTTAATTTTTGAAATATATATTCAACAACTAACCATTCTTCAATTTCTAGAGGGAAAGTAAATATTTATCATCATATGTGACTGTCAATAAAAATGATATTTTAGACTGAGCTTCTAAACAGAATAACCCACCTTGAAAGATGAAATGTAAGTTTTTTTGAAAGCATGTTTCATAACAATTACTTAGAAGTAAAACTGAAGTTTTTATGCAGATCATATGCTATCACATTGTATCTGAAATTGAGATTCAGTTGTCATTTATTCTTAATCAAATATTATTTAGTGCTGATATACTCTGTATAAATTACTGAACTGAGTAGAGAAAAATATTTAATACCTTTAAAATATTCCTATTTTATATTTTTTCATTTCAAGCTAAGCTTATTAGAAAATGTTCACCACCTCATTTAAGGTTGAATATGTCAAAATCAAGAAGTGTTAGTTTGAAGTTTTAAAGAAAATTTTATTATATCATTTACCTTTGCTGTTTCAGCATTTGGACAGATTAAATGTTGGTAGTTGATATTGATATAATCTGTTCCACTACAAATTGTAAGGGACTTATCTTCCAGGTCATTTCCATGTTTACTTGTAAGAGAATTCAATAATCTTGAATCCTTTGGTAATCCACCAGCACGGATATCACTAACCTGGCACAGCTCAATAACATCTCCTTCCTATAGAAAAGAAATTAGAATAAAATTCAAGAAGTCAACATCACAACTGTGGAAAAATAATGCTAGATCAAAAGCGATTACATTAATGGTGATTTCAGAAGAATAGGATTTTAATGAACAATTGTTCCAACAATTGATATAAACACTCTTTTGATTAGCACTTCTTCTATCAAATTAGTGGTAAGTGTGTTTGAATGAAAACTGCTTACTAGTAAAATTATATTTTACTTACTTTTCCTTCACTTTTCCAGTAAATGAAAAATCCATACTCATCAACTTTGAACAGGGCTTTCTGTTCCAAATCGGTGTTATCCTTTTCTTCAGTCCATCTATCAAATACACATCCAGTTAAAAGACACTCGGGAACTGGAATATGCCAGTCAAACTCGAATTTTTTTGTCATCCTTAACTGAAACAAGAAACGCGAATGTTTCGTTTTACATCATAATTGGTCCTTCACACTGAAGGTAAGAATAAATTCTAGATATATCAGCAACTCATAAACGAGAAGGGATTCCAGATATTGTGATGATAGATATCATGATCAGTTTATTTATAAGATTTCGGAACTCTTTAACATAAAACCAATAATAAGTTGACATGAATGGGGATGTATCAATGAAACGTTTTAACTACTGTACTTGTTTAGTAATTTGATCTACCTAGTTTAATCTACCTGACATGGATAAGTTACTTTCGTTAATATTGAGCTATTGTTAAGCAAGTGAAGGTGTAATACTAATATTTGAAGGACCACGAACATTTCAATAATAACTATTTTCAATTTATAAATTTCAATTTATAACTATTATTGAAATAAATTTATTTCAATAATCGTCTTAAATATTTATTCTTGTGAATATTTATGGGAGCAATTATTCTTCATGATTGCTTATAATGCTTCACCAAAAGATCATAGCTGTGCAAGTGACTCGAACGAAAATATTAATAGCATTAACACAAAACTATTTTTCGAACAATTTACAACCCGATGTAAAAAAAAATTTTGTTAGATAAAGTATGAAGTTTTTTGCGTTTACGAAAGGATTTTTCAGTAAATAAAATTTAAAAAAAATTATTTTATATGATCTCTAGTAAAACAATGAAGAATAAATAGTACCGTAAATAAGAACGTGTTTAAACCACCCGCAAAAATTACGCAATAAATGAAAGGCTTATAACGAAATTGTTTTTCTCCAAGACACTTTATCAAGTCCGAGAGATATTAAAGAGGGTACGATATCATGAGGTTGGAATGGAATAAGTTCATCTCAAAGAAGTTGTTAAATTTGATGAAAGCGCAGGATATCATGTTTTTGTATATATTTTTCAGCTGGCTGGTATATACAAGTGTTTTCAGGGTTCTTAAGAACCTTAAATAAAGGGGCCTCAATTGAGGCCTCTATATGCAACTGCAAAATGGAATGTATGCGTGTGTATCAACTTCCACATATATATTTTCTAGATACTACATGAAGTTGAAAAAGTATTTTTCCGTTTGAAGATGAATGCAGATGGTTTTACAGTTTTTAAACAATCCAAACAGTAATAAGTATTGTGTTAGCTCTGGAAAATATAAATACTTACAGTTGAATGTTTTTCTACCATTTACAATATTTAATATTGATGAAATACAGGGATGCTTTTAACAGACTCGAGGATATTCGCAACCACAATATTCGATGTAAAACTAATTATAATTGTTTGTTTAACATCCATTGTGTAAATACAAATTGAATAGTTATCGTTATTGGGACTTTGGTATCTCGAATGAAATGCTGCCTTCACACGTTTTGATAGTTTTACCATAACTGGCCTTAAAAATGAATCAAATCCAGTTCGAAACGTTGTGCACAGAACGTGGATGTGGAGACATAAATAGCTCTAATGAAAAAAGTTTATAACGGTGAAGTTCTATAAGAAATATGGGACCAAAATCGAGAAAACACTAAAAAAAATATTAGTATTAATTCAGCATTTGATAAAGAAGTAGTACTTCCAAAAATCGTCATGCGTATTTGTATTGAATTATGAGAAAATTCTGAATATTGTTTCATTATGGATATTAATTTTCTCCCACTATCGGCCTTAGCAGTAATCAAATAAAATATTCTTTTGGGATTTTACACTAATAAACTTATTTGTTTGGAGTCATTCTAAACGCTTCGATAAGACCTTAGACTTTGGCAGTTCATATTGAGTTTTGTTATTTAAAACTTTCCTGAGTTTTTGAACAACAGTGCTGATATTATGTATTGATACGGCCGGCTTTAAACAGGCCATGAAATGAGTGAAGCAACAGTGGCACTGGTGGTCTATTGGAATTTTATACACCGCTGTTAGTTTAGTTTATATACTAATGTAAATAAGACGCCTTTCAAAACTTTTGAACTTTTAAGTTGAATAATTTGAGCTTGTAATGTAAATTTTCAATTGTGTATAGTGTAATACATATGTTGCTTATAATTCCTACAGCGTTTCTTTCAGTTTGTTTTCTTGCTAATGTTTTACATTATTCTGTTACAGAAATATGTGCTCAGGAATAATATTTAGTATGTTATAAATACCATTAATATTTTTTATCCTTTCGGAATACACAAAAAGAGTTCAAATAATGCTTGAAACTTTGGGAGCAACCGACTAGAAAAGTAGACCACTGGCTCGATTTTGGCAACACCGCCGGACTACCTTCTTCATGGTAATAATAAACTAGTTGAATAATGATTGCCTTTTAAGGCTGTTTTTCCAGTTCAATTCAAATTTGATTTGTAATACTTCTCTTTGTTTCTAAGTTTATACTCGTATTCAAGTGAATATAATTAAACTATATTAAATAAAAAACACTTGGCTTGGTTCCACAAAATTTATAATGAATACATGACAATTTTTCCGGGGTGTTACCCCATTTTCAAAAGTTAACAACATTTTTCGTTTTATTTTATGATTTCTCAATCTATTTTCGATTTTATCCGTGAGATTTGGTATGTGATTAATACTGTAGAATTTTTTATTATTATCTTCTTCTGCATTTAAAAATGGAAAAATTTATTTCATTATTATAGTGCTTTTTAATTATTAATTTGTCAGCCATAGATTCCGGGTAACCGTTATTTTTTGGTAATTTTTTAATTATGGAAGCTTCCTCATAGTAATTTTCTCGGGAAAGTGGAATTGAAAGTAACCGGTGGATGAAAGTATAGAAAGCACTGACTTTAATTTTATGAGACTGAGCGCTGCAGGAACTGATAAGAACATCCGTGCATGTAGGTTTCCTATATATTTTAACTGAAAAATTGTTATTTGATAATGATTATTTCTAAATCTAGAAAATATAATTTATGATTTGAATTTTCCATTTCTAACGTGAACTGAATAGAGCTGTAAAAGGAATTTAAAACATGTAAAAATTGCTGCAACTGTTTATTCGTACCTGACTAGATACAAAAGATCGCGTCTGCATATCTTTTCCAAAAAACATTTTTAATTTACTTATATTGCGAAGAAAAAAGTTTTAGATTCTAGATGATCCATAAAGATTTCACTTAGCAGAGGCGATAGAGGCGAACCCATCGGTAGACCATCTAGTTGATGATAAAATTTACTGTTAAATTTAAAGTAACTTTGATCTAAGCATACAATAAATAATGTACTTTTATTGGGTTTAGTAGTTGGTTATTTTCATCCGCATTCAATGATGTGTTAAGTTGTAATTTTTCTGTTATAAATTCATTCAATCAACTTTATTAAGTTATTGTGTATCAATTATCAAATTATATTTTTGTTTGTATAGTTAAATATAGATGTTTATGAAATTTATTTAGTTTTTCCTAGGTTGATCACTATCTTCATAAAGGAATTTCAGTTTAAAATGTTGAAAGGCGACAAGAAAAGGATTGATTATTAGATGAACTATGCTCATTGAGAATTTCATTATAAATAATCAATAATTATTTTTTTTTTGTTTATAGTTTATTGAATGGTCTCTTAATTTGATTTTTATCAATAAAACAATTTAATGGAAATCGAACGTTTTTGATATATAATTATTAAATATATTATTATTTCGTTGTTATATTACAACTTTGTCAAAACTATATATATTTTTATTTGTTATATTACAAGTTTTGATAAAGTTGTAATATAACAACGAAACGTTAACAAAAATAAACTTTTTGATATCAAAAAAAGCCTGTTATTGCTAAAATCTTTCAAAATAAAATATCTTAAACAGGCAATAAATCAATTTCAAGAAATATTATTAAATATATTTACTATAACTGATGATTATTAGAACTTATTGAAAGAATATTCAAAATGGTTACTATTAAGTAAATCTATACTCACGTTGATCGGTGCACATTGTTTGAATAGAACAGAATCTTATTATAGTAAGTGAATCCCAATACATTCACATTTAATTTAATAAAGGTAAATCGATAATCCTCTAGGAAAACCACAGATTCATTTTATGTAGTTACATAATAATCTGCCGAAGATAAACCTTAAATAATCTATGCTAAGGAATATCTAGCAAAAGTTGTATTTCCTGCTGATATTCGGAAAAACAAGTTGAAACCGAAATCATTGTAAACTATCAATCAACGACCTGAGTACGGGCTATTTATTGAAAGTGTGTATTATGTATCGAAAATTAAAAAAGCACTTGCCAAAAATTCACAGAACTGTTGAATAAATTCAATATAAGTAACCCGATTGATAATTTGTTTTTGTTTTTTAATAATTTTAATTTGGTTTGTAGATGGAAAATATTTCGAATGTGTGGAATTTAAGGAAGTGTTTTTTTGAGTTAGATACATGTTGAGAATGTTCCACCAAAGTGTTTTGCGAGGGTACAGTTGGCATTATTATATTGAGTATTGGTTTTTACTTGAAAATAACATTAATTTTATTACTTTCGATATATAGATTATATTGAATAAATATATGAATTAATATTCTTATATTATATGTATTTATATACTTACCTTATATAATTATAAACTTTTTTTCGAGTTTTGTGTGTTCTAAAATTATATTTACCTTGTTAAATTTCATTCGTCTTTATTCTAATATCCCGTTATATGAAAGGGAGCTTCTTACAACGATGACCGACAGAATAATATGTATCAAACATCAAACTGAACATTATTTACAATCAGTATCATAATCACATAATTTCAAAGTTTTCCTCATTTTTATAAAATCCATAATTAAAATTCTTCAACACGATTGTTGAAATTTTCGGTTTGACGAATATTTCTTTATATTCAGCGTTAGATTTTGAAGGTTAAAAAAAATTTATGAAACTAGTTAAAATTACTAAAAACTACTAAAATTCATAAACTAGTCTACTTCATTCACCTACAATTAAATCATTGTAATTAATAAATAAAATGCAATGTAACTTAACGTATTATCTTTTCACAATGACAGTAGAGGTAGATATTTTAAAGAACACTATACACTATCACACCTATAAATCTAATAATTCAATGAATGATGAATCTCCAGGATGAGTTTTTCGAACAATTAATACTTTTACGGACGAGTCAACATTAAAATACTATTTGCGAATATAGTATTCATAAATATTATCAAATTAGATTTAATATTGAGAACGATTTTTTACAACTTACGTAACCAGTGTTGCCAATATGTTGGGAATTCCCCGAATCATTGGGAATTCCAACTCGACTGGGGATTAGTGTGGGGACTGCTTCTATGCGGGGAAACCTAGGGAATTTTTTAAATTCAGCGTCATTGTAATGATGGTAAATTGAAACTCAAAATAATTGATAATAAATAAATTCAATCACAGACTTTAATAAATATATTCAATATAATAAAATAATAACAATATGTATACTTAAGTAACATCAAATAAAATAAAATACAAAAATCAATTATTCGACATGATGTAGGTATATCACATATTCAAAATGAGCATTAACATGAAAAAATTAACTAGTAATAAATGAAATAGATAAACTTTTTAAATAGGAGAGCAATTGAATTTCTTATCATTTCTCAGCATAACGATCGAAATTTCAATATGACAATATCGACTAGATAGAGATTCAAAACAATATTTGAAAATAATATTACACCTAATAGTTTTATCAAAAGTAAAAAATATTGACCAAAATATTAATAAATAAATATTACACCTAAAATTACAATTATTGTTTCAAACATAACCATAATTATAAATATCATATTACATATATCTTTATTCATAATAAAATGAATTAGTGAATATTGGTTTTTAATTTCAATAAACTACAAATTCAAGATTTCAAAAGATCATTCAAACAAAAAGATCCCTACTACCAAAATATTTATAATTTTATTCAAAATCATGAGAGTATTTACAGGTATCATCATATAAAAATATTTTTCTCGGCTATTTTTTATTATCATTTATTTGGAGGAACAACATTTCTGTTAGGCCCGTGAGTGAGACTACACTATTCCATTAGGTGGTTCCAGTTTATAAAATATTCCAACATTCGTACAACAAAAAATGGGAAACATATGAAGAATGAATTCTATCACTTCAGAGAGAGTAAAATTATATGCATAGGTTTTTATATACGTTAAATATGTAGCTTAGGCCAGTTAAAACTAATTGAGAATGAAATTTTGTTTCTACTTATGTCAAACTTTCATCAGTATTCTTCTTGGGAAGATCGAAGAGTTCCTTTATCCTCTTAATACATAATAAGGAACCTTCATGGGCCTCTTTAGAGAGCTGCAACAATGAGCAATGATAAAGAAAGCTTCAAATGATATATATATATATATATATATATATATATATATATATATATATATATATATATATATATATATATATATATATATATATGATAAATTTTTGTGCTACTATATATTTATAGAGATGAATTTTTTGGAAGAAAAACGATCGAATATTCATCAAACGGTATCTACTGATGCCAAAGTGATCCTGAAGTAGTTCCTCTGTCACGTTGGTGCTCATGGCACTGAATGAAATATTTAAGAAAATGAACACTAGAACATTTATTTGAAAAATTCAAATTAATCAAGAGAATATTATAGTAAAGCAAGATATGTGAACGTGTACGATGTGATGTCTCCATTATCCTTCAAGGGATAAATGTTAGAGAAATATTGAAATCAATGTTGATGATAAACAGTTTATCATCAACATCTGATGAAGCCACTGTGTTGGCGAAACGATATTGTTATGTTTTGAATTAATAGTGAAAATGGAAAAACTACTTAGTTTCATTTAAATTATGTATTTAGATTTTCATCAAGTATCGGCGCAATCGATTAATGATATATACAGATATTCTGGATACAGGAACTCACCATTGAAAAATTCAGGAAACCATGAGGCAGGCCAGTTAGTACATCCAAGGTTACATCCTTATGTAAATATTTCAATTTTTTCGCAAACATGACACAATCATCAAGGCATGGATCCAACTCTACAGACTAAATATGTATTATTAGTATCTGTAACTGATGAGTCACATGCGTGTACTACTATAATAGTAGTATACATAATCATGAAAATATAGAAATTACACTATCATAAGTATTTATTGATAAATTATATTAATCGAAAAAAACAATGTTAAAAATATGTTGCTTGACCTCCTAAAGAGCTCTATGGAACGAAGTTTACATATTACCTAGTCAATGCTGTAAAGAACTTTACTAATAAAAGCGGATGAAGTTAACATGGTATAAATTCTTTTCAAACTGATAGACTGAAACTACCGTTTCAAAAATTTTGTAAGCAAAAGCTTATTAACGGTACCCTAATTTCATAGCTTGAAAATCCTTCTTTCAACTTTCAATAGTTGTTACTTAAAATTATTTTCATCCTTTGTTGAAGCAACGGAATATTCCTATAGATTTTGAATCTGTAAAAAGCAGAAGTCTAATTGAGCTACTTACTACAATTGAAATTGTTTCGAAAAAAAAAACATTTATCTTTATTATTACCCAATAAGGAACACAAAGTTCTTAAATTTCTACTATAAATTTAAATAATTTTCAATCCGTTGCAAAACTTATTGCTTTTTAGGTATGAAATTAACTGAGAAGAATTTTTGTTCAGTTTAATTTTCAAAACTGGGATATACATTAGAAGGAGTAAGTTCTGTCTCCACTATGATTTTATGTAGTTTTTAAGTTTGACCGCAGAATTTAAGCGAATACTACAATTGAATAGATTGTCTTTTCATGTTAAGTGTATTAAATAATTTTAGCCACATGTTTTGAATTATACTATAATATTTCATTGCTAGATTCATACAAAAGGGTGTAAGAAATATGCGGCACTCTAATCTTCAGCTTGATTAATATAAAACCAATGTTTTTGCATTTTTGCAAAACAAATTTATTGTCTTTAATACTAAAAAGTTTTAATAATTCTTTACTCCCATTAGATAGTCTTTTTAACTAATCGTGTTTTTGTTGTGTGGAACTCTCTAGACTCTTCAGTTGTTCGTGACACATCAATAAACTGCTTCAAAATGGCTTAGATGTATCTGTTTTTACCATCACTTAAAGTAACTACAAAAGTTGCCTGTGAAAACATTTAAGTTTTGTTTTGAACGTCTTTTCTTACTTAGTAGATTTATTATATGTAATTTGTTTAGTTGTAATTTTAGATTTAATATTATTCGATTTTATATGTTCAATGTATGATGTACTACCTCCTGAAATTTGCAAACTGAGTCATCAAATGTTTATCCTCCACTATAATAATGTTTTTAATAATAATAAATATTAATATAAATATATATTATAACTATTAATATATTTTTAATAATCTATAAATAATAATATTTTATTAATCAAGTCATTAGAAAGTATGAAATTTTGTAAATCAAAATAATTTAGAAAATGTCATAAGAAAATTACTGAACATTTACCAGAACGCTAGTAGGTGGCAGTTGCTTCAACAGATCATCACTAGCCAAAATGGGACTCATATAGGGATTTTGGGGAACTGTAAATTTAAAATCTTGTTTAATTTTAGTATCTGTCATTTCAGGTAATACTGATTCTTGACTGGCACTCGGTTTGGAGTTCTCGTCATTTCCCATAAATTGATTAAAATGACTTTTCAAAGTCGAAACGAAAGTTGATACTCGATTGTGGAATGAATATTCTATACTTGACGAAGAAGTACTTTCTTTCATAGAAGGAGCTGTTATTTTAAGAGCTTCTGTTTCAGTATCTGAATCTACAACAAATGGAAACAATACAATAATCATAAAAGTAATAATCAAAGATTAATTAAAAATTTTGATTTAATTTAGATATATTTCATTTCAGAAAGTAATTAGATGTTAAAAGAATTAGATGTTCTTCAAATAAATTATTGAATAAAAGTCCTATTACTTCTACTTTTGATAGAATTACCTTTTTTTTACTTTGAAAAAGCCATATTTCATAAAACTAACATCAAAGTATTCTTTTAGAAGCAGCCAAAAATAATATCAACAAGTGTGAACACTCTACTCATAAACATCTAAGAAATTCAAGAAATGCCAATATTCTTTATAGAAAAATTACTTTAATTCGAATTATTCACGACAAATATAACCTATATGATAATATTTACTGAACCTTGCCAATATATATATATATATATATATATATATATATATATATATATATATATATATATATATATATATATATATATATATATATATATATATAAAAAAGAAAGTCGTGTTAGATACACTATTTATAACTCAAGAACGGCTGTACCGATTTGGCTGAAAATTTGTGGGGAGGTAGCTTAGAGCCAGGAGACGGACAGAGGATACTTTTTGTCCCGTTCGACAGCGTTCCCTTGTGACTTGACAAGAAACGTCAGTCACTATGAAAGGTTGTATGAGTTGGTTGAAATCATACTTTTTTAGCCCAAAGTAGTAAGCATCAGTGGTTCAGTGGTAGAATGCACGAAGTCACGCGGGCGGTTCGGGTTTGGTCGCGGCTAATCGAAAATCAGCTTTTTTTACTTCAATGACAGAAGTTTTTACTAATTTCATTCAATACACATATATTGAACATAATTATGAAGCAGTCGAATATTCAATTCATATAAAGAACAATTTCTGTATTGAAAACACTCCGCAATTGCCAAAGCTTTATTAGCATCAAAAATCAGCATCTGGGACGAATGCACAAAAACACATAAACGTGCATAGGAAGCACTTCACCTAGATTGAAAAATCTACGCAATTAATGGAGATGTTTTGGAGTTGCATTGCAGAACGATACATCTGCTGAAAATTTCTCTGAGCAATTACTGACTATCGGTAATGGTCGAGTACTCAAAATTTCTGTAACTTTGTCTCATCAAAAGACGAACTCATCAACAAAGTATTCCCAAAAATCATTACTAACCACACAAATAAGGAATGGTTGAGGGAGCAAGCAATTTTGGAGGCTTAGAATAAAAATGTAGATGACTTAAACTTCATAATTCAGAACGAGATCATTGGTACGCTGCATTGTTTCAAATCAATTGATTGTTTAACAAATGAAGATGACGCCACCAATTATCCAATTGAATTTTTAAACTCCTTGGATGTGCCGGAATTACCACCCCACAATTTACGACTAAAGGTTGGCTTCGTAGTAATCATGCTTCGAAATATAAACCAACCAAAACTGTGCAACGGAACGCGTTTGGTGATAAGGAAATTGATGAACAATGTGATTTATGCGACGATACTCAAAGGAAAATTCGAAGGTGAGGAAGTTCTCATTCCAAGGATCCCGACCGATATATATATATATATATATATATATATATATATATATATATATATATATATATATATATATATATATATATATATATAAACAGATTTAATTGAATATATCAATTAAATAATTCTACCTACCTAAAACATATTTTTCCAAAAAATCTGAAACATATTTTTCACTTTTTTCAATATCACATTGATTCAGATCTACATCTTTCTCATTTTCTTCATTTAAATTCGAAGAAAGGGATCCATAAGTGAGAGTGTCAGATGTCTCAGATATGGGAGACTTGTGTGCCTGTAACTCTTGTAGATCAGATTCTGTTATTTCCTCAAAGCTTTCAGTATCAGAGTTATTATCAAAAGCGAAATCCTTGCACATTTGATTGGGATCTGGTACTGCATAAGCTATATGAAAAAAATTTTATAATCAGAGCAACTGATAAAAATCGTAATTTTTAAGATTACATTACAAATATTTCCTATTTATTTCTATAACACAGAAGCTCTCCACCAGCTGATAAATAGAACAAACAAAGAAGAAAAATGTTGCTATACTATTTTGTGCTCATTTATTTTTAGTTATCTGGTAACCATGAATACTAAAGTAATACGGTTTGAAAATGTAAACCTATATTTTTTAAATGTAAATATTTGATATATAGACGTCATTGTTTCAAGGAGGTATTATTATTTTTATTTACTTTTGTTTTCAATATTGTACCGAAATTATTTAGAAAATCCCAAGTTTCATTAACTAAGAACTATCTATTTTCCATACAAATGAAGTTATTCGTGGAAAAAAAACAAGTCATTCTATGAAAAAAATCATACATAAACAAAAACTTAATTTTTTTAACACGACAAGTAATTATTAAGTATCAAACTTTATTTTCAAAACCACTTTTGAATTGAGGACATACACAAAAATCAGAGATTATTGACAAATGTGAAAGAAAAGACCTTTAAAAAAAATTGTCACCTTTAAGGCATCTCAACAAGAACCCAAATGGTAGCAATGGATCCATCATACAAAGCATTCTGGAGGGAGAAGGTACGAAATTGACAACACATGGCATATAAGCCAAAAATAATCCTTTTGGTGGTGGTATTCCTAAGTTAATACATTTCAATGATGATGTTAATATCAGGTTCGCACCAGCTGAATCGCCAGCTGCTACAATGTGTTCACCTTTCAATAAAAAAACAAAGAAAATTGGAAATTTTTTTGGATATACATACAAATAGGTAATATATATATATATATATATATATGTATGTATAATTATTTGAATACTTAATTTAAACGATAATTATAAAATCAAAGTCAACTACTCAGACGTAAAAGCAAATAAATCAAATTCTAATTAAAACGAAACTAATAATCACAGTTAATAAAAAAATTCATGTACGATAGCTTTCTCTGAAGTACAAAAATAGCACTTGATTTTTAAAGTCTCTAATTTTGTGGTAATGAGATGAAGAACTTCATATTTAAGTGACAAAAATGTCTTCGAGTTGTTGTTTTCTTTAAATAAGGTGGTACAGAAGTTGAACCAACTTTTCCACTTGCAAGATGTGTATGTTCGAAATCATGAATTTTTATGCTGTTAAATATATAATTCATATAAGGCTAAACACTTAATTTTATTCGAATTATGTTGTTAAATTTTCATCAAGTATTGGCTCAATCAATTAGTGTTAAGTATATAATGAAGAATTTAACATGTAAAGTTGTCTAACATCAAATATCCCACTGTCCTTGAATAATACATTTGAAAACAATCGATTGTTCCTGTTGTAAATCATCTTTAGTATTTTTTTCTGTGCTGCTGAATAAGGTGGTTACCTCCTGCTGCGCCACATCAAAGGATACATATATACATATATAAATTAAGGAAAAACAATAATTTTTTTGCCTGAGATGGAGAATTTGTTATTCATTGTATAATTTGATATTAAATTTGCATTTATTTTTATATATAATTCCAAAGTTCATTTACCTGTGCTTCCTAACAGATGGGTATTCTTCAGTGCCCAACAATAGGCATAAGTAACTTCTTCTAGAGCTCTAGGAAAAGGAGCTTCAGGGGCTAAGCTGTAGTCAATACTTAAGATTGGAACTTTCAGAGCCTTGGCCCAATCTCTTAGGTAAGATTCATGGGATTTTGAAGATTGAGCAACAAATCCTCCTCCATGACAATGAATTAAAAGACCAGAACTTGGTGGTTTGGTATTTTTGTTATTTTTAGCTTCTCCTATCATGCCTTCATGCACTGACTGACTTATTAATCTAACTTGTACACTCTTTTTACCTAAAACGCAATAAATGTTAGTTTTTTCAAATTAAATAGTATATACTTATAAATATTTGATCAACTGATAGTTTGTATTTGATAGATTGTATCGATAGATAGTTCGCTAATGTCTTGGTGAAACATAAGGAATATTTGATGAATATCAAAAACACACTTGGCAAGGTTTCACTATGTATATTAAATAAAAAACACTTGGCTAGGTTTCACAAAATTAATCATGAATGAGTCAATTGTTTTTTATTTAATACTAGCCGACCCGGCGAACTTTGTACGTCCATTTATTTTTCTCTGAATATTATTCAAAAAGTTCTACTATTTGTGCTACACTATCTTGTTTTCAATATTTATCCCATGTAGAGCCAAGGATTTACTCACTTACAAAGGGACTGCTATACTTCCTGTTATTTCAAATCAGTCGAATTATCAAAAAATTCCTATATTAACACTTTGTTGTACTGTAAGGGATTAACCTGTCAGTCCTATAGTTGAATGGCATGTTCCTAATTTCGTAGCAAGTATTTGTCCCATATATCTCATCATTAATTGTATGAGATATGTGCTGGATATAAACATGTTCAGAATTTAGTCTATTCCCGAAAACCAATGAATATAGTGGCTCTGATGGCTGTACCAATAGCGTCCATTTGAATTGTGAATTGTATATTAGATAGATATTGATAGGAGTTAAACATAACCTTTTCATATTGTTAATTTCGATTCCATCTATTCCGTTCAACTTCATTTTGAGCTTCGCACTTCTCGTCAGTTTGACTTGCTCTTTTATGTCTTTGACTTGTTGAATTGCGAGTTCTGCGAAATAAGTTTGTACATCGAATAGCTATCATTTTTAAAAACGAATTTTCAACTGTAAATTAAAGAAAACTATGTATTCTTCTTTATAATCAAATATACCACTTGCTATGTTAGTAACGCGTATGTTAGTCTATTCAAACTTATCAAAATTTTATATTAAATTGAAGTTTTATTATTAGTCGTGATAGTTCTGAACTAACCGGGATGTGTGATAAGATATTCAGTTTTTTTACATCCTCTTTTTGAGAATTAATAATTATTTCTTACTTATATTATTATATATTCTTAAAATTATTAATTTTACACGAATTTTTCAAAAATTTTTCCCTGACAATAACAAACACAATAAAAAAAATTGTAACGCGGTTAGCAAAAGTGTGTGTTTGACTGATGTAATGACGTGAAAACGGATGCATTTTATGTCGCGTGTCGAAACTAAAGTAAAAGAAAAAATATCGCGAAGCCGACCAAATTGAAAATCAGAAGGTACTAACGATCTATAGATCTTTACATTTTGTTACTATTCAGTTTGGTCGAGTTCGCGATATTATCACTTTTGAGTTTGGGACGCGACATTAGATTTTCCAACGCGCGCACACACACACACTGTTTTGATAGATATGATTCAATTTGAACTTTGTGCAGAGCTAATAAAGTGCAAATTGACTCCTTGACGATAGGAACACACCTTCATTGCTTAAACACTGAGTAATTTAATATGAACTTTATCGAATAGCAATAAAGTTCTAATTGACTCTACATTATAGTTAGAAAACGTTTGTATGTTTTAAAGGTTTTCCCGGCAATTATTCGAATTTTTCTCGCCGTAAAAACCATCCTTGGACTTCAACGAACATTTAAAAAAAGACTTGGCAAAATTGGTCCACGCGTTGTTGAGTTATGTGCTTACCAACACATTTTGCGATTCATTTTTATATTATAGATATTAAACAATGTTTCATCAAGAGATCAGCGAACTCTACGTCAACTTTATTCACAATGTATATTTAAATTATTTCTTGACAATTATTTCGGGGTATTAGCCCATTATCAAAAGAAAGTTAAGTTGAGAAATGTCCTTAATTTAACTTTCTTTTAATACTAATAACGTGAAACAAATCTCAAGAAATAATTTTAATATACATTGTGAAACCTTGTAAAGTGTGTTTTTAATATTCATTAATATTCAAGTATTTGATCATGTGTTTATTTCTCTATAAATTTTTTAATACTTCTTCAACATCAAGCACTGTTCCATCATAGTTTAAAAAACTCAAGATTTATTGAATTTAAATTTATGGATGTATTTAATGTTAATAACAAAAATGATTTGTCGATTACTAAAAAAAAAACTTTTTGTAATAGCTTATCAGTAAAAATCATTAAGTTTCCTTTCCACTCATTCAACTTGGTAAAACACTTGACTTGATTTTCCTTATAATATACGAACATAAAATTTTAACTGAATTTTACATTGCTCTTCACATTTTCTAATGATTCTACCTCAAAGTCAGAAAAATCATCAAGTCACAACCGCACAATTCTGATATTCTCACCTATATACGAAGATGGAATAGGGACATTAATTTCGTTCCCGTCAAAATTAATTGATAAAGGCTCAGTTGGCAGATGGATCAGTTTGGATACAGCTACACTAGAAGAAACTACAGACGGTATCTGATTCATTAATTCATTTTCTGATAGAAACCAAAATGCCTTGCAAAAATCTACTCCTGCATTTGTGGTTATATTTACAATTCTCTTTGCTCTCAATTCCGGATCACTCACATATTTTGTGGAGGTCAGGAAGGAAGTTGTTGCTTTTGAAACAAATGATCCTGAAAATTATGAAATAAAATCAAAATAAACCCCCAAAGTGGTAATAAAACCATTAAAACCATATATATATATATATATATATATATATATATATATATATATATATATATATATATATATATATATATATATATATATATATATATATATATATATATATATATATATATATATATATATATATATGTATAACCATTTAAAAATATTTTTATTATTATTAATTATTTATATTGACATTTATAACCATTAAAAACATATATATATATATATATATATATATATATATATATATATATATATATATATATATATATATATATATATATATATATATATATATATATATATATATTTCTTGAAATTGATTTATTGCCTGTTTGAGATTTTTATTTTGAAAGTTTTTAGCATTAACAGGCTTTTTTAATATGAAAAAGTTTATTTTTGTTGACGTTTCGTTGTTATATTACAACTTTTAAAATTAGTTTTGACAAAGTTGTAATATAACAACGAAACGTCAACAAAAATAAACTTTTTCATATTAAAAAGCCTGTTAATGCTAAAAACTTTCAATATATATATATATATATATATATATATATATATATATATATATATATATATATATATATATATATATATATAGCTTTACCCCTTATTGTGTTAAAATAGTAGTAGCCTTATACTAAGTCTGGAAAGATTTAAAAGACATGCGTACAAAACACAATACATATTCGAACAGCGTCGTCGAGAGTTTGTTGTAAGCTTGAACAAGTTACTCGAAATTGCACGTGCCGATGCCCCTAGATAAATAAACATAAATGAGAATTGGGTATTCTTGGAGCGCCAGAGAGTCAGGCAAACCTGGTCACTAAGTTGAAATGGATGAAAAGTTAACCGACAAAGAGAAAAAATCGCGCCTTAGAAATATAGACGAACAAAAGCGCAAGCCTATTAATTCCTTATCTCTTATTGATATAAAATATAATAATAAATGAAAATAAGTTTTAGAATATCCTCTACAACCTCTATTTGAAAATTCTCTATAATCTTTGCCTTCATGTCGGTACAGGTTATCGTTATCAGATATGAATAATATTTTATATTTCAGTTATCAGGGTCAATTAGAAAAAATATGAAGGGATATCAAAAATCGAAAAAAAATGTTCGCCCTTATAGGCTGCGATAATAATAATAATATATATATATATATATATATATATATATATATAATAATAATAATAATATAATAATAATAATAATAAACTTTATTTCAAATAAAGTAGACATAGGATTACGTTACATCATACATACATCCACTTGAAATGAAATTGTGTCATAGTCTATTTCCATCACTTATTACCATACGATAAAAATTCTTCTACGGTATATGGCTCAACTTTTAACAGCAATTTATATATTTCTTTCTTGAATAGTTTTAGGTTTGTTGTTTCTCTTGTCAGATTTATAATTTTATTGTAGTATTTTATACACCTATACTGTGGTCCTCTTTCTGTTAGTGACAGCCTATGTATTGGATATTTTAATTCCATTGTTCTCGTATTGTATGTCGTGGAGGTTTTAGTTTCAAAATAATTTCTATTTTTTAAGACAAATAGCAAGCATTCTTGAATGTGTACTGCTGTAGCTGTAAGTAGTCCATTTTTTCGAAATACTCCTCTGCATGATTCTTTGCATGTCATTTTCCAGATTGTGCGGATGGCTCTCTTCTGCATCTTGAGTACTTGCTCAATATTACTAACACTTCCGTAGAACATAATGCCATATCTTATTTTTGATTCAAACGTAGCCTGGTAGATTATTTTCACAGATGATGAGTCTAAATAATTTCGTAGAACACCCAGTGAATAGCAAATTGATCCCAGTTTGGTACACAAGTTTTTTATATGTTCATTCCAATTCAAGTTTTCATCTATTGTTAGACCCAGAAATTTCCTGAGGTCTGAAGATCAAGTTTGTTGTCATCAAGCTGGATGTGGGGCGGTGTTTCAAAGCCAGCATGTGTTGTTTTTATTACTATCGCACATGTTTTCTCTATATTTAAACATAATTTATTAGATTGGAACCATTCAGTTGCCTGTTGTAGAGTATTCTGTACCAAATTTACTATCTGAGGGAAGGTGTCTGCATTTAATGAGAAACTTGTATCATCGGCATAGTTGACCATAGATGTGTTTGGACTGGGTTGAATTACATTTGCTAAGTCATTGATGAAAATAATAAAAATAATTGGCCCCAGAATGCTTCCTTGTGGCACCCCAAATTGTATGAATGCTTCCTCAGATAAAGTTCTAGTGCCGTTGTTATCAATGATTACCTGTTGTTTACGATTTGACAGATAGGATTCAAACCACTTTTTCTCCGTCTCTCTTATCCCATAGCACTCTAGTTTATTCAGTATAAAGTTGTGAAATAGAGTATCAAAGGCTTTTGATAAGTCTAGCAGTAAGGCAATTACAACTTTGGAATCCTCTAATGCATTTATTACATCAGTAATGAATTCAAATGTCGCAGTGTATGTTGATTTTCCTTTCACATATCCATGTTGTGTGGGGGTTAAAATTTCTTCTTGTATGAGGAAATTCACGAGTTGTTCGCATATTACCAGCTCTAATATTTTTGAAAATGTTGGAAGTAGACTAATTGGTCTATAACTTTCAGGTTGATCCTCCTTCCCTTTTTTGTATATTGGTTTTATCAGTGCATGCTTGAGTATGTCTGGAAATTTACCATATTTTATAGAGTTATTTATGAGATAAGTTAACGGAGAAACTATCTGATTTATACAGGATTTTACTGTCTTCATTGGAATGTCATCGATTCCAGAACTGCTTTTGTTTTTTAATTTTGCAATTATCTTTGAAGTTTCATCTTCTTTTATCAAGTGGAATTTGAATCCATTATTATGTCTAATAATTGCATGTTGAAATGGAATATTTGGGTTCTGTTTTATTTTTTCTTTAGCTGTTGTTGCAAAATGGTGATTGAACCTATTTGCTATCTCTACTGGATTTCCAGGGATTTCTTTGGTATTATTAGGACTGTTTATAATTTTTGCCACAGTTTGCCAGAGTGTTTTCATTTTATTGTCAGATTGGAGAATTTGCTGCCTATATATATCCCCCTTCTCATCCCTAAGCATTTTATCATATTCTTTTTGACTTCTTTATATAACTCCATAAACATTGGATTAAAGGTTTTACAGGTGTGAAGTATGTCAAGTCTGGTTTTGCACTTTGATAATTTTTCATTTCTTGACTTCTGGTTTTTTTTTCCACTTATTTTTGTTTTGCGTAATGGACAAGCATAATTTAACTCTGTTTTGAATATATTTGTGAATTTTTCCCACTGTTGATTTATTTCTTCTTCTGGAATTTCATATACAGAATTCCACTCCTGAAGTTTCAATCTTTTTACTAAATCTTCAGTGTTGTTGGATGTTATGTATCTTTTATATTGATATTCATGTGTTTGTTGTATTTGTTCCTGAATTGTTAATAGCTGTGCAGTATCATGATCTGACATGGTTGTTCTTATTGTTTTTGATTTGAAGTTAGATTGATTTATCAAAATGTTGTCTATACATGACTTACTAGACAATGTTGATCTTGTTGGTACATCTATAGTGACTTTCACTCCATATGAGTTCAATAGTTCAATAAAGCAGATTGTACTTTTGTGTGATTTATCAAGAAAGTTGATATTGAAATCACCAGCAATTATTACTGTTTTGTTGGTCAAGCATACTATCTGAAGAATTTCCTCAAATTTTTCAATAAATTCTCTTGTTTGTCCTGGGGTTGTATACACGGATAGAATTGTGATACTTCTGGAACCTACCCTAACATCTACCGAAGCAATTTCTATGACTTTTTCAATTGAATGTTTGATGAGGTCTTTTCTTTCTTGATATTTTATTCCTTGTTTTATATATATGGCACTTCCACCATGCTTATATTGACAACGACAGAAAGCACTGGCTAGATAAAAGCCTTCGATGTTATGGTTTCGAAGCTGTTCTTCTTTCCTCCAATGTTCCGTCAAACAGATTATTCCCAGATCATCCATACTTTGTGCTATTTCTTGCAAGTGTTCAGTGGCACCACTTATTGACTGTACGTTTTGGTGAAGAATGGATACATTTTTACATTGAATATTGTGATGTAAAATATTCAAGTTTGATATTTGGAGTTTATTCGTTGGGGAAAATTTGCACCTTTGTTTAAGAATTCTTTATGTTTTGTGAAGTCAAACCTTCTAACTCCAACCCCTTCTGGCCAGAATGAAGGTTCATACATGATGTCTTTTTTATTTATTGGCGCTGTGACCAGAAATCTCTTACTGAAGCGTGGCTCACCATCTAGTTCTTTGACTTCAATATCACAGGTTGAAAAATCTTGCTGTTTTTTTATGTAGTCTCGAATCATTTCCTCGGACACGTGTTTATTTATGCGATATATATAAAGCCATACTTTTCTTTCAATTCCAGAAAAACTAGTAATTTTCTCCACATCACTAACTTTCGCTGTACCAAGGTATTTTGTGGGTCTACTTCTTCGTTTGTTTCGTCGACTTATCACCTTTTGGAAGTCATTCGAGTTTTCTTGAAGATTCGTTATTTCATTATGTTTCAGTTCCTCAGATGTTTGTTTATTTTGGAATTGAATGTCATGAGTGACATTACTTTTGACAAGTTCTGTGGTTTGTATTGGAAATTCTTTAACGACATGCGCATAGTTAGGCGCATTTGCCGGATAAGTAGGAATTTCAATTTCAGTCTTCGACGTTAGATTTTTGCTGATAACAGATCTTGGAATCGCTTTTTTTCAGGAATGTTTACATTATTTTTTGTATGATCTTTTAACCTATCTAGTAATAATGAATTGTTCATACTTAGAATTTTGTTCTTGTCCTTTATTTCTTCCACTAGCATTTTGAGGTATTTCACTTCAAGTTTTAGCTGATTAATTTCTTCATTTTGAATTTCTGGGATGAAGTCCATTTCGGAGTTTATCACTGCGGTGCAGCACTCAACGACAGATTCACCAACAATTTTTATGTTTTTGTTCCTTTTCATACAACTATCGTGAAAAATTGAATAGCAGTTTTTACAAACGAATATTCTAGTTGATTTAGAACAACACTTAAACATTTTAGTACTTCTATTTTCACTTTTATTCGAGAAATCGTCATTATCTCGATCGGACACATCCGTATCAGTCGCAGCCATTATGAATACAATCTTATATATATATATATATATATATATATATATATATATATATATATATATATATATATCTTATATATATATATATATATATATATATATATATATATATATATATATATATATATATATATATATATATATATATATATAAGATTTATTCTAGACTAAAACAGATGCAAATGATAAAATTGAAAAATGTCAGACAAAACCACAGTTTAATGCTGGACAGACCGTAATTATAATATTCATTTAGATGATAAGGCTCTGCATGCAGGATAAACTTAGGAACTCCTGTTACATAGAGACTCACACCATCAATAGCCCAGAAATGTTTTGGTAGAGCATTATATAATTTCATACAAGTGTACATTGTGCTTTTTTGAGCAATTGTGAGTGATAGCTTTGGCAGTTGGTAAGGAATCATTTGTGTATTATTTGATATTATTCTATGTAAAATATTAAGGAATCTTTCATACTTAGTCAATACCTAGACTCTTAATCCAAATATTCCAAATAAAACTCTCAAGGAGTTGTGCACACAAATGTTGTCAACAAGATCCAACCAACCTACCATAACTAACTTAGCTACCTAAACTAGCCTAAACCATCAAACTTGTTGAATGATAATATGCTACAATTGTTTCATCCGTATTAGGAATCATCAGTCATATTCAATCAGCCAATCAAGAATCGATGAGTTTCAAAACGCCCTCAGGTTTTATATCCTAATGAGGAAAACATTAGTTTGTGAACTAAGCATGTGAGCTCCCTCTACCGAAGAGAAGACGAATAAACTCTTTCTTCGATTTAAATACTTTAAATTAAAAAATATTTTTCTAAAATACTTTCTGAAAATTGAAAATAATTGAATGAGTTTCTAGTATCAATACTTAATGCGAATTTCAATTCAATTCATAATTGAAAATACTACTGAGAAGTGAACATACCTTGAGAATAATATGCTTCGGAGAAAATGGCCATAGCTAAAGATATCACCTTTAATACATTCCTCAATGATTCACAGTACTGAAAATATATTAAAAATTATTACAATACACCGAAGTTATATTGCAAAAGAGAAAACTCATTCAAATCAAAGGTGAATGTAGAATGCATGTGTGTTTTTAATAAAAAAATCTGATAAACTAATCACATAACTCAAAATAGTCTACACTCAAGAAATATGAATAGTACTAATAATATTCATAATAATAAGTATTTATCATGCTTGATCTTCTTCACTATCATTTCATAAAGCCAATAAATATAAATCAATATGAATATATACATTGAATAATGCTGGTCAACTGAATGTTCCAAAATTTTCTATTTTGAAAGATTCATCTATGTTTAAGCTTAAATGCCTTCTATTCTTCTTAACCAAGTGTATATATATATATATATATATATATATATATATATATATATATATATATATATATATATATATATATATTTATATATATATGTATATATATATATATATATATATATATATATATATATATATTGAAATTGATTTATATATATATATATATAATATATATATATATATATATATATATATATATATATATATATATATGAACTCTGTTTTTTCTTATGGAATGTCCTCCTGTATTTGACTACGTTTTTGGGTTTTATGTAAAAAATAAGATATACTTTCTTCAATATGTCATATACCTAACAATTATAGTTTTTGAGATATTTCGATTTTTCGGAAATTGGAGAGTCCACAAAAAAAGATAACATCTCCGAAACAACTGACTTTAGCGAAGTGTAATTTTTTGTGTGAATAGAAGAGCGATTACGGAAAGTTTAAATGAATTCACATTCACTTAAAGTTTTACAGGTGTCCAAAATTTGATGTGCCCCGCCAACATATTCAAATTACAATATCATGCTTATTTTAAATGAGACACACTGTATTTTTCAATTCCATCATGTAAAAAATTACATTCTCTTTGAATGTGAAAGTTATAGAGGTATTATATGTCTATTTCTATTAGTTTTAGACTTATTTTCAATTTTGTGAAATTATCATTTATTTTCATCTATTTTATTATGAGCGTTCCATAAGAAAAAACATAACTTTAGTATGTCACACATTTCTGGAACAGTCTGTATGTATCAAATTATTTTTAGAATGTACCCTTTATGAATACCCATATGACTGCGTGGTCACATTATTTTAAAAATTAACTGTTTCATAATAAGAGACCATTGATTCTGCCTTGACTCACCCTGTATATATATATATATATATATATATATATATATATATATATATATATATATATATATATATATATATATATATATATATATATGTGTGTATACTTATTTAATAGAGAATGTTTAAATATTTTCATATTTATAAAAATTGCTTTCATTTTAGAAACGTATGACCTCAACCCTGTTGAAAATCAATTTTGAGAAAAGCAATATTTAGAGTTATTTATAAGGGTACACATATACATATTATACATAGTATTTACTTGAAATCCCAAACATCTACCATAGAAACAATATTGATTGATATCCTCAGCATAAGTGAGCAATTCATCTGGAGAATGATCCTCATTAGGAAATAAATTACCATCAACGCTCCATTCCAACATTGTTTCCAAGTGTTTCAAGCAAACATCTAAACTAGATAGCAAGTGGGAGCATGATTCAATATCCCTGAAATGGAATTTATTCAAATAATAAGTAATATTCTATAATAATACACAATACTAATATTGAACTGGTATATAATGTAATAACATTTATGCTATACTCACTTTGCTGAAGAAGTCTTGCGAAAGAGCATACTTTCTCTCTTTTGCTTTATACCTATATTCAACTCAATGGCATACTTAATAGCGGATTCAACAACTGACATGAAACTTCTGAATCCATTGCCTGGTACTGTTTCACTAAAGTCAAATACGTGCATTACACTCTTTATCCTTTGTACCTTTGGATCTAATGATTCCATATTGTCCAGAATAGCCATAAAAGATAAATACATCCTCTGACCATTTTCTGTATTGTCATGAGAAAAATAATCTGCGTTATTTTTACATAAATCTTTCAAATTTAGCATATATTTTTCAAATTCATCATTTTCAGTTACACCCTTAGGACACTCTGATTGATTCAGGTTAACATTATATTCTGTATCTGTCATGTTGAAAATTGATTAATTTGTAAGCTATTAGTTAACAATATTTGAGATTCTTCAAGTTTTACATCGAAATTTTGATACGTAATAATATAAAAAATACGTTTTCAAAGCGTACCATACAAATACATTACAGTTAGCTAATGTGACGTTAATAACGTCACGTTATGCGTCATAAAAATTTGGGTAAACATAAGAATAAATTTACATTATGACCAACTGTCGAACAACAACTATTAATGACCTATATAGACTAAATTTCAGCAATATCCTTTATATACATCAATGGTATTAAAAAATGCAAGATATCAATGAATCTGTTTTGTTAGAAGATGTAAAAAATCAAATTTTTCGGCATACGACGAATATTCAAATTTAGCGTTAAAACTTGTTGGATTGGTAGTGATGATTTAGATTAAAATTGTCATAACCCAAAAAAATAGCATACTAAAAGTATTTCATGATCATATTTTTTACGCCTTTATATCCTAAAAATTTATATTAATTACTAATTTTTGATTTCGTGATGACTACTTTAAGACCATTCACTTGTGATGATATGTACAAATTCAATAATGTGTGAGTAACAGTAAATTATGAAAATATATTACATTAAAAATAAAGGATGGCATAAATTCGGTATGCCTTAAATTCAGGTTTTTTAAATCTTTGTTTGAATTATTATTGAGAATATAGGATTATAAAAATTTTGGGTGATTATTTAGTGCAGGAAAAAAGTCTTAAAATGAAAAACAAATTTTCTTACATAGGTACTATTAAAATGGAAAATACTAATCGGTCTGGAAGATGTAGAAAATATAATTTTTGGAAAACAAAAATAGTAAATTTTTCTAAGAAAATGCCAACAATACATAGCTTTGTATTGTTAAATATTTATCAAAGTTTAGCGACTGTATTATTTCCATTTAATTAAAATACCTTATTGTGAATAATTAGGTACCTACCTATATCCTTTTTCAGATTTAAGTAAGAAACTCGGATTTATCTTTTTTATTTCAGAAATCTAGATCCCCTGACTGAAACATATGGCTTATCATTTTATATGCAATATTTGGCTCATTGGCCTGAATATTTTCAAGTAGCAGAATCTCCTAGTGGAGAAATTATGGGGTATAGTGAGTACTTCAGATATTTCTGGAATTCCAGATATTCCCCTTGACACTATTTTTGAACTCTTTATTGTAGTTATGGGCAAAGCTGAGGGTATTGCTGAAAATTGGCATGGACATGTTACTGCTCTTACAGTTTCCCCTGATTATAGACGTTTGGGGTTAGCAGCAAGTTTAATGAATTTTTTGGAAGATATCTCGGAAAAGTAAGTTGAACTTCAACAGGTTAATACCGATCTTTTTTGAAAGATACTCTTTGAATTATACCTGACAATTAATTGAAGTATAACAAAAGATAACAAATTTTTTTATTCAGGTATTTTCAATTTAGGTACTTATTTATATGCATAACTCATTTGAATGAGAACTAACTTAAGTTAGACTTAATTATAACTGAAATTCAACATGTTTTGATTATTAGTAGTTCAGTTCTATATCTTCAATCGCGATGTTCAATAACAATGTTGTTTATACAGAAAAGAAGGTTAATGATATTAAAAGAGTTAACTTTTAATGAGCTGGTGTCTTATATACTGCCACTTGAGTTCTTTTGCTGAACTCAAAATAAGTTGATTGAGTATTCATTCTTTTTGTATTTGTATTGTTTCATTTATAGTTGCATTTTTTGAGAATTCCTGGTAATGGTTATAAAATGATAGTTCCAAAATCATTAAATTAAACGATTGAAAATTTTCTTAAATTATTTTTATGTCAAAAATATAGCTCATTAAATAACTCATATTTATGGGATCTGTTTGGTTCTTCAATTCAGAATCAAACTACCTTCAGTAAAAATTTAAATTTTTAAAATATTTAATTAATTAATTTTAAATATGAATAATGCTAAAAATATTTAATATTATTTTCAGTATTATAAAAATATACTCGTAAAATAATAATGCCTTTGTTAATTTTCACTCATTTATTACTTGATTTGAGTCATTTTTTAGACAATCAAAATATTTCAATCACCTTTCAGAAGTAATTTATCATGCATTGTTTTGACAGTAATATTTTATCATTTACAGGAAACGTTGCTACTTTGTGGACTTATTTGTGAGAGTGAGTAATAAAGTTGCTATCAATATGTATACAAACCTAGGATACATTGTGTACAGGACAGTATTAGAATATTATTCAGGAGATCCTGATGAAGATGCTTATGGTTTGTCATCAATTCTACTTTGTTAATTTAACTCAAAACTAATAACAATACAGAGCTATTAATAATTTTTTTGTAGATTTAGGGTGTTGCAAATCTTGAATGAAATACTTCAATATTTCAAATATTTTGTGGAAATATGCAAGTATTTTCTTCTTGATTCATTGAATATTAAATCATATTTTAGTGCATATCATTTTAAATAATGTCATATAATCATTGAGTGTTTTAGCATTTCTTTTGAGTATATAATAATTGCAGATATGAGAAAAGCTTGTTCAAGAGATGTCAAACAAGAATCTGTTATACCATTAACGCATCCAGTAAGGCCTGAAGAGGTTGAATAAAGTATGATGCCTGAAGAGTATTGACATATGGAAATTGTTGTAAAAGGTTGAATTAGAACTACTGTGATTATAATCCTGGAAGTAAATCATTTTCTGCACAAATGAAAAAATTATCTTGCATTTATTATATATGTAATGAGTCAAATAGAGATTGCCAAGCATATTTTTAAATTTTAATACATACTTCAATATTATTATTATATGTGAATATGGATAGTAAAATAGTTCCTTGCAATCCAATGCATAGAATTTAAATGAATGTTACACCAAATGTAGATGAAGACAACACAAAGAAAGATTCATATTGGATCATAAAAAGACAAAGGCATCACAAAATTCTGTGTTTTTAAGGCTTTGATTGCATATAATAAATTGCCGTTATATATATGGAATTTAGAGTTCAAAAACTTTGAAGTGAAAGTTAAGAGTTTATATTTGAGTAAACAGGATAGTAAAGATTGAAAGAATATAGACTCTTAGCTGTTCTTATACGTTTACTTGTTAAAATGTAATTAGTTTATTATATAGTATTTTTGCTAAATAAAGTTCTCATTATTAAATTTAAACAACCATTTAAAGGTTATCGATTAATCATGATGCATTAACTGAATGATCAAAATAATTCTCAATTTTGATAAGTAGTCAACGTTATTCTTTTAATAATAGTGCGGTAGTAATGAAAACATGATGTTTACTTCAAAATGAAATTTTAGGGGTTATCGATATTTAATGATCAATGTCATATTGACTGCGACCAGGGATACTGTTTTGCTGAAAATTAGGTATTATATTCTTGTTTTTTAAGATCATTGATTCATTTTGATGTTTAAAGAATTTATTACAAGATTTCTTATGAAATGCCATAGTAAAATGATAAAAGGAAAACGCACTCTTTTTGATAAAATTTTGTTTCAATTTCAACAAAAAATTTAAATAGATTTGTTTCCATCATTATGATCAAATGTCACCACTTACTGGGGTCACCAACTTGGTAAACAAATACCTTGATGGAAAAAAATGCAAACTACTTAAGGGCATTCTAACTACCAAGACAAAAATTAACTTAAATATTGATAACTTTGATCACAATGAAATTGATTTTAGACATAAAAACTTTATTTTTTCAGTTTTATGTTTATTATCTCTTTGTCACACATTTATATGTAGCCCCATCAATCATTGAGTTCTATAATAACTTGCTTTTGCTGATTAAAACTTATTTAAATGACCTCAGTAAAGACATTAATTTGAATCAACATGTTGATAAATACTGTATCTACCTGATACATTCGAGAGGACAAAGGAAATATTACATGACTAATAGCTTTATTTAAAGAAAGATATACTCAATTATCAAAAGTACACAGAAGATGTATAATGATAAATTAATTGTAGAAGAATATTGTGTTGTTGATATTATGAGTTAATACAAATAAAATTGTACTCGTAAGTATAGGAACATCACTATCAATTGAGTAATTGAATTGAAGTACATATGCATTTTTATACTACATACAATGTCTACACATATGGTATTTATCATGAATACGATGAATAATTATATAGGTATATATATATCTAAATCATGGTCCAGAACTATACATACTAATTTGTATGAGCGATGTTTCAAAACTGAGGGTTTTTCTTTAGTACAGTTATTTTGAAATCCAATAAGGTGAGATTTAAGCAAGTCCTTTCAATTATGTGATAAATATCAGGAGGTACTGTAAACAATAATAATCAATAAATAATTGGAAAGCAGAGGTTATTGTCTATTTTTTTTAATGTCAATTATTTGTTTTTGATGGAAAGTGAAATTTTGATATATATTTGGTACTTAGATTATTTAAGTAACAACTCTTAAACCTACTCATACATGTTTATTATTATATGATAGAAGTGGTGGCATAAAATTAATTATATTTATGTCATACCAATGCTCCTAAAGTATTCATTTCTTAATCAAAATAACATGTTATACATTAGAATATCTCTCAATACACATATAATTCTGAACCACCTTGCATTTGGTCATATATATATATCACATAATTTATTGATTGTGAAATTTACTGGAATGTTACATAAAAGCTATAATTAGTATAATTTTGATTATTATTAGTATCAACGAACTAATAGTCAGAGCTAATTTTTTCCTTTTTTGTTTTTCTTTAAAATTATTTTAAAAATGCCATCTGTCTTGAATAGAGTTTGGTACATATACTATTCTTTAAAGTCAAACTCACATAATCAGTCTGTATATATTTTCTATAACAACATCTAAAGGTCTTTCTACTGAGTTATCTAAATAAGTAACATCACCAATATCTGTTTGTACTTCTTCTAAGTGTTTTAAGTATTCTGGCCACACACATTTATCAAAATATCCTGGTACATCTGGGGGTTCGTAGACTTTTTGAATCCTTCTTTTAAAGCACTCATTTCGGTCTAATGTGAAAAAATATTTCAAATTAATCAATGGTAATAGAGGCCTGTAAGCAAATAATAGAAATCCGTCTAATATTATTAAATTAACTCCTTTTGTTTGTAACCTTTCAGCTATAGAATTTTTCATGAACTCATTAGAAACATCCTGATGATTTAATTTGGTATAAGATTGGTCAACTTTCAATAGTTTTCTATTTCCAACAGTTTTTTTAAGATCTTCTAACATTCTTTCCATATCCAAAGAAGTGATAACATCAAAATTTATATGGTTTACTTCTTCACACCAAATATGCCTAGAGTCCTTAAGGTCATAGCAATAGTCATCTTGTGAAAGAATAATACTGCTGGGAATTAGTTTTTTTAATTCATTGGCTAGTGTTGTTTTCCCTCCACAGGTAACTCCACTAATTGCAATAACTATCACTTCCATTGTTTGAAAAAAAATTTAAATGAATTTTATTTAGCACAGTACTGAAATCGATAGATATATAATTACAAACATATGGTGGTAAGCATTAAAATCACCCACTAATGAATAAATATAAGTCCTCTACCTATTACCTAACAAGATTACGATTTCAAGGAAATATTCACATCTTTAAATAATAACCAGAAAATAATCACAATAATTACTCAACCTTGAATACGGAAATTATATGGATCACAGACAATTTAACCTATTCTAGTCATAAGTCGAGAATATGATTCTGTTATTGGTATATCTGTTAATTACTGTTATGCGACTACCTTATTTATTTTTACCTGATATCGATTCAAATTACATTTCATTACATAGAATATCAAAAAATTCACAAAACTTTAATTTATCAGCTGATTTTAATACATTCATGTTTAACTTAATTAAAGGTGCCAATGTCACAAAAGTCAGACTACCATATTACTTTTGTATTATTGGTTTTGTTGACCACGAAGTATAGATATAGTGGTTTTGACGTAAAAGTACTCATTCAGAATTTGGCGCAACTTGCATGTAATTGAATCCAAAAATTTTGTATATGGCTTGGTAAATCCAACAAGTCATCTGAAGTTTATATACGATGGATAAAATGTTTGAATTTTCTTTTCATTTGGAACTCTTTCAACAATTACATGCTTGAAATTAGGTTTTGGCCGATTCAAAAAACATTTTTTGAAACACTAGATAAATATTTGGTAATATTCACGTCTTATTAATATACGAAGCTACATTAGTTCTAATGCTGAATAATGTTCTACGCGCACTTTCGAAACACCAAACTTTATTTACGTGCTGAATAAATACATATCCGTTAAATTTAACGGCTACAAAATTTATATATATATGACGAACACAAAAAATGTTTTGTTAAAATTTGATGTATGATTTATACACATTATTCCTCTCATAGGTAGTTTACTTGAAGAGTATTTTCCTACGTGATAAAGTACATAAATAGATCAAAATGGCAAGTCAGCATTTTCGTATAATGTACTAAGCCATGGCTAATTTATAGTCCTATTCAAAAAACAGTTATTTATAAAATATTCTGTGACATACAGATGCAATCGCACTACAATAAATTTACAGCTACAAATTAATTGTAGAATATAACCAAATTGAAGATTTTTTTAAATTATAATCAACATCTTTCTTAATCATTTATCTTTTCGATGCAGTTCAATAGCATTTCAGAAAAATTACAGCAGAGAAAGAAAGAATATAGATAAAAAGGGAGTTCTTGGTATGGTTTTTTAATATTTGGAAGGGCTCTAGAGTTGTGAATTGGATCATGTGGAAAATAAAGCACTGTGTATTTACAAACTTTATTTTTGATACATTTATTTATATCCCAAGGAAATACCTTGTGAATATAAATAAAGAGCATTTTGAACAATGTGGTATCTATTTTTTTCAGTTATGTTTAGACCTGTAGGATAAGTGAAACAATTTTATAGATTTTGTACAAAATAAATGACAAAAGTAAATTTGTAGTTAATTGTAAAGATATTGCTAAGAAAATTAAAGAATCAAAATCTCTGAAACATATTTTATTTTACAAAATGTTAGAAAATACCGCAACAAAATTTTTTCAATATGCAACAAATTAAAAACCATATGAATTGATTCACAAATCATATTGTACCATTAGTTTGCCTATTTTTTCGAAGAGTTTTCTGTAGTACATGAGCATCAGCAGGTTCAATTCTCTTATAATAGTGCTCTTTGGTTTCAACAACTTCAAAACCAAATTTCTTGTAAAAATCTATGGCCCCTTCATTATTCACTTGGACATGTCTGAAATATAAAACTATGATTGTTAATTATATTTTCAACTGAATGTTAAGTTATAGCTATATGAAACAAAACATTAATAAAGAAGCTCTAGAATTTTGCAATTTCATAAAGATTTTTCACATGATGGGAGAATATGAATTTCATGAATTTGGTTATTTTATTGAATATTGCTCTATTAAATTCACACTAATTAACTTCTGCAATAGTTCTGGTTAGTTCTTTTAAAAACGAAGAAAGTGTGGTAACATGCTTATATTGTTCTCTTTCCTATTACTATTGCAAATAAATATTACAGGAATATCTCATATCAAAAAATCTATATTTAAGAGGAATATTCTTAAGCAATGTTCAAAGTTAGTCGATTGTAGGGTATTTAAAACATTAACCTTACTAATTATTTGTAACTAATAAATTATGACAATAGTAATAATGTACAAAATTATACTAAAAATACAAAATAAAAAAAGAACAATAAAATCTAATGTTTAATTTGCTATTAGGTTTATAAGATCTTAATAAAAACATTTTAGGCAGTGTATTAGGTATAAATATTGTTGACTTTATACACTGCTGAGTCTCTAAAATTAGTAAAAGATGCCCGTTAGTTAGGTTGAGTCAATATTTTGAGTCACCCAAATTCTTAACACCTAAGAAATTTATTTTTCTATCACTTTCTTTCAGTATAGTATGTTGAGATTTCCGTATGAATTCAGATAATTCTTTTAAACTCAATTTTTAATTATTATCTTGTCAAAATGCCATATTCTTCGAAAATTGTTGACAGATTATAAGTTCAATTCAATATAGAATCTGGGAATATGAACGATAACATAAGATCAGCATATACTTCACAACAAATTACAGATATAGAACAGTAAAATGAGTAAAGATAAATTTTGAAATATATTATTTTGAATAAAAGAATATTCCTCTGTGTTAATAGAGTATGTAAATGAGTATCTTAGTAATACATAATGTTCAACAAATAATCCAATAATTCAAATATTTAGTTTGGTTTCCCTACAAGTTTTATTTACTAAACATATGCATGGTTTTTCTTTAAAGCCATTAGATGTGAACGTCTTTATAATGAGTTTAGCCCAAATAATGAAGTAAATACATTTTATGAATCAAGATAATATTTTTAAATTATGGTATACCTAAATTATTAGATTTTATTTCTGATCAATGTTTCACCAAGTATTAAGAATTCAATTGTTGGTACTTACAAAAATATACTATCAAAGTTAGCATCTTGCTCTACATATTTCAAGACATGTTGAACCATAAGTGTACCAATACCTAGTCGTCTGTAAGGGTATAAACAGCCTAATGTCATGATATATAGTCTACGACTTTTCTCCGATGTATCAATTCTACAACAAACTGCACCCACAACTATATCATTATAATATGCTAATTTAGCAAGTTCTCCTGCTTCTAAAACATCTTTGTAGAATTTATCATTGTAAGAAACTGGGAATACAACACTATTTAATTGTTTAAGTTGTTTTATATTGTGAGGTGTGACGTTTCCAAGTTCTATATTAGCTCTGAAATAAATTGAAAATATCTGTAAATACAAAAGGAAAATTAAATAGAAATCATTCATATTAATTACCTAGTCATTGTTATATTGGATATCTGTTTAAATAAAAGTTATTACAAATTGTAACCCCAAATTTTGCAAATTTTGGAGGTTTTCCTCATCGTCCAATCCATCAACATATATCACAGATCTTCTTCTTCTTCTTTTATTGTCTTGGGCTGCTATGGCCATCTGGACAAGCTTTTTCATGAGTCCATCTAAGTCTGCTTGGATTGCAGGTCTTGGTGAGCCCAATACTTAGATGGGTACTTCTTCGTTAGAGGTTTAGATTATAGTTTTTAGCTGATTGGTTTGTATGTAGAAATATTTTTATAATTAATTTTTTTTTTATAAATAGTTACGTATATTAATTGATATTAGACAGAACAAGGACATGCTTGAGGTGACATATATACACAACACTTTTATTGTTTTTTTTTCCCGGTGCAGGATTCAGGGATAGGACCCATAATAGTTAGTAAATAAATGATATACTTTTCGTATTTTGTTAGAGTTTAATTTTTGAAACTGAAAGAAAATTTATTATTACTTTAATTGTTTTTATATCATTTTTGAAAATAAAATCGTATATATGAAATGGTGGTTGTTGGTTGTTATCTTTTAACTTGATTAGATCTGCATGCAGTTTTTTGATATTTAAGATATTTTGGGCACATGAAAGGAATATATGAGATAAATCGCCTCTCTCTCCGCAACTGCAATTATAATTATTAACAATTTTGATCTTAAATAAATGACTGGGGGTGAGGCAATGAGATGATCTTAGTCTACATATAGTGGTTATATATTTTCGTGGCAGATCAAAATTATTGAACCAGGGTTTGTATTTAGGTTTTTGTTCACTCATCATATCATAGTAATTTTTTCCCTTGGTTTTTGATATTTCTCTCCAGTCAGATATCCAATCTGACCAAATATTTTTTAAAATATGGCCAAAAATCTTTTGGGTTACCCAGTATTTCAGTTACCGTTTCCATTGATATCGCCTTCTTCGCAAGTTCGTCCGCATAATCATTACCTTTTATGTTTGTATGGCTGGGAACCCATAGAAAGTCAATCGCATATTTTTCCGTCTTCATTTGCAGTAATAGTTTTTTAATGTGAAGTATTAATTCCTCATTGTATATTTTCTTATTTTTACTACATATTTTTTCGAGTGCACTTTTTGAATCTGATATTATTAGACTATTTAGTAACTTTTTTGATGCAATCAGTTCTATTGCTCTTTGGATAGCTATCAATTCCGCAGAACAGATAGAAAAATAATTTGGAATTCTTTCCGAGTGGGATATTTCCAGATAACTATAGATTCCTATTCCAGTGAATTGATTTATTTTCGATGCATCAGTGAAAATTAAGTGATAATTTGGGTATTTCTTACTAATAATTGAGTTAAATGGTATAGAATTATTTGGGCAAGTCTTTTCTAGTTTAGAGTCGTTATAGCTTATTGTGGAATATATTATTGGAAGAGAAAAGGTAAAACATGGTAAGTGATTGTCCCTTTTTATTTTGTCTAGAATGTCAAATTTTTCCCAAGAATCTATTATAGCTGGGGAGTTATTATTAAATATTAGTTGTTTCCAATACGACAGAGACCTGATTTTGTTTATTACTGGATTATTGTTAAAGCAGACTGATTTTGATATGAATTTTAGTGCTAAAAATGATCTTCTGTGTTTTAACGGTAGTTCTCCACTTTCTGTTAGTAGGATGTTTACTGGAGTAGACTTCATTAATCCTAACGCCGATCTTATTGCTGCATATTGGACTTTGTCTAATTTATAGAGGAGAGTTTTAGGGCATTTGCCTATAAAAATGCTACCATAGTCTAAATGGGATCTTACCATTGATTTGTAGATGAGTAATAGGGTTTTAGGGTGGGCTCCCCACCATGTTCTAGATAAAGATTTTATGATGTTTAATCCCTGAATTGCTTTATTACTCATATTATGTATTTGGGCGTTCCATTTTAGATTTTTCTGGAATATTACTCCCAAATATTTGACTTGCTCTAGCCATGGAATATTAGATTCGTATAATATATCACAGATAAGAGTTAATATTTCTGTATTTGACCATAGAATCTGAAAACTAAAGCCCCCTTTACAACAAATAGCTACTAGCTTTAAAATACGTTAAAATATTAAATAACACAAAGTATAAATTTATTTCATATCTTTGTTATGAAATAACAACATTCTCTTCAGATTTCAAAATGATAAACTACTTTAGTTATATTGGTTATTAAAGGGAGCTTTTTATTTTATATATTTGTGCCTGATATTGAAGAGACACTAGCTGCGATGTATCAAGCATGTCTGCCACACTTGTTGTCAATATGGTTGTTGCTAGAGTATAAACTAAGTGTATAAGAAAAGTGTTAAAAAGTAAGTCTCTGTTGGAATCCCCACAAATTTATTATACGCGATAAGTAAATTATTTACTTCATAATTATTTCAGATTATTGCATTTTATAACTTCGTTTTTATAAATATACCTCATAATAACTTTACTAACAATATTGATACACAATTAAAATATGCAAGTTAAAATTTATAGAATTATTTACAAAAGAATTAAGCACAATGCTTTGGGAAAATCCTGCATTTTGATCACATAAGTGATAATTTTTCAAACTAGAGATTAATCATCTTCAATATTTTCATCTTCAATTTCTTCAACCTCTGCTATTTCAGGATCATCTGCAGTAACATTTTTCGTCTTTCTTTTTTTTTGCATTCCTTTAGAATCCTGGAAACCAATTTGGGTATACCCCAATTTGAGTTTACAAACGATTTTTAAACTCACTTTTAAGAAATTCCCCAAGAGGTTCCAAAAATTCTTTAAATCCTAAAACACTCAAGGCATTCATAACATCTTGGCCAGATAATGTTTTCCTATTAAACTTTTGTGCCTGTTTTAATAATCGTGAATTATGATCCGCTTCATAATCGTGAATTACATTACTTTAACAGCTAATCTTTTTTCGGACAATTATTGTATTTATGAATTGTTTATTAATTAAAATTATATTAATTCATTTATATGCACTTAAACAATTTCGTTTATATATTCAATAAACAGATTTGAATTTTTTATTGTTAGGAAAATGCTTTGGATACATAAGTCGAAATCTGGATGGAATAAATAGCATGTATTCATATGAATCCTGTGCGACTTAAAAATGCTTGAGAACTAAAGCTGAAGTTTTCAAAACTGCCTCTAGACCACTTCTGCTCTAAGGAATCGAAACACACACCACAAAGAATATGCATCAGAGAACATACCCTAAATTTGGTATGTTTTGTGATCTGCATGGATTCTGGATTGACGGCTAGAGTCACTGTCAATGACAAAGTTCATAACGGCCACAAAACAGGCAGATTTAAAGTCCCGTACCTCTATTATTAGTCGAGTCAAAATAGATTAAATTATGATTCAAGTTTGCATTAATTCCCAACAAACTGGATTTTTGTGAAGGCCTTGAATACGTCATTACAAATGATAAGTCAAAAGTCTCCATCGATACCGCTTGTGCGTTATTTTTTATTCGAGGTCAAAGGTCACAAATTTGCGTTTTTTGCGTATATCTCTGAAACAACGAGAGTTATCGAAAAATGGTTCAAACAAAGTTTGTAGATCGTAAAATTATCTACAAAAAAATATTTCAATACTTTTCTTCTACAAAGTATTGCTTTCGAGATATCGTGACTTTAGACCGCAGGAAAATCTTATTTTCGAATATATGCACACATTTCCGCACCACCACTGCGGTAGTGTACACGACGCTTTTTTCTTAACGTGGTTTCCCCAGTAGGAATACACCACAATATATTTTGATCGAGGGAATGTAATGGGACACTATTTTATTGATGAATTTTTTTTTTATTTAAATTTAATGAAGATTTTAACAGCAAGAAAATTACATCATCATTCATCATCAAATTCTTCATAGTCACTTGCTTCTTCCTCTTCACTGTCTTCTTCCTCTTCTTGCTCGATTTGTGTAGACTGCCCCAAGAAGAGTTATCAGTTATATCCTCATCAATTTCGAAACAATCTTCATCTGTTGCATTTGATTCAATATTGGTGCAAGATTGGCCTTGACAATTGGTATATACCGATGAACAATATAATCCAACTTTTCTGCACCCGCAATTGTGTGTGCAGCCTTTTTTTCAATTACAAAAAAATTGTATTGAGTGATTTTTCTGGAGCAGGCGGCAGTAAAGTCTGGATTGGCCCCAAACTATTATTCATCAATTTCCAGCCCCAATTTTCAGGATTCAGATCATTGCCTAGCCACATTTGTACTTGGTAGAACACACGAAACAAGTGCTGATTAGCAGAAGCAGGTGTTGGAGGGAGACAAGATAACTGCACTCTCTTATTGTTTCTTGTATTTTTCACAAAACTTCAAATATCTGTACTTGTCTATCGATTCCATTTTTTTTGGAGCTCCATACATAGCAAGGAGAACACGAATTCCATTGGTGAGGATAACATCTGCTGATGAGTTATTATTTGTAAATACTCTTGTGTTATCAATGAAGTCTTCATGTTCTTCAAACAATTTTAATACTGTATTTTTGCCTCTTTTGAAAATTGCTGATGTCGTATCGCAGCCAGTTATCGCATGAAGGAATAATATATGAGGCTGACATTTTGGATATGCAGTTAAACTTTGTGAAGAATATACTTTCGTTTGAACTTGAGCTCTCCCAGGTTTTGAAAAGTTAATGATCTTATCACTAGGTGTTCGTGCAGTTAATATTATTAACAAATCTACATCTTCTCCAACAACGATAGTTGGATTGGTGCTACTGAATTGTTCAATTGCGGTTTCAATAATGAGGACGTCAGCGTCATTTTGAGCTTGTTTCACAACAATATTGGCAGCTGCAAATTCTTCACATAACATCGAAATCCAACGAGATTTATTTTGAGTATTAGCAAGAAACTGCTGTTGGTTTGTCGGAACAGTCAATGATCGATCAAAAACAATATCAGACGATGAAGATGTTTGTTTAGCTCGATTGTATATTTGTAATTGTATATTTTTCACTTACTTGTGTGCATGGGGCAATTAAAACTATGTTCTAATATTTTTTGTGTAAATGGTTAACCCGATGATATATACTGGTCACGTATGAGTGCATATTCGTGTTTTCTATGTTTAAAATAGCCATAATTCGAGAACAGTGCACCGTCCAAGAAAAAGTGTAGAGATATTTTTTGTATACAATTTTACGATCTACAAACTTTGTTCGAGCCATTTTTCGATAACCCTCGTTGTTTCAGAAATTTTACGCAAAAAACGTAAATTTGTGACCTGTGACTTCGAATAAAAAACAACGCACAAGCGGGATCGATGGGGACTTTTGACATATCATTTGTAATGACTTATGCACGGCCTGCACAAAAATCCAGCTTGTTGGGAATCAATGCAAACTTGAATGTCTATTTTGACTGGACTATATTGAGAAACTTGTCGAGAATAAACGAGGTGGTATGTACATATATTGCGAAGACCTGATGACCATATTATTGAAAATTGCCTTCTCATAGCGACACAGATGAAATGGAAAGGAAATCGTAAACTACTTGGGTGACAAAGGTCCAAAGATACACAAGGGTGTTAACCCTGTCTATTGACGATACTAGCGAAATGAATGGAATCGCATGATAAATGAAAAGCCGACCTCATGTAACAGGAATTGAGCGAAAGCAAAGATGATTTTTTTTATCGGAAAAACATTTTAGTTATAATTGCAGTATGAGTATAGTTTTTGAAATTGTTCTTCATGAAGTTTTGTACTCACACGTAACGACCGAATTGTAAATAACCAGCATGGCTCTCCTTCCGGTACATCATCAGATATTAACATAACTTGTATTCAACAATATATTTTTGAACGATCAAAACTAATATTTTCAATGTTCTTCACAAGTAAACGTGATCTATACAGATTTTTCTGAAGTATTTGATAGATTAGGGATGGTCGATAATCATCGATGTTCGATGCAAGCAAAAACATCGTTGTTCGGTATTCCATAAATATCGAACATCGATGTTCACGGAATCAATATCGATTTGAACTCACAGCCTCACGCACGACCAATAGAGATGCTCGATGATCGAAATCGATGATTATCGACGTTGAAAGCAAGAACATCGATATTTTAACATCGATATTCGGTATTCGATAAATATCGAACATCGATGTTGGGCTTTCGATTATGACATCGATGTCAACATCGATGTTTTTCTAACATCGATCGTCCCTAGGCTAGATCATGGCATCCTTCTCTATGACCTCAGGCACTTTGGACAATCAAACAAATGTGTTACCTTTTTTTTACCCACCTATCGCCAAGAAAATTATTTGCTCAGTACGATGGTTTTATCAAAGAATCACAGAAATTCACAGAAACTTATTGCGTAGTTGGTGGTTCCACAGGGTTCTGTTTTACGAACGCAATTTTCAATATTTCTGGGAACGACGTTTGCTGCAATATGCAATGTACAATGTAATATTCGTCTTTATGCGGATAACTATAAGATATGTCGCGAAATTTCAACAGCAAGTGATTGCTACGTTCATCAAGAAGATATCTCAAATTTGAACCGGAGGTGCGAAAGAAATCATCTGGTACGGAGTAATTCTAAATGCAACATAATGTGTTTTTTTTAGAAATGATAATTCACTTTATTTTGATTACACCATGCATATTCGTCGATGATATTAATAGATTAACTAAATTCAAGGATTTAGGAGCAATTTTTAACACAAAATGAACTTTTCTTACTAAACATCAGCTTTTGTAATTAGAAATTCCAAAGAATTCTAAAAAAAGAAGAAAAGAAAGACAATGGCGTCTGAAATCCAGGATATCTGCCTTGGATAAGAGAACTTGAAACCCTTCAAAGAAGTTATTCGAAATATTTATGGTTTCTTCGCTCTGAGGGTGTTTATACAGAACCAGGTATTTCTCATAAGTTACTACAAGATTCAATGTTCCATCACTTAAACCACGTAGGAAATATTTGATAAATATGTTCCTGTACAAGTTGATTTGGTTTTTCGTTCATTGTTCTTTTCTTCTATCCCTTATAAATTTCCGCGTTTCAAGATTATCTTGTCAATACACGAAAGTTTTTTATCCACCTTCGACTCTTACTAATGTTCTACTAGCCTTCAACCACTTCATAAAATTTGTGGTGTCTTTGAGCGTTTTCATGATGCCACTCACATATTTGCATGCGGCCCTGCCTAGTGGTATCAGGCGAGGCCTCGTCTGTTTTTTAGATAGAAGTTTAGATATACATTTTTCAAATTTTAGATTTTCATGTAGTTTTATGAGTCAGTTTTCCCGTTAGTTGGCCCACAGAGATACATCGTTCATATGGTGAGTTAGTAAGTTTTTGGTTCTCTGTCTAGTTGAATTTTAAATCAGTTGTAAATATTATTGTATTTTTTCCGAGTTTTTTTCAAAAACGCTAAGTTGGACTAAGTTTTAGAGTGGTGTATCTCTAAATCAATGAAATGCAGCAAAAAACTTTTATTCCTAAGTAACTGAAATTCAGGTTAAGCCTTCATTTGAAAGGTTAAGTGAAAGTAATTCATAAGAGCTCAAAAATAAATATTTCTATAAGAATAAAATTCAATGAAATTCAATCGGGAAAAACTATTACATTATTCAACTATGAAGGCTTTCTTGATAAAATGCAGTACGCTTCACAAACAAAATAACACTTCCAGGTAATATATCAATTCTTGTGATATGGTTGATAAAATTTATCTAATTTATATGTAATATATTTTAACTATGAAAGGAATTGTCTAATTGCTTTCTTGCTTATTAGATATACTGTAAATATTTCATATTTTGAGAATGTTATATACACAACATACAGGCATTTTTCTGAAAGTAATATATTATAATTGTTTGTTTTTATCTTTGGAATGTGATAGTCTACCTAGTTTTCTTATAAAAGGACGAATTTGTGGAACAAATGCAAACAAATTTTCAAAATGAACACTTGGTCGTTTTTATTTTTTCTTATTATATGGCAAAATGCAGATGCGAAAATATACGATAAATGTGAATTTGTCAAGAAGCTTCAGAGTCTTGGTGTTCCTCGCGATCAGTTGGGTGAGTTCAATACAAAATTTACACAAATTAGTGTAATTTGAATGATATTTACCGGAAACTGAACAGTAAGCAACTCTCGTTATTTAACACTGGAACAATTATAACTAAATGAGAGGTAATAATAAAAACTTGTCTAAAAATCACTGACTGAACAATTATTTATTCGACTAGTTTCGCCTTTTACAGCATTATCAAGAATGCTTGATAATGCTGTAAATCATTCTTGATAATGCTGTAAAAGGCGAAACTAGTCGAATAAATAATTGTTCAGTCAGTGATTTTTAGACAAGTTTTTATTATTACCTCTCATTTAAATATGAACTATCACAGAGTAGATTCATCGTCCATTGAATTTACAATTATAACTGTTTATATATATATATATATATATATATATATATATATATATATATATATATATATATATAGTTCAAAGATTCACAGGTAATTCAATACTAGTATATATACTGAGACTCTTAATCGAAATATCGAAATATTTCAAATAAAACTCTCAGGGAGCTGTCTACACAACACTGTTCTCGTTGACAACATTTGTGTAGACAGCTCCCTGAGAGTTTTATTTGAAATATTTCGATTAAGAGTCTCAGTATTTACTATATATATATATATATATATATATATATAGGGTCGAGGCGGCAACAGTGGCTATAGCGGCAACAGTGGCGCAGAGGCCGTTGCGTAGAAAGAATTAGAGATGGTTATCTACGTCACTCACTACTTGAAATGTCTCGGTATAGGTTAACGTAACAACCACTCCGCTCGCATCGGCTGTCTAAGTAATAAGTGCAGTGAAAATTTTTTTGTTTCGGTCAGTGAAAAAGTGAGTTTTAAGGTAAGATATACTTGTTATTTATTTATTGTCGTTTTACTGCATCAATGATTTTATGTTTTGAGTATGAAATAAGTTTAATTGAGGCAATTTTCGCGTATATAGCAACTTCATTTAAGGAAAATTGTCGTGCGTGGTATAGGTTAAACTCAAAATGGCGATTGAGTACACAGTGGCTCATACTGCTTGAGTACACAGTGGCTCATGATCCACTGTGTACTAACTGTTAATAATTGATATTCATACGCCAAATTATAGCATTAACAAAGTTTTCAATGAAGAGCAAGAAAAAAATTTGAAGGATTATTTTACATATTGTGCACTGCTGTTTTACGGATTGAGTACGAAAGAATGCCGAAGAAAAGCATACCAAATGGCACATGTTAATAATTTAAAAATGCCAGATTCGTGGAAAAAGAATGAAATGGCAGGAAAAGACTGGCTTTTAAATTTTAGAAAGAGAAATCCAGAAATCAGTCTGAGAAAACCTGAGGCATGCAGTCTCGCAAGAGCAACGGCATTCAATCGAACAAATGTCGAAAGGTTTTATAATAATTTGGAAAATTTAATGAGAAGGCACTCCACTTTCGCCGAAGGAACAAGGATATTTAATATAGATGAAACTTCAACTACTACTGTCCAAAAACCACAAAAAGTCATCGCTCTGAAGGGCCGTAAAAATATAGGCAAAGTAACAAGTGGTGAAAAAGGCACACTCGTCACCACCTGTTGTATTATTGGCGCGAGTGGAGTAGCATTACCACCAGTGATGGTATTCCCTAGAAAAAATTTCAAGAATTTTATGATAAAGAATACACCGCCGGGTACTCTTGGACTTGCAACTCCAACAGGATGGATGAACTGTGAAATTTTTCCAGAAGTAATGAAGCACTTTATCAAATATTCAAACACAACTTTGGAAAATCCAAGTATACTAATAATGGATAACCATGAATCGCATTTATCCATTGAAGCCTTGAATATCGCTAAAGCATCAGGTGTTCACGTGCTTACCCTTCACCCACATACTTCGGGAAAAATGCAGCCATTGGATGTTGGCATATACGGACCATTTAAGACATATTACAATGCAGGTATAGACGCTTGGATGTTACAAAATCCTGGAACGCCAGTCACAATATATGATGTTGGTGAAATTATTGGTAATGCTTTTTTTAAAGTCATGACTCCAATTAATATTACAAAAGCATTCAAAGCTTGCGGTATCTTTTCATTTGACCGGAATTTATTTGATGATGATGATTTCTTGCCATCGTCAGTTACTGACCGCCCATGTCCCGATTGTGAACCACGTGAAGAAGCATCTACAATACAACCTCCACTTTTCCAAGATTATAACGATATGAATATACCAGGTCCATCTACAAAGGATTCATTTCAATTGGAGGCTACGACCAAATTGGCTAACTCTCGATTTTCAAGTAGCTCTGAGGTTATATTTGAAGAAGACGTTCGATCTGCATCAAATTTAGCAGAGAATGTTTCGGTGGCTTTACAATCTTTAGACAACATTACCTCTTTTGAAAAAAATGATTCTCCATCAATCTTGCAAGAGTCTAATGATCGAGAACCTACACCTTCAGCTTACGGAAATTCTGAGATTTCGGGTAATTTAATATAATCACCTCCTCCACCACCGATAGAGTTGGTTGCTAATATAAACCTTGTAACATTCGCAGAAACAACTCCCTCGATTGTTGTTAAAAAATCGAAGATAATATCTCCCTTTGAATTCAGAAACCCAATAAAGGCAGGACCTAGAAAATCCAAAAGAAAAACAAGAAAATTGGGAAGAAGTTTAATCGCAACAGATACCCCGGAAAAACTGGAAATCGAAATGGATAAAAATTTGACCAAAAAGCGAAAAGAAGCTAAAAAAAGAAAAACAGCTAAGAAGATTCTCCAAAGTGATTCCGAAAATGAAGAACTTCTTGAAATTCCGTATCAAGAGTCTGATGAGGATAATGATTGGTTTGATGAAGAAGTAGAAAATCGTCCTGTCCCTATCACTTCCAATTATTTGGAGAGGCCACTGTCTCATACACCACAAGAGGGTGAATATGTTTTGGTTGAATTTTCTACAAAAAAAACTCAAATATATTATGTCGGCATAGTATTGGAGAGTCGTAATGAAAAATGGAAATATTGCATTAGTTTTCTACGGCAGAAATCGATAAATAAATTTCACAATCCAAACGAGCCAGATATTTCATATGTCAAAGAACATGACATCAAGCTAATATTACCAAAGCCTGATATCTCTGGAAACACATCGAGACAGCAATCATATTTATCTTTTGCTACAGATCTATCACTTCTCAATATTCGCTGAACATTGTTCTTTCTTTCATGTTGTTTTTTAAAACTTATTTAATTTTTTTTCATTATTTTTGCAACATACTGAACTAGTGTTCGCTACCTACTTTGTTTATGTTACAGTTACCAGTTGATTATTGAATAATAAAAAAAAACAAATTGTAATCCAGAAGATTTCACTTGAAACACTGGAAGTGCTTTGTATTTGTTACTTAGATTCTTATTAGATGATTATTTACATAATTAGGAAAACAACGAACGTTTCGAAAACGTTTGACATTTCTATTCTTGAGACTGAAATATTCATTTATGTTTGTACCAAATTAGTAGTTTTAAGAGTAAAAAAGTCATTATGATAAATGTAGCATTTCCTATTTTCTTAAAATAATGAATGAATACTGATAAAACGTAAAAAAGCGTATTATTATTCAAGTTATATTATTGATGATTCACTGTGGACCTACTTGATCCACTGTGAACTGAGGGCCTATTCACTGTACCAGACCCCCCAGTACACAGTGACTCAAATGAATTTTAAAAAAAATGTTTTTTATTTCCTAGCATATTACTATTTTTACCTAAATCGATTTGAATTATGAAAGTTGATTAGTTATACTATGTATTAATCCCCTCACTTGTCCTTAATACTCTTCCAAATTTAATGTAGGGTTACTGGAAAAAAAGTGATCCACTGTGGCCGCCTCGACCCTATATATATATATATATATATATATATATATATATATATATATATATATATATATATATATATATATATATATATATATATATATATATATATATATATATATATATATATATATATATATATATATATATATATATATATATATATATATATATATATATATATATATATATAAATATATATATATATATATATATATATATATATATATATATATATATATATATATATATATATATATATATATATATCTAATATGAAATTTAAATTTACACAAATTCCGATTCTTCGAAACGAAAAGTTCAAAGCTCTACTCCGACTTTTAAACGTTTTTTAGTTAATACAAGATTTTTTCAAAATGCCAACAAATTTATTGGATAGTTGTAGTTGAATAATGGTGAAATTTTGTGTAAATCTGTAGGAAATTGGAAGCGTTTTTAAGAGTATTCCACTATTCCGCTGGTTTTCTTAACATAGCCAACAACTTCTAAGCTCTTTTTGTTTTCTTCAATTTTTATGAAGATTGTTCTGGAGCTGAAGGATTTAAAAATTCAAACATCTGTTAATACTTTGACCGTTTAGGTCGAAGGACAATAACGGACAAATTGGTATTTATAATGTTTATTATTATTATTTTTCTTACATTCACTCTCCCAGGGTCTCAGGTATATATGGTTGACAAGAATGGTCTTTAACTTTGCCATAATCATTATTTTTGAGCACCAAATACACAATTTCTATCTCCTATTCTCTATGAACTTACAATTTTAAAAATTTGAATTTTTAGTGGCACTGAAGGTGTCCTAAGTCATGATTTCAACTTGTTAAGTAATGAGCTTAATAATAATTGGTGTTTCCATCGAGCAACTTCTTCCTAGTCTGATAGGGTGACTAACAGGGGGTTCGGGTTGTCTGGACGTACCTAACTACTCGCAACATTCTCGCTGGAGTCATCTTCATGACAATCGGAATTTCCCCACTCGGAGTCCCAGTGGACCTGCGAGTTTTTCACATACCATGGGGCGACAATGGCCATCCACTGTACTACTTGAAATTTTGAAACATTACTTCTGGCTGTGTAGACTCAAACTGTTGATGAACAAGGCATAGTTGGCAGGATAATAGTCTTATAAAGACGAAGCTTTGTGGCAGTGCTGAGCTTGCTTCGTCTGTTGATCACTCGATTAAACTCACTTTGACAAGGTTTGGCTCTAGCCTTACAGTGATCACGAGAATCGAGTAGCATGTTGACTGGTTAGTTTTTCCCATTAATTACGATTGTTCAGATAAATTTTCGAGTGTCTCATTTAGATTCAATGAGCCTTGTGCTTAGCGCGTATAATTGTAACTATATATTTATTTGTTTGATGTGATGAAGAGGATTGAACTACTGCAGAGACCTTTCAACGCTGTAGACACCAAATTAGTGTATTCGTTAGATTCATATTTCAAAGCAACACACTGTACGCACGACTTGTTTGTCGACGGATGTTTCCTGTGTTTTTTCAACTTGTTTTCCTTGACCGTCCTTTGAATGGGATTTGCGATTGTACTTTTAAGAGGTCCTCTATTAATAACGTTATGTTTTCAGCAACTTTTTCTGTTGGTTATATGTTTTAGATTACCAGACAGCTATTGGGGGAACTGTGCTTTGTTGAATCAATTTTGTTTTCATCACGCGTTCAATGAAAAATAATTACCCGTGATATCATCTCATTATATTATTTCCCTTTCTTTTGATATTTTGTGACTTTTTTCAAACCGCTTCCCCTCCTTCGAACTTTATGGTGATTGTTGAACGAAGTAATTACATTTTTCGCATGATAAAAGATAAGTGGGAGGAGTTTTTGTGGTCACTCTACTTAGTTGAAGGACTGTTACCACTAACTGAGGAGTTCCTTACAAATTCATAGTCGAAATTAACCAACAGAATCTCATGTAAAAAACCACAATTTGCAATTAGTGCAATTAGACCACTATGGATTGATAATTTTATATTTGCTCAGCCAACTTACTTTTGTCCGTTGTGGAATCTCGTAAACTCTAGTGGATGTATTGCTGGTGAAATTATTATATTTTATATGATAAATGCAAACTGTTTTTAAAAGCATAGGTATACTTTTATAAAATGAAAATATCAAATTCATAGGTACCTGGACTTGCATAGCCAACTTTGAATCACACTTTGACACAACAGCAATAAACCATCAAACCGACGATTATGGCATACTACAAATCAGTAGTATTTACTGGTGTTCAAAGACCGACACTCCAGGGGGCGACTGCCATATAACTTGCAAACAGCTTTTGAATGATGACATCACCGATGACGTTACTTGCGCCAGACATGTTTTTGACGTGACACAAAAACAATCTGGGAATGGATTCACCGCATGGACTACTTATAATGAACATTGTAATAAAGACAACTCAGAGTGGACAAAGAATTGTCTGTGAAATTGAAGAATGAAGGGATATTTTCGATGAGGTACTTCAATGAGGTTTTCGAAAAGTGTTTGAGGATTATATTTGAAAATATAATATAATAATAATAAGATTTCTTTGTTTGGTTAATTTCAACCACCCCGTCATATATACCACCGAATTTTTCCAATTCAGCGATCATTGGGATCTACGGTAAGTATAACACTGATTTCGAACGACCCATATGACATGTCATTTTCTAATCGAATGAAATTCGATGGTAATTGTAATTACCAATCAAATGAATCTGATATTATAGGGGAAAGTGGGGTAATTGGGTACGGCGGGTAAATAGGAACAGTTGAATATCAAATACTTTTCCCAGCACTACACCGGCCGCGTTCGTTAAGTAGACGCGCTCAGGGTCCCTAAGTTTTCTCGTAGAAATGTAAAAAAAAATTCGAGCGCATCCTGTCACGGATAGTCAAACAACATTATTTCGTATTTTCATTACAATTTTTGTCGTATCTATAAATTGATGTAATGAGCATATTTTTGAGCCTAAAGACGACACATATTGTTAATATCTTTCATGTAATATCTGTTTTTACATTTTACAGTAGTTTTAAAATCATTGAAGATAATATTGCAAGTAACGTCCCTTTAGAGTTGGCTACTTCGGGTAATAAGGAACGGTGTCAGGAGGGCAAATGTGAACGTTCCCAAACGTTCCCAAATAAATATTCTAACACTACAAATTGTTTTAGATGCCTCGTCATTACAAAAGAAAAACCACACCTAGATATAAATAGGATATATAGGTATATATATATATATATATATATATATATATATATATATATATATTTATAAATCAAAAGTAGACACTGTCGGCATATCCCGCAATTAGTAGCAGCCGTTGACACGTGTTTCGAGCTTATTGGCTCTCCCCACAACGGCGTAGAAAAGTTCAAGTTCAAGTACGAATCTGGAGATAGAAAAACAAGAAAGAAACAGACACTCCACTGAAGGTAGTCGACACACTTTCTTGTTTTTTTGTTTACAGATTCGTGTAACTTGAACTTGGCTACGCAGTTCTGAGGAGAGCCAATAAGCTCGAAACACGTGTCAACGGCTACTACTAATTGCAGGATAAGCCGACAGTGTCTTCTTTTGATTGAAATTTTTCCCCGCGTTGAACATTATTCATATATTATATATATATATATATATATATATATATATATATATATATATATATATATATATATATATATATAGGATATAGATAGGAAATAAGAAACATGTCCAGATTTTATCCAGCACACCTATGAAATATCAACTAGAGGAAAAAGAGAAAAGACAAATGGAAAGGAAAATAAAAAAAGAAAAAGTTCAGAAGATAAAGGCCACTAATATTAAGAAAATGAAGCAACAAGTTAAGAGTAAGGGAGTCAGAAATTTGAAGAAGATGTTAGAAGATAATGAAAATGAAGGGGAGTATATTCTGCAGCGAAAAATATGAATCTCCACCTGAAGAAGACTGGATTATGTGCGCTGAATGTAACAACTGGGCACATGATAAACGTACCTCCGGTCAATCCAGTACCCGTTAAGTCTGTGATTTCTGCCACACAAAATAATTCTAATACTTATAGAGATTTTGTTATGTCGTTCACAATTACCCCATATCGTTCCTATTTTCCCCTCGGACTGTTCTCAATTACCCCATATGGTATCGGGTAAATGAGAACACCAATATTTTTTATTTTCATTAATTTTTTTAATTTAGAGTTTATTTTCAAGCATTTTGATTTAAGTCATTTGTAGGTAGATTAGTAAAGTTAATGTTGCAATAAAATTTGATTATATTTGTGACTTTCTTTCAATTTTTTTAGGCGTTATAAGTTAGGTGTTCCCAATTACCCCACTTTCCCCTAACCAATAAACTCACACATATGCGCAAATATCTATAATTAACCTAAGATTCGAACATAGCTCATCTTTTAATTTTTGACTATTGAACCGTAATTCAACTATATAACACACAAGCTGATAATACAGAAAATATACATTGTAACAATATTTACAATAATAAATTTCAAGCTATATCGCTCGCTCATATTGATATAATATATAATAATAATACTCGTGTGGGGTTGTTAGTATCTCCATCAGGCGCCTCCCCGGGTGGCGGATAGGGGACAGTCTCCTAGATATAGGAGGCACTGATACACAGTGCAGATCAAAAACTAACAAAACAAATCCCCTGGATTCTGTTCAGTATCTGACAGCCGATCGTCAGCGTCTGTTCCTCTAGTTGAGGCGGCTGTATTTCAATCTTCTTGAAGTCAATAATCGAGTCTGTGGTTTCAACTGAGACCACCACAAAGCTTTGTTCAACTTGAACGCATGATAGGAAAGAAGATGAAAGAATCACTACCCCAGGCACCAGTCGAAAGACTGGCTTCACCTGATCATCGGGTTCTGGGGGATCAGGGACACCATGCGGAGAGGAATCGGAGCTTCTCAAAAACCTTCCATAATCGCAAAATCAAATAAAACATCACATCAGTACAATTAACTTTAATACACTCGCTAAAACAGGTAAACTGAAGCAGCTCACCAAAACCATGAGAAAGTTCAATCTGAAAATCACCGCTCTCCAAAGAAACACGATTCATGGACAAGAATCATTTCGATACAATTTCAGAATCTACAAGTGGTAACTTGCCGTGAAAGTAAAAGACAAATTACCGCTTTTAGGTACCGGATTCGTGATACACAATTCCGTACTCGACTCAGTTATTAATTTCACATCGTCCAACGAGAGAGTCTCGTTGCTTTCTATTAAATCAGCTAATAATGCTTACACTCTAATCAACGTGCACGCCTCCATTAATTACCACAACAAAACTCAAAATTATGAGTACCCAATTTCAAAAACCTGCACATAAGTTAACTGCTTGGAGATCGCCCAGTCTCAAGCGGGCTGAATATCAAATTGATCATGTCGCAATTTCCAAGAACAACGTAAAGGAAAATGGTGTAAAGGAAACGTGGTGTTGGCATACTGATGCCACTCCTAGTGCCATGGTTTCTGAAATCCTGCATCTTCCAACGAAACTGTCTCACAAGAAGGCAATAAACATACAGCTGCCGCAGCGTCAATACTTCAGATCGAGCGTACATCTCCGCCGATGAATATCTGTTCTTCTCCCGAAACATAACCTTAAGTATCTATTTTTGCATGATTACAATTCGATCGTAATAACAATCAGATAATCCACCCCAGGCTATAACACCATAACTCAAATGTGGTTCGAGATCGAGAAATCGAGAAAAGCTCATCAACATTAATCAGAAAAAGCAGAGGTCCAAGTACGGTACCTTGAGGAACACCATATGATACAACATCCATTTCGATTAATTCATTTCCTATTTTGACACATTGTCTTCTATTTACTAAATAAGATCTCATCAGCTCGAGAGATACTGATCGCCATCCCAGATTATTAAGCGTTTAGTACATTAATAGTATATTAAAAGAGTTTAATATATCAATATATAAACATACTCATATAAAAACAGGTTGTTGTAGTCGGTAGTTTTCAGTTTCTGTTATCTTAATTCGACAGGAGGATTCCAAAATACAGAACATGGAGAGATAAATCGAACCTTTTATTTTTTCTAACAATAATAAAGTTGTTTTCGCAATATGTTTTAATACAGTAGTAATTCGCAACACTGTTTATAATTTTAATCTATATATATTCTGCAAATAAAATCCAGTATGTACCATTCAATACAGCAAATAATAGTGGGAAAAAAACTCTTGAAAATCTGTCAATATATATCGCTCTATTTCTGGCTCTTTGGGCAGGAGAAATCGTAGGGGTAGCTCTTGGTTTTCCGCTCAACAAAAAAGAATTTTCCTTAGCAGTAGATACCTCGAAAAGAGTTTCGATTTTTGGTGCTGGTTGTGGTGGTTTAGGCAAATCAGAATCTCCAAGAACAATATTAACTAGGCAGTATTCCATAAGAGCCATGAAGACGAATCTGGAAACAGTAGTTTACAAAATATCAAATTCCTAGGCAAAATATTTCCAGAATTCCTGAGGAATATGGGGCAAAATAATCAAGATCAATACATTCCTTGCACAAGAAATATTTTGAGAACTACCGATATTTCATTAGTAAATTTCTTATTTTTAGTAATTTTTTGTTACTATGAAGTAATTAGAGAACATGTGTCCTGTACCCATATTCAAATGAATAATAATAACAATAAAATGGTATAAAATAATTGTTTTCAATCATATTTTGTGTTATTTTAACTGTAACATTCGCAAAGAGTGCAGAGTGCCGTATAGGTGTACAAAGAACTATGATAATATAGAAAGTGAAATTCAGTAAAACATGAGTAATATTTTCAATTTTCAGCTTGCAATTCGTAGTTCCGGTTGTCCTAGCCTGTGTACTCTATCTACATAGAAATTATTAATGATTTCAATCTAGTTCTATAAACATATACTTATTATTCAATGTATTAGGTGTTCTTACTAATATATATTTTCATAAATTCACATTAATCTTAAGGGTGTTACCACAAAGCCATATTTAACTCATATGGATGTAATTACTTATTTTATCCATCATTTTATCAATGTCATCATGAGATACATACAGCATAGTGTCATTAACTTACAATCACATGTCATAATCCTCCACATATTTTGTGGTGATATACGAAGGCGGTTTGATAAGTCCGTGACTTTTTGAATAAAAAAATTTTTTTGCGGCAAATGAACATTTTATTTTTTTTCATAATCACCTTTCAGCTCGATACATTTAGTCCAGCGTTTTCCTAATTTTTTTATACCCTCCAAATAATTTTTTTCTCAAGGCTCTCAAAATACGCGTTTGTTGCGGTAATGACTTCTTCATTAGACTTGAATCTCTTACCTCCCAGCCATTTCTTTAGGTTTGGAAACAGATAATAGTCGCAGGGGGCTAAATCTAGAGAATATGCTGGATGGGGTAGCAGTTCGTATCTCAATTCGCGGATTTTGGCGATCGTGACTAAACAAGTGTGCACACGTGCATTATCTTGATGAAACAGCACTTTCTTCTTCGACAAATACGGCCGTTTTTGCTTCAAGTCAACGTCGAATCTGTCCAAAAGCTTTGAATATTATTCGCCCAATAAACTGTGGCCATGACCTTCTTGGCTGACAGACTCTGTTTGGCCTTCTTTGGTCCACGTTCACTCCGAGCAACCCACTGTTACGATTGTTCCTTGGTCTCTGGCGTGTTCTGATTGATCCATGTTTCCTCCACAGTAACAGAACGGCGCAAAAATTCGTCCGGATTACGGCTGAACATCGGTAAACACTCTTTTGAAGTTGTCACACGATTGCGCTTATGGTCGAGTGTGAGCAATCGCGGCACCCATCTCGGGGAGAGTTTTCTCATGTACAAATATTCGTGTAAAATATGATGTACCCGTTGAGTTGAGATATCTACAGCATGAGCCAATTCACGTACTTTCATTTTGCGATCATCCAATATCATTTCATGGATTTTATCGACGATTTCCGGCGTGATCACTTCTTTTGGGCGACCTGAACGTTCGGCGTCACTAGTGCTGGTACGACCACAACGGAACTCTGTAAATCACTTCTTTACCATTGAAATTGATGGTGCCGTGTTCCCGTAGTATTTATCAAGCTTTTCCTTAGTTTCAGTGATGGTTTTTTTACGTAAAAAGTAATGCTTAATCAGCACACGAAATTCACTTTTTTCCATTTTCGTAAAAATTCACGGGGTTGTCTGCTTTGAATGGCTATCAAACACCAACTGCATGACGTAGCTTGCTCAAAATTTGACAGTTGTCCACTAATAGATTTCAGTTGATGGCAGCACTGTTGCATTTGGAATAACTGCGCGGCAAATTCAAAAATTTCACTGACTTATCAAACTGCCCTCGTAATTAATATACAATATAAAAATTAATAGTCCTAGGACCGTGCCTTGTTGAATGCCGTATTTGTTATCTCAATTTACAAGGACACTTTTCTTTGCTGCCTATTATGCAAATCTAATTCGAGCCAATGATACATAGTAAATCTCATACATATTTCAATTACATAGTTCTTTTAATATGAATAATCCATCGACAGTCCAAACAAATGACATCTCAAAATCATGAAAGACAACTTAAATTATTTCTGATGCATCTAATTGTTGTATATAAAGTTGCACTTCAAAAAAGTTATATTTAATTTTTCTTTGAATTTATGTATATTATTGGCTCAACGAAATTATTTGAATTGTACATATTTGATAAAATGAGGAATCTAGTTGTATCAGTTCTTTGAATACTTAGACTCACATTGTGCAAACTGACATGAAGGCATCGACTGCCTTCAAGTACGATACCGGAGGTAGAGCTGCTTGACTTTTTGCATGTTGTGTGGACAGAGTGAGAAGTGAAGTTACCCCTAGAGTAACTCTGGCAGGAGCTGCTTCAGGTTTTATCCAAAATGACACCCACTAAAAAAATAATGAGTATTATAAATTAATGTATCTACATATACATAAGGTAAGGGTCTATCTGAAACAAAGGCCCTACATGTACTAAAGCTAAGTGTCCATTTGGGACAAAGCCTCGAGTTCATTCTCAGAGAGATGCCCACGTGAGATTACTTTCTGACCAAACAAATTTCAATGGTGATTATGGTATAATGTATGTTTCATTTTTCATAGGCACTTTTCCTTTCTTTAAATGATTAACTCCACCACTTCACCATCAGGCCTTCCACTCTCTGTATAAGCACTCATTTTCTAAATATGCAAAATAATAAAGAATAATCGAAATACAACTCCAAAGGAAGGTTCCAATATCTAGAGAGCTCTCTAAGTAAATTTTCAAAATAACTCAAAATAATCGCAATACAATAACAATGCGATATCTGTAGAAATCATCACACACGAACTGAAGACATCGCAGCAGCTGTACTGTGAGTTTCCACTTGTGATAAGAGTACTCTCGGAGACTTGTTTTACTATGGATATCAGAATTTTAATCAGAAATTATGGAAAGAGTGACCTGCTCGCAGTGTTGATGCTTCAGTGCTTAGTCTATTATACAAATTCAATGAAGTCTATAATATTAATCCTAACAATCTATTATGTTTGATAATTTTAATAATACTCACCGACATTATGACAATTAGACATGTTGGAATGTAAGTATGGAACAAATAGTACCCCAATCGTCTTTTCAGTTGGAAAACTACTTCCAAACATGTGAAGTTACCTAAAAATGAATAAGTGATAAATGATTTTTCATAGAGTGTTTAGTGAAATAATAGTATTAATAGAGACAATTAAGCACATAACAGGGGGATGTTAAATATTTGCACCTACGGAATACAAGGGAGAGACATGATGCCGTAGCAAAAATTGTGCAGCAAGAACATGGTTCAAAATAACAAATTATAAAGAAGGAAAAGCTCCCTTCTACAACTACATTCAGGAGTCAATTTTGGAGAATTTTGAGCAGTTTAGACTCTACTGTCAACAACGTCTCGATTCTGAAGTAGCTAAACATCAAGGAAAGGTTATCGTCGACTGTGCAGCTGCAAATTCTCAAATTCTTTGGACATATAACCCGAAACGAAGAGACTCTAGAGCCGCTAAGCATAGAGCAGTGTGGCGCCGTATTGCGTGGGACGCAGTGGCAAAAGACCGAGACACGACCACGACCACTCTGTCAAGAGTGAACGATTGAGAAGAAGAAGACTCTACTGGGCTTAACAGCACTATCTTAACTGATCAAACAGTTCTCTACAATATACTTGATCTTGTCCTTGTTGATTATAGATCAAAGGAAACTACATTTATCCAGGTAGTTATTCCAAATGCAAACAAGCTAGTTGAGAATAATGCCAATAAAATTTCTAAATATCGTGAACTTAAAGTGCGAGTTCAGAGATAGTGGCATATCAAGACTGTCCCAATCATTTTAAAATCTTCTGTTGAACATAAGAGAGCTAGGACTGGACGAACGTCTTTATAAGGAGGAGTCATAGAAAACAGTGCTGCTCGCACAGGGAGTGTGAAAGCCGTGAGGCTTCCTGCTGCTCCGGTGAGGGAATGTGAAAGCCGTGAGGCCTAAAATCGGAATAGTCTTCATTTTCCTACATTTAAAAGAACAACCAGTTACCTATATTATTTAACATGTAACTGTATTTATATTTCAGTGACAGATAAAAAAGCAATGATCGAAATCTTGAATGAATGAAAAAAAATCTTGAAGAGTAAGCAAATAAATCAAGAAACGAAAAATAATAACAAAAAGAGCATAATTCTGTAATACAACTATAGATATCTGAAATTTAAAAAATATTTGAAATATAAATATTAAAAAAAATATGAAAGGAAGTGCTAACATAACAGCGAAATTCAGTAATACAATACAAAATTCACTTCATATCTAGTAATCTTCTATAATATAAAAATGAATCGCCAAATGTGTTGGTCAGCGCATAACTTTACAACGCCTGGACCAATTTTGCCAATTCGTTTTTTAAAATGTTCGTTGAAGTCCAAGGATGGTTTTTACGGCGAGAAAATTCCAATAATTGATGGGAAAACCCTAAAAATAGTGCATTTATTTTTCCCATACAAACGTTTTCTAACTGGACCGATTTCACTATTTTTTTGTTGTGTTTGCTATTGTCAGGAAAACAATTCTAAAACTTGCGTATAAAATTAGAAAATTTAAAAATACTCAATTACTATAAATAACAAATAACTGAGATAAAATTCTCGCTCAACTCTTGGTGAAACATAATTGAATATTAAATTAAATTAAACTCTTGGCTTAATGTTTCACGATTTATTTAACAATATGAAATAGTCAACATGTTTCGAGCGTTAACTCATTTTCAAGATTAAACTACTATAAGGAACGTACAAGAAATTTATATCTATACAATGGATATGAGTAGGGAGGATAATTGAAAACCTACTTGTTCATTTACGATTTCTTCTTTTTTCTTCCAAGAACTGCTTATTTCATTTGCTTCCAAAAGGTCTGAACGTTTGCTTTTATAACCTGCGTGTAGGCATTTGACATATACATAGTAGACATAGACTTTGAGAAAACCAAATGCCTACACGCAGGTAATAAAGGGAAACGTTTAGACCTTTTGGAAGCAATTGAAATAAGCAGTTCTTGGAAGAAAAAAGAAGAAATCGTAATTGAACAAATAGATTTTCAATTATCCTCCCTACTCACATCCATTGTATAGATATAAATCTGTTGTACGTTCGTTATCGTAGTTTAGTCTTGAAAACGACCTAACGCTCGCAACATGTTGACTATTACATATTGTTAAATAAATCGTGAAAAATTAAGCCAAGTTTAATTTAATATAATATTAATATAAATATCAAATAATTATTAATTCTTAAAAAGAGGATGTAAAAAAACTGAATATCTTATTACACATTTCGGTAAGTTCGGATCTATCACGACTAATATTAAAAGCTCAATTTAATTTAAAATTTTGGTAAGTTTAAATAGACTAACATACACGATACTAACATAGCACGTGGTATATTCGATTATGAAAAAGAATACATAGTTTTCTTCAATTTACAGATGAAATTTCGTTTATATCAAATGCTAGCTATTAGATGTACAAACTTAAGTCGCAGAACTGACGAGCTGAAGTCAAATTGGTTTCCGGGAATGGACTAAATTGTGAACATTTCTTAACTTATATCTAGCAAATATCTCATATAATTAATGATGAGATATATGGGACAAGTTCTTAATATGAAATTAGGAACATGCTGTTCAACTATACAACGGAGAGGTTAATCACTTTCAATACACCAATCGTGTTAATACAGGAATTTTTTCATAATTCGACTGATTTGAAATAACAGGAAGTATTGCAGTCTCTTCATAAGTGAGTAAGTCCCTGGCTAGAAACAAGATAGTGTAGTACAAATGGTAGAACATGTATTTACGGTTTTTTGAAAAATATTCAGATGAAAATAAATGGAAGTACTTACAAAGTTCGCCGGGTCAACTAGTCTTAAATAGATATGCATATGTTTGCACTAACATGTACCATATACATACACAAATATACATAAAAGACGAATTCAGTATTACACTATACATTAAAAGATTGCAGGAATCTACAGCTAATTGAAGTGAATAAATCATTGTTAATATCGCAATTGCTAGCCATCTTCTCGAACAAGGAATATTGATCTCATTGGTGAATCTGACTGTATATCAGAATTGATTCTCGGAGAATTCTCAATTCAAGAGAATTAGTTCCAAACCTAATCAGCAAATCAGTATGACTATATCTTCTGTCTGGATAGATCTGATCTACCCTCCACTCTAGATATTCGAGAGATATTCTTTGTATTGATTCTAAATAAGTTTCAAAATTGACCACAAATTATTCAACCAAACTCTAATTTGCTTATTGATGAAGAATTGAATAAAAGTAAAAGTGTAGCTGTATTCGTTTTCGTGTATGTTAGAATTCCAAATTGACCAATTACTAATAATTAATCATTACTAATAATTAATTATAATGATTGATGAGGCAGATACTTGGAGAAAATTATTATCCATGATGAAATGTTTTCATTATTATAAAATATTATTATTAAATAGCACAGCCTCAGTATGTTCGAAGGATGACTGTTTCAAAATCATCATTAAAAAGTATCAAAAGTTCAATTTGAAATTCACGTCACAATACTTATTGAATGACTTTCGGATCAAATGGCGGAATGATAGTTCCTTGTTTTCTCACGTTTTGCGGATGATACACCGTTTTAAGTCACTATTTTGCATTAAAAGTGATTACCTGTAGAGTAGACCTGAGTGCAATCCGCTGTATGATTCTCTACTAATGCAAGTTGTGGCAATTCTATGTTCTTATCGACTACCAATGGCACATCGGGATCCCATTGAAAAATCATATCTGCAGTAGTATGAGATACTGAAAAAAAGTTCTTTGTTTAATTACAAATATGATTAATTTTTCGAAGCTTGTCGTTTTTGAATTGTTGAAATATTATAAATGATCTGGGAATTCTCTATTTCGTTCATACCACAAGCTAATTTCACTTGAACTTCTTGAACCAAAGATGAAAATATTGAATGTTTGCGAATGTGATCATTTTAATTCATGGAATTCGTCAAACCGCCGTATGAAGGTAAGAATAGTATCTGGAAGTCCTTCACAGTGCATTCTACTCAACCTGGGGAATTTCATGAAGAACAAGGTAAACACTTAATCCAGCTCAAATCTATCGACGCTTCCATATTACACAATCGAATAAAAGTGGAATTTGAATGAATTAACATTATATTTGTAGGTAAGCAATTCAACGGTAAAGCAGTGTATGCAACTAGATTTGAGAACATATTTATTAATAATAATCTATTTATCCTCAATATATAAAATGAATATGTAGGATATGCCATTGTACAAAAAAATTAACAAGAAACAAATTTCAGTATAGTAAATTTCAAACTATGAAAACAAAAAGTTGACAATATTTTTTCAATTTTACTTCTGAAACTTCTTAGATTCCAGTTCATGGTCCGGTTTGGTACGTGATTATACAACTTTTGACCTACATATTTTGGCAATGATCCAAACTTAGTTGTCCTGCTTTCAAGTTGAGAATGAGGCAAAAAATTCTCTTATGTGCAGAAAAAACTTTTATAGGTCCTGGTGAGAAACCCCATAGAACTATACAATAGCTAAGGTGACTCATAAACAACTTATGCATAATAAATTGCGAATAAGCTCTCCAAAGTTAGCACGTTTTTTCAACATTTGACTGCTAAGAAAAATTTGTTTAATTTCTTGCATTGTTGTTTGATATGACTGTCCAATTTCAAACTAATATCAAGATATAGTCCTAGAAATATTGCACTGTTGGATTCGGTTGGCAATTACAAAACTGATAAATAAATAATGCAGATAAATAAATAAATGCAGATTCATATTAAGCAAATCATTTGATTAATGAAAATCATATATTCAATTTCGATTTTGAAGTTTTGAATACCGCAAACAAGGGAATGAAGCTTAATTTGTTAGAATCCGTTCAAATTAATAAATATAAATACTCTGGCAACCTTTTGAACAGCTAAGTCGATCATATCTCAAGCCCCCTTCTCAATCTTTTCAAAATTACTTAGTTTACTATATGGTAGTTCAGTATGAATTTATCCCTTCTACCTGTTATCTAACCTGTTTTCTCTGTATTCTTAATTTAAGTTTACCTATTGTATGTATTCGAGAAATGTCATTAGTCTGCACGTAGCATTTGAAAAACGTGAATCTCATCGAAACGTACGTCATGTAGTATTCTTTTTAATATATGTGTAAATCTTTGTTTAACAATTGTTTTATTAAATTACAAAACTTGTTAACAAGTGGAATTCAAGTAGTTAGAAATGTATTAATTCAGTTTAAGTGAGATTTAGCCTGATTGAGTTTCTGTGACACCAGTCCGAAAAACTCCACAACAGTTTCTCAGATTCCAGCCTCAGCTCATAAAAGTTTCAGCTGATACGACCAGTTACGTGTCATCGACGAAGAGTGTGACTTAGTCAACATTAATGAATTCAGGTACATCATTAACAAATAATAGGAAAATTAGATGACCCAAAACGGAACCCTGTTGAAACCCAATACATAGTACATAGTTTTTACATTAAAAATTTTTGTTATCGACGAATAATGGACGGCCAGACAAGTAACTGAAAATCCGGTCAAAAAATGCCCTTCTAAATTCCATGCAGTACAACTCGTTAACAGAACTGAATTGCAGACAATTAAATACCTGCGACTCATCAAAGAACAATGCTATAACATATAAATCATCGTCCAAACAGGGATATATTACATGAAAGAATTGGCAAGCGCACTTTGCGTGGATATGGATTTTCTATTAGACATTATTATATATTCATAAGTTCGATAACTTTCTGAACGCATTTAATATTTACGTTCGAAAGTGATAGGTTGTTTTCGTTGACAACATTTGTGTGGAAAGCTCCCTGACAATTTCATTTGAAATATTTCGATGTTTTGAATCAGATTCTCAGCATTAAATCTGTGATTATATATATATATATATATATATATATATATATATATATATATATATATATAATCACAATATATATATAACTGTTTATATATATATATATATATATATATATATATATATATATATATATATATATATATATATATATATAAAATAGTTTAAAGATACACAAATCATTCATACTAGTAAATAGTGAGACTCTTAATCGAAATATTTCAGAAAAAAATCTCTGAAAAATCATCGAACTTGTTGAATGATAAGATACAATTTCTTCATTATTATTATGAATCATCAGTTTTATTCAATCAATCAATCAAGAATCGATGACTTTCAAAACACCCCTAGGTCCTACATCCGAATGAGGAAAACATTAGTTCGTAAAGTCTTCACGTGAGCTCCCTCTATCGAAAAAAAGACGTAAAACTATCCCTAGCATTCTAGATTCCTAATCATGACATTATTAGTAAGAGTACGTAGGGGCTTATTAGACATTTCATTCGAACATAACAGAACTTTGTCTGCAATGTGTCCCATGCCTAATTGTTCCAGATCACGCCCGGCGGACAAAAAGTTAGCTAGTTTCAAGATTCACAAATCATTCATACTAGTAAATATTGAGACTCTTGATCGAAATATTTCAAATAAAACTCTCAGGGAGCTCTCTACACAAATGTTGTCAACGAGAATGAACATATAACTTTTGAGAGTAAAATAATAAGTGCGCTTCGAACTAATGTTCTCCTCATTCGGTTATAGGACCTGGGGGCGTTTTGAAAGTCATCGATTCTTGATTGATTGAATAAGACTGATTATTCGTGATAATGATGAAACAATTGTTTCTTATAATCTTTCAACAAGTTAAATGATTTTTCGAAGAGCACATAATTTTCACTCTCGAAAGTGACAGGTTCGTTCTAGTTGACATTTGTTTAGAGAGCTCCCTGAGAGTTTTATTTGAAATATTTCGATTGATAGTCTCAGTATTTACTATGAAATATTTAAGTAACATTCTTTTGGTTAATTTGAATGTTTCGAATTAATGTTCTTGTGTTCATTTTCTTATATATATATATATATATATATATATATATATATATATATATATATTTGTTTTCGGTGGTATTGAAATTCCATGTCATAGGAAAACAAATTTCGTTATTTTTATAATTTGTGAAATCATAAAGGAAGGATGTTATCGAAATATATTTTTTGTTAAAAATCCCCAATAAAGCTCAGTCTTGAAAACTTAATGGATTACGGTCTGATTTTGACCAGTGGACGATTTGATGAATGATTTGTAATAAAAATAAATAATATCGATATAATTATTTCATAATAATTTCACATAATGAAATGAATGTGCGCTAACAATTTATAATAATAAAAATTGGGAGGTCCAGATAAAAATATCCCTTTGTAGAATTAATGTCAGAATTACAATACATATATCAAAGAAGATTTGAAGTCAGGCTGAGCCAAAAAGCAATTAACATGTAAAAAGTAAGAAACTTGACTTCTTTGGCGCACCTCAAATTAGAAAGAATTGAAATAATTTCAGATGTTAAAATGACTGCTCTTCATACTCACAGCTTTCCATTTGAAGCTTGCACTCCTGTGTATCGTGCGGGTATATCATGAAATTCATAGCACAAGAAAGACGCAAAGTTAACCTGAAAAGAATTTCAATTTAATTCGTGCATGCACTTTTCATTTTACCCAAAAAATATCTGTAATTTATAATTAAAGTTGCCCTTAAAGCTGAATAGAATTTCAATGATCTTCTTTAAATAACGTACTGATAGAATGCTACAATTTTCATTATAATTATTCAAGATATATTTTCATTTTGCAATTTTGGACTGAATTTCATAACTTCCAAATAAATTACAAGATTACAAATATTCTCAATTTTATTCAATGCAAACTCTAAAATAGGTGATTTTACAAGGAACTTATTTTGAGAAAAGCTAACAACATATTGAATTATAATGACATTGATTATTATTTATATTGATGCATATATCCCAACCGATTCCTTCTTTATTGAAACTAAAAATATATAACTATTATATAATATCAGAATTATAAAGAGACTATTATTTTAATTATATCAAATTTTTTTGGTTTCATTCTACCAAAAATAACGATAAGACCAAATGCACATAAAATACACATTCATTTGCACCAATGTACGATATTTGGAAATATGCCAATATAAAATTATAATTAATATACTTTAAAAATTATAATTATAATAAATTATATAAATTATAACTATATATAATAAAATTATATTTTATTTATACAAAGAATAAAACAAAATGAAAAATTATTCGATTGAATAAGCTGAAAAGCGAATGAAATCTGAAGCAAAATCATATTTATTCGATTAAATATTTCCTTTCATCTCACATCTGCTAAATTATGAATAAAATAATGTAATACCCATACCAACGTTTTGAATTGAAACGTGAAAGAAAAAATGTTAGTTATTGATTTTTAATGGAATATTTTAGATTGTATATGGTTCTAATCGATATGAAAATATAATCATTATCGTTACTGGATGAAAATACAAAATAATTAAACAACTTAACAATAGAATTCCATTAACCCTACTTTTAAAAACAATATCTAACATTATTATTAGATTAGAATCTGAATTTTTACAATTCTTATGATGTTTGTTTTCATATCAAGTTTGTTTGTCAGTTGTATCAAGTAAAATATTCATTTATGTCTAGTTTTGGTGTTGATAAAGGGTATTTTTTTTAGAGGTATAGAACTTTAAGTTGGCATTACTGTTGAAGATGGCGACCGATTTAACAGCTGAGAAGTGATTTATTCTCAGTTTGGTTTGGCAATTCATCATGAATAGACTCACGCCTGAACAACGCTGGCAAATACTGCAATTTTATTTCGAAAATAATGGTTCTGTGCGGAATACGCATCGCGCGAATTTTGTTTAGCGATGAAGCGCACTTCTGGGTGAATGGCTACGTTAACAAAAAAAACTGCCGCATTTAGAGCGAAGGTAATCCTTAAGTGTACGTCAAAACACCGTTACATCCAGAAAAAACTGACTGTTTGTTGCGCTTTATGGGCTGGTGGAATCATTGGTCCGTACTTCTTCAAAAACGATGATGGCCAAAACGTTACAGTCAATGGTGATCGGTATAGAGCCATAATTACTAACTTTTTCATTCCTGAATTGAACAACCATGATGTCCAGGAGCTGTGGTTTCAACAAGACGGCGCAAAATGTCACACAGCTCGTGCCACAATCGATTTATTGAAAGATACGTGTGACCGCCTAATTTCACGTTTTCGGACCTGTGAATTGGCCTCCAAGATCTTGCGATTTAACACAAATTTAGACTACTTTCTGTGGGACTATGTAAAGTCATTGGTCTATTCGGATAAGCCACAAACGCTTGACCATTTGGAAGACAATATTCGCCGTGTTATTGCCGATATACGGCCACAAATGTTGGAAAAAGTCTTCGAAACTTGGACGTCCAGATTGGACAATCTGGAGTTGGAGATTGTCCAGTACATCCGAGCCAGCCGTGGCGGTCATATGTCAAAAATCATATTTAAAATGTAATGCCACAAGATTATCTTTCGAATAAAAAAAAATTCTTGTCAATCGAATGATCCATCGTTGATTTATTGCAATTTAAAGTTCTATACCTCTAAAAAAACACCCGTTATAACATTATTTTATTGTTTCATGGAATATAAGATAGAAAGATTCTCGCAAATAAAAAACTCATTAAGGAAATTCCATTTGAATGAAAGTCCGAATAAGAATGCTGTGATCATCATATTTTTTCTTGAAAAATAATTAGGTGCTAGCTACCATCAGCTCCGCATACACGTGTAAAGGTATCTGAACATACTTACTTCACCATATAAAGAATAGTTTTATCCCTATATAACCACATGTAATGGTTTGGTATCGTCATTGTTTGAAAAGTAACTGATTTCGCATTTTTGAAGTAAGAGTCGGGTCTCCACATGTTTTTCAGCCAATCAACTTCCAGCAACCTATACTCAGCCGTCATATTTTCTGGAAGACGTAGTCTATAGTCCTTCCAGGTTTGTGCGAAGAATATATCAGCAGCATAAGTCTGAGAAAACATATTATGAATAATAATAAATGTGTCAAAGGAAAAGATTGAAAACTTTTTTCTCAATAATTAAAATACACCTAGTGGTATAAATATATATTTTTAAAAAAATTATTTTGAAATAAACAAAGTCAACTTATCAATAAATTAAAGTTTTAAAACATTTTTAAAAATTTCAAAAATATTTCATATATTGTCCACTAGAATATTGTTTCGGATGTTGTTTCATCCACCCGATGAAGGTACTGTAGTGGACAATATATGAAATATTTTTGAAATTTTTTAAAAATGTGTTTAATTTATTAATGACTTGACATGGAACTTCAACACCTATACACTTCAACACTTCAATTCCGATATTATGGGAATGGAATGAACTAATTACATTCATTATCACATTACATAAAAGAAGTAATCGAGAAATACAATTAATCTCAATATTTTGAAATTTGTTCTTTTTTGTTCTCATTTATATACATTGTAATTTCTATCTAATCAGGACTGATCAACTAGAAATTTAGTTCCAACTCAATTAAGTACTACGAAAGACATAATTAAGGTCTGGCTCAGTAGCGATCCTTAAGTTCCGGATAATTAACCCCTAGTTAACGTGTACTAATACCACCTTACTTTGTGCACTGTCCCTGAAATTCAATCGAAAGACTAGGTCTTCTTGGGAAAATTTTTACTAACTCATAGGCATGATGACAGTAATTAAAAATCTTTAAAATACTATATTTATTGGATAAAACTTGATTCTTAGGATATAAAACACGCTTTGTGTTTTTTAAAGGTATGATCAATATTTATTTTTATAAAATAAAACTACAAAATAAGCCAATTCGCTGTGATATCTCGAACACCAATCAGAGGGCATGACGTCACCTTTGAGTACACACGCACCAACGTCACATCTCGTATTGCTAACTTCCAGTACGACTGTGTTTTTATTTATTAATTGTGTTATCAAATTCCACCATTTGAGTGTGAATGTTACTAAAATCGAATATAAAATAAAACGAGTCACGAATCATGGATATACTAAGCCAAACAGCGCTAATTTGCCTAGAATCGACTTAATAATGTTGGGAGAGTTTTTGGCATCAGGTCATCCTATGGCGATGACGATGGTATATTCACGACATTTCGTAACTGAAATTTGTATAAAATACGTAATATAACAACAATGACATGAAATTTCGAGGTTAGACCTCGAAATAGATTGTTTATATTTTTACATTTAGACCTAGTACAAAATATTATTACCAAATATTATAAACTATACCTACTAGAATCTACAAAACCATGTGAAAACTTACATCAAAGTAATCTTCACAAAAATGAAGATGAATGCTGGACAATATTGCATTTGAATCTCGCCTTCCAAGTTCAAGCCACTTGTTTCGTGTTGTTTCATTTTGAGGAACGAATACAAATAACTTATTAGGAGTTTTTATGGATGTTTTCTCATACTGGGGGACCCCACACCACTTATACACTTTCGAATTCATACTTAATAACACAAAATAAATAAAATTATTGCACGAGCTCAGCGCATAGTGTTTAGTTTACTCAAACGTGACGTCACAAGCGACGCCATTACACTGACAAGCGTTTTAGGTACACAGGTAAATTTATATTTTGAAATTGTATTTTTTTCCTACTTAACTCTAAATTTCTGCTGAAATATCTTATTTATTGTAAATAGTATATATTTGTGGACATTTTTTCAAAATCCGTTTTTCAAAAACTGTCATCATGCCTATTTCAGCGAGCAACAACAAAAAGGAACTATTCAATGGCACACTAACTAACTAATATTTTAGTGAACTCTATAAATTTTACAGAAACAGTTCGAGAATAAAGTACTACATTTTGGAATATTATTATGATCAATGAAGTTCTTGAAAGGACCTTCAAGAGCCTATTGTACCTAAATAGGACCTTAAAGCATAACAACCAGCTAGTGCAGAACCTCTATATATATATATATATATATATATATATATATATATATATATATATATATATATATCAAGTAGGGTACGTTAGTGACAGACTAATTTTAATAAAGAAAAAGGAATCACGAAAGTTTCAACGGATGTAGGTGTAATTGGATGGAAGCAGAAAAAGTGGTCGAGTATTTTGAAAATAATTGGTTCCCTTTGCAGGTGGATATGCTAGAGGTCTTGATAAAAGTGATTAGCTAATCAGTGATCTTTATATCACCGGTATATCAGTGAGGGCAATTTACAAGTTAACGTTTGTTTCACCAGGGACTTGGGGCGCTGCCCAGGTCGCTTATTTAATTTCACTCTGACAGCTTTTTACCTAAGCATCTTTAAATTTTCGATAGATATGTCCTATACATTAATGTAAGTTCTGAAAGATGAATGAATATTATTATTATTATTATGATTGTTATAATATATTTTCTGATATTCATATAAAAACCAGAATATCCATCCATCGATAGTATCAACTAACAAAAAATACACATAATTGAATATTATCATCGATTAGATTAGCGGTAATCTTATATCGCTCCTCTCAGCATTAGCGATTATTGAAAGAGCGACCAAATTCAACTGTTTTCGAAAGTAAAAAGTAAAGTAGTAACGGTGACATTAACTATCGCTGGTTGAAAGTGTTGGTATGAAAATAACGCTCATCACTACTTAATACGCATGAAAAACATTAGTAACAATTAAAAAGAGGACAAAAGGAGAAACGAAGTGGGGACCATCGATGACGCGTTGTTCAACCAGTCAACCAGTGCCATCACTGATCACTATTCTGCAGGTTTTAAGAAATGAAACATGTCTGAATCGTTAGATAATAATGTCTTCAATTGTACTATAGGGGTGGTAGGGGAACTATGGGCACTTTTTCACAATTTAATGGACAAAAAATCAGATTTTATAGATAATCAACATTTATTGCCAATTCTTATTGCACTAAGCATTTGGCTAAATATCTTACAAATAACTTTCTTAACATTATAATACGTCTCAAGATTATGAGAAAATTCAGAAATCAAGTCAAAAGTGCCCAATGCTTCCTATGGTAGGGAGGTTTGGGCATGGCCTATAAAACACTTTATATGTATAATAGAATCTGAAAATAAAAGTTAACAGCAAATAAAAAACATTTTAAATTGTATCTTGAAAAACTAAACTTATCTAAGATTAAAAAATAATTAATAAATAATAAATAATTAATAAATAATTAATTTTTTTTCTTCAGCGTCGGTAAAAATTTGCTGCGGATTCTGTAAATCCTTTACAGAATCTTCGGTTACCTTGAGGTACCGTTGCAAACTTTATCTAGTGATTTGATATTTATCAGCTCTTCTTTGGCTCGTAATATCAAATCTTTGGGAATTTCCCGTCGCAAACCTTTCTTTTTGAATTTGAACGGCATCTTACTGTAATTAAAAATAAATCCAATAGTTTAATTAAAGCAGACAATAAGAATATCAAAAAGTTCTCCTATAGCCAATTTATAGAAGGAAACATTGGGCAAACCAAAAATGCCCAAACCTCCTTCACATCAGAATGCCCATTGCTCCCTGTGTATGCATTTTCAACATAAGTTACTGGTATTTTTTATTACTTAGATATTTAAAAGTGAGTTTTATTTATAAGTTAGTAAATATACAATAGATATATAATAAAAAATGAACTCACCTTTCGTTATTTTTCTCTTTATTGCGAACCGAAAATACAACAAAATATTTACTTCTACGAGCGTATAACTTTCAAACGTGTTTGTGTTTGACAACTAACAAAAAAGACAGATAGTGTATGGATGAACAGTGTTACCAGTCCGTAAAGTAAACTACCAAATTGAGAAAATAAAAATATCTGTGATCGGATCAGAATAAAAGGGGAGTGCCCATTTCCAATCATTATAGCATCCACTAGTTCAATTCCTAAACCTGGATATATGTATATCTAAATCAAAGAAGTGTTTAATAATAAAATGTAAAATGGTGAATGCGCTAGTTTTTAATATTTCTGGACTAAGTAGCGGATTCGAGTGGCAGATGTGCAGCGATATTTAGGGATTTTCAGGCTTTTTTGTCAATTTGAGGTCGAAAAATTTCATTTTTTGAAGTAATGAGTGAATATTACCCTCAACCCTGACATAAACGAACATAATGTTGGTAGAAATGTATTAGTAAGAATGGATGATACTTATTCAATGTCACCTATCTCCTGAAAAAAATGGTGAAACAAAACTGTAGATAGTTGAAAATTCATTGCTCAGTTACAAAAAAATGTATAACTCCTAAACGAATATAGATAGTGTATTTCTATATCTCTATTCCACCGTAATTGGTTGATCAATATTAAACACTTCAAAAATATTCCTCACATAATTCAGAGTTTTGTTAATAAAAGTATAGTTAATATCACGTAAGTGACTTTTTGAATCACATTTCAACAAATATCTACGTTTTCAATCAAACTCTTGTGTCGGTATATAGACTAACTGAAAATTATAACATTTCTTTGAAAATTTTTGAGAAAATTCAAAAGTTTTTGAATTTTCAAAACATCCTACTTATATTAGTACATTCAATAACAATTTGAATTATTTTTACCATAGAGCCTTCGTCAATGCTATCTAAACCCATAACAGTTACATGAAAATAGACAGTTGTGGGATTTCCATCCTTTTTAGGAGGCCTCATTTTATCATAATTATTCGGATCTTCAGGTAGAATATCATTAATTGATAATCCACTCCTAAAATGAGAGGAATTAGGTAATTCCTACAAGAAAATTGATGAAACTTACTGGGGTTCTCCTCCTATGGAATCTTTATCCTTTTCTTTCTCCTTATGCTCTTGTTCTATGAAGTAATCAAGAGGGCAAAGGCTACAAATCACATGTTGCATCTGAATTAATTTATATTACATATGAAATTTTACAAGCACACATATATGTATAAATACATATTTATGCATATAAATATATTATACTCGTATATAGGAATGTAATATTATTATAACACGTGGTTGGTTAACACGAAAAATTACTGTTCCATATATATATATATATATATATATATATATATATATATATATATATATATATATATATATATATATATATATATATATATATATATATATATATATATATATATATATATATATATATATATATATATATATATATATATATATATATATATATATATATATATATATATATATATATATATATATATATATATATATATATATATAAAAATGAAGAAATTTACGGTATATACCTGCAATTTATGTTGTTTGTTTTTGTGACAGCCGTTTACATATGTTTCAAGCTAATTGGCTAACATCAGAATGGCGTACTTCAAGTTATTAGATGTTCAAACTTGTTTAAAAAAAACGTTTTTTTGACCAGCATCCAAGTTTGAAAAGCTGTCACAAAAACAAACAACATAAATTGCATGTAAATACCGTAAATTTCTTCATTTCTATTTTCATTCCTATACAAACCTCATATACAACAAAAAACACGTCATGACATTATTTCGAAAAATTCTATAATTCGAAATAGATCCTCAATATTGTAAAAAAGTTTAAAAAGCTGAAAAAATTCATATGTAAGTTGGATTGGGTCTTTTGTGAAAATTTGAGTATTTGAAGTAAACGTAGTTCAGTGTATTAGATAGTGTTAAAAGCAATAAGATGCGCATGAAAGATTGAACAGATTCTGAATTTTCCGCCTAAGACATTATTTACTTTAATATTAGAAAATAGTTCTTAGAAATCTTTTACCTGTGGTAATATACACTTGGAAGGTATTGTACCTCTGTGAGGATTTTTCAAACGATCTTTCAGTATTTTCTCAATTATGAAATTAAGGTTAATTTGTGTTTATTAGTATTCGAAAATTTATTGTAGATTTTAAAACTAATGTGGTAATTATAAATGCAGTATATAACAATAAATATTATTCTCCTGCTTTTAAGCCTTACGGCTTTCACATTCTCTCATAGAGCAAGTTGCACTTATTTTAGATATTGAATATCAGAGAGATCAAGCTCTATGGGGGCCCTTCCAAATTGTCATCTCGTGGCGGCGGTCTTCGTGGCTACAATTTTCTCGGCGGTGGCCTTCGTGGCGTTGAGTTCAGTTATGTGCCAGAAACATCCTAACAGTCCTTGATGTGACAAGTATCATCAATTTGTATAATTCCTTTTAGAATTCGCTGGGTCTTAGTTCTCTGATGTTTGACAGGAGATTTTTCGAGATTATACCAGTAGAGCCTAAGATCATTGGTTCTAGGAAGACGTTCATGTACCACTGTCTCTGCACTCGCACTTCAAGTTCTCGATATTTAGAGGTTTTATCGGCATTATGCTCAACTAGGTTGTTTGCATTTGGAATAGCTACCTCGATAAAAGTAGTTTTCCTGAATCTTTTGTCAACTAGGACAAAGTCAGGCCTATTGTAAGGAACTGTTGTTATTGTGTTATTGAACTTATTGTGATCAATCAAGATTGTGCAGTCTTAGTAGATTTTTTTCCAAAATTGAGTCCAGAATGTAGTTGCAAATACACCTTCTCTTTCTGTGAAGGATGTAATTTTAGTGCTAGTTCTTGATAAATAATCTCTGCTACGGCGTCACGTCTTCCTTCCGAAACAGCAAATATTTCCACCTGTTCTGTGCTGAATTGTCTCTAATGTTTGGCATCCGTATCGTATATATTTATATATTCATGTTATAATTTTATAATCAATATGATTATGATTATTATCGTTATTAATGAAAATGATAACGGTGCAAGCTATATGAGCATGATCGCTGTAATGTCTTCATTAACTTTCAATGGATAATGTTAGAGAATACTGAAACAAGAAACAGGTAACTAGAAAAGCGCTATCGTTTAACAAGTTAGCCATTCATTTTCTTGATAGATTCTTGTTCGTCAAATAGTTATTTATCTTATTTCTTGACAATAACTCAGTTGTTGAAAGTTTGTAAAGAAAAATATATTTTTCTTCAATTGACGTTTCTCGAAGAAGGGAAACTATCAATTATTTATTAATGGTCTGACAATTGAAATGAATGACAATCAACCCTATTTGTTTCAGTTCCGACAAAGCTAGCAAAACGTGAAATTTTTTCAAATATCCGAAAATGTATTTGGATACTAAAAATCGTATGTTTTATAAGTGGTTCTTTATATATTACCTTGAATAGTTTACGAGGAAACAAATTTATAGGTAACGCTGGAAGGAGAGTAAAAATAGAAAGTTGAAAATGGTTTCACGGATGAATATTTCTAAAATGATACGTAATCGCTTCCTCCCTGTCTATGTCGGCATATCTCTTATGAGGATGATTGCTCCAAATTGCTATCAGCCCTTGAACTTGAAGTGTTCTTGGGTTTTGCAATGCCCGACATTCTATGCACACTAGGTCGCACACGTTTAGAAGCACGCTAAGTAGCCTAATTATATATTTTTGAGATGTTCGAGATCATTAGAATTGTTTTTGAAAAGTTATACAATCTGACGAATGATTATCTATTCAATTCTGTAAAAATATACCTACTCAATAGCTATAAACATACTTCACATACTTTAATAACATTACATAAATGAATTTTGTACATCAAACTTTAAGTTTGATTTAAAATTTTATTTTTATTATATTAATTAAAAAAAATTTTCTGAAGAAGATAACATTGGTTTGACGAAACGTTAAAAACTATATGTGAATAAAATATAGAGTTACCAACAGTTACTAATAGACTTAATAACCCAAGAACTCCATTCAATAATATATATATATATATATATATATATATATATATATATATATATATATATATATATTTATCATAAATTCACTACAAGAAAAATAATTCTGCAGTTCTCGTGCTATATTATCGCACTGTGCTATATTGTCGCACTGCTAGATATTCGCTATCAAAGTACACTATTACTTTCTTTCGATAATTTTTGACAAATTATTCAAAAGAACATTACAGCAGAGCTGGCTATGTGAAACATGAACAAAGCGATGTCTCCATTGTCCTTCTAGGGATCAATGTTAGAGAATATTGGATTCTCCATTATTCTTCTAGGTATAAATGTTAAAGAATCTTCAAATCGATGCCTACATTTATTGAAAGCGTGAGATAGTCACTGTTTCGTACTAAAAGGTACTCATCAGTCACGCCACGTTCAACGAATGAAAGGCCACAATTTCAATCCTCACATGCCCTCTTATCAATTGTAAGACAGAAATATAGAGTAATTCGTATACATATATATTGCGTAGATCGTACATAATGCGTACATCTCAAATTTTAGAATCAATGAAAAGCACATGAATACATCTACATTGAAAGTATCACACGTCCTTATCAATTGAGATACTACATTTTACAAGTCTAGTTTTTTGGAACAATTTCAACTAATTTGATGAAGTAATGCGTCATCTAGTTTGCGGTTGTACAATCGGTCGTTGTCATTTCTCAAAACATGTCAGAAATTCACTACATAGTATATAGTATATTCACTATATAGTAGAATAGCACGAGATTAATATAGCACGAGAAGTACAGAATTCTTTTTCTTGATGAACATGATGCGATGCATCCATTATCCTTCAAGAAATGAATGTTGGAATCGTTAATGTTGTAGAGAAATATTGTAATCGATGCCACATCTGATGAAAGAAGTAGATACCTAAGGTTATAGACGTGTGTACATTCGGTACTTGGTGTGTCTATGATCTCAGAGTTGTTCTTTGTTAATAGATGGAATTTTGAAGTATTCATTACTTGACAATTTTTCACTTGGAATCATAAGAAGGTGTTCTTCGGAGGTTGAAATCGTTGGCTCACTTAGATGGACGTGGTATAACTGACGAGTGTCTTGTAGCGCGAAACAGCTTTCTTGTGCTTCCATCAGGTGTGGCACCGATTTCAATATTTCTCTAACATTTATCCCTTGCAGGATAAGGGAAGCAATAAATAATAAATGTTCACTGAACTCACTCTACTATAACATTCTTTTAATCAATTCAAATTTTTCGAAACGATGTTCTAGTATTTTCTTGAATATATGTATATAAAAACTATGAATTAATATTTTTAGCAAATAACAAACAGGCTCTTAAGATGGAAAAATTAATTTCTTGTTTACATTAGTTACAAATTATTGCTTTGTCGAAACTTTAATAAGAATTAATAATAAGGAAATGTAATTTTCGTGCTTATGGCACTAAATAAAATATTCAAGAAAATGAACACTAGAACATTCATTTGAAAAATTCAATTTAACCTAAAGAATGTTATAGTAGAGCTAGATATGTGAACGTGTACGATGTGATGTCTCCATTATCCTTCAATGGATAAATTTTAGAGAAATATTGAAATCGATGCCACACTTGATGGAAGTGCGAGAAATGTTTCGTTCTGCAAGGAACTCGTCAGTCACACCATAAGAATAATATAACATTTATTATCTAGGTCAACTATAACATTCTTTTGGTTAATTTGAATTTTTCAAATAAATGTTCTAGTGTTCATTTTCTTAAATATATATATATATATATATATATATATATATATATATATATATATATATCAATATTCAATATTTTAAGCAATAACAGGATTTTCTATATAAAAATTATTTGTTAAACCTTATTTGTTTTTAGAAATCTGATCTTTATAAAAACTTTGTTTGGCCAAAGAGTATGTCAAGTTATTATTAGTAAGTATACAGTAGAAATCCTGATGAAAAACTCAGTTTTGCTCGACATATTTCAATCCTTGCTACTCACAATGTATAATTATTTGTTTGTTTGTAATTAACATGCACTGATCCCAAACAATGTTGCAGGAGATGTTTAATGAATCAGAACGTTTTTTATTTATGAAATTGCCCCTTCCAAGTTATGACTTTCAAATATCAGTCTTAAATGATGGAAACTTTTGATGAGATACAAGCAGTTACATACAGTTTTCTTTCTATTCTCATCTAGTACCTAACTATTCTTTTGAAAAATTGATGGATGTTGTTAACAACAAAATATTTCCAAGTCAATGAAGAAGTGCAAATAATGAGGAAGCGCCATAATAGGACTAATAAATTTCGAGAATAATGAGATGGAAAAGTCCATAATTCATTCATTTTTCAAGTTTAGATATTACTTCAAAAAGAATTTGGTTTCTATTCTTCTGAATTATAAGTTTAAAACTCATTATTCAGAAACTTATGATACTTTCAAAATTCAGAATTTCTTCGATTTGAGTAATTCAATTAATACACTGAATGCGTTTTTCGAATAATTATTTTACGTAATATAATTATTATAATTTCACCTTTCACAGCAATCAACAGTAATATTCTAATTAAGCGCAAAATTAATTATTGAAAATATTAAATTTCCATTTCTGAAGTTTGATGTTCATACAAAATTCTTGAATCGAAAAACATTTAATAATCGAATGAAAAAGTATATTTTGTATATAATATACTCGTATATGTTATATTATGGCGACTATCAAAATATCAAAATAGAAAAAACAAAAAAATTTTTTCTTTTTTATACAATAACTGAAAAACACGATGTTGATTATAACAATACAAAGATTTTAGCAACTGAGAAAGACAAAAAATGTAGAGAAATTTCAGAAACGTTATACATTCATAAAAATTTGGACAACACAGTAAATGAAAGAACAGACATAAAACATCTTAATTCTTTTTACAACGATTTGATAAACCTCACAAATAACACTCAATAAAATGAATACACAACAATCACCAATATTCATATCTCAAAACTCATTCTTTCATGATCTACCCTCAACTTCACACACATAAACTAATCAATATACATATTCTGGATAAGTTTATAAAACTCAACTATGTTTAATTATATGTATGTAAATATGTACCTATATATAAATCACACTCATTAGAATCACCTGGCTTAGAATTAGTTTTTCAGAGGTTTCCTCATGGCGAAGAATACTAAAACTTGCGAAGCGAATGCTAAGCCAGAAATATTACTCTGAACACTAAAAAAACAACCAAAAGCCAATTTGATTTTATTCAAAATAATAAATTTAACGATTTGATATCTATAGTAATTCATAAAATTCAATTATTCATTAGTTTTGCCAAAGTTGTGATATACAAGGAAATGTCAACGAAAATAACGATAATAATGTCAACGAAGTTCGTAACATTGTAAATAGCCTGTTATTGCTAAAAACATTAAAAATAAACTATCTTAAACATGCTGCATTAAATTAATTCAAATATATATATATATATATATATATATATATATATATATATATATATATATATATATATATATATTATTATTTCGAAAGTTTTTAGCAATAACAGGCTTTTTTTGATATGAAAAAGTTTATTTTTGTTGACGTTTCGTTGTTATATTACAACTTTGTCAAAACTAATAAATAACAAAAAACACCTGTTATTGCTAAAAACTTCCGAAATGAAATATCTTAAACAGGCAATAAATCAATTTCAAGAAATATATATATATATATATATATATATATATATATATATATATATATATATATATATATACATATTTTATTTTGAAAGTTTTTAGCAATAACAGGCTTTTTCATATCAAAAAAAACCTGTTATTGCTAAAAACTTTCAAAATAAAATATCTCAAACAGGCAATAAATCAATTTCAAGAAATATATATACATATATATATATATATATATATATATATATATATATATATATATATACACATATATATAAATATTCTTGTATATTCATATAAATAATGGCGTTTTGTTGGGCTGATGGTTATGTTTTCTAAGTTTCAACAACGGAATGAGTGGAATCATTCATTATTTTCGCAATAATGAAATTGCAGAAAATAAAATTATTGAACATCAATAACATTTAGAAAATACTGTCATCTACCTAAAAAGTTTGAACTTACGGATTGTCTCCCAAACTGGGGTTATATAGAAGCAGAAAAAGTGTAAATTGAACTGAAAAACTTTTGGAAAACAAATTGATACTCATTTTAACAACAAACAGTGATCACTTTGGGCATTAAAAACTTTTGAAATAATTTATTACGATCAGAACTATTTAAAAATTTGCTATTGACATTAAAGAAGATTATTTGATTTATGAGGATGCAAGTTTAAAACTGGAGCGTCAAGGCAGAAAGCGCGTTTTTTATTAATTCAATTCTCGAGCTCAAAAAATTTTCCAATGCGCAAAAGCGAAATTCAGGGATGAAATTTTTTGAGAGGGGTACAAATTCCTCCGATAATAATTTTCAGTTATGAAACAAGGGACCTCATTTCAGATGCAACTCGTGAACAGTGAGAAAATAGAAAATGTCTATACAGAATGATTGAAATAGGTAAAATAATTAAACACCCAAAAAATGATAGTATAAGGGAATAATACAAAGGAAGATAGGCAGATCTCAACCATTTTTTAATTTTCAGGTAATGAGGTTGTGCCATTTGAATCGTATTTTCAAATTAAATTTGAATCATGTGATTTTAAAGAGGGCTATAAAAATATAAGTTAAATATCGTACCCTGCTGTAGTGGGTTTTGACAGATGAATTCGTCATTTCAGGACTAAAAAAATTCAGCTTGAATCAAAAATGTATTGAATGAAATATTGAAGATTAGATGATTATCAACTGAAATATTTATAGGTGAGATAACAAAAAGATTAACATCTTTCGAAAGTAGAAAATGTAAATAATGCAATCAACCTGCAATGTAAGAAATATTATCAAGACACTGAAATTAACACCTTAGTAATAAGACTTATCATGAAACAACTTATTTTACACGGTAGTTTTTTCTGAGTGCTCTCTCAAATTTGGAAATTAGAAACACAATTTTTGGCTTATTTTACAACTGTTGTCACTTCATTATTTAACTGTCTTTCTTCATTTAAAAAAATTATTCGAATTCATTACTTAATTGTTCAGAATACTAATATAACAATGTCATTAGACACTTCAAAATCGCCAGAAACAATAGAAAATATTTCAAATAAAACTCACAGGGAGCTGTCTACACAAATGTTGTCAACGAGAACGAACCCATCACTTTCGAGAGTGAATATTAAGAGCGTTTCGAAAAATTCATCGATCTTGTTGAATGATAATAGGATGCAATTGTTTCATCATTATTATGAATCATCAGTCCATATTTAATCTATCAATCAAGAATCGATGACTTTCAAAACGAACATAGGTCCTATACCAAATTAAGAGAGATTCTACAGAGTGAAATACTCACGTAGGCTCCCTCTATCGGCGAAAGGACGTATAAACACTTCCTAGCGTTCAAGATTCCTACTCATGACAACAATAGTGCGAGTGGAAGGCTTTGTAGATATTTCATTCGAACACAACAGAAAATTGTCTGAAATGTGAACGAATGATCCCATGCCTAATCGCTCCAGATCACGCCCAGGCGGGCAAAAGTGTAGCTAGTTCAAAGATTCACAGGTAATTCAATACTAGTGAATACTGAGACTCTTAATCGAAATATCGAAATATTTCAAATAAAATTCTCAGGGAGCTGTCTACACAAATGTTGTCAACGAGAACGAACCCATCACTTTCGAGAGTGAATATTAAGAGCGTTTCGAAATTTTAATTTGGTATAGGACCTATGTTCGTTTTGAAAGTCATCGATTCTTGATTGATAGATTAAATATGGACTGATGATTCATAATAATGATGAAACAATTGTATCCTATTATCATTCAACAAGATCGATGAATTTTTCGAAACGCTCTTAATATTCACTCTCGAAAGTGATGGGTTCGTTCTCGTTGACAACATTTGTGTAGACAGCTCCCTGAGAGTTTTATTTGAAATATTTCGATATTTCGATTAAGAGTCTCAGTATTTACTAGTATTGAATTACCTGTGAATCTTTGAACTATATATATATATATATATATATATATATATATATATATATATATATATATATATATATATATATATATAGATAACTAATCTTTTATTTTCTTCAAACGAAATTACTCTCGGGAGAGTTATATATAGGAAAATACAACGCATCCACACAAAAAATTCAATTAAACGAACGTCACAATATGTGAACACAGACGATGTGATGCCTCCATCGTCCTTCTAAGCTAAAATGTTTGAGAGAAATTTTAGGATTGTGGCACAACTCAACAGTTGTGCCACTTCCATCGACATGTGAGGCAACGACTTTTATCTCCAAACATCGTCAAGTAATGAATTCTTTTCAATTTCATCTGTAGGAATTAGTAGAAAACATCTTTTTTTTACACACCAATGACCAAATGTTCACATGTCCTCTGCCGTAGATATCTACTAAATTGGAACGTCACTTGGTTGCGTTAGTATTGCTGGCGTTTATTTTCGTATTCAAGAGCCAATTTACTAAATATTGATAGATACTAATAATTCCTACCTATTACGAGATACCTATGTGTAAATACGTTCCATTATTCGTTGCTTGGTGTGTCTATGATCTTCGAGATGTTTCCTATTGATTCCTATAGATGGAATTGTGAAATATTCATTACTTGCCAGTTCTTTACTTTGGAGTCCTAAGAACGTGAAAGGAGATTCAAGATGTTGCCTTGCTTGACGATGGGCGTCGCACATGTGAAACAATGAAAAATAGATAAGATGGGGACAACCTTCTGTGTGCTGATTTGTCTTAGGTACTAAACTTTCACCATTGCAAGATAAATATTTGTATTAATACATTAAGAAATGAAAGGGATATCAACATTTCTTATTCTAAAATATTTGTTGATATGCTAAAGTGAATGTTGCTCAAATAAATGAATACAAGCGAAACCACCGTGTGATTAACATGAATCCAATGTGAAGTGAAGATGAAATGTGAAGGGTGTTGTGGAGCGGTAGAAAGAGTCCTTGGAGAATTGAAAGGTAAGGGTGTTGAGGATTTCAGCATAAATTATGATGACCAAAAATTTTAAAGTAGAAGTTCCCTTTCTGCAGAGAAAATTCTTCAGACATTGAAGAAGTGAAGTATTTATCTTCGTATAATTAATTGAATATAACTTAAATTCAAACACTTGAACTTATGATTTACACTTTATTGACTACATAGCATGACGCGTTTCGTCGTTACAAACGACTTCTTCAGATGCTTACAGAATAATAACAACATTTTGAAAAATACAGGTATATATATCAGAGAATTTTGGTGTTCTATGGTTTTGGTTTTACCTAAGATATTCCATTCTGAGAATAATTTCTATTACCTGAAAAGGTTTAACAAGGGTGAATTGTTTAATTCTATCTGTTCATTGAGCAAGTTTCCAGAATTTTTAAGCCGATTTATTTCCACTACTTCCCAATAATCTAATTGACTACTTCTCTCTATATTGTGTAGAATTTTGAAATTCGTATCAAAAGTATGGTTTTCTGTTAATAAACGGTTAGCATAATTCGAATTACTTTTATTATGGGCGAAGCTATATTTATGTTCCTGTATTCTAGTACCGAAATTTCTACTAGTTTTACCTATATATATACCGGGACATGTTCCACAATTCAATTGGTAAACACCTGATTTGTCTTCTCTTTTAATTTTGTTTTTATTGTTCTTAATGTGTCTCGATAAATTGTTGTTCGTTTTAAATGTAATATTTCATTTAAAACGAACAACAATTTATCGAGACACATTAAGAACAATAAAAACAAAATTAAAAGAGAAGACAAATCAGGTGTTTACCAATTGAATTGTGGAACATGTCCCGGTATATATATATATAGGTAAAACTAGTAGAAATTTCGGTACTAGAATACAGGAACATAAATATAGCTTCGCCCATAATAAAAGTAATTCGAATTATGCTAACCATTTATTAACAGAAAACCATACTTTTGATACGAATTTCAAAATTCTACACAATATAGAGAGAAGTAGTCAATTAGATTATTGGGAAGTAGTAAAAATAAATCGGCTTAAAAATTCTGGAATGAACAGATAGAATTAAACAATTCACCCTTGTTAAACCTTTTCAGGTAATAGAAATTATTCTCAGAATGGAAAATCTTAGGTAAAACCAAAACCAAAGAACACCAAAATTCTCTGATATATATATACCTGTATTTTTCAAAATGTTGTTATTATTCTGTAAGCATCTGAAGAAGTCGTTTGTAACGACGAAACGCGTCATGCTATGTAGTCAATAAAGTGTAAATCATAAGTTCAAGTGTTTGAATTTAAGTTATATTCAATTATAATGGATTTACATCAAGTAAACGCCAACACTATTAAATATATAATTAATTGATAATTATACCTATTTTTGCAGCTATATATTTTTACTTACATTATAAAGTCTGAACTAGTGTTGTCCTTGTTCGGGTCTAAGGGTCGTCGTCGGTTGGAATTTCTTCCTAACGTTTCGCTAGCACGAGTGGCGAGCTTCTTCAGAGGTCGTTCCATTTCTGATTCTGGAAGTCAGTCTGCTTCCGAGTCAGTCTAGTCCGTAGCTCGAAGGACCATGTATAGAAATATAGGGGGCTGATCCCTACCATAAATCTAAGAATGTTATTAAAGTATGAATAGTAATAATGCCCAATTCTCCCGATTCCTGGAAATCGGTATGAAAGGGTTCGTTGCTGACAGGCCTCAATCTGCCTACTCCTTGTCAGGGGGTGATTAGTTGCCGACTGATGGACAACCAATTTAAGGGCTTCATTTCGATGAAAGCCCTTAAATTTTCACGGTTTACAATCAGGCTCTCTTGATCGGTGAACTTCAGCTTGGATTCGTTTCAGTGTTGAAGGACCTGGAATATGGATCCTTTATTGTGTGACTACCCCTCGATAGACGCTGATGGTCTTATTGGTTGCTACTCTTGTAGTTTAGTTGAAGAATCTACACTGTGGATCCTTCCGTGTATGACTGCCCCTTGATAGACGCTGATGGTACTATTGGTTGCTAGTCTTGTATTTTCACGTTGAAGGACCTGGACTGTGGATCCTTCCGTGTGTGACTGCCCCTAGATAGACGCTGATGGCCCTCTTGGTTGCTAGTCTTGAAGTTTAGTTGAAGGACCTGGACTGTGGATCTCTTCGTGTGTGACTGCCCCTCGATACAAGCTGATGGCCCTCTTGGTTGCTAGTCTTGTAGTGGTTCAACTGTAGCTCGAAGGACCATGTTTAGAGATGTGGAGTGCTATTTCCCCACTAGGAAATTTCCCCTTGACAAGGCCTCAATCTGCCTACTCCTTGTCAGGGGGTGATTAGCTGCCAACTGATGGACAACTAATTTAAAGCCCAATTCTCCCGATTCTTTGAAATCGGTATGAAAGGGTTTCGGTGCTGACAAGGCCTCAATCTGCCTACTCCTTGTCAGGTTAATGAGTTGACTACTGATGTAGAACTGATTTTATTAAGAAAATATTAACGTATTTATACATAAATTTAAACTGCTTACTCGCTAAAATGAAGTTCATCACACTCATGCGAGTATGGTGAACCCATGATATTCGCAATAGTTGCGTTAACCTACTTACTTATTGCCGAATCCATTATTAAAATATTTTCCTATTCTAAATATAGAAATCTGTTCAAAATCTTCAAGATTCTGAACATGCTGGGAGGCTCCGAGGATCTAGCAACAAGAGCTCCATCTCGACGGCTGTAATAAATTCTCCCATCTAAACTCGGTTCTACTATTAATTATAGAAAATCTGTTCGGAATCTCAAAGATTTTGAACAATATCTAAATATTTCAAATAAAACTCTCTGGGATTTTTCTGCAGAAGTGTTGTCAACGAAAAAACAACCCATCACTTCCGAGAGTGAATGTTCAGTACATTTCAACGAAAATCGAACTCGTTGGAAATACCATACAGCGCTGCTTCATAATATTATGGGAATCATCAGTACCATTCATCCAAACAATGGAGTTTCGATGTTCTTTCCAAACGCACCTTAGACCCAATATCTGTCGATAAATTAACTCAAGTATAGTAGAGTGCATTCGTGACAAATATTTAGTGAGTACTTCCATACAAAAATGGCAGGTTTTGTAGACGTTTCATTTAAACACCTCAGTGATTTATCCCCCGGATGCGGTAAAATATAAAAACTTTTTTATAGTCTTCCAGCTTCGAAGAATCTTCAGGAACGAATTTTAATTTCAATAGGTGCCTCGCCACGAAGAACCTAATGTCTTTATAATGCAAAATATTATTACTGATTGGTAATCGATTAACAATTTCTCAAATATATACCCGTACACGCATATATAATAAAGATGTATATATATATATATATATACATATATATATATATATATATATATATATTTATAATTTTTCAAAATTAAGACAGAAATTTTCATGAATACAGTCATGAGTCACGAGAGTACCTATTTATTTACTTGTAATAATACTTCCAAGGAATATTTATTATTGCTCTTTATATAGGTACCTATCTTATTTAAGAATACTTGATGGACAATCCGAATAAAATTGACATTTTTTTCAATTAGAAAAAATGTTGAAATTTGAAGAGGAAAATGCAACACTTTTCCATCCCAGAAAACCAGTTTCAAATTGAAATTTCTAAATCCTTGAAAGTCGCAATTTGTGAATTCGACTGCAAAATATGAATGCAGAGGCACTGGAAACAAAAGCAGTTTCGTGTTTAGCAATCCTCGACATCGAGACAGAGGCAGACGGGACTTTAGCAGTTAACAAGCACTAGAGCACGGAATTTGATGTCGGCAATTTTTAAGTGTAGCGATCGAGAGATTTTAAGGATCCTTGACCGGGAATCATTACCCGTGGGATGAAGTTCCAGTTCTCACGATTCGCTTCTCAATTTCGTAAAATCTGTTGACGAACATCCCATTTCCAACTTTGTTGTGTACTGAATTCAGACCTGCGTTGGAATATGAAAATCAATGTAAATTTTACCAAACACCATTATCTATCAGATTTTTATTTATATCGCTCAGTACACCTTGCGGCAGTCTGGATTAGTTTAATTCATCAAAATAAACAAACGTTGTACACTTCATCCAATGTACCGTCTCTTTCTTTAAGTGATTTATTAATACTCTTTCTCTCTCTTTTTCTTTAGAAACTATTTGTTTATGGCGTTTATTTATTTCCGAAACTTGCTGAGGCTAGGAATTCTACATCTTACTCGGTAAATCTACAGAATTTTACATATATAAAATTGTAGTTATTATTTTTGCCGAGAATAACCATTTTATAATTGAAATTTAATAATGATCTGAAAAGCTCTAGATAAATGGACTCTTCCAAGTCCACTAGAACGAGTAATATATGGATATATATATATATATATATATATATATATATATATATATATATATATATATATATATATATATATATATATATATATATATATAGGAGGCACCGATTAAGCATTTTAAGCATTGATGAAATAATGGGTATCATCAGTTCTTCATTTAGACAAATTTTAATAATAAGTATCAACATATTATTACGCAATCATTATTTGATTGGCCAAACCAAGGAAAAGGAAGTTCGTGACAAAAAAGTTCTGTAATAATTCTATTTGACAATCTGTATTAGCACTAGATTTTCTGAAAGGGCAGATCTTGAAACATAAATGACATTCAGCACAAATGTCTTCTCCAAATCCTGCATATACTTTTTGAGAGCGATTGAACTTGAATTCGCAATTGTTAGGACTTTTGCATCATCTTTTTTGCCTCCCAAAAACTTCATCCTCTTGCTCTTTCTTCCGTTCATATGTCCGTTATATTCCAGGTTGGCGATTTGATTTTTGCTCAAACTTCACATGTTCGATTTTATAGCGACACTCAGTGCGATCTTCGAGATTTTCTATATTGATCTGTTGTAGATCTTTTTGGACCTCTTTCAGCTACTCTCTTCCGCATTTACTATTCATAATTATATCGAATAGTTTCTTTGGTATTCTGGACAGTTTCATTTTGTAGACATGTGCATAGAACTTACGCTCGTCGCGTCGTTGTCTGATTTCTTCTGTTATCGTATGTATTTATCTTTTGATGAAGTTCATTCAGAGGTCTTTTCATCCATATACCGTTTCTATATATATATATATATATATATATATATATATATATATATATATATATATATATATATATATATATATATATAGTATATAATCATTATTTAGCTGCGTATATTTCTTGAAATTGATTTATTGCCTGTTTAAGATATTTTATTTCGAAAGTTTTTAGCAATAACAGGCTTTTTTTGATATGAAAAACTTTATTTTTGTTGACGTTTCGTTGTTATATTACAATTTTGTCAAAACTAATAGAAAACCTGTATATATATATATATATATATATATATATATATATATATATATATATATATATATATATATATATATATATATATATATATATATATATATATACAGGTTTTCTATTTAGTTTTGACAAAGTTTTTTTGTAATTTATAATATTACAACTTTGAAAACTAATCAACATATATATATATATATATATATATATATATATATATATATATATATATATATATATATATATATATATATATATATATATATATATATATATATATATATATATATATATATATATATATATATATATATATATATATATATATATATATATATATATATATATATATATATATATATATATATATAATATATAATATATATAATATAAATATTTATATATATAAATATATTTATATATATTTACGGAAATGAAATTTTTGTGCTTATGTGCTATGGCACTGAATGAAATATTTAAGAAAATGAACACTAGAACATTCATTTCAAAAATTCAAATTAACCAAGAGAATGTTATAGTAGAGCTAGATATGTGAACATGTAGGATGTGATGTCTCCATTATCCTTCAAGGGATAAATGTTAGAGAAATATTGAAATCGATGCCACTCCTGATGGAAGTGCGAGACATATATGTTTCGTTCTGCAAGGAAATCGTCAGTCGCACCATTATATTTATATATATATATATATATATATATATATATATATATATATATATATATATATATATATATAAGGAAATGAAATTTTTTGTGCTTATGACACTGAATGAAATATTTAAGAAAATGAACACTAGAACATTCATTTGAAAAATTGAAATTAATCAAGAGAATGTTATAGCAGAGCTAGATATGTGAACGTGTACGATGTGATGTCTCCATTATCCTTCAAGGGATAAATGTTAGAGAAATATTGAAATCGATGCCACACCTGATGGAAGTGCGAGACATATATGTTTCGTTCTGCAAGGAACTCGTCAGTCGCACCACGTCCATCGAAGTGAGGCAACGATTTCAACCTCCAAGCATCTTCTTGTGACTTCAAGTGGAAGATCGTAGAGTAATGAATACTCTACAATTCCATCTATAGAAATCAGTAGAAAACACCTCTCTCAGATTACAGAGCCACCAAGCATCGAAATTTCACATATCTTCTATACCCGTAGGTATCTACTAAATTGCAATGTCTATTTGACAAATATCATCGAACGATGTTTTTAAATGTCAATAGATTGCGTTAGTAGTACGCTCGCGTTTATTCCCGTATTTCAGGGGCCAATTCGGCGATATTTTTAAGGAAATGAAATTTTTTGTGCTTATGACACTGAATGAAATATTTAAGAAAATGAACACTAGAACATTCATTTGAAAAATTGAAATTAATCAAGAGAATGTTATAGCAGAGCTAGATATGTGAACGTGTACGATGTGATGTCTCCATTATCCTTCAAGGGATAAATGTTAGAGAAATTTTGAAATCGATGCCACACCTGATGGAAGTGCGAGACATATATGTTTCGTTCTGCAAGGAACTCGTCAGTCGCACCACGTCCATCGAAGTGAGGCAACGATTTCAACCTCCAAGCATCTTCTTGTGACTTCAAGTGGAAGATCGTAGAGTAATGAATACTCTACAATTCCATCTATAGAAATCAGTAGAAAACACCTCTCTCAGATTACAGAGCCACCAAGCATCGAAATTTCACATATCTTCTATACCCGTAGGTATCTACTAAATTGCAATGTCTATTTGACAAATATCATCGAACGATGTTTTTAAATGTCAATAGATTGCGTTAGTAGTACGCTCGCGTTTATTCCCGTATTTCAGGGGCCAATTCGGCGATATTTTTAAGGAAATGAAATTTTTTGTGCTTATGGCACTGAATGAAATATTTAAGAAAATGAACACTAGAACATTCATTTGAAAAATTGAAATTAATCAAGAGAATGTTATAGCAGAGCTAGATATGTGAACGTGTACGATGTGATGTCTCCATTATCCTTCAAGGGATAAATGTTAGAGAAATATTGAAATCGATGCCACACCTGATGGAAGTGCGAGACATATATGTTTCGTTCTGCAAGGAACTCGTCAGTCGCACCACGTCCATCGAAGTGAGGCAACGATTTCAACCTCCAAGCATCTTCTTGTGACTTCAAGTGGAAGATCGTAGAGTAATGAATACTCTACAATTCCATCTATAGAAATCAGTAGAAAACACCTCTCTCAGATTACAGAGCCACCAAGCATCGAAATTTCACATATCTTCTATACCCGTAGGTATCTACTAAATTGCAATGTCTATTTGACAAATATCATCGAACGATGTTTTTAAATGTCAATAGATTGCGTTAGTAGTACGCTCGCGTTTATTCCCGTATTTCAGGGGCCAATTCGGCGATATTTTTAAGGAAATGAAATTTTTTGTGCTTATGACACTGAATGAAATATTTAAGAAAATGAACACTAGAACATTCATTTGAAAAATTGAAATTAATCAAGAGAATGTTATAGCAGAGCTAGATATGTGAACGTGTACGATGTGATGTCTCCATTATCCTTCAAGGGATAAATGTTAGAGAAATTTTGAAATCGATGCCACACTTGATGGAAGTGCGAGACATATATGTTTCGTTCTGCAATAAAATAAACGCGAGCGTACTACTAACGCAATCTATTGACATTTAAAAACATCGTTCGATGATATTTGTCAAATAGACATTGCAATTTAGTAGATACCTACGGGTATAGAAGATATGTGAAATTTCGATGCTTGGTGGCTCTGTAATCTGAGAGAGGTGTTTTCTACTGATTTCTATAGATGGAATTGTAGAGTATTCATTACTCTACGATCTTCCACTTGAAGTCACAAGAAGATGCTTGGAGGTTGAAATCGTTGCCTCACTTCGATGGACGTGGTGCGACTGACGAGTTCCTTGCAGAACGAAACATATATGTCTCGCACTTCCATCAGGTGTGGCATCGATTTCAAAATTTCTCTAACATTTATCCCTTGAAGGATAATGGAGACATCACATCGTACACGTTCACATATCTAGCTCTGCTATAACATTCTCTTGATTAATTTCAATTTTTCAAATGAATGTTCTAGTGTTCATTTTCTTAAATATTTCATTCAGTGTCATAAGCACAAAAAATTTCATTTCCTTAAAAATATCGCCGAATTGGCCCCTGAAATACGGGAATAAACGCGAGCGTACTACTAACGCAATCTATTGACATTTAAAAACATCGTTCGATGATATTTGTCAAATAGACATTGCAATTTAGTAGATACCTACGGGTATAGAAGATATGTGAAATTTCGATGCTTGGTGGCTCTGTAATCTGAGAGAGGTGTTTTCTACTGATTTCTATAGATGGAATTGTAGAGTATTCATTACTCTACGATCTTCCACTTGAAGTCACAAGAAGATGCTTGGAGGTTGAAATCGTTGCCTCACTTCGATGGACGTGGTGCGACTGACGAGTTCCTTGCAGAACGAAACATATATGTCTCGCACTTCCATCAGGTGTGGCATCGATTTCAAAATTTCTCTAACATTTATCCCTTGAAGGATAATGGAGACATCACATCGTACACGTTCACATATCTAGCTCTGCTATAACATTCTCTTGATTAATTTCAATTTTTCAAATGAATGTTCTAGTGTTCATTTTCTTAAATATTTCATTCAGTGTCATAAGCACAAAAAATTTCATTTCCTTAAAAATATCGCCGAATTGGTCCCTGAAATACGGGAATAAACGCGAGCGTACTACTAACGCAATCTATTGACATTTAAAAACATCGTTCGATGATATTTGTCAAATAGACATTGCAATTTAGTAGATACCTACGGGTATAGAAGATATGTGAAATTTCGATGCTTGGTGGCTCTGTAATCTGAGAGAGGTGTTTTCTACTGATTTCTATAGATGGAATTGTAGAGTATTCATTACTCTACGATCTTCCACTTGAAGTCACAAGAAGATGCTTGGAGGTTGAAATCGTTGCCTCACTTCGATGGACGTGGTGCGACTGACGAGTTCCTTGCAGAACGAAACATATATGTCTCGCACTTCCATCAGGTGTGGCATCGATTTCAAAATTTCTCTAACATTTATCCCTTGAAGGATAATGGAGACATCACATCGTACACGTTCACATATCTAGCTCTGCTATAACATTCTCTTGATTAATTTCAATTTTTCAAATGAATGTTCTAGTGTTCATTTTCTTATATATATATATATATATATATATATATATATATATATATATATATATATATATATATATATATATATATATATATATATATATATATATATATATATTATATATATTATTATTATTTTGAAAGTTTTTAGCAATAACAGGCTTTTTTTGATATGATAAAGTTTATTTTTGTTGACGTTTCGTTGTTATATTACAACATTGTCAAAACTAATATCAATTGACTGATCCGTAGATCTTTCTGAGAATTTTTAGTTCTTGTTTTTCTATTTCTCTAATTCTTGAATGGCAGTCAATAATCATTGTTTCAGCTGCGTAGATTGCTTTTGGAAGAATCGTTTTATTCTAATGCCTCAATTTGGCGCCTCTCGAAATGCACTTTTTGTTATAGTACGCCCATGTTAGCTGTAGGTCCTTTGGAGCTTGGTAATTCTCTGTTCATTAGCGATTTGGTTTAAACCTGAGGACTGTATAACTTCTCTTATATATATATATATATATATATATATATATATATATATATATATATATATATATATATATATATATATATATATATATATATATATATATATATATATATATATATATATACATATATATATATATATATATATATATATATATATATATATATATATATATATATACATATATATATATATATATATATATTTATATATATTATTATTATTTTGAAAGTTTTTAGCAATAACAGGCTTTTTTTGATATGAAAAAGTTTTTTTTTGTTGACGTTTCGTTGTTATATTACAACATTGTCAAAACTAATATCAAAAAAAGCCTGTTATTGCTAAAAACTTTCAAAATAAAATATCTTAAACAGGCAATAAATCAATTTCAAGATATATATATATATATATATATATATATATATATATATATATATATATATATATATATATATATATATATATATAAAGTTATTCTATTTCATAGTTCTTGCAAAAGTGCACTATATAGCACCCAAAGGAAGAAAACATAGAAACAACGTCAAAAACTCGTTCAAGAGCAAATTAAGAAAAATATTAGGATTTAGTTGTACAGTATTGGTAGAATTCTGTTGCATCATAGGGTTCACATTCCATGATCAATCCATAAATCATCCTCTTAAATGGGTAAGTGAAAATCCGTTATAAATTGGTAGGTGTATATCCCACTGTCGGTATATCCCACTAGTAGTAGAAGCCGTTGACACATGTTTCGAGCTTATTGACTCTCCTCAGAACTGCGTAGCCAAATTCAAGTTGTACGAACCTGGGGATATAAAAACAAGAAAGAAACAGACACTCCACTGAAGGAAGTCGATATATTTTAGGCTACTGCGTTTTTACTCTCCGGGTTGGGCATCCCCCCGCGTTGAACATTATTCATATATTGTATAATTTCTCGGCTAGAGGCATCCTTGAAGGATAAATAGTCGCCTCACAGGCGAAGTAGTTTTTTCAAATCTCCAAACCCAGAGAGTAAAAACGCAGTAGCCTAAAATGTGTCGACTTCCTTCAGTGGAGTGTCTGTTTCTTTCTTGTTTTTCCATCTCCAGGTTCGTACAACTTGAACTTGGCTACGCCGTTCTGAGGAGAGCCAATAAGCTCGAAACACGTGTCAAAAGCTGCTACTAATAGCGGAATATGACGACAGTGTCTAATTTTGATTTCATTTTCTTTTGAACGAGGTTTGTTCAAAAGAAAAGCTAAATTCTGAATTTTTTCCAGAAGTATTTATTTATTCATCAATATCTGTTTTATTCCCTTCAAAGTAATCTCCCTCAGATATAATGCACTTATGCCCGCGATTCTTCCAATACTTTCTGAAATGCAATTTTCGGTATGGTCATCAACTCGCTCTTCGATTCCGTCCTTATCTCATGAATTGTGCCAGAACGCTTTCCTTTTAGTGGTCTTTTCAGTTTTGGAATAGGAACAAGTCGCAGATAGCTAAATCTGGTGAATACGGTGGTTGAGGCATGATTACGGCGTTGTTTTTGGCCAAAAAATCACGAACAAGCATTGATGTGTGAGCTGATGAACTTATTAAACGACCTGTAGGCAAGAACTTATGGTGCACCACGCAAAAGTAATCGAAAAAAATAGTGAGCAACACCTTCACATTTGATCGAACTTGGCGTGCTTTTTTCGGTCTTGGCTCTATTCGCCGGTTCAATTTGGATGATTGGGCCTTGGTTTCAATGACATAACCATATACCCAAATTTCATCACCAGTTATGACCTTTTTGAACAAATCTGAATCGTCATTCAACAACTCCTGAGTGATACTAATGCAACGTTGTTCCTGCTCAAAATTTAGCAATTTCGGAACAAACTTGGCTGCAACACGTTTAATGCCCAAACATCCGAGAAAATTGCATGGTATGAGCCGATTGATATGCCAACATCCTCTGCAGCTTTCCCAATACTGATTCAACGATTTTCCAAAACAATTTCTCAGCCTTCTGTAAGGCGCTTGTACCACTGACAAAGTAAGCTCGCCGAATGCTCTTCAACATTTTAAGTGCGTTGGAGTACTTTATCCCATGTTTATCGCACATTTTAATGCAGATTCTTTAATCCTTTTTTATCAAAAGTAAAAAATCGAAGAGCACAAAAAACGTGACTATCAGCCATTTTGGATTAGTAGTTTTTTTATTGACAACGGGAAATGTTAGTCACGTTTTTTGTGTTTTTCGATTTTTTACTTGTCATTTTTTACTTCGATGTCAACAAATGAGAAACGTATGTGACCCAACATAACAAAAAAAATTTCAAATTCAAAATTCACCTCTTTTTCTTTTCTCAACAGTTCAAATTTGAAAATTCAAAATCAATCTCTGTGCCAAATTTCATCCATATCTCTTCAACCGTTCTGGCGAGATTGAGTAACAAATATTAACATTAACCAACGCCCGTGTCTTCGTCCGCGAAAAATACATTTTTTTCATAGGAACCGTACATTTTCCAGTAATAAAAGTGGTCTTTGTGCCATACCAAATTATAATTCCCCCTTTGCCAAGTTTCATCGCGATATTATAGCAAAACTTCAAAAAATCTCTCCCACAGAAACAATGTATTAAAATAAAACAATAAAAAGTAGTCTAATTCAATCTCGACTCTTAGTGAAAAAAAAAGAAAAAATAATGCGATCTTTTGTTATAAAATGTACAGAAAGGTAGAAGATGTTTGTCTAGACATTTCGGTGGCTAGTATACCCCCTTTTTCAGTAATTTTATTCATAATTTATTTTGTTTCCAAAAATTATGATAATTACAATACGAAACAGGTGCGCATAAACATATCTTACAACAACATTATCGACATATGAAAGACTATGAGTAAGTTGAATTTTAATTGTGAAAGAACATATTTTGCCATGTTTAGTTTATTTCATTCAATTTGATTCGTACTGAAAGATTCATCTTCAATGAAATTAGTGAAGAAGGAGGTAAATAAGCCTCCCAAAAGTTTAGATAAAAAAATAAATCGTAGTGATCCAGATAGCTGAAAATTTCCAACAAATTCAAAACATGCAATAAGTAATCAATCAATTAAAGTAAAATATCAATATTAATTATATTAATTCGTTATTATAATCGTATTCTTATTAATGTTTAAAAACGATGGGTTCGTTCTCGTTGACAAAATTTGTGAATTGCGCTCCCTGAGAGTTTTATTCGAAAAATTTCGATTAAGATTCTCTGTATTTAATACTATTGAATGATTTGTGAATATATATATGTTATGTTATAACCTGACACTACATTTCTGTAATAAAATATGTAATTCCATGGGCATCAAAATATGGAACTCACTGATGCGCAGAATACAAATTTTGAGTTTTATGATACTATAGAAGAGAATAATTTGTACAACTTGTGTTATATATTATTGCTAACATAGTACTTTCATCAGTAACAATTTAGAAAGAATTGAGATTTCAAATATTATATTGAAAAAATTATTTCTTTTGAACTAATTAATTATTTAACTGATAGTTACACTTACAGGATTTGGAATATAGTCATTCGCAATAAGTGCATAATATCCACTGAATATCGACTGGCGAACTACTACATCAATGCCCTTTTTAGCTGCTAGTCCAAGTTTGTCCAGCCAAATGAAACTACCAATAAAACGATCAGAGTATAACGGAGATCCACCTCCCCAAGCCGATGATGTTTCAGCTAAATTAGAGCACATATTAGAGTCATTATTATTAAATGTACATCACGAAAACATATCATATCTATATGAATTATAGGAGTATGTTCACATAACATTGAATTTACAGAAAAAACGACGTGTGTTCAATGTTTGCTGTAATTTGAAATGGGTAACTACTTACTCAACCATACACGCTTCGCACTTAATTTGAAACGCTTTTGGATTTCCAGAATGGTGTCTATTTGCCATGTTAATATGTCGAAAATTTTAGGGTCTAAGAAATCATGGGCACTTGCTGTACGCCCATTAAAATAATACCTGTAAATAATATTTTTTTTATTCAAAGATATGCTTCTCTTTGGTTGTATGTAAATAATAATAAGTATTGTATTGTCAATACAAACAGTAGTTTTACAATTATTTTAACTAAATTCAATTATTCTGACAAAAAATAAACAGAGAAATGCTTAAATTAGTTAAGAATCTAAACAATACTAAATAATGAATGTGGTGTGTATAAATGCTTAATGTATATGTTTTTTATTGATTATAGCTTGGTAAATATGATAATTTATAAAAATTACTAGAAGTAAAGCATTTTACTAATTTTTTAATGATATGCAATTTCAGTCTGTCATTTAACAAGTTTAGTATGTTAACTTTTTATCAATCGATAAAAATTTTAAAATATCAATAATTTATAAAATGTTTATTTACAGTAAGAATAATTTTAAAAACTCTTTTTTATTCAATATTGAAAAACAATTATAAAATTGAATATTTTTTATAATCTTAGGGCATTCTTAATATGTTACTAATTTAAATATGTTACTTGCCGATTTCAAATGATTATTATTAACTCAATGTGCATATTTGATTAAGATGAATTAAGATATGCATGCAAGGAAACTAATATAACTCTTAGAGTACATCAATACGTACTGGTGCCAACTGATAATGTCAATTATATTTCCGGCATTTTTCAGAAATTCTGTCATATATGTGATACTATCTTTCTTTTCAGCTTGAGGTCTAGTAGTCTCAGGACCAATTAACAATGACTTTTCATATCTACGATATTTGTTCAAAATTTTTTTCAATACTTGAAAATCCATTGCTAGCTGTGTGGCATTTACTGCACGATTGAACTGATGTCGAAAAGCATTAGGTTCTGATGAAAATTGAATTATTCTGGTATTTCTTTATGAAGCCCTTATCCACTTACCATTTCCAAGTTGCCAACTTATATCAAGATTATGACGATTCGAGAATTCTATCAATTGCTTTGCATTTTCAGGATTCCAAGAGTTGTTAGGAAATCTTCTCAATACATTCAAGTCAAATATCATATCCAGTTTTGCATTTCTGGTTAAATTATTGAGATTCAACCAATCAATTCCTGTAAAAGAAATTTAAAGTCGGCGTTGAAAAAAATTTCACCTGGACTGTATTTCTATGCATTTGGGAAATATAATGATAATGAAGTAACATAGGAGGAATTTTATAAATGAGCAATAGTGCTAGCATTATAACAAAGAAACATTTAGCAAAATTTAAGAAAAAATCGAAATATCCAGTGGTTCTTTCAGCTGTAGCTGTTCTACAGAGTGCTAAGCTGGGGCGCAGATGAAGATTGCCATATAAAAAAGCTGGACAAGCCGCAGAAAAGACTTATGTCTTTTAAAAATAATATGCTATAAATACAAGACGAACCTGTGCGATTAACTCTAGGCAGAGGCTGAGGTTCTAGAGACATTAGACAATTATATTTTTGGAATAGCTTAGTAAGGACACATAAAAATATAAATCAATTAGTGTATGATAATCATATTCATATGACAAATTATGGAATAGCAAAAAAATATCAAAACCACAATCTCAATGAAAACAAAATCACAACGCTCTCTTGATTACCTTGCAAATAGATTTTTTTTTCTCAAATAGATAACTTTCTTCCAGTGGAAATAAAAGATGAGCAGACTAAATGCTTTTGAGTCAAAAACAAAACGATTTGTAAAGGTAAAAAATCGCAGAACCATACGTGTATTAATAAAAACAATGTTGAACCAGTGTAATTCATATTTAACTATTATAAACGAATTTTGTGTGAAAAAAAAATCTTTTTATGAAATGAAATGATTGAATTAAGTGGAAACACATAAAATTCCATGCACTGGCCTTGACTTAATGGGCAAATCTTGTTTTTTTACAATACAGAGTGAAAAAACTTAAAAATCTGTCATATATTGTATAAGTATTTCAAATATATTTGAAATTGAAAAATTGTAATCGTAGTATTTTGTTGAATAAACTTTATTATTATTTTTATTATATTATGAAGGAACCAAAAGAACATTCTTCTAATATCATGTTCATAAATGACATATACACCATATTTGACAAAATAACTTCAGTAATAAAAAATTTTTCCGTTTGTGTCTTCTAATAAAAAATTAGAAGACACAAACTTCATTCTTACAGCAAAGGTATTGGTAACCTCAACCCTAGTACAGACTAATGAATGGTCCCTAAAACCCCATATCTCAAACGGTAGTCTAATCAAAAATAATATGGTATCATATTTGATGGTAATTCGAATAACTTCGAAAGAGTACTACAGATGCAAAACGGAGCTATAAGTTTGATTTAAAAAATGAGATAGTGAAGTCATGTATGGCAATGTTTAAAAAAAAGTACTATTAACTGCACCGGCTTTTAACTCCACTTTAAAAAATGTCTTATCTCCCAATTATAAAAATACTAGCGCCCCGCTCCGACTTCGCACGGGTATAAAATATATCGCCTATGTCATTCACTGAAAAAATTATTAAAATCGATCCAGTAGTTTTGATTTATTCATTACTGGCCGTGGTCCGCACGCGATAAATTTGAAGTAAAACAATTCCCCTTTCCCTATACCATGAAGATTTCCTGATATCTTTGGAATATCTAAATTCTTACAACACATTTTTAATTATTTACTTTTTACATTTTTACCTTACTTATAATTACTGATACATTGTCGCGCTGAAAGGCACTTTTTTATTAACTATTTTATTAAGTCAGCGAACATCTTGTAAACCTATCTTCATTAATAATTACATACTTACCTTACCGTGTTTATATATTTATAGATGTTTGTTATGCGTTAAAGAAAATGAAGATAGGTTTATCAAATTGAATAGTAATCATGAGTATTCAACAAGAAACAGGGATGTGCTACTTATTCCTATGCATAAAACAGGTAAATTTGAGCACTCTCTCTATTGTCAGAGCATTAAAATTTTCAACCATTTACCATCGCATTTGAAAGTACTGAAAGCTCATTTGTTTAAGAGGAGAGTTAAATCTCTGCTCTTAACAAAGGCATACTATAGTGTGTCAGAGTACTTCGATGATTCGGATGTAGGCAATAATGTATGAATCAAATTTTTGTATCATATATTTGTATATTTTTTTAACACAAATGTTCTTCACCATGTGAAATTGTCCCAAATGATTAATATCTCTGAGGAAATTTTTATTTCTTTTTTTCAATCAAAATTGTATATTATTGTAAATATGAATTTAACCAAGATTTTTGTTTGAACCAATATTTTTGCTCGAGGGCTGAATGGAAGATCAGACTCCAAACTGAATTCGGTCCTTTTGAGAGCATTTCTCTTAGTTGTAATTATTTATCAATTGAAATTAATGTAATTTTACTATGTAAGGAATGTTTCTCAATAAAATTATATTATTATTATTTTCCTCGCTAGAGAGCTCGGATAATAAATGCCTCCGATCGCTGCTAAATTCAAAGTGCTATAGGGAGAACCGCGGCCTCCAGCCTGCTATCGATAGGCACGCTCCCGCCGGCGCCGCCCCGGAATCGCCGCGCTGCAAACGCTACGTCCCACAATTTTTAAATAAGTAATATCTTCTAAAATATTCGTTTAAATCATATGCTGTAAAGGGCCATATAGATCTATAATAAATCAACAATGTATTTGAGGTATTTAATTGAATAAGGATTAATGCTGTATTGCTTAAAATCGCTTCGAAAATTAGCCATTATTTGTCGTAAAAAGTAAATGGCAAAACAATGTTATTGCGTGATATCCATAAGAGATAGACATAAACCATAGCGGAGTTTTTTGAAGACCTTTTCAATGTGTACAATACTTAGTACATTATTTTGATAAATCTCGTAGGGTTCAGCCCGCGTTTCAATGTAAACGGATAAAATGTAATTATTTACGACATCACCTTAGAACCCTAAAAAATAACACTATTTCTCCACTATTTAATGGATGTTGTTATGCATATAAACCTTCCTCTTCAATCACAGTATCTATTAAAAAAAACCGCATCAAAATCCGTTGCGTAGTTTTAAAGATTTAAGCATATATAGGGATATAGGGACATAGAAAGCGACTTTGTTTTATACTATGTAGTGAAGAACTGTTTTAAAGAAAAAATAGTAACCAATTATAACACAAGAACTATCGCTCTAACATATTCACAGCACAAATTGAGTACTACTGAAAAAATACCAGAATAAGGCATTAGATACTACAATAAAAAAGTCAATAAAGTATGAAGAGATGAGCAATTATCTTGAAGACAGATACCAACATTTTGATTCACATAGTAGTTTATCTGCATGTTACTCATTGCTAAATTTCGTGCAGTAGGAAGTTCCTTAAGAAATTATTTTGTTTTCTTTAATCTTTGTTATTTGAATTACTAGAACTACTATACTAATTAGATCTGCCTGATACTGCATCCGTTTGAAAGAATAACTTTTGCTTGTCCTTAATTGTAATTAACCAGAATTAGCTTTGGATACTTTCCGTAATTGGTGCTTTAAGATCATCAACTGCTGAATTTCTGAATTGGTTTTCAATAGAAGTCACACTCTGATTTTGAATTATAATATACACCAAAATATTCTCCTGGCTGTACTTTATATTGATTACCCTTCTATAAAAATAAAATCATCTACATATATGTTAACCCTCATTTAAATTGGAGTTGTCAGGTGCAGATTACCTGAAGTCTTTTTTTCCAGATTGGTTGTTTTTAGACGTAAAATTTGCTTTGGAATATATCTGATTCTTATTTTTATAGATTTATGAAGGAGTGTTTTCAAGTATATATATATATATATATATATATATATATATATATATATATATATATATATATATATTAGAGAATACACCTTGGACATATCAGTAAATTCATTGTAGGGGTTCTATTTCATTATTAGAAAAGAACTCCTACTATATGTTCACAAGGCTTTTTAAAGTACGTAAAGCCCACTTGTTTCCAGATATTGTAACATTTAGAAGTATTCAAGAGAATATTTTTTTATTTGCTTGTAAACTGTGAACCATTAGGGTAGCAAAGGAGTGTAAGATCTTTGCTGACGATGAAGAGTGCGAGTGGTAAACAAATGGGATAAATCTGCTCATATAATACTTGAATGGCTGGTATAATATATGCGTATTTCTTTATTTGAACTTTTATGCTGATCATTGTCTTTTTATTTTTACAATTCTTTTGATTTTAAAAGAAATGAATTCTATTCTATCAATATATTCTTTTTGTAATTTCAAAGTAGTATTGTCAATATAAAATGGGTTGAAGGACAGCGATGATTTTTTTGTAATGAACGTCATCAATAAAATATTATCTATTATTTATTCAAATATTGGTTCAATTTTGACGTTTCTGGAAAGCTGCTTTCATACTCTAGCAGCTTTTCCTATATATTTTCTCCCTCTTACTCTGAGTAACAGTATATCTTTCTGATTTTCACTTTCAGATCACAAATAAAGCAGTCAATTAGTTGACTGCCATGACATAAAAATCAAAACAATAATTATCAATGCATGAAATTATCTTCTTATTATTCTCACCATTCATTGTGAAATTTGGCAAAACTTGATATTGACAATAATCATTGGAATAAGAACAATCTCCCCCATCTATTTTTTCCCCTATATTTTCTTTCAATGACCTTTTATTATTGGATTGAAAAATTAAACAATCTGCCATATTTCCACCAACTCTTAGATATGCTGGTGATAAATGTCCAATTATTTTCACCAGTTTTGGATCCCTGAAAAAGAATATTTTGGAAAGATTATGGAGAAGATCTGATATACCGAAGATCTTTCATTTCACAACACTATTATGTTTCAATATAATATAATGGTGTTTTCAATAAGGTATCTACTGTAATATCTGTTGCTGTACTCACGACATGTTGAAATTCTTGAAATTACTTGCTATCACTGACGAATCTAAGCCAATACTTAAATAATTAGTATTTATCTTGAAAACAAAAGGTGCATATTGGTCAATTAAAAGTACATTCACTGTTCCAGTAGTTAATAGAGTAGTGAAGCTTAAAAATAATATGCCAAATATAAAGGATGTATAAGCCATGTATGAAAAGACTCCTGTGCAATCTGTATCTGAAAGAAACAAATATATATTCCTCTAAAATAATATACCATAATATGATATGGCTGAAAATAATAAAATCGATATCAAAATAGAATGAAGTTTTCATTTTAATTATTTAAATGATTCATGACAAACCATAAACTCTTTCAATTATATAGTAATTATTCATAATGAAATAAGCAAATGAATTCAATTTCTATTACTTAAATTGCAAAATGACAAATTGAAACTTAGATAACTATTTTTATTGGGAGTTATGCCATAAATATTTAAACTGGAGCTATTATCAAATTTTTCTTTCTACTTTTACTGGGATAAAGTGAAATTTGATAAGTGTACCAATTTTACTCTGAGCGTTGAAAAGATGACTAAAAATCACATAAACTAAAAACAAGAGATAAGAATGTACCCAAGATTGAATTTCAAACTTGGGATAACTTTTATTGAGATAGTAAATAAAGGATATGTGTAAACAGTAAATTCTTTTTACTATGTTCTATGGTTTATGTTGTGTTGATGTTCCAGGGTGTTGTTCCCATAATAAAATATTTTATTTTAGTGTTTTTTGAAAGACTGTTAAGCATACTTTGCAAAATATATAATAAACTAGCTAACAAAAATAGAAAGTGAATAATAATAGTTCGAATGCAATAGATCAGTTCCATTAATAAACTTAGTAAGAAATGAAAAAAACATAAAAAATTACTAGGTTATCACGGAACTGTCATATGAATTTGATGAAGCAATTTGCTTAGACAGAATCATATCCATAAAGAAAGGAAATAATAAGTAATAATATGTATATAATGAAATTATTAATATGAATATAACAATGAAAATATCTATCTATCTTATTTATAATATTTATTAAGATATAAAATTGCTTGTGCAATTTATTCGCAGCAGCTAAATTATGTTATAATATCCTATTCTAATTTGCAACAGAGTGCGTACATGCCTGTCAGGTAAAGCCACCCTTTCTAAACGTTTTATGCGAGGTCATTATTGTGTCTTAAACAAGAAATTGCTATTTTTGCTTTCATTGTCCTTTAAATTGAAAAAAAATTGAAATTCAGTCACTCCTTCCTTCTGAAGACAAACAGTTTCAAAATTTTCATGAAGTACTATCATGTGTGAATAAAATTGATAATTTCTTCATTTTGATACTTTCCCGAGACAAATATCATTATGTATATTTATAATGAACATAGAGTTTGAAACTTTGCTAGTGAAATGAAAATTGTTTGCACTCTTTGACAACATTGCATATTTTAGGTAAACAAATAGTCGAAATTTTTATTGTCAAATAAGCTGCGAAAATAAAGACTTAAAAATAAAAAATTTACTTATTAAAAATATGGGAGACGAAGCGAAAAATTCGTCAACTACCACCGAAGATGTTCCTCAGCTCAATCAAGATGAATTAATAATGGCTCAACAACGACAAATCGAGAAAGAGGTAAGTAATAAAAGAATAGGGTTAATGGTTTCAATTTCAAATGAAGCAGAAATCCAGAAGTACTGAACTTATGAATTCCTTCAATTCACCAAGTAATTTTATACCCAATAATTCCAATATTTGAGACTTTTCTGTTATTTCCTAGTTTGTGATGGATTAATACTATATTCGAAATGGATGAGAACATTCATAAAAATGGCTTGTTTTTCATTTATTAAAATTAAACGTATTTTTTTTTCTATTTTTTTAACAATATTTAAAAATGGCAATAGCAATTGTTTTCATACATAAAAATCAAATCCCATTGTGAAAAACCAAATTCATTTTCAATTAGAAGTTAAATTAATTGCCATTTTGAACCATTTATATTCATTGGAAAAAATTGCATTATACATAGATATATTCCACAAAATATGTTTATTAAATTTTAAGGATTTATTATTGATTTATATTCAAGCCATTTTAATGTGAAGAAATGATTCATAAGACTTTTTTGTAGATTTCTGAGAGCATTCCTTTGGTAGGTGAATTAGAGAGCATTTTATTATTAGAACATGAATATTCAAATGATACTGTGTATCAAGAAAAAGTAAGAAATTTGTCATTGAAGTACAGCAGTATCAGAAGAACTAGACCTGATGGCAACTGCTTTTTCAGAGCATTCAGCTTTGCTTATATTGAGAGATTACTGGATAAAAAGGAAGAATTCAAAGCATTTTATCAAAAAGCAGAAAAAAGTAAAGACGTTTTAGTTGAACTTGGTTTTCAGCAGTTTACTGTAGAAGATTTTTATGATACAGTGAGTAAATTATTTTGAAATTGTCTCGTAATGAATATTACAATATTATAAAATCTATGTACTATCAGTATGTTTGCATGATAAATTCAAAATAAGGGCAGGGTATTTAATGTTTTCATATAAATATATTATAGTATTTGGATGTGTTGAAAAGAGTTGGAGATATTGAAAATACTGAAGAAGCTAAGGCAGAACTTTATACTTTATTCAATGATCAAGGTTACTCAGACTACATGGTAGTTTATTTAAGATTGTTAACAAGTGGACAATTACAAAAGGAAAAGGATTTTTACAGCTGCTTCATTGAAGGGCATAGAACAGTAAGCCATCATAAGCCACTTATTTAGATAATTTTTAACATCAGTGTTTTGTTAATATCAATCGACTTCTTACATAACTTTATGGATTAATTTTCTAAATTCCAATTCATTTACTTGATATGTTCCTGTCTCCTAACTTATTCTCCAGAGTTTTTGCTCATGAGGTAGGAAAAGATAAAATGTTTTTAAATTACTCTTGAGTTTTATATTAAAAATGCAGAAACTTGTTCTGTATTATTCAATTCATCATAACCATTAATTATAAACTGAATACTATGTTTATGATAGGAGTTGAATACAATTAATTAATATTTTCACATTTATATATCAGGTTGAAGATTTTTGCCACCAAGAAGTAGAACCTATGTATAAGGAGAGTGACCACATTCACATCATAGCAGCATGTGCTGCTTTGGGCACTGGAGTACGGGTAATATATATGGATAGAGGTACAGGTAAAGCTGTTACTGAACATGATCTACCTGAGGGTTGTATCCCATCTGTTCATCTTTTATACAGACCAGGACATTATGATATTTTGTATCCCGTTTGATTACATGATTGTATTTAATTCAGGAAATTTTTCAATAAAATCAATTTTGTTAAAGAGTGAATACTTTCTCAGTTGAATTATTTCAAGTGCTATCTTATCAGATTAAAATATTTTTATGTTAATTCTAAATTTTTCCAAATTTAGCTAGCACATCCATCCATGAACCGTTTTCCATCACAATATAATTGTGGAATGACACCATCTGATGATAATTTTAGAGTGCCAAAGCCCACAATTAAACAATGTGAACTATAAACCTATCAAACTGTTTATATACTAGATTTTCCATTTTCTTTTGTGATTTGAAGGAAAATAATCCTTCAGGTTGCAACTGATTTTGAAATGAAAAAGTAAATTGGTACTTTGAACTATTGAGGTTTACTGCAAGGTCAAATGATAGTTCTGTTTGCATTTTACAGGAGTGGTGTTCACATACTCTATCCTTGTGTAAACTATTACAATATATTTGTGGATGAATAGCCCTCTATTGTAGAAAATAATTCTCTATGTAAGAAAATTGTACTACTGAATGACATCCAAAATATTGAGTTTTCTGGAACTAGTCATTATATCTTTTTTATTTTATTTTTTATTATCGTTTTTCTTTTTCAGAAACATGTATAACATCAGCAGTAGTAAAATACATTGTAAATAAAACAATAGTATTTCCCCACTATAAATTATCAAGTGCTGATGTCAGAATCAGTTCAGGATTTTAATGATAATATAAAATAGATATTGGCCATCCTACAGTGTAAAACATTACAAATTTGATAATGAAATTTTATGGTGAAAATACGTTAATTTACATAAAATCCAAGCAATTTTTAAGAAGTACAAGTATTTCAATTGCATTGTCTCTAATAATCTTGAATTGTTATTGCCCCTTAGTATAGGCATGTTTTTGAGTCTTGTGATTCAAACTTCATAAAATTTATGTAGAAAAATTCTCTTTTCTAAATTTAACAGATTCTGAAATTCACCTAAGCAGTACACTAGGGCGTCTCATCTTAGTAGAAGGAAAGTGTGTCACAAATGTATAACCAAAGTGACGAATTATGCGGCGCTGATCTTATATTAACATATATATATATATATATATATATATATATATATATATATATATATATATATATATATATATATGCATATATATATTATATATAAATATATGTATTATATATATATATATATATATATATGTATAAATATATATATATATATATATATTCTTGGAGATGAACTGGGATACACGCCACCCGGTTCTTCAGTTCTATACCCAACAGGTTCGCACTGTTTCTCTGTCACCTCTTCTATTCGAGGAAGTTTTGCAATATACAGTTTTCAATTCGAATTACATTTCAAGCTGAAAGAAACGTGTGCGTCTCTCTTGCACCTAATTCTTTTGAAAAAAATGTCTCTTAACAAATGGTGAAATTTCATTTCACCATTTGTTTTTTGAATTTTTTTATGTTTGAAGGGAAAAAAATAATTCATATAAAATGCCATTCAAAAAGATTTCCTATTGTTAAACAACTTATAAATCTTTTCATCGAATAATTTGAATGTAGTGTCAATCTGGCAACGAAGCGCGTCACATTTGGTTAGTTATAATAAATTCCACTGAACTATTGTATTTATATATTTTTTGAATAAAAACAAATTTACTTTACTTAAATATGTATTCTGTTGATTAAAAGAACTCACAGTTCCGCTCTAACCTTCTGAACTAAAAACCAATACATCGCAAACATAAAACTGGGAGGACTTTTAATGTTTCTTCCAGAAATATACTTTCTCATTTCCTCAACCGTCATTTCGATAATCTCTATAAATTCATCATCAACTCCTCCACCTTGCGAAACTTTCATTTCATCGGTTACTTCACAATAAAATAAAGTTTGCAGACTTGAACTTGCGCCAACACCAGAAATATATGATGACACAAATTCTATTTGACTATCTGTAACTGAATAACCCGTCTCTTCAAGAATTTCTTCTCTTGCAATTGCCACTACAGGTAACTTTTTATCAATTATTCCTGCGCAAAGTTCAATGGCCATTCCAAGTTCTGCAGGATATTTTTCTGTATCAATTGTTGACTTTCTGTCTTCATGTGGAATTTGACTGTAGTAAACAGCTGGTCGAAACTGTTTTACAAGAACTAAAGTATTGCGCGTGATATTGTAGATTATTATTGCCACACTATCATGAACTGCTATAAGATCCCAATCTCTTTTTTTGCCATTTTCTTCGAAAAGCATTCGCATAGGCTTGACATAAATTGATTGTTCTAAAGGTTTAACCTCTACATTGGAAATTTTAGACATCCCTGCAAAAAAGTTAACGACAAAGTATAATGTTATTGTGTTAAAAATGCATTAGTACGTCAAACGTATAATTTCAAAACAAACTAATAATAAATTTCCATTATATACTTTTATTATCTCGCTTTAGAGAACATGAAAAAATCACAGGTGATCTGTAAACAATATGGCGTCCGCCAATGCGCTATCTCTATCACCCTTAATCCTTGCGCTTTCAAACGATGCGTGAATTTCTAATCCTTCATATCATCTGAAGGCAAAATGAGTAACAGCTTTCAATTTAAATTCAAATCCGAAATTTTTAGTGAATAATTTCGAATTTTCTAAAAATTTAGATCAGATTTAGAATTAAAAATTTAAGCTATAAATTCTATGGCTCTTCTCATCTTTTCCGACTAGTTACTATTCAAAAAAAATATTGAAAATGAATCTAAAATTAAGATATTCACTTTTAAAGATTATATGTAAACAAACAGCTAACAAATAGTTTTTTTCATAATTATTCAAAAAATATATACATGTATTTGATGAGTAATAATTTTTTTATATTTTATTTATGCTCCTCTCTATGTTTAGTTATTTCAGGTTGTATTACAACATACTGATCAATGTTTTTTGCATGCCGGTGGTATTTTTATTCACATATTCATATCATATAAAAATTCTAGGATAATTTATAAGATATGCTTGAAGGGGGAAAACGATAGTGTGCTCTTGGCGTTTTGAGGGAGACATTTGAAAGTCGAATGGGTATACCGTCGAATGTATTACTTGTGAACTGAGACTCGTTATTCATTTGGGGATAACATTTCAAATTGAAAAATATAGCTATTATATTTTCTATGCAGATGATGAATAAAATAATTATAATGAACATTTTTATATATTGTAATATTGTAGTCCTCTTTGCAGATCTTTCAAGTGGACTACAATGCTTAGATGAACAAAGTAATCCTGTAGATTGGTGAGAAGAATTCATAATAACTATAATGTATTATTATTATACTATTGTTAATTCTATTCATTCATTTCTTTTACTATATTAGATTTTTAATTTTAGGTTTGTAGCATATAAGCTCCCAGCAGTTCAACATGAAGATACATTAGTGAAACATGGTTTATTCTACATGTATATGACTTCACGTCATTCTGAATGGATTTCCTCAGATATTCCAATAAATTCATCAAATTCGTTGATTGCTCGAGTTATATTTCCTTTATATCACAATCAGGTGAATTTTTTATTACTTGACAACCATAAAAAAGCATATTTAAATGGCTTTTAGGAATTAGATTTATTCATTTTATATAACAATGAATCACCCAAAGGTAAGAGCAATCCAAATAAAGGACACACCAAAGGAGTCGTACTGATGAATAATGAAGGAGGTCTTTGGTTCATACACTCAGTTCCCAAATTTCCATTACCTGAAAAATATCAATTTCCTGAAACAGGACTCAAATATGGACAAAGCTTTTTATGTATTTCTTTAAATTTAGAAAATATGGACAAAGTGGGTAAGTATATATGTATATCTTTTTTCAGTAATAATTTTATGCCACTGAAATATAAATTTTGCAACTTTAAATGGATTTAATAAAGTGGACGGTAAAATATTTCTTGTAACTGGGTGTTTATGTAGCAAAATAAAGATTCAGTATTATTATTGTATTAAAAAGTTTAAAGTACAAAAGTTTTTTTTAGGTTTACAATTACAATATAATGAACCAAGTATTTATTCTATGAATATTCCAAATCAGTTTCACACAACTACTCCTAATTTAGTAGCTGCTGCCAACAATGTGGTAGTATCAAAGAGTCCTTGGTATCACCAATCTGAAATAACTTCCTTAATGGGAACTGTATTTATTTCGTTTGCAAAATCGAACAAATTTGGCAAGGATATCTATGAAGACTGGGTAGCACCTGTTTTACAATATAATTTATCAGTAGAAACATGGCCGAATGGACCTGGCAGATTAAACTCTGACTGTTCTAAACCATTTAAGTGAGTTAATTGTTGGAAAATGTTGTATAAACTTACCTCTTGTATGTATATATATATATACACATTGGAATGTTTGTGTTCATTTCATGTAGAGAAATGGTTACAATTTTCGTTAATTTCGCCATAAGTCTTCATCAAGAGTATGTAACAAGCTGGAATTAACTTAGTGGGGCACACTTTTTGGCGTATTTCAATACACTGAATAAAATTACCAAACATCCTAAATTTCACCTATGTAAATCTCTGTATATATATATATATATATATATATATATATATATATATATATATATATATATATATATATATATATATATCTACAAAAATTATTTCACTCAACTATATTTGCAGAGTGAAGAATATTCAATCTATATATTTGTCAAAGTTAAACCTAGTGTTCAATTCAACTCATGATCACTCAAAATGGGCAATTGCCATAGCCAAGGAAAAGGCTTACTGGATTTGCATTGGTGACATCAACAGAGCAGTATGTAAAGTTTTTTGTACGAATTTATTTGATTTCAATCAGATGTTTTTTCTAAAAAAACAACTTGAAGATTATATAATCAAGCAAAGACAAATAATCTTTTCTTAATTATATAATAATAATTGCAAAGGTGAAATCATGTAACAAAGTATCTAAGAGTACTGCTAACATATATAACATTAACTAACCAATCTCATTTTTTCATCAATATTTCAGGAACATCAGGAAAAAAGGGGTGGTGGTACTGTATGTTTATACAATGAATATTTGTCAAATCAGTACAAAAAATTGATCAGAAATGTAGAAGAATGTAAATGATAGTACTAGTGTGCACTTTAATAATATACTTTCTGTAATTAAAATATATAAGAAATAATTTTAAAATAAATATAGATAAAAAATGAATGAACATTGAGTAACCATTACAATTTTCTTTGCATCAGAAATATATTAAAGTACTAAATGTAACCAAGGACTAACTTATATTAATAACTTGCCAATGGTCAAAAAAGCACTGTTGTTTACCCTTCCATCTTAATATGTTCAGAACTGCAGCTGGTTTTATCCCTGCATTGATTTTATCTGGACTATTGATGTTTTGCCAAACATTTAGTGAATGAAAAGAAAGCTTACTTTGTATATATTTTTGTTATAAATAAAAAAGTGTAATACATTGTATTAAATTGCATTTATTGGCTGGCATTACATCATTATCACAATGTAACACACAAGGAATACATCAGATAACAAAATATAAGATTTTTTATGATTCTTAGCACTAAAATAGGAATTACGTATATAAAGACAATATTTTGCCATACCACAATCTATAAAAAAAACAGTATCATTATGTACATCACTAATTATTTTCGACATATAGTATTGAAAAAAACAACGAATCCAATTTCATACATAAATATTCCCAAAATTTTAACACAAAATGCTAAAGAATCTATTTCAACAATTGATAACATAATTCCAAGATATATGAATTACTAACTTTATGCCTATCTAATTTAATTACCACCTACTTAATTTTTGCAAACAATTCAATTATTTTGAGAAAACTTAACATAACAATTCATTTTTTATTCAAATACTTTTTTCTCATTTAGATATTGCAGCTTCATATATAAATTTAGATGATAAAATAAATTTTAATACTATAAAACTCCCTAGTTGATATTCAACTAAAATATTTTTTAACTTTATAATTTTTTTGTGAACAAAGATCAAATATCAACTTCAAACTCCAAATTGAATTCATTATGTTGTGAAGAACAATTAACTTTTTGTACATTTGCTGAAGAGTCAACTAAGTAAGAAAAAATATACAATAACGAGTGGCCTGTTACAGAATATAATCTAGATTAGATGAAGAGAAAGATTAACCCTCTCCAAAAGAGAATGAGGAATAAAAATAAATCTTTTTGATGAAGCTTCTACCTCCAACTGACTATTTATTAGTTTTAAAATAACTAACTTCTGAATATCCTACATATACAAATTACTATGGATTACGTATTTTGATAATACACAACACTTATACCATAAAAATGTGTATTTGATTTTAAACAGTACATCAATGAAAACACAATTCATATTAGGAAAATGAAATAGATACATATATATATATATATATATATATATAGATACATATATATATATATATATATATATATATATATATATATATATATATATATATATATATATATATATATATATATAACAAGAATGTTCAAATATGTCTGATATGAGGGTCAACTCTCACTTCGTCTCACCATACAAAGTAATAATATTTTTAATACAATAGTATTGCACAAAGAAATATAATTTTATACTAAAACTAAGAGAGCTTCAATGGTACAATGATATACCATAATGGTAAAACCACTATTCAAAACTTCTAGTCAGTGGTTTACTACAAATTTAATAGTGGTTTTCAATATTGATCAACTTTCAGATATATATATATATATACATGCCCAGAAGGCAGGAAGTAAATGAGAAAGTTATCGAAATGGCCCAACGATGGTTTTGTTTGTTTCAAATTAAATATATAAAAAAATATATTTAGATATTCCTGTGTTATATTTATGAAAAGCATTGTGAATATTTTGTTTTGTAAAATGATTCTTTCATTAAAGAAAATGATTTTCAAAGAATAAAAATTAAATTTCAAACACCAAACAACATCTACATAACAGAAAGGTATGTCTATATCATATGCCTAAAATAAGGTCCTAAATAAATTCATTTTAAGCCAATAAGTGCTTTTTTATATTGAAAAACTTTATTTGTGATGACAAAAAGTATACAATTATTCATATGCAATATTTTATTTTCATGTCTCCCAGCATCTTAAACAAATTACAAATTTGTAATAATTCTCAATATTAACGCTAAAAAGCTATGTGTCATTCTTGTATAAGTTCTGACTTACCTCGATTCACTAGTTTTTTGTTTTGTAATTTTTCATTTATATATAATTATTTTCAAATTTCCAAGAATATCATATTTCACCTAAAATCCATTTGCTCAGAATACAAAGCAAGAATTAATTTTCTAGTTAAATTGTTCTACAAATAATTGAGAGAGGTTATGTGAATATATGTAATATATTGATATCAAAATTTGCTTCAACTAGTAGAAAACTAGGTGGAATTCTTATAAATAGGCTGGCAAATAATTTATTACTAATAGTAGAAACTAAGGTATAAATATTTCATAATCTTTCTTGCTTCAAACACCTGATAAGTCTTCACATATAGAATTGATAGTTTGTCCCTCAATCTGAATTCTTGTGAAATAATGAAATGTTCCAACTTGAATATTAGAGGAATTTTTGGATATTTGAATAAAACTTGAGTAACAATGACTGAAACTAACTGCAACCTAGATTCCAAAAGATTTTGTCACTAGAATGAGATCATAATAATATTAGATCATGTAGTCACTTTAACACTAAAAATTATGAATTGAAAAGCGGTAATAAATCATAATATAAATATATTTATTAGCATAATCCATATTAAAGTAAGGAAAAACCTCAAATATCAACAATTCTAAATAATCTCAACATTACCAAAATCAAATTCAACAATCCATCAGAAATTTAAAAATATGAAAGTCATGAATTTTAAGAACTGTTTCTATTCAATACCAGTATAATAACTGTAGGTATATAATTGAAAAAACTAAAATCAATTATATTAATAAAAATTTTATAATTTCAATAAATAACTGCAAGTAGTTATGTATGCTATATAATTTAAGAAAGATCATTAGTATAACTGGGTAGAATTGGGAGGACACAGAACATTCAAGTCGCTTCTACTTCTATATTGTATGCATTCAGTTTTAGGAAGTTATTATTCGAGACACTAATAGCTTAACAAAATGCCTGTCAGTTGTATAATATCAGAAATGTATGAATTATCATTAATATTGGCTCACTGATAAAATTTCGTGTTATAATAAAGAAATTATTTGTCAAAAACTGAATGTACAAAAAAATCCTGAAATATCTTATTTTGTATACAAGAAATACAAAGAGGAAGGACTTGTTACTCTCCGTTTCTGAATGAAATTGGAACTTTATTTCATGAAGCACGATTCAGAAGTATTTATTTATTTATCTAGTAATGGTAAAACAGAAGCTTCTTGGCAACTAATAGGCAACTTTCAATCTAGAAAGTTTGACAGATATTAATTTTCATTTTGAAATCCTTCTAACCTACCCAGAAAACTTCACTTTTTATTACAGCGAAAAATAAGTTATATCATTCGCACCATGCACTATTTGTCAGTCGCTCACCATTCTTCGAATTTTTTTGCTTGGTGGCATCCCACCTTCTTCATCGAAATTTTCATAAGCATATTCGGGTAGATATTTCTCTAGTTGTTCATCAAAGAACTTCTCTAATGTTTTCGCGTCCTGGTAGACGAGGGAATCGACCTAAAGAAAACAACAATGAGTTGATGAATCAAAAAATAAGTTTTAGATTAATTCACACTACTCTTCATAATGAAAGAGGAATACACAATATTTATAAGATGAAGCCAATTATATTGAATCGAAGTGATCATTACTAATGAAAATTAATAATAAGAAATAAAACACGTTTATTGTCCTCAATTTCCACTTTACTATAATCTATAATATAAAAATGAATCGCAAAATGTGTTGGTAAGCGCATCACTCAACAACGCCTAGACCAATTTTGCCAATTCTTTTTTTTAAATGTTCGTTGAAGTCCAAGGATGGTTTTTGCGGTGAGAAAAATTCGAATAATTGCCGGGAAAACCCTAAAAATATCCCATTTTTGTTCACATACTAACTTAACTTTTCTAACTAAAATGTAAAGTCAACGGCCGGACCGATTTCACTATTTTTTTTTGTTGTGTTTATTATTGTCAGGGAAAACATTTTAAAAATTTCGTGTAAAATTATAAAATTTAAGAATACCTAATTAATAATAAGAGTAGGAAATATTTATTAATTCTCAAAATGAGGATGTAAAAAAACTGAATATCTTATCACACGTTACGGTTAGTTCAGAGCTATCACGACTAAAAACTTAAATTTAATATAAAATTTTGGTAAGTATGAATAGACTAATATACACGTTACTAACATAGCACGTGGTATATTTGATTATAAAGAAGAAAACATAGTTTTCTTTAATTTACAGTTGAAATTTTGTTTTTTAAAATGCTAGCTATCAGATGTACAAACTTAAGTCGTTAGGTCGCCGAACTCGCAATGCAGCAAGTCAAAGATATAAAAGAGCAAGTCGAACTGACGAGCAACGCGAAGCTCGAAATGAAGTTGAACGGAATCGATGAAATCGAAATTAATATGAAAAGGTTGCGTTTAACTCCTAACGACCTGCATTCAATTATAACGTTGAAATAGATTACAGCTCACAGCAAATCTTTGATATTGGACTAATGAAAATACTACCAATGATGCGACAAAATATTACGCGAAAAGTCAATTCAAATAGACGCTTTTGGTACATCCACCAAAGCCACTATATCATTGGTTTCCGGGAATTGACTGAATTCAGAACATTTTTTGACTTTATTCAGCAAATATGTCATATAATTAATGATGAGATATATAAGACAAGTACTTGCTACGAAATTAGGAATATGCCGTTCAACTATAGAACGGACAGGCTAATCACTTTCAATATATCAAACGTGAAAATATAGGTATTTTTTGATAATTCGACTGATTTGAAATATAACAGAAACTATTGCAGTCCCTTCGTAAGTGAGTAAGTATGGGATACATATTAAAAATAATATAGTGTAGCACAAATAGTAGAACATGTCTTACCGCCTTTTTGAAAAATATTCAAAAAAAAAAAAAAATAAATGGGCATATAAAATTCGCCGGGTCAGCTAGTATATAAAACATAAGTATAATGGCAATTCTTTCTATACATTCTGCATTCAACAGATTTCTTTATATACATTACTTAGTAGTGTAAATTCAATTTAATCAACGTGTTTTATTTGCTTCAATTTACTATTGATTTTATATATTCTTTAAATTATAATATTGATATTTGAAAATGAAATGACGGTATTTTAATACTTTTCCATATTTTTAGATATAAAGTAATATATTTATTTTGACACCCATAACCATCTATTTTACTATGTGATATATATATATATATATATATATATATATATATATATATATATATATATATTTAATCATAAGAGTTACACAATTTCCAAATACAGTTATACATTTTTTCAAAAAAAAAGCAACAAACCTTGTTTATGTTTTGTTTCAATAAATATGCAATATTCAGAGAAATACTAAAATAAAAACGAAAAAAGCGATCAATAAGGAATTAAATTAGCTATGATTATTGAAATTTTGAAGTCATCAAAGATGTACTTCCCTTTCATCATTTGCATTAATAATTATAAAAAATAATTTGTCAAAACTGAAATTCACTTCTGCTTTTCTCTAACAGTGACAGCTTAGCATTTAAAATAGTCACTTTGGAAATTATAATGCTTTTAGAAGGTTAGGAAGTGAATTTTTATTATGCTCATGCACACACCCATCTGAACCAACAAAATGATATTCTTTGGTGAATGTTTCTCAAGTTTTGAAGGAAAAATTAACACAAATGTAAAAGGGAAAACAAATAAGTACCACAAGCTTTATTTTTGCAGCAGCAAATCTTAGTTTTGACCAACAAACAAAAATAAAATAAAACCCAGGCCAAATATATTCACAATTGTTATGTTACTCACACTTTTATTTGAAACTGCACACCACTGCACATGTTCGAAAGAGAAAAGCTCAAGTTACTGCTGTGAGAATAAGGTGAAGATATTGAAATATTCAACAATTAAACAAATAAGGAATTTTAACTTGAAATTTTTCCATTTCTAATATTCAGTTTGGTTGAATATTTCAATAATAATTTGAATTTTCGCAATTATCAATTTGTGTATATAAATTCAAGCAAAAATTTGGAGGGTTATTTTAAAGCTAAATCATAAATTTCATGCAAAGAGTGAACCCCTTTTTTTAACAACAAAATGTTGATTTGTAATGTTTGCAAAATAACTTACTGAATTGTAACTGTAAGCATTTCTAAACATCAATCGTACATCTCTAACCAAATCTTCCAGATTTTTATATCGCTCTTCTGAATCCCATTTGAGTTTCTGTCTGATAGTATCCAGGGCAATTGGGTTTTTGATTATTGCATGGTAGTCAATATTCTGCAAAGTGACAAAAAAATCTATATCATTAGGTTATTAATTATAATTGACCTCAGTAAAACACAATAAACTAAGTTTATCTCAAACAAAATATTACCAAATATCTAAAAAAAAACATACTAATTTTACTAGATAACATCAAATTCTTGAAAATTACATTTGTAATTTCAAACACTACAACATAGAATTTTTAAATGTTATCATTATTAATCAACGTTTTTCAGGTTGCGATTGAGTAATTAAAGCTAATAAACTGGAATTTTAGATGGTTGTAAGTTCATGGGCCTACCTTGACATATACTTTTCAGTAATTAAACAAAAAGATATTCAATAAAAAAAATATATGAGAAGATGTTATTACAAATGTGTAGTTACAAAACTGACTGAAAAATTCATAGAAGCAGATCTTTATTTTTCACTAGAACAAAACATTTCAAAGTGGAACTATTTTTGATAGAACATTCATTATTTAAAGTGCACAGATTTAATGTATAATATATTGAATAAAAAACTTGGCTTAGTTTCACAAAATTTCATTGATTCCTTGACAATTGTTTCAGGATGTTACCTCATTTTCAAAAGCTAAACTCCTAAACAGTTTAGCTTTTGAAAATAAACACCCTGAAATAATTGTCAGGCAATTGATATCATTTTGTGAAACTAAGCCAAGTGTTTTTTATTGAATATATTATACATTCTTCCAGCAAGAGATCAGCAAACATTCAATCAACTTGGTTGAATGTATGGTATTACTTTTTCAAAGATGGATCTAATAATTTACTTACCTCTGGTCCAATAATCTCTCTAAAAGGCAAACTAGGATCATACTGGCAATAGAGCTCTAAGACCAACCTTTCAGCTATTCTTTTCTCCTTCAAGCTCAATTCTCCGTCCCTTTTCTCCAATGTTTCAGGAATATCCGTGAAATTCATGCACATTAGACATTGCCACGTATCCCCCGTTTCCTCGACGCTCAAATTAGGTATGTGGCAATATTGATGGAAAACCTTAGGACATTTATCGCAGCACACGAGTTCACCGCCATCCATGCACACGGCGCACCAATCTTCGTTGGGATCTTCTTTGCCGGTATCGAGACACTCCGGCTTTACCTTCCGAGAAGGTGCGGCATCACCTAAAAAAAAAAAGTGAATACTCTGCTGAGGTATATTATATAATTATTTTACTAGAGAACTTTTCTAACATCATAATCGGCGCAGCATTAAACTCCCAATAAAACTGTAACTTTTTTAAAAATTAGAGGTTTTGTGAGACAGCCAGACAGATTTAGATATTACATATTTTTATTTGCCTAAAAATACAATCTTCATTCAATATCTACACTCTCATTGTTTTGTGCCTAAAAAGGCTGTTTCTCTTGTTGTGGTGAATAGCATGGTTCAGCAACATCAAAAAGGAACTTGACTAAACTTGAAGACAGAAGAATCGCGTTCGCGATTGTGGTGTGCTGAACCAGTTTGACGGAGGAAGTGATCACCGCATGGTAAGATGTGCACTCTGCTTTTATGTCAAGCTGGAGAGGAGAAAGCTCTTCAAGTGCCGAGAGAAACTAGTCAACATCGGAAACCTGCGATTGAAATCCGACGAATTCGACAGGGAAATCTCTAACCAGCTAGCTCTCGGACCGACAGAGACAGAAGATGCGCTGCTAAACGCTATTAAATCAGCGGCTCTCAAGGTGGGAGGATATCAAACTTGTCACAAAGTTTCCAAATTAACCGACGAAACGAAAGCACTCTAAGATAAACGCAGAAAAATGAGAGCTTCACTGAGAACTAGAAGCCAAATGAACGAATATGCGTCACTGAGTACACTTATAAAGAGAAAAGTCAGAGGGGATGTGCAGAAATACAACACAAGAACAGTGAGGCAGGCTATAGAAGATACAGGAAGCTATAAGAAAGCTATCCAGCAGAAAATAATTGGGAAACATCAGATAATCGCGCTCAAAAATTCAAGCGGAGACAGAGTTACGAAGAAATCCGAAATTCAAGTCGCCACTGAGTTCTACAAACAACTCTATAGCGACAACCGTAATCATGCTGAGATAATATCGGATGAAGAGTCACCAGAAGTTCTGGCATCAGAAACGAGAACTGCAATTGAATCCTTAAAAGCCGGCACCCTCTTCAGGTGAGGACGATCTCACAGTGGGCGTTATCTAGTCAGGGGACCCACAGTACTTCACCGCATTCTATCGAGGCTCTTCTGTGACTGTTTAAAAAACAGAAACATTCCTATCTCGTGAAACAACGCGTTCATGATTTTGCTCTATAAGAAAGGGGATACGGAGGAACTGAGAACCCACAGACCGATAAATTTACTCCCCACACCATATAAGATCTTATTGAAGATAATAACTAACCGCTTATCGGGACAACTGGATCATACGAGCCAATAGAACAGGTAGGCTTCAGGAAGTCATACAGTACGATGGATAACATTTTCACCATCCGCGAAGTAATATCAAGATGTAACGAATATGCAATTAATCTATATATGGCATTTATTGACTATAAGAAGGCATTTGACATGCTTAGAACTCTAGCACTAACCACCTCATTACTGAGGATAAGAATACCATCTTGCTATACCGAGCTGATCCAGAATATATACGAACATGCCACAGCAACCATCAAAATATACGAAAACTCGGAAAAATTGCAAATAGAGGCGTTAGACAGGGAGAGTTTTTCCCCCAAATTGTTCTCAGTTGCTTTGGAGTGTATGTTCCGGAAGCTGGACTGGGGCGAGAAAGGAATTAAGATTCGCAAAAACAAAGATTATGCTGAACCCTTTCTGAACCAGAGAGCAAATGGAGGTGGACGGATCCCCATTAGAAATAGCAGCGTCTTACACATATCTGGGACAGATTGTCACGGGAAACGGGAATATTACACCGGGGATCATGCAAAGAAACAGAACAGCTTGGGGTACGGTTAGCCGATTGAAACACACCTTCAAATCGGATATGCCACCATCCTTAAAGAGTAAAGTGTTTGACCAATGCGTGTTACAAGCGATGACCTACGCCATCGAAACTTGGACCCTGAAATATAAATCTTTGTTCTTGTCCTATTATTTTTAGCCGTTCCTCGTAATTCTTCGAACACAATCAAATATATAACTTCATTTTTATCTCATCCACTTTCAAAGCAGTAATGTGATTGAATAAAATTCCAAACCAAATCAATGTTTTACGATGGTAGAAAGAAGAATCAAAAAAAGTTCTAAAAATTAAATCAATAAAAAATATCAGCATGGTTAATATAATCATTTTATAGAGCAAATTTAAAAAAACTTAAGAACAAGAGATTTTGTAAAAAACAAAAACAGATACAGCAAAATAGGAAAACTTGCTCAATCTTATTCTAATATATAATTAGAACACCAACTTATGCAAAATGTAAAACATTTCTACAATCACATTTTCAATTCACCAAAAACACTTTAAAAATACCGCTCTCAAGAAAACCAAATTAAAGTTATAATAATATTGTCGTCTTCTCTTATGTTCAAAAAAAGTCTGGTATGGATGAAACAATGTTAAATGAAGTGAATTATATTGTTTCTCTTTTTTGTTAATCAGATTTCAAATGAAATAAAACTACTCTACAGAATGCATCTATGAAATACTCTAATATTATTTGTATTTTTTCACTTACCTGTAGAACTATCAACATGTGGAGATCCACCTGATTTTTGTCTACCTTCAGCCAATACTTGAACACCATTAGAATCCAACTTAGCAATTGTAGCCATTAGATCCTTAACTGAGTCTTCACAACACTTGTCAAGATTCCTCTCCGTGTCAGTTCTGCCTTGAATATGATTAGGGCTAGGAGTCTTAGGTATAGTTGAAGTCACCGTTGCTGATGGATTTTTATTATCTGTATAGTTTTGTTGTTTTAGAGTTATCTTAAAATTGTCATTTATTGCCGGAAGCGACATATTATTTCGATTATTGCTCGATCCCTCTCCATCACCATTACTGGCTTGCTGCGGTATGTGCCACTTGGCTCCTTGGGTGGGAAAATTTATTCTGAAACACAATCAAAAATTAGGAATATTAAAATATTTTTCTGGTAAACAAGAGTTTATCGTCTGCATCTGATGAAGCCACTGTGTTGGCGAAACACAGTATATATATATATATATATATATATATATATATATATATATATATATATATATATATATATATATATATATATATATATATATATATATATATATATATATATATATATATATATATATATATATATATATATATTATTATATTTATAATTATATATAAAAATCATTTTTGGTATTATATGTAAGGACACTTTCAACAAATCTAAAGTTTTGTAATATTATATATGTTTTCGGATACATTACATTTGTAATCCTATAAATAACAGTAATTGTATTTACAAGTATATTTTGTATTACGTTTAATAATTTTGTTGCATCTAACATATATTTCGTTCATGTTTATCTATTACAACATGATATTAAATGGTTATAAACAGACAATCAAAATAAAGTAACAAATAAGTACACCTACCTCTGAACTTGTGGCTGCTGTTGTTGCTGTTGAAAGTGTCTATTCTGACTATTTCCGGGCACTAACATTCTTGAAGGGCTCTGCTGGCGGAAGACCTGAACTTGCGTTCCCCCTTGGGTTTGCTGATTTTGACTTGGAAATCTAGCATGGAATTGAGCCAAATGGGGACCTGGCTGTATAGCCTGATATTGCGAGGGACCTGTCTGCACATAGACAGGATTGTGGCTGGGTTGTAAAAGACCCCTTAAAGCACTTCGATCTTGCATCATGCCCTGAGGATGAGTTGAAGAAGAAACCTGTAATTATATTTACTCAATTAAAAATATCTAATAGGTTTTTGAATCACATGGAATTTTAAATAACTGTTTATGTAATAAGTGATCAGAATTAAGTATTTAAGATACTTCCAGTAACAGATATTCAAGTGCGTTAAGATAAATCAATTGGCAAAGTTTACTAAAAAGGAAACACGCGAAAAACTTGCCAATATTAATAATAATTTTTATTTTAAATATAAAGCATTGAATAAATAAATTATGCAATAAAAATGTATTTTGGTTTGGGCACACGCAGTCATTTGTAACGGAAGCGGGCGCGCAGTCATTTGTAACGGGAGCGGGCGCGCAGTCATTTGTAACGGGAGCGGGCGCGCAGTCATTTGTAACTAGAGCGGGCGCGCAGTCATTTGTAACTGGAGCAGGCGCGCAGTCATTTGTAACGGGAGCGGGCCCGCAGTCATTTGTAACGGGAGCGGGCGCGCAGTCATTTGTAACGGGAGCGGGCGCGCGTAACCGAAAAGACCTATGGGATGAACAAGACAAATAAAGCACTAATTATTCAATATTTATTTGTACACATATAATATCATTGGCTGTAAAGTCTAAATTGTCAAAAAAGTAATTAAAATTATGAATAAAAAACAATTATTAAATTAATTAACATAACTCAAATATTCTTTGAATCAAAACAAAAATTAGGAACACAAAAACCTCTTATATAACTCTAGTTTATATACCTAGTCTAATAATAAAAATTACAATATAAGTAAAAAATTAATTAACTGTGGTTTAGTTTTCATCAGAATCAGTGTCTTCGTCAATATAACACTAATTGCAAATAAATGTTGTATGACTTCTGCAAATATTTTTCATACATATATTGTGTTTTTGATTGCCTCCTTTTTTTGGCTAGACATATTTTAAAGGTTCCTCTCCATGTGCCAGAACTACCTGCTTCTGTATCAGCAGCACTATCCTCCATATTCAAATGCTCCCTTATGTTTATTCTTAGTTTTCTTGGAAGGCCTAATATCCTTGATCATCTTCGGACGTACTTTTTTATCAATTCGGTGCCTAATGCCCGTAAATACATTCGCCTTTTCCGTGGAGTCACATTATTTGACCTCAATATTACCATACTATTTATTCCTGCTATATCCAGAAGACGAAAGAAGAATATCAATGGCCATCTATTATTCTTCCTTGAAACCGAATACATTTTTACTTTTTTTATCGACTTCATCGACAACTCCCTTTGTTTTATTGTAAAAAGTAACGATGCTGGGTTTGCTCTTTTCATTTGTACTTTCATCAATTTCTGCCGCACAACGAAGTGATATAAGAACTACAGATCTTTTCTTGTTAGACACGTAAGAGTGTAGCTGTACCTGAATATCGAAATTGACTTCCGAATTGATCGAATTGACCGCCATGTCAATACAGCCACTGCTGGATTGACATGGCGGGAGTTCTGAATTGTATTGTATGTAAGAAGATAGGTAAAAGTGATATAAACTAGCGCAGTTTATATCGCTTCCGGCACATCGCTGTGATGCTCTAGAGAACGCTCTGGATGGAGTCACCCGAGTTGCACAAAGGTAAATAAGGAAGACGTACTCAAGGGGAAAAAATCAACATGGATTTGCTGCAAATGTCAAACATTGGCACCATTGTCTAGCACTGAAGATGAAAGCAGCCAAGAGGATGATGTGGAGGTTGAGAATCATTACTGCAAGTGGAAAATGAATCAACCACAAAGGAAATGTTCAAGCAGCTACTTGGGAAGATAGCAGGCTTAGAAGCGGCAGTAACGTTTAATGGAGATGTAATCGAAGAAATAAGAACAGCGTTCGATAGTCTCAAAAAAGAGAATCAAATCCTGAAGAGAGAAACAGACAAACTAAGGATGGAAGTGGAAAAATTTAAGGGAGAATTTTGCACAATAAAAAATCAAACAAATGCATCAAAATTAGCTGCAGATGTTTCTGCAAGAAAGAAGAATGTAATAATGTTCGGAGTGAAAGACAAACTAGAGATAACCCAAGTTCTACAGAAACTGGAAATCAGCGTGAAACAAGAAGATGTTAGGGTAAAACAGATTCCAACACGAAAAGAAGTTAATCCATGCCTTGTTTGCTTTCCCAATGAGGGTATCAACGATCTCGTTATGAAAAAAAAAGGGAGCGAGGGGTACTTTAACCTCCAGATATATGGAACTTGATGGAGAGGAACGCATAATTTATATTAACGATGATTTTCAGGAGAGATACAGTATTTACTTCAGAGTGCGAAGGAACTTAAGAAGACCGGTTTCAGATATATGCAGGAAAACGGAACACTCCAGAAAAATTCTCATCACAAGCACAAGTCAGATCAAACAATTGAAGAAATAGCTTACTCCGCCGGGATCAGATATTTCACAATTAAGTAAGCTTTTTTTTACGGACCAGTATATTAGAGAATTTAAAGTTAGTACGATGGACACTATGGTAGCGGAGAGCACTGACGATTTCAATACAATTACAGCAAAAGCCGAAAGTTTCAGAACATTTAGTGTGCTTCATTACAATATAAGAAGTTTAGCAAAAAACGTTGATGAATTTAAAATTTACATTACACAAATAAATAGCTAACACATTGCGTTATATTGTTGAAACGTGGAAAATCTATGACATTAGTTTATATGAATTAGAAGGATATAATGTAGTATACAACAGAGGGAAAATAAATAAAAGTGATGGTTTAATAATATATTTCAGAGATAACTTGCAATGCAACCATAATATTGTTTCTGTGGGAGAAATTTAAATGATAGACCTGAATGCTACAACCTGTAACATTAATATTCAAATAAATGCGCTTTACCGTCAAACCAAAATCGATTATGAAAAACTTGGGAGGAAATCTATGCGGCTACCATTCTAACATTGCTTGGGAAAAATTTGTTGCGAAATTGACTTCTTTAATCCGATCGTGTACTAAACAAATACAACAGAAACATCGCGACAAAAAACAAAAAAAACTCCTTGGATAACCAGTGGTCTTATCAAGTCAGTGAACAATAAAAATTATATGTAAACTCAAATAGTGAAACACTCAGAAAATTTAGAATTACATGGAAAGTACAGGAACTACAAAAATAGGTTAGATGTGTTAGTACATGCGACTAAAAAGAGTTATAAAAACCAAATAAATAAAAAGTTAAAATTTTCTAAAGGCTTATAGAATTTTGTGAATGAGGGAAAAAACAAGAATGTGGAAATGAAGGAAAGTGATGAAAGACAACACATATATTGAAAATAAATTTGACATCGCCAATGAGTTCAATAGTTATTTTTTAATATTGGGGAAAAACTCGCTGAAAGTATTGAAATCTCGGGACGAGATGCGATTGAATAAATTCAGAAATCCAAACACAATTGAATTTTTCGAAACTGATGAAAGTGAAATTGTGAATGCAATGAAGGAACTCAAAAGTTATAAAGCTCCTGTATAGACGACATAAGATCTGAGACACTTAAAGAAATATCTTATAGTATAGTAAAGCCGATAGTTCATCTGATAAATAACAGCATGATGACTGGTATATTCCCTGATGCTCTTAAAACCGCACTAGTAATACCTGTCTATAAAAATGATGACAAAAATCAGATAAAAAATTATCGTCCTATTTCTTTAATATCATCTTTAGCAAAACTTTTTGAAAAAACGTATATGTAAAACGCAAATAGACAGTTTGGTTTCAGAGCTGCTCGGTCAACTCAGGACGCGGTTGCTGAGCTGATTTCATTAATAACAGAAGCAACAGATAAAAACATTCCAATGATTCTTTGTTGATCTGGCAAAAGCGTTCGACACCGTCAATCATCAGGAATTGTTAAAAACTTTGGAAGCGCTAGGATGGGGTGACCATCCTACAATCTCATGAAGACTTACATCGAAGGAAGACGCCAATTCGTCAAAATTGGAAATGTTAAAAGTAATGAAGTGCCGATCCTCTATGAAGTACCACAGTGAACAGTTTTGGGACCTGTTTTTTCTTGTATGTGAATGAGCTATTTTCTCTTAATATAACCGTACAAATAATAGGATATGCGGATGATACTACAGAGTTGTTCAGGGCAAGAAACTGGGAAGAATTACGCCAGAAGATGAAAGTGGAATTTATTGAATACCTAAAGTTCTTTGTTTCAAGAAAATTAACTTTGAATGCCCAAAAACTAAATATATGGCATTTACTAGTTATAACTAGTTATAGCAATATATTATTTATTTCCACATCAGAATATTGAACTTAATTACAATGGTGAGATCCTTAACATAACATCAGTAAAAGAAAATAAATATCTAGGAATAATTATAGATGTACATCTTCAGTGGAGAGCCCAGGCCAAGGCAATTCATCAGAAAATAGAAGTGATACAAAAATGGATACTCAAAATCATAAAAAACCAAGAGTTATACCTACCCATCAAACGAATTATTCCAAATAACGTACGTTTTCACAACAAGGCAACAGTATGCAACACTGCTTGTGAGGTTTCACAGATCTCACCATAAGAGTGTGCCATTCACCATGATACTAGGAAGCAAGAATACATTGCCTGTACCAAGAGTGAACAAGACCATTGGACTTAAATATTTTACTTACCTTGGATCCTTGATGTTTAATGAATTACCAGACAATATCAGGGTGGTAGGTTCTAGATCTGTATATATCTGACTAATTAAGTTCTGAATACATCAAACTCCTCAATATAAGATTGAAAAATTTATAAACAGAAGCAATTTTATTTAAATTGTATTAATAATATAATATCTCCACAATTAGTATTGAGAAGTTACTATTACTTTCTTTCTTTTGGTAATTATCCTTTATAGATTCATTAGAACCACTACCACTTTTTGTACTTTGTTATTTTTCTTTAGTTTTATTATTTTGTTTCAAGTAATAATGATAAGTAAAGTTTATATATTTTAAGTTACTCATGTACAAGATTTAACTTAACATCAGTGAGATAATTGGTTTATTTATTGTAAGGAAAAAACTTAATGTAATCCATATAGTGTGGCCAAATAAAAATTATTATTATATTATAATCCTGAATTAATTTGCGATACGGTTACATATCATAACATGTTAAAATTAATTTTCTCTTGTCCTTTAAGTAGCTTTTGTGTTATATACAAAATGTTGACTAACTAAAATAGTCTTCAGCTTTAATTTCATGATGTAATTATATATTTGTACTTAGTTCTTGTATATTTCAAATTTAAAAATGTTATAATTTAGAAGCTGAATTTGTAAGTAAAACAGAATACATATTATCAGCTAAGTTTTATTGATATGAATTTTTACCTGCTGCTGGTGTTGAGTTAATCCTAAAGAGTTATTAGGTCCTCTAGGCAACATAGGTCTTTGCATTTGAGGTCGCTGCATTCGATTTATTAGATTGATACTGTTTAGCTGCTGAGCGAGGATGCCTTGAGAAGTCATAGGAACTATGGCTGGTGGACCCATGTTCTGAATTCTGTGCATAGCTGAATTGAAAATGTACTATACTTTCAACATAAACAAGAAATATTTCACAACATACCAATATTTGCAGAATTATTGTGTTGCAGAGTAGGCGATATCGTTTGTTGAATAGCCTGACTCTGCTGATGTACATTTGAAGACATATTTTGATGTGAAAACTGTTGATTATTGGTGAACGGAGGTCTATAAGGCGGTGGTCTCACGGCTTGATAAGTTCCCTGAGAATTTTGTTGCAATATTTGACTAATCGGAGATTGCTGTTGAGGAGGCCTACTGTGACCAGGACTAGGTGAACCAATTGGTGGTACCATGCTGACTTGGCTTTGCTGAAAAGAATTCTGCTGCTCCTGAGAAGGATATATGCGACCATCGACAACTATTTGCCCAATTGTAGACATCACTGCAAACATAAAGATACAGTTATAATGTGAGAATACAGTACTTTCAAGAATTGAAACTTATTTTATTTATATTATATTGAAGAAATTATTTTACTGAGATAATGGGAGGTTTTATATGAAACTTTCAGTAATTTAAGAGCATGTTTACACAAAAAGTCAAAAAATGTTGTAATTTTTTGTCAAATAGAATAATTGTCTGAAGGAATTTGAATTAACAAATATAACATTCAAAGTTTTACAAATACACCTTGATATGATACTCAAATCTCTGATATAACACAAAAAAAATATAAGCTTTGTAAAAAAAGGTCCTATAAACTTCATATGGAGAGTTAGAGCAATTCAATCACATAACATATTTCTACAGCATTGAATAACATTCAAAATTACATTAGCGATATATGTATTAGAATATGATTATTATCAAATTAGGAATTAATTAAAGCATCCAGGAGTGTGACAAACAGCAATAATACATTATTCTTGCCCAAAAAACATGTATATCACTTGTCTCACAAATTTTTTTTTAATGAACGATTATATTATAATTATAGTATATTTAAAAATTAAGAATAAACCGGAATTAAATTATTTGGCTATTAAAATTAGTAGTATTTCATAATGAAGAATGGCAAACCCACTCACCCATATTGATAAAGGAACCAAAATTACCAAACCAATATTTGTTTGAAAAATAAAAAAATCAATTACCTGATGTCAACCCTTAGTGTAGGAATGCATGAAAGGAAAAAACGTTTAATGATTCGTGTCAATTGGCATTTTAAAAAAATTACCTTTTACCAGATCAGGTACTTTATCCAATGCCAAGTGAATTCTTACAGGAATTTCGGGATTGGGAATATCAGCTCTTCTACATTTGATTCTTTTCAAGTGTTCAGTTACTTGCTTTTTACTGTATAATAGTGCCATATCGCTACCATTTTCCAGTGCATGTTGCGTAAACATTATACAGTAATCAGTCATTCTTGATAATTGTTCTAGAGCACTCTTTTTTTCGTGAAGAGTTTTTTGTTTGGAATCACATACTTCACTAAGCTTTGCAACTAACTGTTTACCTCTGACATTTATAGTGTTAGTCAATCTGAAAATTAACACAGCTAATAAAATTGTTCAACTCATAATATGCAAAATGTTTCAAGTATAACATTGTTCAAATTCATTCATTTTAAAATATCATTATTACACATATATAAAATTACATAACCAAATATCCCTATGATATTGCATTAAATACCCTAGCATGACCTTCACAAATTCTAAGTAAAAAACATCTCAACTAAATATCTTTTTAATTTCTCTTTGAATATAGTGTATTTGTAGTTAGTTATAATCTTGATTGAATGGTTATAACAAACAATATTTTGAATATAAATTTAAATTCAAACACTTGAACTTATGATTTACACTTTATTGACTACATAGCATGACGCGTTTCGTCGTTACAAACGACTTCTTCAGATGCTTACAGAATAATAATGCTTACTGAAGTGTAAATCATAAGTTCAAGTGTTTGAATTTAAGTTTATATTCAATTATAATGGATTTACATCAAGTAAACGCCAACACTATTAAACAATATTTTGACTGAGATTGACTTCTCGCTCAACTCTTGGTGAAACATAATTGAATATTGAATCAAATTAAACTCTTGGCTTAATGTTTCACGATTTATTTAACAATATGAAATAGTCAACATGTTTCGAGCGTCAGCTCATTTTCAAGACTAAACGTTTCTTTGTCTTGTTTCGTTTAGTCTTGAAAATGAGCTGACGCTCGAAACATGTTGACTATTTCATATTCTTAAATAAATCGTGAAACATTAAGCCAAGAGTTTAATTTAATTTAATAAACAATATTTTGAGATTTTCCGATATCTAATCGAGAATTGCAATCAGAGTTTATTTGTCCTACATGTATTAATAAATTCAATGGACGATGAATCAACTCTGTGATAGTTCATATTTAAATGAGAGGTAATAACATATATTTGTCTAAAAATCGCTAACGGAACAATTCTTTATTCGACTAGTTTCGCCTTTTACGGCATTATCAAGAATGTATAAGGCGAAACTAGTCGAATAAAGAATTCAGTTAGTGATTTTTAGGCAAATATATCTTATTACATCTCATTTAAATATGAACTATCACAGAGTTGATTCATCGTTTAAACTACACTAGCTGACCTGGCCAACGTTGTTTTGACATATAAATTATTATATATATATATATATATATATATATATATATATATATATATATATATATATATATATATATATATATATATATATATACATAGTATAAAACAAAGTCGCGCTCTCTGTAAATCTGTAATATCTTCGAAAATATTCATTTAAATCATATGCTCTAAAGGACCATATAGATCTATATTGAATCAAAAATGTATTTAAGGTATTTAATTGGATAAGGAGTAATAATTGGTTAAAATCGCTTCGAACATTAGTCATTATTTGTAGTAAAAAGTAAATGACAAAAAAAATGTTATTGTGGGATATGCATAATAGCGGATGTCTATCCAGATAGACATATACCATAGCAGAGTTTTCTGTAGACCTTTTCAATGTGTACAATACTTAGTACATTATTTTGATAAATCTCGTAGGGTTCAGCCTGCGTTTGCAATGAAACCTAAAAAAATGTAATTATTTACGACATCATTTTAGAAACCTCAAAAATAACAGTATTTCTCCATTAAAGGATGTTATTATACATATAAACCTTCCTCTTCATTCAATCACTCTATCTATTAAAAAAAAACAGCATCAAAATCCGTTGCATAGTTTTAAAGATTTAAGCATGCATAGGGATATAGGGACAGAGAAAGCGACTTTGTTTTATACTATGTAGTGATGATGTATTAGTTGATAAATCATATTTTTTATAAATATATATATATATATATATATATATATATATATATATATATATATATATATATATAGGCATGGTAATGACAGTACTGAAAAATTTTGTAAAATATTATTAGTATGCCCGATAGGCCGCAATACGCCTTTTATAACTGAAAATGTTAGATAATTGTGAATTAATTTTATTTTGAATGTTTCATGACACATGTAAGTTTCTGCTAAGTACATAAAATACAAAAGAAACTTTGCTGTACTTAGGCCAATTATTATAAGAGAAGTATATATTTTAACTTATAAAACTGCTGAAAAAAAAATGGATATAATGGGGAAATCACATTATTTGAATGATGAAATTAATGCTGCAACTCAAACAGTCTTAATAAGAAGTACAGGATACAAATTGTAATGTTATCAACATCTTTGTTTATATCTTTTTTTAATGAGTTAAATTTTGATTTATAAAGATTTATCTGTATCAATCATAAAATACTATAGAGGAGAATATAAATATGCTCAAAAACATTACTGTTCCTTGTTTTTATAGAATATAGGTAAAAAGATAGGTATAATGAAAATATTTCTAAAATTCTAATTGTTTCTAAAAATCATTAAAATAATCCTCATTTCAATTTTAGAACCTTATTCAGAAATTACTACTGTTGCAAAAATATTCTGCCCTAGTCCTCAGACAAAGTGCATGCAACTAGTCAGCTCAATAAAAAGAGAACATTTGACAATGGGTCTCTCTATTTTTGTGTAAGGCCTGGCTTACTTACACTATATGATATACGATCATATATAAATAAATTCAAAAAAATTGGAACAAACACTATTAATTCACAAAATGAAGAAAAATTCATTGGGTACACAGACTTTGTGCTTACTTAAGGATATATTATATATTATTACAATAATATTATTACAAGTAAAAATGAGTTCACTCTAACGTGTAAAATCCTTTTTATGTAGTTATATGTCTAAACATTCACTTATATGTCTATAAAGATCATATTATTGAATCCACTGATTTAATTTACAAAAATAATATACTTACTTCACGACCAACTGCGTTATTTCCTTCACTAGGGCTTGCTTTTTGTCTGAAATCAATGTTTGTCTATCGTCAATTACCTTCATAGCGCTATTGAGAAGTACTCTTTTGTATCTTAAAAAAAAATACTGTTATAATATCTTTAGATAATTATACCTCATACTCAACACAATACATAAAATGCCAAATACTCATACTTACCCAACATCTTTCAACATATCTGTAATATATTTTCTTGCCTCTGAAGCTATTTCATTAGTGAATTGGTACTTGTGTTCTCTGTGTTCTATCAACTGACAATCACGACAAGTTAGCTTATCGCAAGTTTCACAAAATAGAGATAGTTTTTCATTGGGATGTACTTCACAATACAAACTAATTCCCATTCCATTAGAACTACTGTGACTTTCCATAATTCCTTCATCTTTTGGTTTGATGGTATGATCTTTTGTTATTTTCAACCTACATAACAAGAACCATAGTAGTAAAAATGTAAATAAAATTTCAACTTGAGTTCTCATAACAAAACATTATATAACTATAAATGTTGTAATGTATCTATTTAAAAAATATTAGTATAAAATACGAATATTCACCATTCACATTTCTGTCCAGTATTTAAAAATACTTCAATATTTAAAATAATAAGTTTTTACATATTCACTAAGTGTTCTGAATCATTTTAGATCAAGGCGCATTCTACATGTGATATTAAAAAACAACTAATATTTTGAGAAATAAAGAAAACAGAAATTCAAGAAAATGATAATTTTGAGAGAAAATCGATAGTACACAAAACATTAGAGGTATGAATATGTGTATAATGAATATATATATATATATATATATATATATATATATATATATATATATATATATATATATATATATGACATTTCTAAATAACATTTCAAACTTTAATATTTTTTGCAAACAATATTGATGTTGATTGATTGCAACTAGATTTTTTCCTTTTCAAAATAATATTTTCATTTTAATTTATTTAAAATTAAATCACACATGTTAAAAATTATATAGATGATCATCAACTAAATACCTATTAGAAAAAAACATATACGATCATTGTAGGCCTTGAGCTATGTACTTACTTCTCATTTGAAATTAAGTCGCTTTAAACTTGAAAAAAATTAAATCTTCACGATAATAAACGTAATGCAGGAGATACAAAAGAATAGTATTTTCTATTAGGCAATTACCTTTGATGCGCTTGCACGCAACTATCACAAATAAATTCAGCGCAGTCAACACACCAACTTGTGGCCAATATATCTTCAGTGCAACTGCTACACTTTAACTCTGATGTTTTCGATCCTGAAGAATTATTACTGTCATCAATATTTGAAGCTTCCAGAAGAAATTGATTCTCAATAATATTGTCCTGTCGGGATGATAAGTTGCACAACATACATTCAATGGCACCTATAAAATAATACCATCAGGAAGTTGAGAAAAAAGAGAGTGGAGAATTTTAAAGACTAAATCAATTTTATATTCAAATGGCTTCGATATCAGCATCTACACTAAAGTTTTCCAAGAAGCCAAAGCACTTGAAATTTCACATTTAAGACTTATTAGTTAAATCTCTGAAAATAATATTAATATGAATGTTTATTATTGATATTATTTTTTCATTTTTTATCATTAATATCACCAATAAATAAACATTGATTTTCAAATTGTGCACGTACAGTACATGAATATAATGATACAAGATTTGACATAATAAGCTCTTGTTAACTAAGAATAAGTGTTTTGCAAGCAAATGTTAGCAAGAAATGACTCAAGGACCGAAGGGAAAATTTCTGACATGTGTCTGTCCTTTCTGTTCTCTGAAAAGTATTAATAATAATAATAATAAAGTTTTGAAAAAATAGTAGTAATGGATAAATATATAATGCAGATACCGTCAATATATTGTTAATGGTAAACAGACCCCTACACAAATCAAAATGATTGATCTTCATTATAATTCTCAAACCATACTTTTGAATGACAAATGCTCTTGGCGAACCATTAGAAACATCGAACATTAGCGAACATGTCCCCAGAAAATTATCCAATAACTCAGCCTCGATTGAAAATTTGCATAATAAACCAGCTTCAAAACATCGAAGTCAACTTGACTTTTTAAAACACGTTGTGAATACAAAACAGAAGTGACTCTAGCAAACAATTCTTCAACATGTTGTGTCCACCTTAAATTTGTATCAATATGCAAACCCAGGGTTTTTGCAGTATTCACTATTTCAATTTTGCGAGTGTTATATTGAACTGAACCCAGAAGCAAAAGTTTGATCTATCCACAGCAAAAACGATACTTACAGTTTTTCCTATATTGAACCTGAAACCATTCTCAAGACACCAATTCTCAACTACGCCCAGTGCATGTCCAATATCATTTGGAATAGCCGAAATATCAGAAGAAGAATAAAGAATATATGTATCATCTGCATAAATATATGGCCTTGCAATAGAAGGAAAACGATCAGGCTAGTCATTGATGTATAACACAAACAGTAAAAGTCCCAAAATACTACCTTGTGGTACTTGCTTTTCAAGTATTTGCTCTGTAGATGAATAGTATTTACCATCTTTGCTTAAAATAACTTTTTGTGTTCTGTTTGTAAGATAACTATTAATCACTTTAAGTTGATTATCTCTAATCCCATATGACTAATTTGTGTAGCAGACATGTATGCAGTATTCCAAATTTGAAAAAAAAAACTTGACAAAACAGTTAGCAATTATTTTCTCAAATATGTTAGCAAACGAAATTATAATACTAATAGGTCGATAATTGTTCAAATCGCTATTATCGCCCTTCTTGTATAGAGATTTGACTATTGCCATCTTTAAACCCTCAGGAAAAATCGCAGTCTAGAAAGCGCAGTTCATGATAAAACAAAGAGGTTTAACTATTACATAAATACATTGTTTTACTTATTTGTGACTGTTTTAACAATCTGCCATATTGTTTTCGATTTATTAGTTGAATCTCTTATCTGATCCCCTAAAAACTTTTGTTTTGTTTTTTGACAGATTAAATCATATTTAACTTTAGTTAAATACGATTTAATAGGGTGTATAATAAGTTTTTTTAATAGGGTGTACACCATTCAGTTAATAAATATTATTATTAATATAAAACTATATTTGTTGTTAAATGTAGTAAAAATAATAGGGTGTATAATAAGTTTTTTTAATAGGGTGTATACCATTCAGTTAATAAATATTATTATTAATATAAAACTATATTTGCTGTTAAATAGTAGTAAAAAATATTCACATCAATTGAAGATGTTTTGGGATTCTAAATCTTAATGGCATTAAGAGATTCATAGTTTTATATATTGGTAAAAATATTTTAAATTGTTTTGTTTCGATGTTAATTTTTGTTTTTAATGTTTTAACATATTTCATAAACATATTCATATAAATCAAATCAGTGAGTAATTAAATACCCCCAGGGTTGAAAGTCTCAATCTCTTGAAACTTTATTATCAAACTAAAATAGTGTTTCAAATTATCTCCTCGCTAAAGAGAATTCCTGGCTTAAGTCTTATTATGAATTTGAGCAAAGTGTTCAATTTGGTTTTCAACTGAAAATTTTCCAAACGAATTAAAAATAAGCAGAGTCATGCCAAATAACAATGCGCGAGCAATTACATACCTATTTCTGTTATATCATTATTATCTAAGATTTTAGAGGCTGTACTGAAGAATAGAATGTTGTTCTCCTTAAATAAATATGTTGAATTGGACAAATTCTATACACTGTATGAGAAAAATGACAGTACACTCAGTGTTATTGTAGATTTTGCTAATAGAGTATGTATTGTAGAGTATTTATGTCATAATAAGTCCTTTTTTATTCCGACTATATCAGCACAAAAATCAAAATTAATAACACAAAATCTCAAGCAAGGAACCCAACAACTAAATCATAAGACCACAGAACTAAAGTTAATTTTTCAAAATATTCAGTCTATAGGAAATTGTATATTGAGGATTGAAGATTTCGTACAAAGTCATGATGTACATTTCTTTGATGCCTGTGAATACTGGAAAAGCACGGAACAACTTAGATGCAACCAAATTGAGGGATATCAGCTAGCAACAGCTTTCTGCAGAGGGAAAGGTCAAGATGGTGGCACTGCCATTTATTGTAGAAGTGATGTGACATTCAAACCAGATAAGACATTAATACTTTAAGTATAGCTTTTGAGTTTGAGGTTGAGGTAATGTTTGGGGATCAGAAGGTATTCATCGTATGCATTTATAGACCACCTTCCTCGCAAAGACAAATTTTCTTTGAGAAATTAAAATCGTTATTTGATAAAATATTAATTGGAAATATAAAAGTGTAAACATCTTTTTTTTTTTCGTCGTCACATCTGGTCGAACCGCATAGAGACCCTACCGGAGCGGCGTTGCCAGCTGCGTATGCTTTACCTCGGGTTGCAGAAAATTCATAGAGCAGTGTTGCCGTAGTCTTAGTAATTTAAGCTGAATGCAGAAATGAACTTTGAGTGTTTGTAAGGCAAAGTGGGAAAAAGAAACACATTTCAATTGCGAATTGTGTAGTCTGGTGCATTGTTTTAAATGTGCTGAACTCAGTGTAACCTAACAAAGATGTATTCCATTACAAAAGAGAAAAGTCAAAATACTATGTAAGGTTTGTATGGGTGATATGCGGAGTATCGCAGAAGTTACAAAGAAGATGAAGAAAGAGAATAATGAACTCTCAGAAAAAATGTTGTCTACACTGAAATATCAAAAGAAGCAGTACGACTCAGAACTAAAAAACAAGAATATCTTACTGGAACAAACCAATGAAAAACTAAAAATGAAAATTAAAAGACTGGAAGAAGAAATAAAAAAAGAAAAACTTCTAACAAAAGTACAACCTAAAAGTTTAGAAGATCACATAAAAGAAGTTAATGTGCTGAAGAGTACATTGAAGAGAGAAACTGTTCTAGAAATACTTTGTCTATTGGGCACACAAACATTAGATCCTTAAATACACATTTTTTGGATTTTTCACAATACATTAGGGATGTTGACATAATGGCAATTAGTGAAACATGGCTATGTAAAAATTACCAGCCTGATTTAGTTAGTGTAAAAGGATATACGTTAGTGAGAAATGATAGGGATTCATAGGTGGTGGCGTTGCATTGTACATATCAAGAAACATTAAATTCAAACTGCTTTACTCGGATAGTTCTCTTGGTGGCCTGAAGCAGCTTTGGGTCATAATATTCCTTAAAACAATCAAAATGTCAAAAAGACTTTTTGGATGTGAGGGTTCCTACCTTTGGTTGTTTGTGACTTGTGATAGTGAGTGAGAAGAAGTTACTGTTTACACAGTGTCTTTAATGCTAATTACTATGTAATGTGAGCAATTCATTGACTGCAATAGTTCCATCGGCATCGCCGCTTCTATTGTAATCCCAATATATAATAATATCATTATATATAATAATAATAAAATAGCTGTAGTGGTGTTATATAAACCACCTAGGGCTGATCTAAGATGTTTCCGGGAACTTACAGATATTCTTGATGAAGTTTGTGTATCTTGTGATGGAGTAATTTTTGTAGGAGATACAAATATAAATTTATTAATAAATGATAACAAAACAAATTTTTTGAAAGACTTGATGAATACATATAACATTCAACAAATTGTGACAGAACCGACAAGAGTGACCATGAGTACAGAGACATTGATTGATGTCATATGTGTTAGTTCTGAGATACAGACTATAGAATGTGTCAATGTTGATATGAACGGTATTACTGACCATATGTTAGTGCTAGGTAAATTTGCAGTGGACTTTTATGCACAAGGTGAGGAGCCTTTTCAATATCGCGATTTTTCAGGTTTCGATGAGAATGATTTTGTCACTGATGCGCAAATTATGGATTGGAAAAATATAAATAATGAGCTATCACTAGATGCAAAGGTTGCAACATTTAATGAGAAGATATTGGCTCTATTTGATGTGCATGCGCCACTCCGTAAATACAATCCAAAAAAATTACGTAAACCTTACATCATTAATATTCTATAACATCAAGGAGATGATCAAACTGAAAGATAAAGCTCTGGCTAGGTGCAGGCGCACTAAATTAGAGGCCCATAAAAAATATTTCATTGAGCTAAGGAATTATATAAATAAGCCATTTCAACAAGAAAAAAAGGCCTATTTCGATTACATGGTCAAAAAAAAATAGTAATGATGCCAAAAAACTCTGGGAGAACTTGGATAAACTTGAGATTCATAAAAAGAAAAAGTCTTTTTCGTTATCAGATAAAATTAATGATCCAAATGAGATAAATGATTTCTTTGTAAATCTGAGACGCCATACTAATGCTCAACAAGAAATTCATGATAGATTCAGTAATGGGAAACTTTTTCGGAATTCCAAGTTTGAATTTGGTTATATAACAAGGAGGAAATAGCTGAACATATTGAATCTATCAAATCAAATGCAATAGGCGTGGATGGTATCAGTCTGAATATGCTCAAGTTAGTACTGCCATATTGTATTGAGACATTGAAGGAAATTATAAATGATTCCTTGACTAGAGGAGTGGTTCCTAGCATATGGAAAAAATCTGTGGTAATACTTTTGCCGAAGATTTCTGTTGCGGAGGAGTTATCAAAATTGAGACCTATCAGTATTTTAACTGTTATGTCTAAAATTTTTGAAAAAGTTGTATCGTCCAGGCTGGTCAGATATCTAGAGGAGCAGGATATACCTCCCCAAAACCAGTCATGCTTTCGTAGATCGCATAGTACTAAAACTGCCCTTCATGATGTTGTCAATGAAATCTCTTCAGTACTTGATATGAAAAGACTAGTTATTCTTCTGATTTTGCTTGATCAGAGTAAGGCTTTTAACTTTCTACAAGTTAAACTGCTATTAGCCATAATTTCATTCCTTGGATTTTAAGGTAATAAGCTTGAGTGGTTTAGAAATTACTTAACCGATCGATGTGAGGTCGTAAAACTAAGAAATTCGTTATCAAACTTTAAAACTGTAGAATCAGGAGTACCACAGGGTAGTATTCTCGGGCCACATATTTTCAATATTTTTATCTTTGAGCTGCCCTCTGTCTTGAAGTGTTGTTCCAGTTATATTTACTGTGATGATATTCAATTGTGGCACAGTTTGGATGTGGGGAAAGTTTCGGAAACATGTGATAGAATAAACGATGACTTGGAACGACTTGGCAAATGGTGCAGTGATTATGGACTCACACTTAATCCTTCTAAAAGTGTAGCTATATTAATAGGCTCAAAAAGGCTACGACATGAAGCATTGAAAAGAAAATTGTACCTTAATGGCGAAATCATAGAGTTCAAAACAGAATCAAAAAATTTAGGACTTAACTATAATTGACTTATATAATTGATGAAAATTTCGATTTCAATTCACATGTGAATATGATCTGTCAACACTCTTATATGAAACTGAAATCATTATACAAATTGAAATTCATAATGCCATCAGAATTGGAATATAAACTCATTACTACATTGATTATGCCCAAAATTGAGTATTGTGGTTCAGTTTATTTCTATCACTTAACTAATTTCAGCAAAACTAAACTACAGAATAGTTGTATTAGGTTTTCATACTGTATCAATAGGAGAGATCATATGACACCTCACTACAAACGACTTTTCATTTTGAAAATAGAAAATCAGGTTGTATATCTTTGTTATGTATCTTTATAACTGCTAACATCTAGCATTCCCCAATATTTATACAAATGCTTAGTGAGGAGATCCACTGAAAGAGGTACATATATGAGACGCGATACATTCACATTACCTCTTCATCACACTTCAATGTTTGAAGGCTGTCTTTTATATACTGCACCTCATTTTATGAATAAGATCCTGGACATGTGGTGCATGACGCCATATTCATTCAAAATAAGGATTAAAGAGTTACTTTTGAAAGATGAAATTTCTCAATGACAGTTTGTGAATATGTGGTCAGTTAATTTTGAAGATCAGGAAACTGAACCGATCCCTATTGTGATAATTATGAATGTATGAATTATTCACAATAAACATTATTATTATTATTATAAATTATATTATTATGGGTGATTTTAATATGGATGTCCTTAACGCTAAAAATAAAGAAACTCATGCTTTTATATCTTTTGTAAATAGTTGTAATTGTAAACTATTATATAATGAACCCACTAAAATAAGAACGATTGGCATAGGCACTTGTATAGATAATTTGATATCAGACTTGGAAGGCGAGCACACCACTATAGTACAGTCTCATATCTCGGGCCATTTAGCTTTAGGCGGTTTTCAAAATTAGCAGCAAGAACAAGGCAAAGGGCAAAAGGGTTGAAATGAGGCATTTCAGTAATATAGCTGAAATGTCTTTCATAAACGACTTGAAAGAGGTTGATTGGAATGAAATTTTCAATTACAAACCGTATCAAGTCAACGAAATGTCGGAGCATTTTTTAACAAATTTCATAACACTTTTGAGAAAAGTTTCCCCAAAGTCTGTATAACTTCAAAGAAAAAACCAAAATATAAAAAGTCAACTATAATCTATCAATATAAACAGATACTTGATAAGTTATATACAGTTTCAACTTGTGAATCCGAATTTACAGATGCATATAGAAAATTTAAAAAAGAATATGACAACAAACTTCAAGAAAGCAAGAAAATTGAACATCAAGAAAGAACACCAAAAGCTAATAATAAATCCAAAGCTGCATGGCAGATCATACAAACTGTAACAGGTAAAACACACAATAAAACAACAAAAACAATAACAGGACACCCATTAAAAGTAGCCAACCTACTGAATAACCATTTTGTTGAAAATGGAAAAAATATTGCTGATGCACACACGTTGAAAAAGCTAGATATAAGGATAAACAAGCTAGAAAACACTTTTTTCACATTCGAAACAACAGAATTGGAAATACAAAAAACTATAAAAAAAATTAAAAACAAGGATATTATTAGATATGATGACATTCCTTTAAAAATAATTGAGAAGGTTTTCAACGAAATAAAAATACCACTATGCTACATAGTAAACAAGTCCTTTTTTACTGGTATTTTCCCTGATCTTCTAAAGATTGCTATAGTGAAGCCCTTTCACACAAAAAAGGAAACCATTAAGATATAAATAACTACAGACCCATCAGTATACTAACTGCATTTTCGAAAATCTTTGAGAGGCTTATAGCACACAGACTGATAGCCTTCTTTACTAAATTCGGGGTGATCAATAAAAATCAAAATGGTTTCACAAGAAATAAGAGCACAGAAACAGCTATATACAAACTGGTCCAAACTATACTTGAGGCACTGGAACAGGGTATATTTCCACTGGGATTATTTCTAGACCTAACTAGTGCTTTTGACTGTGTCGAGCATAAGCAACTTCTATGGAAGATGGAAAACTATGGTATCAGAGGTGGAACTTTGAGATTGATAGGTAGTTATTTATAGAATAGAATACAAAGAGTAACTATTGAGGAGGAGGGTGAAGTATTTTACTCTGATGATAAAGTCTCTTCAATAGGAGTTCCTCAGGGTAGTATATTGGTACCCCATCTATTCGTTATATACATAAACGACTTACCTAGTCTCATTGAAACATTGAAATAACACATATTTATATATGCAGATGATACCAATATAGTACAAACTGGAAACACTATAGCAGAAACTATAGATTATACAAAGGATGTGTTTGACACAGTTCAGAACTGGTGCATAATGAATAAATTAAAATTAAATGAAACTAAAACAGAATGTATCATCTTTAAAACTGACCGCTCAAGGAATAAATATTCAAAGGAGATCGAATTAAGAGACTCATATGTGGAAATACTAGACTCCACGAATTTTCTAGGTATTCAGGTCGACTCAAATCTAAAATGGTTCGGTCACATTGATTATCTGAGCAATAAATTGATATCATAAAATAATAATAATAATAATAATAAACTTTATTGACTATAGATCAATTGGCTATCGACCGAGGTCTTCCTGCCAGTTACAATTTATTTGTTATTTTAACATTATATTTTGTTGTAAGTGTGTAGCTTTATAAGGATTTTAGGTATTCCATTAATGGAAGGGCTGGTAATTTGATTGTGGGAGCGTCTTCTTCTTGGAATTGATGGATTAAGTGGTTTATAGTTTCTATATTGTTTTCGTTGTTAATAAATTTCTTGCTGAGCCTGTGTATTCTTGTGAGTATCGGTTCTATTCCTGTGGATTGATATAGTAGTTGGTTAGAGGGGTTGTATAACGGATTGTTGGGATTTCTCAGTTTGGTTATTTTTCTGAGACAAGTTCTTTCTGCAGTGGCAATGTAATTGAGACTTGTTTTGGATATGTTAAGAATTGCTGCATGGGCGTATTCCAGGATAGGTCTACATATCATTTTGTAAATTGTACTTGCTGTTTTGATGTTTATGCCTGAATTCTTGTATGTTAGTGATCTGAAATGTCCTGCTCTATTGATGGCTAACTTTTTTGGGTTTTGATATGATTTTTGAATTGTAATTTATTGTCTATTTGTACCCCTAAATATTTGCATTTCTGTGAAGGTTTTATCCAGTTATCTATGAGTTTTATGAGTGTAGAGTCGTTTCTGAGTTTATGGTTGAATATTATTAATTCTGATTTTGTTGGATTGGGTTGCATTCTCCAAAGTTTCATCCATTCTACAGTGTTATCTGTTAGTTCTTGTAATTGTTCTATGCATTTATTTGTTGTTTTTTCATGGGAAACTAGAGCTGTATCGTCCGCAAATTGTAGCATGTATGCTTGTTTGTTTATATGGTTGTGCTTCTCATAAACGTGGCTATATATATCGGAACAGAACAAATTGTACAACAACGGGGAGAGGGGCGATCCTTGTGGGAGTCCCTGTGCTGGTGTGAACTCTTTTGAAATATCATTTTTCACCTTAACTTGTACTCTTCTATCTGACAAAAATTGATCGATTAGTTTCAGCATGTATATCGGAACATTTAGATGAAAAAATTTGTAGACTAAACCGGCGTGCCAGACAGTGTCAAAGGCTTTTTTTATATCCATGAACAGAGCTGCTGTCTTTTTTCTCATTTTTCTATTACACTGTACATTTGAAGTAAGTATAACAAGAGGGTGTATGGTGGAAGTTTTGGTTTTAAATCCGAATTGATAAGCTGGAATGGAGTCCCCCATTGTTCCTCGCATCCTCTCGCATAAAATTTTTTCGAAGTTTTTTCCCAACACTGGCAGCAGGGTTATAGGCCTGTAGTTTTCTATATTTGATTGATCTGTTTTTGCTTTTGGAATAGCAATGACTATTCCCCTCCTCCAGTCATCGGGAAAGTAGCAGTTATTGAGACAAAAATTATATATTTTTATGATAATGGAGTGGATTCCAGGATCCAGCTTCCTTAGTATTTTCCTTGAGATATTATCATAACCCGGTGTCGTGCTTTTTCCCTGGTGTAACGCTTTATAATATTCGTCCTCTGTTATATCATAAAATATCTAACGCTATATTATGCAAATTTCTACTCCCACTTGAATTATGGGATTGTAATTTGGAGAGGAACTTCATACACAAATAGAATATGCATAATTCAGAAACTGATCATAAGATGTATATTTCATATTCAATTTAGAATGACCTGCAGAGGAGTATTCAGACAAAACAATATGCTGACGGTTATAGGTTTTTATATATATATATATATATATATATATATATATATATATATATATATATATATATATATATATATATATATATATATATATATATATATATATATATATATATATATATATATATATATATATATATATATATATATATATAGATGCATTATGTTCTTACAAAGGAACACAGACTATTTTGCTGAACTTAGAAACAGGAATAAAACTCGTCAAACTCGGCTATATGTATGCCCGCTTCCCCATTTGAGTCTAACTGAAAATAATGGAAGATACATGTGTGTGAGGCTCTACAATAGTCTTCCAAAAGAATTCCATATGAGAATGGAACAAAGACAATTTAAAAGAAAAGTTTTTAAATTTATCGTAGACTCTGAACCTTACACACATGCTGAATTTTTTGAATTTTGTAAATGAAGGGGAATGGATAGATTGTATGATTGAATAGGGGTTGAAACCATCTGCTCTTGGAAGTAATTTTATTTTGACACTGTCCATTTACTGTAAAGAACAAATTTTCTGTTACTTGTATTACTTTACAGTTTATAATGGAATAAAGACACATTATTATTATTTTTGCATAAGATCAGGGAAAAATACCCTTATCATTTTAGTTGATCTGATGACTATTTGGTTTAAGAAGATGTAATATTTTGAACTCAAAGGTCTGAGGCACGACCTACTGAGATAGTACTCGATTAAAGCAAACAATACTCTGATGCGAATGGGGTTGAACCTTACAATTCAGTTTTGGATCCCTGTAGATCCACCTAATGAAGGTATTGTACAATGAAACAATATTGTAGTGGACAATATACATTAAAATTTTTTGAAATCCTTAAAATGTGTTTAATTTTTTCCTTATTTGATATGGAATTTCAACACCAAACTCCCTCTTCAATCAACAATAAAATTAGAGGCTAACATTAAAGAATTGCTATTGAAGTAATAAAAGTCACACAACAGTAACGTTTATATTTATTATTGATATATATTTTTGAGAATTTTTAATTTTAAAACTTTTGGCTCATTTAGAATTCAACTGCATGAAGAAAACTACCTCAAAATTGGATAGTTCGGCACTGAAGATGCAGTATCTATAGAAACAAAATATTTGCTGATTGGCAATGTATTGTAATTCATAACACCCCTTTGAAGTTGAAAAAATCACAGCATTCAAAGAATGAACAATTCAATAAAACTGCAATATCCAAGTACTTGCTTGATTTAAGTACGTGGTTACTTTGTTCTTTAACTAGGTACTTCGATGTACTTCATTTTGAATTTTTTTCCAAGAAAGTTTCTTAGGACAAAATTGAAAAATAAACTATTGTAACATCATATATTAACTCTATTTTCAACTTACCCTTGTCAGCTACTCCAATACTTTGTTCATATAACTTGTTATTGAGGCAATTAGCACATGAATTATGTAGACACTCTAGTAGCTTAGGACTATCTGAGGAAGTTAATATCTGTTCACAAAACACACACTTAAAAGTAAAATTTTCTCCTGTTGTAGGACTTTCAACTTGAGGTCCTGATTCATTTTCTGTTACATCACTTCCTTCAATAGGAACTTTACTAACTTGAACTTGATGAATTTGATTCATTTCTGCTGGAAGAATATTTTGGTCGTCGTTCTGATCATTGGGATGTTCTGGCAATATTTGGTCTTCAATCATTATACTGCTCATACTACCATCCCCTTCCAATGTAAGATTCATGTTATTAATCGGATTCAAGAGAGCGCTTCCAGGATTATTCTCAACCGTATTTAGAAGAGAAATCAAATTATTCTCATCAAAATTAAGACTGTGTTCGGCCATTGTTATTGTTGAAATTTGCGAAATTTCAAATAAATCAGTTATGTTGAGACTTAGAACAAAAGAGAACTACCTCAGTCTTGTTTAACAAAGAGCGTCATGTCACTTTAACATTTTATAAAATAACAGAATTTTCCATTGTTAATGTAAAAAATCCCGAAATTTCAAACATTTTTCCAAATTGGAAAGCAAAGACTTTTGGGACGCTTCGTCCGCAAATTTCTCCTCCCCCACTTTTCACTATGTCTAACATAGAATTTAATATATTTCATACCAGTCAAAATCAGTGGCAGTTATAGGCACAGAACATACAAAAAAGAGGTATGTTCTGTGGTTATAGGCAAATAAAATGAGCACTCGATACAAAACAAAATAAGTTCAATTGTTAGAAAAACAAAAAGGAAAGTGAAGTGTCAGTGAAGGAAAACCATTAACTAAACCATTAGATAATATGGTAGTGCTATACTTGAAATTATTGTTATCTATGATGAACTGAAATAGTGAAAATAGTTTTTTAAATTGACATTCGTACTTTTAGTAAGAAGAAGTTACTGTTTTGTATTCGACGTTTCTGATTATGAATAGAACGATAACTTATGTTTCATTTGTTGAATTTCACATAGTTATTGTATTCACCTGTCGAACCTTAACATCATATAATACTATTATTATTACTACAGCTTATTACAAAACTAGTAGGTAATAATAATAATATTTTTTATTTTGAAGTATGTCCACAACATCTAATGCTAAACATAGAACGAAATAGAGTCTACAAAATTAGAGGTGAAATACTTCCCACTCTTACCAAGCATGAAAACGAGAGCATCAATTCAAATACTCTAGCAGGGAAGAGTATTCTAATTTGAAGAGCATTTCTTTTATTTTCTTCTTGTGTGAATTAAAGTGAGCAATTCTCTTGCTTTCATTCGGTAATTTATTATATACTTTTCTTTATACACATATATGAGGGATGTTTTCCGGTCAAAGTCAATCAATCCTTAGGGTAATTAAAATCTAGAGCTCTTGTATCGTAATTCATGAATGGCAAAACTGGTTTTGTTTTTGAAGAAAAATATCAGACAGTCATACAAATAAATACCACAAACTATCAAGATGCCATTTTTCAAAAATATTCCCCTACATGAATCAAGAACTTCCAACTTAGATATTACTCTTAAAATTTATTCTGTATGACAAATAACACTGGGGAATAATTTTTTACATAATTTCTGTTAACTGCGATTTTTTAGGCTATTTTAGAGGTACATTGACATGCTGATTCCAAAACTTTAATCCGTTTTTTTCTATAACTTCAAGTTTTTTTCTACAGTTGTTGCGCATACTATTACGCTTCGCAGAACTGAACGCGAATTACAGAAAGCCCTACTGCACTCCTGTCAGCGGAACTTTTTCCAATAACGACTGGAGGGGGTAATGACGCGGCGCAATAGGTTTAGATTCGTATTGTCTAGACTAATTTGGTCAGCTACGCATGAGACACTGTATTAAACAGGTGTACTTGTCGCTCTAAAATAGTAAAGCCGGTTTCCGACGCGTAGTGCAAGATTTTGTATTTACACTTGATCAGCAGTATTTCGTTTTTATTTATATATAAACTAAAAAATTTCTTTCAAAATTGCATATCAAAATTTGCAGTCAAAGTCGCCGCCAAGATCTGACCTGAAACCTGGTGATCCAAACCTGCTAAATCAGCCACTTGTCGACAGAAAAAGCATTATATTTCCGCCTTTGCATATAAAACTAGGTATCATGAAGCAATTTGTTAAAGGTTTCTCAACTGAAGGGGATTGTTTTAAGTATATAATTTCGGCATTTCCTAGCTTGTCATATGAGAAGATAAAGGCTGGTGTCTTTGATAGGCCACCGATTCGGCAACTTATTGAAGATGAACGTTTCATTGAAACAATGACCGATATTGAAAAGAATGCTTGGTTATCATTCAAAAGTATTGTCAAGGACTTTTTGGAAACACACGAGCCCATAATTACGTAGAAATTGTTCAACAACTCTTAGAAAGCTCTAACATGAGTATCAAACTGCATTTCTTACATAGCCATCTTGCTAACTTTCCAGAAAATCTTGGCGCTATTAGTGATGAACAGAGTGAGCGATTCCACCAAGATTCAAAAATGTTTACCCTAATATCTTCTTTCATTTTTTGTATAAACACAATTTAACTTTTAATATTATAATAATCTTTGTATGAATAAAATATTCTAATACGTTTGATTAGTACCCACTTTATTTTTCTCTGTAGGCCCATTTGTATGACTTTTAGGGTAAAGAGAAGGAATCCTTTAGTTTAAAAACTTGACGCGATAGAGAAAAAATGATTTTTTCTCTATCTGTAAAAAAAACATTTTTAATTCAGACTCTAAAATTTAGTCAAAAACAGTGACAGATCTAAATCAACAAAATTGCCGTTCCCCAGTGTAATCTTTGCACCTTTGAACTAGCACCCCAACATATAAACAGATACCATAACCAATCGGACACAACTTTCTCGATAGATAAGTTTCATGATTAGTCCACTTTATGTAACGGTCTATGTAAACCCCTAAAAATTTTGTTAACTCTTGAAGTTTAATACTTAATCCATCACTTTCAACATTATCTCTTTTTTTTAACGGATCTCCGAGTGCTGAATAAAATTAGTTTAGTTTTTTCATCATTAATTTATTAGCAGTCAATAGTGGTTTTAATTGTCTGAAACCCATATCCGCCCTACTCTCTAGAAAATCAAACTCACTATATCTCAGAATGATATTAGTGTCATCTGCAAAACATGTTATTGCATTGAAATAACGCCTCTCCTACGTACATAAATCATTAATGAAAACAATGAACAAAACAGGGCCCAGAACACTTCCCTGTGGTATACCAAATTTGGATTCGGCAAATTCAGAATTATAATTTCTTTCGTTGTTAGTAATGCAAACACTTTGTTGGCGACCTCATAGATATTAGTCCATCCAGTCTTTTGTATTACCTCTCACATCTATTATTTCTAATTTTATTGAAAGAAATTGTCTAAAAAGGCAATCATAAGCACTTGTTAAATCTAAAAATATTCCTAGTCCTAATTTATCTTCCTCGAGTGTTTTTTATTATTACTCAGTAAATTTATGTAGTGTGGACTGGGTTGACCTACCTTCATAGTATCCATGCTGCGAACTATTGAAAAATGACTTATCGGCCTATAACTATCCATTGCAGACAAATCTCCTTTCTTATATAAATGTTTAATTAAAGCTAATTTTAACCTACTGGGAAATATTCCATATTTAAAGGAATTATTCATAATATGCGATAACACATGTTTACTTTCATCAGTGACTAATTTTCTTACACTGATTGGTACACTATCAACGACGCTAGAAATTTTATTTTTAATATTCGATATTATTTTTAGTATTTCCTCCGGGTCAGTTGGTTTTAAATATAACGATAGATGATTGTAGGGTTCCTTATATAAGAAAGGTACATCATCTAGTTCATCTAAAATTTTAGGTATTTTTTCCTAAAGAAATTCATTATATTTTTCACTAAACCTCAAGTGGTTCTCCTTTAAGCTCAAAACCTTTATTAAAGGTGTTTTGTCCCTTTATTTCTTCACATATGGACCACATAGTTTTATTTTTATTTTCCGAACGTTGAATCTTATTATTAAAGTAATTAGCTCTAGCTTCTACTTATTTATGTTTTTTATGATCATATAACAAATTGAAATTTTTATCCCGAATTTTCAACATCAATAAAATATCCAATCTTTGCTTACTATCTGTAAGTTCAGGCGTGTCATAATAATTTCTATTTCTGTAATTGACATGATTCAATTTCAGGGGGAAATACTTTTCAAAATTAAGATGCAAAATATCCCCATGGTGCATTCACATTACTATCTGGTTGATTGAAGACTGAGGGCATACAGTCCTGCTCTCTCATATCTTTCTTAAATGCACTTTTAGCCTCCTCACTGTATATTCTACGATATGTAGACAAATTTTTTGAATTCGAATACAATTTAAATATTAATTTTGTCCTGTATGATCTGAGACAGCAGTCCAGAAAATAACAGCTTTGTCTACTAAAAAATTTAGAAAAATATTATCTATTCAAGCTCTTGAATTATAAGTTATTTTAGTTGCTTCATTTATTGTGGGATGAAATTGAAACAACTGTTAACATCGTTAGAAACTCTGGCCTTATGCTATTTGACTTATCTAATAAATTAATATTGAAGTCTCAAGCTATTATCGCTAACTTGCTTTCCTATAGTCTGGTTGAAAGAACTTTTTCTAACTGTTCAAAGAATACACCTACTAATTGACCTAATATTGAGAGGTCCAACAGTTTCTTCCTTCTTACATTTAATATGCTTATGTATATAGACAACAGCACCACCATGTTTAATTTTCTCTCTACATAGATACTGCAGAAACTAAATCATAGTATTTTATTCTAGTCATAAGCTCACCCTCCGTTTTCCAATGTTCAGTAATGCACAAAATACAGTCTTGATAACTGAAAAGAAGGTGTTGAAGAGGTTCGATGCTATTCCTCATCAATTGTAAATTATGGAGAATTACACTCAAGTTATATTTAGATCTATTTTCTTGATTTATGTACATTTTTACAGTTTTGTCACTTTGTACACTCGCATCACGAATCGATACTTCTCGATTTATTTTTCCGTAACCCCTAAAAAAGTACCTGACATGCTGTTCATTTTGTATACTTGCACTTTGAACCTTTTGATCCCAACATTCTCCGGTCAAAATTCAGGCTTATACACTTCATCTTTTCTCTGAAGAAGTACCTTTACTAAATAACTTTCAAGGTACAAAGTATTCAAATATCATCGGCTCGTTGTGCCTTATATAATCTATACCCACCCTAATTTCAAGCCTTACGTCTTCCACACTCTCACAGAAAAAGGAAAATTTTCATTCATCTTTTATCCCCCTGATATTATATATTAGAGAGATTAAGATCTGTAGGGGACCTTTCCAAATCATCAGGCCCGTTGCGGTGGTCCCTGTGGCGGCAATCTTCATGGCCTTGATTTCCATTATGTCCCAGAAACTTCCTGACAGTCCTTGCTGTAGCAAGCGGCACCCATTTCTGTAATTCATTGTCCCTCCACTCCAACATTTTCCGTTATTTTTGATGACATTGATTTTTTCACGGGCATTTGAGTAGCCATCACACGTTTTACCGGGTTCCTGTAAAATCATCCATTGAAGTGGCAAAAACAATACTAAATTAAAAGAAATTATAACTTACAACATTCAATTAATAGATCGAAACAATGAAAAAAACAATTTCTGATAAGTTAATGGTTCCGCTAAAAAGTGCAATTAGTGAAAATAGCACTGCATATTTGTAGTAGGGACTCCCTGTCCCTGTCATGCCTCCCATGTCATCTACAATATGCGCAAAGGGATACGGTGAACGAAGAGAAGATGGAATGTGTAGGTTGTAAATCTTCGGCAACCAAAACGAGATAACTATCCAGCTGCAATAATTGTTTTTATTTATTTTAAAAAGTTTTATTGCAGCTGATGTTCTGGGTTAGGTACAGAAGAATTGAAATACATGCAACAAGAAAAAAAATATATATATATATATATATATATATATATATATATATATATATATATATATCATTGTAATGATTGCTAGGAATTTTATACAATTCGGCTTCTAAAATCTACAATCGAAGACAAAGACAAAATAATAAATTTACTTCAAGATAAGTTGAAGAAACAAAAAAGTGATTCTGAAAAAGAAATGAATAGAGGAGAGACTCAAATCTCTTACTCAAGTATAGTTAACTCAATAATACACCTTGCATTATTATAGGGCCGTTATAAACGTTATAAAATGTGACACAAAACAATTAAAAGAAAAAATTAAAATAGAAATGGAAAAAAAATGGGAAGAAATTATGAAAAGATACCAAAATGAAAAAGCCTTCGATTATAATATGTAATATTGATATGAAAACTAAAGAACAGGAATTGATTGAATCAATAAGAACCCAAAATCATTTTATGAAGAAAGAAGATATTATAGAATGCAAATTACATAGAAAAACCAGAAAAGCTGACTCAAATTGAGGCGCCATCGAATGCAATGGTTCCGCTTTCCGAAAAATATTTACCGCAGATAAATTAAATATAAAATACAATAGGTGCCCTTTTATGAAAATATATATGTACCAAGATGTAGAAATTGCAAAGGATTCTACCATAAAGCGGAGGAGTGTACAAAGAAAATCTCGTGTATGAAAGTGTGCAAAAGAACATGCAGAAAATAACTGTAATAGTGCTCTGTTCAAGTGCAGTAATTGTGTTTTATCAAATGAAAAATTTAAAACATCATACGATGTGAACCACAGTAGCTTAGACGTAAAGTGCTCATCTTATATCCGGCAGGTAGAAATAATTAGGGAAACAGGTTCCCTAATTCGTAACAGGTTATTTTACTTTAGTTAATGGACCAATTTATTAGGGACATCAATCATAATACAATTGATACGCTTGTGTGTGAAAGCACACAAGGCTATGCAACCCTAACTACCAATATTCCGTATAGGGACTTTTTATTTGGAAGGGTTTGATTTAATATACAACGGTGGAAATAATAATAGGAATGAAGGAGTTGTAGTTTATATCAACAAAAAATTCAGTTAAGATAATCTAAGAATTACAATAAGAGAGCTACAGGCATTAAAAATAAACGATAACGTAGAACATCGTTTACGAACTACGATAATGTAGCGCCCCAATTTTAAATTAGGGCGCTATATAAACCGCACAGAACATACCTTAATTGGTATGTTCTGTGATAAACCGCATAAAGAATTGACAGATGAATTCAATAAAAATTTTCATTAGTACTTGAAAACAAATTGCAGGAATATTCATAAACATATAATAACAGGTGATTTCAACATAAATATTCTAGAAGAGAATGAACTTAACCTTCTAGCAGAGGAGAATTTCATCAGTGTTATTAATAAACCTACTAGAATTCAAAAAAACAGCTCGTCAGTCAGATTAGTCACATTAGTCAAGATTAAGTTACAGAACATACTCTTATATGTTTTGTGCATGTAACTGATCCCTTCGCAGTCGTTATTTTTTTAAAATCGGTTTAAGAGTACCACACAACCAAAAAGAAAATGTTAACATCAACTATGTATGTAAAACTCAAAGACTATTTAGCGAAGGAAGATTGGACCGAATTTTATGAAATCGAAGAGCCTGATGAGTTGCTGAGTTAACAGATGCACTGGTTAATAAAATGAAGAATAATATCAAATTGTGTGAATAAAAAGTCAAATATAAAGAAATTAAAAGAAAATCCTGGATAACAAATAGCCTATTGTGGTTGATCCATACTAGAAACGAACTTTACAAAGCATGGGAACGAGATAAAAATGACAGTAATTGGTCAGAAATAAGACACATCTCTTGATAAAACGTGCTAAAAATGATTACTACATGCAACTTATACGACCGAGCGGCGCTGAACCGGCAAATTGGAGAAGAGCATATTTGATGTCGATGGCGAATGGAGAAAATTACAAAAAATAGAAATAGGAGGGAACACTATTGTTGACCACAAGGAAATAGCCCAGGCTCTCAATGAACATTCTGTCAACGTTGGTAGGGAATTAATAGAAGAATTCAATATACCCAGACCTCAATCTGAAAACACAAGAACTCAAAATATGAGTGATTTTGATATGATATCTCACGCCCACAACTGATTAAAAAGAAGACTACATAATTTTGAATCTCAAAATAGAAATAGTAGATAGAAAGAGTAGAGGAATTGACGGTATATCTTCAGAGGCTTTAAAAACTGTTCATTCATTAACTCCACCAGTTGTGCACATGGAAAATTTCCAACGTCTCGAAAAACAGCGGTCATTGTACCCTTACATTAAGGTGATAGCAGAAGACGATGTGCAGACTACAGACCTGTATCCATACTTCCCATTATATAAACAAATGTTGAAAAAGTTATAAAAATTAGGTTAAAAACTTTTCTGAAAGTCAGTAAGATTATTTCTGACATGCAATTTGGATTTCAAGAAAATAAGTTCACTGTAGGCGCTGTTATTGAATTAACAACGTATATTTATAAATCTTTCAACAATAGCGACGTTGCCTTGTGTACATTAATAGACTTAACAAAAGCGTTCGACACTGTTGAACACTTTTGAGCCTTCTAGAGGGGATTGGAATGAATGGTGTCCACCTGAGATTATTTAAAAGCTACTTATCAAATCGAAATCAAACAGTTAAGGTGAACAATATATTCAGTTTAATAAGGTTGATAAAATATGGGGTACCTCAGGGAACAATATTAGGGCTAATTCTATTTACAATCTAATCAGGGGTTAGGTGTAAGAGTAGCTTATGCTAAATCTCGCTCCATTAGATAAGTTGTATGAAAACACGATTTGAATAAAGGCATATTATTATTATTATATGAATTAATTTTTGTTGTCGTAGAGTGAAGGTAAAATAATCAGTTTTGCAAACGATACTGTTTAGTTTACTCAGCAGCAAACTGGAGCGATCTCAAAGCCAAAGCTGAATCTGATTTTGTGAATGTCTATAATTGGTTAAAGCTTCACCTCTTTGCTGTAGATGTGCGCTTATTTAAACCCAGTGAACCACTGATAATTAAATTAGCGGAAAATACATTTACCATTCCTTCCACATACGAATATGGATACATACTTAGGAATTATGCTGACTTCGCACTTTAAATGGGATTACCGCGTCAGAAGCTTAATTTTTAAGCTTAGAGGATTGATATCCAAATTTAAAGAACTCTCAATTATTCTAGACGTAAAACATCTAACAATAATTTATAAAGCTTTGGCGGAGTCTCTGATACGATATGGTATTGTTGCGTGGGATGGTGCCTATGATAGAGTAATAAAAAAGCTCGAAATTCAACAAAAATGGATGCTGAAAATCCTTCATACAAAAGATATATCAGATATCCTACTGACTTGCTGTATAAGGAAGCTGACATACTGGATATACGCCAGCAGTTTGTTCAATCGTTGCTAAACTTCACGAAAAAAAAAAGATAGACAGTTGTTACTTTAGTGAACATAGCATGAATACCAGATATAGCAGGAAATCTTTATCAATTCCGCAATAGAGTAAACCCATATGTTTCCGTAGCTACTCCTATTTGGCACCCAGAATTTATAATGAATTGCTATTTGAAGTTAAAACTATGGTTAACATTAAAAAATTTGAATCAGCCATAAAAAACTGGATGAAAACAAATGTTAGATATATCAGTCATCAACTGGTGAACATTTAAAAGCTAAAATGGTTGTACAACAATATATGATAGTGTTACACTATCACTACTTTTTATAATATTGATATTCACTTCTCCCCAATATTGTTATCAATTTTTCACATTGATAATTTTCTTTCTCAAATTATTGAAACAGATAGGTACCTTGATATGTATGTATGTACCTAAGTATTTAAATATTGCAAAATATAAATAGACATTCTTCGTACTCACCACAGCCTACGGTCTTTGTGAGAAAATGTATTATCTTTGTTTAGGCAACAAAATTGACAACATAGATTTAATAATTAGAATACTATTGTTTCACCTATATAATTGTATTACGAGAACCTTAAATAAAAATTATTATTATTATTATTGACATCAGAAAATATACCAGTTATGGAAATGTTCTGTGATTGACACTCTACCACAGCCCAACTCTACTTAGTAACTTAGTAAGTAGAGTTAGGCTGTGCACTCCACATATATAGGTCTATATCTATATCGCTATAAATCGCATATGTCACGTCATGTCAATTTTTCTTTTGCTCTTCTGACACGTTTTTGAATTTTATAGAGCAAATTTCAAAATAGCGCAATCATAAAGCAGTTTCAATTAATTTTAACTAAAAACAATTAGATTTCAATTTTTCGAATGAATATGTTATAGTATTTGAATTATTTGGATATATCATAAAATACATTTAAGATGGAACATACTAAACTAGAAGTAAATATGAAAGTTTATTATATTATTTGTCAACTGTACTATACCTATTTTATTAGATGCTGGACGATATGAATGGCCAAGTTGAAGGAGAAATGTCTGTACCAACAACAAGAAATTCCAACAATCTAGGAAAGCCAAATTTCAACACATTAGATGAGCCCATTAGGGAAACTATTGTAAGGCTAAAATAATTATGTGATTATGATATTCCTAATATGGGATATTTTAGCTACGTGACTTGAGAGCTGTAGGTGCTAAATTCACACACGTCTTGATACCAACAGAAAAAACTGCATTACTTAAAGAGTGTAAGAAAAAATTACGGTTGTTGGAATAAACTAAATATAAATTTTCAGGGGATCTTTGGGGACCTTTGATATTGTGTACTTTTATGGCCATGTAAGTCAATCATTTAAATAAGTTTTTTCAAATAAACTGAACTTTATGTTTATAGGATACTGCAAGGCTCCAATAGAATACACGATTCTAATGATGGAGGTCCAGAATTTGCTCAAGTTTTTGTCATAGTATGGATAGGTTCCATGATAGTAACATTGAATTCTAAGTTACTTGGTGGAAATATGTGAGTATGAAATCAAGATACAGTTTTAGTTCAGTGGTTCAAATATACTAATGTATTGACAATTTGTGCTCTTCTTTTGTGGAACTATCAACAAATTTCAAAAACTTTCAATGATTTCTTCTTATGTTTCAGCTCTTTTTTTCAGAGTATATGTGTGCTTGGATACTGTTTGCTGCCAACAGCATTGGCTCTTATAGTTTGTAGGATATTATTAGTGGCGGAAAATACATATATTTTGTTTTTCTTACGACTTATGGTTTCAATGATTGGTTTTATTTGGGCTACATATGGTAAGATATATAAGTATTATAATGTATATGAAATATTAAATATTCATAATTTTCAGCATCAGTTGTATTTCTAGGAGATAGTCAGAAACCTGGTCGAAAAGCATTAGCTGTTTATCCAATATCTTTATTTTATTTTATTATTTCTTGGCTTGTTATGTCGCACACTAATACATAAAATATTTCATACCTGTATAACAGTTATTGTTAGTAAGTATATTTAATATTTATGCAGTGATATGAATAAATCTGTATTACATTGTGTATGTAAGTGCATGTGAATAAGACATGAATAAATGTTTCTTTTAAATTAGCTCCATTCCTTATTAAAATGATTATTAGATTAATTGAAACAATTTAATTTTCAGAAAGGTATATTCATATTTGAAATAACTGAAACTTGAGGTTATTTCTAGAGTCCTTCAACAATAACGTAATGTAGCAAAAATGAGTTTGACAAAGGTCATACAGTTCACAAAACAGTTCAGGTAGAAGTTCGGAATGGAAACTCCTCACTAATGGGTTTTTCAAAGAAAAATTCTTTGAAACATGAAACATTTTTTCAAAGAAACAACTTTGAAACATCTATTGAAAGATATTCAATTATTTTGCAATAATAGTTTCATCTTGAATTTTTTCATTTTGTATTCTAGTTTCAATTGTTCTACTACTTGGTAATATTAAGGGTTCATAAATGAGAGATGTATGATATATATAATATTATCTTAACAAAACAGTTCAGGTAGAAGTTAGCAGTGAAATATTGAAGATTATTATTTTTATATATAATGTGTTTAATTATGTTTGTATGTTAATTAGTATAGCACAATGTGCTAAATAAACATATCTTATCATTTATGGAGCCCCACATGGTGCTCTCCCAACTGAGAGATGTGACCTTTGCTTGGCTATAAAATTGAGTTTAAACTTTACAGATTCTTTTTGAACGATTATGATTTATCGCGTAATTTTTTAAAATCCATTGGAAGTAATTGGTTTAGCATGCATAATAAAGCAGACGATACTGCTCTTCAGAGGATTTTGTTTATTTCATCTTCAAATTAGCAAGTTCGAAATTCGTGTCAATGTTTATATGTAAAATAATGATTAAATACAAATTCTACTAAATCTTCAATTTTTATGTTTCAGAAACCACATAATTTCCTATGAATATATCAACATTTTCTATCAAATTTAAACAACTATGACACACTTCACTTTTTCCAGGTAAAAAGTCAAATATTAAGTTTTCGTACTGAATTGCTTCTCTTTTTTTCAACAAATCTCTAAGCTGACAGTCCCTCAAAGCTAAAATTTTCAGACAAATAAATCCTAAATAATCTGATACGATTGGCTTGAATACCACATTATCAGCACTTAACTTTAAAGTTTTAATAAGGTCTTGTAAATCAGAAAACATTGTTGTGGAGTTACATTTTACAACTTTAAGAAAAAATTTTATACTTTTGTTCAAATTTGTAAGTAGTACTCTTCTACGTAAAGCATTTTGTGAATTTACATCTACTAATGGAAGAACCACAGGCACATTTTCTTCTTCATTTTCTTGGGTTTCTTTAATATGAAAGTTACTATCATCGGCTTCATAAAGCATACCACCAAGAAAATGCTTAACTTTAATATCAAGTTCTCGTTTTTCTTTTCGCAAATCAGTAAAATCTGGTACCGGCCGCAGCATTTTAGAACTGGCAAATTCACTATCCCATTTTTGGTCTAATAACTCTTGCATTTGCAATCTTTTACAAATGCTTGCATATTTATGTTGTTGTGTTACCTCTAATTGTGCAACTTTAAGTTTATCGTAATACTCATTCAATTTTTTTTCATTCAAAATTTCTTTTATTTTGTTTTCACCATGTATAAATATTAGAGTATCAAGAGTAATCCATTGTTTTACAGAACTTCTTACTTGGTTTTCAACCTGCAGAAAGTTTTTGTGAGAAAATCTCAATTTCAGCAAAGGACTGTCTTTAAGCATTAATTCATCTGTATTGTGTTGGTTATTTTTCTTTTCAATTTGAAATGTTTCAGTTTTTAAAGGTATTGGATCAATTAATTTTACCTTTGTTTTAGTGAACTTATTTTTGATTTTTTGATTCAAATCTTTTAAATTAGATAATTTTTTAGTTATTTTATCATTTTCTGCATTAAAATAGGATTTTTCTGAATTACATGGCGAAGTTTTTGCTATTTGTTTGAGATACTCATCTGATTGTCCAGAAATTTCACTACATGTATCATTTGTATGTTTTGAGACTCTTTCCTTTAAACTTATATTGTTAGTTAATTTGGTCACCACATGTTTATCTAAATCTCCTAAATTTTTTGTAATATCATTTGATTTCTTTATGAATGATATAACATTATCTTGCTTTTCATTTAGTTGCTCCTCCTTGTCATAAATTGGATGTGTTTTCTCTTGTGCCTCATCCTCAATCAGTGTTTCTAAATGTTGTTTAGAGTTTTTCTTCTCTTGACTTTTCTTTAATCTACACAATTCTTCAGATTTTAAAACAGTTGAAAGCTTAAAACACTTGCTTTTGTCATTTTCTGTATCCTCTAATTGAACAAAGTCATTTAATGAAAGTTCTGCAAATGATGTAACTGGTACAAAATCTTGATGGGATGTAGATGTTACTTTTGATCTCAAATCAATACCTTTACTGAGGTGACCATCTTTTTTTGGTAAGAGATTGAATGTAGGAATATCTTCAAAATCACGTAACCACAAGGGACTATCATCAATTTGATTTTTGACATAGTTACTCGCATTAAAACAGTGAATGCTACAAAAATAACCATATTCATTCAAATCGTAAACTTTATTGTTCTTCGTTGAGATACTGTAACGCTTATTAGAAGAAACTGTCTTTAGTTTTTTGCCACAAAGGGCATAGCCACATAATTTAGCTATAGCTCTTTCTTCTACTATATCTTGATAATACGTTGAATTTAAATATACTATACTCTTCAAGAAAGTTTCAGGACGCACAGTGCCTTCCAACAGAAGCTCAACAATTTTTATAGCTCTGTCTTCACATTCCTTCCTCTTTTGGCTGGTTGTTATGAAATTTTCCACCTTACTGTGGCCATTTTTAGGGGCATCGATGTTTTGACTGAGTTTTATATAATCTTCTAAGTATTCTTGTTCCATTTTTATTATGTAAGAGCACCACAAGATATTCGGCAAAATAAAATTACGAGCATCAATTTTATTTCACTTAGATTACTAAATTAACAAAACAGGAAAAAGATAATGAATATTTGACGTTTCTATCATGCCACACAGGTTATGATCATCTGTTACGTTCACAGAATATACCTCTCACTCTTTCTCCTCTACTTTATATGTGCCAGGCTACTATGGCCATCTACACAGCAAACAAATTAGTCCACCAGGTCTCAAACGGGTCTTGAAAACAGAGTTTTCAATTCCAGGTGGAATATGTACAAATTCTTTTCTGTAACACTTACTACACATGTAACTATTCATTTTTGATTCGGAGGTTAAGCGTTAACGTGTTCATACGTTGACACCCAACCTCCGAATCCCAGAATATACCCAAATTATTTAATTTAATACTTCTACCTGTATATTAACCTACAGCCACGGCTAATCAAGTTTAATGACTTTAATTCAAGTTTAAAGTCGGACGTGCCACAGCCTAACTCTACTTACAAGTCATGAACATATACTTGGCAACGCCGCATCAGCTCATTCCGGTAGACCGATAGATCGGAAACATCGGTCTATTGCATGTTATAATCGCATTTCAGAAAACTTTTCAGCGAAACGGTACTTTGTATAAAACGATAGCTTCAACAAAAATTGTAGATCATACAATTATCTATAGAAATTAATAAAATACTTTTTTTCTAAGAAGAACCATGTCTGAGTTATAGCGATTCAAACATTGTTTTTATAGTATATGTACACTAACGATTTCACTTTATCAATTAGAATTGACAATATGCTATAAATTTCATTATTTGAACCAGAACCATCATTCTCAGGTGAGAGCAAGTTTAATGCATCTGTCAATTCCTTTAAACCTTGATTGAGATATGTACAGTAATTTCAATGGTTGAATGATTCTAATATCATATTTATAACGAACAAGCAAATTTTCCAGTTGGGACTATCTAGTTAATTTCAGTTGTAAAATCCATTTTAAATCATTAGGGGACAGTTTATTTTTATTAATAAAACATTTACATGGATATCTGAATCTATCAAAATCTGATTAATAATTTGTATACTGTTTATTTGTGAACATTCAATTAACTCTGATGAAAAATCTAGTGTGTAAAACAAATGCTATTATTTACAAAAATTTAATATTCCACGATTTACATATTGAAATCTTTTTTTATAATTAGATGTTAAATCAACAAAATCACAAATTGATTCTGAGTTTTCAAAGGCTTCATTCAATTTCTCACAACGTTCCTTCAATGCTATTGGCTCTTTCATCTGGATCTTTTCTTTGAGCGTGGACTCTTTTTGATAACTATGGCTAAATTTGGAAAAATACTTGGCACTGCATTTAAATTGAGTGTTAAACTCAAAGAAATATTTTTTATCCATTCATTCATTAGATTTTCGTCGTTTGGAAAACGAAATACAGAAAATGGTGGTTCGCCGGACTCGGGGTAAGTTTTGTGGCTCGACTTGCGTTCAGGCACACAGCAATGACTTGGCATGTTAATTTTTGTGCGAATATAAAGAACAACATCTATAAGAGATTAGTTCTAAATAACGACTAAATCTAACAAAGGGTAAGTCACAGAACATATCCTTAATTTTTTATTATGGTATATAATAATTTGGTATGTTCTGTGGGGTAAGTAACTCTACTAATCACAAAAAAAGGAACAATTCTACCGAATAATACTTTTGTTAATGTCTGAACTACTCAGTCAAAACATCAGTAATAGGTAGCTATCTACATACAATTTTTAAAGGTATTCCTTAGTCTATTGCACACAGTACTGAACCCAGTAGCACTCTCTACAGACTATACATCACATAATAGCACAATAACTAAAACGCAGATTTTTGTTTTTACACAATTATGAGATGGAAAAAGTTAGGTATTATTTCTACCTATCCTGGTATAACCAAAAAAAGCAAAACGTAAAATACAACAGATATTCCTGTTTATATATCAAATTTGCGAAAAATTTCTTTCGCTTGTTCTTCAGAACTTCAAACAACAGCACTTTTCACAACTTATTTTTGGATTTGAATGTTATTTCTCTCGTTAAATAGCGATTTATTCAGCAGCAATGAGTAGAAACCATTACAAGCCATTGCAGCATCTCTATTTCTGAGTCCTACTTAGATGTTGCCAGATTTCCTAGTTCATGGCTTGTAAGTAGAGTTAGGCCACGACTACCTTTACTACAGGCCATGAAGAGCGTAATCCCTCGGTGTTGCCAAATTGTGTTTAGTTGTATACTATCCTAGTCGTATGTTCCAAGCTTTCAAGCATTATTTCAACTATTTTTGTATATTGTGAACAAACAATGAATATTATTAGTATTTATAATATATAGAATATTTTATTGGGTATTGTGCACAGAACATACCAAATTAAGGGTATGTTCTGTGGTATTGTGAGCACATATTTCTGTAACAGAAAACTGTTAAATATTTAACTGTTCATTCGATGTAATGTCGTCGACGAGGAAGGTTGGTGCAAGTGACGCTCCTCAAGGCGAATATAATAAATGTTATTGCAAAAATGCAGTTGTGAAAGTTTGTGTGAAATGTACCAAATGCACAAAAGTTTACCATCGGAGCTGTTCTGGGAAAGTCAAAAAATGTTGCGAAGAAGAAATTTTATCCCCTTCAGTAAACGAACAAAATGATGGTGACAACATTCCCGATGCTGAGAACTCACCGAGAATTCTAGAAGTTACTAGTGAGTCTACTAAACAGGATTTACTATTGAAAATAATTCGTGAACTAGAAGCGAAAAATACTTTTCTTTTGGAAAATAATTCCTTATTGAAGTATAAAATCTCTGTACTGGAGCAAAATGTTATTCACAAAGAATCAATAATTGCAGATTTCAGTGAACATATGAAATCTTATTAAAAAAATGTAAATATTGTGAGCGATAATATTCAAATGCTCGATTCGACAAGTTATAAGAATCAAGGTTTAACTCTTACCACTAACCAGTCATATAAGGATGCGGTAACTCGAGATCTAAATCATATTGAAGTGACTCCAGAGATCATTGTTGCGGATCATACCGAAAATAAGAAGCATTTCACTCTAAAGGATATAAACAAAGCTGTTGTTACGGCGCAGAAGAATATCTCGAGGATTTAAATGCATGTCAAGGAAAAAAAGAAAATAGGAAATACAGGCCTTAATATTCCTGAAAATATGGATAGTGCATGGCAAACTGTGAACAATAATAAAAAAAAGAGGAAAACGCGTCAAGCGTTGACTGTCGGAAGTTTCTCGGGCCCGGCCAGTGTTGAAGGAGTTGAGAAATTTAAAATTTTCCACGTAACAAATTTGAAACCATATACTTCAGCTGAGGATCTTCGACAGTTTCTTGTAAATAAATTCTCAACCGTGAAATGTGAAATACTTAAATCAAAATACCCTGACAGCTATTCGTCTTTCAAAGTACTTATTCCAGAGAATGAATATGAAAAAGCACTCAACGGTGCAAAATGGCCCAATAAAGCAAGTATACGTCATTTTTTTCAACCAAGAAAAGTGACTCTTACTCCCAGTTGATTTCGGTAGATTTAATTGTTCCTGTAACAATTCCAAAAAATTATAGTGCTTTTAAACTTCTTCAGCTGAATGTACAGTGCATATCTAATAAAATGAATAGTCTGGAGGTTCTGTTGGAGGAGGAATCACCGGATGTACTGAGTATTGCTGAACACTCTGTGTTTAGAAGATCTGTCAAGATATTGTTATTGGTCAGAGCCTATTATAGTATTTCAGAGTATATGGATGAGATAATTGGTGCTGATATATTCTGAATGAAGGTTATGATTAATTTTTAAAAATTTTTTCTTTCTCTATGAATAATTAAAATTTTTTCTTTCTCTTGCTTTTTCTATATTATCAAAAATGTGTTAAATTATGAAGTTAATATACATTACGTTAAGTTGTCTTGACTTGTCCAATACAGATGTATACTGTCTAAATGGATAAATAAATATTTTCTCTTTCTTTATTATTGGAAGAAAACAACGATGTTTTCGATAAAGCCCCACTGCGCAAAAAATACTTCTATTAGTCAGTGGGATTCATTTACATGAAAAGTTTCTTAACCAAATTTATTGAATTATTTGAGAGAATAGGAACCTTGAAAGAAACGCTGTAGGAATTACTCAAATTGAATTATTTACCTAAGTATAAAAAAATATTATATTTCTGAATAGTGCAACCAACAAACTACTTTATGAAAGTATTGAGCTTTCTTCGTTTATTTTTTGATTCAGTTTTCTCGTGTCCGGCTTCATTATTTTTTTTTGTCTAATCATTCAATAAGATATTCGGAAAAATGGAACACAGCATGTTCAGAATATTTTTATTGTCTTCATCACATAAACAGCAACAACAAAAATCTTTAAGGACTCATCCAATGACACTCTTAAAATAGTGAGATTACACAAAATTGCTTTCTGGTGTATATTATACAAAAAGGCACGTTCAAGAGAAATACCATTAATAATTTTTTCAAATATGGAACACATGTGAAATAAGACATTTTTAATTAAATCTGTAGGTATATTCAGTCCTCCCCGTTGCAAATAATTAAAATATTATCGATAATAAATAAAATCGTAGCTTCCAAAAATTCTGTTTTGGGCAAGTTTGGATTTTGAAGGAATGTGTTATTGTTAGTTAGATTTGTGAATAGAGATCTGTTTATTCGATGGTTATCGGTAATAAATAGGTTAGAAAATATACTTATTACTATAAATAAACTCACCTATCCCAAGCTTGAAACTTACTGAATCATCTACGGAATACCTATCCTCTACATTATATTTCACAAACAAATTATTTGTAAGTAATCCGTACTCGAAACACAACACAAATTCGATTCTATTAAATCGGTACACACAAAACACTTCGTTTTTATAATTTGACGTTATGTTATCCACAAACTATCAACACTAGCGCGTAAATAACACTATAGAAAATTGATGAATAGAGGATTAGAACTGAAATCGTAAAATGTTCAACTTCAAACTACGAAAGTCTTGAACAACACAAAATTGATTTCGTTTCACTGAAATTTGTAAACAAACTAAACACTTCGTTTTTAGTGTTTGATGTTGAGATTTCAACAAATTATCAACATCAACACTTGTAATACACTGTACACTATTGAAAAATATAGAATTTATACCAAAAGCTCAAATTATTTAACTTCAAACTGCGAAAGTTTTGGGAAGCGTCCTGTTTGATTTAGTATACCACTACAAGAAGTGGCGGCAAATTAGGCAACCTCATGACATATGTCAGATATTCATTTCATGGCCTGCAGTAAAGGTGGTCGTGGTTAGGCTGTGATAGACATGTCCCCCTACTTCCGAGACATCGATATCAGCCTTAAGTCTATTGCAGGTAACGATGTATAGATGTTTAAGAATGTTGGTCAAAAAATGTTCAGTCTAACTTTTGAAAATGGGATAACACCCCGAAACAATAGTCAAGAATTTATTTATTATAAATTTTGTGAAACCTAGCCAAGTGTTTTTTATTTAATATATGACCCAAATTTCTGTGATTGCCCTGTTAAGGTGAATTGAATGTGTTGATTACGTAAAATTCCTTTAATTTTTGGTGAAGGTTTGATCCTTAAGTTACCTAAAATATTGATTAACCTATTGTATACAGGGGGGAATTGAATTTTCAACTGCTTATGAAGAAAATTTATTCAGCAAACGAGTTCAATTTGAAAATTGTGAAATATATAGTTACGAATTATAGGCTTCGGCGGATGAATTCCAATAACTAACTTTCAACAATCAATAAAAATCCTTTATTTATTGTTGTGTTTATTTTATTGTTGTGTTTATTTACTGAAAATAACCACAACAAATGTCAATATCGCTTATGTCACACTTCTGTCTATTTCACTGTACTCTAGATAACTGATGTGATATATTATTCTGAGTGGAAATATTCAACGACACTAGTATTTTGACTTATATTTATCCTCATTTGCAAAGACCAACTATATCATACGTGGTTGCACAGAACATACCCTTAGTTCAGTTGAAGGACCTGGACTGTGGATCTCTTCGTGTGTGACTGCCCCTCGATAGACGCTGATGGCCCTCTCGGTTGCTAATCTTGTAGTGATTCAACTGTAGCTCGAAAGACCATGTTTAGCAATGTGGAGTGCTATTTCCCCACTAGGAAATTTCCTCGGTTCGAAGGACATGTCTAATATATATCAGTTTCATCCGGCTCGAAGGACCATGTATAGAAATGTGGAGTCCTATTTCCACACAAGGAAATTTCCCCCTGACAAGGCCTCAATCTGCCTACTCCTTGTCAGGGGTTTGATAGTTGCCGACTGATGGACAAACAATTTAAGACCCAATTCTCCCGATTCCTGGAAATAGGTATGAAAGGGTTTCGGTGCTGACAAGGCCTCAATCTGCCTACTCCTTGTCAGGTGAATGAGTTGACTACTGATGTAGAACAGATTTTATTGAGAAAATATTAAAGTATTTATACATAAATTAAAACTGCTTACTCGCTAAAATGAAGTTCATCACACTCATGCGAGTATGGTGAGCTCATGATATTCGCAATAGTTGCGTTAACCTACTTACTTATTGCCTAATGCATAATTAAAATATTTTCCTATTCTAACCATATGAATCTGTTCAAAATCTTCAAGATTCTGAACATGCTGGGAGGCTCCGAGGATCTAGCAACAAGGGCTCCATCTCGACGGCTGTAATAAATTCTCCCATCTAGCTCGGTTCTATTATTAATTATAGAAAATCTGTTCGAAATCCCAAAGATTTTGAACAGTATATCAACATTGAAATCACCTGCGATGATGCGATTACAAAATTCCAAAATTTTACTTAGTTTTTCCAGGAAGTTATCAATATCAGCCATCGAAAGAGTATTGGGTAAATAATCAGAGACAATTATCAATTTAAAATTTCTTAGAATTAATTGTATGCCACAATATTCGATTTACATTTAACATAGATAAAGATTTCAAATCTGACCTCTCTTCACACATTATATTCTTGCTGCAATAGATAGCTGTGTATACGTGCCTTCCTCTTGTTCGACACTCTTAAGCCAATAAATTCAGCTTGTTCAGGGCTGTTCCAATAGAATGTACATTTTGGACCAAAATTCACAATTCATTCTGATTTGTTTGTTGTGATGAGTTTGAGAAATATTCGGCATCCGAGCATTCATTGATAGTAGGAACATTGTATAGTATATCATTTCCTGTCCCTGTATTGCCCCTTTGGATCGTTTCGCTAAAAAATATTAAAGGGAGATTCTCTTTTTAGCTGGTGAAGATGGGAATTCCATCGAAACGTCCAATGTATCATTCTTCGAATTTTAATATATGAATTATACCTGTAAACCAAAATGAAAGTTTAAATATATATATATATATATATATATATATATATATATATATATATATATATATATTCAAAATCCTGGAATCTATATATATATATATATATATATATATATATATATATATATATATATATATATATTTACTCGCATTTATTTCGTACATATGTGCATGTACACTTATTTTTTTAATTTTTGCTTTTTAGTATACGTCATTAAGCTGAACACTTTTCTATGCACTGCATTTTTCCCAGTCTCCTTATTGCTCTTATCTACTCCTCATGAGCATCGAACTAGGTACAAGTAAAAAGATTCTATTGTTAGGTTAGATCAACTGGGTTTTAATAATTATTTCTGCTCGTAAAATATAAGAGGATCTATTGAATTTTTATCAACTGTACCTTGAAAATGCCGAAGAAAAAAACGGGCCAAAGAAAGAAAGCTGAAAAACAGAAATTGAGACAAAAAGAAATTCGTACTGCTCGTGACAACATTGCTTTGGCAGAACATCCATCTAATGCTCCTATGGAATGTGAAAAATGCCACAGGTGAATTAAATGAGACTTAAAATATAATATATAATTCTAATAATTTCAGGAAGCAGAAAAATAGAGCATTCTGTTATTTTTGTGCATCCGTGCAGAGATTACCAATATGTGCTCAGTGTGGTAAAATGAAATGTATGATTAAAACCGGCGACTGTGTAATTAAACATCCTGGAATTTTCACAACAGGTCTAGCTATGGTTGTAAGTATTATTATATGCAAATATTCAGTGGTTCTTTAAACTGCTACTTCATTTTATCTCAGGGTGCTATCTGCGATTTTTGTGAAGCTTGGGTATGTCATGGAAGGAAGTGTCTTCAAACCCATGCTTGTACATGTCCTCTACAAGAGGCTATTTGTATTGAATGTGAAAGAGCAGTTTGGGATCATGGTGGTAGGCTCTTTAGATGCTCATTCTGTAATAATTTTTTATGTGAAGATGATCAATTTGAACATCAAGCTTCTTGTCAAGTACTGGAATCTGAAAATTACAAATGTGAGTTATTATTATATTTGTATTGTTATAAATATTTACCATAAATTATATTATAGATTTATAATATATTTTAATGCTTCAATAATTTAATAAATATTTAAAGAGTTTTACAATAACTTGAATAATCTTGTCTATTGCCTTTCTCAGGTCAGTCCTGTAATAAACTTGGTCAGTATTCATGTTTAAGATGCAAAACATGTTATTGTGAAGATCATGTTAAGAGGAAAGGATTTAAGTATGAAAAAAATAAGGCTTTACCATGTCCTAAATGTGGCTATGAGACTTCTCAAACTAAGGATCTTAGTATGTCTGGTAAGTATTTAAAGGAAACGAATATGCAATAGCTACTATAAAACGTGAAGTAAAATTTTTATTACTGTATTAGGTCAAATTTATGTAGAATAGAAGAAAAATTAAGTTGTTTTTGAAGTAAAATTTTTTGTTGTTTGAGAGGAATTTATGTTAAATCCAATATCTTTCAGTTCGTAGCCACAAATTTGGTAGACAGATGCAAGGAGCTGCAGATGATGATGATGATTATGGTTCCTCTTCAGGTTATGGATATTATGGAGGAACAGGAGATGATTTGGATGATGCTTATTCTGATTCCTGTGATGATTATGATGAGGAAGAGGAAGAAGATGATAATGATGGGACTAGTGAAGAAGACTCCTCCCATGATGAGAAAAAAGCAAATTGAAATTTCTGAATTAAATAATTGGAGATTGAATTTTCACTTTAACTTTTTTCAAAATGATACACCATCATTTTCAATGAAATTTAGCCTCAATATGATTGAAAGTGAGAATTTTCAATATTTTAATTTTCAAAATTTTAGGATGAAAATTTTTTACTTGAAAATAATTGAAAATGTAATTACTGCTATTTTTTTAATAGATACCAAGAATGATTTGATCTATTTTATTGCAAAATAATTTGAATAAATTAATAAATAATGAATAAATTTTCATTAATTAATTTTTCTCTTTGTGATTTTAATTTTCTTTGGTGTGATTTGTTGTAAAAACTATACAAACTATCATGTTGTCAGTTAAGTGAAGTATATGTTGGACAACAGAACATACTCATGCTAAGTAACCTGTTTAATGGCGGAGGTCTACGCTAAGTAGACGCTAAAGTACTACGCTAAGCACAGGACCGTGGGAGTAGCTTAGATTTTCTCGCGTAGTCGATTTCACAGAGAGATATCTCGCGCTTTTTCGAAATATATTTGAAGATGGTGCGTAGGGTTCAAATGAATGTGCTTATAATGGTGTAGTGGAAAAACTGACTTGCGTGCGACGTATACGAGTTCGCTCCAGGAGGCCACATCAGGTTTTGTGTTGTGGGAGAAAGCGTGGAGTGGTTAGGCGTCGAAGAAGAGGAAATAATCAAGTCTGAAGAAACTCCTGATATACTGCTCCCGTGATTAACGTTATATCCGAGTCAACTGATGCTGGGGCCGTATTTATTGAAGACGTATGTTATTTGATTAATATAAGTCTCAATTTAACAGATTTATTACAGTCTTATGCAATAAATGCTGTACGTAACTTCAGGTAACTAAAAACGGTTACCGAGAGGAGGGAGGGGTCGAAAACTTAAAAAATAGAGAGAGTAGAATGGATTCAACCCCAAAGTAATATCGAACTTGTTGAATAACTTTTGATTTTATATTTGAATAAGTAACAAGTTTATGATTTAATTGGAAATAATAGAAAACGCAATATTGGATTTGGTAGAGATGAAAGGCATACAATTTGTTGTTAAAAAAGTACAAATATTTTGTGAAATCTGCAATTTTTAGTTAAGGTGTAAATTGCGAATATTTACTTACTTACCTGTTCAAGATATTCTACTAAATATTTTCTTAAGGTTTAAAGTGCAACAAAAAGGAAGTACTTACGCAATTCAAAATCATAACGAATAACAAGCATTGAATTGATCGGCATAAAAAATTGAATACCTGCAATTACTTCTATATTATACTTTTACTTTCATCTGTGAGAGAAATGTAACTTACGTTAATCATTGCTCACAAAAGCAATGCGATTTAATATTTTACATAAATCGGAAAAGGTTTTTTTAATTTTTCCTTACACCTTGAGGGAAAATACTGGGATATCGAGTACACCAGATTACTGACAATTTGAAGATTACCTTTAAGTGAATAATGAGAAAGGTTCAAACAGTTCAAATTATACACCTGTGGTACATAATTCATTGAATAATTATGTTCATGAACTATTACTTAAGTGAATTGTAAAATTTATATTTATGTAATATATTCAACTCGGTGTAAGCAGATTTTACTAAGGATCTGATTTATAGTTTTGATTTCAATAAAAAAAAAAATAAATCTAAGATAAGCCGAACACTTTAGCTTATTTATCACAAAGTTGACAAGAATTCTTAAGACAGAATAATTAATGATTTTGTGAAGAGAAAATATTGTCAAAAGGTACTGTGAACTCAAATCTTTGAATTCAGATCAATTGAATTTCTTAAGGCTGGGGTTTAGTCCATTCTAAGAAACAAGTCTTAGGTTTCTTTGTTAACATTTATGAACGGAAACGAATTTAGTGAATCTTAAAACTGTTGTCGAATCTTGAATATTTTCTCGAGGGCACTAGATAATTTTAAAGTTGAAGAACTGGATCAATAGATTGAAAAAACAAAATTTCAAATTGCTCCTTTTTTTCGTGCATAAATTCTCCACAATAGGAATTAATTAAAAATATTCACTTTCATATTGGACAATTATAAAATATCTGATGTATCCCTAGAGAATTTATTCAACTTCAAATTGGTAAAGGTTTGAAGGACATTTATCGATTATTTTAGAAATTTTATCAAAGAAATCGAGATTGTATCAACCATCGATCAAAACATCGAGCCGTGAAGTAACAGAAAATATGTATCTGCTGAGGAAGTCGAAAAATTTTCATTTGGTAAATTGTTTTTGTGAAAACATCGTTCGTTGAATTTGTTAATATTAATGAACAAAACAAAAAAGTATCATTATTTTTAGAAAGTCTTGCAATGGCGCTGAATTAATCGCTTTCATTGATATATCAGGAATGTACAAACCCAAAGTCGGTAAGTTTAATTGTTTAATTAATTTAACAGCACGTATTAAAAATATTTAGCAATTAGTTTATACCGATCGGTGAGCCACCCACCGGTGATTTTTTATTGGTAGAAATAAATGGAATCTAATTTTGCAACTAAGGGAATTTTTTTAAAAAATTCTGTTGTAAATTAAAATCTACCGGTCACGCATTTTTTTTTATAACTTTTTATTACGTAGATCAGAAGTACGCAAAAAGAGCTATAATTCAAAAAGAAAATTCGATGAAAAACAACGGAGATTTTCTGCGTTTCATGTAGTTTTTGTCATTTTATTCGGCTGTTATATTTTGTACCCACCTAGGCGATATTTGCAGGAGAGAAACTACTGGACTCAATTATGATGATATATTTTTTTCGCTAGTCGTTCAAATTGTTCAACTATAGATTGTTAACTTCATTGGCCTGTATCCCCGTTGTTTTTCATCGAATTTTCAATTTTCTTTTTTTTAATTAAAGCTCTTTTCACGTACTTCGATCTACGTAATAGAAAGTTATAAAAAATGCGTGACCGGTAGATTTTAATTTACAAGACAGTTTTTTCAAAAAATTCCCTTAGTAGCAAAATTATATTCGGATGAAAAACACATAGTTTTCGATTTATAACAATAAAATCTATCAATAAAAAATCACCGCGACGGTGGGTGGCTCACCGATCGGTATAAACTACTTTCTAAATAATTTTAATATGCACTGTTATTATTAAACAATTAAACCTACTAACTCTGGGTTTGCGTATTCATGATCTATGAATGAAAGCGATTAATTCAGCGTCATTACAAGACGGTATGACGACAAAACGGGAAGAAATTTTTTTTGTTTGAAATGATTAATAAACAAAAGGTGAGCATTTTTGAGTGGTCGCCTATTCGATTCTAAGCACTTTTCCAGGCCTAATCCCAAAGTTTGATTCATCCCCAAAAAAGTTGAGGGCATAACTCTATATTTCCTGGACTATATACCTAATGTTATCGACTGGGTTTTAAAACAATATCGCTATTGAAAAAATGGTGTTGTGGTAGAAAGTTAAATATTTACGGTATGTAATTTTTGATGCCAGATTATAAAAAATTGGAAAATGAAAATTTCTCCCGAAAACAACAAACTTTTTTGGGTTAGCAAAACAAATGGCCGAAAACTGTAAGGAGAATGAGAAAAATTCATTGCCTGAAATAAACCGGAGGCTTCATTTTCATCCCTACATCGTACTGTTTGTCGGGTTCAAATGTTGAAAAAATTATTTCTTATAAATTTATCACGGTGTTGTTTATTTCCAGCAATTTCATGACATCGGCTTTCCTATCTCAGCCCATTAGGAATTTAAAGTTCAATTCCTAAAACGATAATGAACTGTGATAAAACAAATGGGTAAACAAATGCTCTATAAAAAATAAAATGAATGTATTGATAAATACAATTTGTGATATGGAGATAATTGATAGATGTTCCCAAAAAATTGTAGGATATTATGGTTTTGATATTCGACTTTGATATCCGTGAAAAATTTCCAACTTCCAATAAACGTAATTACAGTTTTGTTACAGATTATCACTACACTCGCAAAGTACACTTATACTTCTCGTCGGCAGATGGCGAATTATTTAATAGTGTTTTCGTTTACTTGATGTAAATCCATTATAATTGAATATTAACTTAAATTCAAACACTTGAACTTATGATTTACACTTTATTGACTAGATAGCATGACGCGTTTCGTCGTTACAAACGACTTCTTCAGAGATTATTCTGTTTGCATGTGAAGAAGTCGTTTGTAACGACGAAACGCGTCATGCTATGTAGTCAATAAAGTGTAAATCATAAGTTCAAGTGTTTGAATTTAAGTTTATATTCCAAAATTGTTAAATTGACAAAAATTCTAAGGTATATTTTTGTTAATTAAGGCAAAAAATTGCAAAGAGTGGTTGAAAACGATTGATAAACCTACTGACGAGGCTTCATTCCGTCACTTTGGAGGGCAAACTAATGAGGAAAACTACAAGACGCATTTTAAACATATGGTTCAAATTTTATTTTGAAAATAGGGATATTTGAAACTGAAAAATTGAAACCAATATTATAGTATATAACAAGGTAGTTTATATGAACTATTTTGTATTTCTAAGTATGTGGCATTGAAATATAAACCATTGTTAATATGTAGGTAATTGAGTAGGAAAAACATTATTTTAGTTCACCAACTATAAAAGATAAAAAATCAGATTAATTAAAAAAATTTATTTGATTTAGATCACAAATAATTTGTGAGAGATAGGGCATTCCACCAGATCTATAAGAATAGATATAAGTAAAAAGAAAGATTATCAGTAAAGAGATAATAATTATATTTCCATAAATAATAAATAACAATATAACAATCCCTAAAATCAAACTAACACAAATTTATAATAAAATATTCAAATTTCCTCGGCTTCATAATTCTACTTTGCAAAGTTTCACGTTTATCAGATGCACAAAATTTGGACAATATTTTGCTAGAGTATTCCTCTATTACGGAATCAAATGATGAAAATTATTCTTTTGTTCTAAAAACTTATTTTTACTATTTTCAAATTTCAAGATTAGCTTCAACAATTTATTTATAGGCTGATGAATGTTAAATTAAAAAATATATCACAAGAAGAAATATTTATTATATTTCATAAATTTTCTATTTGTTGAAAAAATTTCATTGATATAGATATATGTCTATATATTATAAACATGTTTTTTGTGAACAACATAGATTTAAATAGTTGAAGTCTCGTTAAAGTTTATGATGGCAGTAAATTTATAATCAGTATAGAATTAAAATTTTGACTAAATTAGTCTGAAATGGTGACTGCAAGAAGTTAATCTTGATTTTAACCTGGTCAGCTGATTTTTCATTAACTTTGATAGGAATTAATGAAAATCTATTTAAATATTAAGTGTTTTCTCTTTTCACATTTCAATGGAAAATGATTTTATTTTTATGTTTCCGTCAGCAGTTAGTGATTTTCTGATTATTCGTTCACTTAATTTTAATTCTTCCAAGAAAAGAAAGTGTATAAATGTGATTGAAGTGTTATCATAGTTTAGTTTATAGTAATGAAATTGGAATTGTTAAATCAAATGTGACAATGTATTTGAAAAACGTCTATTCACAAATTCGCAAGACCAAAAACAGCCATTTGCTGAAGATGATTGGATCTTGATAGAATGAATACTAGAAGTAGAGTTTATTATTCAATTAATTCTTAATTTTTGAATCTCCACAAAATATTTTATTAGAAACTGGTTTTACTTTTCCAATGAACCAACACTTTTGTTTACAAAAAAATGGATATTTGAAGATAAATTAGAAAAACTTAAAAATTGTTGATTGTGTTGAAATAATTTTTTTCATAGCAATACGTCATCACATATAAACCAAAAATCTAAGTCTACTTGAAGAAATTTTTTTGTCAATCAGACAGTTAAACACAATAACAAACATTTTTATGTTGTAAAACTATATTCTGCAACCAATTATCACTTCACACATTCTATTTTACATGTAGAGTTGTATATATTTCAGAGTATTATCATGCCAATTGGTGAAAATTAATATAAATTATTTGTTTCATGCAATAAGTCATCTTCATCTTCTTGCAACGTCAGTATAAAGTAAAGACGTAAAGATAAAATGTGTGTTTTCATCATAATAGAATTAAATTACTTAAATGTTTCAACTACTTGAAAGGACTAAATTCTTCAAACAATTTATCTAAATTTTCATGTAATGTGGCAATTAGTCAATTTCGCCTTCTTGTGCAGCCTGTACTGAATATATGAAAGATAAAATTGGCTTTATTGCACAAGTAAAATAATTTCATTATTTAGTATCTCAAATTCATGTTTAAATTGAATTTTTTAGGTGGTTTCTTAGAATTTTACACAGAAAGTTTCATGTAGATTAATGTTTTATATACATTTAATTTTTATCTTACATTCACTTCAATAATTTGAAGGTTTATAAAATAATTGCAGTTATTATAATAATGTCATTGACATTCAAAGACCAATTTCATGTTTATAAACCAAACATTTCAGCATACATGAAATTTTTAAAAACAAATTCAGTCACAATCATACAGAAAAACTGCTATCTAAAAAAATAGCAATATAACCTTATCATTTCTTGGAATACTCAATGTCTTAGATTTGTATACTCAATCTTAGAATTGTAGCACCTAGCATTAAATTATAAAATTTCAAGTCTTATTTCTTATTATATCAGAAACAATTTTGTATTAACCAAGTAACAAAAAAAAAATTACAATTCAAGATTATTTCACTTGGGCTTTTACATGCTGAAGAAATTCATGGTAGGAAAGTGCATTTTCAACTCTATCCTCAACAAGTCTTTCCAAAAAAACACTACGATTAGGACTATTGTCTTTTATGATCTGCACAGTGGCCCGATAAGGCTTATCTTCATTCAAATAGTTTATAAAACAGTGTAGCCTTTGATTAGTTTGATTTTCCACTACAGGAATTTCATACATTTGATCATTTAATGAATTGAAATTTGGTACCCCTAAACCTTCCTTCAAAAACACTTGAGACACTCCTGAACAAACATATAACATCATATGATCACCTGTGTCCATAAGGTAGGCACCAATATTATCAATTAGTCTAGATGTCAATTGCAGGTGTGGTGGAACATGCACACTTTCTTCCTCCATATTCAAGATAACTTGTTGCTCTTCCAAATTATGAACTGCATACAAATCAGGATAAATATTCTGCAGTAGCCAAGGTAAAGGCTTAGTTTTCATGTCAATCATTGCTTTCACCCTGTCATCAAGTCTTGTCGATGTACCAGTTCTAAATGCTTGATGTTTAAGCAATGCAGAAATGTACAATGGTAAAAGTTTCAAACAATTTGGTGCCAGTAAACCATTTGGACTTGATCCAAGGTTTAATGACAATTTATAACTTGATAATATATCTATTACAACATTTATAAATGCTTCTCTTGCATCTGATAAACTAGATTCTACACTTCTATCAACTGCCATTTTAGCTAGCAGCCCAATTATACATTGTTGATCTGCCGAATTTATTACATCATGTAATGTAGATACCACAGGTAAGCACAATGTATGAACTCTTATTCTCCTTTCTCCTTTGCTAGAAGTATATAACAAAGCAGCTTGGAAACACACAGTTTCAACATCAGATAAATTTTCATCAATGGATACTTGCATACCATACCCAGCATCAGGATTCACATTAGGTAATGATAGTAAATCTGTAGAACGAACAAAGAAATTTCCATGAAAGGTATGAATTGACAATCCTCTAGTGCATCTTATCCTCATAACTGCTTCAAAACCAATTTTTCTTGTAATGTATCGTTTAATACACTTCTCTAATGACTCTGTTAAAATAGGCCTGCCAAATTTAAATAAAGGAAAATGATGAACACAACCCCCACTAAACCTGCTGATTCCACTTATTGTTGCAATATCCACATACTGAGAATTCAAGATGAATAAATCAACAGCTATTTGTTGACTGCTGCAATCTAATGCTAATCGCTTATAAAAATCATTTGCTGGCTTCAAATTCTGAACTTCAGCTGATGCTCTTTGATTTGGATCTTCCCTTGGGGTTAACGCTCCAGGGCCAATATTAGGTAAACTTGCTTGAAACACTGTAACTCTTCCACCTGTAGCAGACATCATACGATGAGCAGCTTGTAGCGCTGCCCCTAAAGCAGAGTTACCATCAAAATTATTGTTATATCTTATTGGAAGTTGTTGCAATAAATCTTTTATCAGTTCCATCCTATCTTTTAAGTTAACTAGTAAATTATCAGGACATGGTAAAAATATATCATCAATATCTAATACTAACATTTCATGGGGTTGACTCAAACCTTCAGCAAAAGAAAAGAAATGTAAAGATGAATCATATGTAATAAACCCAACTTGTGTTCTTGAATCTCCTGGCAAATTGACTAATTCATCTAGAAGGACACGACAAAAAATATTTAGATACCCAGATTCTACAGCAAATCTTGATACATCCAATAAAAATAAATAAACTGCCGGTTGAGGTGGCCGTAGCATATACTCGGCAGGAGCAATGTATTCTATAGTGCTTGCTTTAATTTCAGGTCTTCTTGAAGGATCCCCGTATGTTTTAGAAACAGGATCATATTGAAATTCTTCTGGTAAATCATTTATCCGATAGCATAAATTGCACTTCCATCGTTTTGAATCAACAAAGAAAACATAAGGATTTATATAAGTTCTACATGCTCTACACCGCACTATAACATTACATTGTATAACTGAAAGTTGAGTAAGATCCTTGAAGGGATGTATTAAGATGCCCAAAGGTAATCTTGACTTCTGAAGTAAATTTTGACTCTCTGGAATTTTAGTAATAGTTGACCGGAATATTTGCCCACTACAATTTGCTGAATTTAATGTATCATTACCAAGCATTACCTGAGGTGGTTCAAGCTTATCAGGTGGCAAAATATTTGAAGTCTGAAGTAAATCAAATGTTTCAGCTCCCCATAACTTATTGAAGCCATGGCTTACCACATTTTGGTATTGATTATAGCTGGATTGTTTGATTCCATGTGAAGATACATCATATTGCTGATTTTCTATTGCCTGAGGTTGAGTAGTATGGCCATAAGATTGTTGAAGATTTGTTGGTCTTGATAGATGGGAGGGAAGATTAGGATATCTATTGGTATGTAACATAGTTTTAGCAGTACCATCAGAATAATTCTGTGCTGAGATTGGTTTAGCTTGATTTACAGGTGGCATTCTATTCTGATGTGAAACATTAGTAGAAATAAATGCAGAATTTCTACTTACAGGTTCAGGTGATGTTGCCTGAGATTGAACCTTTACTCTACCTTGTTGAATCATTGGAGGTAAATTGCCATGCATTTGACCCATAGGAGGTAAAGTAACCGTTGATTGACTTATAGTTGTCATACTATCTAGTTGGGATGGATTCACAGATGCCGAGATATTCATTGGTTGATTTATAGGCTGGAAATTGCCTTGCTGCTGATTAATCATAGCATTGAGATTGAATGCTTGTCTGTCCATGGTAGATGGAATTGATGGTTGTACTTGTTGAGTTTGTAATGGAAAGTTTGTAGCAGTTCTATTACTTGGTGCCACAGCTTGATTAAAATTTCCAGGCATTTTGTTTGAATTTGGAGGAGGATTTAATTGGTGAGATCTCACAGGTAAGGAGGCATTATATAAATTTCCAACTGATGATGCATTAGAAGGGACTCCAGCAATTGAACCTGATTGATGATTTGGTTGGACTGTACTTTTGGGTTGGCTTCTCATATTAAAATCAGCATTAGGTAAATTCTGAAAATGTTGGCTAGCAAAATTCATCTGAGGTACTGACTGAAATACAGATTGTCTCTGATTTTGGTTTTGAAAGTAATCTTTACCATTTCGATGTGGATCAACTTCTTTTGATTGTGTTTGACTGTATATTTTTTGACTAGATTTTATAGAACTACTGAAATTTCTTGTGTGCTCATTGGAAAATAGTTGATTATTAGTATTTGTTTGTAGTACTGGAGGAAATTTATTTTCAAAGATATTACTATTTGAAGCTTTAGGAATTTCCTGATGCTGCTTTGCATGAACTATATTCAGATTTTCCTTCTTTAATTGAGTATCTAACAAACATTTTTCTGTAAAACTGCTAATATTACTTACAGCTTTTTCCTCATTCAAAGGTATATCTTGAAAATTTTGTTGAGGTAATCCTGTGTTATTTTCAATTTTTGAAGTGATTGGAGAAAAGTCACCTGCACCAATATTTATGTTTTTATTTGGTAAATTTATTCCTTCATTAGGAGTTGAAGTAAATTGTGGCTGTATCACTGACTGATGCTGAACATTTAGTTGTGATATTTTATTGGTAATAGCATTAATTGATGAAATAGGAGGAAGTTGGGAGCCTGGTATGATCCTTGGAGGCAACTGTGATATTGGAATGCTGCTTACTTGATGAGATGGTGAGGCACCTCTAGAGGAGTTTTGTGATGATGTAAGTCCATTAAATGTGTACTGCAGCATTGTTTTTGAATCAGGCCTGATGTTATTTATTGGACCGTCTGATTTCTGACCAGTTCCACCAACACAGTTCTCAGACATGTTCCGTTTTGCAATGATAACTATAAAAATTATTCTAATGAAACCAAAAATATTTAAATAAGTCCATAAAATGAATTATCAGTAACCCAAAGATAACAATTTTATTTTGAATGTACTGATTTATAACAACTTCCATTCCACCTTTATATAATACATTAATAATATTCAATAATCCCATGTCATAGTGTGAACAAATATTTATTAACAGATTAACGAAATAAATACCTACTTTCGTATTGTAAAATTTAACTATGCAAGACGAAATAGGTTACCCATAATTATAGAGACGTATAATTTCTAACTAATTATTTAATCTTGAAATGGTGACTAATATGAATGCAACAAAGCCGAAAAAATTCACATGAATTGAAAACTTTGGTCCATAGTTTGAGTGACTGACAATTGAAATAATTTTAAGTTAAAAACAGTAATATTTCTAAAATATTTACCTATGATAGAACTGACTCCGATATTCGCTGCTAAGAAGCAATAAGCTCACACATTTTCTATTATTTAAAAATTAATTAATTTACATTACTCTATAAAAAGCAAGACCAAATTATTTGTAGTGTCACTATTTGTCAATCTTACGTGGCCTGTCAGTAATGTCGATAGTACAGTCCCCTTTTTTTATTATCTTTTTAAAGTCAATTCATCTTATATTTTATTGGCCTTTCATTCAACTCAAAATTCACACAGTACAAAATTGAGAATTCCCCTTTGTATGTTTGGTGATACATCATATGATTCAGGATATGAGCTGAACCGAATCAGGTCATTTATATTTCAATATTAGAACAAAAATCCCAAACTTCTCTACACTATAAGTGACTGGTTAAAAAATTTAATTATCTATAAACCATTATTAATAAGAAGAAAATGTTAACTATTCATTCTGATTGGTGAAAATTAAAATCAATTATTAATTGTGACAAATGGGAGATTTTTAATATCTTCTTCAACTGAAATTATTCATATCAGAGCCTTTCAAATATAATTGTCAATTGTAATCGATATTGAGGATTATCCTTTTAGGTCTTATATCTACAATATTTAAAATAACCGGTGACCTGGATCTGTCTGCTGTTTCATATTTAAGAGGGGATAGTTTCAAAAAAGTAAATTCTACGTTTTCTTTACAGAATCGAAAAATGTCATTGCAACCGTAACGTTTTTTGTTATATATTTTTTTTGAGTTAAGTGTTTGTTTCTTCTTTTATATCAGTCCGTAATAGGAACTGAATTATAACTCCTCTATTTTACTTGTGACGAAGATAGTTAATAAGGTAAGCGAAAGGAATGCCTATATAAAACATTTTTACTCCAAAAACTTGTTTTTACCATGTTTGGGGAATGAATCATTATGAATTTATTGTATCACCAATTTTGACCTGATTTTGTGCATATGCACCAAATTTCACAAATTATAATTACACATATCTGTAAATGCTTAAATAAATATTAACGTTAATTTTTCTATATTATTTTTTATTGTTATTTAAAAAGTTTATGTCCTGTGTAGTTTTACAGTCAATTTTGATTCAGGTTCCTTACATTTAATATCTTTTTAATTTAATATTTGTTTTATAGCACTGTCACTTCAAATTTATCAGAATAGTGACAAAAAATTTTTTATTTTATTGTGACTGAAACCTGATTGAATATGTTAATAACTCTAAACAATGCAGTTAAATATGCAATAATTTAATGCAGTTAAATTATGTTCACTACTTATTATGTTTATATATTAAATTATGGAAATATTACAAATGTAATTTATTTGAAATCCTACAATACTCACTCTTATAGCATTGATTTCAAAGAAATTAAAGTTACCTTAAAAATTTTTATTGAATACATAATAAACTGTAATTAATGTTTTTTTTGTATCGCAATATTATCAAACTAATATCAAGTGTTCTATTAGAAGTATAATGGAGGATGAAGAATATAAAAAATTACCCATTGATGAAAGATGTGTTCATAAATTATGGAAAGCTAGAGTAAATGGATATGAAGAAGTGACAAAGTTGTTCAAGCAGATAGATGATGAAAAGTCTCCTGAATTTGGAAAATACTTGGGTTTAGTAAAAAAATTTGTGTTGGACAGTAATGCTATGGGCCAAGAGAAAGGTTTGGAGGCTACCCTTGCTTATGTTGAAAATTATGCTCATGCAGGAAAGACAGTATCTGAAGTTGTATCTGGAATTGTGACAAAATGTTTGGCTGCTCCTAAAACAAAAACAAGGGAACTTGCCTTGCAAGTAACTCTAATGTATATAGAAATTGAAAAACAAGATGCTGTTCTAGAAGAATTAGTGAAAGGTATGGATCAGAAAAATCCAAAAATTGTAGCTGCTTGTATTATGGCTTCTACAATGGCATTGAGAGAGTTTGGGATTAAAATTGTCAATCCTAAACCATTGCTTAAGAAGTTACCAACTCTTTTTGCTGATAGAGATAAGGTAGTAAGAGATGAAGCTAGGCAATTGGCTATAGAAATGTTCAGATGGATGGGACCAGCACTTAAGTAAGTTTTTCTAGTTACCAATCATTTTTCCTCATGTTAGATTTATTCTATTGAAGAGATAATTTTATAAACAGACAAATATCATGCTCAAATTTGCTAAGTTTTAAAAATCAGTTTGAACTACCCATTAAAGAGAAAGAAACTTTAAAAATATAACATATTTATGTTATCTAACAAAAGTATTTCACAAAATTATTTTCTAAATAGTGGAACTTTTTGTTATACTCAAAGACAAGGTTTTTTCTTTATATTGAATGTTACACATTTTCACATTTGTGGTTGGGTTTTTGAGTGTAAAATAATATGATTAAGTAAATTTACTAGGTATATTTAAATGTATAATACTTTAATTTAATTAATTTCACTCAATTTCAACTTAATTTAATAATTTCACTGAAATTTTCCTTGAAAATGATTTTTTTCTTGGGTTCAATGAAGTGACTACATATAAAACAGTTGAGTTATGTAAATATTTAGAACAAAAACTCTGTAACAAATGGCTAAATCCCATTTGAAAAGCCTATCAGTTAGTCACTTTATTCAGTTCTTTCAAGATTGAACAAATATATCAATCAATATGGAGTTTTTTTTTTACATTGACTTTGTGGTTGACAAAGCCTGCTACAAAATCTAATTAATTACATTGTTTAATATTCTTCTTTGAATGACAAATTTTTGTTATTGTTGACAACAGGTCAAGTAGCAGGTTAATGAAAATCAATTCATATTGATGTGAAATGAAGATATTGTGTATTTTTTCATATAACAGTGAATGGAAAACTGTTATCATGAAGTGATTGAGCAGTAATATTATATATATTATAATTTGAAGTAATTACAATTAAAATGGTTTTTCATTTCTTTTGTATATAATGTGAACATTTTGTAAAATTAGTTTGAAATACTAAGAGTTTCATCTTTCTAGTTTCAACATAACTAATAACTTCATTCATAAGAATCATAATAATAATAATAAGAAACATAATAACTTTCATTCAAAAATTACCCATTTGACTGGCCTATTTTATAACAGGACTACTATCTATATACTTGTAGTGGTAATTTAAATCTGTTTACTTCACTATATTTTAGTGGTGATAGTATTTTTCAGATAATACACAATACTAATATCTGATCGAGTTTTTGCTATACGAGTTTGAAAATTTATATCATATACCTACCAAGTATTTGAATCAGAGGTCTTCAATGATCCAAAGACAAAGATTTTCACTCAGTCGTAATATCAACAAATTTTTATTTTTGTGTTGAAATTTTTCATTATAACGTAACGGCACCGGTTTCAGACCGGACTCCTGTATCCGACCATTTTGGTTTTTTTACTTTTGAAACATTTAAAATTTCGACCAAAAATTGTGAAATAGAAAGCTTTTAATAGAATCACTCATCATATATCACATATCAAAACTTCCATATGTTAACAGAAGACGGTCAATTCAATAAAATCTACGAAATCTATATAATACGAATACGAAAGGGTTCGTATTCGTATTATATAGATCTCGAAAAAACATAAATTAGTGAAAACAATATCTGGATTTTTTCGAAAAATGCTATGATTAGTTCTGACTTTATTTCAAATGCTTTATTGATTCATTAAAACCTTAAAATTTCAACATGTAAGCAAAAATTATTTTCTAGTCCTATAAAATATGAGCATTCCTCATTCCGACCACTTGGTCGGTAATAGGAATCTTTGCAATGAGACTTTCAATTTCCAGTATTTTCCTCATTTATAACAAAGTCGAAATAAGAATGCGTTTTTTTAGACTTATATTTTTTGTTTATTACACGTATTTACAACTACTTAAGATATTGTAATATCTTAATATTGTATATCTTTCTAATATAAAATTTCAACATGAAAGCAAAAATTACATAGTTTCATTGATTTATCTAGCAAATAATAATAGACGAAATGCGGAGCTCTATAAAATATGAACATTTCCTCATTCCAACCACTTGTAACAAGAATTTTGCACTTTGTAGATGAAATTTTTTTTTATTTTATAGGGTCTTCTTTAAGTGTTTAGTATTCAGTTATATATTCTAAACGCTATCTCTGCATAATACACCTGTATGCGACGAAGACTAACTTTAATAGATTTTTTGCAATTGGAGTGTAAATTTCCACTATTCTAATTTCTAGCAAATTCGAAATAACACTCCTTATGTTTAAAATATATATTTTTTGTTTATCGCACATACTTTTTTGTTATCTTCATAAATGTGATATCTTTATAAATGTGTATGAAGCGGAAACGTACAACAAATACATAACAATTTAAATTTAGAGACTGTATTACATAAATATACGTTTGCGATTATTTCAAAATATTTCAAAGTTGTGGATTGTATCCATTTGATGAGAATGCTATACTTAGTTTGTAGAGCAATTTTCTGATAACGAAAATATAATAAAAAATGTTATTAAAATACTACATCTTATCACTCTGCTAATGAACATGTCACTTATGTGAAAGAAACACTGACATTCAACTTATTAAGTGAAAGAGCATCTCTTTTTCCTGAGGAAGTTCTCAATCAGTTAGATATGAAAAATTTAAGAATTGATTATTCAATCAATAGTAGTTATAAATAGTAATTTTTTTTCTTCAAGTAGTTTCAAAGAATGGACCTGATGTAACGTCGGAAGTATCAGGATCCAGAATTTCATGAAAAAAAGACCTACATCATAAAGGAAAGAAAAACTGCTGAGTTCATAGAAAATATGACAAAAAATTTATAATAATTGATCTTTAATATATTTTCCTGATTTTACGTCGTGTGAGTTATGGTATATATGAATTAATTTTTGTTTTATTTTTGTGCATATTTTGTTGCCTTTCACCTTCGATATAAATCAATCCTAATAAATTCTGAATTGTTATTTTGAATCTCAGTTCTTTTACTTCAAACTGTATTTTGTAAGTCATAAATATATGAATTAATTTTCGTTTTATTTTTCTGCATATTTTGTTGCCCGTCAATAAATCTATCCTAATAAGTACTGAATTGTTATTTTGAATTGCAGTTTTTTTACTTCAAACTGTTTTTTGTAAGTCATAAAGTTAATTTTAGTGGGTTTTAGAGATGGTTGGTCAGAATCAGGATCGTCAGTGGTCGGATATAGGGATAGTTGTCAGCCGGTGAATAAACGGTGCTTTCGGTTTATTTCCAATAGTAACTGTATAATATCAAATATATGAATGATATAGTCTAAGTGAGATAAAATTATGTACATTTCTCAAAAAAAGAATATGCAATCTTTCAGAAAAGCCTTTTTTCAAATAAATTTTTGGGTAATTTCATCATCTTTTGAAGCATTTTTTCAATCATAACGATCAGTGGTCTGGATTAGGTGCCATTGCGTTATTTAAATAATTTGGCATTGATGCAAATTTGTTTCAAAATTTTTGAAAAGAAATTCGCTTCATACTTTGCTATATTCAATATTTCATTTTAATTTTTTATATTTATGCTGTAGAAATAAAATCAGAAGTTGACTTGCAAAAAAAAATCATTCTGGAAATTTTCAGACCTCAGCTAACATCTCTTCAACCGCTTCAAATAAGTGAATTAGAAACTGAATTTCTCAAAATAGAGGGACAGAAAGCCAAACCTACAAGATACGTTAAATCTCAACAGCAAAAGCAGGCAAAAGTTGTTGCCGAAGCAGAAGATAATAATGGTATATAACATTTTCTGTAATTTTGTTTTTAATTTTTAGCATTATCCAGAGTTGAACTCATACCCATTTATATATAAGAAGCAGTTCATTAGAAATAAAAATTTTTTGTTATTGATGGATGAGGTAGTTATTAAGTTTTTTTTGCCACAAAATGAGATATCTCACAAAAACAAACCATTTGTTTTGTTTTCACTCAAATACAAGTTTTGATTCATTCAAATATATTTTTGTTCCTGTAAACTCTGTTAATTTTCAAGTCCACTTCTTTTTAATTTCAAAGTATTTTATTTCAATGATCTTATACGATTATGCTATTACGCATCATATACTTACAAACATTTCTTAATGATGTCCTCATCAATCAGACCTTGAGTATCATAATAAAATTATCTGCTTCCTCTTAGTATAGCCATAAATTGTCATGCTTGATGAAGCATTGCTATGAGCTGATAATTTAAACGATTATAGTGATTTAATTTCAAATTCTTTTTACGCTTGTGTGTGTTTTCTGAATCATATGCTCATTGTCATGGAGAGGTTGACATCATGCTATTCTTCAATGTTTTTGATTATATTCTCGCATACTTAAATAATATGTTGTACGTTTAGAGGTTTTTTGATATAATCTGGAAATATATTTGCTATATGCATACTATTTCAAAAATAAACTAGAACTGTTTAGCGAACCGGATTTCTGTGAGCATAGATGCAAAATAATTGTAGTCAAGTTAAACTAATCGTAAAAGTGTTTACAAGTAAAGTTTACAACTATTCTAAATATCGATATGTCATTTTGAAGGTTAAAAATTCGTTAATTCAACTACAAGATAATGACTAAGGAATTTAGAAGCTTTTCAATTAGCTTGGTTTCAAAGATTCTTGAAATATTGTTATTCAAATATTAACTGAGATTGAATTCTCGCTTAACTCTTGATGAAAAATAATTAAATATTAAAAATTAAATATTAAATTAAATTAAACTCTTTGCTTAATGTTTCACGATTATATTTAACAATATCAATTCGTCAACATGTTTCGAGCGTGAGCTCATCTTCAAGACTCAGTCTTGAAGATGAGCTCACGATTCTTGAAATATTCTTGAATTATTGAGTATTCAAATTTATAAAATTCTCCATTATTCACGATGAATGCGGGTTTTCTACAATAGACAAGGCAGATTTTTTATTCAAATTTCATTCCAATTGCCATTTTTGTGTTAGATAACTAAACTAAAGCATGTGAGCAAAGAATGAATAAGCTTATTTTATAAATAAATTTGTACAGGAATACTTTTTATGTAGGACACACAAGCTGTATATCAATTAAGAATCAAGAAATGTAAATCCTTAATAATTTTCAGATATATTTGAAATTTAACTATTTAGAAGGGTTAGAACTTAGTGAAGTATTATCTGGTGGTTATTTCAGTAGCATATTGAATCTTTTTATTAATATAACTACGTATAAGTAATACATTATACTATTTGATATATTTGTAATTTCTGTCAAGTCACCCCACTTCATAGAATAATGTTTATAGAATTTTACATATATTAAAATTCTTAGATTGTTACTTGCTCTAAAAATTGATATACATATTTCAAAAAATATATTTCATTGTAAAATTCAATACAACATTGAAGATGGTAATGATTCATTGCATAAAAATTGATGATAAGAAGAATCTAATTTTCATTTTACCATTAACAATGATCTAGGTTGTGATGAAGAGGAAGAAGATGAAGATATACCCCAGGTGAATACTTACGATATTGCCGAACCTGTTGATATTTTGTCCAAGCTTCCAAAAGATTTTTATGAAAAGTTGGAAGCTAAAAAGTGGCAAGACAGAAAAGAATCCTTAGAACTTTTGGAAACACTACTCAAAACTCCAAAACTTGAAAATGGAGATTATGGTGATCTTGTAAGAGCTTTAAAAAAGGTAAATAATACATTTTTCAAGTTGCATAGGTTTGTTCAAAAATATTTTGTGAAAGCATACATTTATGCTACTTGTACTATTAAGTGATACTTTGGTAATATCTCTTTTGTTAGTCTAAAAATAAAGCTGGGAAATATTTACTACTACTCCACATAAAAAAATCCACTACTACTCTACATCATAAAAGTGTTAGTTAAAAGGTTATTATTTCTTTTCAAGTCTCTATTTTTGCACATGACATTGTTGATGTTTTTTGTGCTCATAAGTTAGTCTAGTAGGGGGCTAGGTACACATATTTTTCCTAAGGTTAACAGACACTATTATAAGCTTACTGAATTATACATTAAACATTGAAGAATCACTTTCTTACTCATTTCTTCACAATTCTTTGAATTATTTTGATTTAAACATCTTGGTAATTAATGTATGAGCATCTTTGCAACAAATTTGTGTAATAGTGCGTAACTATTTTTTGTAATTAACAAAGTTTCGAAATATAGCTCTTTAATTCTTGCAGATTGTTCAAAAAGATAGCAATGTTGTTTGTGTTGCTCTTGCAAGTAAATGCTTTGCTTCGCTAGCCAGTGGATTAAAAAAACGTTTTCAAACATATTCAGGAGCTGTTGTTTCTGCACTTTTAGAAAAGTTTAAGGAGAAGAAACCCAATGTAGTGAGTGCAAATCGAGAAGCAATTGACGAGGTTTATCTTACAGTAAGTGAAGAATTATTCAATTTGTTTTCACTACTTTATACTACTTACTTCTTTCAGACCAATTTAGAGGCAATTTTAGAGGATGTAATAGAAGCACTAAATAATAAAAATCCATCTGTAAAGTCAGAGACTGCCCTCTTTTTGGCTAGATCTTTTACTAAAACTCAACCGGCCTCTCTCAATAAAAAATTGTTGAAATCTGTTACTGGGGCTCTTGAAAAGACAGTCAATCAATCGGATCCTACTGTAAGGGACTCATCATATGAAGCTTTGGGTACACTTATGAAGCTTGTTGGCGAAAAAGCGATAGGTCCTTTTCTCGGAGAACTAGAGAAAGACAATCTGAAAATGGCTAAAGTAAAAGAATCTTGTGAAAAGGCAATTATTTTAGTAAAAGTTTCAGTACCAAAGAAAGATAGGTCAGCTACTGTTGTTAGGAATTCAAAGGAAAATCGTTCTGATATGCCTAAATCTGTTCCCCAGGTCACTAAGAATGTTAAAAAAGCAGTTACAGGTATACCTAATTTTTTTGAACTAAAATTTATGTAAAATTGTAGTTCAAAAATTTGTATTCACAAGTTTTATTCTGAGATGTTAAAGTTGAGTACAGAAATAAGTAACGATTTTAGTTGTGAGTATGCTGAATAAAAAAATTATTTCTGTTATTTTTGAAAAAATACTTGTGCGAGATATGATCTGGGTGATATTATATTTAGTATAATAATAATAAATAATAAAATAAAATTTATTGAGAAACATTCCTTACATTGTAAAATTACATTCATTTCAATTGATACAATAATTACAACTAAGAAGAATGCTCTCAAAAGGACTGAATTCAGTTTTGAGTCTGATCTTCCACTCAGCCCTCAATATTAGTGAAGCTCTATTTATTTTGAGCAATTTAACACTTTTGTTTCTAGTTCATGTTAGTCTAGTATCAAATGCTACTGTCTTATATATTAATTTTAACTAGAATATTTGCAATGTCATATATATAATATATTTATTTCTTGAAAGATGATGGAAGTATCAAATCTTACATTTTTACAAGCCAGCTCTGCTATGTCTATCTTTTGATTAATTTTAATTTCTAAATTAAATTTTTAATATATATATATATATATATATATATATATATATATATATATATATATATATATATATATATATATATATATAATATATTATTATATTATATAATATAATATAATATATGAATAGTCAATATAAATAATATTATTTATATTTATATTCATATATTATATATATATATATATATATATATATATATATATATATATATATATATATATATATATATATATATATATATATATATATATATATATATATATATATATATATATATATATATATATATATATATATATATATATATATATATATATATATATATATATATATATATAATATATGAATAAAAATGTAAATAATATTATTTATATTGACATGATTATTATCAAAATAAACTATTTTATTATTGTGCCAATTATGTTCACTATATGAAGAGATTATTTGCAGTTTCTGCTGGTGTTAAAAAGAAGCCTCAAATTTTATCTGGTACTGCTACAATTGTCAAATCAAAAGGTACCAAAGGATCATCTGCGAAAATAGCAAAAGCAATAGAAAGCGAACTTAGTGATGAAGCCGTCGATGCTGCAATTGCTGATAGGTTCACCGTTAACATTGCGGCTGATATTTCTAACGCTAACTGGAAGACCAGGTAACTTGATTATGATTTATCACCTACAACAAATTAGCTAATTTATATCAGTTTTCAATAGTATTTCACACATATGCTATATCAAATAATCATAATAATTGAAGAATATGCATGTGCTTCACAGAAAGTAAAACAAACTAGCGGAAATAGATAGATACGATGATTCAATTACATGAGTAATTTGTAAAAATGAATTCTAGTAAGTGTGTTTTTCCATCTACGAAAGATTATTTGAAGTTAGGTGATGAAAATAAGATTAAATCAATGAACCTGCAATCAACATCCAAGTGAACCAGTCTCAAGTCAGCACGATATAGTTTATATTGATGGAGAATCTATAACTCAAAAACATCTAATCGATTTCAGACAGGACATAGTAAGAGAAATTACAGCGTATGTTGTTGTGAAATTTCGCATTTGAAAGGATTACTTTCTACTCAAAATGATATAATTTGTTCACTGACATCTGAATTGAATGAAATTAAATACGACAAAAACAACGTAAAAACAAATACATGTGATGAAAGATCCCCGACGAAATCATCTGTGGATGAAAGGTGGTAAATCATACATTCGAACCCTACAGACATAGTGTCTCCAAATGATCATCTTTCCAATTATAAATGGAAGCAAAGAAAAATTATGAATGACCTTATACTCATAGAGTGCGACATAAAGCCTGATGAGATTGATAATGCCAAAAAAACAGGATGAATGGATGATTGTTAAATGAAAAAAAAGAGTAAATGGATTCTTATTCCTCAATCACGAGGAATGTTAAGGAAAATAGCAATTATTCAGCAGATCACTAAAAGCCAAGTGAAAATCGATTAAACCCATAAATAATAAAACTATGAAATCCAATGTTTTGTTCTCTGCTCCAAAGAAACCCCTTGCAATCCTACACGTCTCTAGAGTAAGCCCAAAAACGGAATCTACACATCTTGAAAATTATATTAAACAAACTTTAACGAATGTCACATGTGAAAAGCTGAATTCTAGAAGGCCTGACATTTACTCACCTTTTAAGGTGACTGTGCCATTTGAATACTTGGAACAAGTTATGAATCCATAATTTTGGCCAGAGGGTAATAAAATCAAACGGTTTTTTGTTGTGAAGCGGAGATACATTACAGTTGGCCCCTGAAAACAACAAAACGTAAAGAAGACATCTCTGCTTTGGACGTTAATAACAGTAGCTTAAAAATTACACATTTAATCTTACAGTCCTTAGTAATTTTTTTCAACGGCCTTGAAAATTTCCTTGGAAATTATAAAGTAGATATCCTTGCACTTACAGAACACTGGAAAACTGGAGATCAATTGACGGAGTACCGGATAAATGGCTTCAGGCTGATTTCTAGTTTCTGCAGAAAACAAAAACATGGAGATAGTGCAATCTTTACTCGTGATAACTTGAAGTGTAAATCCAGGCCAGATATTCAAATACTTTCTGCTCTGAACATTTTAGAGTGTTCTGCAATTGAGTGTCAAATAAATCAATATTGTAACTTAGTTGTTTGTATATATATACAGCCGCCACGCAACCAGGAGATATCAATCTCCTGTTTGAAAAACTAATACTGGGTTTGGATATTTTGAATAGAGGAAATAATATAAATCTTATAATAACAGCTGATCTTAACATTGATTTACTTAAGAAAGAGAAAATGAATGTGAAAATGCTCATATCCATCGTGAATTCATTCAACGTGGGCATTATGTTAAATGAACCTACACGAATTTCTAATCACTCTGCAACCTGTATAGACATTTTATTTACAAATATCTTGAACAGTGAAACGACAACATGCCAACCACATTTGTCTGATCATACTGCGCAGAGCTATAAAATAAATTTACATATGATCAAATCTACTGATAGTAAGCAGCAGAAAATACGAATCTCCGCCGAGAAAGATTTTGGGAAATTCGGCAGCATTCTTCGGGAAACCAATTGGGAAAAAAATCGTTTTTATAAGAGCTATGAAATAAAAGAAATGTGGGAATGTTTTTCACAGTAATTTCAAGTGACTTCTGAGGACAGTTTTCCATTAACTGAAGCTCCTAAAAATTCCTTGAGCAAGACACCAGTAATCAGGAATGATAAGTTAAAACGTTTGAAGAACCAGTTGGAAACAACTGAAAAATTGTTCAGCACGTGGACATGATTGAATTTCGAACAATGTTATAAAAAGAGCAATAAAATATATTGTGGAGCCATTAAGATATGTAATCAATATGTTCTTCATAGAGGAAATTTTTCCAGATGCACTGAATATTGTAGTTGTGAAACCTGTATATAAAAAAGGATCATTTAATGAATATGACAACTATAGACCAATAAGTCTGCTGCCGTCCTTCTCGAAAGTTTTTGAGAAACTACTTGCAAAAAGGTTATTGAAATTCTGCACAAAATTTGAAAATGTCACTAGAAGTCAACATGGATTTTTCCAAACAAATGAACAGATACGGTCATCTATAAACACACACAGACAATACTACACGTATTAGATAACGGTAATATTCCAACTGTTCTTTTTCTGGTCTTGACCAAAGCTTTCGACTTTGTCGATCATAATAGACTTCTCGAAAAGCTGAACTACTATGGTATAAGAAACAAACAACTAGCATTAATTGAAAGCTATTCGAAAAATCGGAAGCAATGTGTACAAATTGAAATGAATGGAGTCCATCTGTCCGAAAAGTTGAGTACCAGAATGGATGTACCACAAGGTAGTATTCTGGGACCGCTTCTATTTGTTTTATACATCAATGATCTTTACACTTAACATGATAATTTATACGTAAAGTTTTCAAACCCTTTTCACTTATGGTGTAATCTTCTGGGTAAACAGTGTTCACAATAGTCGTATTTTTGTCATGCAGAAATTTGCTCTGAGGGCCATCTACAAGATGAAACTGAGGAACTCATGTAGGAGTTTATTCAGGAGAAATAAAATTCTAACGTTGAATGGGATATGCATATTTAAATGCCTGCTATTTGTACATAAGAATAAAATTCATTTGGTTCAACACAAAAGTAGAAATATAACAAGACTAATAGAACCATTTTTGTATCCGCGGCATAATTTAACATTTGTTCAGAATGATATGTCAATGAAATTCTTCAATGTTTTACCTAGGAGATATCAATCTATAACGCACTTTCACCAATTTGAGAAGATGATTTATGGATTGATCATGGAATGTGAACCCTATGATATAGCAGAATTGTATTCAATACTGTTAAAATCCTATTATTTTTCATTTTTGCTCTTGAACTAGTTTTAACGTTGTTTCTATGTTTTATTTCTTTTGGTACTATATAATGCACTTTTGTGAGAACTATGAAATATATATATATATATATATATATATATATATATATATATATATATATATATATATATATATATATATATATATATATATATATATATATATATATATATATATATATATATATATATATAAATCATATTTCTTTTTCTTAACAAATCTATGAAAATAATTCTCTGAAGAAATATTAAGTTAGCATTTAATGTTTCATTCAAACTAAAAACAAGACAGGTTTTATAATAATCGAAAATAATTTTCGAAATTTGATTTTCCTCTGCAAATAATTAATATTAATTGTTTTTAGGCTCGCAGCAGTAGAGCAACTCTACTCGGAAATTCAGACTCAAGAATCCAAAGATTTACCATGTCAAGCGATAGTTAAATTCCTCTCTCGTAAACCGGGACTTAAAGACACAAATTTTCAAGTTTTAAAAGCTAAACTGGATGTTATCAAATTTCTAGCAGAGAATTGCTACTTTAGTAGTACATCGGCTGATTGTTGTCTGAATGATATTTCTGAAAAGTTTGGAGACCCTAAAAATGGAGCAGCTGCGGGCGCTACAATCTCTGCTATAGCGGAGGCTGCAGGTTTTCCTCATATTTCTACGTCAGTCATGGACTTTGCGGTATCGCAAAAGAGTCCTAAAGTGACAGCTGAGTCCTTGCTATGGTTATCCAATGCTATCTTGGAATTTGGATTTGCGTAAGTTTTTTTTTATTACTATATTAATCTACTTTGAATTAGAAAATTTATCCCATGAATATAAAATTGTTAATTGATAAATATTTCAGAAAATTTCAATAATACTTTTTAATATTAATATTGAATAATAGTACTATTTTGAACTGAAAGGAAATTTTTTATTGCATTCGGTTATACCATGAATATTAGTAAGTTTACTGAAATTATATGAAAATTGTCTCCAAGCTTTTTTTATTTATTCTCTCAAAAGATTATTGGAAAACATTTTGACAATAAAATTTTTCATTCAAATCAATAGTTATGTTGGAACGATATATTTTTGTGATTTTATTATTCAATCTTGTAAAGCACTTGAACATATATAGAACTGAAAAAAAATTGATATTTCAATTTATATGATAAAGGAGTAATCATTATAAACCATTATAAATCATAAATATTTTCATTGATATTAACTATCATCGGTACATCTATCTGAAAAAAATTATGTTTTTTTCAGATAGACTGAATAATTCCTTCAAAGACCTGAAATAACTGACAATAATTCTTTCAGTGAACTGAAAGAATTATTGTCTATTCAGTTCACTTCAACTTTGTAATTTTCAGCAATATAAATACCAAAATGCTTATAGAGCAATCCAAAAAGGCGTTATCATCGGCAAATCCAGCTGTTCGGCAGGCGGCTATCGCTTTATTAGGAACTATGTACCTTTATATAGGTCCATCTCTTATAGTATGCTTTGAGAATGAAAAACCTACCCTGAGAGAGCAGATACAAGTAGAGTTTGACAAGCACGATGGGGAACAACCTCCTGCTCCTGTAAAAGGTAGGTTATAGTTATTTTTAGACATTTATTTGCAATAGTATCACTTAAATTGCAAGGTGCATGATTTACACAAATTTTGTCTATACATTCTGTTCAGACAAAATTTAATTCATTCTGTGAACATTAATGAATGTGATAATATGAAAGAAAAAAAAAGAAATTTTTTTCTTTGTTTCAATAATATCTTTCAAGGGGATTTTTTCATTGTGACCGATACTCTGATGTCCGAGTTAATAATAAATCCATTTTTAATTTTACTGACACCTCATTGGTCTAATAATTTGCCTCGAATAGTATTACAATGAGGATGTGGCTCAACAGTGCCCAGGTACTATCTAAAATATAATATGTGCTTATCTGCTCAGCACTGGAAAGAGAATGATACTTACGATCATGGTAAAAACCAGAACCAGACTAATGTAATATGGGTGACATTGTCTTAAAGCAATTTGAATTTTTTCTGTTTGGCATTATTGTCACACTTTCTTCATTCATTTACTTACATTAATTCTCATATTTGTGTGCAAATTTTATAAGCTTATTTCATTTACAGGAGTAATAAAATCTGAGAGTGTGAGCAGTTTGGACAACCTTGACGATATGGAAGAAAATGAACCATCTCCTGCTGTAAATGTCCAAGATCTTCTTCCGAGGATTGATATCAGTGCCCAGATTACAGAAACTCTTATTAATGAGTTGTGCGACAAGAACTGGAAAGTGCGAAATGAAGCTCTCACAAAAATTAGTGGAATTGTTCAAGAAGCTAAACTTATAAAGCCCAACCTAGGAAATTTACCTCAGTCACTTGCGGAAAGATTGAATGATAGTAATACTAAAATTGCACAATCGTCTATGAATTTATGTGAAGCTATAGCCAAAGCAATGGGCTCCCCAGCTAAACAATATGTTAGAACATTCTTTCCTGGATTTTTACAAGGTATATTAATAATAATATTGACATTTTTTGATCCTATCAAACAAAAAACAATGCATAGAAGAATAGTAACAAAATAAATCTTAAATTCATTAACATTCATAGGATCATGTTTCTAGTCCTAATACTCGTATAAATAATGTTCTATAAGTCAATATAAATTTGATCAGAAAGAAAAGAAGAACAACTACTGAACCCTGAGAGACAGTAGTCACGAGTTTGCTTATATCTTTTCAAATAAAATATAAATACTGTTCTAAAACAGACTGTATAGTTACTCTCAAAAATTGACAAGTTGCATGTAAGGACTCAAACTATAAGTTATAAAGAAAACTATTACCTCAGTTCCTGTTTTTTGAAATTGCTCTTATCGAATGTTTCTTTTTCTTCAAAATTTTTTGTCTTAGGACAATGGAGATACGAACTCATAAAGGAATTTACCTTTTCACAGTAATGATTCAAGTAACCAGTAAATTATGTGAGTAAAGTTTACATACTTTCAATTATATAAAATATCAATATTTTTCGCCAATATTTTAATCGCCATATTTATTTGTATAGTAAATTTTCTAGCATTGAAAATAATATATTGGTTATACATATAGATTAATTATACATAAGCTATTTTTGAGATACATGTAAGCTGCATTTTGTTATCTTAGGACTTGGAGACAATAAGGCTTGGATGAGGACAGCTGCCCTTGATGCAATCAATTCCTATGCAGAACACTGTGGATATAAAGAATTTTTCGAAGGTGAAATGATTGGAGACGCCTTAAAATCTGGATCCCCAGTTCTTCGTTCAGAATTATGGGCCTGGCTTGCAGAAAAAGTACCGAAAAGTAATTAAAACTATTTTTTCTTGTTACTTTGCTGTAATTTAATTGTCAATAATTTAGTTCCAGTTAAGACAATACCAAAAGAAGAACTTATGATCTGTATACCACATCTTTATAGTAATCTAGAAGATCGAAATGCAGATGTGAGAAAAAATGCCCAGGAAGCCATCTTGGCTTTTATGATTCATACAAGTTATGAAACCATGGTGAAGCAAACTGAAAAATTGAAGGTGAGATTACTTGAAAATTTTTTAATAAAGTAGACTGACAGATTGCTGATGATGTGATGGAACATAATTTAATATTTAATGAAATATTAAATTTAATATTTAATTAAATGGCTCTTTTAATTAATGTTGAATCTAATTTGTTGAATATAATGGATTGGTTCAACTCAAAACTCTAATGGTGAATTTCAATAAAACTTTTTTTATACCATTTTCTATGCAGCTGCCTAATTTTGAATATATTTCGATTGTTCAAATCAACCAATCAATTAAAATAAAAAGAAAAGACAAATTAAAATATTTGAGTTTGGTACTACATTGCCATTTGCGATGGGATGAGGACGTCATTGGTGTTACGAGAACCTTGCGATTACTGCTGTACAAATTCAAATATTGGAGAAAATCTTGGACGTGTCCCATTTAGGAGTTGTCTGCTTTGCACTCAGAGCAGGATACAGTTTGATATCCTTGCATGGGGCGTAGCAGGAAGTAACCACCTTAATACGACTGAAATTGCTCGGAAAAAATGCAGATGGCTATTTCCTACAGGAACTTGGGGTGTCCTTCAGATTTAGTATTCAGGGGAAGTGGGATATTCGATGTTAGACAACTCTACATGTATACAACATATGTATCCTCTTAAGCAACCCAAAGACATATTTGTCACTTAAATATAAAATTCAAGAACTCATTGCCACTTAATTATATACTTGATATGAGAAATATATATTCAATAGGCCTTATTAAAAAACAATTAGTTAACACCCAAGTATTATTTGGGTACTTTTGGGTGAATGGTGATTATTGTTTTAATCCAGATCTGATTTTTTTGGTTACACATCTGAGTAGTTGATTTTGATTTTATAATTATCTGTAAAATTAGGTAATTGGAAAATTAATTGAACTTATATGAGAGACAAACTTACACATATCCATGTTGGACATATTGAGCTTTTCTCTCAATGAAAACTGATGTTATTAAACAGTCATCAAAGCTTTAAGTAATTTAACTAATGTAAGTTTGTACCATTAGAAGTTTTACAATACTGAATTATCAAAGATTGATAGTAATAACTTTTTATAAAAGGCTGGTTGGCGGAAATTACAAAAAAAAAATTTTAGGATTAAAGGGTAAATAGTTTGTTGCTGTCTTCTTTCCTATTATTTAATATATTAGATTTCGTATCTTTCATATTATTTTAAAGCAGTTGAAAAATTTGAGCCATATATAATACTTCCTCTAATAATAAATTTCAGCCTGGTTCGAAGAACGTTATAATGGCATTACTCGAGAAAGTTAGGCCTAATCTACCTGTTAAACCATTACCAAAGAATCCTGTACCAGAGAAAGAAGTGGCCAAAACCGTTAGAGGTTCTAAACCAGCCCCTAATGCTAAAAATGCCGTCAAGCCAAAGGTAGGATTATTATGATGAGATTAATATTTCCGAAACATATTTGAAAATTTTTCTTTCAGAGCGCTGGAGCAGCCAGACAGTCTGTGGTTCCAAGTCGTAAGAAGGAAGATGATATAGATACATCACCTTTATTGGTTGTCAACAATATGAAACATCAAAGAACAATTGACGAATCAAAATTGAAAGTACTTAAATGGAATTTCACTACGCCTAGAGAAGAATTCGTTGAATTACTTAAAGAACAGATGAACAATGCTAACGTTAATAAAACACTAATAGGAAATATGTTTCACACTGATTTCAGGTGAGGACTACAGTGACTTTAATCTAGTTGTTTTTTATTGTACAATTTCTGATCTCTGAAATAATAATTCAATTGGTTATTTGGAGTATTTTCCAAAGTAATTGAAATGTATTTCAAAAATATAGAGTATTCAAAAATAATTAAATTATATATTTAAAATGTGAAAAGGAAATGAATGAATGTTGTTCGAAAATTAAAAAATATGACTCTAAAAAGTTAAATTACAAATATGACAAGTTTTCAAATTAATATTTTCTACTGACTTTTATCTTTCATTTTTTATAGGTCACCTAGTAATTTGAACATACTTCAAAACATTTTATCATTTTCCAATTTTTTTCGTTCTTAATTTCCTAATATTATGCGATTTTGTCATTATTGCTTGAATTAAAAGCAAGTGTTTAAGTTCACTGAAACTATTAAAATTACCAATATCAATTCCAAATTGATATGCTTTTCTTTAAAGCAACAGAAATCTTGAGCAATTCAGTGCCAAGCATTCCCTTCTCTGACAGTGACAGAATGCAAATTACATACAAGATTCAGATCATATTTTAGAGCGCATTCTCTGAGGGCGTCGAAAATACGCTTGTTAAATTTGTTATTAAGGTCTTACAAACATTAGCACATTTAACATGACCTTATAACAAATTTAATAATGCATACTAATGTTATAACTGATCATCCACCTAATGGAAAGTTGCTGCGTACTTCCGGTTCGAGAATATGTTTCGCTTGGCCGTCACCAAAGCGACGGAACAATATCTCTAGTTCAAGAAGATAATCCATCAGTATAATGCTGCTCCCTAACTGTTCAAGGTCTCTGCAAATGATTTTTAATGAAAATTGCCGTGAATTTTCAAAGGACTAGAAAACAGAAAGCGATCATTTGTAGTAGTCGGTCTTCGTGAGTGGCTAGTCACTTTGTACCGGCCGGCGTTGCGTACTCGTTGCATAATAGGAAGACTTACAGAAATGTTTTTGTGTAAGTCTTTCGAGTGTGTTTTCAAAAGTGTGTTCGAAAGTGTTTTCATGTATGATTCGTAATGCACACACAGGTTCATTGAACCCATAGTGCATTAAAATAGCAATTTTTGGTTGTAAATGTAAAAATAAATTCTCTCTCTCTCTCTCTCTCTCAATATATAATATATATATATATATATATATATATATATATATATATATATATATATATATATATATATATATATATATATATATATATATATATATATATATATATATATATATATATATATATATATACACATTATGCTCAATTTATTTGCTTTATTCAAGGTATCACCTTAAAGCGATAGAATCTTTAACTGAAGACTTGACAGGTAACCACTTGGCTTTAATTTCCAACCTTGATTTAATACTGAAATGGTTGACATTGAGATTCTTCGATACCAATCCATCTGTACTTTTGAAAGGATTAGATTATTTAAATTTGGTATTTGAGATGTTGATTGCAAATCATTATAAACTACAGGAAAATGAAGCCTCATCATTTATACCATATCTGATAGTCAAGGTAAATTTAATACAGTAAATTACTTTATAGTGCTTGACTATAAAAACTCACATCTCTGCTTATTATAAATGAAATTCTTTTCGATATTATTATTGAATATGCAGTAAAATGGTTTTGTTTTTCAGATTGGTGATCCCAAAGATGCTGTTAGAAATGGTGTGAAATCACTTTTTAGACAGATAGCCTATGTTTATCCAGTTAGCAGGTTGTTTACATGTATAATGGAAGGACTTAAGTCTAAAAACGCTAGGCAGAGAGCTGAATGTTTAGAAGTTATGGGTTCTATGATTGAAGTTGATGGTGAGTTAAAATACTTTCAAAGAAATTCAATTTAAGCTCTCTGTTTATTTTACACTTTTGACATTTTAATAATAGAAACAATGAATAAATTTCATTGTTTAAATATTTCATTTCAGGTATAACAATTTGTTTTCCGTCTCCAACGGCTTGTCTGAAGGAGGTGGCCAAACATATTTCAGATCGTGATAATTCTGTACGAAGCGCAGCTTTGAATTGTGTAGTGCAAGCTTACCTTATAGTTGGAGAGAAGGTATTCAAAATGGTTGGAAACGTAAGTGACCCAAAATTTTTATTTCAAATATTACGTTTTATAAATGTTATGATCAAATTTAAATTTAGATTCAAAATTAAGATTTTCTTAATTATGCTGTTCTGTTTGAAGATATCTGACAAAGATTTATCAATGTTGGAAGAGCGTATCAAGAGAGCGAAACGCAATCCAGTAAAGTCGCCACAAAAAACGGATACTTCGCCGCAGGTGCAGTCACCCCAGAAAGATATAAATCAAACGAACATCGATAATGTTGCTAAACAGAATTCATACAGCAATAATGCTGATGCCGATGAAGATCTAGAGGAGGAAGAAGAATTAAACTTGCCACCAGTAACGTAAGTTATTACATTCGATTGTAGGTGTTACTTTATTTGTTTAGTTCTATGGTTTTTGTTATAAAAAGTAGGAGTTAAATGATATTTAACTCAACATTTACTTTATACTCTTTGAGCTTAATGTTAATTTTCATTTTCTTTTTGGATTAAATAAGTCAGAGTGCATAAAATAGGCAAAATGCAGATTCCCGGTAGGTATAAAATATGTGCATATACTGCACAATGAAATAGAGTATTTGGTAGTTTACTTATTAAATATTTAATGGGTGCCTCCTTTTAATAGGGTTTTCATGCTGTTATGTTAACAGTGTGATGATTCCCCAATCTGAATTTTGAATAGGAGTCTATTCTTCAAAGTTCTCTAGGTGTCTACCTAAATGAATTATTCAAGTTTTGGCAATTTTCAGTTTTCATCCCATGAACAGATAAGCTGTCGTCACACAGTGATTTGAATCAATCTATATATATATATATATATATATATATATATATATATATATATATATATATATATATATATATATATATAACATATACATATAGTATTGAGTACCTCTGTCTACTTTATTATAACTTAGAGATTTTTTACATGTTTGCAACGAATTTTTATAAAATATTTTCATACACATTGAAATCATTTAACGTTTTTCAAATAACTTTTTTTTAAACGATTTCCGAAGATTTAGTTAAAACTCACTTTCAAATAGATCGTCAAACTATATGTGAAAGATTGTATAGCACCAGTTATTTCAATAGGACAGGGGTTTACCAAATCCTGTATGTAAGTTTTTTGTTGCGAGAGAAAAATTTGAGCTCATTTTTTAGACTTCCTCCTCAAGTATCGCCGAAGCCCAAAGAGGTGGAAGGACCCTTCAAACTTGACACAGAATTTATGAATGAACTAGGCAAAATAGATATCGTGATAAAGAAAGTTGACCTGATGGAATTCGACCTTAGTTTCCTGAAAGAGGACATCAAGTCGTATTCCTCTGCAGGTGAAAATTCTGTTAAGTGAGTAGCAATTCAAGCACAAAGCTTAAATTTTGAGCTGCTTACATTTGATACTAAAATTTTTCAACCAGTAAAAACATCATTGTGCAATAGGTTCAAGGAATTATTTAAATTTTGCAACTGGATAAAAACTTCTATGTGTAGTCCTAAAAAAGATATGAATTACTAGTATTTGTTATTAATGATGGATAGATAATTGATGGAAATATTTGATAATCCTTATTTTTCACAATCCCTATTGGAGAAGTAGTAAGATTTGGGTTAACTAAATTTAACGTTTTGAGAAGAGAACTCAAAATGTGCAGATTGGAAATATGGTGTCAAATACAGTTCAATATCTTTTGTAAAATCGGAATTGATTAGAGGAATATCATAACGTAGCTGGCTGTGTAGGTATGTTCGATGTGACGCGTCCACAATCCTTCTGGACGTAATGTTGAACATTGAAATGAATGGTGACATTCAAGTGTGGCTTGATGGAAATTCACATCGCCACGCAAGAATATGTTTGATAATACTTGACAATTTCATCTGGGAGACAAGATTGGATATCGAAACTGTTATCAGTAGACATTGCACCACTTAAAAATTTTTTGTTCAACAAAAAGTGTGTGTGTGTGCTTCTATCAATTGTGGCATTGATTTCAATGTTTTCTAACATTATCTTCTGCAGGATAGCGGTAGTGTCCCATCGTATTATTTGTACATCTAGATCCGCTTGAAGTGATTTATCAGGAATTTGTTTGTCTCTACTTCTTCTGACAATAAAAAAAATTTTGTTTTATGCAGGCTCAATTGAAAGTTAGATCTTGTTTGTTGACCGTGCTCTCGTTTTAAATGAGGTTACAATAAAAAAATGGTTTTCTTATTGAGGAGCTCTAATACTACTGAACATGGATACCAAAAAATATTATAATTTTTTAATATAAACTTTTCAATGTAACCGGTGTTCTTTTGGAATAGGCCCGAAGACCGTAAAATGATGTGTTTTTTATTTGCAACATTTCCTGTATTGTTGTTATATATGTTGTGAGTTGTTACATTCTTATTATTTAATAGTATTTAAGTTTGATGTATATTAATTCTTTCGTGTTTTTTGAATAACACATTTTTTATGTAAATAAATGAAATATTTTGGGTCACTGCAAATCTGCCTTTTATATGGTAATTTAACTAACTTAGTGCTGATAGAAGAACTACATCTAACACTTTCTTATGAATAATTTAACACATTGATGTTTGAAACACTTTTATTTTTTTGCGGATTTTGGTTTACGCTTTTTTTAAACGTTTTTTCAAACTCTTTAACATTTTATTGAAAATGTTTTGTTACTTTTAACTACCATATTACGTTTTGAATAATCTTGAGGCTTGTATTAACTGATAAAATTTTTTGCTTTTTTCTTATTTAAATGACTGAAAAATAAATTCATCAACAAAATCAATGAATTAAAAGAATTTAGACGAAATTAACGTCTTATAGAACTTGAGTTTAGACATGGAATTTATTCAAAATTAAGGTAAATTCATTCTCAAAATTATGAGGTCTCCAATTTTTACCTATAAAAACAACGCCGAAAATAATCTGGACGTTATGGACGCTATGATATTAAAAAATTCTCTGAAACAAATTATACCCTTCACTTCACCAGCGCCTCTTTATTTAATGCTTCATTGTGAACATTTTTTGAGGCGAACGGCCACGTGATATCATGTATCGTAGTTTGTACTCTGAATAACTTCAATTTAATATAGAAAGAAAATTTGATTAATAAGCTATCTTATTTGTCTTTTCCTCACAAAACCCTAAATGGATATGTTAATGTATTATTTTTTTTGCCTTCCACTTTTTCCGGTCTACCTTTGAAATTTTGATTAGAATCTATACTTGAATATAAACTTAAATTCAAACACTTGAACTTATGATTTACACTTTATTCACTACATAGCATGATGCGTTTCGTCGTTAAAAACGACTTCTTCATATGCTTACATTCAGAAATGGCATATTGACAGAAATGGCAATTGACAGAAAACCATACTTTTGATAGGAATTTCAAAATTTTACACAATATAGAGAGAAGTAGTTAATTATAATATTGGGAAATAGTGGAAATAAATCGGCTTAGTAATTCTGGAAATTTGATCAATGAACAGATAGAATTAAACAATTGACCCTTGTTAAATCTTTTCAGGTAATAGAATTTATATGTCAGAATGGAATATCTTAGATAAAACCCAAAGTCATAGAATCCCATGCTATGTATTCATTAAAGTGTAAATCATAAGTTCAAGTGTTTGAATTTAAGTTTCTACTCAATTATAATGGATTTACATCAAGTAAACGCCAACACTATTAAGTATTTATAATATATACTATATAAAAATATTTGCATTGAACGTTAGCAACAAAACGAAATAAAACGGTTCGCCTATAAATTATAGTTATGATATTATTGAAATTATTGATTACACGAATATTTTGAGATACACTATATATGACGCTGATTTTGTAATTATGTGTCTACCTCTTTATCAAAATCATCATAAAGTTCAACTTACACTAAAGAAGATCGTAATTGGGCCAATCTTCTATACGCACTTGAAGCAAACTTTCGGACAGCAATGAACACTAGGACACTAGATAACATAGTTCTCAAAAAATTACCCATGCTCACATCAAGAATCCTACAAACGTTGCCAGAACCCCCGCCGAAGTCCTGGATCCCTCCTAGAGAACATACCACTTGCTATAAGAAGATATAAGATGCGGATGTTTTTTTTTTACATATATTACGCATATAAATATCAAACAAAATAATTAAGCACTGATGTACATTGTGATAGGGCAGTTTTCGTGGCTTCCTGCTCTCCTAATTTTAGTCTCACTAAAATTAGACTGAATGAAGAACGCAATTAGAAAAGTCGGTCCACGGCCTCTTCCTTGGAACAGAAATTAGGTTTTTTGTTTTTGATCATTGTAAACATACACACTAAATTAATTTCCAAGGACTGAAGAAGGTTTCGAAATCTTATAACTGCCTAACAAAGAATATTAGCTAGGTTTGTAATATTGTACCCCTAAAACATTCAATAAACGAATTTTCATTCATTATCATAATTTCCAAATAACAAAATATATATTTAGTGACGTGTTGTAAAATTTCTTTTGTTTCCTCATGACCTTTCGATGTATAATGATGTTAATTATTTTATCTAATGTTAATTTTAATTTAAATTGCATTTCCTGAAATAAGACTTTTTTTTCAGTGTTATTCCCGTATCTCCGCCTAAACCAATTTCGTCCGATGAAAATCTTTTTTCAAGTATTAGCACCAATCGTCCAAAAGAGGAAGAAATTCTCAGTCGCTTAGGTTCCTCCGATATGCTCACTGCGCTGGAAGTAAGTACATATTCTGAGTAGTCTGGTTCATATGTAACCTTTTTTGTAAAATCTTTCAATAGTCTCCGAAAATTACGAGCATGGTGTCATTCGATTCGTATTGTTACCTAGAACGTTTAAGAAAAGGTCCGAAAATGCGCTGAAAATATATATAATAATTGATATATATATATATATATATATATATATATATATATATATATATATATATATATCAATTATTGTATTATATAATAAATGATATATATATATATATATATATATATATATATATATATATATATATATATATATATATATATATATATATATTTATTATATATTTTTTTATTGTTTAAAAAATTGTTATTAATAAATAAAAAGAAATTTTCTTTCTTTTTCACTATTTTTATTTTGTAACTTTTAATTGTTAATAAAAAAGTTTAAAATCAAAATTTTTTCATTATTCTAATGGTAATCTATTTTTATACTATGAAGATTGACTGTACTAAATAAAAAAATTTTTAGGGTATTAGTTTAATAATTATCTGAGTTTTCATATAAACTTTCAGCTCAGGAAAAATAGTTTATTAACAAAGGCATAATTTATGTTGAAATTTAGATAAAATGTTTTTGCTACCGCTGATTATAGTCTATTTATGTATTCCAACACTCCATGAATTTTACTATACCTTAAAATTAATATTTGATATATTTGAATTATTTTTTTTCGTTATTGTGTCAGAGTCACGCAACGTGCGCGGAAGCCACAGTTCCCGCTTTTGGCTCTAATTTCGAGGCTCTGTAAAAATTATAAATATTAGAGAAACAGTTTCGGGAATTGGAACTTTTTTTTTAGCAAATTTCTTCATCTTTTTGAAACAATTTTGCAATTTTGAAAGTTTTGAATATTTCCTGAAATATTAAAAAAACTGAACCCCTACTTTTTTTTCACTTTATTGGTTATAACTTTTGTAATTTCTTTCAGCGCATTTTCGGACCTTTCCTTAAACTTTCTAGGTAACAATACGAATCGAATGACACCATGCTCGTAATTTTCGAAGATTATTGAAAAATTTTACAAAAAAGGGGACATGTGAACCAGACTGTAGAATAAATTTCTAAATTTAAAATAATTTTTGTATTGTCACAATGTTAAACTGTAGTAGTCAAAGATTATTTGGTTTAGAACAGGCAAGGATGTGATTTTATCTAAGTGCAATAGAACTTGTTATTTTGTGCCACCAGCTTTGAAAACCAGTGAATCAAGCTGCTGCTCGTATATTTAAAATTCCATTCACCACCAAGTGGTGCCCCTACCTAAATATATCTTTTTCGAGAAAAACAAGGTTCTGCTTTAAATAATCTCAAATTTGATTGAAATTTATTCATTACTCAATTTTTATTTCGGTTATTTAATTAATTTCATTTCAGGCAGCGGACCAAATGCACAAGCTGCTGGGATCCAATAGGAGCATTTCATTAATTGACCGTGAAGATGATTTCATGATTGCTATTACCAAACAATTAAATTATCTTGATGAGAGAGATTTGGACAGTTCACCATTAGTTTTGAAAACCTATAGAAAACTTTTATCTGTGATAGATCAGGTAGGCTCTAGTGAGGTATTAGAAATTATTTTTTTGTTTTCCAATTGATACGATTTTAAGACGTCAACACCTGATTTTTTTATTTACTGCTCTACCTCTTCTTGAAAGTTTAATTTGTTGAAAATATTGAAAATTGAAAATTTTCATCAGTGTCAATGTTTAAATTTCAAAGTACAATTCACTAACAACCTGATCAGGTTAATGTAACTGATACATACAATTAAGTTGCAAAAAGTGTATTCATCTATTAATTACTCCATCTTCAAATAAATCTACAGAAGTAGCAGTGTTGACAGTATTAGCCATGAATTATAGATATAAGTCTGAACAATCAAATTATATAACACCAACAGAAGATTTCATGGCTAATAAAAATGAAATTAGTAATAGATTAATTAAAACAGCAAAAAATACATGTTATATTTCATATAAACGAACTTACACTCACTTTTAGATTATTATGAGATGCGACTCTGTAATTTGTCAAAAGAAATTTAAAAATTATTTTGTTTTTAATGACCTTTATTTTTACATGGAGGAATTTAAGAGCAAGTGTTTAAGAACATAAAAGGTTAATACATCTTATAAAAAATACTTTTTTCTTATAAAAAATTACTGTGAAAGAATTCAAAATTTGAAGAGGCCCACCCATTTGTTTCGTTAAGACAAGTTGCATCTGCTTAGAAATGCTGATTAAATGTAAATTTAATTGACAGCCATAAGTTTATAAAAGGTACAAAACTGACTTCTCACGTATTTAAAAAATGATTGCATCAGTTATTTTATGAAATGAATTTAAATCATAGACCAATATTAAATATCATTAATTTACTTACAAGTAACCCTGAATGTTCAAGTTCTCTTGTTGATTTTCATATAGAACCACCCTTATCTGTTAATATTACAGAGTATTTAACTGTAATAGTTCATTGATTACTAGTACCGATGAAGTTACAATGTTTGATCAAACGCATCTTGTAAATATATTTTTTTTATGAACTAGTGTTGTCCTGGTTCGGGTTTAAGGGCCGTCGTCGGTTGGAATTTCTTCCTAACGTTTCGATAGCACGAGTGGCGAGCTTCTTCAGAGGTAGTTCCATTTCTTATTCTGGAAGTAGACTGATAAATTCCAACCGACGACGGCCCTTAGGCCCGAACCAGGACAACACTAGTTCAACGACTGGCCGCGAGAGCCTCAACCTATTTTTTTATGTTTGAGAAAATTATTTTAATTAAAGTTATAAATATATCTTTACTCAATAGAATCTTGGAAATTTTCTATTGATTTGATGCATAATCATAAATATGTAAATTAGCAAGTTATATTAAAACTTTTAGATAAAAAACGTCGATTTTATGACTAATTGCAATCAAAATTATATATGTTCTCTGGAAGTTAATGTCTTATTTGATGAAATCTATTGAATCTATTTTTTTCAGTTCTACTTCAACAAAATTCTGGGTCGTCATATCTCAGTAGGTGTCCTAAAAGATATAATTAACTCACTCACATTATTATTAGTTAAGGATAAATTAGGAGGATGCCCTGACGCTATTACTTATACAAAAATTATCAACTTACATTGTGTGAAGCTGATTGAAAGGTCCGACCATACCAAGATTTTTTGGTAAGTAGTGTAGATTTGCCTGAGCTGTTACAATCCATTATTCAATATGTAATTTTATATGGAAATTATATTAATGTATAAATGATTCAATTAAAGTCTCATCATTATCATTCATTAAATAGAACGTTTATTGTGAATAACACAATGTCCTTTCTTAATATTTAAAATAGGCAATTAACATAATTAATTCTTTTAATTCATCATTATAATATAAAAGTTTGGTTATCTTATTTTCACCTTGGTTTTAAGAATTACAGTGATAAATCCAGACCAATGGCTGATCAGGTATTATATTTATATTTCTTGAAATTTTGTTACAGGGTCATAGTAACAATAATTGGGAAAAAGAAATACCTGAAAATATTCTAACAAAATATGGTTTGTTATTTTGTCAAGTTTTTTGTAATATGCTGTTTTTTAATATTTCTTGTTCTTGTCTCAGATTGTTATTATCTTGACTAGCCAAAAGTGCATTCTGAATTCGTCAATTTTCTTTAAGAATTTTCTTGCCCCTTTCTCTCTATGCTTGCTTTGTTTCTACTGTTGTTCATACTTTGGATCATGTATATTTAGTTGTAGATTTAGATGTATCACCAGATTCCAAACATAAAATGCTTATAATAAACTTGGGAAAACATTTCATAAACTCAAAATTATTTGAATTTATGATTGTTATTTTCAATTTTAACTATGTTCTGTTGTGCTTCAGATTCCTCCTCCCCACTGCGCGGCTAGTTACTCTTGGTGTGATATTTCAGGTTCGTTTTAGTCTTCAATTTCATGGGATTGTTTGACCTTTGATTACCAAGGGAATTCTGGTTCAATAAATTATATAACAATTAACATTTAAATGCTATGCTATTTTAAAAACTCTCTATCTACACTACGAATAGTTGATGTTTATAAGATTCCATTATATAATATATTTACATGTTACTAAAATTGGTTAGCACTTATAAATTTTATAATAATCTATACATATTGAAATTTTCATATTCTAGCGCTTTGATAGAACTATCTCAAGACTGTTTGCGATCTGAGGCGTCCCCACGACAAACAGAATTGGTCATGAAGTGTTTATGGAGGGTTATCAAGTTAATGCCTCAATGGGGACAAGACATTCAATACGACGAAGTGCTGTCGAACATTTTGACCTTCTTCAGGGAATTTCCCTCATCTTGGTGGAAGGCAAGACCCTCGGATACCCTTTTCAGGACAATCAAAACGGTGTTACATTCATGTGTAAAGATCAGGGGAAACGCCATTTTACAAGATTTAGAACGAGTGCCAAATTCAAAGAACTCAGATGTTGAAAATTACATAATTAAACAGCTCAAGGTAAAATATTTATTTTGTTTTTACGGATTTGAATTAATTAGTTTATTGGTTAGGTTTGGAATAGCTTATGAGAATAATAAAATAATTTATAAGTTATAATCCTCATATATCTGAACCAAAACATACATTGTTTGAAAACTGTGTGCTCCTCTTCTCATTGTGAACACAAATTTTTCATTTTATAATTTTTTTATAAGAGAGGAGTTATGCTTACCTTGCCAGATAAAAGTATTAGAGAAACATTGAAAAAAAAAATAATGCACAACATGATAATTAGAGTATTTAATTTTGAGAACACTTATAATTTATTCAAGAAGAAGATGAATCAAATTTTTATTTCCAATGTGTTTTACTCCAGTGAAGAATACCTCGAATATTTTTCTCAGACAATGTAGTATTTGTTCTAATTTTACGTATGTAACTAAATTGTAATTTTATATTTGTTCTTTGACGTATGTACATTGCCATTTTATATAGTTTTATGCAATCTTAACATGAATAAATGAAATGAAATAAAAATGAAATGAAAATGAAATTATACTAGCATAAAATACTGTAAAATCTGTAAATTTCTGTTGTGGAAGACAGACTTCCACGAATTACATGACTTTACGGTGACTTTTTTAAAGGCAAAAGCTCTTTGTTTTTCAATAAAAATTTCCACAGAATGCTCCCAACAACCTTTTTTTTTTAATTGAAAAATAAAGACTTATGTTCCAAAATTTTTTACACTGAAAGAAATTGTTACCAAAATAAGTTCATATGGGGGTACGGGTTACGCTAATGTTATGCTCTCTAAATTAATCATTTATCGCAATATATCAACCAACATAATATCATGAACATAAAAGGTCGATTTTACAGAAATAATGATATTTTGGGCTTCGCAGAACATTACATCAGTTCTAATCATTTCATAGATTTCAATAAAACATAATGTCTGAACGCAGGCATCAAAGGGAAACGTCTAGACCTTTTAGAGGCCATAGAAATCAGTACATATTGGAAAAGAGAAGAACCTGTTGTCAATGAACAAATAGAATTTCAACTATTTGAACACCCTTCTCACCTCTATCTTCCAGATATAAATGTGCTATGTTCTGTTTTTGTAGTTAGCCTTGATAATGAGTTGACCGCTCGAAACATGTCGACTCAACGTTGTAACATTATTTTATTATTCAATATATTTGTCCTCTATCTTCCAGATATAAATGTGCTATGTTCTGTTTTTGTAGTTAGTCTTGATAATGAGCTGACCGCTCGAAACATGTCGACTCAACGTTGTAACATTATTTTATTATTCAATATATTTGTCCTCTATCTTCCAGATATAAATGTGCTATGTTCTGTTTTTGTAGTTAGTCTTGATAATGAGCTGACCGCTCGAAACATGTCGACTCAACATTGTAACATTATTTTATTATTCAATATATTTGTGAAAAATTAAGCCAATAGTTCGATTAAAATTTTTATTATAATATCTGGTTAAGTGAATGTTTTAAGAAAGTAATAGTGTGAGTTTTGTGAAATTTATTTTTGAAATAATTTTTACATATATAACACAAACATAATAAAGTAAATTATTTTAATAATTATAATTATTTAAACTAATTATAATTATTAATTATTTATAATGAAATAATTATTTAGGAATAATTAATTATAATTAAATTCTAAATTATTCAAATAAATTATAGTTATTTTAGTGCATTAATATATGATTGTTCTATATCTCAGCAATGAGCAAATGTTCATGCCAATGAAGGTCAAAATAAGAATTATTTTTCTCATTACAGACCTTGAAAATTGATGAAGTGAAGTCCCAAGAATCTCCTCAAGCAGTGAATGCTATTAAGACTGAAACAGTTAGCCCAGTAAAAAGAAACACACTGTCAAAATCGAGTCATAATCAGTTGACAGAAATATTTCAGAAAATTGGAAATAAAGAAGAAACTAAAGAAGGACTGAACTTATTATATGATTTTATGCAACAGCATCCTGAGGCTGATGTTGAGCCATTTTTGACAAAGTGTAGTACATTTTTTCAAGATTATATAAAAAATGGCCTTAAAGATATTAAAGAGGATAGGGAGTCATCTAGAAACACAATAGGTCAGTAACTGTTATGTGCCTCTTCATATGGAATAATGTGCTTCTTTATATGAAATAATAAATTTTTTTATTTATTTGCAATTTATTTTAGCTAGTAAAGTAGTAGAAAAGGTTCAGGCAAGCATTATACCACCAACTGTATCAGAAGAACCAGAAGAAAAAGGGCCTGATTATTGGAGGGATAGACTACAAATGTGGGAAAAAGTATACGAAGAAGGAACAACAGTTAATGAATGAAACATTTTGAGTGAAAATATCAGTTGAATTCGTTATTTTGAATTTCGTCCTAGGATCATGGTTAAAACTCTTATTAAGAAAAGGAATTAAAGATATGTTACTGTAAATAACTGGTTTAGACCATTTTTATCCTCCAGTGTTAATCACAGAATTAGAGTACTTAGCAGTTTTAGCTATTTTTTTGTTTGATATTCTAATATTTAAATTTTTTTACTTACTTTTATTTTGTATTGAATACTTGATTTTATTGATACACCCCTTTAATTTATAACACATTTTCTTTAATATTCTTGACAATTTTCATTATTTAAGAGATAATTTTGTACGGTTGTACTAATGAACACATTAAATTAAAATATATTCATTTAAAAAGAATTTTATTTAGAACCTATTACACCAGAATATAAATTATTTCATTATTAGTATATAAATAATGCTAATGTAGGTTAGGTAGCTATTTTCTGTAAGATGTACTATTACCACTGTACCTCTTGTTACTATTGTTTTCGATATATTTAGCAACAGTGTCGAATACTGTTATGAATCAGATTTGCTATTCTACATGATTCATCAAATTAGCAACCACTTTAAAGTAATATAAATGATTTTTAATAATAATGATAACTGATGATTATCGGAATGAATTTCCTCTCACCACCTAATGATAAATTTCAAAAAATGTATTACCGGAAATTCAGTACAGTAACTATACTGTAGTCAATCAACTGAGAAGGCACATTTGGCTTAAACAGAGAAAAGTTGATAATGATTTAAAGAGGAGTCGCATTTTAGTTGAGGTTGCAAATATAATATATGAACTTTGTAGTCAATATTTATAAATAGGTGCATTTAAGATAGAGATATTTTGAATTTTATCATATTTTTATAATGGTAAATAAATCTGGTTGAAAGAGGAGAAATACTTCGTTGTTTCCTTTTCGAATTAGAAAAAAATTCGTTTTTAAAAATACAATCATTAAAAAAAGTTAATTATTTTCAATTAAAAAAATTACATCCTTTTATTTTTGCTTTTTAAGTAGTACAAAAAAAGAATAATGCTTGTAACCTTTATAAGTTTATACTCAGTTGAAGTGACACTTCTTTGACAGATGACAATTAGATTAAAAATGAATATGCCATGTTAAAATTTAAAAAAGTATATATTGATAATATAATAATAGCAATACATATACACACACAATTCTAAATTTAGTAAATCGCAACAATTGTACTGCAATAAAACGAAGGTTATGATATTTTGCGTTAGCTTTTCGTGTCATTGATGTATATCTAATAATTATACAGGTCACTGTGATCTTTCAAATTTGACGAGTACCAGAATTTTTTTCATACCTACACGTTTTAGCTCTTATTGTTTTTTCTCTTATGTTATGAACGAAGATGTTATTGTAAGCTCTTTCCTATTGGACACTTGCCCAAGGGTCCGTAATGGATAGGAGCCCCATAATTCCTGCCAGATACCAAACGATAACCGAAAAAATATTCAAAATATATTTTGACAAAATCAAATGATAATGAATTGATTTAAATACTTCTATGTATAATGCTCAATCCCATAGATTTTGAAGAAGTGATTTTTTTAATTTTGAATCTAGAAGTACCTATGCAATCACATGATTGAATGCTGAAGAATTTCCTTTTGTGGACTATATATATATATATATATATATATATATATATATATATATATATATATATATATATATATATATATATATATATACCTATATATATATATATATATATATATATATTTCAATCAATGTATAGTTACCAAATGAATAAAAATAATTTATAACCTTATTTGTAAAATATTTTTATCTATTTTAACAAAATAGTGTTCTTTCAATCTGGCTCGTAGATTGGTTATTATATACTTGTAAAAATTTTAAAAGTAGATGTGATCCCCGTAACCCGTTTCCTTGCATTATCGCCGTCCAAAGCATTCGGTCGCCCCTAAAATAATAAGGCTTCAGAAATCAAACTTAGAAATTTGATTCTCTAAAACTTAGATTTCTAAGGAATAATAGATCTAAAGAATCAACAATAAGTGCCAAGTCTTTATATCTGCTATTACGCGTGCGGTTTATTGAAGCTCTAAAACCCGTAAAATCAACCGAATAAAATGTTTAAAAATAGGAATATTTCATAAAAATGACTATCAGATTACAAATTCATTTCGCGAATCACACATTGGTACTGTGAAGCATAGAAGCCGAAAAATGATAAAAAAACTCAATTTAAAAATGATATAATCATATATGTTTCAATACACAAAACAAATTATATTATTAACTCGTAAATTTTTTGAGGTAATTGATGCATGCTGTTCTAAATTTTGTTTCATATTCTAATTTTTTTAGTTCTACCTACTTTTGTTGATAAATACTCAATAATGTCGGCTGATATAACTAACGAAAAAAGTCTGGATTCATTGGGTATATTTCTGGAAGACATATAACATATTTGATAGAAATTCAGGAAGAAATTTGATTGCATACCAAAAACTATTGAAATGAAAAAAAACTACTAGAAAAATCCTATACTAACTACTCCAACAAATTAAGATATCCTATATGATGGGGTGTATAACTTCGTATTCTGTAACCATAGATCTTTAGAGAACTGTATATCTAATTAATATAACTTGTAAAGGTATATAATTTCTATTATAATAATTGATGTTATTGTTGATGCTAATGAATCATGTCTTAAAAAATTCTTAAAACTTTCTATAATTGGAATGTGCGAAAACAACAAAATGTGTACCTAATTTTTTTTTCTTCAACAGGTAATATTTTTGATACAATAAATTGTATATAGCGACAATGATTATTTAATTTCTTTAATTTTCAAGTACTATTTTGTTAAACGCGCACATTTCATTTCCATCTGTTTTTGATAGAAAAAAGTTTTGAGTAACGTTCTTAGATGATTTTAATAGCGGACTTTAGGATTGTTCAGTGTTCGAGTTCCGCGATAATCCCATCTCGGATACCATAAGAAATAGACTACAAGAAAAAGATTCTGTAGTTATCGTGCTCATATCAACGCACTTGTAAATATTGAACGTGAATATGAATTGTGAACTCTTGAACGCTAGGGGGCGTTTATACGCCTTTTCTCCGATAGAGGGAGCCTACGTGAATATTACACTAGGAAAAATTCCCCTCAATTTGGTATAGGACCTATGTTCGTTTTGAAAGTCATCGATTCTTGATTGATATATTAAATATGGACTGATGAATCATAATAATGATTAAACAATTGTATCCTATTATCATTCAACAAGATCGATTAATTTTTCGAAACTCTCTTAATATTCACTCTCGAAAGTGATGGGTTCGTTCTCGTTGACAACATTTGTGTAGACAGCTCCCTGAGAGTTTTATTTGAAAATGGAATAAGTAGAAATCCCTGGTTAAGTAATGAAATTTTGGACGAGGCATATTTCCTGCGTGCACTGCACATAGTATGTAAATCTGACAACAACGTGAAGCCGATATACAATGTTATTAAGAAACGCCATCAATTAAATGTAGTAATGGCAAAAAACGTTATCATGCTAATGTGATTTTCAATGCTAATATTAATAACAAATCAAATGCGGTTTGGAATATCATTAAATCAGGTTGCGGCATCGGAACAAGAAAGAAGATATCAGATGTGTTATAAGACGATGATGATAATAAAATCCGAAATATTTTTGGTAAGACAAATGCCTTCAATAATTATTTCATTGATTCAGTAAAGAATCTTACTGAGAAATATGGACAAATAAATCAACCATATCATCTGTAAGGGATTATCACTTGATATATCTGTTCGAAGTTGATCAGGAAGAAGTGAAGAGAATTCTATTATCTGTTTCTGAAACACATTAAACACATGTGTGAATTTTTATCGGCTCCTTTAACCTATTTCATAAATGTATCTTTTGCTCATGACTACTTTCCATCTGAACTGAAATTAGCACTCGTTACAAATCTTTAAAAGAGGCAATGAACATATCGTCTCAAATTATCATCCGGTTGCAGTTCCATCCGTGTTTTCTAAGTTTTTTGAGAAAGCATTTCTTTCGCGCTTTTTGTCCTTTCTTGATGTTTTTGGTATACTATCGGAGAGACAATTCGGTTTCCGCAGGAGTAAGAGTACACAGGATGCAATTCTTTCTTTTTGTGACAGCGTGATTGGCTCATTTGAGCGAAAATACAAGTGTATGGCAATTTTTTTCGACTTGAGTCGTGCATTTGACACGGTTAATTATATTGCTCTGATTCATAAGTTCCAGAATTAAGGAGTTCGGAGAAACCACCTAAACTGGATTAAATCCTACCTTGCTGATAAATCACAAAGAGTATATCTTTGTTCAAATGCAGGAAAAATCATATCCGATCATAGAAATGTGACATCTGGTGTTCCACAAGGCAGCACCTTGGGACCAATATTATTTTTATTATTTATTAACGACCTAGTGCGATGCCTGGTACAGCCGAGTCCACGCAAGTCCGAGTGTTACGCAAAAAGCGTAACACTTGGACTCTCTGCATGAGCTGGCGCGGAGTGCAACCGCTAGTTTTCAGCGTATGTTGTTTTGGCCGAGAGAGAATGGACTGATCCTCAACGACACAAAATCAGAAATTATGCAATTCACTCCTAAAGGAGTAGTATCATATTATTGTCCACTAATTTGTGGACAAGCTAGTTTTATTCGGACTTCACCTGCAGCCAAATTTCTGGGTTCTAGTCTATCTTGGGAGCACCATATCCATTCTTTATGCACCTCCTTTGCCTCCAAATACTACGCCATTAGATTGTCTTAGGGATCGTGTGGATTACTGTGTGTTGAGACTTTACTACAGTTAATACGTTAATTCAGCATTATACTACGGTGTTTTATGTTGGGGTAATACTACAAATAGCATCAGAGTATTCAAAATGCAAAAACGGATCATTCGTTGCCTATATGATCTTCCTAGTAGAAAATCTTGTAGACCTCATTTCCAGAACAACTTACTGACCCTTCCATCTTTTATATTCTGCAGAGTTTATTGTTTGTAAAGAGAAATATCTCGCAGTTACCCCAACGAGGTCAGTTATCTGTCTACAGAACTCGTTCTTTCAACAACCTACACGTTCCGTTCTTTAGGCTGAACCAGTCGCAGAAAACTCCTCGTTCTCCCGCTTTGAAACTATATAATGAACTGTCTGTTGATGTGGATGATATTTCCTATATTTATATTTTCAAACGCAAAATAAATGAAATACTGTTGCAGGGAGCATTGTATTCAATAAATGAATATTTTGAATATTTTAAATGAAGTCCCTAACCCTAAAAAAGTGTTTTTAATGAATCAAAAAAGTAAGAGGAATGAGGGGTTACAAAATGGGGGACAAAGAGATATCCATTCTGTGTTACGCCGATGACGCTGTGCTGATTGCAGAAAATGAAGACGATTTACAGCGCCTCCTACACCAGTTCAACCGTACAGCCAAATCGTTTAATATGATAATCTCTGCTTCTAAAACAAAGTGCATGACTACATCAAAAACACCATTGAGATGCAAGCTTGAGGTTGATGGTAAATCTATACAGCAGGAAATGAAATTTAAATACCTCGGGATAGAGATTTCGAGTTATGGTGATGTCGAGGCAGAGGTAAGGGAGCAGGCAACAAAAGCAGCAAGGATAGCAGGATGTCTGAATGACACAATATGGCGCAATAAGGATATCGGAATTGAAGCCAAGGCACGAATCTATAAAGCAACCGTAAGGCCCATTATGACATATACCGCAGAAACTAGACCAGAAACAAGGAAAACCAGGCGACTACTGGAGACAACCGAAATGAAGGTACTTCGCAGGATAACCGGAAAAACACTTCTCAACGGAGAAAGGAGTGAAAATGTTAGAAACATGTGCAAGGTGGACAGCATTAATGACTGGGTATTGAACAGAAAACAGGAGTGGAATGATCATATAAACAGAATGGACGACAGAAGAATAGTAAGAATCGCCCGTGATAAATATCCACTGGGGCGCAGAAGCGTGGGACGACCACGGAAAAGATGGAATGACAACTTGAACGTTCCGTAACAGACAAACGACCGAAGAATAAACAGGCGGCTTTCGCCTAAAATAAAGAAGAAGAAGAAGAAGAAGAAGTATTCTATAAACTTAGTATGGAAACTGTGATCAAATGCTGTGAACGACTGTGATACTTTAATTTTCGATTTTTATGTTGTTGTATTGATGTTTATTTATAAGGAAACATCGCTGGTGGAACGCATGTGCAGCTAAGCAGTCGACAATAGACCGAACTTGGAAATTGAAAGACCATAAAAATAAAGAAAACTGGGAGAACTTCCTTAAAACTCATCTGCAAATTAATTAGAAGACAAAAGTTTAAGATATTAGAAGACAAATTTAAGATATAACAGATATGTATTACAGATGTAACGAAGTCCAAAAGGATTTCACCAATAATAATAGATACATCAAATATTAGTAATGTTTTCTGCGAAACCTTACAGGGATACCAAATGGCAAGTAGTAGTTAGGCTGCCATGTTAGACGAATATTTCAATAATCACCCCAAGAAAAACTTGAGTTCAACCCTCCAGTGTTTATAGTACAATAACGCAGGATATCAGAAAACGACGAGAAAAGTTTTATGTACACGTCTATAGGATAACAGCCACAATAGCTAAGAAAGTACTGGATATAAAAACAAAGATAAATGCGACAAATAATGGCTAGAATAGGTCGAAGAGGATCTACAACAGATCACTATAAAAAATCTCGAAGATCGCACAGAGACTTGCTATAAAATTGTATATGTGAAGTATGAGCAGAATCCATTTCGGCCTACCTAAAATGAAATTGATAAGGACAACGAAAGAAGAAGCATAATGAGAGGATGAATCGTTTTGAGAAGCAAAACGGCAAATTCCTTAAAAATTTTATTTCGAGTTCAAATGTTCTCGTAATGGGGAATTATCGTAATAAAAATAATAATAAAGATAACAATAAAAAAAATCCATGATAATTTACATAAATATTATCCTTATTTGTTAAGGATTTTAGATTTCAACGTAATCCCAAATACTTAGGAATATCATACCAGAGCTTGAGTTACCGTATGCGCTATACTATGTTTGAAATAGTAAATCTCGATGCATTTTCCCGCAATGCCACTTCTCTTCTGTATTCTTGCACTCTTTCATTCTTCAACAGTTCCGTAATAGTAAGTTGAGTAGTATAGTTCTTCAATCCAACACAGACATCATAGGGGTGCGCGTCTCTTATCGAGCGCTGTCATTGAGCTGGGAAGCTGCGGAACACTTGCGTTCGTTCGTTGTCTGATCTTAATTCTTTAGTCTCCGTATTTTGAACGTTTGTTTTTGACGCCGTGTCAGCTTAAAAAATCGTTCGATGAATGAAAGTGTCTCTCATTTTACGAATATAAATGAAAATTGAAATAAAATGAGCGGAAATCTATTTACATTGTGAGATTACAGACTGTCAGTTTGAAGGGTGGCCAGTTAAGTGTTTGGGAATTGTGAAATTCAGGTGGGTGATTGTTTTGATGAATATAACCTCAAATTCAATTATTTAATATTATCAATTCAATAAGTACTTATATAATGTTGAAGAATTCGAAAAATAATTTGGGCATATTAGTTTTCTACGGTAATACGAGTTTAATTTTATACATTTATTATCATTTTATTAGTGAGTAACTCATAAATTATGTACCCAATATCAACTCCCTTTGAAATTTTTGTAGATGCCGATTCAAAATTTAGAAAAACAGAAAAATCACTTAATGTAATATTTTAAATTTTGTATCTAAAATCATCTAATGATCAACAGATCTAAATTATAAGAATCTGAATTGCAATATTCAAGAAAAAATGAAGTTTGTACTTACCTACTTCTATAAATTATATAAATACTTTTATATATTGTATAGATTTAGATTAAGTAACTAAATATTATTGAAGCATATTCTGATTTGAAATTTTTTCCCAATTATTATTGGAAAATGTGTAGGTAATCGGAATTCATATAAATCGTGAATATCTATTTTTTTTTCTAATAAAAGATGTTATCAAATAGTGTATGATGCTAATGCTCTTTTTCAAATTTGAAGTACTTATTTCGAAGTTGTAATAATGATTTACTCGGTATTTGTTGGTCTACTGATTGGATGAATTAACGTACGTGTAATTATTTATTAATTTACGCTGTGTTCATTTTGATGTGTATTTTATTGTCATACTGTTCAGACAACAAATTACTGTTAGTAATTAAACATACAAAACCTGAACATTAATTTATTATTGTCGGATACCTAACGGATTCAAAATAATATTGTACACTTTATTAATTTTTTTGAGGTATAGTATGATTTATAAAGCTAGGTACGTAAATGGTTGCAGCAATTTGAATCGGCAATAACAATGCTCACGTTGTTAGTGTTCCTCTATTAACAGCTTTAAAGAAATATTGACTGAACGTTCGCAAATAAACATTTTGTGTTGGATTCAATGTAAATAGACTTCTCATAGAAAATAATTATCTATAATATTCAATACAATAATTGAAATATCGAATTCAATCCTATATATATTACATAAACACAAATATTTGACACACTAAACTACAAAATACCTGCAAGCACGAATTCAATTATCGTAATACAAAAATAAGAACACACGGTTGGACATTCATTTGAAGAATTGAAATTGATCGTAAAAATATAAAGGGGGTGGCTATATGAGCATGTATGATGTCTCCATCATTCGTCAAGAGATAATTTAAAAAATTTTTAAATTTTCAAAAAAGTCCAAAAGATAGACTATTACGTTCTACAAGAAACTCGTTAGTTGTAAGCAGCGAAGTTGAACAACTAAATAAGTTATTTGTCTGCACAAAAATGCACAAATGTTTTCGACTAAAACTATCAATTTTCGAGACCTCCGAAAGAACATCGAACTCGTTGGAAAAAACTATACAGTGCTGTTTCTTCCTATTAGAGGAATCATCAGTGGCACGCATCCAAACAATGGAGTTTCTATGTCCTTTCCAAACGCACCTTAGGCCTAATATCTCTTGATATACTCTCTCGAGTATTCTTCTTCTTCTTCTCAGTCGTTCACTCTTGACAGAGTGGTCGTGGTAGTGTCTCGGACTTGTGCCACTGCGTCCCAAGCGATACGGCGCCACACTGTTCTATAGTTAGCGGCTCTAGAGTTTTCATTGATGCTGGAATGCGTCACATATTTTATTAGATCTGTCCACTTTGTTGGAAAGCGCCCACGCGATCTTTTGCTCTCGACTTTCCCTTGGACTTTTAACTCTGCCGCAACTAATAACTTTTTATAATGCAGAGATTCAATCGAGGTTGCGATACGGCATTTGCTTCTGGTGAGTTTCCTCAGGTGCTGCGGATGTATTCATCTGCCAGAGACGTATAGTGCGTTCTATGGAGGGCATGAGCAGTCTCTTGCCGTGGTCTTTTTGCGCGTTATGGGATTCTACCTCTTTTCGGATTGTTTTTGTTGGAATTGAGCACATATGTTCACCTAAATAGGGACAAATTTCTCAAGAACAAAAATATACATGAGAAGAACACACGTGCCAGAAATGATATACGCGTATCATTCCAACGTCTCAACATAGGCAGAAAGTCAGCAAACTGTATGGGTCTAAGACTCTACAATCACCTGCCCCTTGACATCAGGGAGGCGAAGAGCACGGTTTGTTTCAAACAGAAGTTGAGGAGGTATATATTGACGAATATGTTTTATTCTTTAGAAGAGTATCTTCCTAGTGTTTCTTGAATTCATTATTTGTGATTTGTAAATGTCTGACGCTCTCCACACATTTTAAATGTATGCATAATGGAAATAAATTATTTGATTGATTGATTGATTGGACCGCAAATAGTTCGATAGAGTCTTCGTTTCGGGTTATATGTCCAAAGAATTTAAGGATTCGCAGCTGCATAGTGGACGATAACCTCTCTTGATGTGCAGTCCACGGGATTCTGAGCAAAGCCTCCAGCACCACATTTCTAACGCATCAATTTTGCGACGATCTTGCATCCTCAATATCCATGTCTCAGCTCCGTACAAGAAGATTGGAAAGACTAGGCATTTCATTAGTCGAACCTTTGTGTTTTTGGTTATTCTGCGGTCCCTCCAAATCTTTGTGAGCTTTTCCTCTGAAGATCTTGCTATGGCGCAACGCCTCCAGATTTCGTCCTCGCAGCTGCCAGCGTTTGAGATCTTGGATCCCAGATATGCGTAGATGTTGACTACTTCACATCTCGCAATGTTTTGAAAGTTCACCTGGTTCTTATTATTTGTTGTTATATCTCTCGAGTATAGTAGACTGCATTTGTAACAAAGATTTTGTGCGTACTTTGATACAAAGATGGTAGGATTTGTAGACGTTCCATTCAAACAACTCAAATATTCATCCCCCGGGGATGCGGTAAAATATAAACACTCTAGTTTCAATATTTTATTCCAACGCATCAAGGTCTTATCACTTCAACAGACGCAATAACACCAATCACATACTCATTTGAGCTTCCTGTGTCGAAGAAACAAGGCGAACTCACTCGAATATGGTAGACTGCATTTGTGACACGATTTAGTGCGTACTTCCATACAAAGGTGGCAGGATTTGTAGACTTTTTCGTGTGTACGAATAATCCCTTGTCGTACCGTTGCGATTCACACTGTAGCGTGCAATATGAGAACAAATTTATAGATTCATGAATCCTTCATAGTTAGTCTATTCTGAGATTTTCTATCGAAATATTCCAAATAAAGCCCCAGCGGGCTTCCTGCACAACTGTTGTCAACGAAAACTCAAATTAACTTTAGTGCATTCCGAAGGCGTATACTCGTATGCGTTCATATTTCAGTTTGATAGATAAGTATTTTGCTAATTGAATCCCGAAACAAGAGAAGTTCGACTACTAATGCAACCTATTGATATGTAAGAATATCATATAATAATACCAAGTTACTACGGGTATTTAGTTTTCGATGCGTGGTGTTTCTATTATCTGACAGATGTTTTCTATCGATTATATAGATGAAATTGTGCTGTATTTATCAGTCACCTAGGAGTGATAAAAACATTATTGGTGACTGGTTTGAAGAGGTTGCCGTATTTGGTGACCAAACACAACTGATGAGTTCCTTGCAGAACGAAACATTAAGCATGTCTGGTACTTCCATGAATTTTGGAATCGATTTTAATATTCTCAAACATTATTTTGAAGATTTGTTTGCTTGTACTTACATTCAGAACGTTTATGCCCCACTTTGTCACAGTTATAGCACTTGAATTGAAATTGACCTTTTGTGTTTGGTTTTGAATAAAAAACAGTTTCACTAGTTGTATTTGTACTAGCTTTGTTCCCGTCATTCATCAACATTTTATGATTTCTTTTATTGAATTCATCAATTAGTCTAGATTTAACATATTCTATTTGTAGTTTTTTTTGGTCTACCGTTTCCAACGCTGCTACTATCGCTTCATAAGATTTAGGAAGACTTAATAAAAGATGACAAACAGCATCTAGCTCTTCTATATTTCCTCCTGCTTCTTTCAATTCCGTAATAGTTCTGTCGAAGTTCAACAGGTAACTAGTTATTCATATTTTCGTTTTCTTTGTATCTCATCATTAGTAATTTTTTTTAATGAATAACTGATTTGATATACTTGATCGTTCAAACAGCGATTTTAAAGTATCAAATATTTATTTATATTCCGTTTTACCTTTACTGTATTCTAGTTGTGAATCAGCTATGTCATTATTAATTATGGCTTTACATTTCTTCTCAGATTTCCGTAGTTTGTCGGCTTCAGTTGCTGCTTGTCTATAAACTAATTCTTCTGGATCTGTTTCTATGAATTGCTTCAGTTCATATTGATCCAATATTGATTCCATGCGATATTTCCAGCTTCCAGAATTGTTTCCTTCGAATAAGCACAATTTCAATTTAATTTCTTCCATGTTGCCTACGTGGTTCGACGATTTTCTTCTGAATTTCCAAAAACTATGTTTGTACAACTAATCCTTTTTATTTTGAGTGTTCTGGGCCCATAACCTGTTGTTTTGAGGATCGAAAGGATTAATTTAATTATTAATGAAAAGGTTTATTCCGATATACATTGAGAACAAAAATACAATACTTGTTATGAATACAATACGAACTCAACTTAGGTTAGGTTGGTCACACACATAGAAAAAAACAGAATGTCTATAGTTTAACCATAGATATATGTAATACTAACACTAACAATTGGAAAACCAATTCATGCTGAGATTAAATTTTTCAATGAAAAATTTAATTCACATTTTTCAATAACTCACTTACGTCTTCCAATTTGTGGTACAGTTGCAAAAAATATAGATAAAAAAAGATCGATAATCATTCAAAATACAAATAAAAATTATTCAAATGTATACGAATGAGGGGAGGAACCTCGGAATACCGAACACCCAGTCTATAATTGAATGAAGTATTATTCGGTCGATCAAAGACATAAGATATGTAGCAACTACCTACGTACTTTACACCGCTCTTTATTGTGACCCTGAATATTGCCATTTCTGTTGTAATTAAAATTAAGTTCGCATCCCATGAATTTCTGTCAAGAAACGCGAATAATTCTGATGGTCCGTAAAATATCTGGAGCATAAAATTATTGTAAAAAAATACGACTTTGAGCTGTGTGATTGTTTACTTAATGCTTGAGCTGTAATGTTTGATATCTCAATTTAAATAATTCCTACGGAAACCAAGGAATGTTAAACTTCGAAAAATCGTTAACCACAAGTAATATTATTTTGATATTGTTTGATTTTCTTTCGAAGTCTTGACTTTGTTGTACCATGAAGAGGTTTTATGTTATTATTAGTTATTTGACTTTATGATCGTTTTGATTGATTGCATTTTTTTGTATTATAGCAAAAGCTTATAGAAACTGTTGTGTATGTTATTAAGAATGATTTCTGATAAATGACACTGAGGTTTCGCTTATCTCTTGGTGAAACATTATGTTAACAACAATAAATTGAAATTAACTTACTTGACTTAAGTTTCACTGAATATATTGAAAACTCTAGTAAAAACTTAAGTCAAGTGTGTTGATTTTAATTTATATATTTTTGTATGTGTCTCATTTTTACTACTTAATAAAATGAATGTGATTACAATTTTGATTATGAAAATATGAATAACATATAAAGGGAAAGTTTTCATAAAAAGATATTATTTTTGGAAATGCCACATAACATATTCAGAACACAGATAATGCGATTAACGTCAAATCAGATATTGAAAAATTGAGTATTTTTCACAACAATATTTTGAAATAAAACAAATAAAATAGGACTGGCATGTCAATGAATCAAGTTTAAAGTATTGATATCTCGGGCAAAAATGTCTCACTGGTGTTGGATCTCCGACCGCTTATTCAAGTAATATGTGGGGTATATGGTAAAATAATGTAAGGGTTGTTTGTTAAATGATGTTGGCTTAAATTCTGTTATCATAATTTTATTAACTCTATAATTGTATGTAGATTTAATTTTGTATATATTTATATATTTTATCATTGTGGTCAATAATTTGCACCTCGTTTTCTTCTGTAGAAGGCATAGTAGGCATAGAAGAGATTAGTGTGAAAAAATCAGTCTATTGTAACATACTTAACTAGACCGATTTTCCCCTTTAACTAAATTTTATATCATTATAGCACGATCGCGAAATTACCTATCATTTACACAAATCTGCAAATTTACAAACATTTTTGAATGGAAACGAATGAAATGAAATGAGTGGGAAAAAGTCCAATAGCTTTAAATTGAATTCAAGAAAATTTACATAATACGCGATCTTTTCATCTCTCAATCCCAATACGGTCGATTAATTCACTCGATAAGCAGAACACCACAAAACATTATCTTGATGTTTTTGTAAACTGCCATTGTAGCAATTGAGTTGTGAATCGAAGCTCTGTGGTTTTTCTTTTACCGAATATGTCTTCATCTCATTTTTAATTCTATCGATGAAAAGAGACGACTTACTACTCATTTTTCAAACAGTTTTCGATTTGAAATACCTTTTCCTTTCCATAAATTTATATGAATAATGAAATTCAAGATATCCATTGACATAAAAGACTTCAAATATTTGTGATTGTAGTTACGAAACGTATTTATATTTTTTAAACCATCTTGAAGGTTAGTTATTTAATAATTTTTAGTTGAATAGTAAGTACAATAATTGTAATTGGATTATTTTAGTTCTGCTATAATATAAACAATTTTTTAGTACTTAATAGTGTAAAATCCTCCGGTGCTTCACGAGCAGCAGAGGAAAATTAATATAGTTGAGAACTGAAGTAAAACAAAGTTTTTTTAGCACTAGAATAAAATCAACTCATTTGGGAACTGTAGTAAAACGAAGTTATATAAGCTCTAGAGTAAAATAAACTCAATTGAACTTTAACGTATAAAGAAGTTTTTTTAACACTTGAGAAAATGCATTTATTTGGGCAATAGAGTTAAACGAAGTTATTTCAATACTAGAGAAAATTGTTTGGCACTAGCATAAAACGTTGAAAGTTTCATTAGCAATAAAATAAAATCAATATATTTGAATAAATTGAATATAAACTGAAATTCAAACACTTGAACTTTTGATTTACACTTTATTGACAACATAGCATGACGCGTTTCTTCGTTACAAACTACTTCTTCAATAGACTACTGACTAGTCAGTATTCTGTTAGCAATTTTCGTTTATATTCAATTATAATGGATTTACATCAAGTAAACGCCAACACTATTAAATATAAATGACACGGAGGTTTCGCTTATCTCTTGGTGAAACATTAAGTTAAAAACTATAAAATTAAAAATCCACACACTTGACTTAAGTTTCAGTGAATATATTAAAAAACTCTACACATGTTTCGGGCGGTTAACCCATTATCAAGAATATACACTATTACTCATACTCATACAATATTACTTAATACTGAGTAATATTGTATACTCTTGATAATGGGTTAACCGCCCGAAACATGTGTAGAGTTCTTTAATATATTCACTGAAACTTAAGTCAAGTGTGTTAATTTTTAATTTTATAACTATTAAATATTTGAATGAAGTTAGAATAGCACTAGTGTATATAGCAATCAATTGGACAATATAGTAAAACGAATTTATTTTAATACTAGAGTAACTAGTAACTAAATTTAGTACTAACCCATGTTAGTACTAAATTAGAATAAGGTTACATCAGCACTATGCTAAATTAAAACAATTGGACAATTAAGGAGTACTTAGTTTAACTCTGTAATGAAATAAATGTAAACTCAGGTTAATAGAAAGTTTTTAGCACTGCATCGAAATACACTTATTCGAATGTTAAAGAAAAGTAAAGTTATGGTAGCACTAAGATGAACTGAATGGAGCACTAGAGTAAAACGAAGTTAATTTAGCAGTAGTTAGTGAAAATAAACTCATTTGGAGACATGGAGCATAGAAACGAAGTTTTATATTGTAGTAAAATTAACCCATTTGAGGCATTTGTGCACTAATTTAGGGGGAAGTTAGATAAGCACTACAGCAAATTATACTTACCCAATTGTATACCTACTCAATCGCGTAAAATGCAGTTATTTTAACCAGAGTAAGTTAGCCAAAAGTAAGTTTAGCCAAAGCAATTATAGTAAAATAAACACAAGTATGCACTGTAATATAAATAACGTTATTAACATTATGTATTATACTCATTTGGGGGCTATAGTAAGAGAAAGTTATATTAGCTCTATATCAAAAGGAACTTAATGAAGCACAGGAATAGAACACACAGGATAAATAATTGTCAAAAAAATCAAATAATCTCAAAAAAATATTTAATACTGTTGGCGTTCACTTGATGTAAATCCATTATATTATTGAACTTAAATTCAAACACTTGAACTTATGATTTACACTTTATTGACAACACATCATGACGCGTTTCGTCGTTAAAAACGACTTCTTCAGATGCTTACAGAATAATATCAACATTTTGAAAAACACAGGTATAAATATCAAGGAATTTGGGATTCTATGACTTTGGGTTTTACCTAAGATATTCCATTCTGACATAGAATATTTATTACCTGAAAAGGTTTAACAAGGGTGAATTTTTCAATTCTATCTTCATCCAGCAAATTTCCAGAATTTTTAAGCCGATTTATTTCCACTATTTCCCAATAATCTAATTGACTACTTTCTGTATATTGTGTAAAATTTTGAAATTCGTATCAAAAGTATGGTTTTCTGATACAGATATTATTTTCTGATTATAATGGATTTACATCAAGTAAACGCCAACACTATTAAATAAAAAAAATAATGAATAAATAAATAAAACGAAGTTATTGTAGTATCACTATAGAAAATGCACTCAATTGGCTACTAGCATAAAACGAAATTTGCTATCACCGAAGAACAAAATTAACTCTTTTGGACACTAGATGAAAAAGAAGTAATTTGGCACTAGAATAAAATAAACTCAAATGAACATTACAGTAAAATGAAGTTATATTAGCGCTAGATTTGAAAGAATACAATCTATTTCTGTAGTGAAACGAAGTGTTATAAGTATTGGAGTGAAATTAACGCATTTTAATGAGATGGACAAAAAAATTCAATTATAGTAAAACGTTATTATAATGTTTCCTCAATATAATTTACAATTACGCAGGATAAGCTTTAACTCAACATCCGATGAAGAAGTAGTAGCGGTTGGCAATTGTTAAATATATTGGGAAAACGTTATTAATGTTGTTTCATGATTTATTTGAATATCTGTCTCATCAATCGTTAAATTTTATTTAAATTAAACTGATGAATAGTAGATCTTTGAATCGAACTCATTTACATTTGATAACGATAATTATTGTGATAAGTAGAACTTCGAATCTAAATTGAAAATGGCTTTCGAATTCAATTCCCATTTTCTTATTTTACGAATCTATGGATTTTCCTCATTTTCAATCGATTCGATCTGTGTTAGCCTCACTCACTCTCAAGCATACTCCTATAAACGAGAATACAATTCCCTTGCGATTTAAATTATCGTTGTGGGAGTTTTAATCAGTAAGCTTATTGGTCGTTTCATGCTATTTGTTCTGTTATCGATATCTCATATTTGATTACGCCAAATGTAACGCATAGAAAATTGAATTTCGAAAAAACAGACGTTTGTAATTCTATACACAAGAGAGAGCCTTGTTAGTATAACCGAAACAGAGTGCTAACGTTTTATGTCTCTCGCGTCGTATCCCCTTTCATTAACCGAATAAACAAACGTTACTGTTAACTATATTATTATTGTATACTAAAATTGGGCAACTCGAGCGAACACATGTGTCGTTCTTCTCGATCTTATTCTCATGCTGCGGAGGCACCATTTCGACTAATTGTACCAGAGATTCCCAAACTTTTTGTTATATAAATTTTATAATATAGTTAGATTGTTAGATTTTTTATTTAGTTGTATTGAACTCTTGGTAATAAGGTCGTAACCCGAAACATATGGCGAGTGTATTAGGTAAACAATTTTTGTGGAATTTAGCAATATGTTTTTTAATTTTAGATACATTTAAATATTGGTAAAAATTCGGCAATACTTTTAATTAATACTTTTAATACGTTTAATTTTTAAGATTTATTACTTTTATTTTGAACTTTATTACGGTTTAGTTGTCAACGACTATACCTCTATATGATCTTTCATTTATGATTTTCTTTAGTTCTTCGAGATTGTATTGAACAAACAATAAATAAATTCAATGGACGATGAATCAACTCTGTGATAGTTCATATTTAAATGAGAGGTAATAATAAATACTTGTCTAAAAATCACTGACTGAACAATTCTTTATTCGATTAGTTTCGCCTTTTACGGCATTATCAAGAATGAATTCTTGAAGAAGAAGGCATTGTTAATAATGCCCTAAAAGGCGAAAGTAGTCGAATAAAGATGTGTTCAGTCAATGATTTTTAGACAAGTATTTATTATTACCTCTCATTCAAATAATAAATAAATGGAAAAATCAAAACAATTAAAACATTTCTATTATTTTCTTCATTGGTATTCATTGGTCAATAAGACCAAAGAAAATATACTTAATCATTAAAGCCTATAGATAAAAATCAACCCGCAGTTCGACATAGAACGTATATATGATATGTATGTGTGTATATTGTGTGTCATTCGAACTATAGTGTGTAAATGTGTAAAGCATTTTATATTAAAATGAATTGTTTTCGCACTTCTCCATATAAATTTCAACTGTGTCAAATTTCACGTTTATAAGCTGGCAATTTTCTTAGAAGGGGTTCAAATTTTTTGCTTTGCGTATTGATATAAAGAGTCCAACAAACGCGTTATGCCTATAGGTAAATAGAAGTACGTTTTTCTGTAAAAATATATGTGAAACTTAAAATCATTGAAACCAAAGCATTCACGTACATTAAATTCTTAATAATTATATAATGCATTCGGAATATTATTAAAGCATTATTTCTAATTTTTTTTGTGCCATTTTCATGTCATCACAAAAGATGATATATTTATGGAATTTCTTTATGATAATTTTGAGTTTACTGGCTTAACTTTTTAATTTTAATTTTTGTTGATGGTGCGATAAACCTTTAGTTAAATAAAACTCGCGTTATAACTCAACTGTTACTGTATCATAGTAACACAGTTTTATAATGTAATGATATAATTTTTCTATTTTGAAGATTTTTCCAAGATTTACGCGAGAAATCGGTTCACTTCTTTAGTAGCTTAACTTTAAGTAATAACTTGTAATTGTTAAGTATTTTATCTACATGATTCGTTCCTGTCGAACGATTAGATTAATTATTCAAGTTTTACTTTCTAAGAGTCGTTATTGTTCCTTGGTAATAATGTAACTTAATATCCAAATTTCTACATAACATTCAAATTCAACGTCCGTCAATAGATAATACTATCTTTAAAACTAGCATTACCTCCCAAGTAGTAATGAAACGGAACGAGTAAATACAAGTACATAGTCGATGCTAGTTTTCCAATAGCAACAAGTAATTTTAGTATCGATACTACAAACTAAAGTATCGATTAGATATCAGTCAAGAGCTCAAAAATAGTCATGTGAGTACGCCAATGGCACTATTCCACTTTAAAATTTTTAAAAAAATTAATACCAAGTACTTAGGTGAGTATCGATCTGTGACGATCGATACAGTATCGAGTAAAAGTTTCGATATACCTTAAATATATCGTTTTATTTATTTTAATTTTTTGATTGACAATGCGTTCTCCGAAATCCAGTGTGTGGCTCAATATTTCACAAAAATGATGAGAAAAGCTAGCTGAAAAAAATTTACGTAAAATGTAAGCTCTACCGTACGTTAACCGTACGGTGTTATAGCAATACTTCTAATTTGCATAAGCATTTGAAAAGCCACCCTGGTTTTATTGTTTAATTTTTGTTTCGGATTTTATTCGAAATCTTTCAAAAACATATCTATACTTTTCATTTGACACGAGTAAATATAGAAATTTTTCAATCGATACCGAGTAAGTTCGATACTTGACCACGGGTTAGAGTATCGAATGAAATTATCGATACCTCAATGTATCTTTTCATCCCTGCTTCCATGTCTCAGAAACATAATTGACCAGATCGTAGAGTTCATAACCATAGAATAGAATAGTTACTATAAATTCACAGTATATTAGGAAATTGATCTCACAGTATTTTATAAGTTTAAGGACTGTTAAATTCAGAATGCAATGCAAGTACATTTTCGTATGGAATTGACATTTCTCAGACATGTTATGAGGTTATTCTATCTCAATGTATGATGTTTGGCACCACTGGACTAGACGAATGTGTGAGTGAGCGAGCGTTTCTTAGATCGAATCAAAAACGCTTGGAACTCATCAAAATTAGCTAATTTATACAATTGCCGCGTTAAATTGAATCACTGGATTTGGAGTGCACTTAATTTTGATGTAATCCAATTCGTGCTACTTTCACTTCCAATTGGGCATTGATTCAATTGATTAGAAGTTTTAATAGTTACGAAGTTTGAACGCTTACACCCAACTGTCGCTGAAAGTGTTGTAAGCTGGACGACTATACCAGGGCTTCTTAAACTGTGGGTCGCGACCCCCCTGGGGGTCGCGAGACTACTGAAAGGGGGTCGCAAAGATCTGATACTTTTCAATCATTATAAATAAAATTTTAAAATTAGTATACACACTACGTACAAAGATAAATACAAATAAAAATCATACAAAATACTATTGTAATACTTGTTGTTAAAAAAATTGCACCAGAATTAAACACTGTGTCTTTTGATGCAGTCAAAATCATTAATTATTAAAAGTCGAGCACTTAATAGTCGATTGTTTAAAAATTTGTGCATTGATATGGATTCGGATTATACAAGTTTTTTGCTACATGCTGAAGTTAGGTGGCTATCAAGAGGTCGAAGTTTGAAACGATTATTAACTTTAAAAGATGAAGTTCTTATATTTCTAACAGAGCAAAATTCTAATTTGGCCGATTATTTTCACGATAATTTATGGCTTCTCAAGCTATGCTATTTGGCAGATATTTTTGATAAAATCAATGATATGAATTTATCAAAGCAGGGAGTCTGCGTTAATATGTTTATGTTGAAAAATAAACTTGAGGCCTTTGTTAAAAAAATTCTTATATGGAAGAACAGAGTGGAAAGTGGATCGCTTGAAATGTTTCCATTTACTGACGAGTATATAATTAGTAACAATATTTCAAAAGAAGATACTCCTATAACAAAAATTATAGTTAATCATTTGAAGGATATGGAAGTTTACATGCATAGGTATTTTCCCAAAGATATCGATACACAACAATGGATTTGCAATCCATTTTCAATTGAAATGGAAGATATTAATTTTTCAAACTTAAAAGCACAAGAAGAATTTGACGAATTTACAAGTGATACTACCTTGCGACTCAGATTTTCTCAAGTGTCTGTGCATGAATTTTGGATAGAAATCAAATCAGAATATCCCCTTCTATCGGAAATGGCAATGAACAAATTACTGCCATTTTGTACAACATATTTATGTGAATTAGCCTCTTCCACATTAACTTACATAAAATCAAAATACCGTTCAACTTTAATAAACCTTGGAAATTTATTACGATCTGCAATAACTCAAATTGAGCCTAGATTTAATTATTTGTGTAAAAATGAACAGTCACATCCGTCACATTAATATTGTTTGATGTTAATATGTTTTTATTAAAAAAATTGTTACAAAAGTTTATTTTTTCTATTGAATATATAGATATAGTTTTATGTCATTCTATTTATTGTGTTTTATTACGACCGATATCCCGTCAACGTTTCCAATTATATATATATATCTATATATATATATATATATATATATATATATATATATATATATATATATATATATATATATATATATATATATATATATATATATGTGAAATGAATGGGTACGTATTCTTCAATCCTTATTTTATTCACATTGTAAAATAGTGCGATATTACATCTACATATACGGTTTATATATATTTCATTATATGAAGGAGGGGGTCGTTTAAAATTTCCTAAGCTTGAAGGGGGTCCCTATATGAAAAAGTTTAAGAAGCCCTGGACTATACAATTACATCAATCTTGGTGATATTTAGTGAAATGCAAGTTTCAAATGAACAAAGATTGTTATAAGTGGTTATTCATTTGTTCATATTTTTGATTATGAGGAATTGATTTATTATATGTAATTCAGAGCCAATGTAGAGTTATGTTTCGTATAATTTTTGGTTTCCTGCTGGTAGTTTTTTGGGAATTATTATGCAATGAAAATCCTTATCTTGTATGCTTTCCTAAAAATAATAACTTCACGTATAACGAAATATATTTTGTTTAATATTGAACGTTATTTGCCGATTTCTTTATCGATGTGTTTCGAGGTGGCAGACCATCATCAAGATTGGTTACATAAAGTGAAACCAATTAAATTTTATAGAAATGGCCATAAAAGGCACAATCTGTGATAAAAGATAAAATTATTATTAAGTATTATCATCATTAGATATTAGATGTTAGCATCAAGATATGATTAAATAAATGATTTTATAATGAAACAATTGTTAAGCGAAGATTTACACATATATTAAAAAGAATACTGAATAATATATGTGTAAATCTTCGCTTAACAATTGTTTTATTATGTTTATCGATTTACATCAAGGCCTCATCAATTATTAATAAATAAATGATTTTATAAATCTGCACTCACATGAACTGATATCTACCGAATAACTTTTTGTTGTGGACTTCATTTTCAGAGATACATTTTTTGAAATCATTTTCAATCGTACTGGATAGCTTAAAAAATCTAATATATCGAAGATATGCATTTTTTTATATCAACCCTTGTATTTTATGTAATTTTCAGATTTCGCCTTGAAAAGTGAGTCAATTAGGTTCAATATTCGTTATATCTACTACATAGCAACTTTAAGAAAATCTTGATTTTAAAATAGGAAAATATTCAATTTCAACGAGAATTCAACAAACTTAAACCTATTTCAGGTTCCATATAAATTTACATCAATTCATTGTGAGCTTTAGGTTGTCAATTTGTACATTTAAACATGAAAAACCCACTGGAATTGAATGGATCATCCTGTATATCCTTATTGTATGTGAAATAACTTTCGAAAAGTAATTTAAGAGTAATGCCTATGTCTTTAATGAACGATTAAAAAGTTATCAAGATTATACCGTTGAATCTATGAAAAATTTCGCATTCGAGTGGGCCTAGATTTTAAATAATGAATTATAAGATGAAATTTTGTAATACTGAAATTGAGAGGCTGCACTGTTTATTTCACTATTATATCCCAAAGTTTAGCCTCTATAAACCCAGAAAATATTCGTGCGTCACCCTGTATTTGTCCCGATGAACTGTATCCATTACCAATTATAGACCAAATCTTCAAGTTGCTGCTAAGTTGATTGGGAAACATCACATCATTAACGATAAATGATGAGATAAATTTCAATCTGCATCTAGAGCATTGTATTTACATAATCAATTGTTTGATAATGCTGAATGAATTTCAACATTTTAATCACGAGTTGATAACATAAAATCATACACATTATCAAAAGCAGGATTTATGAAATTTAGCATATATATAAAAGTTAATATATTAAATAAAAAACACTTGACTTGGTTTCACAAAATTTATAATGAATACTTGACAATTGTTTTGGGGTGTTACCCCATTTTCAAAGGCAAACTGCTCAACTGTCCCTGTTGCTGTTACAGAAACTGTTAAACTTTCAATATACTAAACATTCAAACATTGAACATTAAATCAACTTTAAAAGTTAATGTTTATTGTAATATTCATTCCTCATCTCGAAAAATTTTACATTCGATCTGTCAACAAGTCATTGTGCTGTTTGATTTTTTCGATAAGCAAACTTTTCGAAATTCGTTTCCTGTATATCATAATATTATAATATCTCATGGTACCTGAACGTTTTCAGAAACCAAAAACTTCTTTTGTCATTCTGTCACCCCCAAAATACCACGAAGTAAGTGTCAAAAAAAAATGATTTCGTAAAGCTTGTTCTTTAACATAAAATCCTATATTTTCCAAGAAAACCTAGATTTTGGAGGATAATGAATAGCCCCTACGACATTCTCGAAACCTTAATTACCATTTTCTGAAAAGAAATTTAAGAAATTTGATCAACCACTTGGAAAACATACAGTTTTCTCCACTGAATCGTGAATTTTCCAGATAAAATGGTCTATCTTCGTGCGGTACTTTATTGGTATCTGTTCAGCTTTTCTGCTGTGATCCAAAGACACAAATATTCGTGTTTCTAAACATCTAAACTATTATATTTATATTAGTAAGATACTAGAGAGGCCAAGATCTACAAATAAAGACTAATTTTTGAATAATAATAAGTTCTTTATTCTCGACAGGTTTAATAGCCAATTACAGAAAATAATAACATAATGTTGAATACGTACTCAATAATAAACTAATAATAAAAATGAAAGAGATATAACAAAGATCACAATCTAATCTAAAAAAACTAAAATAGTTACTAATACCTAAATAATAGCATTTATCGAAATATTACAAAGAACTCAATCTAAATCAATTCATTTTAGTCAATTCCCTTTGTTCACATAACTTCTAATAATAACTTCTATGGAGTCAAAGTAAATGTCACAATTATTCGCAACGATATTGAATGTAGACTGCATAAACGAAATGGGGGATTGTATAAGGGAGTTGGTCCTCGGAGTCTCTAGGAATAATTCTATATTACGAGAATTTTGCCTAGGAACACGAAATTTCAAAGCGGACAAGAGAGGAGGACAGTAAATACTATTGTGCAGTAATTTGTACAAAAATTTGAGTGATAAAGTTTCTCTCCTGCTGTGCAATGAGATTAAACTAAATCGATTCCATAATTCGTCATGATCGACTCCTCTCTGTGGATAAACTTTATCATACCTCCAAACTAAGAATTTCAAAAACCTTCTCTGAATGGCATCAAGATGGCGTTGATAGCAAGTGTAAATAGGATGCCAGATCATGCTGCCATACTTTAACATGCTACGGATTAGGGCATTGAATAGTGGTATGAATAATGTGGAATTATTACAATATATGCCATTGCGTATATTTTCGAGGCAGATGAAATAAGTTGGGTGATGTGTGAAACAAAGGAAAGCTTCGATCGAAGAGTACACCAAGATCTCTCGTCTTATCAGAACGAGAAAGAACCTGACCACCGACTCTATAATCACAATGACAAATCACCGATTTGTTAAAATATACGATTATCCACCTATTGGAGGCCAATATTCTTCTAAAGTAGATGTAAAGTGTACACCCCTATAGCTAAAATCTAGTTAAAAATATTTTTCACGAATTCTCCATATGTCTTCATATTATGTAATACTCTATTCCTCACTATTTTTCATGTATTTACCCGTACTTTCATTAAGTTTCTATTGTTACAGACGTTTCTGTAGGTATATGGTTAATTTGGCCATTCATTCTTTTTACCAGAGCGAGACGTCTGCGAAATTATATAGTAGAAAAAAGTTTTCAGTATTTCACAAGTTTTTTTATTATAAAAGGTATAATAACACAAAACAATCGGAGCAATGAACACAAAATAGTTACGTAGTCACGACTCACTAAGTCCCAGTAGTGACTTGAGTTTTGAATCGTAGGCATATTTGTCGACTGAACAATTGTTTTACAAAATATCGGTTCTTTTTTTTTTAGATAAGGGTGAAACTCAGTGCATGGTTCACTTACATTAATCTTCGTAGTCAAAATAGCATTAATTGCTGCGATATGTAAACTACTAGTCCGTATTTATTCATTTGAGAAAAAACTCTTTCGACAGGTGCGTTATTGTGAGGCAGGTTACCTAGAAACATTGTAGGTATTCCAGCAAGAGATTTTTTCATCTGTTGCACAATTGTAAATAGGTGTAAAGTCGTTAAAGAGTTTGGCATCTTGGCTACTAGGGTGTTTTTTTAGAGGTATAGAACTTTAAATTGTAATAAAACAACGATGGATCATTCGATTGACAAGAATTTTTTTTTTATTCGAAAGATGGTCTTGTAGCATTACATTTTAAATACGATTTCTGGACCGCCACGGCTGGCTCGGATGTAGTCCAATCTGGACGTCTAATTTTCGCTGACTTTTTCCAACATTTGTGGCCGTATATCGGCAATAACAATGCGAATATTGTCTTCCAAATGGTCAGGCGTTTGTGGCTTATCCGCATAGACCAATGACTTTACAAAGCCCCACAGAAAGTAGTCTAGCGGTGTTAAATCACAAGATCTTGGAGGACAATTCACTGGTCCAAAACGTGAAATAAGGCGGTCACCAAACGTGTCTTTCAATAAATCGATTGTGGCACGAGCTGTGTGACATGTTGCGCCGTCTTGTTGAAACCACAGCTCCTGGACATCATGGTTGTTCAATTCAGGAATGAAAAAGTTAGTAATCATGGCTCTATACCGATCACCATTGACTGTAACGTTCTGGCCATCATCGTTTTTGAAGAAGTACAGACCAATGATTCCACCAGCCCATAAAGCGCACCAAACAGTAATTTTTACTGGATGTAACGGTGTTTTGACATACACTTGAAGCATTCACCCCAAATGAGGCAGTTTTGTTTGTTGACGTAGCCATTCCACCAGAAGTGCGCTTCATCGCTAAACAAAACTCGCTTTTGAAAATCGGGAACAACGGCAATCTCGTTTTGGGCCCATTCGACGAATCTACGCCTTGCTTGTTCAGGCGTGAGTCTATTCATGATGAATTGCCAAACCAAACTGAGAATAAATCACTTCTCATCGGTTAAATCGGTCGTCATCTTCAACTGTAATGCCAACTTAAAGTTCTATGCCTCTAAAAACACACCCATTACTAATAAATGCTTGCGTGATCAGTTAACCTAATACTTTCTCTATTTCATCCCACGTAGGTAGTTTTGTTAAATTGGCCCATTCAAAATCTTTCAGTTCTGTGTTGAATTGACACCACTTCTCTTAGATATTCTTTGATTGTTTTGTAGAACTCAGTATCCGCAATTTTCAATTTTGACATTCTCTATGACTTCCTCTCCCTCTCTTTCTTGTAATTTATTTTACAGGCAGGCTACAGACGGGGACGATGTTATGGTCAATGTGATGTGGTAACGATATTACTTATATATGGTCTAATTTTTCTAAATATCCTTCAAAATGCCGTCCCATATTGAAAAAATGTAAGAGAAAAATAAAAAAACAGTAAAAATGTTTAATGACTGACATTGAATTCTCGCTTAACTCTCAATATTAAATATAATTAAACTCTTGGCTTAATGTTTCACGATTATATTCAACAATATCAATTCGTTAACATGTTTCGAGCGTGATCTCATTTTCAAGACTTGAACTTCTAGACTTCAAGTCTTGAAAGTGAGCTCACGCTCGAAACATGTTGACTAATTCATGTTTTTGAATATAATCGTGAAACATTAAGCCAAGAGTTTAATTTAATTTAATATGTAAAAATTTTTATTTATGCAATAAAGGGAGGAATTATTATTCCTACTTTATAAGTAATAAAATATGAAAAATATAAAGAAATTATCTTTTACGGTTTAGTATCTACGATAACGAGAAAACACATTCTTATATTCCATATATTTCATTCTTGCGCTTCCTGCACATATGTTAATTTTCTTCAACGGGTCTACGTCTTATTTCTGAGGAAGACGCACTCCTTTTTTATTTTCATTCAGTTTTATTCGTCTACCGTGTGCATTTAAGTTTAGCTCCGAAATTCAGTCTTTTTGATCATTTTATCCTCATAAGTTCAGTCTTAAAATAGATCAAAAGTTCTAGAGCGACAGCCGAAATGAAAAATAATCTTGTGCAGCCGAGGTCACGAATGCATGTGCAGGTTGAATTATTGTTGGTAATTAGTATGTTGGTATGTTCAACAAGAGAATTCTCGTTTTTAGAGGTGACAATAATTTAAATTCGAATAGGAATCTTAATATAGGTGCTTATCATCAATTTATATCGCCTTTTGGAGTTTCATTTTTTCAACATAAGGAAAATAGCGGATAATATTAAATTGCTATTTTGTTTGAAGGTACCTGACAAAGAGGTTGTTTATCTAATTTCCTCTGGATATAAATTTATATTGATAATTCTAGAAATTGTCTAAATTTTGGTTTACCTAAAAATAAATTTACTTTATTTGAATTAGGAAAAAGAAATTACGAACAGATTACATATTGATTATATTGATTACATTGAAATTAAATAATTTCTTTTAAAAAATTTAAGTTGAATTAAAAGCAACAATACATAATTCATTATAGCAATTATGATTGGCATAATTGATTATCTGTTACTTTATTTACACTCGTTTTATTTATATAATTCTTCGGCTGTATCTTGTATTTATCACAAAATTTATTTATTGATGGTATCGATTTCTGGCGTCAATTTTGGTTATAATGAAATATCTATCTTATAGAGATAAATGCTGTATAATTCAGATTGAATTCTCACTTTCCTCTTGGTGAAACATGATTAAATATTGATTTGAATTAAAAACTCAATGTCTCGGCAATGTATGGAAAAATAATACAATAATTAAATTAATAAAATTGAATTGTCAACATTCACTTGTCGAGCTGCTTGCTCGAAACATGTTGATTATAAAATTTTATCAATTTTTTTATTGTATTGTATTGTTTTTTTATTGTATTTGTTCAACACATTCGTAAAACATTAAACCAAGTGTAAGTTAAATTGACAAATGCTGAATATTTATGAAAACGTGAGTGTGAAGTACAGAGTAGAGAGTGAAGTAGAGAGTGGAGTACATATCGCACTAGTATTTCTAAAGTGACACAAGTCAAAAACCTACATTTTTGGAAACACAGGAGAAACTATTACTGAGCTTGGGGGAAATCCAATTACATAACCAACTTATCTTTTCCAAGAATAGGTAGTAGAAAAACTGATCCAAAATTGTGATTGCATATTGTCGATCCCAAGCCTCGAGGTATTTAACTATGTATTTGATAGTCATAACTCAAAAACACCATTTTTGAGTTGTGTCACTTTAGTCACTTTGAGTGCGATATATGTTTCAAAGTTGGTTATCTATAAACAATAAATTAAAATTAACACACTTGACTTAAGTTTCACTGAATATATTAAAAACTCTACATATGTTTCGGGTGGTTAACCCAGTATCAAGAGTATACAATATTACTGATCTCTTCTGATATTCTTGATAATTGGTTAACCACCCGAAATATATGTGGAATTTTTAATATATTCAGTGAAACTTAAGTCAAGTGTGTTTATTTTAATTTATTGTTTTCAACATAATGTTTCAGCAAGATATAAACGAAACCTCCGTGGTTTTCTAAATATTGAAGCTTAAAGTATTATTATGAGTGATAGTTGAATTTAAAAAGTAAGGTATTGTTTGATTTTTTTTACAATTTTAAATTTAACAACAAACAACAAAATACGTTTATTAAGTGCTTTGATCAATTAAATTTCATTTTTTCATTGCTAATACAAATTGGGAAGTTATAAGGTTGCGACCTTCTTCAACCCTGTGCAATTTAATTATCTTTGTACAAAAGAAAAACATTAAATAATTTAAATTTTGTTATAGGATATAGGCCTAAAAGTGCGGCTGTGGCCGACTTCTTTATACGTGCCATTCGGTCGAATGTCAGACTTTCAATTCATCTGACATTTGATGCTAAAGGAAACCACAGAAAACAATTTTTATTTAAAATTATTTTAAATTTAATTTTTCGTGATATTTATGTAATTCACAAACTAACCCAATTATCTTTCGGTAACACTGAAATATGTAATAATGTTATCAACCTATCTATCCCAAACATATGCAGTGAATTAATGGATTAAAATATCAATATGAAAACATTCATACTTCAAAAATATGACACAGTTGATGCGTTTTGTTTCGATGAAGTTTTTCATTCAGCGAAAAGCCAATGGTGTTAATTTATGCAAGCATTTCTAAAGTTACATAACGTTTGCTCCAGTTTTACGAGACCGGTCGTTTTGCGATTGAAAAGCCGGCGGGCGTTGTTTTTTTTTCTTTCATTCTTAATATTTATCTGTTTTATTGGACCTTTACCGATTATTCTTCGGAATTGATTGAACGCCAAAACAATATGATAATTTAATGTTTTCGTATTGAACATGCCGAACGTGATGGGCGTTGCGTTTCTTTTTTAAACAGATTGTTGTTTGTAGAATAATCATTGATCTCCAGATTGTTACCGATGGAGAACCTTGAATGCAGCATTGAAAACTGGAGTTTGTGAATTATTGGTGATTTATGCACCGTCTTATGATTTACGGTGGTTGTATTGTTCTTATTGATAGGTAGTAGTACCATTCAGGTGTTACAGAAGGTTCAAAATAGGACTATGCGATAGATCGTTAGAGAGCAGTTTATTTATTCTTAGTGAAATTCATAAATATAGATATAAAATCTGTCAAAAATATAAAAAGTATTTAATATAAATATTTTCAAGCATATTTATATATACTATAAAATTATGAAATATAAAGTATAAGTATAAAGTAAAGTAAAGTGAAGTAAAAGTAAAGTATAAAGTATAAATTTGACATATTGTAAAATATAAAGGATGAAACACAAACCTAAAATATACAAAACATTCAGTTTAAATAAAATCGTTAAAGTATTACTCGTGTAGTAAGCTTTTGAGACCAGATATTATAATATATAATAAAGTAAAGATATAATAAAGTAAAGTATAAAGCATAAATTTTAGATATTGTAAAATATAAATGATGAAACACAATATAAAATATACAAAACATTCAGTTTAAATAAAATCGTCAAAGTATCAGATATTTTGAGTTCACGTTATGTAACAAGTTAACTTTTTCACAATTGATGAGGTAACAGTTTCATCAAAAGCTGGACGACTTGTCCTTTTAAAATGTGAACAGAAGATATAATTCTGCAACTAAAAGAAGAAGGAACCGCCAGTTTCAACCTTTCTTCTGCTATTTGGATTACCTATACTGACTTAGAACTGGTGTGATAAGATGCAAAGCAAATCTGGCTCAGGGGAGTTTTAGTGGGGTGCGACAAGTACCAACTTTTTATCCAATTATCTTGAATCACTTTTGATGTATTTTCAATAGAAATTGAGATATTTGCAATGAAAAATTGAAACTTATAACTCAACCTCGTGAATTTTCAATTTTTTTTTCAATTCTGTTGTTTTTAATTGCATCGGAAAATATTTTCATTGAATGAAATGAATTTTTCAGTTGAAATTCGGAAAAAAAATTCATTGATTTTTTTCAAAGATTCATCAAATATGCCAAAAAAATAGAAAATTTCCAGAATATTGACATAATATAGAAAATATATAGGTTCGAAACATGAGTGAGATGAGAAGTTTGTGTTTTTTTATGTATCTGAGATTAATAACTTTGATAGGAGACTATTAGCACAATGATGAAGCTTTTCTGCGATTACAGACTTCTGTTTGTATAACGATTGAACACCTATCAACCGTCTATTTTAATAGACATAGATTTGCATGATTTATTCATATTATAGATAATTATCGCGCACTTGTGCGTTTGTTACTATGACTTTCTGTTTCGAATTTAATATTTAATTGCTGATTATTGATGAATGTTTTGCGCTCTCCAATATTAGGTAATTTTTTTTCATTCTAATTTTCGATTATTTATGGAAACATTCACCACTCTCTCGATGTCTCAACTAACGAAAGATATAAACATACTTAATTGAACGAAATTGGTTAATATCCATATTTTTTATCTGACATTAGCATAAGTTAGAAGGTGGAATAACTCCAAGTTGTTCAACAATGAAATTTTGTAGCCAATCGATGATTGAAAGTCATTACCGAATGCCAAAATACTAATTATTTCACTTGAATTCAGATGTGATTTTCTTGATTCAAAAATATCTATTTCCATTATTATTATTTAATATATATATATATATATATATATATATATATATATATATATATATATATATATATATATATATATATATATATATATATAATAATAATAATAATAATAATTTTCCCGAATAAAAACAAAAATATACCATAAATGGTTAGCTCACAAAGACCAGGGCCTGTGGTGAACTTACCTCAAAAAATATTGCATTTAGATCTAAATACAACTCAATACATACAATTCAATTTAGGTAAAAAATTTCAAAATATTGTTACACTCATCCCGTTAACCAATTGATATTTCCATCAGTTTATGGATATAATATCTACTTCTTGTTTTAATCAAATTTTTTGTTTCAATTTTGAACTTTTTTAAACTAGAAGTATTTCTTAAGTCCAGAAGTATTTCATTATACGTTATTTGGCCATTTTACAAGTGACATTATACATTATACGTTGACAAACCGTTTTACTAAATCTACGTACATACAGTGAACTTTCACTAAACCGATTACCTACTTTATGTTCTATGAAAACGTTTTTATTTAACTATTTTTTGCATAAAGTTGATGCACATCCCATACATTAGAGAATTCAAACAGCAGCTCCGTTGGAAATCTTATATCTTTGCTATGTGTTATCTTTAGTAGCCACTTCTGTTGTATTTCCAACTTCCTCATAACATTATTGTAAGTGCCTTCTCATACAATGATTCCGTATCTCAAGTGTGTCTCTTCCAGCGCTCTATAAACCACTGTCAGATGACTTGTATCCAGAACATGGGAGAGTTTTATAATTTTGGTAAATAAACATAATAATAATGTTAATAATAATAATGATAATGATAATTCATAATAATGATGAAACCATTGTATCCTATTATCATTTAACAAGATCAACGAATTTTTCGAAACACACTTAATATTTACTCTCGAAAGTGATGGGTTCGTTATCGTTGACAACATTTGTGTAGACAGCTTCCTGAGAGTTTTATTTGAAATATTTCGATTAAGAGTCTCAGTATTTAGTATGTATATATATATATATATATATATATATATATATATATATATATATATATATATATATATATATATATATATATATATATATATAAAATAGAAATTCGCGGTATAGACCTGCACTTGTAACAGCCGTTTACATATGTTTCGAGTTATTGGCTTTCTTCAGAACGGCGCAGTTCAAGTTTCAGATGTTCGAACTTGAAAGTTAATTAAAACACAAAATTCTACGTAATGGATATATATCTTAACATCATTATTCTCAGCCCTAACATACAGTTGAAGTTCATTTCTGATTAACGTTTCGCTAAAAGTTGTAGCTTTGTCGAAACATTGATATAAATAATTGATGATAGAAATACCTACTGTGAATCAGTGAAAATTATGAATATAGTTATTTCAAAATACATATTGATAAAGCTACACTTTGTTTCGAAGCGTTAACAAAAAAAAATATTTGTTAAAAAATATTCAGTTGAAATAATGACAGACGGAATACAAAGTTTGTGTTCGTATATCAAAGTTTGTGTACGATTCAAAACAATTCAGTGTTTTAAGCGCTTATAAAATTAGAAACTAAAATATCTTCCGACTTCTGCGAAATATAATGTATTATCCTCTACTTTCCGGTAGATGACCCTTATGGTTGAATACTGGTCACTTTACTTGGTCGAAGAACTAACAGTCCTGAGGAACCTAAGGAAAAAGACGAAACATACAAGAAGCCGGAAATATAAATTCTATTTTTTCACATATTCGGATCTATTCGATGTAAAAATTTTTTCTAGCAAATGAGCTGAAATTTTTCGATGTCGATGCGAAAAATACTATTGAAAATGCGATAAATTTGGAATATTTTCTTATAGGATGTGTAGTTACAGTATATATCCTATGAATTTTTGTTGGAAATATAGACTATTAAAATCGGGTTCTATGTTTTTTCATATATGCAGACAATCTCTTTTTCAGGTTTTTCTGTTTTTCTTCACCAATAAAAAACCCCACATTTCATTTATTTGTAATGATATTCTCAATAATGTATCAGTCACAATGTATTTCAAAATATTGTGATTCAATTTGAGGGGATGGTTTTTCTTAATTTAATCCAGTACCTACTTCGTTCTTAATATCAGTTACATGTTATTTTAAAATTCATCCTAATTTCGAATAATAGTATAATTTTCGAATGTTTGAGGTCGTTATTTGTGTGTGAATACATTTGAAACCTAAAATGTAACGAAAATTCTATTTTCATTAAATGGCTTCATTACGATGGATTCAGGGCTATGAGGGTCAGTCCGAGCAAGCCATTCCAATTGTGAAATGTAACGAGTGTTTTTTTTTAGAGGTATAGAACTTTAAGTTGGCATTACTGTTGAAGATGGCGACCGATTGAACAGCTGAGAAGTGATTTGTTCTCAGGTTGGTTTGGCAAGTCATCATAAATAGACTCACGCCCGAACAACGCTTGCAAATAGTGCAATTTTATTCCGAAAATAATGATTCTGTGCGGAATACGTATATATGAAGGATGAAGCGCACTTCTGGTTGAATGGCTACGTCAACAAACAAAACTTCCGCATTTGGAGTGAAGATAATCCTCAAGTGTATGTCAAAACAGCGTTAGGTACATCCAGAAAAACTGACTGTTTGGTGCGCTTTATGGGCTCGTGGAATCATTGGTCCGTGCTTCTTCAAAAATGATGATGGCCAGAATGTTACAGTCAATGGTGATCGGTATAGAGCCATGATTACTAACTTTTTCATTCCTGAATTGAACAACCATGATGTCCAGGAGCTGTGGTTTCAACAAGACGGCGCAACATGTCACACAGCTCGTTCCACAATCGATTTATTGAAAGACACGTTTGGTGACCGCTTAATTTCACGTTTTGGACCGGTGAATTGGTCTCCAAGATCTAGTGATCTAACACCGCTATACTACTTTCTGTGGGGCTATGTAAAGTCATTGGTCTATGCGGATAAGCCACTATCGCTTGACCATTTGGAAGACAATATTCGCCGTGTTATTGCCGATATACGGTCACAAATGTTGGAAAAAGTCATCGAAAATTGGACGTCCAGATTGGACTACATCCGAGCCAGCCATGACGGTTATATGCCAGAAATCATATTCAAGATGTAATGCCACAAGGTTACCATTGGAATAAAAAAAAATTCTTGTCAATCGAATGATCCATCGTTGTTTTATTGCAATTTAAAGTTCTATACCTCTAAAAAAATACCCTTTACGTCTCTTCTTCTCGTAACTGTCGTACATTTTCAAATTTATTTTCCAGATGTGAAAGAATTTTTATAGCTATTTTTTATTTGCATCAGTCGTTACACTCGGTTGTCACTTTTCGGTTTATAATTACTCATTTTAAATAATCTGATAATGTTCAATAATTTAATAATATTATTTATTTATATGAAGTGGATATTATAATTTTCAGGAAGCGAAAACTGACCTTTATATTGTCAACATTATTCTATAAAGGGATACTAAATATAACTAATTGGGTATCCCCTACTCCTAGGCATTCAAGTAAATTGTGAAGATATTATCGATGATAATTAGTCTGGGCAGAGAATTCGAACGGTTCTATTGCTTCTTCGCCGTCGTAAGTAGACTGCAAAGTTCAAACACTGCGTGCAACGTAATTAACATTCGTTACAAATATTTAATATTGGTTTTGGTATAGGAAATTATTATGGATACAGGTGCAATATTATAATTATCTGATATGTAGCTACCTACTCGAGGCCTAGGAACAATGGACGTCGACGGTCATCGTTGACTCGTTTTGGGACTCGCAGTTATATATTTTTCAAACATATTCGTTGAAATAGAAAATTATATGTATGTGAAAACGTATTTCGTGTGTTTGAATTCGAAACATATTTCGAAAAATATTCGAAAAATGAAATCGAATGTTCATTTCAGAAGAGATGAAAAATGAAAACGAAGTTGAAAGCAGCATTCAATTCACTCGTAATATTAATTTATTATATATATATATATATCATCATCATCAGTCTCTGAGCCTCTGTCCGTCCACTGCAGAACGAAGGCTTCCCCCTGTCTTTGCCAAGATTCCCTATCGGCAGTCTCTCTCTTCCAGTCAACGCTCAGCCAATCCACATGCTCCTCATTCCATGGATCGTGAGGGCGCTTTCTTGGTCTTACCCTGTCTCTGGGCTTCCAATCACCAACCACAGCTGATCAACGCTTAACTCTTGTTCGGGCTAGATGACCTGCCCATTTCCACTCCACGACATCCTTCACCTTTGTTTGACCTCTTATCCTATCCTTATTGTATTCTATCTCGTGTGGTTAGGGACATCATGTATCTTTCTATACTCCGCTGGGTTGTTCGAAGCTTCTCGATGTGAGCAGATTTCAGGGTCAAAGTTTCGCTGGCGTAGGTCATCGCTGGTAATACGCATTTGTCAAACACTTTGCTCTTTAAGGATAGCGGCATATATGATTTGAAGATGTGTTTCAGTCGACCAACTGTATCCCAAGCTGTTCTGGTTCTCTGCATGATCTCCGGTGTGATATCCCCGTCCAATTTGTCCCTAATATGTGTAAGACGCTGCTATTTTTAATGGGGATCCGTCCACCTCCGTTTGTTCTCTGGTACAAAAAGGGTTCAACATCATCTTTCTTTTTGCGGTGTTTATTTCCAGACCTAGTTCCTTGTTTTCGATGCTCAGTTCATTGATGCTCTCTTGAAGATAGGTAGCATCGTGGGAGAACAGGACTATATCGTCAGCGAACCTCAAGTGGCTAAGGTAGCGGCCATTTATCTTGATTCCTTTCTCGCTCCAGTCCAGCTTCTGGAACATACACTCCAAAGCAGCTGAGAACAGTTTTGGGTATATATATATATATTTATATATATATATATATATATATATATATATATATATATATATATATTTTCTACTTATTCCTGTAGCTGGAATTGTGAATTATTCATTACATTACGGTATTCCTTTTGGAGTCATAAGAAGATGCTTGGGAATTGAAATCGTTGCCTCACTGAGATGGACGTGGTGCGACTGACAAGTTCCTTGTAGAACTAAACATATGTCTCGCACTTCTATCTGGTATAGCATAACATTTTTTTGGTTAATTGAATTTTTCGAATGAATATTCTAGTGCTCATGTTCTTATATATGTACCTATATATCATCATCATCATGATCAGCCACATCATGTCCGTCCACTGCTGAACGAAGGCCTCCCCTGTCCTCACTGAGATTCCCTATAGGTAGTTTCTCTCTTCCAGGTAACTTCCAGCCAATCCACAAGCTCCTTATCCCATCGATCGTGAGGGCGTTTTCTTGGTCTTACCCTGTCTCTGGGCTATATATATATATATATATATATATATATATATATATATATATATATATATATATATATATATATATATATATATATATTTTGAAAGTTTTTAGCAATAACAGGCTTTTTTTGATATGAAAAAGTTTATTTTTGTTGACGTTTCGTTGTTATATTACACCTTTGTCAAAAGTTTTGACAAACAAACTTTAGAATGTCGTATTCAGCTGTAAGTTCTTAGAAACTTGGAGATTAAACTATTAAACGACATCCACTGTTAAGGCAAACAGTGGCAGTCTCTTTCGGGTGGTCATAGAAACAATAGAGAAAAAAATATTGTATTAAAGTTGAATTTATTTCGATGAAAAACGTAAGTTGTATAACGAGATAAATTATAAAATAATAAGAAATTGCAGAATATATAACCAATAACCTAGTTTGAAATATGTCTTAATCTTAAATGATTCATCATGGTTTTGACAAAGTTGATTTTTTCAATAATTTTTCTGAATCTTGAGGACGATGACATGTTTTCTTATACATTGAAGCAATCGATTGTCGTGTTAACAGGATTAATATCCTGTTCCAACCGGCTAAGGACTCATTGAGTCGCAAGTACTACGCCCAATTTTGTGGCCTCGGTTATTGATTTTCTACAACTTCTGAGGGAACTTCAACTTGCATCATTTTGCTAATTCATCCATAAGAAAAGGGAGTTCGTTCGAAGCGTCTACCTGTATCCTTACTTTCTCTCTTGAATCTCTCTATCCCGTTGTGATTCAAATATCCATATGTTTGGTTTCTGTAATTTTTCGAATTAATTTTTCTGTTTTATATGTAGGGTGGTTTTATTTTCAATGAAGGATCATTGCAAAAGTGAAATAGTATTTTGTTATTATTTTTATATTACTCAATAACTTTGGGTATATCTGTAAAACTGAATTTTGGGAAAAGTCTTTAGAACGGCGATTAAGAAACTTTTAAATGTGTTAAATTTTTTTGAGGTTATGAAAACCAAGTGGACCTAACCCAAAAGTTACTATGTGAGATAATGAGCTTTGAAGTTTTGGTCCGAATTGAATTTTGGTCAACTGAATTCATTCGAATTTACAAAATACAGAGGTTAATCACTCGAAATTCAGTTTTCAATGTGGGTTTTTTCATTTTACGTTTTCGAGATTTTGTGGTTTAATACACATTATTGCACCGGATTTTTCTTCAGAATTGATGAAATTAGTATTTATTCATTTATTTCATTAATTTTTCATTAGTTCATGAACTTTACAAGAAAAAAAGTGACTTCTGAAATGATTGAAAATTTTGTGGGTTAATTCACTTTGCCTCAAGATGAATATGGTGAATGTGAGAAGGCAGAACGAATATACGCCTTCTAACTGTCGATTGAGTGAAGAAGGCTGAAGGGATCATGATTTAAATGGTGTGAAAAACCGAAATGCAATTTTGTGGGTTAGTCCACTTGGCTTTTCATAGACTCATTTGTGGGTTTCATACAAAAGTAGTTACATTTTTGGAAAAATCAATTTATTTCATACATTTGCATATTATAAATATGTAAATTATTAGTATAATGTTCACAGAAATTCTTGATACTCATAGAAAAACACTGTAAGGCTAACACAAAAACACTGGTAGGCATAATACTAAATGATTATATGTTTACTTTTATCTTTCAAAAAAGTTTTCCAACATAAATATCTTAGAACGCGATATAACTAAGAATAAAAGGTGAAAAATTTTGGATTCTCGCAAAACTCTTGATTGTTGGTTGTTGAATGTTTGGTAAAATTCAACACTAAATTCGACAAAAATAAACTATTAACACATTACTAACAGTTGAATACAACTTATTCAAAAGTATAACAATCCCAATTGAATTATTTACCAACACTATAGAAATATATATATATATATATATATATATATATATATATATATATATATATATATAACTAATTACTCACGACCGTGGAGTGATATAAATGGATTATTATTTTTTCCGGGTATTCGGTCTGTATGGAGATGAAAACAAAGGAGACTTCTACTGACTCATCTCATAATTTTATTTACTTATTTATATTGATGAATATTTCAATGAATCCCAAATTTTAAAAGAACTCTCATTGTAAGTTCTTATGTTTTGTTTTAGTTTTAGTGTTCAATGATGTGATTATTTTTGTATTTTAGCTGCATCCTGCTGATGAAGTTGTTAACCGACCACGAAATATACAGGTTTTAATTCAGAATACATGAGTTGAATCTTTTCATCTCCATACAGACCGAATACCCGGAAAGAATAATAATCCATTTATATATATATTAATATATATATATATATATATATATATATATATATATATATATATATTTTTTTTTTAAACTATAAAATTAAAAATTACCACACTTGACTTAAGTTTCACTGAATAAATTAGGTAAAAACTATGCATAATGTTACCCATTATTTTTTGAAATTCAGTAATATTGTATACTCTTGGTAATGGTTAACCACTCTAAACATATGTAGAGTTTTTAATATATTCAGTGAAACTTAAGTTAAGTGTGTTAATCTTTAATTTTATAGTTTTTAACCTAATGTTTCACCAAGAGATAAGCGAAACCTCCGTGTTTTATTTTTTTTATTGCAAATTATCCGCATCAACCACAGAGGTTTAGTAGCGGAAAATACATTGGATTCAGTACATAAGTCATTTAACGATGATCACAAATATAGTTTATAAAAGAATATCAAATTTGGTTGTAGAGGGTTACATTTTTCATAAAATTGATAATATTTTGCACTTTACAGTCAGTGAAGTTTTTAAATCTTTATTCAGATCTTGAGTTCTACTTTCAGCACAATATTTTTCTTACTCACAGACGATGTGTTTCACTGTCAAAGGAACTTTACACTTCGTGCACATACAGGGATGCTCTTTTTTATAATGTAGCCTTGGGTGAGTGCCGTGTAGCCAATTCGCAGACGGGTTAACTTAACTTGGTTAATTTGGTTCGGAGCAAGCAGTAATTTATAATTCATTAAAGCAATTATGATTTTTAATTTAGAATTTATTATTTCATTATATTCTTCTTGCCATTTTTCTTGAATATGATCTTTTATCAATGGTTTTGTGTAGAAAAAATATTCATGTAACTTGATTGTAGCATTTGAGTGTGATGCTTTTTTCTAACTTTTTTGTGATAGTCATCTTTGGACATTACCCATTCATTTCGTTTATTTATTTTACCGCTGAAACTCATTTACATATATAAACGTCCATGTTTTACCCGGGATTCGAACCCAGAAGTTCTTGGTGAGGGCCCGTCACTCTCTCACTACGCTACAGAGATGACTGGGTATAATGCTGATTGGACAGCAAGATTATCTGTTTCCTCGTTTCCTTTGATGCCCATATGTGACGGAACCCACATGAATTTTATTATTATGTTTCGTTTTTGTAAAATTGCGAGTTCTTTTTTAATTGCTAACAACACAGAATTTTTCGTGAATAAATGTTTTATTGATTGTAGAGGACTATATGAGTGATATTATAATATTACTACACACATTTCCGAAAACCTATACGATACTTTGAAACATCTGTATAGAATTTATTATATTCTTCGAATCAAGTTATTGTTACTAAGAATAACTTTTGATAATATTAAATTAAATTAAACACTTGGTTTAATGTTTCACGATCATATTTAACAATATCAAATAGTCCACATGTTTCGACCGTGAGCTCATCTTCAAGACTTGATCGCGTTCATATTGTTATATATAATCGTGAAACATAAAGCCAAGTGTTTAATTTAATTTAATATTTAAATAAGTTTCACCAAGAGTTTAGCGAGAATTCAATCTCAATTTTTGATAGTATGTGTACGATTCAATGTGTTTGGTGTATTGCACAAGGGAGTAATTTATTTGATGAAATATTGTTTCGTGAATGTTTGTTATAATTTAATACTAAGTTTCGCTAAAATCGTTCAATATTCTCGATATATATTTGAGGCCACTAAACCATTATTTACAGTGGAACACAACAAATTCAAAAGAATAATAACCTCGAATTAATTCTCCCACAACACTATGAAATATTGTTAAATATTTGATATAATTGAACGTTAAATTTGATGAATAATTGTTTAATAACTCGACATATATTGGGACTACTAACCTATTTCCAAGAGTTGAGTACAACTAATTTAAGAAATTAACAATCCATCCGTAACATTAACCATAAAATTATATGTCTCGTAGTCTTAAGTTGCGATTACTTCTTAATCTTCAGGTAAAATGTTTCTCTTCTAAATAGCCACATGAAATAATATTATATTATGAATAGCATCACAATCAATAGCAACTCAAAAGAAGGTTTTCTTTCACATTCAGGAATGACAGACAGTAGTACTGACATATACCAAAAGGTGTCTGTCATTGTAACTTTTAGATTCTAATTCTGGAAAGCAGCTATAAATAGATGCACTTTTGAATAAAGCAACTTCGACATTAAGCAAATATACTGAGTAAGGAATAAAATATTAAGATATATTGAAAAATCTCTCAAGGCAAAGAAAACTCCCTTGTTGCCTTTTCGAAATCGTAAGTATTTTCCACGTAGAGCTTAAGATCGGTAAATTAAGATTTAAGTCTAATTCTTACCTCTTTCATAATATAGAATACCGAGTTGTTTTCGGTTTATCGGAGTTCGTAGTATATTATTATTATAAATATATCATTATTATTTATAAATTGTTTGTGGTTCAGCAATTACTGAAAGGTAATTTTCAATTAATCCATAAAACAAATATCAAACAGAGTTACATCTTTACTTTTTACATGATTCAATCATAAAAACTTTAGAAAATGGGGTTTTTACCTGGCAAATATGTCTAATGCATTATAGAATTTTGTGTAATTTAGCAAAGTTTCTTCAATCATATTACCTATATTTATTATTCTTTCAATCATACTCGTACTACTGTTTTTACAGTTGAATATCCTAACTTTGCCTTGTTTTTACATTTACGAATGTGTGATTTATTGTCATAAACTAAAAAAACTGATAATGTAAGAATCTATAAAATTAAAAATTAACACACTTGACTTAAGTTTCACTGAATATATTGAAAATTTTACATATGTTTCGGGTGGTTAACCCATTATCAAAAATATACAATATTATTCAAGAGTTTTCAATATATTCAGTGAAACTTAAGTCAAGTGTGTTAATTTTCAATTTTATAGTTTTTAACATAATGTTTCACCAAGAATAAGCGAAACCTCCGTGTCATTTATTGATAATGTTAAATCATATGCTGATTTTCACATGTATGACACAAGGAATAAACAAGATCTATGTACAAACTGGTGCAGTCTGGGCAGGTCGCGGAACGGCCAGAATTTCTATCTATTGTTTTAAATTATTTAACAATTAACCTTCTTATGTCAGGAATTTTATTCAAACTAAATTTAAGAAACATGTTGAAGGGTGTTTATTGCGAAAGGGCTATTGTGAAAGGTTGTGAATATTTAACAGATTCTGCAATGGAGATTTGATCAACCCTTCTGTTTTTTTGTTTGTTTGTGTATTCAATGTAATATGTGATATAGTGTGATATACTGTTTTAATATTGCTATTTAAATGACCTGTGCGAAAATGTAATAATTTAAACAGCATCAATGAATATATCTATCTATCTATCTATCTATCTAATCTAATATTGTGAAAAATTGGAAAATGTATTAACATGAAGCAGTAGATGATGTACTATAATGAAACAATATTTAGAATTTTCTCATAATTTAATACAAATCCGCATGACGACGTCTCGAAGTACTACTCCTCTATCAAATGCTGGATTAATACTGAGTATTACAGTACGTTGTAGGTACATAGTGCTCCTAGTAGTCGTACGTTTCGAAGTTCTACTTCTTTATCAAATGCTGGATTAATACTGAGTATTAATCCAGCATTTGATAAAGAAGTAGTACTTCGAAACGTCGTCATGCGTATTTGTATTAAATTATGAGAAAATTCTAAGTATTGTTTCATTATGGATATTAATTTTCTCCAAGTATCGGCCTCATCAATCATCGATTTCGTACTACTTTATATTTGGTATATTTTGTTGGAAATTTCATGTATTGCCGACGAGTATGTCAAATCTTACTAAGTAATGAGTTTTTATATAATATGTACCTACATTGTTTTCTTAAACTGATACGCATTACCTGAATTGGTGACAGATGTTTAACAATCTGTCAGTTTTTCACCTGCCGTCCTGTCGGATGTTGGTTAAACATATCAATTCACAGTTCAGCTACACAATGCTCAGGTGTCAGCACCTGCTGTTTCAATCTACGGTGCGAACAGGCCACCGATACACATTCATGAATCGGGTTTTTCTTTTAGATCTATTCAAATACCGCATTTTTCGACTTCAAATCTATCAAAACTGAGGAGATAATTTATTTCGCGAAATTTATGTTTAATCCTTTTTCTACTAATTCTTTTTTTTGCATTGAAGTAGTGTGTCATTATACTTTATTTTCATTCATTAAATATGCACTTAGTTAAGGAAAATTCATCGTGTCTTGTTTCAATGTTTGTCTATTGGTTCATTCTGTTAATATTTGTATAATTGCTGATAAGCTTTCGTTTAATTTAATTAAAAATTGAAATCTTCCATTGCATCTGGAAAAACTACTTATATATATTAATATAGATGAGGTGCTCAAAAGCAAAAACTTCAGTTTTTCCTCTTGTTTTAGCGAAACATTTTACCGTTTATAAGAAGTTTTGCATGTACAAAACATTTCATTAAATGACATAAAATTGAAATTTTCAAAGCTTTCTCTATTTCATATTTAATTTCGTCTAGACCTATGAATTTTTGCACAAAGTTCGGAAATGTAATAATAATCTAGTACTATATCTAGTGGCAATATTTATAGTTAATTGACAACATCGAGGAATAATTTTCAAATTATCATTATTTTTAGACAATGCTTACTCATCAAGAAAAATGTGAATCTTGAAAAGTGCTATGTTGCCGATATATTCTCGTCAATATATTATTATCTGAATTAAGTGTAAAAATTCATTGGATTTCACATATAATAAAATATAAAACTAGGCAAGTTCCAAACAACTTGAATTTTATTTCATATTATGAGCTTGTTGCTTAATGTAATTAAATTTTTATCAAAAAGAATATTGTTTGCTAAAATTGAAAACAAGGAATTATAGAAAAAAACACTTTGTTTTATTTTCACCATATTTATTACATTGCGACTTGCGACTGCAGTTTAGTAGTATTACTACATTTTCAAGCACATTCCTGTATAGTTAATTTTATTGAAAATGTAGTAATACTACGAAACTGCAGTCGCAATGTAATGAAATATGGTGATAAAGTGAAAAAGTGTGTTTTTTTTCTATAATATTATGCACTATTTCATATTAACGGATGAATTTATCTAATATTGAAAATAAAAAAGTTTTTCGTTTTGATTACCTAATCTGTATACAAAAGGGCTCTTCTTTTCAAATTTCGAAATTTAGAAAGAAATAATGTTAACATTTCATTTGCAGGTTTCATTGCAAATGAAATATAATACCTATATTTAGCATATAGGTATTATATTGCGAGCAATCATTTCGATTCTAATGAAAATTATCGGCATTGTTATTGATTGATTCGAGAACAAATTGCAGTTTTGTGCCGACCTTTCTATTAATTATTATTTGGTGAAACTGAAATATCGATGTGGCCGTAAAATATTTGATATGGATCCATATCTTTTATAGCTTATTAAATGTATGGCTCGTTATTTCTTATCGCTCTCGGACTTTCCGCAATTGAATCGTTAAAAAACTATTGTTCGTAAGCCTTCGGAGAAATTAGATTCAATGCCCATTAAATCGATAGGTAACACACACGATCAGCATGATGACAGAATGAAGAACACGAAAAGCAACACGTCAATAGGTACAAGTACCACAAAGAAAAAATAAACTCGCTAGGCTAATCAATTTTAATTGCGGCCAGGACCAGTCGAGCGATTGTAGATGGAATGAGATCGTCGTGTAGAAAGAACATGCGTCACGCTTTCCACGCATGAAAATAGGTGGAGATCGGTGAAAAAAATTGGAACAAAATGAAAAGAAAAGCTGATTTCCATCTGTATTTTCGTGATCCATCTTCAGAAAATGCTTGATTTGACGGGTGATCTGAAGGGTTTTCTGGCAACATTAAAAAATTCATTTCACCCCAAAGTGAAATAGTAATCTAGTAATAGTAATAGTATTCTAAGGTTTTTATACCGGTCATATTTTCAAGAGTGTAGTAACTTTTTGAAACGTTTCCGAGGGACTGTACTGTTAGAAGCAGTGTGTCCATCCCTTATATGTGATACTTCGTTATAACACCGAGCAAGTGCTTTTCATAGCTTTTAAGTTTCTTCATACGGCATAATTATGTTGAAATTTGTCGAGTATTTGATGGTTTCAGTTTTGCCCTAATGCCAAATTCAAATAGTACGTAAATTATGTAGAAAAATAACCATCTTGTATATAAAAGTCAGGTTCGGAACACTTCGTAAAGTGTTCGAACTTGATAACTCGGGAGTGGCTGAAGCGATTTTCATAGATTTTTATCAGTTGTATTCTTCTTCGTCTCGAATAGCAGAGAAACTATTTAAAACATCAGAAAATTGACTAAAAAATAAAACGAAAGGAAACGGAACATTTTTCTATACAAAATATTCATGGGTTTCTCAACTATCAAACATTCAATGTTCATTCGTCCATACAGTAAAATTCCGATTTGAATTAATAATTAATATAATAATAATTAGAACGAATTCAAAATTAATAATAAGTAAATAAATGAAAGTAATAAGTTCAAAATTAATAATGAGTAAATTAATAATAAATAATAATAATAATTTGAACGAGTTCAAATGATATTGTTCGAGAGAGCATAATTATGTGAGTAAGAATTGTTAAATTGTTATTGTCCAGTATAAAATTCTCCATGGAATTTCTTGAAACAGCAGAAATATTTAAGATTATTGCCTTTTTCGAAAAATTGGCTATCATCTTGTCAATTTCATGAAATAGGCATAATTTTGCTGATTACCTGAATAAGGCAATCTCTATCAATATATCTGAAAATTGAACAAACAAAAATATTTTCGTTCTGAAAAAATTATAAATTAGAGTACGAAAAATTATCCAAGACTAAAAATTACACTATTTTCATTCTTTATTAGAGGCATTTTGGCAGATTTTAACTAATTAGAGAGCGATATGTAAAACTTCTCACTTCTCCATTAGCAATTTAAAATAGAAATATAAACACTGATTGAAAGTATACAGGCTTTTGGACTATTCAGTCTCTTTTTTCATGGGTAGAACTCAATCTGGATTACTGAAAAGTAACCCATGCCAAGCATTTACCCAAATTAACGAATCTTCATTTGAAAATGGGTTCCATTATGGACAGCACTCATCTTTGTAAAAGAGATTAGTCAACTATGCATTTTATAAATTCTAAATATAATGGCTTCACTGACAGAGAAGACACTTAACGCTTACACTCTGTCAATTGATCTAATTATAATCTTGTTATTAATAAGATTGTGAAAAATAAATTATTGAAGAACAACAAGAAACCGAAAAAAATGAATATGTATTTCTGTATTTATAATGTTTCTTGCAAAGTATTTGCTACTGATGAAATGTGAAAAATAATTAATGAAGAAGAAATGTAACCCAAATAAAATAAAAATGTCACCGTATTTTTATTTTTTCTTCAAATGTGTTCAAAGTGTTATATTGTTTGTTATTGATAGAATTGCAAAAAATAAATCAATGAGGAAATCAAATCAAGAAACAAAACCTGAACATAATAACATAAAAAGTTACATTTTGTTTCTATATAAAATTATATTTTTCACCGTATTTTTACATTTTCTCTAAATCTTCACATTTTTGGAACCTTTTGGAACCAATATATTCAGTTATTTTTATTGGCTAGGTATCTTATCTGATTTGGAAAAGGTGTTAAGGGAAATTGGATCTATGTCCTTCTGTATTAGATTTGTTAACGTCGGTAGTTATGGCTTGTTGAACATACCATGGAATTCCTGGTTAGTACAATGCAATAATCGTCAGGCATAACGAGCTCAGAGTTTGTCTATGTAATCAGAAGTAGGTTGAATTACTACTCGTTTTAGCACTAGATGGGGTGATGGATACTTTCATTATATCGAATATTCGACTACATGATGTGTAGTATGTACAAACTACAGGTCACAGGGCCGCGGTAACAGTTTCGCCGTCTCGGTCAACACAAAATGCAGCCCCTATATCTAAAATATAATTTAACACTTAATAATATTGAGCAAAAAAAATTGCTTAAAAAAAGTTGTCAACATTCTTAGTTGGTATACCTGACTTAAGAAATTGATTTTGCATGTTCATTTCCAGGTATTCGATTCTTTCTTTTGTTAAACATCAGTTGTATTCTATGATCCTCTCATTCCAGTTTAATCATAGAACATACCTGGTATGCCTGAGAGTAGCTATAAGTATTGCATAAAATTACACCTAGTATTAATTCAGCATGTGATAAAGAAGTAGTACTTCGAAACGTTGTCATGCGTATGTGTATTAAATTATGAGAAAATTTTAAATATTGTTTCATTAGGGATATTCATTTTCTCAAAGTATCGGCCTCATCAATCATCAATAAAATAACCTTTATTAGCAAAAGCTACTCAATACAATTAGATTCGTTACAACCACTATCTACAATTTAAAGTACATTATTGAACATACATGAAACTAATAGTTTCCTAAAATTTTCATAATTTTTACAGTAATTCAACTCTGGAGGTAATCGGTTAAATAACTTAAAATCTTGGCTAAACGTGGACTTATTCATTAAAGTTGTATGTAACGCATTTATATAAAAGTAGTTTCGATCCCGCGTTTCATGATTATGGACATCACAATTAAATTGTATGTTGTCGTTTTATAAATAAAATCCAAGGTTTTATAAATAATTCGTTGATTCACATTCATAAGTCTACAAACATCAAGTATTTTTTTGACAGCGTCTGTTTGCAGTTTGAAATTTGTCTATTGCACTTAATGAACAATTCTCAGGCCCCTATTTTGAGTTTTTTGAAAGGTTCAACTGAATTTTTTTGTGAGTTGAACAACATTGAGGAGCAATATTCGATGTGAGGCAATACAAGAGTCCTAAAACGCAAGAGCCTAATATTCATATTTAATTTGTTACTAAGTCTACCCAAATAACCAACTTGTTTTGATATTTTATTGGCGATATTATTCATTATGGATTTGAAGTACAGACATTGGTCTATCATTATACCCAAATATTTCATTTCATGAACACGTGTTAAGGAGTTATTTTCAAGTTTAAGTTCTAAGTTTTTAATATCAGTTTAACTCAATTTATATTTTGTTGCTACTAACATGTATTTTGGTTTTTTAGTATTCACTTTCAGATTATTGTCACAGAGCCAAATATGTTCAGATCCTGATTAACTTACCGGAATAGATCTAGATAACTTCATAGAATAGATCTAGTTTGAAGCTCGATTACTGAAAATATAAATCTACATATCTAGGACCGATTCAGCTCTCTGTACATCCTTTCATGTGTTTGTAAGTTTTGCTTGATGTAAATTCAGTAAGTAACAAAACTATGAATTTTTATAAGTTTCTAATTTGAATTTTCGCACCGAAATGGAGTTGTATGAAAATGTATCACTTGAAATAGAATTATTACATTCTATTAAATAGAGAACATCTTCCTTTATCTTTCTTTCAAAGTTCTTAGAAATTGTTGGTTATAGGTAACTTCTGTGAGATTTCGTCAATGACATTTCAATTTTACTAATGCTGGCCTTGGATGTACCAAATAATGTTTCATTATTTTTTGTATGTGGTAGAAAATATACTGTGTTCATAAGTAAATAAACTCTCAATCTTCGAATTTTATTTTAAGAGAAAGTAAGAAGCCTACCGAATGTCAAAGGCGGTAAAACATAAGGGCGATAAAGTTACTTTTTGAATTTGCATTATGAAAATTGTGGGATTTTGAAATTCGTCAATGGCAAACCCACACTCTGAACTTGGCAACATTCTAATTCAAATATCTCTAAAGTTCATTATTCAGACGGAATCTTAGCTTGAAATTAATTTTCACTGTTTTCGCAGATGTTCCGAACGGCCACTGGGCTTGTAATCAATGTACATTACCCGGCATATATCTTTATTTAAACTACTTAAATCATAGACAAACACAAACACTTATGCCTTCAGCGGGACTCGAACCCGAGTTCTACCCAGTTTCACTATTTATTTGGTTTTAGAAACCACTTGCTTAAGACGTGTTAAGACAGTTCTGAGAAAACGTCTTGCATAGTAAAACTCAAGGATCTACGATTCATTAAATTCATTTTTATGTAAGATACGAAATTATCCATAGAAAAATATAATAATAAATTTTAAAATATTCATAATAATATCTTTTTTTATTTGAATGGATGTGTCTGGACTACATGGTCATTGACACATGGTACAATTTTTACAGTTTCATGTAATAACAGTGTTAATGCTACAGATACTTAAATATAATTAATAATATATTTGTAGTGAACTTAGATGGAACTGTATTATATCTAGTTGTTCAAAGTACACAAGTTTGTATAATCTACATTTTGAAACAATTGTTAAACTGATTTACACATATATAAAAAAGAATACTGCATGACGTACGTTTCGATGAGATTCACCTTTTTCAAATGCTACGTGCAGACTAATCTCGTAGCACTCGTAGCAAAAAGATATTATTAATATATAATATTATTAATAATTGAATATATATAATGAAACAATATTTAGAATTTTGTCACAATTTAATAAAAAAAGAAGTAGTACTTCGAAACGCGACATCGTATTTATCAAATTTTTATTTGAATATAAACTTAAATTCAAACACTTGAGCTTATAATTTACACTTTATTCACTACATAGCATGACGCGTTTCGTCGTTACAAACAACTTCTTCAGATGCTTACAGCATAATCCGTTTTTAATCCAGAAGAAGTCGTTGTTGACGACGGAACGAGTCATACTATGTAGTCAATAAAGTGTAAATCATAAGCTCAAGTGTTTGAATTTCAGTTTATATTCAATTATAATGGATTTACAACAAGTAAACGCCAACACAATTAAAAATTTCTATTCTATTAAATTATGAGAAGATTCTAAATATTGTTCCATTATGGATATTAATTTTCTCCAAGTATAGGCCTCATCAATAATAATCTATTAGAATAATATTTAGATAAAAGAGAGGTAATAATAGAACTTGTCTAAAAATCACTGACTGAACAATTCTTTATTCGACTAGTTTCGCCTTTTACAGCATTATCCAGAATGCTGTAAAAGGCGAAACTAGTCGAATAAAGAATTGTTCAGTCAGTGATTTTTAGACAAGTTTTATTATTACCTCTCATTTAAATATGAACTATCACAGAGTAGATTCATCGTCCATTGAATTTATTAATATGTATTTAGATATCCATACATTAATATTTGATTATATAAATTTTCTATTTTGTTAATTTTGTTTCTATTTTTCTATTATGTATTTCGAAATCAGCTTATAAATTGTACAAAATCCTTATGTTAGCATAGTGGAATTCTAGCGCTATATAACATCATCTCTTTTTAAATAGAAAATATTACGCAAAAGCAATAGTAAAGTAGGTACGGCGCAAACGGTAGTTGCTGTTATTGTTATTGCTCATCGTTTATATCTATTTATTTGTCTCGTAATAATCTGTCACTGTTTGCATATAAGCGGTAGCCAATGTCAAGAGGAGGCGATAGAACATCTTGAAGCGTTCGCACCCACTTCTGCGATTTGCAATTTTCAAGTTATTCGAATTTGTCTTTAGAAGGAATCGCGTTGTTGAAAACGTATTATTTGCCATTCATCATAGTAGGCGGCACATAATTAACTTGTTTAATTGAAACTACGCATGTAACATTTATTTTGAAGGAGTAACAATAAATTTTTTTCATATAAATTTGTTGAGAAAGGAGCAGAAATCGTTTATGGAAATGTAAAAATTGATGTTAAAAAGATCGCTTCTCACGATTGACATTCGAAATTCTAGAAGTGTTCTCATTTTTTATTGAGAAAGCAGTCATGAATTTTATGTTTCAAAATTAATAATAATGAAACTAATATTTTAGGGCATAATTAGTATATATCAGAATGGTTTTCATACGTATTTTTGCATGGGTTTGACAATCAAGTTAAAAGCCTAATTATCGAATTTTCGTATAAAACTTTGCTGACAATGAGGGTAAAACGAATTATCACATATCTATTGTCATAGCTAATGTTAAAAAGATCATTTTTCACAATTAAAATTCGAAAACGGGTAATAATTTTTTCTATGAATACAGTAAAATTAGCAATTTTCAAGACGATTAACGTTGCAAATCAATTTTTTTTCGAAAAGCATTAAAGTTTCATATATCTATAGTAACTAGAATTGTCTCTATCAACATTTTATTGGATATGAGTTAAATTATATCTGTAACTTTGATTATATACGTATACATACATCCGACATCAATTATGGCAGCTCTGTTGTCAACGTCAATATCGAAAAAATAATTTTCCACAATTGAACTTCGAAATTGAAAGAAGTAATTATTTTTTCTATGAATACAGTGAAGTTGACTATCTATAAAATGCCTAACATTCCTAAAAAACATTTTTTTCACTTCAAACACTGATAATTAACGGGTATCAGAATTGATTATATTATTCATTGTTTATAACATATAACACTTAAATTATAGGAATAAAAATATTATTTATATTCGTAAATATATTTTATATGTGTTATGGATCAAGTGATGATTTAGTCATTATACATATATTATATATAATTATACATAACCAATAGATGGCAATTCCATAATAACTGTATTTTTATAGTGAAAATTGAAAATCGAAATTACACCACAAAAGTTTTCGACCTCGACTGGGATAAGAACCCAGCTCTTCAGGTGTACGCCTGCTGCTTTTACCAAACAGGGTTCGTATCCCAGTCGAGGTCGAAAGCTTTTGTGGTGTAATTTCGATTCCCAATTTTCACTATAAAATTACATTTCTTCATATATATAATACGTTCCGTACGAACGAGGTTAGCACGAATAATAATTATTTTACTTCAATTTCAAGTTCCATAATAACTATTCAAATGATTAAATTGTCCGAGTATTATACATAATGTCCATTACTTATAGTGCAGAGTAATGAAAAACATGTTTCTATTGTTTTTATTGTTGACATTCAACTGATTGAAAAAAACTCATTCACTCAACAATTGAAAACACGAATAATATGAACTTAAATAAGTCAAACTGAAAATATTAACACAAAACAAACATTTCACAACATTTTGCAAAGTCAAAATAAACTAAAATCTAAAGAATTCAAATAATTCACTAGTTTCTTGATTTCCGGTCGTTACTTGATTTAAATCAATTTCAAAAATTGAAAGGGTATCTAATGAAAAACTCTATTTTCTAGATTTGCATAATTTTATTGAATAATTACTTAATTGACTTATGTTTCACCATTATTCAATTTCATGATCATTTCAATCGACATACTGGTGCTGGAACCAGCGTTAAACTGACAGACAAGCACAGCTTCAGAAATTATAACTAGCATTAATGATAAGTACAGTATTATATGTTATATTTTCATATTACGTTAGTCCTAATAAAATTATCAAATTAGCCGATGGCCCCGAAGACAATATTCATAATGACCAGACAATGTGATAACTGAAGAAGTTTAGCTAACAATTAGTCACTTGGTCCAATGTAGCTACCTGACATTATTCATAATTAAAATTGGACATTATAAATAATGCTCTCATAAATTACTTGGTCTATAACATATACATACGTAACTGTGTTTTTTCAGATAAAAACGTGTTGTCCTGAAGCTGACATCAACTATGACAGATCTGTTGTCAAAATCGACATCGAAAAGATGTTTTCCCAAATCATTAAAATGGATTGGGCCGACACTTGATGAAAATCTGAATACATAATTTAAATAAAACTAAGTAGTTTTCTGATTTTCAATATAATTTAGTCAAACATGACAATATTGTTTCGCCAACACAGTGGCTTCATCAGATGTTGATGATAAACTGAGCTATTACATTGTGGACTGCTTGCATTTATTCTGAAGTATGTGAAAATGGTCATAAAACATTATTCTTTTGAAGTAGGGAAATTACTATAGATGACTATAGGATGACTATAGAAATGCAGTAGAAAAGTTTTATTTAAATTTTGTTTCCCAAAATTGAAATTCGAAATATGTAATTCATTATTTCATGTTGTAGCTACACCTGTGTATTTACGAGTATTTCATTGACGTCAATTGTTATCATTCTAGGTTAAACATTTGAACTGCAATATTGTTGGGGTCTGCTTACTTCCAACACACAAAACGATTAAAAGATACGTAGCGTTATTTATCGGTTTTAACACGATTCGTAATACTATTTAGCTGAACAATAATTTCACGTCGGTAATCAGCTTCAAGGTACGGAAGGAAGAATATATCGTTTCCTCGATGGATTCTGTAACAATTCAGAAGAAAAAGATTTATAATTCGTCACATTTAATAGTACCATGCATAATCGTCTCCTCTTTTTTGATTGTTTGATGCGTTCAAGGTCCGTTAAATCAAGATCGTAGGGGGCAATGAAAATACGATTCGAAAGTGATTAGTTGATTAGTTCACATCATTAATAAATAAGTGCAGTTGCGCGTTACACTTCTTGTAAGTCGCTTGGTATTTTGTTGTGGTAGGTTTATAGTAAATAGTTTGCAAACCATTTTTTCAAACACAACGTTGTATAATATATTATTGAATATAAGTATTAAATATTGTTCAGTTGAGGTTGCAGTTTGAAGACTTCTTGTAAGTTATTTGTGTTGTTAGACTAGCATCTACATTCAGAATTTTTTAAACTTGTTTTTTATCTCCTACACGTAAAACAGTTAATTCAACATATATATTGTATGATTTAGAAATTTGCCCTCAATTTTTATTATTATTTCATTTTTATTTTATTATTAGGTGATATGGATGATTAAGCTGTAGTATGTTTCAAATAATATTGTTATTCGTGCATTATTATAGTAACTCTAGCATCAATATTAGTTATTTTGAACCGATTATTCTATCTAGACATTTATAATTCTATTTTTTACATGAAGTTTTTGGAACACTCTTCAAATATCTTGTTTATCATTCTTACCATTATTGTAAGTTGTTTGACTTTGTGTTAGGAGGTTTAACATTAAAGAATTCAAGAGTGAAATTTTTAAAAAATTCTTAGTTCAAATTTTGTTTATTTTGTATTGACTAGTGGTCACCAAATAGTCAAAATTCGTCAACAACTTTACCCTATATCATCCTTCCTCTTTAGTTTCCTTTATGTCCTGGACCCAGTTGTATTACCCAAATTATAAATAAAATATACAAAATTTGGACAACGAATTTCAAAGCCTCATTTTTTTATTGGCATCCAATAATACCAAAGACTATTCAATTATTGAAGAAATATAGATAAAAATGAACTTTCAGTTCCACTATAGAGTCGTAATTATGGTGTGTATATGTGTTGGGGTTGTATCAGTCAGGCAATGTCTGAAAGTGTTCATAATGTTTATTTTAATTTATCTAATATTTTTCTTAAAATTTTATTTTGTAATATAAGGTTTCATGCACTTCTTCTCCATATAAGCTTTGAGTGTATTAAATTTCACGTTCATTCGTTCTTTCTATTTTTCAAAAAGTTGTATCAAATTTTGTTTCAAGTGTTAATATATAGATATTTATTTCAGGTTGTTGCCCCTCACTTTTTGATAAATTGATATTTTGTGTTCACATTAGAAGATATTCTTAATAACATTACGATTACATTTTGTGAGGTTAAATTATCACTTAATTTGTTAACCACAAATATTTGCCAGTACGACTCTTAAATTGCTCAGTAGACTTCTATCGAGAGAATTGCTAAAATGTACAGTTTTTTTTTGACATTGCAATTTTATTCTTTGAGACAACGTTATGGAAAATTAAAAGAGACCGAAGGTCGCTTTTTTATTTTTGGTGCTGTGTTTTATATTTTTCTCCATTGTCGTGAAGGACGGCGTTCGAACTGTATTTGTTTGTTTCTTATTGAGAGTATTATTTACATTTGTTGAAGATGGATGTGAATCCGAAACTCACCCTCGTATTATTTCAACAACAGTTCATGATAAATAATAAGATAGTAAATATATTGAATAAAAACTATTGGCTTAGTTTCACAAAATTTATAATAAATACTGGACAATTGTTACAGGGCGTTACCCCATTTTTGAAAGTTAAACTCACTAAAAGTTAAACAGAGTTTAACTTTTGAAAATGGGGTAACACCCCGAAACAATTGTCGAGTATTTATTATAAGTGAAACAAAGCCAAGTGTTTTTATGTAATATATTAAACAATGTTTCACCAAGAGATCACCGAACATTCAATCAACTTGATTAAGATAGTAAAACTAGTTTCATTTTTTCATAATGCCATATTACATTTTTTGCAAAGTGCGAATAAATTATTTTAATCATATATTTGAAAATATTCTATTTTTTGTTTCTTTATTTGAATGTTTTTTTATTTATTTATTTAAATACGTAGTAAATAGAGTAACTTGTTGCATCAACTGGTATCCAATTAGGTGTCGAGAGTACGTTCGTCTTATTGGTTACATCTTTTTGAGAAAGACTATTGTATTATTTAGAATGGGAATAAATATTTTGAATAATAAATTTGTAAATTTTATTATTGTTTTATATATTTTTTATTATTCATTAAATGTTTCGTTTTTTCATTTGAATGTTTGTTTTGTTTATTCATTCAAATAAGTAATAGGTTGTATTAAATAGTTGACTGATAAGGTTCTGAAAGGAATTTTTCTTGGCGGTATTGTAAAAATATATGCTGTGTTGGTAGATTTTCAGAGTCTTTTCAGAGTGTACCTTCGTCTTATTAGATACATCTTTTTGAGAATGTTTTCAATATCAAATTTAGAAATTTTAACATGTTTCGATTTTTTATTCGAATGTTCAGTTTGTTTTTTCTAACGCGTGGTAACTAGAACTGATTGCATCAACTAGTTAACCGATTAGGTTGTGAAAGGAATCTTTCTTGGCGGTATCATAAAAAAGTATATTCGGAGGTGGTAGATTTTGAAAATATTTTCAGAGTGTACATTCGTCTTATTAGATACATCTATTTTTCAGAATGGCCTTCGGTCGCAGCAATGTTAGCCGTAACAGAAATAGCTGGGGCCCGATGTCAGTGCCCTACCGGCTGGAACCGGATGAGGGTTACGCCGAAGAATACACCGAACGCATGGTATCAGCTCAGATGCGCCAGTTGGATCCATTGAAGGAGGATATTGCAGACTGGCTCAACAAAACATTGGGTGAGTGAATGCTGTCTATCATATTCGATAATACGAGATTTCAGGTTGATTTTATAGTACGTTATGTTGCAGTGAAACATTTAATATAAAACAACGTTGACCTTGTTAATGGACAATTAATATTATTATTTGATTAATATAATCTCTTATTCGAAATGAGTCTTTTTCAATCTTCGTCGAAGTCCACCACTGCCGATATATTTAACCGTGTTCCAAATTGCAAATAGAGAAACGCAATAATCCGAAGTATAAAAATTCCTAGTTAGGAGTATATAGCAATACAATCAAGGTGACAACTAAAAATCAAAAATTAAAAACAGAACATTGTAAATAAAAATTGAATATTTGTATTACAAATAGCAAGTTACAAACAGAAAATTAGAACTGAATTAGAAAATTAGTGTAACAAATAAAATATCAGAATTATTAAAAAATGTTTAAACTCTGTGTTTAGTCTCTACTGTCTAATGTCTAGTGAAACAGAATTGTAAACGATAATTTAAATTGAACGCTTTTTTTAAAACATTAATTTCGTGAAACATTAATCTTTCACGAATGTATTGAAAAATAATATCAACATTAGGGTTTATACAAAAACCGACATTTAAGAAAACCGGTTTTCGAATAGTAATTTTTCCAGAAAACCGGTTTTATCCGGTTTCGAATTTTTATAAAAATTTTAATTATTCGAATATTCTGTAATTTGAACAAAAAATTTACAGTGATTAAAAGCAGTTTTTGACTGACATTATTTACTGTTCAATTTTATTGATAGTAAAATTTTTTATGCAATTTAGTAGAACAAAGAAATAATAGTTGACCAGGATTAAATAACCCTAAAAACAATTAAAATTAAAACAACAAAATTTTCACACATAAGAATGTAAATATTTTTACAATAGTGAAACGAGTTATTCAGCAAAGGGTTCGAATAAATAAAAACAATATATTTTCTTATTTTTATGATAACCATATTATTTTTTTAAAAATCAATGTTATTAGATACAGATGGATACTTATTAAAGACAATTAGAAAATCTATAACTGTGTATTATATAATGTAAATTATAATCAAAGCAGAAAGACAAGAGTAAATAAAGTTTATGCATACAGACTATTTTCTATTCCGGGCAATTTTAATACAAATTTAAATATTCTGTTCATTTTTTTTTGTTTAATGAAATATGATTTCAGAAAACAGACGACGTCTATCGATTTGCTATTTAGCCTTGTCCTCAGTTTATTCACAAAATTCCCCGAAATAGATAATACTCTCTCACTTGCAAACGAACTAGCCTTAATCGTTTTTAAAGCCTGATATAATAATTCTAAATTTTTGTCCTTTTATTTTGGCTTCCAGGGCCGAAAACTATACAGATAGACTGAAAAGTGCCATTTTTTCGTTTCTCCTTTAAAATAATCGAAGAAAAAAGAAAACTTGGATTTTTTAAATATTTCATAATATTCGAAGCATAAAGGAATTATTCGTGAAGTGCTGACCCATTCAATGTGAAATCAGTAATTGGTTACACTTGCTATTCTCAGAATTTAGCAGTAAAATATTAAGAATGCTACATGTGATAATTTCGAATAATCATGTCGGTAAATATCAAAAAGATGCACTGAATTGGAATGCCTTTGTTTAATAAATATAAACGTAGATGACATTATATTTCAATTACAAAGAGAAGAAGTTCATAATTATCAAGAGAAAAGTTTGAATAATAATCATGATAATACCTACTTACAAGTAATGCATATAAAAAGAAAAATGTACATACTCGATTTTTAATCAACTAGATTTCAGAATTTCATTGTGATATTAAAAAAAACTTTCGATATTGATGTAACCGAGTAATATTTCGTGAATAATCAACACCCCGTATATAATAACAACTTAATGGTGGATAGGGATCAAAAACCGTATATACACACATACGGTTGTACATACGGTTTACTAACATATGCACATATAGAGGGTCTCCCAAATTTAACGGTTCAAACAGAATTTAAGATTGGAATGATAGACCATGTGTACAGTAAATTGTTGACAACCATGAAAAAAAATTGATTGAGTTAAGGGTTGAAAATTGAGCGTTACACGCCAAAAAACGTTTTCATTCTTCAATAATATTTCAAAGATGATGAGAGTTATCTTTGAATTGAATTTTATTTGGAAATATAAAGATTCACTCTCTTTTCAGAGAATCAGAGTCATTTATCATTATATTCGATAACACAGAATGTTCTTTTATTAGAAAGATGATTTATTCTTTCATTCTCAAAAACATAGCAGGGTACTTTGGTGATTCAAGTGTAAAGAAATTAAATTTTTGTTTTAATAAATTTTTATAGTTATATTTTATTTACAATATTATTTACATAATTATTATTTACATATTTTCAATAGATTCTCTAAGAAAGAGAATTTAAATTAGAGAGAAGAGAATTAAAGGGTTAGAGAATCTTTATAGTCGTACAATGTAAAATTTTCTAGAAGAGTCAATAAACATGTATTCTATGTTATTCTGTTCTATGAAAGCATGTTTTGTCTTGTTATATAACCCAACATCTGATAATTTATCATTTTTGCACATTACTACATGTTGCCGTCTACTCCAGACAGAAAATTGTTTCCGTGTTGTTTCATATCGTGGTCTCATCTCAGGTTTGGCCTCCTCCTGGGTATCTTTGTATTTTTGAATTATTTATATATGGTTTACCTACTATAAATTCATCTTGATAGGTGTAATACCTCCTGCCATTTTAGGCACCCACTCAATTCTGTGAATTACGCCTTTTACCTGTTTTTTGTCAAATTCATTATACTTTCTATCTATCTTTTTATTATTTACAGAATTTATTGATTTAATTTTGATTTTGTATGAATAAATATGAGGGAATTTTAATAATTTAATAATAATGATAAAACGAACTTGTCTTTTTCACATTCATTGATCAAATTATTGAAAAAGTATTTTTTTATTGTAAATGAGAGGTAATAATAAAAACTTGTCTAAAAATCACTGACTGAACAATTCTTTATTCGACTAGTTTCGCCTTTTACAGCATTATCAAGAATGTCTTCTTAATCATTCTTGATAATGCTGTAAAAGGCGAAACTAGTCGAATAAAGAATTGTTCAGTCAGTGATTTTTAGACAAGTTTTTATTATTACCTCTCATTTAAATATGAACTATCACAGTGTAGATTCATCGTCCATTGAATTTATTTTTTTATTGTGTTGAAAACTGTGGTTTCTTCTGTTGTTTGTCTGATTTGATTAGCCTTTAAATTATAATTCTTCTTTTTGTAACTGACTGAAGTTTTAAGAGAGGTAAAAAAGTACGTTGAAAATCCCTAATTGATAGAAACAAAAATTTTAAACTCAATGAGATGTATTCATGAAAATTGATAAAAACCAAATGAAAACACCATGAAAATTTACTGAAAAAATAATGAAAAATTCGAAACAAACTAAATTTTAGGTTGAATTCATATTTTTTTTTTCAATTCAGAATAGTCATTTGACATTTGATCAGCAAAATTGTAATGAATAACGAAATAATAAACAAAGTACAAGTTGCAAACTCGGTTGGAGAGAAATTTCGCCGAGAAAAGTATATAGTTGAAAAGAAAATAGTTTGTTCATCTAAAACACTATGAATATCAGATCAAATGTAGGTAATATAGGTAATTCACTATTGAAGTTATCATCTACTGATTAATTCACTTTTCATTTTCAAACTTAATTGTAAACATTTCATTAAATCAAAAATTTATTTGTTTGCATATTCACAAATTGGGTAGCAAATTACAATTTGGCTTCAATTTTCATTGATCAGTTTAATTATGAATTAAGCTTGATTTCATTATTTTGTTATTTCAAATTTTTGAGTTTTTAAATTTTTTTTTGTATCGTTTTTAAGTTAAAAAAACTTTTCATTTCGATTATATCTGACATTCGAATTTAATTTTGAATTTTTCGTTGAATGAAGGGTTTATTTAGTACAGTGGTTCCAAAACCTCCGTGAACCACTATTAATACGTTTAATTGGTTTTCAATTCAGTTTCAGTATGATATGAGTAAAGTAAAAAGACTGATCGCGAAAATTCAATCGACATAGTGTAATTATTATTAAAAATTTCGACTTTAATAATTTTTCAATCTTGTCAGTAATTTCGAACAAGTGAAGTGCATTTCTGTGTTAATATTCGTACTACATTTCTCATTGTACAGGTGGTATAACATGCTGCCTATTGAGAACTAGTTAAGATTTAAATACCTATACTTGAATTAATTGGATCACTACTGTTTATCATTTTTCTATCGTCCTATAACACCTTGTTTGTATTCATTTAAATAGTTACAATAAAGTTCAATGTCAATGAACTAATCCAATACATCGCGCCGTGCTTACATTCGCCGTGTGTGTGTGTTGAATATCGCGTAATAGTTTGTTTAGCATTCACGTAAATAACCCTGTTGATTATTTATGAACATGATCGTATCCTGTCCGAATATTGTCTTACCACGTCTCATTTGTATTCGGCATATTCGACCTATCTACAGCTATGAAATCCATTCTGGCCTAATTTTTATTCGCAATAACAATAAACCATTTAACTGTATTATGGAATTAAAAGCGTAGTGCAGCGATTCTTAACCATGTTGCCTCGGCACTTTACTGTGCAGTGAGATTATAGAAATGTCCGCAAAATTTTATGAACGCGTACTGACAGTAAAATAGCGGAGCAGATTTTTGAAAAATGCATTTTGCGTCCTGGGTATGCATCGAGAAGAAATATAGAAAGCAAAGCTTGAGATCAAGCTTACAATTTAGATAAAGTCTCACACATAAAGTATACATTTGAAGGATTTCTCTCTTCATCTAACTCTTAATGTGCCGCCACATTTTTTAATTCAGTGTGGTAGTGTAAAGCTAAAATGTACCAAATAGGCAAATAATGGGTGATTTTTTGAGCGTAGTTTTTTTTAAATCGAATAAAACACTCAATTTGCATCATATATTAAAATTTTTCATTGAAATTGGTAACGTGGTCTTTGCCATTTACATTTTAAAGATAACTTCATGTAAATGTTGTCCGCGGCTCCGTATCAAATGGTCCATTCGAAGGTCCAATTTTGCGTCACTTTTTCGAGCATTTCAGCCTGTATCCCACGAATTACGCGTGTTATCTTATCCTGTAAGCTTCAATCGTGTTCGAGTTGTCCACATACACTAACGACTTTACATAACCCTACAAGAAATAATCCAGAGGCGTAAAATCGCATGATCTTGGCGGCCAATTTCGAGAGATAAGCGGCTCACCAAATTCATTCTTCAACATGTCCATTGTTTCACGAGCTGTGTGGGATGTGTCACCGTCTTGATGAAATCACATGTCAACCAAGTTCAACTCGGCCAACTGGGGCAAAAAAAAGTTGCGTATCATGGCCCGATATCGTTCGCCGTTGACGTTAACGTTTCTTCCTCCGTCGTCTTTGAAGAAAAATGGACCGATGATGCCACCACCCCATAAACTACACGAAACTTCGTTTTTTTTTAAACACTCGACATATGTTCTGGTCTGCAAACCTATTATCAAGAGTGTAATGCAAATTTTTATAATGGGTTAGTAGCCTCGAAACATGCCGATTATTAATAATTATTAATCGATGCTTGAGGAATTAAATAATGTTTCACAAATTCAAAGAGTTTCTAATTAATTAAACATTGTTTTAGTTTTTCTTATTTTGACATTACTGAGATACTTTTTCGTAAGTTGTTCAAACTAGTGGGGTTGTAAAAATATCGTATAAAATTAATTGAAAACCTATGAATTTAATTTATTTCTCACCCTAAACATCAAAATTTCGATTGTTATTGAAATAAGTATAAAAAATTATACCTTTATATGTATTATCGAAGTTGGAAACGTATATATTTAGATATACTTTATTGCTCCTTACGTAAACATTTATTGCCTTAAAATCTTTTATTTGACAGATGTCTTGAAATGAGTTTATTTTAGTTAGGTAGATGTGTTTTTGAAATTGACGGATATGTGTTTTTACATAAACAGTTTATCGAAATAATACAGAAGATATTTTGCTATCATAATTACTGTAAAAAGTACTTCGAAAATTAAATAGAATGCTGTTTATAATTAATAATAATTTGGTATTTAGCGGAATGTATTTTTAGAAAACAGAAAATGTTATGGCGAGTTTCAGGAAAGAATTCATTCGGAAATAAATTTACTTCAAAAATAAAATGAAATTTTGTGAAAATCGCACATGAAAAAATTGAGTCGTACAATTGAACATTTTGAAATGAATCAGATAATGTTATTTCCAATTTTTGTTGTGGAAATGAAGAATGAAAGATAAATAAATAATAAATAGGAAAAGTTTCAACTAATTTTAAATTGATTATGTGGCTTCGTCAAAAACCGTAAATGCGCAATTTTTAAACCTTTTTAATTAAATGAATTGCAGTGTGTTCTCTCTAAATAATTATAACAGAACTCTGGAGGAAAGTTGTTGGCTGAAAGTATCTCATACTTGTTCAACACCTACATACTTTGTACGCCTATGTATGAAATTGTACATTGCGGTAGGTGAAGTCGAAAGTTGAGGGAAAACAAGTCGAATTTATGTGTATTTGTTTATTTTGCTTCCAAATATAGAACTGAATGCACCGTTTAAATGAACCTATTTATGTCGAGTTGGTATTTCTGTGTTTATCGGTATAAAGGCGAGGATGCGGAATTAGATGGCAATGCAGCTTTATCTCGTTAAATGTCTAAGCGACGTCTTGTTGTCCGATCCATTCGGCTACAAAGATGTATCTGTTGTGACATTTTAAAATCTTAATTAATTTTAAAAAATTTTTTTAAAGGGTTGGTCATACTTGTTCATATTTGCTCATATGTGAAAACAGGGTTTTCAAAAAAAATTCTTCAGGGCTCTGAAAATGAAATTAATATAAAACAATTAAAATAAAACATTTTTCCTCAATCGTCATTGAAGTTTTTCACCGAATAGTTGAACTTCAAAACTATATAAACTGTATAGTAAGCAATATTTATATCTTGTTGAATTCAACTTACTACTTAATTGGTACTTTGAATATATTTCTTCAAGAAATTATATTGAGAGCAATTCTCATTATTATATGATTACTTATAAACACAACAAAAATCAATAAGGAAGAATACTACCAATGGGCTGTCAGTTTTTAGTTGTTAATTCAATGTTTTAATTTTTGTTTATATTTCGATTTCACGCAATTTTAGTTATGCAAATTCACAAGAATTATTTCATCACATTTTATGATTTCTCAAAAGTAGACCAATACCTACGAAATAGTATTTCGAATTCTCTAGAAAATACATATTTGTCATTATATTTAAAGTTTATGCATTCTTCAACCTCAAATATTTGCTGAGCAACCTCATTCCTATTTCCTCAAATCTAATTGAGGAAAATTATATTTATTGGTTAATATCAATTCAATTTTTAGATCACTGAAAAAAATTAGTAATGATTCGAAACAACTACACTGCAGTTTGATGATACGAATGGTTGAAATTAACAATAATATTATAATATATAATAAAATATAGGTATAAATAATTTATAATAATAATAATACATTTACTCCTACCAGATTTACATCCAATTACAGGGTAAAAACAACAAATTGTACACGAATGATAATAAAAAAAAATTGAATAAAAAACCAGAAAAAAGAGAGTGTAAGTGAATAGATATAACGTAAAAAAATTACGATAAATTGAAATAGTTATAAACAGTAATTAAATGGAACAAACTGAAAATTGAATATTATCTATCACAAAGTCACACGTAGTCAACGTGAAGTTAATGAAATGTAGTTGATGAAGTAAACGGAAATAAAATTAAAATCGATTACAGTAGTAATCTAAAGTAACCAAATGAAACGAAACTAAAATTATCACTATATTTTCGGGTAATTGTTTTACAGTTATGGAGTACAAGTAGATATAGATGATATTGCTGCTTATATAGTATTTGAATTTTTAGGTTAACCTCTTCATTTATGAATCTCGTAAGTTAACATTGAGGTATATTAGATTCCATCAAAAATTGATTGTATCAAGTGTTCGAGGTAGAGTCAGATACCTTCCCTAAAAACATATTACTATTTCTAATTCAATTCGTTTGTCCAGACAGAAAGACTTTTAATTCAATTTATTGTGGAATATCGGGATCTCTAGTTCGGTTTGCACTAGTCCGATTAGTTATGTTGCTGTTAAACTAATCAGAAAATGTAGTTTCCGAATCATTTTTTACTCATTTGTCAGTTGATTTTATGTTTTTTTGCATTGTGCATTATGCTAATCGAAGTTTGATGACCTGGCTAGTCAGAGCATATGTAAAAAAATAAAGAAGAAAAATATCAATTCTTCTACTCGTTCTTTTCGAAATTTTAATATTTTTATTCATTAAAAGTATTGATTGATGGTTCTGATACATCAAATCCTTTTGGATATTCACACACACACAAGTTCTCAATGTTATAAACACAAAAAATCAAATTAGTACTTCCCCAATACTAGGTTCATATTGCAGTTTGTAGAAAAATTCAGTCCACAATCAATATACTTCTAGTAAATGAAAATAATTGAAATATCGAAATTATTTATAACATTAAGCTGCTTCAAATTTTCAAAACTTAGAGATGAAAATTATTTTCTCACAAATAATTCAACAATAGGTGCCAAAGTAACTTCTTTCAACCAAGGCAACAAGTTGAACCGAGTAGAAAGAAAAAAGTATAGGGGAATTTGCGGTGAGAGAAAAAATGAGAGACCAAATGAGAGAAAATTTATGAATACTCATTGATCACAACAAGTGAAGACTTTCAACAAGTGCAGGAACCAAGTTAGCATTGTAACTGACCTTATCGCTGCAGAGTCCATTCAAAGTAAACCTGTATAACGATATATAATGTATACATACCATACACACAGAGGCACTGAGACTTTTATGTGTTGCTGTAGTAGATTATTAAGAATTAGACCATTAAAGACAAGTTTTATTTTCGAAACCGGAAAAAAAGATCAAAAATTACAAAGATTGAAAGATTATATTCACTTACCTATTCATACTGAAATAAGATTGAAGACATACGGTCATATACTGAATCAGCCTTGTGTCTACCTTTGCGTGCCGTTTTTCCTCCATATATTTCTATCTGTCCAACACATCATCCCTCCAGTTGTCGAGTCAAGAGTTTCCAGACACTTCACTATTTTTTTCTGAGCCGTGGATGTCTCCATAGACTAACTTAATAGGCCTGTCATTGAAAGCCATATGGGCATGCCCATCGTGATCCTTGGGACTTATATACTTGTATTTGGCTTTATTTGAGTTGTTCCATATGTTTTGTATTCTATATTAAGTATATTCGGTCCTTTGCTGGTCCAAAAATTACTCTGAATATCTTTCAACCCAATATTTGGGTAGGATTTTGTTTTCTTAATAACCCATTGTTATATTTAACTCTTGATAATTTTTTGTATCATTGTTTTGATTTTTTCCTTGGGGATATCGTTATATATTCAAGGCTTGGTGTGAAATAAGTTTAAATGAAGACACAAAAATGATAAAAACCACACAGATTAAGTGAAAGATAATCTGGGAAGGCCCAGGAAAAACATTTCCATACAATATTATCATATTTCATTGAGACATTGTTCATGGAATGTCCAAGAATATTCAATTGAAATAATTTATTCTCTGCAGATCTCACTTTTCTCAATGGATGTTCTCATTGCAAGTGATATACATTTTTTTGGTTCGAAATAGTCGATCAGTTTCTTCATCTACATATCTATTCAAACGGCAACTCATTACTATGTCACTGTATTCAATCAGTTCAAGTTTCTCCCATTGTTCTCTATTATAAAAATGTCTCGTGTTATTTTTCATATGTCAATTGTTGTACGTTTCGCATACATTTCCAGTAAAACCTTTCTGATTCATAAGCATTCGCAGTCGTTTGTTACAAATATTTTCACTCTCTCTTGAATAAATTTAACGCTTTTCGGAAAGTTATTGTAAAACCATGAATGGTTTGGTGTTGGAAATTCTACAAAATTGAACCAAAGATGAGACAGAACTTCATTACGATATTCCCAAAGTTTCAAAATGATATTTTGTTTGAGCAGAATTTCGCGAATTATCTAAGCCAGCTTTTTGAGAAGCTTTCTACTGAAAAAGCTTGTACCACGTCGAGATTTGGACAGCCTTGAAGATGTAATATGTAAAGATCTATCATCAATTCCTCCGATGGTGTTATAGCAGTGGAAATATGTTTTGCAAGGACTCAATGAACATTCGATCTATTGTAAAGTAGACCTTCCCAGATATAAAGCTCAGGCGTAATTATTCCAAGTTTCCTGATAACAAGATCTGTAGTCCGATCCAGCTACAACTAGAGTAACCGCAGCAGGTTAAACTATACTTTAGGCTAATCTCGCAAAGCGCAAAATAAGCCTTCCTCATAACAGATAAAGAAACCGACCGGACTTAAACTTCTGAAGACGTATGCACCTCTGTTCAATTTCCTCGACATGCCCAGACTACTTAAGCCTAGTATCCAGATGGATTGCTAGAAATTTTGCACTGGTATTTTTTCTAGTTTTCAAGGTAAAAATAGTCTTTTTGGTCTTATTATTTAAACTTTGTTCAACATATACACCACATATATACACCACACTTTGATAGATTTACTTAAATTCGAGGAAGGGGTTGAGATTTTTAATAAATATGTGTTAAGTATTCTAGTGGATATTCGATGAATGTCCGACTATTTCTTTATTTCTGAGTTGATATTTTCAATCTTTATACGTTACTATATGCATGATGTACATTAGATGTATAAGTGTATATAATGTTCAGAAATGACTTGTAGAAAAAGACCACAATTTCTCCAGTCGTGAAATCATTCAAGGAAACTTAGGGCCAAACTTTAAGCAAATGATAGCTTTGGAAAAAGTTGATTTGCTTATTTTCTATTTCGAATAATCGAAAATTCAAGAACGGATATGTTGAAAAATATTTATGCCATTAATTCTTAATTCTTAAAAATAATTATGCCGTTAATAAACTTCAGGCTTTGAGAAATTGGAAAAACACTTTTGAGTGAAAAACAAATGCTTTAATTTGTACTACCTACGTATCACAAACATTAGGAAGGAATTCATTGTTTGGGTCACACCACCATCTACGCGCAATTCTAGTTGAAAACTATTGATACTCGTAATTGGAGGCCTTTACTGAACGATAGTACGGCCGAAATTCCAATCGAAGTAAAAATTCTTTCAAAATTCTATATCAAACAATGATGATCTAATTTTTTCTGGAAAAAACCGTATCAAGTTATAAGCTGCAAATACAGATACAGATTCGAATAAATGCAGAAATATATATAAAAGTTACAATAATTGTATGTCTAGATAAGATTTTAGACTGCCAATTCTGTTGGTTGTTTTTTGGATCTTTCAGGCAGCTTACAACATGTTTAATTCATGGAAGAGCATTGTAGCTGTTTCATTGTATTGAGAAGCTTGTGTCAAATTCTACAATTCCTGAATTATTCATATTTAGATATCTCATATTGCTTTAAAAACTATTGCAAGTGCCCCTTCAATTTATGTTGTCGAATTGAGTTTACTTTCAATATTTTCTTTTTGTTCGAAATGATGACTAGATGCTTCATGTTATGTAGGTACAGCCAGATTAAATATTTTCCACAGTTAAACACACAACAGTGATGCAGTTGTCAAATAAAGGTGATTCTTGAGGACATCAGATATCCATAAATTAATTTGACCTTCTATTAGTATGACCTTCTATTAATCTTGGTTGTATTGCATGTAGTTTGATGTTGATGTTGATGTTATACATTTTTGTCCGTCATTCATGATCAGTCAGATGTTCTAGTATTTGTTATGTTTTCACAGTCACTGTAGAAATGGATATTTATCATACGAACTTTGGATGTCAGTGGTCCTACTGCAGATTGCTTTGTTGTTTCCTGAACTGGAATGCCCAAATGAGGTGTTATTGGAATTATGGCGACAGAAATGTCTTTGTTAGTCCTGAGTGCGTAACATGTTTTTTGAATTTGTTGTACCCAACTGAATTATGTACAAATGTAAGGTAAAATGTGTTCTAGATGAAATACCTAGAAATAAAGAACTACTTGGATTTATAAGGAGTCATACAATAAGGATGGATAAGTTGTTGGGAAGTATTACGTTCAAATGGTTCCGCCATTAAGTACTGGATGATAGTCGGTCGTTAGGAAAACTGTTTTCCGGCTGTGACTGCTTTATACGGTAAAGGAAAGCAAAATCCGCGTGGAAAAGTAGAATGTCAACGATGTGACGACTGTTGGATTGTGACACGTTCGGAACTAAATTGTTGAAGCAAATGAAAGTTTATATACTGAAACGTACGGCTTTTAGAAGAAATCACTCGTAATTTTATTTCTGATGCGAATTTTTTGATGAATTTATTGCGAATCATTCAAAAGATTTGTTCACCAGTTATCGAAATAGAACTGCCGTTCTCCAGTTATTGCGAAAGGAAACAGAACTGTGAATTTTTATAAATTAGTCGAAACTTCATCAGTGAGAATTCGATTAGAATTGATACATTAAATTAGAATTTTACATTGAACTACACATGATGATTCATCTATTACGAAATTTCAGGTAAGTGATGAAATAATGCAGTTTTGGTCGAAATGTTGAATATATTCTAGACTGGGGCGATATTCTGAATAAAAGAGGTGAAACTAGAAGCTGGCTTTCGGTTTTACATTATACTACAATCACTGTAAATCATTTAGTGAATATATACTGTGTTCATTAATGTCATTTAGTCTTTGTTTATTCATGCATTCATTTATTTATTGAAATTAAATTTCATAATGAATAAAAAGAGCAAAAACTAATTTTAATGCAACCTAATTAAACAAATATTCTTAAAATTTTGGATTTTTTTCAGGTTGCATTCTATATTCTAGGTGATATAATTTTTTCAGGACATCAAGAGTAATTTGAAAATTCATACTTACTGATTTGTATTTTTAGCCTTGGCAATTGTATGGCAGAAATTCATTTATATTTCAATCTGATAAAAATGATTGAGCAGTCCAAATGAAAAGTTGAAAAATTGCTTAAATAACCATCGAATTTCTCAAGATTCAATCAGTTTTTTTCATCAATCAGGCCAATTGTTGTTGTTCAACTCACGTACTCATCAGATTTGAGTGAAGGGAAAACCACAAGTTATATAATGAGGATGTGAATGACTTTTTTGAGGGCGCCACCAAATATAGTGTGAGCTAGATTATTTTGAATAAAGCAATTAAATTACAAAAAAACTCTATGTCCAAAGGCACTTATCTTGGAAAATTATTAAACTGTCTTCTACGTATTGTAGTCGGGATATCTGGCTGCACTGAACCAACAGCTCGGTACTCAGCTCGTCTGTACTATTTGAACAGGACGTCTCCGACGATTTAAATAATCCCCGTATCAAAACAGGCTATGAAACTTGTATTCTTTATTCGAGACGGAACGGCTATTACCCACGGGATAAGTATTGCCACGAACCAATCAGTTTTTGAATATTTTTTCCTCATTTCTTATTTGTTGAATTGTTTCAGAACAAAAATTGACAAATATTCATAGTGATGTAAGGAATGTCATTTCTTGTCATTATTGGAAAACATTTATCAAGTAAATATTCAAAATGATATTTTGTTATGACGACAACAAACAATTTTCTGTTTATTATAACAAAAAATCATGAAATAATTTCCACTGCGATAGAAATTTCGATCAAATGATCATCTTCTGTTCATTCGACTTGAAAAAATTTCACTTTGAGTTTTCAAGATAACCTGCGACCTAATTTTCAATCACACTGAAAATTATTTAGAAAGTTCTACTTTAATAAACACAGTAAAAGTTAAATAGTTTGTTTTTCATCTAAGATGACCATTGGAAGTGTTTTGAAAAATGTTAGTGGAAATTATTTAGTGTTTCCCAAAAAGATTTCATTTTATATTATTGTTATGTTATATAGAGTTTCACATTAAAATAAAAATGCTTTCTAAACTTCCGAGTTCACTGCTGATGGTGATCCTAATTTAATTTGAATCTTTTAAACGGATGTACTAACGGAATAGGTAATGAGCAATATCCCTTTTGTTAACTTTGTTGACCTGCGTCTTTTTTGGAGAAATGAGGTTAAATTGAAATAAAACCGCTACATGATGTACGCTCCATACCTTTAATATTTAAAAATGTGGAAATGCTTCAATCAATTCCCATTGAGAATTGTATTGTATTTTTCCAGATTTCCGTAACAGATTGATAATGATGATTATATAGATGTCAGCTATCTTTCACTCTGAAATAACTTCGTTATTTATAATCCACTTTCAGAAGTGTTCGGTTTGTACGTACTTATATTCTAGTGACAACTATAATATCAGCGAATTTTCAACATCTAATTTAATTTCGATGAAATGAATCTTATAAACAGAATGATTCAGAAATGCTAGGCCTACAAAAGTTGTCAAATAGTTCAACTCTTTACCAAATTTTTATTCTTATATTTAAAAAATTTTCGATAAAATTTTCACTGCACTGTAGTTATTATTAAATTTCTTGATATAAATCAAATAACTATTAAAGTTGATTGAATATTCACTGATCTCTTGGTGAAACATTATTCAATATATTTAATAAAAACACTTGACTTGATTTCACAAAATTTATAATAAATACTTGACAATTAAACTGAAAAGTTAACTTTTCATTTTAACTTTTCAAAATGTCAAGTATTTATTATAAATTTTGTGAAACCAAGTCAAAGTGTTTTTATTTAATATATGAAATAATTATTAATACCATTAACATTTCCATATGCTTTTGTTGATGAAACTTTGTAAAATTCGAAAATCCTGCCATTGGTAATAATGAAACAATGACCTGAAACATAAATACGTAACACAATATGTTATGCAAAGTAATAATTTGGCATAACATTCAATTTTTTGCATATGTTGCTTGAATAATTTTGGATATAATGCTTTCCACTCAACATTTTAGAGTTTTAATCTGGCACTCTGTTGAATTTTCCAGGAGAAAAAATTTATTGAAAATCGTGATCGTCTATTTATTAAAATGATCTTAGTGTGTTCAAGATGATTTTCCTGGTATTTTTTATCGAAACACACTAGACGAACATTTGAAAAAATATATGACAATAACATTTCCATAAGGTCGAACAGTACAAACATATTATGTATTTTGATAATTTAAATTTCTTATAATTTGAGATTTGGTCTTATTTGCCTTTTTCATCAAATATATTTGTATTTCATTTTAATATCACGTTAAAATAGTTGGCAACGGCAGTGTAATGTTACAGGTATGCAATAAAATTTCTCGTTTTACTATGCAAATAATTTATTTATTCAGAATTTCAATGAGACACAGTATCACTTTCGTGGGAACATTTTAAGTGGAATGATATAAAATGCATAGCATACGAATCCATTGCTCCGTTTGATGTCCTTTTTTTATGTGCAATTTCGTACCTTGGAAATGAAACATGCAATTGTGAATGAAATAAAGAATTGGAATGTATTTCTCGGTGAACACATCGAAATTTCAAATATATGAAATTCAATAAATTTGTACGATATGCAATATAGAAGTGTAGTTTTATTGAAATCTATATAATCTGGAATGTTTGTACGTAGATAACAAAGAAAATAGAAACATAGAAAATGTTCAGGCATTTTAGAATCCTCAGAAATCACCATCTCTTTGGAAAAAGAAAAACCAATCATTAACGTACAAATAGAATTTCAACTATCAAATATTCCTACCTATATTTTATAGTTATGAGTTCGCTATGTTCTGTTTTTGGAGTTAGTCTTGATAATTTATAATTTTACTTTATCTATTTAAACTGATTTTCAATACATTCGTATTGAATTCATGTACATAAAGCAAATAGTTCAATTTAAATTATTATTTATCTTGTTTCACCAAGAAGTAAGGGAGAATTCAATCTCAATTATTGATAAATGAATCTGTTTTGTAAATTCAAATTCAAAAACTCAAAGAAGACATGGTCGTTGAAGTGTTCTTCCACCCTACCATAACTTAACGTATATAACATAAAATTTAAATCAATTATGATGCACACACAATTTAAAATCAATCGAATCTGTGAAAGTTAGTTAAGCTCTTTTGTCAAGTAGAAAATGAGATGATGTCGAACGAAGTCGAACCAACTCGATCACTTCAGCTATTAAACGAAAAAATCGTATACTGGTAAACACTGTTTTTGTCACATGAACTTTGTTATAATTTTTATTTTTGCTGGTGTACCCTCATTAAAAATATAGTTTTGTTTCTATCACATCCAGTTTTCTTGTGACAGCTACATGTTCATTTCTGATCTCATATACGTTTCTTTGTTTACATAACTGCATTTAGTCGACACTGTAACTATTGTGTTTGCTAAATTACATTTAATTTACATTAGTTAGATCGTAAATATGCCACGAAAGTGTTTGAACAACCCGGACAATTTTTGTTATGTGTGAGTTTTTTATAAATTTATAAAAAAATTTTATTAATTTTTTATAAATTTTTGTTATATTTTTTCATTTTGAAAATATGAGATTTATACTTGAAAAAATTGAATACAGTAAACACGCTTGAAAATTTGTGGTGATTTTAAAGTCATTGCACTTTTACTTGGACTACAGCTTGGTTATACGAAATTTTGCTGTTTTATTTGTGAATGGGACAGTAGAGACAGAAAAAGTCACTATACAAAGAAAGTGTGGCCCAAGCGTGAATCACTAACTCCAGGCCATAAAAATGTTGAAAATGATCCTCTAGTGAACCCTGATGACATACTTTTACCACCGTTGCACATAAAGCTTGGCCTGATAAAAAATTTTGTAAAAGCTATGCCTAAAGATGGAGATGGATTTTTATATCTGAAAGAGAAATTCCCTAAACTCAGCGAGGCGAAAATCAAAGAGGAATATTTGTAGGCCCACAAATATGGCAATTGATGAAGGATAAGAGCTTCGAAGAAAAACTGAATGATCAGGAAAAACTCGCCTGGAAATATTTTGTGAATGTTGTTCAAAATTTTCTAGGTAACCATAAAGCGGAAAATTACAAAGATTTAATAAATGAACTTATGATATCATTTAAAGCTTTGGGGTGTAATATGTCCTTGAAAATACATATGTTGGACTCTCATCTGGATTTCTTTCCGGAAAATTTGGGTGCTGTGAGTGACGAACAAGGTGAGAGGTTCCATCAAGACATTTCCTTAATGGAGAAGCGTTATCAAGGAAATGGAGTCCAGGAATGCTAGCAGACTATTGTTGGAGACTTAAAAGGGACCTACCGGAAGCCAAATATTCAAGAAAATCATAAGTATCTATTAGATATTAGGAAATTCTGTAAGTGTGGCTGAATTTTGTACTTTTTACGAAAATATATGTTTTGATGTCACAAGAAAACATGATGTGTACATTTTTTTCATTGATATATTATTGTTTGGTGGCCCTAGTATATTCAAAATTTGATATAAATTTTCATGTGACAAAAAAAATTACAAATTTGTCGACCAGTATCGGTCATTTCGTTTAGGAGCTACAAAGCTGGTGACTGATACGCAAACATTCCCTTTTGCATGAGTGTTCCATTGCAACCTTTCCCCACTAGCTTCCGTTTATAGCTATTTCTATATTTTTTTCCACCGTTTAGTTAAAATGGATCTTATATGTCCTAATTAATTGAAAAAATTAAATTATTCAAGATAATATTGAATAAGCGCCTGGGATGTTGACGAGTTAGTGGCTCATTTAACTCTCTCAATTGAACAAATCTAATTAACTATGATAATATTACAAATGTTACTAGAAAATACAACAATGGATGTAATTAATCGTTGGTAATATAGGTACGAATGAATACCTCATTATAGCAGACACTTAAAATGTTGAATAGAGGAGTATGAAGTTAAATTATCCAATTATCGAGCACTTCTAGTTCTTTTTTAACTGATTAAAATCTATTCGTTTTCCTCATTATCTGAGAGTCGCATCTCGGATATTTTGCATATCCGCTTAATGGAATGTCATTTTCAGTAATTAATTACTTTTATATATCTTATGAAGTGTTAATAAACCAACCATCTTCATATTGAACATGTTTTGTTCATTGCAGTGCTGATTTCTCCGGTTTTAACGAATACAGATTGATGAAAAGAACGCAATGGAAAAAGAAATGCATTATGCCATATTCTTCTTCAATTTTCCAATTCATATATTCTTCAACTTCAATATTGTTTTCAATTATTTATCATTGTATTCTTCACTTCTGATTTCATAGTTATTCCACAGTTTTGTTTGCTACGGTGTATATATCAACTTTTTGTGGTCTTCAAAAATACAAAAATGGTATTACAAGACAGTAAATTAAAATTAACACACTTGGCTTAAGTTTCACTAAATATATTAAAAAACTCTACATATGTTTCGGCTGTTCATTATCAAGAGTATACAATGTTACTCTATGTAACTTCCTTGTGTGCACTATATGTGCACAAAATGAAGAATCTCGCTTTAATTCTAAGTGAAACTTATGAGTGAAAACTTAATGAATATAAACTTAATAAATTTACACAATTCAATTACAATGAAAGTTGCCTAACATAAAATAAATAAATATAAGACAAGAGTTCATAAACATCTGGTGAGATTATCATATAACATATTATCTCTTTGACTTGAGGTGCTCAGAGTAGTCTCTGACATAATATAGGGTGTTTTTTTAAGAGGTATAGAACTTCAAGTTGGCATTACTGTTGAAGATGGCGACCGATTTAACAGCTGAGAAGTGATGTATTCTCAGTTTGGTTTGGCAATTCATCATGAATAGACTCACGCCTGAAAAACGCTTGCAAATAGTGCAATTTCATTTCGAAAATAATGGTTCTGTGCGGAATACGTATCGCGCAAATTTTGTTAAGAGATGAAGCGCACTTCTGGTTGAATGGCTACGTTGAATGGCCGCATTTGGAGTGAAGATAATCCTCAAGTGTATGTCAAAACACCGTCACATCCAGAAAAACTGACTGTTTGGTGCGCTTTATGGTCTGGTGGAATCTTTGGTCCGCACTTCTTCAAAAACGATGATCGGCCAGAACGTTACAGTCAATGGTGATCGGTATAGAGCCATGGTTACTAACTTTTTCATTCCTGAATTGAACAACCATGATGTCCAAGAGCTGTGGTTTCAACAAGACGGAGCAACATGTCACACAGCTCGTGCCACAATCGATTTATTGAAAGACACGTCGTGTTATTGCCGATATACGGCCACAAATGTTGGAAAAAGTCATCGAAAATTGGACGTCCAGATTGGACTACATCCGAGCCAGCCGTGGCGGTCAAGAAATTATATTTAAAATGTAATGCTACAAGATTATGTTTCGAATAAAAAAAATTCTTGTCAATCGAATGATCCATCGTTGTTTTATTGCAATTTAAAGTTCTATACCTCTGAAAAAAACACTCTTTAGAAGCAAACTCTCAGAGTCATTGAACGTGAGCTGTTGAAAAAAATTTTTCAAACAGCTCACAAAATTTTCAAAATATTTTGGGAAGATATTAAAGATATACTCAATTCGACAACACAAATTGACGTGGCACTTCAGTTCTTAAAGAAATGAGAAATGGTTCACCTAATAGTAGTTCACTTGAACATAATAGTTATTATACTTAAGTTGATGTGAATAAGTGTACCTATTTCCAAATATAAATAAAAGTACAAGTCATAATCTGAATGTTATCAACGCAAAACCTTTAGAAATATAATTGAGTCAATCGTAATCACTCTAATAACCTAACTCCGTTTCTTCTGTGGTCGATGCTGAATCTTTCCATGATTGATTTTCTGCGGGTTGATCGAAAGTTGTAAGAATATGAGGAAACTCCATGTCTTCTTCTTACGTAATCGGAAGCCACCGTCATTGAAATTCTTCTATTTTTCGACAACACAAATTCACAGAAATATGATTTTCTGAGTTCGAATCGTTTTCACTTCCCGAGTAATTGAAATAGTTCAGATACTTCATACTAATTCGACATTTTAAGCACTGTTTGAGAAACGAAAAAGTCCCTCACAACCTTATACTGCAGAAACAACTGAAACAGTAAAGGAAAATACCAAAGCTTGCGTTGTCCTGGTTCGAGTCTAAGGACCTTCGTCGCGTCGGCTGGAATTTGTTGCTATCATTTTGCTAGCGAACTTTCTCTCAGGTTATTGCATCTCCGAATCTGGATGTTTTCCATGTAAGTAGCATTAAATATAATAATTTTTTTGGTAGCACCAACCTCTTTATAGTTTATTAATTTGATTGCTTAACTTAAAACTAACCGATCAGATAGTCTTGATAATGAGCTGATTGCTCGAAAAAGGTTGACTATTCAATTTCAACGTATTATGTTTCAGTACATTCCTAAAACATTAAGTCCATTGAGCTCTTTTTATCCCTAAATAAATTTGATTGTTTTGCTATGGAATTATGTTATCTCCTTTCAATCTATTTGCCAGATTCAAAATTGCGATATGTTGAGCATTTATCGTTCCAATTCTACCGGTACTTGAAATTAATTTATATATTTATACGTGGTTTCGTTTCATAATACGGAAATTGCGGCAGGTTAGTTTATTGATTATGCGTAAACATGCGAAATTATGTTTTCTGTTTTCATCGATCTCAATCATGATATACAACACTGTTCAACTTCATGGACAATTATTTATACATGAGGGTATCGTGTTAGTAGACGGTATATTATAGTAATTTCTCATCGTTAATTTGCGTAGGATGCTTTTGAATATGATTAGTTAGACTTCGAGGCATTAATTCTATTTCAGAATATTCCTTTTTTATTTCATAATATGTAATAGCAATGAAAAATAGATTATCACATATAAGTGATAAAGGTTTCTTCAAAATAATTTCAAACAACTATTCAATACGTTCATTTCAAATGGATAATCAAAGCATATCCTAAAGAAACTCATGTATAACACTAATTTTTATTACCACTGAAGAAGATGATCGACAAATTACAAACTACAAGAAAATTCCCCAAATAGACAACCGACACGTCGGATGTTCAATATTCAAGGACGTACCTGAAATCAGAAGTATAGCACAATGACTATTAAACAAATATTTTCCAAACTTGAGGACCGGACACGAATGTTACTGAACAACAATAAACATACAAGTTATCATTCTTGGGATGTGAAGGCATTCATATAGTCGAAACCTTTGAATGGATCAGACAAAGGATAACTCTTCACAAAAGTGACTGACGCCTTAACAAGAACTCCTGTGCTGTTGTTCAATTTTTTAAGGAATATAGGACATTCGTTTGACTTTTCCAATGTTAGGATTCTTGATTGCAATTATGAGAATAGTCTCTTATAATTAGCCTTTATAGCTATAAGTAGCCTTTAAAGGCTACATAGGTTAAAGTTGAGTAAACAAATTGAGTAACATTTACTGCAATCTTTCAAATATGAAATATTTCAAGCCAGATCACCACTATGTTGCTCTTATCAGACAGTGTTCTCTCGCCTGCTGACACATTATAAACTTTTTTCAGATTTTAGCTTTTAGGTATGCAAGATTCAAAAATTTCATTGTTTTTTAGTCTGATGACTGATGTTATTTATTTTTTGTTTACTACTGAGGAAGTCACGAAGTGGTGACTAAATATTGAGTTTATAAGAAGTCAAGTATTTACACAGGCCGAAATCTTGATATTTTGATATGTAATTTCATTGTACGGTTGTGAGAAAACGATTATATATATGGCAAAACTAGTGACAAATCTATTTCTTATATCGAATCATAACGTCAAATAAAATTTTTGAATTTCTACTGTTAGTTATTGTTGAGAATAAGAGTTTTGAGTTTATTCTCGTATACATATACACATACATATATTTTGTTTGATTATTTACGGCTTTGAATAAACAAGAAGAAAACAGTGTATTTTTTATCGTTTCAAGTTTTCACATTGTTTATTCAATCTTGCCGGCGCAAAGTTGATGTTGGATACAAGAAAACGTGACCCATATTCAGGGATACTTTCGTGAGAGACGAAATAGAATCCTGTATGTGATTTTGGAACAAATGTGTAAATACAGGTGCACCATGCACTTTGATGAGCATTTCGCTATATATAGCCGTTGAAATGTATGAGTTTATTCGCATTAAACGAATTCGAGCTTCCAATATTCCGCGTGCTTCTTTTAGTTTATTCTCCACAATTCTGCCTCTAGCGCATTCGCCATTTCACTTAATATGATTTGTATTCTGTTTTCCAAAGAAAGGTATTTTTTTTTAAAGATTTTCATCTCAAAAATGAACGAATTTCCTTTCTATATTTTATTGGCATAACTATAGGCCTGATTATGTTTTTATGAATGCTTAATTCAATGTAAATGAAAATAAATTTGAACCTTGAAAGTTTCAAGATATTGTTTTCTGTTTAAATTTCATCAATCGTCGAATTCATAAATACATGAGGTATATCACAATTTCGAAAGTGTAGTTTCTCATCCACAATGTTAAATGCCTAAGAAAATACTGTTTCTTCACTTCTAGATATACATAATTGTTTTAAAAAATTATGACGTTTTTTGAATTTAGAAATTTAAAAGGATTTTCCAAAAACATTTACCGTAGACATTCAAATTCGTCTTCGATATAATCAAGAATTTTGTTTTTGAAATGAATTTTGAAAAATTCAGTTGCGTATTCTACTATCTTGCTTATTATTAACTTGCTTATTATAATTAATATTATAATTAATAAAATTATATTGATTCCGTTATCATATTATGAATTCCTGGAAATAAGATTTTCCCAATAGCTCTCAACGATATACTATGTAGTAACAAAAGAGAAATGAAACCTTCTTTTCAAGTTAGTAGTACATACAGTTAAACGCCAGTTCCGAACGCTGGTTCGTTAAACTAAGTACTTAAATCATAAACAAATAATCAAAAACACCCCTTTCTTCACCGGAACTCGAACTCGAATCCTACCGCAACAACTCAATAGAATTTCATTTAGAAGTTCTGTATTTATGTGTGCTGGCATATGTATTTTAAACTAACTTCAACTAAAACATATTTCTCTCAACATAACATTATTCATTGATTCTAGTTCCCACCTGTTGTTTTCACTAAAAAATTTAAACTTTGTTTCGGCTCACATCATTAAAATATCCTAGCTCTAATAGATATATAAAGTGTAAGTTTTATACTAATTGAATATTCTCTAGGTATTATTGTATATTTTATTATTCTATTATAATTTGGTTATTTATATGATTATTTATTATTTTATATACAGGAAACTATTTGCAAAAATATACGTCTAGTGAACAATTTTTATTTCACACACTCTGTATTGTGACTGCTATACCTACTTATGTTGAACATCTTCCTCGAAAGATTGGCAGACGTTGATGAGGTGAATTGTGTACAAGTCTATATTGTTGTGATTTCTGTCAATTTATTTATCCTCAATTATATTGAGCTTATCAGCGATTTCATTAGGCGACCATGAAGTGGTATTTCAGCTTTTTGTGGTAAAATATTTATTCTGGTTGATATGTCCGTATTGGTAATGAGTTGGTCCTATAACTGACGTGTACCTACTCTTATATTAATCTTTTATTATATTAGAAAGTGCACTTTTCTTACTCAAAATTAGAAATAATATTTACATCACTCCTTTTCTTCTCGAATTGTTTGCTTTGAATAGTGATAATAATTGTGAATTTGGTTTGAAAACATATTGGACAATAACCCAGGTTTTGAAAATTTGTGTGTAATTGATAGTTTCATTAATGCGACGGCAGAACTTTCACCAGAAACTAAAAGTGCTAACATACATCCCAAGTTGAAATTCTGCCCCATTACCTCAGCGGGTGTGTGGACCGAATCTCTTCTATTTACAAATATATTCTAAATGATCAAAGACAATCATACCAATGAATATTTGGAAAAATACTCAATTATTCACGTTTACGGAACATCGAATAATTTTAAGGTCGTGAAATGTAACTACAAATGTGCATTGTTACTTGTGACCACTTATCCAATGATAATTTACTAATTGTATGCTGATTTTCGAATTGATAAAACGAAGTCTTAATTTTTTTCATTTTCTTTTTGATTTTGCATACTTATTTTTCAAATGCGTGTATATTTCAAGCATTTTCCATGCATATTTGCATATCCAATACCTCGTCTCTATACATAAGCGTCCGAGATTTTTCCGATGTGATATTTTATGACCTACCCCTCTGTAATTGGATGTTTTCCCGATTATGCCATGGAAGCTACAAGTGATTCAGTATTTCAGAAAATTAGGATTATATGAGTCTGTTACGTTTTAGTAATGTACCATACTCAACGACAAAATGATACTATGTCATTTGATTTTATTCATATAATTGTCGGCGTGTATTGTACTCTCGGTGGAATAGTAGACAATTGATCTTTCACCACGTAACTCATGAAATTTCCATGTGGTCAGCTTCTTCATTCCATTCAACACGGATTACGCCTTCGGTTATTCCATTACCTCCACTAACAGGGAACGGTTCTCGCAGATATTACATCGGTAATTGAAGGAAATTGCGACGCTCTAAAAGCGATGCAAAATTAGATACGAATCGGTCAGTGTGGAACGTTTGGGCCTAAGGTCGGCGTTCATTTGATGTAATTCGTTCATTTCCGGTAATTCGCCAATAATAATCGAAAAGTAACCGGAGGAATTCTTTCGTAACGCGTGAATTAAGCGATGAAGGTCTTGCGTCAAATTAAACCTTTTACGACATTTTAAATGGACCAATCAAGAGCTGAATTGAATATTCAACACTGCTATCACATTCTGAATATCGTCAAGTATTTCACGAATATTCCCATCGAATAAAACCATGAGAAATTCACTTTTTTATTTGGCTCTTTCAGTTGGAAATCACAGAAAGATATAGAATATGATGCCAACGAAAGGATTACATTCATTATTTAAGAAACTCATTAACATCAATGATAAAATGTTGGATAGATTCGAATCGTCCGTTACTTATTATTATTCATCTTATCATATATCACAATGCACTTTGCTTTTCATCACTATATTTATTGACTATTCCCTACTGCAGTTTCATGGTTATAATATATTTGAGCACATTAATGATAATATTGAGATTGTATGGATATATTTCATTAGCTCAACCGTTTGACTCAACCGAATAAAAAATGAGTTACAACTATATTACTAAATATAGTGATGAAAAAACAAATTGTATTTTTGTATACTATGCATTACCAGAAAGTAACTAACCAATAAAAGTTGAAAGCTAGTATTTTATCATTGATGTTATGTTTCTCAAATAATTAATTCAATCCATTCTTTGCATTATACTGCATATCTTTCTATATTTTCAAATTAACAAAGCCGAATAAAAAAGGAAATTTCTGATGTTTTATGTTATGTGCTTGGAATGTTCAGATGTGTAAGTTCGGCTATTTTTCGAATATAACTTTATTTTTAACAACTTCAATATTTTTTCATCTATTGAATCTGGAAAACTATTTCTCTTCGATATTGTGAAAATAACTCGAATTTCAAGCCGCTTTTACTGCACTTTTCACCCATTAGATTTTTTCCTCCCTCTAATGTAATTAGTTTACATTATGTTAGAACATTAGAAAAATCTTCAGAAGTTAATCAAATTGGAAAATAAAACAATTTTCGTGTCGTACACACTTCAAAGTATATTTTAAAGTTACAGGTAGTTTCATTTTTTTACATGAAGTTAAAACTAAAAAATAATTGTAACCAAACACTATAATACATAAATAGTAAGTAATAAATTGAAATTATACATTGAAAAATGCATTACATTGAATGAAGAGAATGAATATAAAATACTAAATAAGTATCAGATATGCGTATATAAAGAAGCTATTTAAATATGTTATTCTCAAATTCTGTGCCTACTAACTTGTCACAAAATAGAATTCTATTGCAATTAAGTGTGTATTTAAAGAATGTATGCCTTTTGTTTCTCACTAAATAATATTCAGTTTCTTGTGAAATGTGACAATACAAAGTAACGTGACAATACAAACAAGTATTACATCAAGAAATTCAGGTGCATCTTTTGCGGTGCTTAATCTACTTCTTTTGAAATTGTGTTTTCTTCTAATTCAACATTGAAATTGTGGGATAAATGAAAATTTAATATCTTCTTATTCAAAATTTTTTCGTTCGTTCTCATGTTCTTCTTTTTCATTTTCTCTGCCTCCTGCTCTTAAAAATTGAAGTTTTAATGAATAAAGTAGCAACAATAAATTCAATTGAAACAGGGTTTCATTTTCTCGACTCTTTCAAAATTTTTGATTATGAGCCATATTTTCCATCATTTGAAGCTTTGGGGTTCATTTTGAATCAATATACTGAATACTAACGATGTTCAGGAAATACATAATTTTCAGTATTGAAATACACTGATACCTTCGAAACTGATACTATAAAAAAATGTGTGGCACTCGAGGACTGCCGGGGTAAAGCTATTGCATAGCATTTTTTATTAACTTATGCAATTATAATTATTCATTTATTTTTTATTTATGCAGTATTTTTTTCTTTGATATTAATTCACGTTCTACTTTTTGAGCGTGGTGATCGATAATAAAACAAATTCTTGTCTTTTATTGAATAAAAGAGAAGTTAATATCATTTAAAATATTTTTATTATCTTACAATACATATAGGTTATTCAGGAATTTTCATCATTGAAACTATAGGTTTATGATAACTGAAATAAGAAACATATTCTCTAAATTTGAGACCAAGTATTTTCGATATCCTCTAAATATGGAAAAATACTCGCGAGCGCCACATTAATCGTATTTTTCGCGTATTATTTCCTTATTATTATTTTGTTAGTTTTTTGGGATTTTCGTTACGGAATTTCTTGATTCGGTCGCCGCGCTCAAAGCTCGCGATAAAATCTATGCAAAAGCTTAAAAATCAGTAATTTATCATTACTTACTAGAATATTATTGAAAAAAATTAAAGAATCCCATTCCATGAATAAAGCTCTAAATTAAATCTGCCTCAAAAAAATGCTTCTGATTTACTATAAAGTAGCATCCTGACTACAGTGTATGAAGTCACGTTTGTCAATGTGAAAGCTCATGATTAAACAGCCCCTGGATTCCTAGAAAAATAGAAAAATCAATCTCAATTGCAGTAAACGAAGTATTTAATGGCTCAGGTAAGGGATATTCTTGATTGAATGTAAAGAAATTATGTCGATAAAATGTAGGTACCTCGTATGAAATCTCCATTTCTTCAACTCAAATAGTAGAGTGATTAAGCTCAAGATCAATCCAACAGCTAAAATAATAAGTGGTGATACTATATGCTCTAATTTCAATTTTTGGGTTTCTTCGAGGGTGGGATCTGGTAAATATGGTCGAAAATACTTTTTGACAATTCTTCCGGAAATACCTGATTCCACGAGGTATTGAATTTTTCTGTTTAACACGTGAAACAGTGGATGGCCTTTATTTAGAACTGGCGAGACCGTCACAGTTAAAAAAGGTGGATCTATTTCTCTCATGTACGTAAATACGTCACCTGGCTTCAGAAAAGCAAATCTCGAAAATCGAAACCACTGAGTCTCCAGTATAAAAACCATATCGGTGTACCTTGAAAATAATTTGAAACATTTTGTTCTTCCACAATTTATAATTCGTTCTTGAGAATAATTACGAAATTCTGGCATCTCTCGAAGTAGTTTTCCTGTTCTATCGAAAGAATAACCAATGAACATTTTATTGTTTACGATATCCTGAACGTTTTCAACTCCTCTTTCGAAATTGATACCATACAGCAAGAAAGTCAATTGTGAGCAAAAGAAGTTATTTAGCATGAACGACATAAAAATCATCGAGAAAATGAGGAAATCCATTGAATAATTTTTGAATCTGTATTGTTTCGTCCTTCCTGAAAAAATGATGAAAATAAACAGCATAATATCGGAGCATTTTGAGTATTTTGAATTTAATCGAAATATAAGAAACGCCATTACTGCAACAAGAAACCCGAGTAGGAAAAATAGCCAAGAACTTGGACTGAGCACCAAATATATATAACGTGATCTATCTATTATATGGGGTCTTGGTACAATCCACCGTAAAAAGTCTTCTGCGTATGAAGCGGTATACTCAGATTGGAATAAGTCTGATTTTATATAACCTCCAATAAAAATGTCGTGTATATGACGCGCTGACTGGATGTCCTGACGTTTGATATTTGTGAAATTGTAATCTACTCCCAAGTGATCGAGCGCTAGTGTCATAATTTCTATTTCGAGTCCCGGATTCCTGCAATTAACACACATGGTATATTGACGTTTTGTCTGATAAGCTACGGAAATCTGGAAATTTTTCCATTTCCTCACAATTTGGGATGGAAATAGATTTCGTATTGTAGAACTTTCATAGCAATATCCCAGTCGGACAAGTGAGGTATCTTTGCGATGCATTCCTTCTTTTCCTTTTGGATCAAATGTGAAAATTTCATATGTAACTGCGTTCAAGAATACTGCGTCGAATAATCGAAATATGAGGACAATTTTTAGGTAATCATCATAAAAAACGTTTTCAACAAACACTACTCTGGCTCTTGGATTCAGAAAATTTGTGTGTTGTAATGTGAGATAAGTCAAGATCTGGTACAATTCATCTACTTCCAAATCTTCAATTATGTAAAAGGTTGGCTGAATTATCTGAAAATTATTGAAAATCTGATGTTGTTTGGGATTTATTCTTATAACTGGCGAATTTGGAAGGACTCTTTCGCTCATCAGCATTATCAAATCTGACGGTGACGTGTAATTTCGAACTATAGAATTTATGCATTCTGTTAAAATCAGTGAAACATTAAGAACTGAATGCAAGATTTTCATCGTGCTTACGATGCACTTGTCAAAGATGTGGAAAGTAAGTGATCGTTTATTCTCATTTTATTTCGATTTTATACTCAGATATAGCTCTATGTGGTACGTGTCATTCATCCATCATTTTTAGATTATAATAATACAGAATGACAGCATATTCAAATGATAGTAGATACTAGGTAAAAACGGAAAGTTCAATATATACCTTATTTTTTATTCATTGAAGATACGCATTATGTGACAATTTCCAATATTTTTTACAATTCAAAATGAAAATGAAACTTATGGCTTATTATATGACAAAACAATATAGACGATATATCCAGGAAATCGAAATAATAAATAACTGTATGTAAACGTAATATCATAGATAAAAAATATATAAATAATTTTGTATTCATATTTGTACATAACCCTAAGCAATAGTTATTTTTCATTGCACACTATAAATTGATAACATTAATGATAATCAATGATAATAGATAACGAATTTCATTAATCGATTATAAGTGAATATGTATTCTTTCAACAAGTGAATTGACTGAAAAGGTGAAAATCTTGAGGGTAATCCGACAGAGCTGTGTCCTTTCATCTTTGGTCTTCAACACATATATTCTGAAAACATATTTGAGCTTTTAAAAGACTTGTCATAGGTATTATTATGAATGGCAAAGTCGTTAATGACATACGATACGCATATGGCACGGTTTCAATCGCACCCACTATTATAGACCTCCAGATAATGTTTTACAATATTCTGTCTGCAAGTGCTGCATTTGGTCCGAACATTAACCTCAAGAAAATAAAATTCCAATACTATTTGATGTATTTTCTCAATCATTTCTGAAGTTGTGACCTCAACGGGCCGTCCTGGGGGAGACTTGTTAGTGGTGCTCACATATGTACTTGATCACAGCACGTTTCTACAATTTTTCCATTTTCAGGAAAACAACTGAAGAGTCTCGCGCAATGTGCTCTCAAACGTAAACTAATGTAGCGATTGGACTGAAACTTCACATACAAGCCCAGTAGGAAAGGTATTGTAGGACGCCGCTCCAAAAATAGACCAAATGGCGCCATCTCTTGGTCAGACCGGAAACTTTTCACTCCACCCTCGTAAAGCATAAAACGTTAAAATATTTTATTTATAACCATCCCGCGAAGATCATATGAAACCCTAGCCAAATGTTATTCTCATTGCTCTTTTCTAAGTTGAAAAAATATCTTTCGTTGGAGTCTAATTGCCCAAAAATTGACACAACATGGCATAATTGATTGAAAATTAGAAAAATATGAAGTGCGAATCAGAGTTTATCGTGGTTTTGATGACCACAGAATTCAATTTTCTCTGATCTTCTTGTCTGTGCGCCTTATGAAATCCAATTTTCACAATTTAGTGCTTAAAATTTCAGTAATACTACAAAAATGCGGTAGCAAATACATTATTAAATATAGTGATAAAAAACGGAGTGTATTTTTTCTCTATAATCAATGATGAAAGTTTTTTTAAATCTAAGTATATCATCGTTCAAAAGGTTTCGCATTTTCAAATTCTTCTTGCAGAGTTGAAACCCATTCTTCCTTGAATTTACCGGAAATTGCTGTGATATATGCATAGTTTATACTGCTATGAAAAATGAATTAGATTTTCTAACCAACTAAACCCGAAATACACACAATTGTTCATGTGTCATCTGCAAATAAAATGATAATTTATTGATACTCAAATTCACAACTTGAAATTCATTAATTTACTGTTACACATTTTATATTTTCATTTCTACATATTACGTATAATTTTCAACTGCTGCCTTCTAGCTTAAAAGCAAGATGGGTGACTGTTTGGCATGCTTCCTATCATATAATGTGAGGCCTATCATCAGCTTTTTCGTATATGTCTAGTTTGGTGCTTATATGTTATATTAATGCGTTATCTATTGTAAGTCAGGAAAACTTCTGCAAATAGAAGATTTTTTATGGAATTTTCTCTGCGGCTCTAGCCGATTGGCTGTGAACACGACGGATTTTGAAAAACCTTTTTGTACCAGCAGATTTTTTAAGTGCATAAGACCTAAACTTTCCAGCCCTTTTATCTCCCAAGTCGTTACCAGAATTTTCAGAAAAATTCATTAACATATCTGCGTTTAACTTCATAATTTCTTGCCTAAGAAGTATAGGATTATTCGAAATTATTGTAATTTCTAAAAAGAATTGTTTGAATATCTTTTCAGTAGAAAAAAAATTTAATGGGACTTTCAGCACATTTTATTCAAAATAACCAGTTCATATATTAAAACTAAAAGTCCTCACCTACTTCTTTCTCGAGGTCCTCATGTCCCAGAACCATAATCCTGTTTTAACTCTATTTCTTCAACACCACGATTCTATTGCAAATAAAGATGTCAAATATAAAGATGATAGTCTTAAGAATAGTTAGGTTTCGAAACTGGGATAACGAAAAATTGTCTTAAATTGTCTTAAAAATTGAAAAATGGTTCAAAACAATTACAGGAGGAGACCTTCCAATTGATATCAACTTCTCCTAAATTAATAGATTATTATCTAGCTACAACGTATCAAATCGATCTGTAGATTCGTTTGGCCCGATAATTGCATTTGCAAAAGAGGATTTAATCTATTCAGAATAATACGATGTTGAGTGGTTACAAGACTTACTCAATATTTTTGACTGATGAATTTACAATTGCAGGAGAAAGATAGAATATCTCTACCTTTCAGAGTTTATATTTAGTTTTGGAACTTAATATAAAAAACCTAATATAACTTTTCCAAACTCACCTGGAAAATGAAACATTCTGTCATTATTCTCGATTTGAAAAATTTATTCCAATATTAAAGAAGAAAAACTTAACGGGTACATTAAAAAGGTACAAGCAATATCGACGGAATTTCGAAATATATTTCAAAATTTGGAATATTTTACTACTTTTAATTGGGCTTCGCAAAAATTTCAAATTTTAAAAATTGCACGAACTCTCAAGGGGCTGAGATGCTCTGATTTAGATTATTAAATTTGCTAAATTAATAGACGTATACTTTCAGTTCTCCTAATAAAATTATGAAAAGGCCACTAACGTTAAGAAAACGCTGAAACGGTGGGAAGAATGATACTGAATCGTTTTGGTCAATATAGATTTGCATAAGAATAACAGAAATTCAAATAATCGAAATGAAATCAAATTAATAAAGTTTTTACTGATTGGCCTTTGCTAGAGTTCCCACGGCTTCTTATGGTACAATTCCCAGGGTTTAACGATTACAAATTTGTTTTCATTTTTGACGTTCTTTTCGATGTATGATTTGAAATTCAGTGGTTGGAACAGGTATCAGAATTCCGAAAGGGATCGAAATTCCAACCCCGTCCTAATCCCCTTTCAAAAGCCGAATGAACGTTTCGTTCGTTCTACAAAAGACCCAGTCGCGTTCACACCAATTCCGCACAACAATCGGTCTGCATCAGTGGCTGCCAACCTGTGGTCACCGACAAGTGTACCGCTAACAATTTGTAAATTCGCGGGTGTTCTGTTATATAGGATGATTTTTTTAATCGTAGTTTTTTCAAATCGAATAAAACACTTAAGTTGCATCATATATTCAAAAATATTATTGAAATTGATAACTGGGCCTTTGCCATTTACATTTTAAAGATAACTTCATGTAAATGTTGTCCACTGCTCCGTATCAAATGGTCCTTTCGGAAGGTCCAATTTGACACATGCCCAATTGCTGAGAATGGCGACGAATTGACATTTCACGATCCTCATTAACAATGTACGCTAGGGCTGCAATATTCTCTTTAGTACGCACTGTACGCATGCGAGACAATGGTTTAATGTAATAATAATTAATGGATAACTGCCCCATTTTATCAACGAGTGAGGGTGCATGTGGATAAATTGAATATAGAATTTCCTTCAACCAGAGAAAATATTCAGATAAGTGTGCCTCCTTGGATAATCGATATCCCATACTGCAATTTAGAATTATCAACAAACAACAAGAATATACACCACCTAGCATAATTCAAAGGGCTTTTCAGGATATTATTGATGAACATCCAGATTTTCAACTAATATATACAAACGCGGCCAAAGGTGAGGCTGGAGTAGCTTCGGCAACGATAACACCGACCAGAACGATATGCTGCAAGTTAAACCCACAAAACAGCACATTAACAAGTATAAAGCAGGGCATTCACGATCCGATTTGCAGTACGACTTGTAGTACAACTTTCAAATTTGGATCTAAAGTCAGAACGTGAATAGGGTTGTTGCAGTGTTGGATATCTAGTTGGACGAATTGGAACATCTAGAGGTACCTCCAACTTCCAACTAAGTTGGGTCGTGAGTGGGGGAGTTGGACCAAGGTCGTACTACAAACCATCCAACATCAGCCCTCAGTGTCACCTTTGTGCTTCTACCTAACTGCTCATTTCGTTTTAAAATGATAAGTGAAGTAACGTCGGAATTCATCGAAATTTGTCGAGAGAGTTTCTGTGGGACAGTACCAGTGCTCTGTAGGCAAATAGGAATGCGCGCAAAGCAGGCCAACAAGAGTTGTTAAATGTTCTACGAAAGTTTCAGGACAACGTAAACCTATCAACCGTTCGGAAAAAATCGATTTCCTCCTTGCCATGTTTTTCAGGGAGCACAAAAAAGTGCAATCCAGTGAAGGTGAAACGGGACGAGAACCGAGGACGTTCACGTCCCGAATTGGGTGCACTACAATAAACTACGGTTCTCAAGTAATGTACAACAGAGCAGGAACCGACTCCCTGGGAAGACCTCCACCCTCTGTTTGTGGCGAATCAAGTGGGAATGATTGGAGGAACGATCGAGAGGAGATGGAAGAAGTTGCACACCACACAGTCATGAAAACAGACTAGGACTTGGATCTCAAGTTGGAAAGCAAGTCGGAGCGTGAGTGGAGTGGAGTATCCAACTAGTAGTACTACTAAGTCGTCCTACAAATCGGAGTGTGAATGCATTGCTTAAGTCAATTATATCCGAGAAACATACAAATAAGACTAATAAAGGATCAACTTATTCACTTTGAAATCTAATAACAAAGTCATCAATTTTTGTGGTTTCCATCTCATATGGGTATTCGAGGCAACGAATTTGCAGATCAAGAAGTATCGAAATATAACACCTCTACCAACAACGTAGACGATAACTACGTTTCAAATCGCGATTTCAAAACTCATATTAAGTAACAAATAATATCTAGATTGGAAAAAACTGGCGTCGAAGCACAAATAAATTAGTTGATATCAAACCCAACACCAAACCCTGGCAAGAAAACATCAACCGCTCAGACCAGATATTGTTGAATCGAATAAGAATAGGACATAACGGACTAACACACCTAATACATAAGAACGAAAAGCCGAAATGCCCTAACTGTGATCAGTTTCTAACAGTCAAACATCTTTTATCGGAATGCCCCTCATTTCAACAGTTTCGAGATCGGCACAACTTGGGAACTATCAACAATAGCCTACACCAATCATGTGATATCAAATCTGTGAAAATTTTCTTAAATGATATTAATGTATTGACAAAACTGTAATACCTAAAAGTGGTCTCTAATAACCATAGACGTTGATGAGACCTAAAATTTATAACAAAAAAAAAACTTTTCTTATAATAACTGCAACGTGCCATGTTAACTACTTTCAGATTATTTTCGTTTGCTGGACTCTACCAGCTCCAAACAAATCGAAATGGTCCTGGTCACGGAAAGGTTGAAAACCACTGGTCTATATAAAGTATCGAATTAATGTGTGCGTGGGCACGTCACCTGAGAGCGCGTCGACATTGTTACCGTTGTCGCGATTATCCATTCTTATCGCAGCGTGCCGCGGTTACGGCGTTACAAATATCGTAGGTGTGGTCCACCGCTTCTTCTGTGGTCTGGAAGGCGCGTTAGATCAGTCGATTACTCGGTCAACGGGTGATTCGTCGATGGTCCGGATTAATGGAACAATATTGGCGAGCCGTTCCCAGTGCACGCTTTTTTCTCAGATTTACGTCCGCGGTTCGACCGACTCGTAAAGTGGTAAACGGTCGATCGGGTAATAGTAAACAGCGTAAGGCCTGTGTCAAATCCCTATTTGTAGTTGGCAATGGTAGAATTCAAATGGCGTTTCAGATTTAACATCGTAACATCAAACAATTGACACTGCTAATAAACATTGAATTAAGATAAAGATTTTTACACGATCACAAAAGTTTCTTTTTTCAAGACGTATTTCTGTGATTAGGATGACAGTCAGTCAAACACAATTGAGTTTCTCTGTAAGAAAAGATTTGTGGTTTATTTTATATGACATGAAATAAAAGTCTGTATTAACTTAGTACTTTACAAAAACTTTATATATATATATATATATATATATATATATATATATATATATATATATATATATATATATATATATATATATATATATATATATATAAGAAAAGAAATGACTTTTATCTAATGTTATTATCAGTCAAACACAATTGAGTTTCTCTGTAAGAAAAGATTTGTTGTTTATTTTATATGACATTAAATAAAAGTCTGTATTAACTTAGTACTTTACAAAAACTTATATATATATATATATATATATATATATATATATATATATATATATATATATATATATATATATATACCTATAAGAAAAGAAATGACTTTTATCTAATGTTATTATTAAGAATGTTCCTATTCATTAAAATACTTCAACAGTGGAATTAATATCATAAATTATTGTTTTATCATAACAATCAGGAGATGTTTATAGATTATCTTTCCCTTACCTTACGAACTTTGTCATGTCACTACGCCTTGAATAATGTTTGATGCGCGAGAAAATTCAAATTGAAGGAGATTATATTTTTTCTTTACATATATACTAAGGTATCACACCGAAGTTAGTACCACAAACTTTGACTGGTTTCGATTTGCTATTTTGGAAATATCATTTTCGTGGTATTTCCAAAACCTGTAAACAGAATTTGAAAATTTGATTTAACGAGGTAAATTTGTATTGCGGCTGATTTCCAACCATATATTCGGAGTGATAAGAACGAAAAGAATATGCAAACGTTATGAAAAAAAAATATAAGATATAAGATATTCTGAATATGAATTCATATTTGCCTGACGAAACGCGTCATGCTATTTTCAATAAAAGTGTGAGTAAAAAGTTCAAGTGTTTGAATTCATCTCTCATTTGCCCCAAGTGAATGCCAATACTATTCAATATCAATAATATGCTGTTTTCATAACAATTAGAATAAGTAATTTAACGTCTGTATCGCCATTTTGATGAATTCTCTTGTCTGTCAAAATTTTTGGATGCGAATATATTTATCCACAGATTTTGTCAGTCCTAAGAAGCCATCTTAGTGGTGAAACCTACGGCAGCCCAAAGAAGTCATCGTAGTTTTTTTTTTCATTTCGAAGCAATCTAGTTATTCTTCTATAGTTATTCTATGCTAGTTATTCCTCCATGAGCACCCTATGTTTGTGCAATAGTTAGACCTACAATTTCACGCCGATTCCGAACGGCAGACGAATACGGTGGGAATCGAACCCACCAGCCCCAGTACACCGAAAACGTTATAAGGTCACTATACCGTTCGGCTACTGAACCTTTAGTGGCACTTCAAAATTGTTTAGTGAAATTTTTTGATGAAAAATGTATAGAGAAGTTCTTTTTTACTATTTTGATTTTGAAAAGAATTTATAACAAGTAAAAGCAGTAATTATTCAAAAATAGAAAAAAAAAGTAGTCATAATTTGAATGGGTGCAATATACTAGCTGGGTTGTCGTCTATTTGATTTCAGTTTTGCATGTTATAATTACTAGTCCTTCTGGTTTATGATGTTCAACGTACTTTCTTTATCGAAGGTTGTCAAGAATTAGTGAAAAAATTTGTTGCCCCTCATTTTATTGAGTTCCAAATGTATAATAGGCCTACATTTATATACTTATGAAGTCTTTGATACTTACTATTGCAATCCGATCAATTTTCGTCGATCGCTACTTACAACTTGTGAACCCCTTCATTTTGCTGACGATGAATGTAGACCCCCCGCATATATCCTCGTGGACCCTTAAAGGGTCAGCTGGACCATTTTAGGAAAATCTCAACTAAATAGTCCAAAAATTTCATGTAAGAGTATTTTATCAGATACGGAAATCGACACTCAATATTTAATCATGATTATCATGAAATAGAATACTCATATTTTGATTACTGAAAATTTCCTACAACCATATATGGAAGACTCTACAGAATAATTTTGGGGTTTATCGGAAAACTATGTCTTAGTGGAACAATTGGTAAAACATCAGAAACCCGGCGACAGTATTACAGTAGCCAAGAACAGAAAGGTGTTTTAAATGACTATGGTTAATCTTAATCTCTCTAAAAAGTTATCGATTTGTTGAAACATGGACTGAACTCAAAAAAACTGAGCGAATGTTCATCATCTGATGTCTTGTCTTACTCATGTCGATATCGAAACCTTCGCTTTCGTTGGTTTACCTACCGCCGTATCATTCCATCAACCCATTGCGCATTGAATTGCGAAAACTATTTCGCATTATCTTGGACGTAATTTGCAACGGACTCAATGAATATATCGTATCTCAGTGAAATCTAAGGGATCGATTGCAAATTACCGCATGACACGGACATCGTGCTATTACCCATAATTATCATATCCCGGTGAGCCGTATTCATCGTTCGACCGTGCAATGTAGTAAGGTATGGAGGGGTGTAACAATAATATTGTTTGAGAATTGCCGCGATGAAATATGGCGAATCAGTAGCGTACGAAAAAGTTGTAAGAGAAAAGTGTTATTATACTCTCAAATGTCCCGCATGGTCTGAAATGTTCAAGATGCTTTGGGGGATCATTGCTTTGGTCGTCAGAGAGTCTCACACTCACTCTGAAGGTAATAACTTCCTGTTAAAGGAACTTGTTACTTTCATACCAAGTTTCAAAGTATGTTTAGGCTGTAAATTCGATTCATGTTGGAATGAATAACGTGAGAGATGCAATATTGTCTCTGAAAACCTCAAAAAGTACAGATATATAGGGGATGTCTTCTTTCTTGATAAAAAAAATATGAATAGTGTTGTTTATCCGTCGACTTAGCTGTTCAATTTGTGTATTCAAGCTAACGCTTTTCCTGACTGCCTGAAGGTTTCGAAACTGATACCCTTGCTGAAAAAAGGAAAAACTGACGAGGTGACTAACTATCGGCCGATATCGCTGGTACCTACTTTCCCGAAGGTATTTGAGAAGATTTTATCTCTGCAACTGACGAGCTATTTTGAGAGTAATAATTTATTTAGTAGAGGGCAATTTGATTTCCGTAGGGGGAGGAATACGTCGATGGCGATCCTTGAATTGACAAGGTCCTGCGATGTTTTGAGGAAAGAAAATTCTGCTACTCCCCTTTCTCAGATTTGACGAAGGCTTTCGATTGCATAACACACTCTATTCTTCTGCGCAAGCTCGCTGGATATGGCTGTTCGAATGACTTCTGCGCTCTTATCGAATCATACTTGTCAGGTAGATCACAGGCTATATATTTCAACAATAAGTGGTCTGACCACCAAAATGTTTCAACAATAAGTGGTCTGACCACCAAAATGTTTCATTGGGTGTACCTCAGTGATCTGTCCTTGGGCCTTTGTTATTCCTTGTTTTTATAAATGATCTTCCTCTTTACCTAGAGAGGTTTTATACAATTCTGTTTGCGGACGATACAACCTTATCGGTTACATCTGCTGAGTGGAGAACTTTGCTGGAGGAAGGTGATTTGGCACAGTCAATGGCTTTTGACTGGTTCGTGTCAAATAGACTAGTGGCAAACGAACAGAAAACCTCCAAAATGGTATTCACGCTTAGGCGTGTGAAGGAACGGAATTTCATGGGGAATGCTGGATTTTTAGGAATGGCGTTGCATTCAGTTTTGAGCTGGGATGCACATACTGAATATCTAGCACGAAAATTGTGCAACAGTATATATTTGCTTAGAAGCTTATCAGGTATTGGGGCTTATCAGGATTGTCCTCCAGTATCCTTAGAGTGGCTTACTACGCATTAATAGAAGCAAGAATGAGATATGGAATTCTGGCATGGGGCACATGTGCATCGCAAGCAAGAATATTTGCTCTCCAGAGGAGAGCAGTAAAAATTATCTCCTCTCTTCAATATCGTGACGACTGTGGAAGTGCTTTCAGCAAATATAAAATTCTACCTTTGTATATCTGTATATTTTTGAGGCGCTCATGTTCGCTCATGGTCTCGTTGGAGAATGTCGCTCGGTTGCGGATTGCCATCGGTATTTCACCCGAGATAGATACTGCCTGAGGCCAAGTTTTTGTAGGCTCACAAAGTCTTAGTAAGGGCCCTTTATTCTTCAATAATATTATTCAACAAGTTACCAAGTTATGTTCGCATCTTGTCGTCTCCTCAATTTGGAAAGACCATAAGAGCCTTTTTACTTGAGCATCCCTTCTATGATTTTCAGGAGTATCTTTCTTTCCGTTTTGACTCGATGGGGTCGCCTTGAGACCATTTATTGTTGTGATTCCGAGCACAGGTCTTTGTTTGCTATGGTTTGTTTGTTTATATTGTGTGTTTCTTTTTTCTTTTTGTTTTCTTTTATGATTATATGGTAGTATATGTGTAATATATTTATAATTTTATATTGTTGTTTTCAACTTTTTCAACTTTTTTTCTTTCATGACAATTGTAAGCACTATGTTGTAACACATGCAACAAACTATCTCTCTATCTAATAATGAACATGAGAGGTGCAGAACAATTTTTGCGCTAGTATCAGCTCAGATACGTAGCAACAGAGTGTCCAAATTGTGCACATGGGCCTGGAAAATTAGTGTGTTAATTTTTAATTTTATAGTTTTTAACATAATGTTTCACCAAGAGATAAGCGAAACCTCCGTGTCATTTATTAAACTCTTCAGATTAGAAGATTTGTTCTTCACTTTAGTACTTTGAACTTTGCGGAATCTCAAAGTGTAATCTCAACTTGTTTTGGTTGAATCAGAGCAGGTTTATCGCTGGAGAAATTTTTAAAATAAATGATAACGTTATCGGTACACCCTGCATATCAAAGCAGGCATTGACATATGTTTCGAGCTTTTTATTTCTCATTTATACATACCTAGTAGCTCAGTTTGACTTGGACAAGCTTGGTACAAAGACAAGCGGAGCCTCAGCTTAAAACAAGCGTTCATAATAGGACTCAGCATAAACTATATTTATTACAAGATTTGATTACAATACAAAATCTCAAAGCGAGAATTAGAATAAACATAGGTAGGTATTTATCACTGGAAATATTATTATATCAAATGAAAAAGTTGTTGGTATAGTACCTAAGCGTACTTTTATCGTTTAACAGACCGACAAAGCAAAGGGCAAGTTTTACAAACTGCTGGATGTAATTTCAAAAAATTCTAATACTTTAAAATATTTAATGAGTGTGCATGTTCAAACTTATTAAGTTAAAACGGTAAGTGATATTTATACCTACTATCGATGAAACTAGTTCAACTATTCAGAACATTAAACGCGATTTATTAAAATTCCATCACTTGTTGCGATTTTTCAGACACCCACACCTAGTTTTAATTAGGTCGCTCAACGTACCTACAAGCTTCTTCTAATTGAAATTCGAAATTGAAGTGATACGGTCTAAACTCTCTAAACCATATAATTTCGTACGAGATAAGGCGCGTTAATCCATTTGTTTGTTTCTATTAAAAAATTAACGCGAATACGTGAGACATTAATTCCTCTTAATTAGGCGTAATGGTAGCTTAAGAGGAAAGTTGCGCTGAGTATACATAGAAATATCATAGCCGTTCGTGACTTGAACTTTTTTGTTGAGTAAGTCGGCGTTAAATTACAATTGATAATTTAATTATCTCGAAGAAAATGCTATATCTCTTAGTTTGATGCAGTGAATGAATTTATGTGAGAATAAAGTATTTTATATTCACTAAAGTACCTACCATAGATGAACTACGATAAGATGCCCTGTGTAGGTTGCTATGTGGAACGAATTTCCTCAGCTTTTTTCGCGGCAGATGTTATTAAGTTTGCCATGTCACGAAAAATCGTTATGTACGATACATTTCAAAATGCATTACTTCTGGATATTCCGGTCTTAGAAGTTTACATAAAGGGTGTTTTTTTTTTTTAGAGGTATAGATCTTTAAATTGCAATAAAGCAACGATGGATCATTCGATTGACAAGGTTTTTTTTTATACAAAAGATCTGGACGTCCAATTTTCGATGACTTTTTCCAACATTTTTGGCCGTATATCGGCAATAACACGGCGAATATTGTCTCTCAAATGGTCAAGCGTTTGTGGCTCATCCGCATAGACCAATGACTTTACATAGCCCCACAGAAAGTAGTCTAGCGGTGTTAAATCACAAGATCTTGGAGGCCAATTCACAGGTCCAAAACGTGAAATTAGGCGGTCACTAAACGTGTCTTTCAATAAATCGATTTTGGCACGAGCTGTGTGACATGTTGCGCCGTCTTGTTGAAACCACAGCTCCTGGACATCATGGTTGTTCAATTCAGGAATGAAAAAGTTAGTAATCATGGCTCCATACCGATCACCATTGACTGTAACGTTCTGGCCACCATCGTTTTTGAAGAAGTACGGACCAATGATTCCACCAGCCCATAAAGCGCACCAAACACTCAGTTTTTCTGGATGTAACGGTGTTTTGACATACACTTGAGGATTATCTTCACTCCAAATGCGGTAAAAAAAAGTTTGTTGACGTAGCCATTGAACCAGAAGTTCGCTTCATTTTGTCGACGATAAAATGGACGTAGTGCGTGATACATATTCATCGCAGAACCATTATAAACAGAATAAAATTGCACTATTTGCAAGCGTTGTTCAGGCGTGAGTCTATTCATGATGAATTGCCAAACCAAACTTTGAATAAATCACTTCTCAGCTGTTAAATCGGTCACCATCTTCAACAGTAATGCCAACTCAAAGTTCTATACCTCTAAAAAAAACACCCGTTACTTCAGCTAACACTCAAAAATTCCGACCTCTAACCTGTACGAAGCGTTTTTGACATTTCTTCTAGTGAAGAAAGAAATCTGTATTGAAGTTGCTTCGCTTTTCATGAAGACATTCGTAGGTGTATTAAATCCAATTGACATATGTACGTTGCATACGTACGTTGCATATGTACGTACATATATTTTTTATTCTCTATGTTATATTCTCAAACTTCGTACTTAATGCAAAGAGTTCAGAATTCTTGTGTTAGATTCATATTCGGCATAAGGAAGTTTGATCATGTTTCCCATAAATTAAACAATCTGGGGTGGCTGAACATGCGTAAAAGGCGTCTTCTGCAAACATACCTACTCACTATTTTTAAACATAATTTCATTCAAACAACACTATATTTATACAATAAAATAACTTTCCGCGAGGATGTGCACAATATTAACATTCGGTCCAAGGGTCTCATTTTTCCTCCTGTTCACTTTGCAGTTTTGTTTGTAGGATCATTTTTTTCACATGTATAAATGAATCAATCATGCCATTGTCCCGAACCATAAAAAATTAAAAACCACAGCTATCATCAATAAAATATGTAAACATCTCTTAGACTGCCAAAAGTGAGTTCATGTTTTCATTTATATTTTTGTTACATCACAAAGCTCTCCCTAGTGTTCTCTCGCGCCATGCTCTACTAAATTTATAATAAATTAATAAAATATTAATAATAAATTTTTATATTTTTTATTTCATTTTGTATGTTAGGCATTTCTCTAAACATAAACAAATTATCTTTATTTCAAGGTTCAATGGAAGAGCAATTTATTTGAATTGCGACTTGTGATTGTTCTCTAGCTTATATCTTTTTGAATATTAAAATAAATTAAACTCTTGGCTTAATGTTTCACGATTTATTTAACAATATGTATAGTCAACATCGTTAGCTCATTTTCAAGACGAATTGTCTTGAAAATGAGCTAACGCTCGAAACATGTTGACTATACATATTGTTAAATAAATCGTGAATGAAGAGTAATTTATTTTAATATTCAATTATGTTTCACCAAGAGTTAAGCGAGAATTAATCTGTTTTTATTGAATATTTTCTGTTTTTCTTACCGTATACATATTTTTATTTTTCTCTTATTTTCGATGTAATCTGTATCGCCGCTTGAGAACAATAAGGACATATATTATTATTATTCTTATACTCAAAAAACTGAACGTTAAAATAATAATTGTTGTTTTCGAGTTTTTTCTAATTTCTCTTCCACTATTTTAAATCTTAAGTTTCATCCGTTGAATATCTCTCGTACATTTTCTTGTTCATTTTCGCACCATAAAATAAGTTGTAATGAAAAAAGCGTAGAAAATATTGAAATATTCGTAGAATACACAGATTTTATAATGAATTATATAACTCGGAATTGGGGGGAAGGCTTCAAGAAAGTTTAATTCCGACAGGAGTTCACCTTTTTCTTCTGAATTACTCGTCAAAATATTTGGGATGAATTCGAAAGAATCACCGTTTATTCGCTGATTAAATACGGTGTTACTTCTACGCGGTATCAGATAAACTGTGTTGTTATTGTTTGATAAACGAATAATTGGAAGTCAAGTTATCCGTTATCTTTATGACAACAGAATCTGAAATCGATTGAATGGTAATTTAAAAATCAGAAAAAGAGAATGAAATTCCAAAATTTAATGGTGTCTTTTACATTACATTTTCATTATCCTTGAAATTACAGAGCGACAAGATGTTTGAACCAAAAATAATTAATCGTCATTGTATTAAATCATTGTTATTGCATTAAATAAGTTCAACGTATTATTTTTGTCAAGTTCACTAAGTACTGATACTGCACAAGTAGTGTCCTAACCATAGTATGACTTAAAGAAAAATCAAACAATGTTTGAAATTCGAAAAATAATATACAGTATTTGAAAGATCGCAAAATTCGAACATTGTTTTTTATTGTTGCAAAATAATGAAAAAAAATATTGGCAGATATAAGACTTTTTAATATTATATAGTTTTTGGATTGAGTATTGAGCAAATTGAGTTTATTTTATTTGAAATGAGCCAAGGACAAACAATAGTTTGTCCAGTAGTTCAATAGTTTTTATTTGAAAGAAAAATAAAGAAATTTATTCATCAATATTTTACAATATAACCTCATATTTTCTATAATTTATAAGTAATAAAACTTTTCACACCTGAATATTCAAAGTAATGGAAGACTTTTTTATAATTAAGCCTAATTATGAGCTCAAGATATTTAAAATAGATACATATGGCCATCTTTGTGACACAATAATACTTAGAGTTTATCCTGATTGTTTCTGATCCTGTTCATCTCTGTGTGTTATTTTGGCACTTTTGATGTGTGAATATATATATATATATATATATATATATATATATATATATATATATATATATATATATATATATATTTTATTATATGTATTGTATATATACATAAACAATTGAATATTCAATCCAACCAATGGCTCAAACAAAGGATAATAGAGCATAAGAGTGATATGCGTCACATAAATCTGTCATATAAATCTGACACTGGGGAATTGAGCAACATTTACTGCAATATTTTAAATATGAAAATTTCAAACCATATCACCGCTATGTTGCGCTCAACTAACAGTGTTCTCTCGCCTGCTGACATATTATGAAGTGTGTGTGTTTTAATATTTTGAAGCTTTCATATCTCTAAATTTTAAAAATTTTATTGTTTCTTACCCTGATGACTCATTTGTTTTCAGTATAGTCCTGAGGAAGTCACGAACTAGTAACGAAATATTGAGTAATAATGATAAAGCATTTACACATACCCAAATTCTAATATTCTCATATTCAATTTCATACATTGTACAGGTGAAAGAAAACGATTATATATATATATATATATATATATATATATATATATATATATATATATATATATATATATATATATATTAAGTTCACTTCAATAACCAGAACGAAAAATTCTTTGAAAGATTTTCGGGCCAATGAAAAGAAACGGCATTTGGATGAAAAGACCTCAGAATGAACCTACTCGAAAGACAAAAACGATAACGGAAGAAATCAGAAAACGACGAGCAAAGTTCTATGCACATGTCTATAGAATGAAACGGTCCAGTATACCGAAGAAGCTACTCGATATAATTACAAAGAGTAAATGCGGAACAGAGTGGCTAAAAGAAGCCGAAAAAGAAAAAGATCTACAGCAAATCAATATAAAAAATCTCGAAGATCGCACTGAGTGTCGCTATAAAATCGCACTTGTCAATTTCAAAATTGACAAGTGCGAAAATCAAATCGCCAACCTGGAATAAAATAGACCGATGAACAGAAAATGAGCATTCAGAGAGAATGAAGCGTTTTTGGGAGACAAAAAAAATGAAGCAAAAGTCCTAAGAATTGCGAATTCAAGTTCAATCGTTCTCCTCATGGGGAACAATGGTTATAATAATAATTTTGAGTTCAATTATTATTACAATGTTATTCATAACCATACCTATTAAAAATTATCTTATTAAATTCTCAGTAAATAAAGTGTATACCTACCTACCTATTGGTTTTGGTTTCTTTGTACCTACAACTTCGATACGGAAGAGCAATTAAAGGAAACTCAATATCGTATTGAACTGAATATTCAATATGTTGTTGTATTTATGTTACAACTAAACGAGAGTACCTAAAAAAAAATTTCTTATCAATATTAAAATTACCAAACAACTAAGAAAATTCAATAACTTCAAAGCAGAATAATTTCATGATGAAGCAGTATGTTCAAAGATTTTTTTTACCGCAATTTTCAAACAGAATCTTTATTTTCATGAATTTTTCAAGAGAATCAATCAATTAGAGAATTAATTTTCAATCTCATTCCCGGTTCGAGAAGCAACTGGGACACACACTAAAACTCAACCCTCCTATTCCAGTAATAGCATTCATTGTTATTATTCTGAATTTTTTCAATTAAAGGTTGTTTAATTATTTCAAAGTATTATATTAACTTGATCTAAGAATTATATACCAAATATATTTCAATTCGTGTATTACAATTTCTTGTATAGCTCTGTACAATTTCTTAACTTATTCACTGACATTGCCTAGAGCTAATAGCACGTAAAAGTGTTATATGATATATGATCTGATTGTTATAAGTTAATTTTTAACATGTCTTCGAATCCTTTCTGTTTATCCCATAAATGAATCCCATGTTTAGAAGTGTCCGTTTGAATCTTTCCTCGTAACCATATTATGAGGATTTAATTACAATATATTCAATTATTCGATCATATCAATGACTTAGCGTAAATTCTCTGCGAGGGCAATCACTTCTGGCAGCGCCTGAGGAAGTAGCGAACCTTTGTTCTCCTTCATTTCCGGTCCCAAGGGAGGGTGTGAGTGTGTACACAGACGTGAAACTAGCCGCCGTAAAATTAAATTAGGCGATATGAATGCTTGACCAAGACAGAAACGTTTTGTAATAAACATAACACGACGCCGTGTCGGCAGACCGTTTTGTGTTTAGTTCTGAATTTTCAATATATTAATTACCGACTGGGTGTAATATTGATGACAGTCTTGAAATTTTTTCCCAATAGTTAAAAAGTGACGAAAAATTCTGATTTTTCTCTAAGTTTTGTAGCTATATTTCTCGAACATATTTCTAGAGAAAACAAAATGTTATATAAATGAGAGGTGATAATAAAAACTTGTCTAAAAATCACTGACTGAACAATTCTTTATTCGACTAGTTTCGCCTTTTACAGCATTATCAAGAATGAATACATATTACAAAGACAACCTATAAATATTTTGCAGATCTGTTCGGACCACAGAATACACCTTAAATTCTGTCATAGAGGTGGAGGGTTTCCCACCTCTATATATCATCAAATCATTAGCTTAGTCGCGTATTAAATAAATATTTTCCTATCATGAATATCGTTCTCATCGTCTGAAAGAGACTAGAAAGGGAGGTATGGGCTCGGATTCCGGTAATATATAGATCATGCTGAATGTAAATGATTTTAGTGCTTAAACATTATATAGCCATTCACAAACTCACTTCAAAGAAAAGTATATTTTTTTCACATAGGTAAAATTTCATTCAAGCATATCCACAACAAACTAAAAAAGTTGCATTAATATGTAACAATTCATGTATCAAGATCAATATGGGCACTCACTAAAAATATCTTATTAAGAATTTTTGCAGGCATTTTTTATTTACTTTACGCACTATTTTCAGGCAGTATAGTCTAAACTCTCTTATATCATCTGCATTCTTCTTTCATGAAAAGCCTGAATTAAGTTTTACCTATTATTATAGAAAATTGGAAAAAATCATTTTATGGTCATATCCAAAAACAAATCATTGTATTGAGGTACCAGCATAATGATAACAATAATTATTCATATTCATTGGTGTAGATACCGAAAATTACATAGATACATATACTAAAACAGATAAACTAAAATGAATGCAATAAATCGTTTACCTCGATGCATAATTTTCACAAGCCACTTTGAAAAAATACATTCCCTTTCAATTGAAATACAACGATTCGAAAGCTTTGATTTGTTTTAAAATCGAAACAAATTCTGATTTGGAAAACTTAGGAAATCGTGCATATCATATAAAACATTTTTCCTTATGAAATTCTTGAAAAATGAAAAAAATTCTTAAAAGTCATGAAACACTTTAGACTAATAAATACCTAATAAGTATCTACCTAATGGAATATCTCAGTGGAACAAAATTAATATCGAAGTGTAATGAAAACTATTCAGTTTATTATGAAACCTATTCAGTATCTAGATAATATTGGGAATAAACTTGAATACTTAAATTCGCTCAAATTGGTATCAAGATCATTATTCTTAAAGATAATTAACCCTTGTATCATTTTAATACTCACAAAATTATTCGCTAAAGTGAAGAAGTTACTTCAGGTTGTAAATTCAGAGAGAATCAATTTTCAAGAAAGATAATAAATATCGATTCTCTCTTCCATTTGGAACAAATAAATTTGAAGACAAAAATCCATCATAGACCCATTTGAGAACGTTTTTCTTTAAAACGAAAATATTTTGAAGTATTTTCTACAAGAAATACAAAAGAGATTACCCCAAATATAGTGGAAAATTGATGAAAAAAAAACTATTTAATTGTTTTTTCAGCTCAATTATGACAAAAATTTGGCATCAATATTTAGTATTATAGCAATTTCGGCCACACGAGAATCTCTTGGCAGTTTGAGTTAACAGCACAATATAATATGGCAGCATGGTCGAAATTCTTGATGTAGTAAATATTCTTATCTAATTTTTGTCGTGTTAAACGTAAGTTGGTTTCTTATCAAGATTCATCATCACTAACTTTCCTTTGTGAAAACTCTATGTTTTAATAAAAATCTGAAATGATATTCAGGGAGAAACCCTGAAATTTTAACGGAATCTTTTTTTTATCCCTTGAACGAAAATACGAAACATTATATTGTCATCCGCTGTACTCGCTATGTAATATATGCCTGCTTCGGTAAATGTAAATCGTAAATTCTTTCGTAAATGATCTCGTAGGTAAGTAGGAGTGCCAGCTGTGGGTCTCCATGTGTAAGACGGCGGTCGACGACAAAAAGTCAACCAATAGCCTCCCCCGGGTTCAGGAGCGGCTTCTCTAGCGGCCGTCTCAAGCGCAAAACGTATGTGTTCCACGAAGTTTGCCGCCGATGGTGCGTGGATGGCCCATGAATATGAATGCGATTAGCCAGTCGCGAATACGTAGAAGCTGTAATTGAGAAATGTGTTTAACACGCGCCCCTTGAGATAAATGAGCCAAGGACACTAAATTGAGTAGCAGAGTAACAGATTTAGACGAGCGAATTGGTTGTTTAATATGATAGATATGAAATTTCCACATTTCAAAGAGGAATTTCTAAGTTTTCAATATGGTGGCTCCATTGGAGTAACCTCCTCTAAGTAACATGAATTATAGCGGGTGTTTTTTTTTAGAGATATAGAACTTTAAGTTGGCATTACTGTTGAAGATGGCGACCAATTTAACAGCTGAGAAGTAATTTATTCTCAGTTTGGTTTGGCAATTCATCATGAATAGAGTAACAAATATAGCCGTTGTTCCAGATTTTCATAAGCGAATTTTGTTTAGCGATGAAGCGCTGGTTGAATAGCTACGTCAACAAACAAAATTTGAAGAGCCGAATTTGGAGCGAAGATAATCCTCAAGTGTATATCAAAACACCGTTACATCCAGAAAAACTGACTGTTTGGTGCACTTTATGGGCTGGTGGAATCATTGTTCCGTACTTCTTCAAAAACGACGATGGCCAGAACGTTACAGTCAATGGTGATCGGTATAGGGCCATGATTACTAACTTTCTCATTCCTGAATTGAACAACCATGATGTCCAGGAGCTGTGGTTTCAACAAGACGGCGCAACATGTCACATAGCTCGAGCCGCTATCGATTTATTGAAAGACATGTTTGGTGACCGCCTAATTTCACGTTTTGGACCTGTGAATTGGCCTCCAAGATCTTGTGATTTAACACCGCTAGACTACTTTCCGTGGGGATACGTAAAGTCATTGGTCCATGCGGATAAGCCACAAACGCTTGACCATTTGGAAGACAATATTCGCCGTGTTATTACCGATATACGGCCACAAATGTTGAAAAAAGTTATCGAAAATTGGACATCCAGATTGGACTACATCCGAGCCAGCCGTCGCGGTCATATGCCAGAAATCATAATCAAAATGTAATGCCACAAGATTATCTTTCGAATAGAAAAATTTTTTGTCATCGTTGTTTTATTGCAATTTAAAGTTCTATATCTCTAAAAAAAACACACTTTATAACCTAATTTTATTATCTAGTTATAGATCAGATGTATAACTGCGATAAACCTTGGTTCAAAAACTGAGTGACTGCTAAGCGAGAACTGAAAGTTAGTGAATTGTACCACACCACACTTAGCTACTGTGAAGATGGGGTGGTTTAATAGAATAAGAAAAACCAAATGCCAGGTGCCAGAGGTTTGAAAGTTCGCGGTATAATTCAATTGGTTTTCTGGTGGATCAAACAACAACTCCACCAAATCTAACAGTTCTTAACCTTAGTTCTCCCTAACAGTAATATCCACTTGGTTCGATAAATGATGATATGATTTTATATATAATTGTATATAAAATAATTATTCTGAGAATTATATTCAATGCAGGCAAACTAAAATTAAGTAAAAGAAGAAACTTACGTTGAAAACCTTATTAAACATTAAACATAAAAGAAAATTAATAATACGAAATGAAAAAAATTGAAACAAACAAAAGATATATTAATTCTCACTTAGCTAAGAGGACTTAATCGTCACAACAAAAATATATATAATGAATGTTTAAATAAAGAGAAATCGTCAGTTATAAAATTAAAGTAAATTCAAAATTAATAAAATAAAAAAGTCAAATATCAATAATGTCTAACAATGTACTGGAATACTCTTACCACACCAAGCGTACTCAAACTTCCAGCTTTAGGCTCAAAGATCTATTCTGCCAAACCTTCTCAAAATGGGGATTCTCAATAATTCCAGTACTGAACACGTGCTTTGATCCCCTGATGGTATTTCTTGTGTTCACAATTTCCAAATAACTAACAAATGCCAGAAGAATTTAACGACTTTCAAATTATCCCAATACTGGATACTTATTCTTTTCAACAAAGCAAAATTTCACAAAAAAAAGTACATAATTTTATGAAGGCCTCAATTCGTCTCCTATCTTGATGATAAGTAATTTCAGATCATTTTTCAAAAAAAACCAGCCAACTTGTTTCTAGTCAGGTTAACTTTCCGTCATCTTCCAAGCAACACAACATGACAATCAGACTTACTTAACAGTAGGCCGAAAGAGTACCAACCTAACCTATCAAAACTATAATCACTCCTCTCACCCTTTCTGACGAAAAATATAAAAATTAAACAAAATTATAACGTTATGTTTACTAGAAAATATTAGAAAAGACATTCTATTACAAACGGTTCCATCAATATTAACTATGAGGTTAGAACTTGAAAAAACAGTTGCAAATTTTCTTTCCCCCCTCATTCTTCTTCTTGTCCCTCACCCAACTGTATTTTCTGATATATTCATGACTTCAAGGGTACTGAAGTCAACTTAAAATCTCCAAAATACATCTTAGTGCAGCAAAGGTATACTGGTTTCCTTGAATTCTACCGTTATCACTCTTTTCAAGAAATAACTTGAGAAATAATAGCGACAACACTCTTATTTAACTTAACAATTACTTTGCCTCTAATTCTGATATGAATTTCGGGATGACATGTGACACCAGACAGGTATTTCCAATTCAACTAACCCGCATCGATTCTGTTGAACGCATTTTGCTCAGTATTCAGCATAAGCTTACATCAGAAACCTTTGTAACTTGCATGAATTCTATTAAAGAAAGGCTTAACCTGCTACTTGTACGCATGTCATGTTTTTCAATTTAAGACCAAGAAGGATCAAAATTACCTAAGAGATCTGGAAATCTGGAAAATTGCTCTTAATTTTGCACATAAGGGAGTGTACTCATTCTTTCTCACTAACCTTCGTTTTTCCTTTCTTAATTTTCCAATTTTCCAACCGTGATTCTATTGACAAATGATTTGAGTTTTGAGAATTTGCCTAAGAAACTAATGAACTTCTTCTTCTTCACATTCCATTTCCGCTACGAAGGTTGTCTATAATCATAGCAATTTCAATTTTTGAAGCCGCCGACCGAAAGTGTTGGATTCATGTGCTTCTCTTTCCTGTTTTGAATTACCATGATGATATACTAGGGAATGTAGTGAGTTAGTTTTCCGTTGCCTTTCTCATCGTAGAGTCACAGCCGGGTAAATCCAAATACGATTACCGCCTAAGAGTGTCTGTTATTAGAGCCATAAAGTTCTGTTTCCCATACTTCAATGCTCCAAGCCAGTACTGGCATAGCTGCTGACTTATGTCAGGTCCTCAGTTGATCCGCGGGTGATAATTTGTCAAGCCTTATTTGCACATGTCCTGTATATCTACAGGACGTTCCCTATCAGGTCTTGGGGCGCGCCGTGTCGGAGTTGAGGACTTCTCCATCCAGATCTGTCTTCCGAGGAGTACCGGAAGGTCTACTCAGTTCAGAAAACTCAACCCCCCCCCTCAACAGCGGAGATCCATCACGGAACTATTAATAAACAATTAACTAATAAACAACTTTAATTAAATAATTTACCATTGTTGAACTTTCCAGCAAAGAGCTCGTAGTTTTGTATGGAAAGTCTTTGATAATAATACTATGGTCAAAAGCCCCTATAATCTAAAACCCAATAATAATGGATGTACAGTCAAATTTGTTATCAATTTATATTCTGTAAGCGCCTAAAGAAATCAGTAACCACAGAAACGTGTCGCCTAATTTACTTAAGAAAAGTCATTAAATAGATTTGAATAAAGTAAATTCCAATACTTTTCAGCAATTATATAATGAATGTTAGTAGGTTTTTATTTTGTGGTTAATTTGTGGAAGTAGTAGCAAACTTCTTACATTAATGAAATCTTCCAGCGTGAATGCTCTCAATTTGTTTTATTTTTAATTCTCATTAGATCCGACCATCGTAAACAATGGACAATAATCTATTTTGAACGGAAAAAAGACGTTGCCCCCCTTCCCTAACCCGCATTCAATCAAAACCAATATTTCCACATCAAATGGTCGTGCGTGTCGAACTCTCATGATATAATACTGGCTACCATAAAATTCAAACTAGTTTTTCGTTTCTCATTGAGCTAAAACGACAATAAAACGACAATAACTTCTTTAGCGATTCGTACTGAGACGATTCTAATCTGGAATTGGAAATGCATAAAATCGGTTTACGACTGCCAATAGGAGGTTTCAAGTCGAACTGCTGGTCCCCGACGTACTGCATCAAGTTTTACGGCTGATTCCTCGTATTTTGAATAATTCATGTACGTGAGTTTTTCTCCCATTGATGGCGAAATACTAATTTTGTACGAGAATATAAATTGGCAACGTCGATTCTTTGTTTTTCAGGCCACAAAACGATTTGTCTGATGCAAACTTGATGTTTATATCTAACGATGGAATTTCGAGTTTGTAGAGAAGATTTATAAGACTACCAAGTTGAGGTAGTCAATGTGTAATAACAATAATAATTAACCAATTTAATTTGAACACTTGACTTTATGTTATTATCAACATTGAGATATTAAATAAGTGTTTAATTTAAATTATTATGCATTCATGTTTCAGCAGAAGATAATTTATAATTGAATCTGATTTATAGGCCAGGGTGGATAATTTTGGAAATGGTAAAAAGTGAAAAATTCATTTGAAATATTTCGATTGAGAGACTCAGTATTGACTAAGTATGAAAGATTTGTAAATCTAGGAATTTCAAATATTCGAATTGTATGTTCACCGAAATATATCGCGCTATTTATTCAGTAAAGTAAGTAGGACTTATTGAAATTTCATGTCATATTAGGTCTGTCGTTCCTAGTAAAACGGCGAAACGTGTAATATCGAACATATATTCCGTTGTGGAAAAGATTAAATTTCTAGATTTATGATTGCCCGAAGACATCATAACGCCCTGCTTCTTCAACAACATAAAGGCGACCTAAAATTTCGTACTAAACTGTGAACAAAACTTCTCTTGATCAGATTCACAACAGATAGAAAAGCGACTATTTAAGTTCTTCGAACGCATCAAAATGCTAAATTTGAAGTCTAAAATTTCAAAATTAGTTTAGATTACCCAGAGCAGAAAAACGACATTTAAGAAGTCTACCCTATATATATATATATATATATATATATATATATATATATATATATATATATATATATATATATATATATATATATATATATATATATATATATATATATATATATATATATATATATATATATATATATATATATATATATATATTATATATAACGGCATATATATATATATATATATATATACGAAACTTAGCGTTAGCGTTACTTTAGCGCCCTTCTCAACTGCAATCCACCTCAAAGTTAAACTTTTAAGTTAAGTTCAACTTTTCGGGGTTTACGCATCCAGCCTCGCAGGCCCCTGATATAGAAGAGATTACGGCAATTATCAAGCAACTCAAAAACAACATAGCAGCTGGAGAAGATAGAATTATTGCGGAACTCTGAAAAGTGGACAATACTACCTTGACGCAAAAACTTCGTCATTTAATATCAGAAATCTGGAGAACGGAACAGATACCAGAGGATTGGAAATGCGCGCTGATACATCCATTGCACAAAAAGGAGGACAAAATGGATATCAATAATTACAGGGGAATTTCCTTACTCCCGGTTGCGTTCAAATACTTTCTAAAGTACTCCTAAACAGAGTAGAACACCAAGCGGATCCACTAATTGCGGAATGCCAAGCTGGATTCAGAAAAGGCCGATCATGTGCTGAACAGCTCTGGACTTGTAAAGGAAATGTAAAAATACAGTGATCACATTCAAGAAAGCATATGACTCGGTAGACCGCGAAGCCCTTTTTGAAATCATGACAGAAATTGGACTCGATCGAAAGACCCGAAAAATTATAGAACAGACACTTACAGGTACAATTTCCAAGGTAAAATTTTTGGGCGAAGTATCAGATCCCTTTGAAATCAAAACTTGTGTGCGGCAGGGGACAGACTTTCGCCAATCCTTTTCAATATTGTTTTAGAAAAGATCATTAGGGATCAATGGGAACTTCACGTAAGGGGCATACAAGGGGGTATCAAAAAAGAAAATAGAATAAATTTCAATGATATTGCTTCATTATGTCAATGATACCGTCTTTGCAGACGACATTGCTATCATCACACACAACAGAACTGAAGCCATTCTCGCCGTAGAAAAACTACATGAAATTGCGCAGAAAACCGGGTTACAAATTTTTTATGATGAAACCAGATACATGGAAATAAAACTAAAAAATAAATCTTCTCTTATCACTAAACATGGTGAAATTCTGCAGGTCGGCCATTTTAAATATCTCGGAGAAGTTATACAATCCTCAGGTTTAAACCGAATCGCTAATGAACAGAGAATAACAAAGCTCCAAAGGGCCTACAAACTAACGTGGGCTCACTATAACAAAAAGTGCATTTCGAGAGGCGCCAAATTAAGGCATTATAACACAATGATTCTTCCAGAAGCAATCTACGCAGCTGAAACAATGGTTATTGACGGTCATTCAAGAATTAAAGAAATAAAAAAACAAAAACGAAAAATTCTCAGAGAGATTTACGGGCGAATCAATAGAAACGGCATTTGGATGAAAAGACCTCGAAATGAACTGTATCAAAAGACAAATACTATAACGGAAGAAATCAGAAAACGACGAGCAAAGTTCTATGCACATGTCTACAGAATGAAACAAACCAGAATACCGAAGAAACTACTCGATATAATTATGAATAGTAAATGCGGAACAGAGTGGCTAAAAGATGTCCGAAAGGATCTACAAGAGATCAACATAAAAAATCTCGAAGATCGCACTGAATGTCGCTAAAAATCGCACATGTGAAGTTTGAGCAAAAGTAAAATCGTCAACCTGGAGTAAAATGGACAGATGAACGGAAGAAAGAGCATTCAGAGAGGATGAAGCGTTTTTTGGGAGGCCAAAAACATGAAGCAAAAGTCATAAAAAGCAAAAGTTATATATATATATATATATATATATATATATATATATATATATATATAAATATTATGTTTCTGATTATATTCTTGTATAATCTTTCGTATGCGTTGTAATGGCAGAAAGACTCAGGTTTATATAATATGAAAGATCAAGTGTAAAAATTGAGATCGTCCGGGAACATCAGAGCTCTCGTTTTGAATGAAATTAGAAGATATTTTGCACAATTTGAGCAAAGAAAGAAAAGTCAACCTGGTGAAAGCTTCAGAAATGTGATCAACTTATCACATAATCTTTATAAATCGACTCATAAATTTTGAACTCAATTACAAAACTTCAAACATCACAAAATATATCAAGCATGCATTAATTAGTCAAATTAGGCTAAGAATTATACTCAATCAATGATACCTACATTTCAATGCCCTCAAAAGATCAATTTCTTTGTTGTTCTTTATAGAGTTATTAAAAATCGAGTTATATTTTGAGGTGTGGTTTTTCGATGTCGGTGATTAAGTGAAACGAACTGTATTGCACTTTAGGATCGGATGTTAAGCCGCTGTTATTCAAATATGATCTCGCCACACATCGACCGTAAATCAATATAACACACGCTTCGAACCTAATTTACCACTATATTATAATTCCATGACCTGTCTAAGCGGTACACAATTCATCGGCCGTGCAATAGTGTCCAAGTGACTGAGTTATTCATCGGAGTTTTTTAGGTTATCGCCGTCACGCCATCTAACGACGTGACTGTCAATTGTCTCAGCGTGACAGCGGTTCCATATTTCATCAATTAAGGAGGTACGAGATTTTGAATGACCGTGCGGTGTGAAGTACCGCCTTTGAAACGAGTTTATTATCCTTACTCAATAATGGAATATTTTTAATGAATATATATAAATTCTCTGATAAAATAATGAGAACTACAGTTTGAATGAGTGAAATTTATTTAAGCTCTGCATAAGCGTAAATATATTTATAGGACCTCTTAGAATATTAAAATATATTGACTTTATAATGGTCCTTATGATAAATGAGGATAATTTTTTCCCAAAATGCAAATGTAATGAATTGAAATCTATCTATCGCTTCAGGCGAAGTTTAATCGACTTGAAAGAACCATATGAATATACATTTAGTAGTTTCGAAAAGTTTATCACTTATTTATTTGATAATTGATGAGGCCGATACTTGGAGAAAATTAATATCCATAATGAAACAATATTTAGAATTTTCTCATAATTTAATACAAATACGCATTAAATGCGAATCAAATCAAATCAAATACCTACGCAATGCGTATTTGTATTAAATTATTAGAAAACTCTAAATACTTATTCATTTATTTATTTAGCAATACACCACTCAACAATAACAATAGAATAGTATAATAAAATTTACAACTTAGGTAAAATTGAATTAGAAACAGAACGAAAAATTTACAAACAATACAAATTAACGATGTAAGTCTTTGGGACAACTAAAATGAAAACTTACACACGAAACTACACGAAAATATAATATCTAAAAAACATATATCTAAACTTATATCGAGAAAAGTTAGACGAGAGCTCGCCTGGTGCACTAGTCTCGCATGCAAATATGTCTGTGATATCCTGAAAATACTCAAAGTCACCACAAATTTTATGAAGTAAGGAAAAATCCAGAACAGTTGTAGGAGTTAGAGGTTTTAGAGAAAAATTTTCGTATTTCGACAAGGTAATATCGGAACACGGAAATTCATGAGGGAAAAAAAGCAAAAACAAAAAACCTAATCAACTTGTACTGAAACATAATTTCCAAATATTTCCTACGGGTTTAAAGTGATGGAACATCAAATCTTATAGTAACGAATGAGGTATCTAACCCTTTTTGGATAAACACCGTCAGAGCAAAGTCATTAATATTTCAAACAACGTCAATGTACGTATTCAGGTCTTTTTATATAAGACACGTATCCTGGATTACAAACGACACTAGCATGTTCTAGTTCTGATCCTATCGAGATAATTGTATAGAAACATAGTTCATTCAGAATGTGATAGTCAGTTTGAATTTTGAGTTATTGAAAAATTGAGCACATTTTTAAGGATTTCTAAAATATTCTATATTTTTTCTTCTACAATATTGTTTCAGTATACAGTACCTTCATCAGGTGGATGAAAACTCAGTACAAAAATGAATTATTTTTATTTATATACTCCTACTAAACATAAGGTTTAGTAGGGAGGAGTTGTTGCTCGTTGCTCGAAACGGTTTTCATTTATCTATCAATTTCGAGATCTTCCAGAAAGTTAAGTTTCAGGCCTTTGTCTTCTGTATGTAAAATCTGGTAATTGTTGTTGAAATTATGTTGTTTATCGTTATAATGCAAATGTAGAATCTGATTTTTTGTTCTGGTAGCTTCTTAGTTGTTCTTTTATTCTTGTATCAAATGTTGTACCTGACTGTCGAATGTAACATTTCCCACACTCACAGGTTAACTTTTGGACATATGACTTTGATCCCCTACTCGATCTTGTCTCGAAATTGATATGTGCAAGAAAACCTTTTCAGCACAAGCAACTGAAGGTTAACTTTTAACAACTTCCCTCTACTGATTTTTAGGTTTAGTAGAATTATATAAAGTTAATTCATTTTTATACTCAGATTTCATCAACCTGATGAAGGTATTGTATAACAAAACAATATTGCAGTGGACAATATATGAAATATTTTTGAAATTCTCAAAAACAAATGTGTTTAATTTTGATGAGTTGACATGGAATTTCAACACTTATCTCCCTCCTAGATCAAAAATCAAAATTTCAATTTTAATTTCAAAACTGAGCAATATCAAATTCAAAACAGTAAGAATAAGATATTTTTCCGCTGTAAAACGAAGTCGATGTTTTCGGTTTGATTTCTTGCAATATGTACATTGCAGATGATGCATTAAATTCCATGCAGTGGTTCTTGCGTGATTCGTGTAAAAACCTACGAATAGACAATATTTCTCAAAATAGTTGTTTTGGCTTCCGACTTCTTCTCAACTTCCAACTTTTGTTACTGAAGTTTTGAACTTTTGTTCCTTCAATTGTACAAAATGTTAATGATAGTTGAAAAACATCTTGTGCAATTAACAAGCTTTTCTTTCTGTTGAAAATAGCATGTCTAAAGGAACTCATAAATTCAAAGAAACCACAGATTACCATAATTAAATTTCATAATTTGAAATTATGTTCTTGAAATTGACGTATAAAATCGTTCAGTGATCTAATAAAAATTCTGCTATCACGACATCCATGATATTCCAAACTAGCGACCTACACGAATATCTCCGTTTCATTTGCCAAATTACAAAAGGATCAGGCAATGGGTAAATCATATTTCATAGTATGACATTTTGAAACTGTTCTTCAAATCACGAACTCCCAAAGATCGATAATTGGTGCTACACAGAAAAATTGTGGACGTCATCGTGCCAGGTACGCAAGTAATGTGCATTTCCAGAGATATTTGTGCCAATATCATGATAAGACTGAATTATCATGTTCAGGAAATATTTCTAGATTCAAGGACGAACAAAAACATAAATTATCGACGGTACAGTTTTCTCTCTTTTTCACTGGATAATAAAAGGGAAATGTTACTGATATCTATCATACAACGCTTTATTCATCATACACTTTATATCATACACCTCATTTTGTTTTCATTTGACAGTTTGCCTTCTGGTTATTTGTGGAAATTATTCAAGATTTCATGGAGTATATGCGAAATATATTCGCGATCTAGTCTTCAGCTAAGACAAATATTCAAAATGTTGAAATGAAAGAGTACAAAGGAGATTAATTCAAATGAGGAGAAATGAAAATGCTTTTAATCGCCTTTTGTTAAATATTATAAAGAAGTTTGTTGAATAAAATTACTTGGCTTGCTTTCAAAAAGATTCCATTAATTGCTTGACAATTGTTTCAAAAGATGAACGCTGTTTTCCCCATTTTGACTCATTATCAAAATCTAAACACAGTTTAACTTTTGAGAATGGACAATATCCCGAAACAACTGTCAAGGAACTGATATAATTTTTGTTGAACCAAACTCAGTGTTTATTATCCATTATATTAAACAATAAAGTTTATTGAATGTTTGCTAATCTCTTGGCGAAACATTGGATATATTAAATAAAAACAATTGTCTTGGTTTTATGAAATTTATAATGAATACTTGACAATTGTTTCGGGGTGTTACCCCATTACCCCATGAGGTTAACTTTTGAAAATGGGGTAACACTCCGAAACAATTGTCAAGTATTTATTATGAATTTTGAGAAGCCAAGCCAAGTGTTTTCATTCAATATACTAAACAATGTTTAAAAACCAAGAAGTTGAGCAACGAGTTAATTTGAGATCTTTGGAATTACGTAAAAAAACTATGATATGTTGTTGGTTTATAGATTTTTTAACAACTTTATTCATTGCAATATATGAATAACGTAAATTAGGACTTCAGAGGCGCTTTTCACATAACTTCTATTAATTCGCTAGTTTAGTCTCTTGCTGCGAATTCTGTGTCTACCCTCAAATGTTTTGAGTAGCTCGAATTACTTTGTTTATGATGTCTGTCATTTAAGCGTATATATTAATCAATAACAGGAGTATTTTAGTGTGTTAAGATTAGTATCTGGAGTTTTTGCGACATGAGTAGTTCAAGGTGACGTTGTTTAAACAATTCAGATCATTTTTCAATGATCTGATTTCAATCATACATGAGAAAAAAATAAGTTAAGCGATTGTAGAAAAGTTATATAAGAGTTTGTGAAAAATACCTACTTCAAGTACTTTGGTATGCTCTTGGATAAGAGTGAGAGGTCCTGGGCTTCTAATTGTGTTCATAATTCATAAATCGTGTGTGGAATATTTGAGATTATGGAAAAGTGGCAATATAAGTGCCTCTTAATTTGGAACATAGACTATTTAGCGAGAACCATGAAATCATTTCGAAGACTGTTATTTTCGTAGCATGAATGTCAACGGTTCAAACACTAAAAATCGAGCTAAATGGCAGTAGTGTTCAACGTCCTGTGCAGTGTTCACCTTACTCTGCAGTGCCTAAAATGTATTCTATTACATAATGGAAATAAATACGCTGGAGTTGACCACAGTTCAAAATCAAAGAAATAATATAGCATCATTCTTCTTGGCCAACAAAGTGGTTTCACTAAGTTTCCATGTTTTATATGTCTTTGGGGCATTGTACAAGAGCATTGTGTAAGAACAAAATGAAATATAGTCCACAATTCATTAGTAGCTCGTGATAAAATTATCCTTCCACCATTACATATAAAACTGAGCATCATAAAAGTGACTATTAAATCAGAGTAGATGGAGACGTGATCTGATTTTCTTGAGTTTGCCAAAAATTTCTTAACTCAATTTAGAAATACTGTGACTCAATTAGAACTAAAGACAGCGTTCGTCTCTGTTATGCAGAATTTTCTCGGAAACAAAAAATCTGAAAATTATATTGAACTTGTAGAAGAACATCTGCTGAAATTTTTTAAAAAATGGGGTGCAATATGTGCATAAAACTCCACTTGCCACATCCATACTCCCTACCTGGAGGTAGTTTCCCGAAAATTCAGATGTGAGCGAAGAGCATGGAGAGTGTGCATCAAGACTGTCTGACTATTATTGGTTTCTGAAACGTCATTTTCCAGAGTCCACACATCTAAGAAAAGCTGTGAAACGAAATTTGTTAGAAGTAAATGATTTTCTTTCTGATAGTCTTCCCAGCAAATATGTTTTTTACTGTTACCTACATGGCTGAAACTCAGAAACGAGAGCTGATGAAAGTATTCTAATTATACTTTTGCATTTGCATATCATCTATAGTGAGCAACAGCTAAAATTCGGACATCAACAGATAAATATATACTGTAAACTAGTGTTAACTTTTAATCCCTCAACATCCGATAACACACCAACAACTAGCAAATGACTACGAAGTTGATATTTTCTTAATATCTATTTATACATTCATAATTGAAAATGGAAGAGACACTAGTTACAGTAATTGTTATTAATTATGTTAATTGGTTAATATGTAGGTATTTTTTCAAGTTGATACCGGTTTCACTGGAAAGTTATGTATTGTGGACAGATTTCAATTTAATTGTTCATGAACATATCTGTTATTTTTCTTTTTTTCCAACATATTTTGTATGTACACCTATATAGTACATATATAGTTTGTGGTATGGTACATATATATTTAACTGATGGATTGCCTAAATCTTGACGTCACAAAAAGGGGCGGAGGCATTACTGGTTCTTATAGAAATAGTTTAAAACAATAAATTCCCATAAGAAATATTTTCTTCAGTGTTTTATGATTTTCAGCGATAAAATAATAGTTCAACTCCATATATTCGTTTTGGAACCTGTGTTTTAAGGAAAAATTTTTTAAGTCAATTAATTCAATTCAATTAACTCACTTTGGTAAAAACGGATATGATTCGCTTAAAAGGTAGGCTCTGCAAACAAAATATACAAATTCATGTTCATTATTCTTTCACCTAAAACGATAAAACACTAAATTAAAGTAATTTTATAGAATTTTACTTCAATGAACCTATTTGGTTTGAGTTAGTATAAGCGCTTCACTCACTGCAGTGACGTCAGACTTAGGAATTCCATTAGTACAAATTTTTGATATAATAATAATAATAAAATAAATTTATTGAGAAACATTCTTAACATTGTAGAATTACATTCATTTCAATTGATACAATAATTACAACTGGGAAGAATGCTCTCAAAAGGACTGAATTCGGTTTGAGTATGATCTTCCATTCACCCTCGAGCAAAAATATTGGTTCAAACAAAAATATTGGTTAAATTTATATTTAAAATAATATACAACTTTATTTGAGAAGAAAAGAAAAAAAATTGTCAGAAATTGAATTAACTGAAATTAAAAACCTCAGAAATATTAAACATTTGAGACAATTTTACATGGTGAAGAACATTTGTGTTAAAAAAAATTGAAAACATATGATACAAAAAATTTATTCATACATTATTGCCTACATTCGAATCATCGAAATACTCGGCCACACTATAGTATGGCTTTGTTAAGAGCAGAGATTTAACTCCCCTCTTAATTAAATGAGCTTTCAGTACTTTAAAATTCGATGGTAAATGGTTGAAAATTTTAATAATCTGATAATAGTGCTCAAATTTAGCTGGTTTATAATCTGGTAGGAATAAGTAGTACATCCCTGTTCCTTGTTGAATACTCATGATTACTATTCAATTTAATAAACCTAACTTCATTTTCTGTAACATATAACAAACATCTATAAATATATAAACACGTATATGTATTGATATGGATATGTATGAATCGGAAAAACGATATGTATGGGAGTGTATATTCATGAAAAAAATTATCATACATACATAGTATTATTTCTACAAGAAAATGGCAGTAGAATTCCATCAATTATAATTTGCATTGATAATGCCACTTCCCGAACACTTTGTTTCAACTTCGTATATAGAATTGTTTTTTGATTATGGATTATAGAGGAAGAAAATCCACTTCTGTTATCCATATATTTCAAGTTTTTGAGTTGGAGTGATCATTTCGATTCCTTTTTCAAATGATCTGGTTAGAGGTCGTGACCTAAAACTAATGGCTCATGATGTAATTGACACTAACATGTAATTAATAATCATATTATGAAACATGAAGGTGGTCGAAATGTTGAGGCATTTCGTAATTTTCCAAATCATTTTGCAACAAAGCGCCCGGGTAGGTACCATTGTTTTTCGATTATATGACGAAATAGGGTCTGTCATATTTCAAGAGAAAAGATAATGCTAATGACTTTTCAATATCGAATATATTTTCTGATTTCGTATATTTAATGATCGTAGAATGTACGGTTAGGTATTTGAAGCGTTTAAATGAGTTTATAGTAGATATTTAATTTCAGTTTAGTACCAATCGAAATAGATAAACTTTGTGGATCGATTCTATTTTGCGTATATTCCAATTGTCAGGTTATACGAGTTCACCAAAAGGTGAAAGTTTTATCAGTAATAACAGTTATAATTGATAAGATGAATCTCCCAGAAGTTTTTGATGTATATAAAGAAAATATATTTGAATAAAGTATTTTCTAATACGATTTTTCAACACGTAGAATAAAGTATGAGGCGGGTCTGTTTCATTAGATTGCAAAAGGACGCTCTTTTTCTATAATTATATATAATATTATACAACAGGGGTGACCAAACTCTTGATAGTCCGAGCCACGTTTTGAAATTATTAACAAATATGGGAAAGGTATGCAAAAAATTTATTAAACAAATTTTTTGGCAGAAATTGTATTCAATCAAAATATATAAATGAAAGTTCAGAACGTGTGTATTGATTTCGGCTTTTGAATATTGAACAAATTCATTTTTCTTCTCGATAATTCTTCAAAATTTGGTGGCAGCACTTCTCAGTAATTCTTTGAGTTGCTGGTACCAATCAATGTGTAATCAGCTAATACTGATCAATGTGCGTTTATTACTCATTTCAAAGTAAAATTAAATAATTCGTATAAGTACGTTGATCCGAATATGAAATAATTCGACAAGCAGCCTTTTTCAGTTCAGGGCACTTCTGATTCTGGTACAAATTTCCAAAATTCAATAATCTGCGTCGACTTATTTTCCAACTATAGAGCTTGATCTTCTTGCATATCTATTAATTCAAATTCTCCAGATGCTCTTTGGGTCATAATTAGATTGGAAATTGAAAACTCATCTTGATTTATATATGTTTATTTCAAATGGATTCAGAAAAAAATCAAGAGACAATTTGAAATATTTTAAGTCTTGAAATCTATTTTGGAATTCGTCGATTTTTCTTTTAGGTTTTTATATACTCTTTGAGTTTTTTTGTTTAATATTGGAACCATTTTTTTTATTGGAGGAAAATGACAAAATGTTTCATCTTCAATGTCCTTATTTTGAGAGGTCAGATATTATATTATATTTAGCCTGTAATTTTCAATTCAGTGTTTACAAATGTTCCGTGAAGTCAGTCAAAAACATCAAGTCTTGTAACCACTCATCATTATCTTATTAGATTATTTTATCTGTTTTTCTTTTATTAATGCAGTAATCGTAGCGAACAAATCTACGAATCATTCAATAAATTAAATACTAGATATATATATATATATATATATATATATATATATATATATATATATAGCATACAATTAACAAAATATGGTTATATAATACATAAATAACCATCTAACAATGCAAAAGAAATCAATGTCATTTGGAAGTTCTTCATCCTTTACTTCTTGAAGAAAATTTTTGAATCGTCAATGATTTTTTGCAAAATAATTTTTTAAAATTATTATTTTATTTCAATCTTAATTTTAAAAATCAGTACATTTATCAAAGGCTACAAGCAATCTTTTAAAGAGTCACATGTAGCTCTTGTAACGAAGGTTGACTGACCTCCCCCCCTGTTATAATATAATATTACTTTAAATTATTGTAGTAATTGAAATATCTGTTTTTCTACAAAATTGAAGAAAAAAGTTATTCAATTAAAGTTGAGTTTATTTGTTAAATTTCTAAATGCATATTTTGTCTTGTTCAATGAAGAATACAATTCACACGATTGTATTAAAAATTTTAAAATCCATTTTTCAATTTCTTTTTACTAAAGTGCCGGAAACAATTTAATTTGTTTAAGCCACAAATAATCCTCCAAAGAACAGCAGTTGTATATTTCTAGTGTTACTCACGTAATAACAATTTCTGTTTTTTAATAATAACTTAAATGGAAACGGTATTTTAAAGCATTTGAACTGTGATTTATTTGCTAAATTTGTGAATGCATATTTTGTCTTGTTCAATGAAGAATACAATCTACACGAAAATTTGATTTGATTTCGGCACTTTTTTAGTAAAAACGAAGATTTGTTGTTTGAGAAAAAATTCATTTTCACCGTTAGGTTATTGAAAATTTGAAACTCAAATTATATAACAAACTATATAATAAATCAATATCAAAACAAATCAACTATATAATAAACTTCCGGAAACAATTCTATTCAATCTACAAAAGCTTTTATTTTGTGAAAAGTCTCGATGCAGTCTTACCTGTGTTATTTATTGTCAAGACTTATTATGGGGCTTACCATTCGTCTACTCTCTACTACTTGGTATGCGTGATGTACAAAATGGACGTAGCATCTAGTCATTTACATTTCCTGAATGAAGCTTTATTGACTTACGCCCGTTTCGAAATTCTAATTATCCATTCCAGTAATATAATTGTTGTCTCACGGCACGGGAAGATCATAGAGATACCTCCTTTGCGAGCCTTCTGGCGCTACGATTTCACTGTACACGGGAAGACAATACCCATCGCATTTGCATCCGAGATTCGAACATGATCTTCTATGTTGAGGGCAAAAGTAGCCGTGGAATAAAGAATAGGCTAATGGCTTGACGTTGGGTCAATGTCATGGGCGTACAGCTCCGAGATTCGACGTAATTTGGCTTTTTTTTACGTCCGGACTTTCACATGAATGCAGAGTTGATAACCTTTACTTTATATATTCCTAATTAATCAGTTGTATATATGGTGTAATTAACAACAGTTTGAAAAATTCCAGAAAATTTTTTAATGTACTCGAAATATTTTGGATTCAAATAAATTGATTTAAATTTTCCATCAAGTGTTGTGCGAGGAATTTATGGACATTGTTAATCAATCAATATTGACAACCAGGCTGTAAAAAGAATCATCTTACAGTAGATAATATCATAATAATGTCAATTGACACTTTCCTCACTGCAGTTGATGAAATATTGTTCAAATGTATTGATTACTTCAAAAAACATTCGTTTTTGAACAGACAAGTTAGTGTATTAATTAACACATAGAGTTAATTAGTGTATCATCACCAGTAATGTACAACAAAGTGCCATCCGTAAACATAGATAATTCGCAATTATTAACATAACTCCTCATATAATTCATATATAAATTAATGCAAAGGACCCAAGGACAGTTCCCTGTAGTACCCCGTGTAACGATAACTTTGGATAATCAAACAATATTGCTACACTTCACTTTTTGTTATCGTTCATGTAAATAGAAACAGAACTTCTGATAAACTTTGTCAGCGGAATTTTTTTTCAACTAACGTAATAGATGCTTTCTATTACCTATTGGTCTCAAACATTCTCTTCTTTCTTGTAGCAATCATTTATAAAACACTTTTTTTCAGTTAATGTTTCTATTTTTTTATAATGTTTGTGTTTTCAAATTAGAAGAATTGTAGTTTTTGTATTGTATGTTTCGCAATAACTGAATTTTTTAATGTTTATAGTGACGTTCGTAAATTATCTCAAGAAAATATTGTTTGGACTTACCAAGCTCTTTATTGTTTGCCAATATATCACATAAATTTCATTCTCCACAATCTATTTTATACTCAATTTATTATTCATTGTTTTCTTCTATATCGGCTATAATATTCTCCTTCGATACTCACACATTCGAATATATTTTCCCGAAAGATAACTTTCCCGTTTACGGTATCCTCAATTCAAGATTCCTCAAAATACAAAACTTCCTCCATCATAAATCACTTTTTCATTTTCAAAATTATTATTTCTACCAAAAGTTGAAATTGGCGTCATTTTTCATTGTTTTAGGTCCAATATATTGACCTCTCCATCGAAAGAAGCTGAAATTCAATAACGCATTAAAATTTGTGTCAGTTGGTAAAATGTAGTGGAGCGGGTGTTAGCCAACGTTAGAAATCGAATAAGAAAAATATGAATAAGTATTGTAATTAAAACATATAATATTAACATAAAAAATTGTCATTTTCAAGTGGAAACTGCAATTTCAAAAAAAAAATACTTGAAAAACTGTTTTCTAAAAGATCGTTGTTGCTTCAATCTTCGCTTACAAATTATACTGCCTAATATTTTAATGCTCTTTATTGTATAGTGACAGTTTAAAGTTTTCGACTTTCAATTCGGTTACAATTCTTGAAAGTTCCTCAAAAAGTTTACTTCGACACCAATTACTATAAGAGGAATTGAATAGATTGATTATAAATAGCCAATGAAAAGCTTTCACCAACATATGTTGATACCATGAAAAATTAAAACTGCTCCAATTTTTCTCTAGGTCTCAATTCTCATCCACAGCTCTACTTTTGCTGAATTTATATGAATGGTTATATAGGTTATAATTCCAAGTTTTTCGTAACAAATAGTTGAGAGTAACGCCTCTGGATGGCGGGGTCGCTAACAAAGGCCCCGCGCAAGAACTTTGTGACCTTTGGTCCATGCTCTCGATGCCCTAAAAGGAGGATGGACCATTTCGCCGTTCGTGCCCGAGATACGGTCCGCTGATATCCCAATATGGCCTCCGCGGTACGAGTTGCACGACACGAGACATGGCCAACATAGATAGTGCCCATTAGAAATGGAAACCGAGGAGTGTACACTCGCTCACAAGGAAAATGTGCATTCGATTAATGCCGGCTTGGAATTTGGCACGTTAAAAAAATGGACATCCCATGATGCAATTATGTCGAACAATGCGCGTAAGAAGTGTTGCTGCGGGTGTGGCCGTTGACCTGTCTTCACAACTCGAACATCTCTTGGGAAATTATCATTTTTGCACGGATGTGACAGCCTGTATTCAATAGAGTAAATGTGGGGCATTTCAATAGGAAATGAATGCAGCTAGGGAGAGGTTTTTGATGGACTCTGATTCTGTAGCTGTTTGCCGTGAGCTTAATGACGAGCACTGATATTATCCGATGCCCATATGCTCTGGGACAATAATAACACGTACTTTTTGTCTGGATATTCAATATTAAACAATATCAGGGTTGCCCACACTTACTTTTAGTGGAACACGCTAGCTTTGCTGTTTCTTTGAGAAGTGCCTACCAGTGTTAAATTCTAGCCTAGTAGAAACTTATTAGAAGTCCAAATACCATTTGGGATTGGCGTTAAAAATTGAAAACCCAATTACACATAAATTTAAAAATGCGAAGAGTTTCTTGTATTGCTGCTCATTATAGCATCTCAAAATTCCGCTCAATTTTCACTCAGTGCCTCTGCAATAATTGCACAACGACGAAGATAGTCGCAACGAATATTTTGGAGGAAAATTTGATATATGATTTAAATTTTTTTGAAGAAATAAATACATTAGAAAATTGGTAGTTGTGATACTGTTCTATAAGGAACTACAGAATTTAGTACTGGTATCTACCATTTAGACCGTGGGATGTTTAGGGACATAACGTAAATCACCACCATCAAGAATGCTGACACCATCCCAATAGCTCGTAAAGGGTCCTCGCAAAGTTTAACCCCTTTGTTATTTGATGTCTGTTTACCACACACTTAGCTATTCAAGATTAATTTCAAATCAAGTCAATAACGGAATAGAAACAAAAACACAAAAACAATCAAAAAGAACCAATTATTTCTATGTGTGTATTCAAAATTTGTGTATTTCTTTTCTTGATCGTTTTTTTTTGTTTTTCAAGAGTACTAATTGTAATAATAATAATAAACAAATATTTCCAACAGGTAACTACCCAATTACAGGAAAATACATTAGACATTAATATGGTTGCTAAATATATCAATAACAACATAGATATACAATATTAAGAATTAATTATAATAATAAAAAACATTACCAAATAATGTCAATATCTAAATGTTCAATTATAATAATGATCAAGAAAACAAATCACTCAGAACTCCATTCGAAAGAAATCAAAATACCTCACTTTTAAGATTGAAATACACATTTATGAGAGAAAAAAGTGAGTCTCATTGCAAATCACAGCAGCTTGATACCTGGTGTGCAGTAGAACATACAAAGCTAAGGGATGATTTCGAGAGAATATTGGTTCTGTGGGTTTTTGAGTAAAATGTCTGGCTTATTCTAGTGCACCTCGGAGGAACGAAGAAATTAAGTTTACCTAGAAGCTCAGGACAGTCGAGATTGTCATTGAGCAAATTGAATAAAAATTTCAATGTATTCAAACTTCTCCTGGTGTGGAGACTCCTAGTGTCAAACCTCGATAGCAAACAAGCGTGATCACAACCCCTAGGTGGATATACACGATCCTCTCGAAATGAGAGCCATTTCAAGAGCTTCCTCTGCAGTGCCTCCAGGCGGTTTATGTGACAATTATATATTGGTCGCCAAACAAGACAGCCATATTCAAGTTTGCTTTTCACTAGGGCATTAAATAAATGGACAAGTGTTGAGGAACTCGAAAACAATCTAGCATTGCGGACGATGAAACCATAAACTTTGCTACATGATAAAATTAATTGATTGATATGAGGTATAAACGAGAATTTTTGATCAAATACTAGGCCCAGTTCCTCAACCTCCTGAAGTAGTCAGATTAACAGCTTCAATTTTGTAATCGAAAGATATCACATTTCTCTTTCTACTAAAATTCACCACATTACATTTCATAACATTCAAGTGTAAACAATTACGATTACACCACCTGCAATGCTGATGTTTTAGTTATTATATTAATTTTCTTTTGCAAATCTAATTTTATCTCGGTGGTTAACTTTCTGTACTACTGATATTTCATTTGTAATTAATATGTCCTGTTTGTAATTCTTAAATTCCAGTTGTAATTTTGATTTTATTCCTGTGACCTCTCAGTTATTTGTATAATTTCTCCGTTTGTAATTTGGGACTCGTCCAAGTAGGACAGCAATACTGGACTTCACCGAGGATTTTAAAAATTAAGTTCTTTTGTTTTTATTATTTCATTTTACAATTTCTTCAACGATAATCTCTTTTTATGTTCCCAACCCGGAGAGTTCATGCGAAATCAGTAAATTGGCGCTTTTTCCCTTCTTCGTGTTTTGTACGAGTTGAACTTGGCCACTCTGCTTTGAAATATGTGTCAACGGCTGCTGCCTTATGGGGGGCTCTACCTATGAATCTTTCATTGATTCATTATATATAGGGGCTTATATAAATACAAGTATGAATCGTCCGATGAAGTGTCAGATAATTTAGGAGGATTTCTTAGCTATTTTTGAGAAAAAAAATTCAAATAAGCATGGCCGTGACAAGCCTTCATTTTTGAGATTAAGGTGTTAAAAATTAATTTTCATTTTTGTTCAATTCAGATAATTTATTTTGGAATAATTTCAACAAATATGAAATTTTTCAACATGAGAAATTAAAATTTGATGTTAGTTGGGCTGTTAGTTGTTGGGGTACTATGTATAGATATGTCTTCTTCCAGATAGGCTCAAATTTTCTGGCAAATTAGTCGATCCTTCTACTAGTTTTTCATGGAAAAGGTACTCTTGATAAATGTCGCTGCGATAAATTAAATGAGGTGGATATTGATAACGATATGCAATTCATTTAATTCAGATCATAATTGTCCTTTTTTAAATGGTTTAGAAATTGTACGTCAACAACTAATTAACAATATGGATCGTTGTTGAAATCCCATCCAGAACATTGGAAGTTTTCATACCGATATGAGACAGAGTACTAAATTAATTAATTAAGGAAAGGCCAGTGGTTACTTCGTTGTGGGATCGGCCGGAAGCTTTTATTAGCTTAAAAGAGCGCCATCGGGATTTCGTAGGTCACTGCACTATTCTCTACTTAAACGAATTGAACGTCTCGCATGATTTGATTAAATAACGCTAATAAGTTATGAAGTGATGTTCAATGCAGACTTCATAGTCTGCATTGTCTATCGCATTAAATCAGTTTGCAAAATTTTATACTTGATTTTATTTGTACATTTAAACGTTTGCTGCTGTTACTTGATGTGAATCCATTTCAAAAATGAAAGTGATAACTAAAAACACTCTAACCTAAATATACACACTTGTATCTAACAATTGTTTATACGTTTCATCTTTTCGATGGTTTCTTTGCACAGACAAAATGTCCGAAGAAAATAAGGAAAGGTCATTTTGTCAGTCTAAAGAATAGTAACGGTGAAACGTACAATAATATACGTCACAATAAATAAAAATAATAATACATTTATTCATTAAGGACAATCAATTTATCAATATAATGAGTACATTTATACATTAGCTATTAATACATTTATTCACAACTGATTAACATTCAATTACAGGAAAAAATTAACATTCAAATGAAAATACAAATAAAGAAAACCCACTCAAGTAAAATGAAAATAATATAAAACGAAATAGCAATATATAATAAGCAAATAAAATAAATGAAAAATAAAATGATTGAATATAATCACAAAAATTATATCAAAATTTTGCTTGACAATTGTTTCGGGATATTTTTTCACCCCATTTTCAAAAGCAACACTGAAATCTGGTTAGGAAAATTCTGAACACCATTGTTAGATTTAACAAATTATTGAAATTTGCCATTATTCACAGTCCCTGACAAGTCATTGGAGCATCGATAACAGTTTAGAAAGTGGTTATTTTTTATGCAATGATTAGACAAACCCCCAACCATATTTTTCATTAGTATTCTATTTCTCTGGCAATGGTAACGCATATTTACTCGAAGTGAATACGAAGAAAAATAAGAATATTTTAATTTAAAGTGTTGATTATTATATTCTTGTGTTCTTCTCAGTATCTGATGAAGATCTTGAGATTTGTGTTTTTTTAAAGTTTAGTTTATTCAAATTATACCAGCACTGTTATACTCAAATTTCTTTTTGCGCTATCATTATTTATACTTAAAAGCACTATTTATACTCAATTCAAATAAAATGTACCCTTACTTTTTGAACGATGCATCAATTATCATTAGTGTTTTATTCTTTTTAAATAGTCAACAATAATATTGGAAAAATGGCGGTAGGTAAAAAAAATTGAGAAACAAAGAAACATCAATTTTAAAGATTATTGTTGCTTATATCATAATTCATTACATATTAGTGATATTCACGTATTTTCTGAAAATATTAAATATTTATTAAGTTCAACAAATGGTTCAGACAATTCAAAACTATATCGTTCTTGTTCTCAAAGATTTCGAAAATTTTTCTTGATTGTATTATTAATTAATAGTGTAATGCTTTATTCTTATGAATTTTTAATCGAATCGCTACGTTGTCAATAGATGTCAAAAGTATAATTGCATTTTTTGTTTATGATATAACATTGTAAATCAGAATCAAGTATCTCTCAAAATTTTGAATAATTAAATTAACAGTTTTTTACGAGTATTTTCATCTTTTAACTATCATCAATTTTCCTATATAAACTACTAAAAAACTTCATATCTGAAATCGATGATTTTCTTCCATGAAATTGGATTTTGTTTTCAAAAATCGTAATTTTCAATAAGCGTTTTTGTACCTTTGTACAAAACACTTTGTAATTTTGTTTTGATACCTTTCACGTTGGTAATTTCCGAAAACTCCTAGTAAAATGACAACTTTATAAGCTTTTGATAGGTTGCTCATTATCTTCCTGAAAATCTGAACTCACAATTTAACAAATCCGTTATGATAAATTCACTATCGGAATATTCTCAACTTTCATCGAATTTAATCGATCGAACTATAAAAAATGAAATGTTATCACTTTCCACATTAAAAAAATACGAGAAATGATTAATTTGATTCTAGCTCGTGCCTTCTAATAGTATGGACATATATTGTTATATTTTTTTATACGCCCCAGTAAATTCGCTTGCACTCCATCCATTTATTAGTTGGCTTAAAGAGACTGATGCCGTCACAAGCCACTTTCTCATTCAATTTACAATGGAGGAATCTTCACTTTTTCATGTGGCAATATACATTTAGGTTAATAAAGACGAACTTTCCTATCAGTGGAAATAAATACCTATCGTAATTAAATTATTTGAAATCTGTAGTCGCATCAGTAACTTTATCATTCACGTTTATTCTTTCAGCGATAAATTGTAGGAAATATTTCAATTTGGAGTCAACGAAATATCCTGCTTTTTCGATGCTCTCTGTCTTTTCTTTCAACTACTAGCAACTTAGCAACGGAACTTGTGAATATAATAAGTAAGAACAATAATCACACATAAAAAGAAGTAATTCACATTTCTCGCGGATTTTCTGTCAAAAAAACTCTCTGTGAAGTTCGCATTTTAACCAAAGTCGAACTTGCAAAGTTGTTTTTTGCCGGTATCCGTGGCTTAATCGGGAGAACATTCGACGATGGTTCGGTAAGATTCGGGTTCGAGCCCCGGTGAAGGCATGGGTGTATGTGTAGATGTGTGTAAATATAATTTTTTTGAATAATTTTCACGATAAATGTCAAAGAATAATATATTTGTATAATATATGAAATTATAATGGTTTTACGCCGATTAAAAATATACTAGAAACTTTGGAATTATTATCAGTGGGTGATAAAATATGTTTTGATGTCTTGGTTTTCATATAAAAATTAGGAATAATTTACTCCTGGGATATATGCATGAGGACTTAAAGTACGTAAATGACTCCCAAGCTAAAGCTTGGCAGTCATTTAAATTTTTAATGTTAGAAATTTAAAAAATTTCAGGTTACCAAGTTGTAGAACAACATCAAGAGTTAAATCGGTATTACATGGAGGTTTGGTTAAGTTTAATAGTTTGCCAAAAGATTTGAAAAACAGTGTTGATATCAATGAATTCAAGAGAAACTTAAAAAAATATTTGATGACATTGAAATTGTGAATATGGATTATGTATATATAAATTGATATATGGCTCTGCCTGGATTAGTTTGCTTGTTATTTTTTTTGTAGTAGCGTTGATGCTGAATAAAGACTTATTATATTATTATATATTATTCCAATTGAAATAAAACTTCGAAATATATGTATATTTCGTTAGGATTTTCATAGTTTTTTTTTGTAGCGAAAAAATGTTTGTAATAAAAAGTAAAAAAAGAATTATCAATTAATTGCTCTTGGTTATGCATTTTAAATTTCGCTTTTGAAAGCATCAATTTTCATATGTATATGGCGTTTGAAAATTTACAACCCAACTCTCTTATTTTTTGATAATGATAATAAAGCATCGATATATCACAAATCCGTAAAATATATAAATTCTCTAGTGTTTCTAAACACTTCCGAGAATCATAACAGAAACAAAATTGTGATTCATTTTAAAGTAAGACTAGACAAAAAATAGTTCAACTTTGATTATTTTAAAATTTAATTTTAATTTATTTTTTAATTAGTAGCTTTAATTCCCCCTTTTCAGATCACTTGTCAATTATAAATTAAAAATTAATTTAATTTCAATAAAATAAATTAAAATGAAGCAACCTGTCAGCCATTTTCAAAAGACATCGTGAAAAAACTGCTGTTTTCAGAAGCTATACTTAAAAAGCAAGCACGTATGACTCATTAAAGAATCAACTAAGAAACTAAAATTAATTCAAATCAAACTTGAAATTCGTCATAACGCATACACAAGTACTCGTATAAACATTATACAGTCATATATTGTCGAGGGGAAGTACCTATAGGTATGCATTGGCATTAAATGACCTGATTAAATAACTTTCTTGTCGTTTCATTTTTACGTTTGTAAATATTCAATAGAATTATTCCATTTTGAAATTCCAAATTTCGTAGTATTAACATCAGTATTTTTGTTACAGGAATCGATTATATCAATCGAGAAAATTTTCTTACCGAATTGGATAATGGAGTGATATTGTGCCATTTAGCACAAGTTATTTGCGACAGAGCTAAATGTGCCATAGCAGCTGGACTAGTGAAAGGGGTAAGAATAATATTGATATTAGAAACACAGAAAAATTTTCCTTCTTATCAAATTATTTCTACCATAAGCTTTCCCAATTTTATATACCATTAAACCAGGTGTTCCCCGCCTCTAAAGTCCCCTTAAGAGGCTGAGCTTTTGCAGTCACCCAAATGTTAACATATATATTTAAACAATATATGATTACAATCCATGATTCAAAAACTACACTAATTGTTATGTTTCATCTAGAAAAACTGATATTAATAAGCATCAATTTAGATTATTCTAGTTTTTCTATGATAAAGGCAAAAGTAGGTGTCATGTAACGGGTGTTTAGCGTAGCATTGAGGAAGACCCGAATGAGTCCATCCGCCATCGAGCACAGGAATTGGATCTGTGTCCATCCACTTTATGGAAGATTTTGCGGAAAGATCTTGGTTTGCGTGCATACCAAATCCAACTCGTGCAAGAATTGAAGCCAAACGATCATCAAGCAAGACGTAGATTCGTCGAATGGGCCCAAAACGAGATTGCCGTTGTTCCCGATTTTCATGAGCCAATTTTGTTTAGCGATGAAGCGCACTTCGGGTTGAATGGCTACAAACAAAAATGCCGCATTTGCTGTGAAAATAATCCTCAAGTGTATGTCAAAACACCGTTACATCCAGAAAAACTGACTGTTTGGTGCGCTTTATGGGCTGGTGGAATCATTCGTCCGTACTTCTTCAAAAACGATGACGGCCAGAACGTCACAGTCAATTGTGATCGGTATAGAGCCATGATTACTAACTTTTTCATTTCTGAATTGAACAATCATGATGTCCAGGAGCTGTGGTTTCAACAAGACGGCGCAACTTGTCACACAGCTCGTGCCACAATCGATTTATTGAAAGACACGTTTGGTGACCGCCTAATTTCACGTTTTGGACCTGTGAATTGGCCTTCAAGATCTTGTGATTTAACACCGCTAGACTACCTTCTGTGGGGCTATGTAAAGTCATTGGTCTATGCGGATAAGCCACAAACGCTTGACCATTTGGAAGACAATATTCGCCGTGTTATTGCCGATATGCGGCCACAAATATTGGAAAAAGTCATCGAAAACTGGACGTCCAGATTGGACTACATCCGAGCCAGCCGTGGCGGTCATATGCCAGAAATCATATTTAAAATGTAATGCCACAAGATTATCTTTCGAATAAAAAAAAATTCTTGTCAATCGAATGATCCATCGTTGTTTTATTGCAATTATTTCTATACCTCTAAAAAAACACCCGTTATATTTATATATAAAATATCTAGGTAAACTAGAATATGCTCTGAATGAAGTTATCGAGATATATAATTACATACCTACATTAGCAGTAGCTTGCTGTAGGTTAGACTGATTGATATCGCAAAAATGTTTTGTGTGTGTGTGTGGAATGACTCAAAATATCGACAATTTTTCAATTCGAAGCAAACTCTAGTCTTTGAGTTTGTGAATGAATGCAGAAAAGACACAAAGGTTTTGTATAGTGTGCCTGCATACTGATATTTTTACTTGTTTGCTCATTTCCCTCGAGAGCACATCTTACGAATTCCTATAGAGTCGCCACCCATTTTCGCACTAAATGTTTCAATGAAATGAGATTTCATATTTTTTCATTGCAGCTATTTGAACCCTAGGAATATCTCGTTATTTATTTCAACATTGGGAAATCTACAAAGTTGTATGAAATTTCTTAGAAATTTTCGACAGAAATGTTTTAGAAACGCTTACACGATTATGAACAACTGATAGATACTTATCGGCAGATCTCAATCATATCTACGTATATTCAGTAAAATTTAAAAAATCTTTAGGCAATGTATAATATCATGCTTTGACATCAATCACTTTTTTACTAGTTCACAATATGGAATCCAAAAGGATCGCTCTATAACGCCCTTGGATGTCGTGGTTGGCATAGTTGATGGTCTGGAAAAGCTTAATCAAACTGCCATGACGATGTGTGATCTGTCAAAGGCCTTCGACTGCGTCTCTCATGAGATTTTAACAGAAAAACTGCATTTTTAAGACTTCAGAGGTAGTCATCTGAAGCTAATCGCATCTTATGTTACTGATAGGTACCAGGTTGTCTGCAGTGAAAATTGTCTTTCAGAATTTAAGGTAGTAAAACATAGAGTCCCGCAATGATCAGTTCTGGGGCCTGTGTTATTTGTTATTTAAGTATATAAATGACTTACCCAATTTTATGGTACCACTGAAAAGAGTATAATTTGCGGATGATACTACGTTTGTTAACTCTGGCAGAAATCATTCCGGTTTGGAGTCACATCTTCGCGGCAACTAAGATATACATTCATCCACTATATGAAGCTTTATGCTGAATCAATTTTGTGCAGTCATATTCTGTCATGATCCAATTTTATCTTATGGAATTCCAATTATCTTATATTACCAATTAATGTGTCTAACAGTTTTTTGTACAATACTGGGTCCCAGTAGTTGGTGCTATTCTTCCTTACGATTTTCTATAGAGAGGTGTTTGCAAGAAAGACTTCGACGTGTTATACTAATGATTTACTAGGGGCAGATGCTTGCAATCTTTTCCTATTGAAATTGCACTTTTGGCATACCTTAAATAAACCGCAACAAAATATTCCAAATATTTATGAAGTTGACTGAGGTTTGAATACATTTATTGATTTAGATAGTTCGATAAGATGATCTTAAGACATCTAATCTGCTGTAATATCTCTGATCTGATGTTTATTGAATATTTTATACCCTACTGTAATGTTTCATGATTTAGATTTTAATTTATTTAATAGTGTTGGCGTTTACTTGATGTAAATCCATTATAATTGAATATAACTTAAATTCAAACACTTGAACTTATGATTTACACTTTATTGACTACATTGCATGACGCGTTTCGTCGTTACAAACGACTTCTTCAGATGCTTACAGAATAATGAGCTTGCAGAATCATTATCTGCTTACAGAATCATTATTCTGTAAGCATCTGAAGAAGTCGTTTGTAACGACGAAACGCGTCATGCAATGTAGTCAATAAAGTGTAAATCATAAGTTCAAGTGTTTGAATTTAAGTTATATTCAATTAGATTTTTATATTCACTTATACCTATCCGATGTAGGTATTGTCTATCAAATTTCACATTTTTTCAGCCTGCTCCGGCTGTTCGTGGAAAATGTTTTGAAAAAGCCATGAGGAGAAGTTTCTTCTCGAGAGACAACATGGAGAATTTCATTAATTTCTGCAAGGCTCTTGGAGTGCACGAAAATCTACTATTTGAAAGTGATGACTTAGGTAAGTTTGAAAAAATTTTCTAACTATTTTCTAAAAAAATTTCTTGACTAATCACGTATTCAACTCTATTGAAAATAAGAGTTTTTCAATTTATTAAGTTTCATCGTATAAACGAATGAATCGTAAACGCTTGAGAAGTGATGTTTTTCAAGACAAAATAGTAGATACAAGTTTATATTTTGATTTTCATTTTCAATATATGTCTTGAAAAACTATATTTGGTGGTTTGGTATCATACTTCTATTTGAGGAAATTATATCGAAAATGCTTGACTAATATCTGCAATATGCATGTATAAATAAATCATCGGATGTTAAATTTTTCAAGGTATAAGTATAACTTGAATGTACGTCTAAATCGCTTAGCATACTTTCCTTATCGGTATTTATATCGTTTCTAAGATTCTATTTGAAAATTGGATTTGAGTAGCTTTCTTGTTGTTTATACGTTTTCTCATTTTCTATAATTTTCTTAAAAATTTACAAAAATACTTTTGAAATTGTTTATTTGTTCAAGTTCAAGTAGTTATAACAAAATCACTTAATAGTACAATATTTTTTCGAAATAATACTTACAACATTTCTTTATATGGATTTCTGAACCACTTCACAAAAGAAAAGGACTTTTTCGGAAAGATATTTGTATATAACTTCGAAATATGCTTTCTGCTGATATTTGATACATTGTTTTAACTGATTGGCATTATTAATTTCTAAATGAATCAATAAAACTGGAAGTAAAGATGTACAAAAATTAACACAACAATTTATAATTGAATAAAAAATACAGTTTTTCATATTTTTCTGTTTTAATTTTTCATAACCAATCTGATTGGATGTGGCTAAATATCGTTAAAGCGTCCTTGAATACCCTACAATAAAACATGTATAGTTGTGGGTTTACTGACATTCGACTTTGAATAATCTTATGAAAATAAATATGATGGTGTTAAATCACACGATCTAGGGGGCCATCTGATCATCGAAACATGAAAGTGCGTGGCCAGGAAATTTCATGTAGAAATTCTTTCACAGGATTTGAGGAGATCTTGTTGAAACCAAATATTGGAGTTATAAATATTTTCCAATTTTGGCAGAAAGAAGTGTTTTGGGATGTTGAAATAGGAAGTAACAAAAACAGCTGCTGCTTGGTCCGCATCATTTGCCAGAAAGTATAGGACAATGATACATTCTGCCCAAAAGCAATATGGGTTCTTCGAATCCGAATCATAGTCAAGCAAAAAATCAGAGTGGATATCTATCTCTTTGTGAATTTGTGAATTGACTTTGCTCAAAGAACATCATTTTGTTAATGTTCAATAATTCATTCAACGAACTTTGCGCTTTGCAAGGTCATCAGACTAATGTCGTGTGAATTGAGTATTGAATACTTCTAAGAAATTTCTAATCCTTATCCAGGAAGCTTAATTAGTATCCTGAGTTTTCACTAACACTTTTAGGAACTGCTTTGATGTAGCATTTGAACAGCTTTCTCTTGACGCCCAGTGTGTTAAGCGCCTACTAATGATACGATCTTCTTGAATTCCCCAATTAATTCGTTACATTGGACGAAATTATAACACTATTCCGCCAAATCTTCATTATTTTCGAGATATTGTTGAATAATAAAAACACCCTGTTCTATCTTCTATGACGCAGTATTTTTCAACAAGTCTAAACTTTCAGTTGTCCATTGTCCAATTATTTTTCCAGGGTAACCAACACAATTGAACAATTCAGTAGGCAAATGGCGGAAAAATTTTTTGTTCAATGTTTTCAGATAAACTTTATCCATGAATTTTTCGGTATGTTCAATTTAATATGTATATATACATATATATTTTTAATGTTTTTAGCAATAACATAAATTAATTTAAATATATATATATATATATATATATATATATATATATATATATATATATATATATATATATATCACAAGAAGATGCTTGGAGGTTGAAATGTTTATTTTCTCACTTCGATGGACGTGGTGCGACTGACAGTTCCTATGCAGAACTAAACATATATTCTTTAAATTCCATCAGGTGTGGCATCGATTTCAATATTTCTCTAACATTTATCCCTTGAAGGATAATGGAGACATCACATCGTACACGTTCACATATCTAGCTCACTATAACATTCTCTTGATTAATTTCAATTTTTCAAATGAATGTTCTACAGTGTTCATTTTCTTAAATATTTCATTCAGTGCCATAAGCACAAAAAAATTCATTATATATATATATATATATATATATATATATATATATATATATATATATATATATATATGTGTGTGTGTGTGTGTGTGTATGAGTATTCGTATAAATCTAATATTTCTCTTCATTCAGTTCTCCACAATCAACCCAGGAATGTCATATTGTGCCTTCTGGAGGTTGCTAGACTAGCCACTAGATACCACTTAGAACCACCTGCACTAGTACAACTCGAAAAAGAAATAGCCGAAGAAGAACGCAACAATTCTGCTGATTCTGGACTGGGATCTCTGTTGTCATGGCAATTTCAAGAAAATGCTCACCATAACGATCACAGTTTGAAAATGAGGCATAGCAAGTAAGTTTCGTAATGATTTTGATCGATTCGTCGAACAACATTTGCTGGAACATTTTCGAAATGAATTTAAAATGCCTACTTGCTAAATTTCAGAAAAATTGTATGAAACAAATCAAAAGTGTTTTTTGAAGAATTTTATGACGATTAAGCTTCTATTTCTAAATTCCGGATTATGTAAATGTGTAGTTTCAAATATCCTCAAACATCAAAGTTCTAATACAAACGAAACCACTAGTGAATTGAATGAATGTTATAAAAATAAGTCTTCACTGTTTTTTGCGATACTTGTTAAGTTTGAACTACTATGACATATCAAAAAAAGTTAATTTTCACTGTGCAGTCAAATGAAATAAGTATTAGTGTAGTGATTTTAATTTGTAAATTTTTATAGTTTTAATTTTTCATTTATATCATTTTTCTAAGATACTAATGATATATGATAATATTATTATACCTATTTTATACCTTTATATCTCTTTTTCATATGTACACACATGTTTATCCATGTAAATGTAGGTACCTATATTAAACCACGTGCGTTTTTTTTCATAACTTTTTGTGGTAAATTGTCCCTTTCACATTTCTCGTACTTAAGTTATTGCTTTGAGTTTATATTTTGTGATGATATTATCATTTGCTGAAATCTTCTTTTATTTTATCTTATTGTTCATTTATTTTTCTCAATATTTTCACGAAGTTGAATGCAAAATAACTTACAGTTAATCTCGCTTCTACTAATCTAGCAAAATAATTCATATATTAATTGAAACGTTTATTGTTATATGATATAAATTTATTTGTTTTATATAATATCGTTTTTAATAATAACAATCTTATTATTCTATTAATCAGTAAACAACTGATTAATACGCTTGAATAATTGATATTTTATTTTTGACAGTTCAACATCGGCCATATCCTCTTACGCGCATTTTTCAACCCCTTCTTCTCACTTGGGTCTAGCAGCGAAGACCAACAAACTTCCTACAGCAATTATCACAAGCACTCCAAGCGGCGCTAGCGACGGGGTACCCAGCGATCATACAGAAGACGAGGATTGGTCTAGGGGTAGCGGTGAAGATCCAGACATGGATGTGGATACTTCATCCGTTGGAGGAGCTGTAGGAGGTCCAGGTGGTGATGCTACAACCGAGCTGGATAGGAAAGTGCAACTGGCGGCCAGATTAATGCAACGTAACTGCCAGTGCGCTTCCGGTAAATGCTCGAAATTAAGGGTTAGGAAAGTAGGAGAGGGAAAGTACAATATTGCTGGCAAAAATGTCTTCGTTAGGGTGAGTAAACAGGTTGGAACGGCATCGATTTCTGAAGTGTGATCAATGCCTCTAATGTATTGATTTTTGATCTTCGTTTCATATCTAAAGATTTTATTATTTTATCTAAATTTTTAGCTCAAATTTTTTCATTATTTTAACATTTGTCTTTTCAAAATATGAATGAAAAGACAAAACGTTGACTCGTCATTACTTTTTATACCTTATAAGAAAATGTTATTGTCAAGGTGAATATTTTGAGAGTAATGTGGCAAACTAAAGGGTGTTTTTTTAGAGGTATAGAACTTTAAATTGCAATAAAACAACGATGGATAATTCGATTGACAAGAATTTTTTTATTCGAAAGATAATCTTGTGGCATTACATTTTAAATATGATTTCTGGCATATGACCGCCACAGCTGGCTCGGATGTAGTCCAATCTGGACGTCCAATTTTCGATGACTTTTTCCAACATTTGTGGCCGTATGTCGGCAATAACACGCCGAATATTGTCTTCCAAATGGTCAAGCGTTTATGGCTTATCCGCATAGACCAATGACTTTACATAGCCCCACAGAAAGTAGTCTAGCGGTGTTAAATCACAAGATCTTGGACGCCAATTCACAGGTCCAAAACGTGAAATTAGGCGGTCACCAAACGTGTCTTTCAATAAATCGATTGTGGTACGAGCTGTGTGACATGTTGCGCCGTCTTGTTGAAACCACAGCTCCTGGACATCATGGTTGTTCAATTCAGGACTGAAAAAGTTAGTAATCATGGCTCTATACCGATCATCATTAACTGTAACGTTCTGCCATCATTGTTTTTGAAGAAGTACGGACCAATGATTCCACCAGCCCATAAAGCGCACCAAACTGTCAGTTTTTGTGGATGTTACGGTGTTTTGACATACACTTGAGGATTATCTTCACTCCAAATGCGGCAGTTTTGTTTGTTGACGTAGCCATTCAACCAGAAGTGCGCTTCATCGCTAAACAAAATTCGCTTATGAAAATCGGGAACAACGGAAATCTCGTTTTGGGCCCATTCGACGAATCTACGCCTTGCTTGATGATGCCTTGTCTATTCATGATGAATTGCCAAACCAAACTGAGAATAAATCACTTCTCAGCTGTTAAATCGGTCGCCATCTTCAATAGTATTGCTAACTTAAAGTTCTTTACCTCTAAAAAAACACCCGTTATTAGCTTAAGAAAGGGAATATAAACTTAAATTGTTTTTTCTACTCGTGAAAATATTTCAAGTAACTTGGCCAAAAAGCACTTGGTTTAGTATCACAGAATTATATTGTTGCTTGACAATTATTTTAGGATATTATCCCATTTTTTACCCCAAAAGTTAAACTGGGCTAAAAATAGGGTAACGCCGCGTTTCAATTGTTAGACAATATAATTCTGTGCAAAAAAGCTGAATGTTTTTTATTCACTTTATATTAAGCCATCTTTCACGAAAAATTCAGCGAACTTTCAATCAACTTTTTAAAATAATTTATTAATTGAAAGAAATTGTTCCAACTTGCAAATAGACCTGCATTCGAACTAATGAGTGATGACTATCAGTTGAATTGGTCTCTATTGTGTAATAAATTGAATAAGAAACACTTGGTTCAGCTTCACAGAATTAAAATATCAATTATGCTATCAATAATCACACAGGTCTGTGACATAAAATTTGTTAAAAACATTTTTCAACATAATGTTTCACCAAGAGATAAGCGAAACCTCCTGTCATTTATTAAATTTGTTTCAAATTTGATAAGTGATTTTTATATTGTTTTGAACGCTCATTTCGGAAAAAATATTGAAAAATTCCATCACGTACAGTTATTTCACAAACTGCTTGTCTAGTTTTTGATTTTTTCTATATTTATTAAATTATATTTATTATATTATTAAATTATCTGAAAAAGCTTCAAAACAGTACTTTTATTCTACGGCAATAAGGATGCTTCTATGTAATTTGGACAGTCTTGGTTCACTCAAAAGAATGTTGAAATCTTGAACTGCTTTTGAACAAACTCTGCTATTTAGACCACAAATTAATACTAGGCGGTGGTTTAAAAGTGATTTTAATACTGCACGGTCAACAAACTGGCTATATGATGCTCCCTTGCTTTATCTGTGAATGGTACAGTAGAAAAAGAAAACAACACTACATAAAAAAGCTTGGCTCTTGAGAAAGGCTCTTCTGAAGAACGTCATTGGTAGGGGTTAAAAAATTTGAGAGGAAACGCCTTGTGGTTACCAAAAATGTGTTAGTTCCACTAATTCACATTAAGTTGGGCGTGATGAAACAATTCGTTAAGGCATTGCTAAAAGAACGGCAGTGTTTCAGATACCTTTGTGGACAGTTTTCTGGTTTGTCCGAGACACAGCTGAAGGAAGGAATCTTTGTCTGGCCAGACATCAGCTTTGTGATCAAAATGGAAAGTGGTTAGTGGTTTCCGAGGAAACCAGTATAACAACTAATAACAGTAACAATGAAAAAAGATCTAAACTAGAAGTCAATCGTCGCAGGCATGACCGACAACTTTAAGAAGCTGGGCTGTAATATGAGCATCAAAGTTAATTTTCTAAATCGCATCTTGACTACTTCCATGCAAACCTTGGTTATGTAAGTAAAGAACAAGGCGAAAGATATCACCATACATCAAAGAAATGAAAAAAAGATATCAAGGAACGTCAACATAATAGCAGACTATTGGATAATAGCTGGATGTTAAAAGGAGATTATCCTCAACGAGTCCCGCAACCGGAAAATCAATAAACGAAGCTTTAATCAATAAAAGAAGGCTCTCTCTTCCGACAGAAAGAGAAAGTTTTTTATTATCATGCCCAAAAAATACTCCTAGTTTATGAGAAAACCGGACGTAATAAAAAAATATATTGCATTTCTGAAATATGCTGAAAATTAAATAAAAGTCAGATATAAAAATTTTCAAACAAATCGAAAAAAAAATTTTAAGAAAAGAACTGTGTCGTCATTTCATTTTCAAAACATGAGTTTATGAAAATTGGATTACATTGTTGAAAGCCAAGTGTTTTTCATTCAATCAGAATTGAATCTTCCACTAAGAGATCAGTTAATCATCAGTCAGCTTTATTCTGTAATATTAAAGTATTTTTTCTTTCAGCTTCTCAAGGGCCGTCACATGATGGTTCGTGTAGGAGGCGGATGGGATACTCTTGATCACTTCCTTCTTCGTCACGATCCCTGCCAGGTGAAGGTTGTCTCTAGAGATACACCAGATCGACCTGCGAACACTTCCAAATTTTTGCACATCAGAGCAAAGTATCGCAGCCCACCACCTCGAGAACCCATAACCCGTTAACCCAGACACTTGAATCCTCAAGTAAAACATGTCATGTTGAAAAAAAAATGAGAATCTACCAATTTTACAGTCAAAAAGATAACGGAATTCTAAAGGTCGTATTGGCTTTAATTGGTGCCTATTTATCTTCCTCTTTTTTAGGCGAAAATCTCAATTCATCATAGTTATTGTATTTTAGGTTATTGTGATTTCGTATAGCAATAAACATTGGTATTTTGCACATTAACTACATAGTAATAAAACTTTCAATTATATCTTGATAATATATCAAATATATTTGTTATATATCAATTGAAGAAATTGTAGATTAGCGTCAGAAAAGAACAAATGTTTGAAGTTAATTCTATCGAAAATTTTTATGTTCGCTGTTTTTCAATTTGTTAAAGCTTTAATCAGTTTATTATTTAATCATCTTTTTTTTGATAGAAATTTTTTTGTTGAATGAAATGCTGTTTTCCATACAATTTCAATTATTTTTTGGGTATTACATATATATATATACATATATATATATATATATATATATATATATATATATATATATATATATATATATATATATATATAATCGAAATACTCAGCACTGTTACTAATACCAATACTAATAAATTTTAAAAACAAGAATAAGAATTACATATATATATATATATATATATATATATATATATATATATATATATATATATATATATATATATATATATATATATATATATATATAACCAACCACGTGCGGACATGAATAATCGTATTAATATTTTACATGAATATGGGTGTATCTACATTATCAAATTATCATTTATTTGTTCATTATTCATCCATAGATTTCTATTTCAAAATGCTTTTTGCAATAGCTTAAGCTTTACAACATACTTTCATGATTTGAGCTCCATAAAAAAATTGGTGTAAGATTTTTTTTATTGTATAAATAGTAATTCTCTTAATGTCTATGATATATCACTTTTGAACCAAGTAGATGAATATAATTTGAAATTAATTTCAAATATATCATTCATTCTATTTATCATTGGTTAAAATGAAATGCCGTTAATTAATTATAAAGTCGCCAAATATATTCCTCCTACTAGAGTTACTATTCTGCCCTTGAATGTTTTCATCCAAATTCATCAAGTTGAATTTCGGATTTTGAACAACCTTATATTTTTTTCAACATGACATAAAAGTTCTCACTGATTTATTTTAGTTCTATTCACAATGTTGGAATTGAAACCATATGCCAAATCTGCCAAATTTCATATCATTATAGTGTTATATAAGCTGCGCCAAGAGCACTTTGTGCATATTTTTGTATTTATAAGTATACAAATGCTGCATGTTAATTATTATCAGTATGTTTATATTCTAATTTCTTTAATTAGCTCACAGATGTATGAGCATGAGCTTCCATGAAATTGAGAATACATTCACTTAAGTTATAGAATTTTTGGTTTATCGATTACCAATTCACCACAAGTTCAAAGAATTTAGAGATTTTTTTTTATTGTAGAATATAGATTTTTAGAATTTACCACTAATATTTAATGATGAATGGTAGCTATTTCCACTTGTAATTTTTGTATATATATTTTTCTACCTTTTAGAAATTATAAGCTTACTGAGTGTTAGAATTATAAGCACGAAATAGATAAATTGCCGAAAGAGCAAAAAATAGGTGCTTATTTTTCAGGAACATTTGAAAGAAATCAAACCAAGGCCATTTGGGGCAACACAGTTCAAGAAAGTTCGCAATTCAGCAAAAAAATTTACTTATTATGCAGGCTTCTCAAAACTTGTCAGACCTGGAGAAACTGCAGTTTAAAACAATCATGAAATTTATTATTCATAAAAAAAATTATCAATAAATATATTCATATGAAATGACGACTTTTATTAATATTGGTATTATTGTGTAAAATCTATTTCGAAACATTCATCGAGTGTTTCACAAAGTACAATGAAGTACGACACTGATGTGCTTGAAAGGGTTCGATAATCAATGATGAGAAGAAAATGCCAATTTTATCCATGCAGGAATTTTAGTGTTGTACTAATATATATAGTACATTTCAACAATACTTTACTGTGTATTAACATTAACTTGAATAAATCAGTTCAACATATTTGTTGAAAAGCAAATATTTTTTCGAACACATTACATGAAAAGATTTCATACATGAAAAACTTATGACTTGGATTAAATAAGTCGGATAAGATTTTCCAATTAATAAGCATTAGATAAGTTTACAGCAGGTAGTCAGCCATATGCGTCGTTTGGTTGACCTTACTCTCAAAACACTGTACAAAGATCTAACGAATTCCCGCATTTTCAGCGTGACTAATTTTTTTTTGTTTGGTCGCATAACTGTTCGAAAAATATTTAAAATGTTAATATGAGATCTCGACAATACGCATTTATGCAAATTATAGCTATTAAATTGTAGAGGAATTTTGAGGACTCCCTCTAAATACAGGGGTTCCCAAACTTTTTTTACTACGCCCCCTCCTGTTATCCACGCCGCCCTTCACAGTAAATTTTATGGGCATGTGAAAAAACCAAGAATTACATTGAAAACAAAACATTTTTTTTAATAACACAAAGAACAACATCTGAAGAGTCAATTTAAAGACATACTGTTAGAGAAAAACATAGGCAAAAAGAACATAATAAACTAGTGATATGAGTGGGCTTGGATTTTCTTCACTAGTAAACCTTTTCTTGGTTGTGTTTTAGTAAGGGTTAGTAAGTGCTCACGCCCCCCCACCTGACATATCTTCACGCCTCCTTGGGGTGGGCAGTTTAGGGAATCCCTGCTCTAATACATAATGAAAGTTATTTCGGTATTACAGTTATTTCCTACCGGTATTATTGAAAACGGACTTCTGTTTCCAGAACAAGGTTGTTATAAACCTTTTTTCGCTATTAGAATAATTTCAATGACGTTGAAATTATTATTGTCAAAACTACTTAGCTCAATCTGAAGCACGCCAATGAAGATACATTGGTATGTTCTGACCACAGCCTAACTCTACTTACTACTAATTCTCTAACTAGTTATCGACCAATAAGTTTGTTGTCAATTAAATTAAGTGAAAAAATTATTTTGGATAGATTTTAAAAAAATTATTGAAAAGAAGCAAAATGCGAGACGCTTTCGCATTTGGTTTCAAGGAGAAACCTAACATTACAGCAAATAACCAGAATGACACGGAGGTTTCGCTTATAACCTTGGTGAAACATTATGTTAAAAAGTATAAAATTGAAAATTAACACACTTGACTAAGTTTCACTGAATATATTAAAAACTCTACATATGTTTCCGGTGGTTAACCCATTATCAAGAGTATACAAGATTACTGAATATTGTATACTCTTTATAATGGGTTAACTACCCAAAACATATGTAGAGTTTTTAATATATTCAGTGAAACTTAAGTCAAGTGTGTTAATTTTTAATTTTATAATAACCAGAATTGTAACTGATATAATACAAAGCATTAATTTGAAAAAGAACACTGTCATGGTCATGGCTTTTTGATATACAAAAGGCATTTGACAGAGTTTGGGTTGCAGGCTTGATATATAAAACTATTAATCTCAATTTTCAGCAATACATCATTAAACTAACATATTTATTTAACAAATAGAACGTTTTCAGAGAAAATCGGCCAAACATGATACTGGCTGGGATACCAGAGGGATCATTTCTAAGACCCACACTCTTCAATTTATCCATCAAATACTTTCCGGAATATCCAAACACAAAAATCTCTCTTTTGCCGATGATACGGCCGTTTACACCCACTCGCACTACGAACAGGCACGTCACTGCCTATTACGAAATGATTTTTCCAAATCTTAAACAGATATAAAACTGTCAACACTCAATTTTCTAAAACAGGTTTTTTAGCGTTCATTTTTCCTGTAAATGAACTATGTAAATTCATAATACATTTATATAGTAGATTAATTAATTAATGCTCCATGGCAATGTTTCCCAACCTTTTTTGTGACATGCCCACCTTAGTCTTTCTAAAATTCATATACCCCCCTGAAAAGGGTGAAAAACTTAAAATTAATTTGTGCGAATTAGTTAAACTCGAATCGAGTCCATTTACCAATTGCCCACCTTAACAATCAAATTGCCCACCTGTGGGGCGTAGGCCCTACGTTGGGAAACACGAACTCTAGAATGTCACAAACAAATAAATGAAAAACCATATATTGTACGCTTTAGTAAAAAGTAGGAACTGTAAATTAACTAACAAACTGCAAGAAATGTATAAGTGTATAATTTTTATGTTTGTAAAAACCTCCTATATTGTTGAGTTGATCTCTGACGGGAAGTAATTGGATGAGTGACCGCTTGAGAACGGTATTATGTATGTTTAATACATAATTGATAATTTATATCGTCCAACAACTTATGCAGTCACATTAGAAATAATATTTGGTTTCTCATTCTCTTGTGTGTATTACCTGTATTAGGTACGTACATACTGATAAATGTTGAAATTAACTCCAATATTTCAAGAGATGTGAATAAGATCATACAATCAAGATAATAACACTGTCAAAAGTAAAGAAAATTATTGTGAAGCAAAATATCAAGTGGAAAATTTCTTAATCTTGAGTTATCGATTTGTTGAAGTACTTGCTAGTTTCTTTTTGATAATCATTTCACATCAAAGGTCAATCGAGCGGTGTCTTTTAGGCCATTTTAATTTAGCGATAGCTATTTTCAATTAAAAAAATATTTTATTAAATTAATGATTTTAATCTTTAACTGTCCTTTACATGGTCATTCTTTGGTGAGATGCTTGATGGCTCTCTCAACTTTATTCTCAGTGCTGAGGTTAATGACACATTGACTACTGTTCATCTACTAATTGATTAGTATAAAATTTGTTCAATTTTCATGTTTATTCCTTGGTATCTATATGTAGAACGTCTGAACTTAGCTTTATTAATTACTTATTTGTTGTAATCAGTGTGAACTTTTACTACATTAACACGTTAATCGCCATGTCAGTCATATGTGTCTGACGCTAAGAAGTTCTACATGAGCCATGTCAGATATATATGTCTGACGTATGCGATTTGGTACGTCAATGACAGATGTCTGACGCAAACGATACATTTGCATTATGTTTCGAAAGCTTGCCATATCAGGAACAAAACCTGAAAATTTCTTGGCTTACTACAAACAATAAAATGAAATAAACATAGTTATATAATGGTATATTGTTTCAATTGAAAAAAATACATTTTAATATAATTAATTAATTACATTCATTTATTATGTTGTCCAAAACATTATATGCAAAAGAGGGCTGTTGTTCGCAGTACGTTGAAACTTTTTGCCTTTTTTTCTTGCTGCACCTCGACCTTCTGCTTCTTTTATTTGAGCAAACATCCAGTGCACATTCTTCTTATTTTCAACAGTATACATTATTTTTAGCGTATGAGCTGAGCATTTCAGTGTCCAAATTTTCCCGAACTTGTCTAATTCCTATGTTGCTTTTATATATTATATAAGCATTTACTACAGGTTAATACTTGCTTGACTGCGTCACACATATAAGACTGACACGGCTTGTCGAGAAAAGTTTTAATATACGGCTATGTCAATGTGTCATAAAAAATTGTTTTTCCGGGAATTTTGGCAAAAAATTTTTTCTGTGATACATTAATTTTCCTTGATACATTTTTAACTAAATTATCCAATAAAGTTACCTTGGCCATGTAAAAATTTTTCTGATATCGTGGCGTTCGATTATCGATTAACGCATTAAATATTCTATGGATGATTTTTTTTCGCTTTTTTTACACCATTAATATGATTGAATATTAAAAATATTCATTATTTAATTAATCAATTTTTTTCGTTTCATTGAATTCTAAAAAAAGCTTTGAAAAGCTCATAATCAAAACCTTCGAACTACTCGTAATTTTAAATATTAATAATAGTGTTGGAAAAAACATTTAAAACAAAATTGTGAAATTTTAATAAAATAAGTCATATTGTTGCTACAGTGAGAAATAAAATAAATATATGTTTATATAATAGATACACTTAATAGTAACTTATTTAAAGTAATATTATAAATAAAAGTAATTATTTCTTTTTGCTTTTTCCTAGGGTTAAAGTATGATGGGTTGACATTTGAGAGTACTGGGCTTTACGTCTATTAAACTCTACAATTTCATCTTCCAGTTTTCTGCGTGACTCATCAATTTTCTTCTTTTCGTCTGTATGATCTTTTTTCAACTTGTCAAATTTACTGTGCAACTGAAAATTTCAATTGTGAATTGTAATGCAAAAAAAAACACATAAAAATTATTGATGTAAAATCAATAATATAATACCTCTTTTTCTGCATCCTTCAATTCAGCCTCTTTTTCTTTCACTCTGACAACAAACATCTGTCTCATCTCATCTTCTTTTTGCTGCAATTCTTGAAGATGATTTGACCTTTTTGTTTCAAATATTTGCTGGAAACTTGTAGGTTTGTTGTCAGCATCTACATCACTGAATCCCATTTGCTCAAGTTGCTTCTTCCGATAGAGCTCATAATGTTTACAGTGAGTTTTTTCACGCATGTCCTCCATATTGGTGCGAATAAGCATCTCCCGAAGTTTCACAAAGTCACAGTGAGATTCATTTTCCACCTTACATGAAAAAATTATAAATATATATATATATATATATATATATATATATATATATATATATATATATATATATATATATATATATATATATATATATATGTGAGTATGTATATATACACATACACACACACTATATAAAACACAGTATGATACAAATATATTGAAGAATTTCATAATTTTAAAAATGAAGGATTTTTATTTTTCAATTCTAATACATACATGCCATAAGAATTATTTCACCAGTTTTTGTTTTTGAGGAATTTGATTCTCATATTCAAATTCTAAATTAGCATTGTTCTAATAAAATTGCTTTCATTACTAAACAACTGAACAACTTTGAAACTGTTCTTATTCAAAAACAGAAAAGTAACTTGGAATGAAAACTTTTTTGAATCAAATAAAACCATAGGGAAGAATATATTAATAATTGTAGGACATACTATTTAAAAATGTTTGAATTAATAAAAGTTTGAAACCCAAAATATTTACCTGCACAGTTCCCCAGGGATATTGCCTAGCCCTTGTCATTTTGTTTCCAACTCTCACAAAATCAGTACTTCCTATTACAGCAAATGGAATATGGGAATTCATAGTTGAATTAATTTCCGACACAGTTTCATCATCTACTGGGAATTCATAAATTTGAACACCATTATTCTTCAATTCAGTCATAATTTTTGATTTAAATTTTTGCAATTCAGTTTTGGAAATAGTGTCAGCTTTGGCTATTATAGGAATGATGTTTACTTTCTGATCCAATTTTTTCATACAAACCAAGTCGATCGATTTCAAACCATGCCCTGTTGGACATATAAAGTACAAGCATGCATGAATACGTGAGTCATGATAAGCACACAGTGATCTCTTAATTTTCAACTCTTCTTGCAGATAGTTCTCAAACTGTGCATCAATATAATCAACGACAGCTTTGAAACTATCTTCTTTATTTATCTGGTCACCATAACCCACTGTGTCACAGATTGTAAGCTGAAATAATGAATTTCTATAGAAATTACGAAAAGAAAAAAAAATTCTTTTTTAAAATTAATTTATTGCCTGTTTGGCCCATTTGACAACGAAATGTCACCGTAAATAAAGTTTTTAACTTTAAAATAAGCCTGTTACTGCTAAAAACATTGAAAAAAAAAATATATATATATATATATATATATATATATATATATAGATATATATATATAGATATATATATATATATATATATATATATATATATATATATATATATATATATATATATACATATAAGCATAACTGATGAGTTAGTAATTATTATCATTGTTCTAAGAGCAGAAGTCAGAGACCTATATAGCTCCGTTGGACATACAGCTTAACGCCGATTCCGAAAGGTCCAAGATCATGGTGGTCACCCTGCTGCAAGGCCACTGAACCTCTAAAAGAATTCTCTTGTAGAATGAAACATTCATAATGTTCTCTAACATTACCCCCTAATGGCTAGTAGAGGCATCTGATAATGCATTGTCTAATAAATTTACATTAGACATTTTGTCTAATGATTATACATTACTTTAGTGAATTTTCAAAAAAAAGTTCTAGTGTTTTTGAATATACGAAAAAATTATATGAATAAATGAACGAATTTTTTAAAATATTTAAGCATACTTGAATATCACTTCTAGTAAAAAGTGAAAAACATTTATTTTAGAACTATAAATGAATTGCTAAAATAGTAAACTAATAGTAAAATTCTCTAATTAAAATACAGATATAATTTCCCTAACCATGGACATGACAAACATAGTACATCTAGCCCTTTCCAGTTAAATTCTTCATTACTGAAGAAATTCATACCTGTAGTATTTTCTGAAGCATAGTAATACTGATAAAAAGAACTCACCTTCAGACGGACACTACTTTCTTGCAATTCATAAGTGTGTGCTTTTAATTTTACAGTAGGTAAAGTATGTGGACTTGGGCTTGATTCAAAATTTGTATTGAACAAAGAATCCATCAATGTCGACTTTCCCAACCCTGTCTCACCTGCAATAACACTTTTCAATTGAAGTTGTAAGATCAAAACATTCAAGAAAATTTACCAATACACATGATATTGAAAACGAAGCCATTCTGCACGCTTTTTGAAACTAACTGATCAGGCAGGCTATCAAAACCTACATGTCCAGATAATGTAAGATTTCTTATCTGGGCTTCGACCTAAAATTTATCAAATTTACATTAGTTAAGGCAACGCCCTAATAAATTCATCTTTTTCTATTAGAAGATTCGAAAATAAACATAAACAATTAATTTTACTTACTGGTGGTGAATCCACATCAACAGGGGGCATGATTATTCAGCAAGGTAAACTAAAAATTCTGGAACAAAATAAATGGTGAAATCACAAATAGCAGTATAAACACAAATCGTACGTTCTTTATCGTTAAAAATGTTCTGTTATCTCTCTTTGACAGAAACTTTGATTTAACAATATTTCAATCAACTTAATTTCTTCACTTTTATGATATGGCCGAAGTTTAGTTACAGAAATCCAGTTTTTATTTCTTCTTTACCAAATATAGATCAATACTTACATTTAAAAAAAATGATATTTTCTAGATTAGCTTAATTAATTCCACCAACAATGAAATGAGGATATACCAAAATAACTAACTTGTGGTATGTCAAAAGGAAAGTAGGAAATTGGTTGTTTGATGCTTCATAAAGTTAATAAAGCTGCGTATGTGACTCACTGTTTGCATTCCTAGGGTCGGTTTATCAATGCAGAGTTATCTCTAAAGTATTAGTGCCACGGCCGATTTTAAGTTTGAAGTCGGCGGTGGTAGTGCCTAACTACGAGGTAACATTATTAAAAGCTCGAGGTAACGGTTAGCTCAGAGACAAACTGAAGAAGACTTAAATACTTTAATTAGAATTTATGAAATTATGGAAGCGGTAAACATTTTTTACTTTCAAAGTATTATCGTTAGTAACTAATTATTGATGCATTTTTGAAACGGTTGATAAAGTACTTAACTGCTACAATACGGAATGAACGATAATTAAGATGAAGTGCACAAAATTATTATTGAAACTACTGGAAGGTTTATTCCAATTATTTGGTATATTAGACTTTTGAAAATATTTTTAAGTTGTAACACGTAAAACGTGTCAATGACTCCTTCCAATTGCGGGCTATACCGATAATATTCAATTAAATAATAAGATATACAACTTATTAATTGTAAATATTATGAGTGTGGAAAGCGGAGTGCCTCAGGGGAGTGTATTGGGGCCGCTGCTTTTTGTCCTCTATATAAATGATATAGAAAATATCGTTAAAAATTGTAAAATACATTTGTTTGCAGATGACACTATAATTTATATAACAAGCAGTGAAAGTAATATCATAGATAAACTACAAGAGGATATTGACAGATTAGTTATCTGGCTGAATAGTAACAAGCTTAAATTAAATGTGCAGAAAACCAAAGCAATGATATTAGGTAAAAGAAATATTACAGAGAAAATACTAGGTGACTTAGACAGGATAAATCTGAAAATTAACAATGACAAAATAGAAATAATTGAAACAATAAAATATTTAGGCATTATAGTAGACAGTAAACTTAAATTTGAAAATCACCGAGAATATGTTTGCAGGAAAATATCACAAAAATTAGGAGTGCTCTATAGATGTAGCAAGTACTTAACATGCTGGGCTCGAAAAACAGTATATAATATTATTATATTACCTCATTATCTCTTCGCTAGTACTATTCTTTACCTGAGTAATATTGATGGAATTAAACGATTACAGCTACTGCAGAACAGAGCTATGAGAATAATTTTAAAGCGTAATAGGTATGCTGGTATTGACAATATGTTGCAAGACCTAAATTGGATTAATATAGAAAAATTTTTGGAGATGCAAGCCTTAATATTCATCTATAAAATTAAAACAGGAATTATGCCAGATTATTTTGATGAAATTTTAGTACCGTTTCAGAAAGTACACAATTACGACACGAGAAATAAGATGGGATTTATGCTACAACAAGCTGCAAGTAGCGCAGCACATAACTCAGTTTTTGTAAAAGGCGTGGTGAAATATAATAAATTACCTATCTCTATTAAGACTGCAACATTTACGCAGTTCAGGAAAAAATTAAGGGAGTACTATAATGAGTGTGATTATTAAAAATAAAAATTTATCAACTTGTTTAGGTAGAAAAAATATCATTAGTCGTGGCAAAATGAAAATTAATTTGTAAGATTTAAATATGTTAATTGTAAGATAGGTTGTAGTATGTATAAGATTTATAAATATTCGTTTATAACTTATATTGTGGGACTAATGAAATATGTACAGTCTTGTATAGCATTTTATTGCTAAATAAATGGATTATTATTATTATTATATATAAGACCAATTCCACCAGAATTCAATACCAACCTTTTTTAATAAATGACACGGAGGTTTCGCTTATCTCTTGGTGAAAAAACATTATGTTAAAAACTATAAAAATAAATATTAACACACTTAACTTAAGTTTCACTGAATATATTAAAAACTCCAGAGTTTTTAATATATTCAGTGAAACTTGAGTCAAGTGTGTTAATATTTAATTTTATAGTTTCTAACCTTTTTTGTTCTAATTTTATATAAACATCCAAAGTGGCTTTATTATTGTAGTGAAATTATACTCTATTATTAAGAAGCTACCTGTTTCTGAAAGAAAACACACCTTTGCTTTCTTTCTAGAATCGATTTCAATTTTTCTGATGTTAATAAAAAGGTGATATAGTCTCATAGAAATATTATGTATAATTATAATTCAAAATTATTACGTACATTTCAATAAACTTAATTAATATAAAAACAATAAATTAAAATTGACGCACTTAACTTAAGTTTCACCAAATACATTAAAATATATTTCGGGTGATTAACCCATCATCAAGAGTATACAATGTTACTTGAGTAACACTATATACTCTTGATAACGGGTTAACCATCCGAAATATATGTAGTTTTTTAATATATCTAGTGAAACTTACGTCAAGTGTGTTAATTTTAATTATCCGTATCATTTAATAAAAACATGTTATCAAGTTTGTATAATAGTTAAAATTATCGAGTTTCTGCATCAATGTATGTAAAAATTTTAATAGTAATCACAGTTCTATCTTATATCTGATTGCATATGTCTTTGGAATAATTATAGTTCTCTATAATTTCGTTTTATTAACTATATACTTTAATGTCATTCACTGAAAATAATTTCAAAAATGTATATCAAAATGAGCTATTTAATCTGTTGAAGCTTATATTGTTCAAAATAATACTAATTAATTTGAATATTTTAATAATAGAGTAGTTCTGGCCCTCCTGCTACATTTATTGGAGAAAGTAATTTTTTTTATTATTTCATACATATTCTGCAAGACTTTTATGCTATATACCTCTAGTATTGTCATTGGTAGAATCAAAATATAAGCCATATCTATATTTTATTATAATGCAGTTTCAAGTATTATATGCAATAATGTGATCCTCTAAAGACGAAACATTATTCATGAGTTTGTTTCTCTTGGATAAACCATAGCATCGCATATAAAAAAATTGGAGAACTTCTCAGTTCAGGAAGAGACTTTCCTAAGTATTCTTTAATTTCTGAGATAGCCATTTCCACAACAATTTCATTTGCTTTAGGACTACAAGCAACTTTCATTTTTTCATCTACTTCACAGTAATAAACATAAATATTTCCACATTTTGGCCCTACATCGGATTTAAAACTCGAGACAAATTCAATTGATTCTCTAGGAACATTATACCCTGTACTTTCATAAATTGATATCTGAGCTACTTCTAAAATATGCCCCTCATCATTCCCTCTTAAATTACCTCCACACAATTCTATAACTATTCCAAGGTTCTCAGGATATTTGAGCATATCAATAATTGTTGATTGTCTATCCTCTTTTGATATAGAAGTTAGATAAACTGCAGGTTCAAACTTCTTCAATGCCACTAATTTATTGCTTGATGTATTGAATATAATAATTGCAACAGCATCAGTTGTTTCTATCAGATCCCAAGTTCTTCTAGTAGAATTTTCGGTAAATTGCAGTTGAACTGGATTTAACTTAGATACCATTGATGTATCAATTTTTATGTTTTTTATACTGAACATTTTATTGCGATCTTAAAACATTGAACTTTTAGACCAATATACGTTAAATTTTAAGGTAAAACAATTTGAGTGTGTTTGATATTAGGGTTTTATCACGTTGGATGTTGATAACAACTGACTAGAATGCTCTTAAGCTCACTTCCTGTTATTAAGCATACCTGTAACATAATATAACTGTGTAAAAAAACACAGTGTGTAAAAAAACTACTATTTTATATTATGATTTCACAAGCTTTGTTATATATTAGGTCAATGGACATTTTGAAATTCAATCAACAACATATCTGAGATTGAAAATGTAGGATATTTGGAATTTCAATAACCTCTAAACCAAATATAAGCAAAATAATGACAAGTAGACAAACAGGTGTGGCTATTATATGTAATCTCTGTGCATCCGCCGTTTATTTAACTTTATTTCAAAGTACAAATGAATGAAGATGTACATTTATATACTGATCAGTTATATACTGATATAACTATACTGAATGAATAACACTTGGCTTGGTTTCACAAAAATTTTATTAATTTATTGTATGACCGTTGTTTCGGAGTATTACATTTTCAAACGCTAGATTGATCTAGTATAGCTTTAGAAAAAAATGGGGTAAAACCCGTAATTAATTTCAAATTTATTAGAAAAAGACCTTGTTAAGAACAACTATTGGTGATCTTTTTAATGTTGATATTAGTGGATTACCCTACTCAACACGATCCAACTATTGGTTTAATTCTATCCAGCCTAGTTTAGCTTTAAGTAATGATGTTTTTTAATCCTTAGTTGTTATTTAACATTATAATTCTTTAAAGTCCCGATGAAGGATAGAATCTGTATCCACACTCCACAGCCTAACTTTATTTAGGAAGTCACCTTATTTACGTAAGTAAAGTTAGGCTGTGTTGTATCCTAAATATAGATATACACAAAATAATTTTCTCTTTAATAGTGTACCCTTTTTTGTCGAGAACCCATAAAAATTTAACAATGGAAATTACATTGCAATACTCCTTTATTAATAATAATAATAATAATATTTATTTGTTTCAAAAATATCTATACAAATGGTTGTACAAATAATATGAAAAAAGTCAAAATGTAACAAGACATAAACAAATGGCACAACAAATGATTTTTCGCGCTGAAACACCTGTATTCCTCGATTTTGTACGGCTCACATTCTAAAATGAATTCATAGATCCTTCTTCTGAATATTTTAAAGTGGGATATGACCCGAAATTTTTTAGGTAGATAATTGAAAAGTCGGATGGCCATATACTCCACACTCCTCTCCCGATGTGTGCTGTTATGTATGGGGAAGAGGTAAGTTTGGATTTGTCTGGTGGCATTTATGTTTACATACTGAATTGACCTTGTGAAGTATTCATTGAACAGTTCAGGTAAGTAATCGGAAGATTACTTGAAGTAAGAACTTGTGTTTTTTGGCAATGTTCTGACAGCATGGCTCCTATTGGTCAGACTTTTTATGACCTGCCATGCTGCTTTCGTTTTATTTTGTGCTCGATTTATCTCATTTAGATTATCCCATTTAGTTTTTCTAGTATTCGTTAATGCAGTGTCATATCGTTCTTTTGCCTGCTTGTATGAAGCTCGATATTGTGGATCAACAGAAGACACAGTGAAAAGAACATCAAGCTGCCTTCGGAGATCAGTCAATTCGGGAGTCAGTCTAACCGTATTCCTTTTACCTTTACCTTGCAGAGAGTTTTGGGAAAGCACTCGTCAAAAAGTCTGTTAAATCTATCACAGAAAAGATTCCATACCTTGTTCAAATCTTCATCCACTGTACAGATTTCATCAAAATCAACCTTCATTAGCCTTGACCTGAAGGCATTCATTGCTTGGTCAGCGTAAATTCTTCTATAATAAGAGCTCAGTTTCTGTATATTATGAGGATTAATCTCCGTGACAAATTTCAATCCTGAGTGATCGGAGATGTGCCCCTCCACGATTCTAGTAAGTCCCCCCAGGCTAGTCAAGCTATATAAGTATATAAATATATTAATGGTATATTGATCCGAGAATATATCCGTTAATTTGATCAAATCAACGGATGTTTTCCGAGACCAATCCGTAAATCTATACGTTCAAACATATATATATATATATATATATATATATATATATATATATATATATATATATATATATATATATATATATATATATATATATATATATGCACGTATTAATAAACTACTTTTCCTATGTCCAAATATCCAACTGAAAATCTTTTCGAAAAAAATATAATGAATAATGCATCCTAGGTATTCAATTCTCAGAGCTTTCCTATGCTTTAAGTATATCACATTATCCCTAACATCTTTATAATTAACCTCAGCAAAGTATTAAGTATTTGGACTATTCGATTTTGGGTTTCTAAGTGGAATCCAAACGTTTGCTAATGTTTGTATAAAACTTGGTAATTATATATTTTAGATGAACGCTATTTCACAAGTGTTTTTTTAAAGAATCTACTGAAATGAAAAATATTTCTAAATTTTAAATTTGGCTAAACATTCTTAAGACATCTGATAACTTACAGACTAAATTTGGCTAAAAATCATCATCTTATAGACATCTGATGATTCTTGATAATGTGTAACTGGAAAAAGAATTGTACAGACTAATCAAGATTCAAAAGTAGATTCATCGTCCATTGAATTTATTAATCAAGATTCAAGCCGTTTGGGAATTTGCTTACGAAGCATACGCTTAGTAATGCTAATGTGGAAAACTTACTGTATTTTTATTCACATTATTTGTAATTGAATATTTGATAGGTTATATTAATATCGTTAGAGACAGAGAGGTCCTTATTGATTGCCGGATCCTGAAAATGTGTACAGTGTGGAAGAGGCGACTCTAATTGATGAAGGAAAATTATATCGAATTGTTTCTGAGCAAGTACATATGGTCAGAAACAAGTCAAAGGCAAGTTATATAGGTCATAATGTCCCGCAACCTGCTTCAATCCTTGTAAAATGAATTATTTCATTATTTTGAAGTTATAACTTTCTGAAACGAAAATCCCCATTCATTGAACATTGTATTGAAATAAAAATTTTTTTAGACTCTTTATTTCAATACAGAGACAATATTAATTGATGTCATAATAATATTTTGTATAAACTGATTCAAAATCCGTCATTCTTATCTCTAATGTCGGATTTTCCGTTTTCTGCTGATTGTACGTAAACTTTTAGTTTACTTTAGTATTGAATAAATTTCGGCTGCGCATCTTCTAGTAATAGTATATCCTTAAAACTCAAGTTTGTCATTATTGCAAGGCCTTTTTACTCAGAAAGTTATGTATATTCAAAGTTTTTGAAACTGTTTATTTAACATTCTGTACTATGACGTAATTACAGTATGTAATCATCTATGTTTCAAATATCTAGTCAAACGTCTACTAGACAACTTTCATTTTTCAATTAGTCCGTATCTGTCATGCAATTGTGACATTTTGCTTGCTTGTGAGTCATAGATAGTAGACTTTTGTAACCCAACAAGAATTTCCAGATTTTTTGAAAAAGTCTTAGCATTACATTTTGTTCCTGTGAAAATGAGTCAATTTGCATCTCCAATGCCCAGCAGGGAATTTTTGTGGAATGTTTTCCAAAGGCATGTAATTCACTATGATCAATACTGTGTAAATCCAGGAAAACTGGGTGGTTCAATTTTTTAATGGTTTTCTTAACTGTTCAGTATAGGCATTATTATCTATCTATAAGAACATATTATCTAGATAAACCCACCATCTTCAATTTTCATGATATGTTTGTTTCTTGCTCATTTTTTCAAAAAAAAAAAAGAGTATCAACTCGGATTTTCAATTGGGAAAACTATTGGTGTTTTCAATGGTGCTACCATTGATTAATTTAAAAATTACTTAAAATGAAGTACATAAGTGGTATTAAAAGGCTAGCCACCACCTTACATTTTCATGAAGTTCATGCTACTTGCCTAATTTTGTGCTACAAAAAAGGAAGTAAAACTCGGATTTTCGATTGGGAAAATGATTAAATAAATTTCATGAAAATTGAAGGCGGTGGGTCTATCTAGATAATTATCCACTTTGAAACATGTATCACCAATATGTTAAAATTTTATCAAGATTAATTTTTTATTTTGTTTTAACCTCAAATTTTACAGGGTCGATAGAGACAGAAGTGGATATATCAATGTCGATGAATTGCAGTCAGCCCTATCAAATGGAACCTGGAGTCCTTTCAACCCTGAAACTGTTAGGTTAATGATTGGTACGTACTATGTAAGAATGGTTAAATGATTTGATCTTACTTTATGATGTTAATATATATTGTAAAAAATAGAAGTTGGGAAAAAGATATGAGCAATTGAAATATAAGTAATTAGACTGTTTCGTTCATTAAAGATTTTGTTGGTACGCCCATTTCTCATGATTTGAAGTAATGAAGTATCTGGTACAGCCTTTCATCAAGTGAATAAAATGATGAATTTCAATAACTTGTTTAATGATAAAATGGCCTGTATTGGCCATATTTTTATTTTCTATTTTTTTCAGGTATGTTTGATAAGACTAATAAAGGTCAAGTTAGTTTTGAAGATTTTGGAGCCCTTTGGAAATACGTTACAGACTGGCAAAATTGCTTTCGAAACTTTGATAGAGATAATTCTGGAAATATAGACAGAAATGAATTAAAAACAGCTTTAACAACTTTTGGATATAGGCTATCTGATCAATTGATAAATACCTTATTAAGGAAATTTGATAGACATGGTAATGGTACTATATTATTTGACGATTTCATTCAGTGCTGCATAGTTTTATATGTGAGTATGTTTCCATGTATGATATATCAGCTTGAAGTACTTTCAGAGTTCATATATTCTATAAATTTTTTGTGATAGCTGATACATTGAAAGTTCCAATGAGTTGCTAATGATGGCATAGGTTCTTACACTAATTCAACTATTTTGTTTGCTCATTATTGAAATAGGCATGTTCTGACATTGATTAATAATACATATATATTTCAATATTTGTCCATAAAAGCAATGTTTCCTCAATAATAGCATAACTTTTTCAGTTTAAATAATATGAATATGTTCTAGAATAGAGGTAACAATTTTTAGTGAAGTATTAATGTGTGTTGAATTTAGTTCTAAGTTTTTAAATAAGAAATATGAATCCATGATTTTTTTCAGACTTTAACATCTGCCTTTCGTCAATACGATACAGATCAAGATGGAGTGATAACAATACATTACGAGCAGTTCTTGAACATGGTGTTTGGTTTAAAAATTTGAAACTTTAAATAATTGTATTAACATGTAAATGTGAGAATAAATATATTCATTCTTTTACGATCTATATACCTAATATAGATTTTAACAATTATATAGAAAGTATCAATTTAATGAAAATATTTATATATGTATTTTTGTAAAGTGAAATATTCTAAGTTTTAATAAATAAGGTTGTTGTTATTTAATTGGAATATAGTTTGTTGTTGTTATCCATATGTAACACTGATGAAAAGCTGTAATTTTCTATAACTTCGGTTTAACTATCAAATAATAGTTTGCACGAGGTTTATGTAATTTCAACCTCTTGCATAATTATTATTGTTATTGTATGTATTTTCAATATGGTATTAGAAAAATTTATGTTAAAAAAAATTGGTATGTTTCTAAACTTTGTGCTGTATATGGACATTTGAGAGGATTATTGAATAGCATGTGTAATCAATTCGAAGATTATGAAGCTTTGAAGAAGGTCAGTATTTCATTTACTTGACTATTGTTTTATAGAACAAGTGAATATGGAAGTATTATCACATACATACATAATTTACTATTACACATAATTTGTTGTACTATATAGCATTTTATAGCTGCAAAAAAATGGATTCAGAGAATTTTCTTCAATTCAATTACAATGTGATAAATAATTGTGTGGGTGTTGAAATATAAATCTGATCACAACAATAATATTTAAGTAAAGTATTGAGGCTATTTATTTGAATAACAGTTTGAATTTGAAATTGTTTTTTGCTACTAGAACTCTTATAAATCATCAAGTTGTCCATAGAGGTTCTACTTCTTCAACTTTTCAAATTATTCTTAAAGTTCTAAAGGATCAATACAGTCAACTTCTGTTTGATTAATCTAACCCATTATCGAGAGAATAATATACAACTGTAGTTGTATAACACTTTACTTTCTTGAACCTTTGTACAGTGTATTCTTTTTGTGGAATTCAACAGAGGGTGTTTAATTTTAATGATATTTTAATATAATCTTATAACTATAATAGAAGTGCAAGTATAGATATTAGAGTACTCTTCAATATTATACTAAATATTATTTCAAATTTCAGGATATAGTTATTCAAATTTTTATTTTTTATAAATAGGAGTACAACTCAACAATCTTTTGTCCTTATGTATTGAGGTGAAATTGCTGTCAAAGAATAATTTTGATATCTTCAATTATGGAAATGAACCAATATTTAAATCTTGTATCCATTATTTTATGCTGCTCAAATAGTTCCACCAGAAGGTAAAGTAATAGGCAGCAATGGTCGATTTGGAGGTCTGTTATGTACCAAATCGATTGTCTTTTCCGAATTAAGGCGTTCATAGTTGTCATCTAGCAATTTTCATTTAAGTGAAAAATATTAACATATTACATTTGTTGCATATAGGTATTTCATAATTGTTATTTTTTATGGGTTCCTATATGTGTGCATACCATCCTACAGTAAATTAATACATGAAGATATGAATAAATTGGTTTGATATATGACCACAACCATCTTTTGAAATTCTTGGGTTGAAAGAATTAGCTATTGTTAGACTCAAAATCACTCGGAGAAAGCTTTCAAAGGATAAATGATTTTGTCTGTTATATTAGTTTTAAATATTTAATAGTGTTGGCGTTTACTTGATGTAAATCCATTATAATTGAATATAACTTAATTCAAACACTTGAACTTATGATTTACACTTTATTGACTACATAGCATGACGCGTTTCGTCGTTACAAACGACTTCTTCAGAAGCTTACAGAATAATCTTCATATATATTCATTATTCTGTAAGCATCTGAAGAAGTCGTTTGTAACGACGAAACGCGTCATGCTATGTAGTCAATAAAGTGTAAATCATAAGTTCAAGTTATATTCAAATATTAGTTTTAATTTATGAAATATCGTATTATGATTCATTAATGAACTACTGATTGGGTTTTTCATGGTGTTTATTAACATTACGTCGAAATTAGTTGTCTTAAGTAAATGTAACAATTTCACATGATTGCTATGTCTAATTCTTGAAATTGTTGTTCCAGGAATGTTTGATAAAAGCAACCAAGGCCGAATAACTTTCGACAATTTCAGTGCTTTATGGAAATATGTCACCGACTGGCAAAATTGTTTCCGTTCCTTTGATAGAGACAATAGCGGCAATATAGATAGAAATGAAATGAAAACCGCTCTCACGTCATTCGGATATAGATTATCGGACCAACTAGTGGAAACCTTGATGAGGAAGTTCGATCGTCATGGAAACGGCACTATTTTGTTCGATGATTTTATTCAATGTAGTATATCTCTACATGTAAGTATTTCAGGAAAACTGTGAATATCTTCAATATTTTATAATTGGGATATTCTACTAGAACAGAAGTGTTTATGGTAGTTAATCATAATAGAAACATTTTAACTTGCATTATTATTCATGGTCTAGATATATATTTTAATTTTAGTGCATAATTGGCTTCTTTTAAATTAAATTAGTTTGGCTAATGTAATATAATACAGTAAAAACTCGATTAACCGGACTAATTGTTGTCGTTAGGCATCCGGATAATCGAAAATCCGGATAATCGAATGTATGAAGAAAACCGGATTTTTTTGCATATGTAGTATATACATACATATGTAATATTATGTGTTTATTGAAAACAAATACATATCAACGAAAATCAACATTTATTAAGAAATGGTACTTGATCTACGTATAATTTGGGCGTAATGCCAGTTCCGACATATTCATGTTAGAATAAATTCGGCGCGGTTGGCAGTCCGGATAATCGCGAATCCGTATAACTGAGGGCCGGATAATCGAGTTTCTACTGTAATAGCATTTTTATCTCATATCACGTGTGTGACTAGTAGTTATGCTGGGCAAGTTACATCAATGTGAACTAATATATCAGAAACCAATATCATTGATGTTCGTTAAAATTCACTTGGTTATGATCACATAATGATTTAACATCTCCCCTAGATAGTCATCATGTGCAATTATATTTGAAGAATTTGGTGGGAATTAGAGTAAAGAAGTAATGCTGCATTTTAAAAACATCTAGGATCATATACCTATGAATATGATTTACATTTTAATATTCGATTCGAAACTACCTTCACCAATAAAGCAAAAGATCTGGAAACACTTTCACATAACATGTGTTACAATTCTTTTCAGTATACAAATCTCCAGAATGCATTTTAAGCTTAAAATCATTTTTACAAGTAATATACATTTGATGCCTTCTCCACTGAGGGGTTTTATTATCAAATTCTGAGAGACTTCAATGTGTCAAATACAATTGCATTACTTCAAAAAGACACCATGAATTATGTAGGAAATTATTATTTGACTTGTATAAAAAACTTGTATAAAAAAAACTGAAACAATTTATTACTGTATGTTTGACTCATTTATTTTTGAATTTTCTCTTTTCCAGACTCTCACCGCGGCTTTTCGTCAATTGGATACTGACCAAGATGGTGTGATTCAGATACATTACGACCAGTTCTTGAGTATGGTCTTCAGTTTGAAAATGTAAAATTCCAATTTGGCCAGCATAGAATATTTTTTTGTGGGTGAAAGAGAAAAAGAATTTTGAAATGAATTTTGATTTTGTAGGTCTATTTAATAATCATTATTTTCAGTTTTAAATTGAAAATATATTCTATTTTATTAAAAATATATATTGTTTAGTTAGTATCAGGTTTAATATTTAGAGTTAAGTATAATTGTCATTATGATGACTAACATATTTTTATGCATTTTGAAAATTTTTATTATTGGTAGTTTTTAGATGAAGTAGTTGTAAAGATCTGCTCATTACGTGTAAATCTATTGTTCTTATCGCCAATCCATTTTTCTACTGAGGCATTTACATGAATATTATTTCATAAAATTTTATTGTATCTGTAAATTACCATCTATTAACAAAATATGTATCTAAATATTATGTAAAAATTTCAAGTAAATTATCTCTAACCAATCCATTTTTTTGTGTGCCTGTTATTAAACTTATGAATTTTATTTAAGCCTACTCTGAAAAACATAACAGTTTCAGGTAATTGCTGCAGTTTCAAACGGAAAGATATCGATTATACAGCTGCATGCACAGAACGTACCAAATTACATTACAAATTGAATGTGAAAAATCATATTTAGGGTATGTTCTGTGGCTACATGCTCAGGTCAGTTGTAATGCAATGTATTTAAAGAAGAAAGTTTAGGTGAAAACCTCATTTTTGGTGAGGTTTTTGCAAATGTTTAGTTTTCTTTTAAGCTCATGCAGTGACGGGATACCCTACTGACCTGTATTCTTTACTATAGCCGATAAATAGATTTTTTTTGCATTAGAAAATGATATACCTGATGATATACATGATAATTAACGATAAATGATATACATGATACTTAAAATTCACTCTTACTTAATTAATTTTCGAGAATGCTCGCTCCCAGGCGTTTGTCACATGTTCCTTTGTTTTTCTGTTTGTTTTTCTAATCATTTGTTCCTATTCAGAATTTGAAAATTTTGCTGAAAAATCTGTAACACTTTCAAACAGGAAATTGTAATTTACCTTACGCATTTCTTTGACAAATATGTCGGGATATTAAATATGTCAAATTGAAATTGATGACTCCTGTTATGTTTTGATATGACATTTTGAAAATATTTAGACTTTTTTTTTAATAATATAAATTAATTTCGTTATTAATTGGTTACAAATTTATTCATATAAAGTTGAAATAACGGATATCTTAGATGATAGCAGATAAATTTAGAAACACGAATGGAACATAGGAACTTTTTTATCCTTTATATTCCTTCCTGCCGGAAAGGGTCCATGACAATGCATTGATGTATCCCTGTACAGCATTTGTCCCCAACGTTCTATTACTGGATCCTTATTCTTTTTCTCGCAATCAGTTTCGAAGGGGTTCCACCTTGTTATTTCTTTCACTTCTGCAATAGCAAACAATCGAAGCTTGTATGTAAAACATAAAAAATGTAATAATTATTTAATATATAACTATAAAATTATAATTATATATCTAATTGTATATATTATAATTATTGGTTTTATTATAATATATATATATATTTTAATAGAACCAATTCTGAAATATATATATATATATATATATATATATATATATATATATATATATATATATATATATATATATATATATATATATATATATATATTATCTATATTATATAATAGCTGACAAAGGTTATACAGTTATAGCATTGAATAAGAGTCATTATTTACAAAAAACCTTAGATTTTCTTAACGCTGGTAACTAACATGGAAGAATGACCCAACCACTAAATTTCAGAAAAATGTAAAAGCTGCCGTCGGAAGTACGAATATTTTGATTCAGAATAAAGATGTTTATAAACTCATTGTTTCGAATCGAATGATACCACAACTTTACTCTTTAATTAAATTACATAAACCAGGATATCCAATTAGACCAGTAGTTTCATTAACTACAGCTCCTTCAGTATTTCTATCTCATTTTTTAATAGAAATAATCAAAAATTATTGTCATTTTCAACCAAAATTTTCAATCAAAAATTCTTATGATTTAATTTAAAATCGTTTATATTCTAGCATGATGAAATGATTTAGACATATTCAATACAATGATTTACTTCACATTTTATACTTTATGATGCGATTTTCTCGAGGTACATCTGCTGAGCTAATTATGTAGAAATAGTTAATTTCCGTGCAAATATGAACATTATGTGTTAAGAGTGCTTGATCTTCGCATGATGAATTTTTTCTTTCATGATAATACCACCAAGTTTGGATACATTGTCCATGTATTCTGAAATACCATGAGTTGTTGGGGCCAAAGGACCATGACAGGTTCCAACTGAAACAAGAGGAATGAGTGTCGCAAAACTAATTTCACTTATACTTATATTACCTCAAAATTGTATTATTGTTGCCCGACATTGTATGTAAGATATCAGGCATTAATAAATATAATAGGATATAAAGCGCGTTTATCAAACATGCTCAAATACCAATAAGTATATTCCCGTTTTATTCTAAGGATATAAGTTCTCAATGGTAATTTTCTGAAAACACTCCTTGTTTCGAAGACAAAGTGATTTTCACGTTGGCTTACTTGTAATAAGTATGACTACTTTTTGGTAGATTCAGTATCTTAGTTTTTTAAATGACGTATATTATAACCAAATGAAAATGTATCTAATCTTGCACTACTAGAATTCATTATGCCATAATTTTTTTGTAGCAATATGCGGCTATCTCTTTTTATAGTAGTGGTATAAACACAAAAATAAGCGAAATGTCACGTTTACTGCCGGGTTATTGAAATTATTCTTTGCTATATATCACTTATAACATGTTAATTATTTGTTTTACGGCAGAAAAATGAAGTTACCTCAATAATGAAGTTATAAATAATTAAATGACCATTATCTAAGAAATTCGGCGATTAGGTAATTTAAGTTAGTTTTTAGAATTAACGAACATTATAAGAAATAAGGCCATTTGAGTTAGATTTTAAAAATTTCACGGACACTGAGAATTTAGGTCAGCTGAGTTAGCTTCGACTTAAAAACTCACTGAAAAATTAATTTAATGAAGAAATTGGGTTATTTGAGTGAGTTTTTGCACATTTCACAGACACAAAGAAATTAGGTCATTTGATTAAGCTTTTGCAAATTTCTCGGTTTTAAGAAAGAGCTCATTTGAATTAGTTTTCGCAAATTCTGCATACACTAAGAAATGAGGTCATTTGAGTTAGATTTTGCAAATTTCACGGATACTAAGAAATGAGGCAGTTTGATTCAGTTTTTGCAAATTTCATGGAAACAGTCTTTTGTCTTCAGAACGACTGCTTGGAGAATATTGGCAACACTTCTGTCAACCCTATCCCCTTTGTATCAACCCTAGAAAACTTCGAAGATTTCCGATGGAAATAGGTACAAGTGGCCCGCATTGGAGCTTCGAAAATATCAGGATTAATGTTCAAGTCAAGCCTAGTCTTACTTAAATATTTAAGTTCAGGTTTTCTAATTATATCGAGCCAGTTGCACTTTGAGTATCAGTAATTTATCAAACTTTAAATTATTATTTCATAGATATAATGGAGTTATAAGTAGTGTATTTGGCACTAAAAATGAAGAATATGTCATAGTCAAAGTCCTTTCGCGTTTAGGATGCCCTATATTGTTTTAGTAAGGCTGTAGGCGTTGATGAGATTCCGATCGAAACAATAGCGGCCATGGGAGAAGTCGAAGTAGATATGCTGCACTCAATCTGTCATCGCATTTGGATCACTGGAATCTGGCCGAACGATTGGTCCCACTTTATATTCATTCCACTTCATAAAAAGGGATCGACAAAAAAGTGCAGTAACTACAAACTAATTTTCCTCATATATCATGCCAGTAAAATGATGCTGCATATTCTGAATACTAAGTTCCAAGCTTATTTCTCTTGATGCCCGATTGTGGAAAAGGCTAGAGTTCAACATTACTCTCTATGTGTGCTTTGTTGACTTTAGTAAAGCCTTCGATACCGTCAAATGGTGGAAATACCACAACACCTCGTACACCTCATTAAACGTCTCTATGAAGATGACACAGCCACGGTCCGAATTGAATTGGTGTTGAATCCGAACGACTTGAAACTGGAGCCGGCGCCAGGCAAGGTTGTATATTATCTCCACTATTGTTCAACATATATACTGAATACATCATGCGGATAGTTCTCGAAGACTGGGACAAGGGAATGTCCATAGGAGGACGTACGTTGTCAAATCTACGATATGCGGATGATACCACTCTCTTAGCCTCAACCAAAGATGACAAAGAGACTCTGCTTTGTCGTCTGGAGACCACAGCTACGGAGTTTGCATTCACTATTAACCGCGATAAGACCAAAATTATGATCTTGGATCGCCCTAATAACAACAGGTGAACGTTCAAAACATTGCGGGATGTGAAGTAGTCAGCTGGTACGTATATCTCGGCTCCAAGATCTCAAACGGTGGGAGCTGCGAGGACGAAACCCGGAGGCGTTGCGCCATAGCAAGATCTTCAGTGGAAAAGCTCACAAGGATCTGGAGAGACCGCAGAATAACCAAAAACACACAGGTTCGACTAATGAAATGCCTAGTCTTCCCACTCTTCTTGCACGGAGCTATTGCGGATGGATATTGAGGCTGCAAGATCGTCGCAAAATTGATGCGTCAGAAGTGTGGTGCTGGAGACGCTTACTCAGACTCCCGTGGACTGCACATCGAACCAACGTCTCGATTCTGAAGGAGCTAAACATCAAAAAATTCTTTGGACATATAACCCGAAACGAAGACTCTATCGAACGATTGTTGATCAGAGGGAAAGTCGAGGGCAAAAGATCGCGTATGCGCTTTTTCATGAAGGTGGACAGATCTGATAAAATCTGACGCATTCCAGCATCAATTAAAACTCTAGAGTTGCTCAGCATAGAACAGTGTGGCGCCGTATCGCGTCGGACGCAGTGTCACAAGATCGAGACACGACCACTCTGTCAAGAGTGAACGACTGGGAAGAAGAAGAAGAATATTGTTTTCAAGTTTCTCATACTCACTGCATTGTTCTGCTGCTTCTCCACCAAATCCAACACCACCACCACCTACTTTCTTACAATATCCCATTTTGCTGATTATGGCTGGTCGAAATGCGACATTTATTTTACCCGGTCTACAAGGATCGGCAGGTAGAGGCTTCGGTTCCGGATACGGCGAAGGTCCACATACTCCAGCAGCTTTTAGCAGTTCATCGTATGGTGCATCAGGATATTCCCCTATACATAAGATTTAAGCCTTAACTTAATTTTTAAAGTTAAATCGAAATAACCTTAAAATTTAAAAGCATGATGAGTAACTTTTATATTTTTCTACGTGGTAAAAAAACTGTTTTGTTAGCTATAAACACTTGGGTGAATCCAAAAAATTCTTCAAACAACTGAATTATCAACATATAATTATGTTCATTCATTTATGTTATAATTATGAACAATTAAATTCATGATAATGAGTCAGTAGCATATTTGAAGTGCATCAAAGCATTTCGTGGAATCAATACAGTGTTTTAACTATTTGATAAATTTAAAAATGTCCCATCAAGAGTAAGGAATCCATTAACATCATCAACCGATCTAAATCCACTGTTGAAAATTTATAACACAGTGTTTTCTCCACCACTTTATTGTTAGATAATTATCACGTTGGATAATTATCACGTAACTGTCCAATAAGCAATCTTAATCTCTGAATGAACTGCTGAAAATACTCCCTATTAGTTAGTAAATGATCTGATACCTACATATTGAAAATTCTTCAATAGTCTTATTTAGTTTCAGTAGATGTTTATTTGAATTTCGTTCTTGTATGAGATTTTCAAACGAATTTATTCAAATGATAAAATTCTTAACGTATCAACTATTAGTTAATTCATAAAATTTCATTAGCAACTAAATTATATTTCACCCTAAGTTCAAGTTAGGTGTCAATAAATTAGATATTTATTTATAACTTTCTGCAAAAATTTGATAAAATATTCTCAGAATTTTCTAAAACTTACTGCATCGTTTTTGTAACATATACAGGAATTACTTTTCAAACTGAAAAAAAAAAATAGAATACATAGTTTACTCACGTAAATTACAATAGTCGACTTCATAGGTAGTCCTTAACCTGTCCCTGTTTATTCTTGCAATTAGATCATCCGGAGGAGCTGTTCTTAAGCATTCATAAATGAATGGATATTTCTCTTGCAACTGAAAACAATTTAAATGTTATCGAATCGAACAAAAATACCTTTATTCCTGGATATTTTATAAATCCACAGTTTTTTAATGGATTGAAAAAGAAAGTATATATTACTATGTTGAATGATAGCTATATTCGTTCAAAACATTTCTCATATTTCAATTGGTAGTGCGTAAGAAATCTTCTAACACTGAGTATTTCTGAATGCAATATAGTGTTTTTTGCTCGTAAAAAAAAACTTAATTTATTTGGATATATAATGATATAATTAATAGTTATAGCGAATTCAGGGATTTAGGAATATCCTTTGACACAAAATTAAATTTTGCTTCTCACATGAATAACATTGTCTAGAGTTCTTAAAAAACATTACATTTTGTAATAAGTTTTCGAGAAACAATCAACCTCAAAATGAAAACTCTGTTTCGCCTACAAAGTACCCACCTAACCATGAAAATACAAATGTTGGAAGTCATATAAGATATCATATCAATTATGCAAGTTACTAGAAGAAACATCGAAATAACATACATAACAAGATAGTTTTAATATTGAAATGGATTTGGGCAGGTTAGATATCAATCAAAATATGTGCTGATGATATCAATTCTACTTCGGAAATAAATTGGTTACAAAGTGTCTAGCAAAGGAATTTCTGCAAGGGAGTTAAAGAAACCTATTTCCTGCAGTGAAGCAGGAAGAAGGAGATCTATTCTTATGAATCTATTCTTATGAAGATTTATTCAATGAAGAAGAAATACAAAGTCGTACTATACAAATGATTCATTCAATAGTTGATATATCTGCAAACATTGTTTAATTCTTATAGTTAAATGCGTAAACCTCAAAGACTTGTATGTAGCAATATTCCCTTATTCAGTTCTCAATATAACCTGGCACAGCTTTTCAACGAATTAAAACAGCTTTACACACGACACATTTATTTATATCTGGATTATTCAAATGGAATTAAATATTTGTGGATAAGAACATTAAGTTCATTTATTTTTGACCGAACAAATACTCAGTTACTGGATCTTAAAAATTGATCATTTCTTGCTCATACTAAAGCTGATACTGGTTTAATGGATCCTGTCTAACACGATCCTGTTTTTTCCGAGAAAACATATAATTATATAGCTAAATATATCTTAAAACATATAATTATATAGCCTTTCTTTTCATAACTTTTTTTTTGCACATAAATATTGAATATAAATAATATATTAATAATAAATTGAATTAAAACACTTGGTTTAAGTATATCACTGAGTAAACTCAGTGAAGGCGCAGTGAAATTCAAGCTAAGTGTTTCAATTCAATTTATTATCATAAAGTTTTCCCAAGTGATAAGAGAAACCTCTGTGTCATTTATTAATATATTAATTATAAGAATTAAATTATTACTTCAAGACTACGAAGGCAAGGATACCTACTCTTTGAAATCACTATTGCATATTTAGACCCGAATCGCAAGCTTTTATTTATCAAACCCACAACATAATTTTTTTTTCATTTGAATTTGGTCTGCAATTATTGAAAAAGTTTTTTATATATCGATATATCTCGTCTGAGGAAGGTTAACATATGAAAAAACAAAATGAATTGTACATGAAATGACAATAAAATTTAAGAAATAATTTGGCACATACAGGTGGTTAAACAGCTAGTTGCGGAATAATAGATATAGGAAAAAATTAACTATTTTTCTTATTAAAAACTATTAACTTTATTGTAAAGAAATTCTCTACTTAGGTCGAAACTGGCTTAGGTGTGGACGTTTTTATGGAGGTTAAGCCAGATCACGAGCTTAATGGATCGGCGTTAAGCACTTTTGTTGTAGGGCATTTTCAGAAATAATATCTGAGGAGTTAGATGTGAATACCTTTTGCAGGAAGACGTTCGGCTGATTGAATCTGCTTATTGGTGATTCTGGTGCTGCTCCAACTCTAGCTGGGTACACTTTTGGCTCCAATAGTGGTCCCATAGGACCCAACCGGCTCCATGCTTCTTCATTTATAGCGGGTGGACCATAAGCTTGTGTATCCTCCTTCTGAATTGGAGTTGTGGTTTTACAATCGCAAGATAATTGATCTCGATATTGGGGAGCATATAGATGATCAGGTGCGGGCCTGAAATCCAGACAATTCTGAAGTTTATACGATGAATTAAAAGTAGTTGACGTTTCAACTACTTGAAATTACTTGAAACGTAAAGATAACGGGTGTTTTTTTAGAGGTATAGACCTTTAAGTTGGCATTACTGTTGAAGATGGCGACCGATTCAACAGCTGAGAAGTGATTTATTCTCAGTTTGCTTTGGCAATTCATCATGAATAGAGTCACGCCTGAGCAACGCTTGCAAATAGTGCAATTTAATTTGGAAAATAATGGTTCTGTGCGGAATACGTATCATGCACAATTTTGTTTAGCGATGAAGCGTTGAATGGCTACGTCCACAAACAAAACTGCCTCATTTGGAGTGAAGATAATCCTCAAGTTTATGTCAAAATACCGATACATCCAGAAAACCTGACTGTTTGGTGCGCTTTATGGGCTGGTGGAATCATTGGTCCGTACTTCTTCAAAAACGATGATGTCAGAACATTACAGTCAATGGTGATCGGTATAGAGCCATGAGTACTAACAATTCGTTCCTGAATTGAACAACAATATGTCCAGGAGCTGTGGTTTCAATAATAATCGATTTATTGAAAAACACGTTTGGTGACCGCCTAATTTCACGTTTTGGACCAGAATGATATGCCAGAAATCATATTTAAAATGTAATGTCACAAGATTATCTTTCGAATAAAAAAAAATTCTTGTCAATCGAATGATCCATCGTTGTTTTATTGCAATTTTCTAAAGTTCTCTCTTTAAAACTCTAAAAAAAGTTACCTTTAAAAAAAGTTACTTAGTTTAAAAGTCACCCTTTAGTTGTGTGATCAGAAAACATAATATTAAGGAGATTCCAAGAGATAGAAGATTCAAGATATCTACAATCGGAATAAATTATTAGGATTTTATACAATATTATTTGACTTCTAAGAAAACTTTTTTCGAGGATATTATCGAATCACTAAAATTTACAAATTTATTTTCAAAAGGTTTCAAATTATTTATTCATAATACTTTAAATTTTAAACAGGAACATTAAACTTCCTGCTGTCCATTTGAAGATATACATTTTGGAATTCATACTTAATCTCCACAGTCATTACTATTCTCTTTATTCTTTCTTTCAGCGGTTGTATCTTCGATATATTGTGAATCACAAAATTGGACAAATTACCTCTGAACAATCTGGCCGTATGAATTGAAATGTTCTAACCCGGATTCCACTAATATAGGACAAACTGAAAGACATATCGGAATAAAAACACAGGCGGTATATTTGTTCACTGCACCATTACATAGAAATTAATAGAATGCGATTATATTGAAATCATTTGACAAAGCGAACTGCAGGAACGTGTTAGATACACTGAATAGAAGGTTACAAATCAGAAACAACTTCTTGCGAGTGAATCAAGTGTTTGAAATATTCTATTATATTCTCAATTATTTAACTGATGATATATTTTTTATTAGACTGGTATATTTTTATTCTTCTTTTGGACCAGTATTCACTGGTCCAAAATTATATTCTCAATTATTTGACTGATAATATATTTTTTTATTCGACTGGTATATTTTTATTCTTCTTTTGGACTAGTATTCACTGAATAAAGTACTGTGAACGTCGCAAAAGTTTACTCATTTATTTTAAACAATTTTGAAGGTAAAAATGTTTATATCAAACGTAATAGATATTCCATCGTAAAAGAATGAAAACTTTCTGTAATGACGAATTACTAAGATTCAAAAAGATCTTCTGACAATCATATTTGAGAAATGAATACTCAACGGATATTTTTTCGATACGACATATAAAATAACTCCAAGATTTCTCTGAAAACAATAATCTTACTTAGCTCCGAACGTTCTTACATAGGGCCACAAGTAATCCTTTCTGTAAGTTGTAACAAACTGACTCATAACCATTTTGAAAGCTGCTGTTTCAACCTTATGATCTTCTCTTCTTCACTGAGATTTAGAGATAAATAGCTGATATTTCTGAAAATTTAATATCACATATATACAATATAAATTTTGAAAAATAATCTAAAGTTTCAAATTGATCTTAACAACTAATATATGTCATTTTGACTGAATTTGTTGTAATTTATGTCATTAACATAATATTTAAATTTGGTCTATTTATTACTCTTATTTATTTGATGATGGATTTCGAAAATAGAAATTTTGTGACTGAATATAGAGGAAATTATGTTCGCCATAAATTTTCACCGTGAGTAAATGAATGGAAATTGATATCTTTTATGTATTTATAAAGTAGAAAGATCACGAGAAATTCCATTAGTAGCACAAGAAAGTCGTGGTGCTAATGGAATTATTTTAATATTGCTTTGGCTGCTTTTGTAAGCGCCCAAAGCAATATTGAAAAGTCGATGATGCTGATTAGACCTAACTATTACACTGCAGTTTAGCATACAACTGCTAGTTTTGTGTAATACTGTCTAGTATTAGGCAGAGTCGATTAGGAGGTCAAGCAGTCATTAGACCACTAGTTCTCAACCAGTGGTCCGCGGGTCATCAATGTCATCAGGTCTGTGAAAACTTGGGTTTATACAAAAGCCGACATTTTGGAAAACCGTTTTTCGAGTAGTAATTTTTTCAGAAAATCGGTTTTAACCGATTTTCTATCTTTTCCAATCGAATTCAAAATTTAGAGTGATTAAAAGCAGTTTTTACCATGACGCGTTCTGTCGCGTCGTTACGAACGACTTCCTCAGATGCTAACAGAATAATAACAACAAACTTGAAAAAACAGGTATATATATAAAGGGAATTTGAGATTCTATAAATTTGGGTTTCACCTAAGATATTCCATTCTGAAATCTAATTTTTATTACCTATTACTAAAAAATTATTACTTTTTACTTATTTACTTAGTACTAAAAACTTATTACCTTCAGGTAATAAAAATTAGATTTCATATTGGAATATCTTCGGTAAAACCCAAATTCATAAAATCTCAAATGCCCTTGATATTTATACCTACCTGTTTTTTCAAATTTGTTATTATTCTGTTAGCATCTGAAGAAGTCTTCCGTAACGCGTCATGCTATCTAGTCAATGAAGTGTAAATCATAAGTTCAAGTGTTTGAATTTAAATTTATATTTAAATTTTTTTAAAGAAATTTAGTAGAACAAAGAAATAATAGTTGACCAGGATTAAATAACTTTATAAACAATTATTCGTTGTTTATGCATAATTTTCACAAATAAGGATGTAAATATTTTCATAATAGTGTAACGAGTTATTCAGCAAAGAGTTCGAATGAATAAAAACAATATATTTTCTTATATTTATAATAACCATATTATTTAAAAAAAATAATGTTATAAGTTACAGATGGATACTTATTGAAAACAATTAAAAAATATATCACTGTGTATTATATAATGTGTTAATTATAATCAAAGCCGAAAGACAAGAGTAAATAAAGTTTATCCATACATACTTATTGAAATCAATTTTAATCAATTTTTTATTCCGGTCAATTTTATACAAATTTAAATATTCCATTCATTTTTTTGTTTAATGAAATTTCGAAAATATCACATCGGATCGATATGATTCCAAGAACCAAACCGCTTGCAACAGTGTTTTCATCAATCTGGTACATTTGGCTACATTTGTCATTTTCAAAATTTTTTTAAGTGTTTCATACATTCATATTTCAATTAATTTTTTTTCAATTCTCTACCGGTTGATTTCAATATTCAACCGTTTTTCAAATTTTATAATTTTCTCCAAAAAACCGGTTTTTAAAATTCGACAAACCCTAGTGAAAACCAAAAAGTGGTCGGATAACGATTTCCAAAATTCCTCCTAAAATTTCCTAGTAAACTATAATGTGTTATGTGTAGGTATAGCTGTTGTCAAACGATGTATTGAAGCCAGCAGAACTTATAAGTCGACTGATATTTTTAATTGTGGTCAGTTTCTTGTATTTGTGAGTTTCTAGAATTTTAGATATTGCTAGAAGTGGAAATAACTGGGAAAAACTATTGTTTTTTGTCCGGATAGCGCTGCTGCGATGTTAAGTTCCAATTGCTCTTGTGGCATTAGTGAAAAAAAGAAATTCCAAGGCTTTAACAAAGCACTGTCTCATTTGAAGTTATCTGCTTACCTCAATGCTAGTGCAATTTGCATGAATAAGCATGCAATGCTTACCTATGCCATTTGACATGAAAAACGTAAATTTCATTAAAAGAAGTGCGTGTTAAATATACTCCTTTACTAAAAACTATGTCATGAAATGCAGTATGAGGACGAGGTGTTGGAAAGATTATATAAACTGAAAACAGAAGTTGCTACTTTCTTAACTTTAAAAAAAAGAATGAAATATTGGCGCAGTTTAAGATACATGCATTTTAAATGAATTTAGCTTACCACGTCGACGTTTTTGGACCCTTCATTACACTGAAATTACAATTTCAATCTTTCGGAAACAAGCAATTGGAGAACGATGGAAAAACCTTTGCTGTTGGAGAACAACTTCGAAAATTCAAATTTTGTGAACATTGCGTGAAAGTTAGAAGTTGTATTACTCTGCATTCGCGAAATTGATTAGACTTTTTATCACGGGTCCAAGTAAAATAACAGTTAAGGTTTCTTGAGAGAACCTAATGAATTTCAAAAACGACAGAAATAGTAGACATTCGTTTGAAATGCTAAAGTACATTAAGTAGTGTTGGTGCAAAAACGCAATTTCAAACACCAAAATCCAATAGACCGTCTTGCGTTAACTTATTATTTCTTTGTGCGAATAAAAATTTTCTGCTTTGCTGTCTATTGAAAACATGGTCTCAAATAACTTGAAAGCTCCTGATGGTTTACGGAATGCTTAGAGCATCAGTATAAGCCAAGGATTGCCAAGCTTATGATGAAGATGCATGCACAAACATTACTCTAATAAATCTTATGATTAAAATAACTTGTAATGTAAGAGAGTTTCAATTGGAAATTAAAACTTTGTTAGATGACAAGTTATGGTTTTTCAAGTCTACCTACCTAGCAACGTCAATAAACCGAAGAGGTCGCTGGTTCTGAAAATTTTGGGAATTACTGTATTTCTTTGACTATGGACGATTTTTTGCCTAGGTCAAGTACTGATCCCTCCACTCTATTATGCTTGGCGTGTTACTTGGCTACCCAAGCGTCATTGGAATCACGATCAGTTTGCCAGGTCCTTCTCCACAGTTGTTGGTAGGCACATGTTGCACCAATCAAAGGATGAACGAGTATCATAGATTGGAAAAGACGAATTTTGTTGAATTCGATATCATCATTCCCACGTACGCTTGGACAATTTTTGTTGCAGTTTTAGTAGTATTCTTTATATTCCCACAAAAAATCGTAGATAAAGGTGTCCATAGTATTATTATTGAATTGAGATTTCTGAAATTAGGATCGTGTTGGGGTTTGATACTTTTAGTTTGAAAAAATTTAGTCTGAAGAAAGCGATATAATATAAGAATGACCTAACATTCCACTACTGAAAGATTTATAATCTTATCATGAATATAGAGACACCAGTAAATTATAAAATATCTGTTAGGGCATTACGACAACATTCAAGAATGCAGAAGCAGCATCAGCAAGATATGTAGCAGTTTCTCGTCGTATTTCCTCAATCGAAAATCTCCGTTATATGTGATTCAATTTAAATCAAACATATAGTACAACTTTGTAGCATATAATATATAGTTTTGATTGAATTAACAGTGCCGTTCCTTAAGATAGCATTAACTAGATAAGATTAACTTGGAATTGTTGCTTCAATAAAACATCAACCTTTTAAGATTATAAAACGTTTTTTGATCTACAAAGTGTTTTAGCAGTGTGTGTTCGGTTATAAGCGTTAGTACTGAGAAATTGAAAATGAATGCTTTACAGAACATGCTTGCAAACTATTCCTCATTTAATTTATATCCAGTATCTCATAAAACCATCTTATATATTTTTTCAGTGCAATGGGAAGTAAGCATTCATTTCTTTGGCCATAAATTCTTGGTAGCACTTTCTTGTTGTCAACACTCGCCACCGGTTTGAAGTAATTTGATTTTATTTATTACAGCGTTGTCAAATACGGAAAAGTGCAGGATTTCAAAGATCCTATAGCCGAAAGTTTCAAAGATTATCTATCTACTGGCAAGGAAAATGATGAAAAAATTGAAAACTACCAGAATTTCATGGAAAGACTGGTATGTTTTGTCGTTGATAAATAGTGAATGATTAATTGAGTAACTAATATATACAAACAGGGTACCTCAAATCCAAAATGAAGGAACGATATTTTCAAGAGCCTCTTAAAACCGATCTGGTAGAAAAATTGATCGCAAATGGCAAAGAAACCACTTATCACGACCATTATTGTAATTTTGGTAAGAAAGATGAAATTCGAGAAATGTTGAGTTCACTCAAACAATTGTGAAAACATTTTTGCTTTAAAATTCATTGGTTGATGTTCATATACTTCCTAAGCGAATTCGTAACGATGAAATCTCTAATGAAATTCTTTTCGATTTTCATTGCTGTTGGAAAGTTCTAGTTATTTATCTTGGCGTCTATATACATATACATATACATATACATATACATATGCAGTATATAGTTCCCGGAGGGTGGTCCTCCGGGAACTCCATCGATCCATATATGGAAAAGCTTACTTGGGACAAATCTGAAACCTTGGTAGTAAACTAATGTGTATGGCGGCCATTCGGTAAAAATATTTTCAAGATAGCTACACTTCCGGTTATACCGGAAATATATGTCAACTTCCGTATTTTAAATAGAATACCCGATACATTATTCCATTTTTGGATTACTCAAAAAATTCTAGATATAGTTTGTGTATAATGTGCTATACCTAAGTGTAACCGTTTTCCACGTATTTCAAATTTTATGTTCAAAATGACGTTTCCAGACCAAAACATAATTATCAATTTTTTCCAAGCTGAAGCCTTTATTATCTTTATATGGGTTCGGTTTCTTGTAGAATAAGATAGACCTTACAAGTCTTTGTAGAATATTTTCAAAAATATGAGTACCTACAGAGTGATCAAAGAAGCATTTTTAATGAGCTCATCTATTCCGAAAATTTTAATTCCCGAGATAATTGGCAATTTAACATTTTTCTACTGTTATAGAGTTATGCGCCTAAAGGTTCAGTTAATATGAGTTGGTTATGACGGCGTTAGAACAAACAAAACAATATGTTGTCATTTACTTTATCATATTCTCCATAAATCATAAATAAATTTAAATAATCTTCATTTGTAAAATTTTCGGCTCAAATTTTTCATGACCATTCTGCTTGAACGAGACAAGTTTCGTTGAATGCAGTGTGTTATTTCTTCGAAAACTGACTGGTTATCTTTTCGACTGCCAATAACCCTATGAGAGAAATCCAGTGATGTTAAGTTTCACACGACTAGGTATAATATGAAGTGCATAAAATGGATAAATTTGGTTACCTATTGTTGTAATTTTATCCTCATAAAATATTAGGAACCTGTTTCATTGAAAAAGTGAAAAAGAACATATATTCACCCACATATATTTTCGTAAAATATGTATTCCAGAGAGATACGAAAAATATATGCCTAAGATCACTGAGAAAAGAGTACCATTACCAGAAGGTTGGAAACAAGCTGCTACTACCCAGAGGAATTCTTATAGAGACCCAGTGATCCTTTTTCCGAATATTTACAAGAAAAGACCTGATGTGGTCATTGCTCCTTGTGAAATGGATGATGCATGTAAGTACACAGCATATATTCAGAACCATTGATATAACTATCGAATTGTTTATCGAATTTACACGCTTTTTCTTTACAAACGTCTTTGAACTGTACTGTGATAATATATCGTTCAAATAATCAGGGCCATCTTTAAGCTTTTTGTCACCCTGGGCATATTAGGACAATGGGTCCCTTATTGTCTTGATAGACAATATGGTTAGAATATACAACAAAATTGAACAAACAAGGTTATATATTTATTTTATTTCACTTACTTACTTGAATACTTAAAAATATTGAAATTGAAATTGTCTTCAATTTCGATTTTTTTAAAGGGGCGTATATTTCAGGTTTTTTGTAAGGTCCTTCATATTTTCATTCAGAGCAGTTTCTAATTATTCTGTTGAATGCTGACATTCTATTTCTGGCTTTTTTTGATTTACAGTTGCATGATAGATTCCATAAATACATCATTAGGATGTATTACGTAAAAACTGATAAGCAAGAAATATTGTAGTCAGTTTTTGATTTTCTCAAAATAATTTGACCGAAATATAAAATTTGGCTATTTATTATATATAAATGATAACCGAAAAGGTTATCATTTGGGGATATAGCAGGAACTAGGGGGACCATACGATTACGGGGCCCTAGATACGTGTCCAGAGTGTCGTGTGATATAGAGGGGCCCTGTGAATAATGTGTTTCATTTTGAATTCTTATCTGCCATTTTCTGTGTATGGGAGTGGACTAGGTATATTACATATTTGGAAAATGCTGAATATCGTGATATTGTGAACACGTAAAGGTGGTTTTGTGATGATTTCGTTAAAAAAAACGAGTACCTATAATTTTTTAAATATGTTGCAAACGCAGAATTTGATTTTACGATCATTTATAAAATTTATACGAATGCTCATAGAATTCGTGAAAATTTCTACGATTTTGGGATTTTGTTTTGAAATATACAAAATGTCCTGTTTTTGCATTTATAATCTTCTTTTTAATGAGGTAATTTTTTATATCAATTTTTTGAAAATAGAAACTCCGTTGCATATTGGCATTTATGTTAACTCTTAGCAACAATTAAAATAATGTATAAACGTTTCGATTTTTTAGATAAACACAGCATAAAGTCGAAGAAAGTAACTGAACTACAAGGAACTATCGGAGAATTGGGAAGATTCATATTGGACAATGAAATGCACGGAAAAATAGAAAAAGTACATTTTCAATAACTCATTTGGAATAAGATATTCAAGTTAATTTCGTTATTTCATTTAAATTTTAAATAGAATAAACTACAATTAAAAGTACTCAATTTTTCATTATACTACTAGTTTGGCCTATTATGACATTATAAAGTATAAAAACATATATACAACAACCAAAGAACGAATGAAATTACGTCCATTCATTACTGGGGTGTTCAGTAAGCCAGAAATTCTTTGTTTCTGGCTTATATATTTTATGTGGTAGGAAATTATAAGGTTTTGCAATTTTCTTCATCCCTATAGCTTTCCCTTGAATGAAACCCTCTTTCATTTCTACATATAATATATATTTTCATCTATATTTACAAATCGTCATAAGTACTCTGAAACAGATGAGGTTTTTTTGAGAAAACAAGAGATGAAGAAATAAAACAATTGAAACAACGTGACAGCGTGAATTTTTACTCTCGTTCACTTTGATAAAGAATAATTTCAATCATTCATCATAACGATATTAAATTGCATTTTACTGCGACTGAAGCTCGTCACGATTATTTGGAGCAGAAAATTTCGAAGAAAATGGACGATTTTCAACTTTCTTGGATACGGACACATTCACACAATAGATTATATCATATTATAACAATAACAATCATTAAGCAAACGAAATGCAACACCATTGTTCCAGGACGTTTATATATAGATGCAGAAGAGAAATACGAATCACTTTGAACTATGTTTACATTTATTTTCACACTGAAGCTATGATTTTGTTAAGGTTAACATATTTAATTTTGGTGGTTTCAATGGTTCTATCCGAGAATAGTATAGAGGCTAATAATAATATAGTAAACAATAAAAAAGTGAGTTATAACATAACGGTATCTACCAATGAGACCCTAATTCCTGAAAAACTTGAAACGTCAACTTCAAGAATTACAGAACAAGCAACTCAAGAGCAACACGTCCCAAAAAGCATAGAGCTGGATCGTAATGAATCTGCATTACAGCCTGTCAAAGATCATAAGGAGTTTCGACCAAGTCCACAAGTGAATGAAGTTGTTTATGAAAGAAATATGTTTCCGTGAAGCCTGCATATCCGGAAGCAAAATACTCGAATTATAGGGAAGATGAGTATAAAAGAAAACCAGATGTACCATGGGAACGACCAGATTACCAACAACCTTGGACAACACCGATAGGTTTCAAGTTCCCCCAAAATAACGTCCAGACGTCGAAAGACGTGCCTTATGCTTTCGATAACGGTCGTACTTTTCAAGGTTTTTCTGGAAAAAATGACTATGGAGGTACTTCCCAAAAACTACAAATAAATCTTGGTGAGAAAATACCTGTTTCGTCAAGCGGAAGTGGAAGTGGGATTGGAGGATCTTGGGATATAATAGGTACCCTGCATCCAGAAGCGAATTATGTGCCGAAAAAACCTATCAATTATGGATATGATTTAGGCGCATACGTTGAAAAACCACCTACTTTAGAAGAGCACCATGTTAACCATGAATATCCAATGAAGAAATATGACAATCCATGGAAGAAAATCATTAAAGTAATTGCAGCTTTTATACCGATTGGTCTCCTGATAAGTGCCTTGACTCCCACAATTATAACAGTGAGTCCTATGAACAATACGTAAGTATTCAGTCAACTACTCATCTTAATTTTTGAGCAATTGGTTTCTATTAAGCCCCACTCACTAGAAATTTACTATTTTTACATTTGGATACAATTAATTTGTATATAAGTTCATTCAGTTTGCACCTGATTATATCATCTGTTCTCTCTTCAAAAATTTCAGTTTTTCCCAGCTTAAGCTTTTGTGCGTCTTTAGGCCCATATTTACGTTTAGACACTGGCCGTTATTGTTAAGATATAGAAAATAAATATAGGTTTTAGTTAGCAATTTCAGTTCCTTATGTCAAAGATAAAGTATTTGTTTTAGCCATTCATTAAGTGCTGAAAACCCCATTAAGAATTTTAACTTGCTAACGTACGCCCTACAAAATCTCTAAATCATCAAATTCTAATCGTCAGCTCTTGAACCGCTTTAAGTGCAAAAGAATATTTTGAGAAATTTCAAAAATTTCTACGAGTGGCCATGTTTGCTTCCAACCGTGGTATCTTTGAACCATTTCGAGGACAAATAACTCATCTTATTGTTGGTTTTTCAGTATTCATGTGTATTCAGGTCATGATAATTTGGTATTGAAGGAACTTCTTGAAGGAACTTGAAAGGAACTAGAACCTTATTAACTAAAAGTGAGATTTGATATTACTTTTTGTAAACAGACGAATATTTATTCGTATATCAAATAGGGTTTGATCATAACAACGAAAAAACAGTTCACAGTTCAACGCAAATATTCGGCAAAATATAATATGAATTGAGATTCAGCAAACTTTCAATTGATAGATACAGCCGTTTTCTGAAATATAAATGACAATTATACTTGGAATTATGAAATAATTAATGAAACTGATTTAATAATTCGATGAGCACTTCCATAAAGCAAAATTAATTGATGAATACGTGGACTTCTGATATTGAGTGTTGCTTTTTCCTTCCGTATTTGATTTGATACTTATAAATAAATCCATAATGTAATTAATATAATTTGAAAATATTGAATACACTGAATGATAAATATTATATGTTTCTAACGGAAAAATGAAAACAGAAAATATTTTAGACATTTTAGATATAATTTTGGTTATTAATGACCATTCAGAGAGAACATGTAGTTATTAATTATTGAATAGATAGATCGATGACTATTTTAGAGGAAGAGAACTCTTGATTCAGATTCAAACTCGAAGTCAATTGAATATCAATTTCTTTGGCAGTAAAGGTGGTGATTGAATTCAGTTTTATCAACATAGATTTCATTTTATCAATTCAGTTAATTAAATACTGAGGATTGTATTGCACAGTTTTGGTTTAGTTCATCAACAATTTTGATCAGGTGTCTATAAACAAGTCAATGAAGCATTTACTGGAGAGTGTGATTTTTAATTTCAAGTGCAGCTCAATTGTTATAAGAAATCTTATTTTGGTCATGCTGTATGGTAAATGTTTCGAATTTTCTTCTACTTTCATAGGAAGTTTTCAGTTTCAATTGAATTCATTTTAAGTACATATTCTGTATTATATCAAGTGTATATTATATTTATTGAATATCAAGATTATTTGTTGAAAAAATCATCTAGACATTCAAAAATCTCTTTCAATAATTTTTTCAAATACTTTGGTCGTAAATATTTTAGTTACAGACTACATATTTCAATTATTTATAGACTGCTTGATAATTTACAGCCTTCCATTTTTGGAATTTTCTATTATTTTATCCATAAGACTTAATAATTACTAAGAAATAATCTTAAAAAATCTTTCTATGTGAAATCACAAAGTTTTTAAAAATCGAAAATTTCGAATGAAATAAATTTGCCAAATGAAGATGAAAATAAATTTCAGTATTCCTTTTCAGTGCAATGAGATCGCGTGATGATGATCCACACTCTGACACCATTAAAAAATTGGTCTCATCTTTGGGATATTTCGAGCATTTAAGTGACAGAAATTGTGAAAATAGAATACTCTGTGAACTTCTTTTGGGTGCCTCCTCGTCACAGAATGCCGAGCGACATATAGAAAATTTCCTCGCCAATTTTGCTGACAGGTGAGTTGGAATATAGACAATGAGTATATAAATAAAAGTAATACGTTACAGAGAGAAATATACCAATCAAAGAATTGAAGAACTGAAAGCCATATTTACAGCAGTGAAGAGAAACCAGTGTGAAGTTATTACTTGTAAAGGAATTAAAGAAAACACTTGATTGTTGACTATTTTTTTCTTCGTTTGATACCTGGAATAGGTGTTTTATTCTAAAAATCGATTTGTTATAAAATTAAAATATATAGCTTTGTTCAATTATCAGTTCGTATTTTCTTCATATGTTTAAATAGTTCTTATTCATTCTCTGTTGCTTAAATTCGGGGAATTTATTACCTATTAGATTACAATTGCTTTTTATTACTTAAATTTCATAATTTTTTGTCCTTATTCATCGAGCTTCTACATAAAAAACATTCAGGTAAAATTACCTTATGGGTCATGCAATTGAAATTTCTCAATATCCTCCTACAACATGATGAAATCTCGGAATAAAATTGTCACGCGGACGATACTAATCTGTCAAAGGGCAGTAGCGTTATGTATGTAATACGGCGCATCCACCATCTCTGTATATTGTGTATCTTAAGTTGCCAACATATACTGCAGCAAAATATGTTGCAGGGTAGACTAATAAACTTATTACTGGAGTGGAACTGCATTCAAGTAGTAGGTTTGGTAGTAGTAGGTCTTGGCTACATGAATAATTTAGTTGTCTTGAAGAAAAGCGCCAAAGTTTGTGTCGAAAGTTCGATAATACAACAAGAGGCTACACTTAATTTTAAGTTTTTCTGACTGTAGACCTCGATGTATTGTATATTCCAGTATATTTTAAAACTATTTTAGATATGATTCAAAACATGTAATACAAAATTACACTAAATTTTTCATGAGGCCTTGGGTAACATCACTCAAAAAAAGAGCTAGATGTGCCAATACCATAAGACGGGTGACGTATGGTCAAACTTCGTAATTATATCTGGGCCTTCTAAGAATATTTAATCTACATGATGATTTTAGAATAACCTTTTCATTTTAAAGTATTTCTTTAATGTTTTTCAGTAGGATTAAGTATTTTGTGTTTTAGATCAAATGCTCTAAATATGTAATATGTGCCTTTTTTCTCTTCTTTTATAGGATATTTGTAAACTGTCTGTTGAGTGAGCCCTTCTATGTAAAAATAAAATTGAGAAAAAAATAAAGATGGAAACTAATTATTAAGTTTTGACAAAACTATGAAATACAACGAAACGTCAACGAAGTTTGTTATTGCTAAAAATTTTGAAAATTGATAAAACAATTAAAAACCAAATATTGTGAAGTCAGTTATTCTTGTAGATAAACCTGGATAAGACAGTTATTGTTATAACTGTCTTATCTTATAACTATCTTATAACTTGTTGTTGATTAACCAGGTTAAACGACGAAGCATCTGATAGATATTATATTTATACTGCTAAGGAAGGAGGAGAAAACTACAAAACGTCCAATATAGTTATATCTTTCTTCTTTTCATTATTTCAAACATCTGTTATCGCCAATAAATATTGAGTTTATATATATGCTAATTTATTATAGACCTATATATATATATATATATTTTATTTATTTTTTTTTATTTAATAGTGTTGGCCTTTACTTTATGTAAATCCATTATAATTGAATATAAACTTAAATTCAAACACTTGAACTCTTAATTTACACTTTATTGACTACATAGCATGACTCGTTTCGTCGTTACAATCTGAAGAAGTATTGTAACGACGAAACGCGTCATGCTATGTAGTCAATAAAGTCTAAATCATAAGTTCAATTGTTTGAGTTTAAGTTTATATTCAATTATATCTATTCTTTCCAACTTTTCAAAATTATTGGAGAACATAGTATTTAATAATATGTATCCCAAAGAAAGAAACCAAGTGAAGATTGAGCAATACGGATTCATGTCCCATAGATCTTGCATGACTAACCTTGTAACATTCTCACAATTTGTGTTAAAGAATATTGATGAAATAAGTCAGATAGATGTTGTATATACCGATTTAATGAAAACATTTGATCAAATGAATCATAAAGTTATGTTGTACAAATTGAAAGCCAGGTCAGGTTTCTCCAAAGATATAGTTTCCCTAATTCTGTCTTATTTGAATAATCGAACTCGGTTTGTACAATTTCAGGGTCATAAGTCATATGTATATACAGCCATTTCGGGTGAACCACAAGGCTCTAATTAAGGCTCAGTGTTGTTTCTTCTTTTTGTAAACGATCTGATAGAGTGCCTAGCAGTTCATAGTCTCATGTATGCTGATGATTCAAAAATATATCGCAAAATCGAAACATATGAGGACTGCATAAGCTTACAGGATGGCCTTACCGACGTTTCTGATTGGTGTTACCTCAATTCACTCAATATTAATATAACTAAATGTAACGTTGCTATATTCACTAAAAAGAAACGGCCTATACAATTTGACTACACAATTAACGAAACCACTCTGACCAGGGACTCCGAAATTCGAGACCTCGGTATAATATTTGATCAGAAATTCACCTTTGTACTTCATATAAATAAAACGATTTAAAAAGCATTAAAATCTTATGGATTCATTTTGCGTAATGCTCGACACTTTCCGAATACAAAAATACTTATACAATTATTTAATGTGCTTGTAAAGAGTAAATTAGATTTCGGATGTATGATTTGGAGTCCTATTTACAATTCTCATAAAAATCATTTACAGTCGATACAACGAAAATTTCTCAAATATCCTATTTAGAGGGAACATCACGTTTATCCGGCCAGAGGATATAGCCAAATTGATCTGTTAAACATGTTTGGAGGTAAATCACTTGAAGTTGGCAGGGGCTTGTTGTCTCCGAAGTTTCTGTATAACCTACCTCTTACATGGTTATATAGACTGTCCTACCCTTATTGGCTCTATTCACGTTCACAATGTTCACGTTCTAATCAATTTTTTTCATTGGGTACTCCGAAAACTTATTCCCTCGTACAATTACCCATTAGAAATATGTATGTGTTCCTTATTCCAGGATGAGTCTGACATATGCGATATCAACAGTGACTCATTTGCTTTCATTAGGTTCACTTGGACCCTGAAGTAAGCCATAATCTCATTGTCTATTATTTATTATAATTTTTTTTGATTGATAATATATATATATATATATATATATATATATATATATATATATATATATATATATATATATATATATATATATATAGCGACCCGCCCCGGCTTCGCACGCCGCAAACGCTACGCCCCGCAATTTTTAAATCTGTAATATCTTCGAAAATATTCACTTAAATCATACGGTGTAAAGGGCCATATATATCTATATTAAATGAACAATGTATTCAAGGTATTTAATTGGTTAAGGATTAATGCTGTATGGGTTAAAATCGCTTCGAAAATTAGCCATTATTTGTCGCAAAAAGTAAATGACAAGAAAAAGTTATTGTGGGTTATCCATAAGAGATAGACATATACCATCACGGACTTTTCTGTAGACCTTTTCAATGTGTACAATACTTAGTACATTATTTTGATAAAACTCGTAGGGTTCAGCCTGCGTTTGCAATGTAAGCGGAAAAAATGTAATTATTTACGACATTACATTAGAAACCTCAAAAATAACAGTACTTCTCCACTATTTAGTGGATGTTATTATACATATAAACCTTCCTCTTGAATAACTCTATCCATTAAAAAAAACCGCATCAAAATCCGTTGCGTAGTTTCAAAGATTAAAGCGTACATAGGGACAGAAAAAGCGACTTTGCTTTATACTATGTAGTGATACATATATATATATATATATATATATATATATATATATATATATATATATATATATATATATATATATATATATATATATATATCTATAATATAAAAATGAATCGCAAAATGTGTTGGTGCGCATCACTCAACAACGCCTGCACCAATTTTACCAATTCTTCTTCTTTAAATGTTCGTTGAAGTCCAACGATGGTTTTTAAGGCGAGAAAAATTCCCATATTTGCTGGGAAAACTCTAAAAAAAAGACCATTTTTTTCCCATACAAACGTTTTCTAACTAAAATGTAGAGTTAACGGCTGGACCGATTTCACTTTTTTTTTTGTTGTGTTTGTTATTGTCAGGGCAAAAATTTAAAAAATTGCGTGTAAAATTATAAAATTCAAGAATACTTAATTAATAATATAAGTGAGAAATAATTATTAACTCTCAAAAAGAGGATGTAAAAAAACTGAACATCTCATCACACATCTTGGTTTGTTCAGAGCTATCACAACTATTATTAAAACCTCAATTTAATATAAAATTTTGGTAAGGTTGAATAGACTTACATACACCTCACTAACATAGCACGTGGTATATTTGAGTATAAAATAGAATACATAGTTTTCTTCAATTTACAGTTGAAATTTCGTATTCAAAAATGATAGCTATTAGATGTACAAACTTAAGTCGCAGAACTCGCAATGTAATGTAATGCAGCAAGTCAAAGAAATAAAAGAGCAAGTCAAAATGACGAGCAACGCAAAGCTCGGAATGTTGAAGTTGAACGGAATCGATGGAATCGAAATTAACAATATGAAAAGGTTGCGTTTAACTCCTATCGACCAGCATTCAATTATAACGTTGAAATAGATTACAGTTCACATCAAATCGTTGCTATTGGACCAATGAACGTTGTGTGTCCATATTGCAAGGCAAAGTTTAATTGTTGTTGATAAGAAAATACTACCAATGATGCGACAAAATATTGTGCGAAGAGTCAATTCAAATAGACGATATTGGTACAGCCACTAGAGCCACTATATTCATTAGTTTCCGGGAATGGACTAAATTCTGAATATTTTTACTTATATCCAGCAAATATCTCATATAATTAAAGATGAGATATATGGGACAAATACTTAATATGAAATTAGGAACATGCCGTTCAACTATAGAACAGAGAGGTTTATCATTTTCAATACATCAAATGTGTTAATATAGGAATTTTTCGATAATTCTTTGTAATTTTCGATAATTTTTTGAAATAACAGGTAGAATTACAGTCCCTTCGTAAGTGAGTGAGTCCCTGGCTCCACACGGGATAAATATTAAAAACAAGATAGTGTAGCACAAATAGTAGCACATGTTTTACAGGTTTTTTGAAAAATATTCATAGAAAAATAAATGGGCGTACAAAGTTCGCTATAGAGTATAATATATATATATATATATATATATATATATATATATATATATATATATATATATATATATATATATATATATATATATATATAGAATATTAGAGGTGTTTTCTACTGATTTCTATAGATGGAATTGTAGAGTATCCATTACTCTACGATCTTCCACTTGAAGTCACAAGAAGATGCTTGGAGGTTGAAATCGTTGCCTCACTTCGATGGACGTGGTGCGACTGACGAGTTCCTTGCAGAACGAAACATATATGTCTCGCACTTCCATCAGGTGTGGCATCGATTTCAATATTTCTCTAACATTTATCCCTTGAAGGATAATGGAGACATCACATCGTACACGTTCACATATCTAGCTCTGCTATAACATTCTCTTGATTAATTTCAATTTTTCAAATGAATGTTCTAGTGTTAATTTTCTTAAATATTTCATTCAGTGCCATAAGCATAAAATATCATATATATATATATATATATATATATATATATATATAAATTGATTTATTGCCTGTTTAAGATATTTTATTTCGAAAGTTTTTAGCAATAACAGGCTTTTTTGATATGAAAAAGTATTTTTGTTGATATATACAACTTTGTCAAAACTAATTTATAATAGTTTTGACAAAGTTGTAATATAACAACGAAACGTCAACAAAAATTAACTTTTATATCAAAAAAAGCCTGTTATTGCTAAAAACTTTCGATATATATATATATATATATATATATATATATATATATATATATATATATATATATACCTACATATATATATTTTTTATAGGAATTTTGCACAAGCTAAGAAGCGAGTGCTTATCAACTGCATAAGATAAAAAATTATTCCATATTTATGAATGTCGAGCCTTGAGTGAAAGTTCCACAAACCATAATACAGACTCAGAAGAAACTTGAAATTTTCCTTAGCTGTTATTATACTTGCATATGGCATTCGCGTTAATTAAAAATCAGTCAAGGATAACAATTTCCGAAGATTGGTTGTGTTGGTGCTGAATATTCATTCTAATCTTTTCAGCGACCAACCTAAGGCAAAAGGTTGTCGGCGTGATATCGACGTCGTTCCCATAAGACATACTGGAATGCATTTTACTTTCTAAACAATCGAAAGGAGACGGTTGACACATCAACGATCCACGAAGTCCTACCTAAGCATTTATATCCGCTTTAAATATTTACCTTGGACATCCTTCTTTTCGTTATTAATTGGATGCGTTGTTTTTGTATTATATACACTGAATTGATATAATTTTCATGTATATATCAACTATCTACTTGATGAAAACACTATCACAATCAAATCAAGGATTGATGAGGCCGATAGTTGGACGAAACTAATATTCATAATGAAACTATAATTCAAATTTTCTCATAAAATAAATCAGATGATTAATTAACACTGATAACTTTGACGTTGAATTTGGGACGTTGTATGTGTGAAGATTTAAGTTATTGTTTCGTTATCATCACAAACATTTAATTTATTCATATATTTAATTGAAACATTTCTGATAGATTTCGCTAATACTGTAATCATTTTCAACGACTGAATTGAATTTGAATAATAATTTGAACAGGTAACTCAAGAAGAGCAGATACTGATTTCAGTACTTATTGTTTTACATGTTCATTCGTCACAGACCGTTCAGTTCCTATATATTACGGACGAAGTGATGAAAAAACATATTTCATTAGTATTATTTTTATTTTTGACATTGAGCTTGAAGAAAAGACAAATAAAATAAACTTAATGAAAGTCAAACTGAAAATATTAATGCAAAACAAAAGTTTCTTCAACTTGAACAAAACTTCAAACAATTCAAAATATCATTGTTTGGAATAATTTGCAAAGATTATTATATTTGGAATAGAACATCTGGAATGCGGAGTCTTACAGTGTTACCAACAGCAGCCATATGATATTCAGCGTTTTATACATCCAATGATTTTTGAACGTTTCTATTGAATTCAATTCTATTGAACAATTGCGACATACCTTTTACCCTAATGATGGCTTCTTGAGAAAATTATTTTCTAATTGACTAATGCGACAGGGATGACCAATTAGGAGTGTACACTTCATTCAGATCTATTTTTAAGGCAAATCAGGCTTTTCATTAGAATTTTTTACGTTATTCTAATTGATCATTATTGAAGTAATGCATAAATAAGTTCTTTGTATAATAATACTGAAGCTTTGAATTGAAAATACTAAAAATAAAATAATATTTCATTAAATATTTAAAGACATATTCAAATGAATTTGTCGAAAACTGTTTTGATTGAGTTGTTTATCAAATTTGCGCAAATATTTATCAAAAATCATTGTTAATTTAGCATTTGATAAAGAAGTAGTAGGTACTTCGAAACGCGTCATGCGAATTTATTAAATTATGAGAAAATTCTAAATAATGTTTAAATATATCTTGACTTCACATCAAAGTTGTACTAAAGACAGTTCGGTCTTCTGTAGGTACATATTTTCAGAAAATGTATGGATGTTCATATGTTATAATTTCATAGATTTTATCACGATTTTATCAAGAAAAACAGAAATTTTCAATTTTTCATTAGATGAGATTTAATTATTAGATATTATTATATTTATTCAATTCCAATCAATCTAATTAACTCCGATGTATGGAGAATCTCCTTGTCCTTTCCATAATAAACATCATCTATAAGAGAAATCCCGAAGATTGTAATTTAGTTGCTGAATTTAATATATTTCTTTATTGCTGTCATGATTTCTACAAATTTCAACAGGTCCAATTCGTTCAATGAGATTTCCGAAACGACTATTCTGATACTGTGAGCAGATATTCATCTGAAATTCGTCTAATTTGTTTTATCATCATAGAAATAGGTTAAGTACTATTTACCAGTGGTCCAAATTCGACCATAATTAATTCAATTCTTCTGAATAGGGTATTTGACTGTTTCCACAAAAATATCTCAAATTATTCGTTATAGCTGATGCATATTTCCCTTTTTATTAATTCTCTTTAAATTTATATGAAAATGACAGGGAAAGTTTGAATGAATAAGAAACCCGCCAAAACACTGCTATACAGGTTACGTAATGTGGTGACGTCACGATGCAATAAAATCAGTAACCGTCGCATTTTAATACGACTGTTGAGTGTCAAATTTAGTGATTGTTGACGATTTCATAACTTTACTGCGATAAAATGTCTTATAAATGGTGCATTGTACTAACACAATGTACTAACACATCTATTGAAACCCCGGAGAAAATGTTTGTGAACCTTCCGACAAACACTGAAATTCGGGAAAAGTTAATTCTCTCTCGTAGAAACCCGTTCTACTATATATTGAGGTTATTAATTACGTACGTATTTTATTGTTGCTCTTGAACGGAATGAACTGGATTTTATTACTATATTTGTATTTTTATACTTTGCTATAATAAAAGATTTAAAATAATAAAACTTCAATACTTCATTGTATGTGAGTTATATTTTAGCCAGCGGTGAATTAACTATGATAAAATTGTTATTGCGTTATTGCAGATGGAAAAAGATATGCAAACAGTATAGAAACAGTTGAACATAACTAACAGCATCGTCTCCGTAAGTTTCTCTAGAGGACCTGTAAAAGCAAGGAAACCATAGTATATTTCGTACATGTTTAATGTAGTCAAGTAGTACTACTGCACATGATTGAATTCATTACGATTTTGGTTCGCAAATTGATAAATAAATAAATTAAAAAATGTATAGGTATATTAATTTTCAAACTTCATTGTCTATTTTACATTTATTTTCTACTAAAACTTGTAAGTATTGAAGTCATTTATCTAATAACCTAAAATGTTTGTGATATTAAGTAAACATTTTAAGAATTTTCTAAAACATTCATTCATTTAGAGTATACTTTATAATAAATAGAGTAATATTTACTGTGCTGTCTCTACATTCTTTAATTCTGGAACATAATAAGCTTTAACAAAATTGCTCTGCATCGTACGCTATATAATATATATTTATAATTATTCAATATAATTTCTCTGTTTTGTCTCTAACAAATAAAATAGCTAATAAAACCAGGAAATAAACACTCAAACACACACGTACAAAGACATCAGAGAAATGAACGTTAGCCTTTGTTGGCTGTTGGCTTTGTTTCCTGCACGGTGACGTAGCTCGCGATTTAGCTTTTAGCTCATCCAGTGCGTTTTCAATCACGTGATCAAATATGAAACTTTAATTATTTTATGAATGATTTCTTTTAAAAATCGTATATATTTCGAAAGTATGTAATGGCTGTATTGGTTTCGAATAATATTTACTATCAACCTAACAACATTTTGATCTATATTTTGTATTTTTTATATGCTATTGCAGTAAAATACCCTATTGAATGAGGGTTGTATTGTCAAGACCTAATAATTCTATATCATTTTTCCTTTAGGATTTCCAATATGCTTTTTTTCATGAGAAGTTGTGTCTCACAAATAATGAACAACTATTTCGGAATTTCATTTTTGTTTGTTCAATTGACATTCAATATGATTCGAAAATAATACCGCTTGGCTATAAAGTAAGTGTGAATGTGATCTGTAATTTAAACAGTAGTGAGTGTAATTATTTTGTATAACATTATATATACTCAATGCATTTTATATAAATTATTTTTGCACATCTTTTTCATATAAACTTCAACTGTGTCGAATTTCACGTTTATCCAATCAATATTCTTGGAGGGGTACAAAGGTTTCGATTTGATATTTTCGATCATATTTTAATGAAGCTTTACAAAGTTTTTTGTTAAGGGTCAATTTACATTATAACTGAATTTTTATTTTCACACTAAGTAGGATAAAGCATTATAAATTCTTCAATTCCTTATGTGGAAACCTGAAGATTTTTTGTCAAATACTGCGAACAATGTCATTTACATATCTTTGACGTGCCCCCAGGAAGTAATTGAATATTTCATCGACCTCCGATTTGAACCTACTCATAAATAAATTTGTCACGTGGGGTGTCAAGTAATTAATTACTCAGTACCGTACTTTCACTTTATTTTTATCGCTGGTATCGATTATCACTGATTTATTTGATTGAGAGAAAATTCCATTGATTGGAATAATTTGAAAATTTTTGATATTTTTCAAAACTGACATTATGAAAGAAATGCATTAGGTCTTATTTTTCGAATGTCCTCTATATAATTCTGCAAAATTTCCTTTATATATTTATATATAATAAAAAATCTATTATCATTGCTTTTAAGTAATTTATTGAATACAAAAATTTTTTCGAACGCTTTTTGGTAATAACACCATCTTCAAGTAAACAATCCAATATCACTCATCAAATGTTATCACTTGTTGAATTGATTGACTTAATTTCAATTCATTGTTTTGAATGATTTCTGAAATATATCTTCTATATTAACTTTTTTCTTGAGTACATTTTTTATTTGTTTGAATAGAATTTCTATCTTCATATACAGGTACGTCTATGCAAATATTTCCTCATTTTCTTATTAATATAATAACCTTTTCAATACTCATAATTAATTTCATATAGGTATAGTTAAAGTAGTGTTTGTCTGAGGTTTTAATTGAGTGTATGCCAACATATCTTGTGAAATCATTAGGTCAAAAAGCCTTTATTATAAAAGCACCTTTATGCCGCTCTTGAAGATCTTGATTCCTTTCAAGATCATTTATCTTGATTCCTTTCTCGCTCCAGTCCAGCTTCTGGGACATACACTCCAAGCAGCTGAGAACAGCTTTGAGGAAAACGGGTCTCTCTGTCTAGCGCCTCTCATTATTGGCAATTTTTCCGTTTTGATGGTCGTTGTGGCATGTTCGTATATATTCTGGATCAGCTCGGCATAGCAAGATGGTATTCCTATCCTCAGTAATGAGGTGGTTGCAGCTGGAGTTCTAAGCAGGTCAAACGCTTTCTCATAGTCAATAAATGCCATATATAGAGGAATTACATATTAGTTGCATCTTGATATCACGTCGCGGATGGTGAAAATGTGATCCATTGTACTGCATGACTCCCTGAAGTCTGCCTGTTCTATTGGCTGATATGAGTCCAGTTGTCCCGATAAGCGGTTAGTAATTATCTTCATTAAGATTTTATATGCTCTGGGGAGTAAACTTATCGGTCTGTAGTTCCTCATGTGCTCCGCATACCCTTTCTTATAGAGCAAAATCATGGACGCGTTGTTCCTCGAGGTGGGAGTGTTTCTGTTTTTCAAACAGTCAATGAAGGGCCTCAATAGAAGATCTTCAATTGCGCAGAAATGAACTGAACATCGCGGGCAAGGAAATAGGTCTCGAAATGAACACCGCAAAAACAAAGGTGATGCTGAACTCTTTCTACACCAGGGAGTAAATGGCGGTGGACGGATTCCTATTAGAAAAAGCAGCGTCTTACACATATCTGGGACAGATTGCCATGGCAGACGGGGATATTAAACCGGAGATCATGCAAAGAACCAGAACAGCTTGGGGTACAGTTCGCCGACTGAAACACATCTTCAAATTAGATATGCCACTATCCTTAAAGAGGAAAGTGTTTGACCAGAACGTATTACTAGCGATGACCTACGCTAGCAAAACTTGGACCCTGAAATCTGCTCACATCTAGAAGCTTTTAACAACCCAGCGGAGTATAGAAAGATACATGATGGGCCTAACCATACGAAATAAAATACGTTGCAGCTGGTTATGAGGTGAAACAAAGGTGAAGGATGTCGTGGAGTGTGTAGGCAAAGTGGAAACGGGCAGGCTATCTAACCCGAACAAGAGATGAGCGTTAGTCAGATGTGGTTGGGGAGTTGGAGCCCAGAGACAGGGTAAGACCAAGAAAGTTCCCTCACAATCGATGGAATAAGGAGCTTGTGGATTGGCTGGGCGTTGCCTGGAAGAGAGAGAGACTGCCGATAGGGAATCTTGGCAAAGACAGGGGGGGGGTCTTCGTTCTGCAGTGGACGGTCAGAGTTTGATGATGATAAATTGATTTATTGCCTGTTTAAGATAGTTCATTTTCCATGTTTTTAGCAATAACAGGCTTATTTTCATGTTAAAAACTTTATTTTCGTTGACGTTTCGTTGTATATCACACCTTTGTCAAAACTAATAAGTAATTGAATTTTATGAATTACTATAGATATCAAAACTTCAAACTTATCTGTTTTTATAAAATCACATTAGTTGTTTTGTATCTTCACATATTCATTTTTAGTATCAGAGGACTATTTCTGGCTTAACATTCGCTTCTGTAATTTTAGTCTTCCTCACCATGAGTTTCATGAAGAAACCTCAGAAATCTGAAAAACTCATGGTAAGCCAGGTGATTCTCATATATATATATATATATATATATATATATATATATATATATATATATATATATATATATATATATATATATATATATATATATATATATATATATATATATATATATATATATATATATATATTATAAATAATTGGTTTATGTGTGTGAAATTGAAGGCAGATCTGAAAAGAATGAGTTTTGAGATGTGATGTTTGGTGATTGTTGTGTATTAATTTTATTAGTGTTATTTGTAAGGTTCATTAAACTGTTGTAAATAGAATTAAAATGTTTAATGTCTGTTCTTTCATTTACTGTGTTCTCCAAATTTTTACGAATGTGTAACGTTTCTAAAATTTCTCCACATTTTTTGTCTTTTTCAGTTGCTAAAATCTTTGTATTGTTATAATCAAAATGGTGTTTTTGAATCATTTTATGTTTATTCAAGGCTGTTATTTGAGTTTTTGCGTATTTATGCGATTTAATTCTTTCTTCAAGATTTTGTGATGTTTGTCCTATATAGCATTTACTGCAATTATTACATGGTATATTATAAACAGTATGAGTTTTTTTCTGAGTTACTGTTTCACTTTTTAATTTGGTATATGTTTCTTTGATTCGATTTTTGGCAGTATGAGTTATTATAATATAATTACCATCGACTTTATATTGGACCTAGTAATAAGTCACGAAAATTTGTATATAATTTGATAAATTATGTCTGCGCAATATGTGAGAAAGTGGTTGAATATTGAGGCTATTACAGAGATAATCATTCAAATTAGTGGTAATCGGACGATGATGATTTATTCAATTACTTCAGAAAATGATTGTATTTTACTGCAGGGAAAGTGAAGATTGATAAGTTAGATGAAAATTCTGCCTCTAGTAATGAGCCGACCATTTCGACATTCGTCCATATAGTGCCATATTTGATATCATTTATCGATTGGGCCGATACACTGTGGCTTTATCAGATTATCTTATGAAGCTTATCTGCTTATCATCTACATCTGATGAAGCCACTGTGTTGGCGAAGCAATATCGTTATGTTCAACTGAATTATAGTGAAAATCAAAAAAATACTCAGTTTTATCAATATTTGATAGTTTATATTGAGATTTTTTCGAAAGATCGGAATAATTCAGATAAAACTCTCTGTGAGCTGTCTGTACAAACATTCTGAACGAAAATACTAATTATCGAGTAAATATTTTGTGAATTCCCAAAGGGTTGGAAATATCATACATAAATGTTTCATCATAATTTGGGAATCATCAGTAGTCATGCATCCAAACAAAATGCTTTTTTCAACGCATCAAAGACAATACTATACCTTTAAACGTGGAATTAACTCCGTTTTAATATTCACGTGGCTCCTTATGTAGAAGAAACAAGATCAACGCTCTCAAGTGTGGTAGAGTGCATTCAGTGAGACCACATTCAGTGCGTTGTTCCATACATAGATGTCGCCTTTCTAGACGTTTTATTCAAATACTTCAGAGATTTCTGTGGAGTTACCCAATAGTCTCTTTCCTTTAGCGCTTCTTTGTAATGTGACTAGTTTTGAAGTTCATGTATTTAATTGATAGTTTGTCAATTCTGAAATTTTTATTCGCCAAATCGAATAATTCAAATAAAAACCTCAGGGAGCTGTCACGAATGTTGTCAACGAAAACACAAACTATCATAGGCGAATATTTATTTCATTCTGAAGAACATCACACTCGTTGGATATACCATACAGCTTTGTTTCATCCTATCTTGAAAATTATCAGTGGCATGTGTACAAAAAATTAGGTACGATGTTCTTCTCAACGCACAAAAGCTCTATCTCTTCAAAAGTCCTGTTTTTTCTAAAGAAGAAATCAAATTCCCAGTTGATTCTGTCTTCTATACTATTTTATTGATGAAAAATATAATAGCATAAAAAAATTGCTACAAAAAAAGGATCACGTAAATAATGTGCATTCAACAAAAATTTTGTGGAATTTAGCCAATATTTTGAATCGAATTAAAACTGAAATTAGGTGTTTTTTTATAGATAGGTTTTATTTCTGGTCATTCTCTTAATACTACAATTATAGTTGAAAAATTCCGACGTCTCTAGAAATAAATATTTCTCATATTACTACAATTATTGATTCAAAATATACAACTTGATTATTCACTTTGTAATATTTAAACTCAAGGATTCATTTGAATATCATAGTTTCATCAAGGAAATACCAAAGCAAAATATGTCTGAAGAAAATAATTGTAAAATCATTTTTTTGCTCAGTTAATACAGAATCAACAAAAGTATGCAACCTAATAAACTTCCTTGCAGGCATAGAGATTCATTATTCCCCTGTCATTACAATTATTGATTAAAAATCATCGTAACGTCTGTCATGTTTTCACTGACGATTTGTTGAATCGAGGTTTGCTCATTCATACACTAATAACATCCATCTCTTTCCCATCGCATAAAACGCTTCGTTAGAGATGAATGATTTATTCTCATCGCTTTCTTCTTCAGATACATTATATGTAAGTATATATATTGATCATTAAAGGAGCATAATTCAACTGGGTCAGGTCACGAAATTCTGTATCAGGTGCATCTCTCAAATTATTCACCTAAACCATTCTTATCCAATAAGGATGATTTATGACATCGTCATCTCCCGTATTTTTCCTTTTCGCAGACGTTCGTGTAAGAGGAAACATCGGAAAGTAAGAATGAAAGCAGACAGAAAGAACATAATCCGATACGTGTATCAAGTGGGTCACAAGGTGGAAAGTGGTCTTGCTGGAGCGTTTTGGTATCGTAGGTTCATTCAGTGATTTGGTCTCAGCGGTACGCGACTAACCTACTATATACCGGGTGATCGTAAAGATAGTGATCGAGTGGACATTCAAAACTTGGCGAATATTGTGCAAAGTGACAGATAATACGGTGGAAGATGATTGAAAGGAAAATGGGGATTTTTATTGTGAGTAGTAACAGACCTTAAATGATTTAAAATAGGAAAAATAAGATGAAATTGGGGATATTTTTGTGGGATCAAAAATTAAATATGGAAATCGTAGTTTCGTGGAAACTTGAAGTGATACGTAATAGCAAATTTAATGAAGGGAGACAAAAATCTCTAAATTATGAAAATAATAGCAAATAAACGAAAAAGTCATATTATTTTTCAACATTTCGAATTATTTTTACAGCTTTTGTTAATAAGAACGATTTTCAAAATTTAGTACTTACTCGTATATTCTGAAACTATTGATATTCCAAATTTTGTTTTTTATTTCATATTTATATATATATATATATATATATATATATATATATATATATATATATATATATATATATATATGTCAAACTTATTTTTTAAGAAAGTCAAATTAGTTTTTTTTATTTTCACATATTGATTTTCAGTATCAGAGGAATTATATATTAATATATTCCTCTGATACTGAAAATCAATATGTGAAAATACAAAAACTAATTTGATTTTTTTAAGAAATAATTTGACATTTTGATATCTATAGTAATTTATAAAATTCAATTATTCATTAGTATGACGAAGTTGTGATATACATCGAAACGTCAACGAAAACAAAGTTTTTCATACATTAAAATAAGCCTGTTATTGCTAAAAATATTGAAAATAAACTTTCTTAAACAGGCAATAAATCAATTAAAAAAAAACAAATATATATATATATATATATATAAATATATATATATATTTATAAGATATATTTATTTTGAATATTTTTAGCAATAACACGCTTTTTTTGATATGAAAAAGTTTATTTTTGTTGACGTTTCGTTGTTATATTATTGAGTTTTGACAAAGTTGAATATAACAACGAAACGTCAACAAAAATAAACCATATCAAAATAAGTGTTATTGCTAAAAATTGCAAATAATAAATAAATATATATATATATATATATATATATATATATATATATATATATATATATATATATATATATATAAATAAATTGTATTTTTGTCAAAATTATTCAAATTAATTACTAAAAATATAAAAAGTAAATTTTTAGTATCTAGTATTTTTCTTTAATTAGTATCCTTGAGTTAGTTTTGTTTTTATATATGTATTATTCGAAGTTGATAGAGTATGTCGACTCTTCAATTACACTCAAGTTTCCACAGTATTTTTGCCTCTTTTCTTCATGCTTACAGAATAATCCTGTATTATTATTCCTTGAAATTAGAATGAAGCTTATAGAGATATTTTTTGTGAAACTATCATTAATATAATTGGTATTATCATATTAAAATTGATGAGTTCTCAGCAAATAATAGGGCCACTATAATTGATACACAACCAATTTGTTAACCTAGTCTATATTTCGAAAATGGTTGTATTATTTATCAGGACTCTACAAAATACAGATGTTAAACAAAATGTGATTAAAAATGTATTACATCTTATGGCTAACTAGGCTGATTGTTTGACCAAACTGTAAGAATACCTATTATTGATGATTGATGAGGCCGATACTTTTAGAAAATTAATATCCATAATGAAACAATATTCAGAATTTTCTCATATATTAACAACAAAATGCATGACTCGCGTTTTGAAGTACTACTTCTTTTTCAAATGCTGAATTAAAAACAATCGTTGTTAATGTCTGACAACTTAGAATGTATCAGGAATTTTCTGAATTAAGTAGTAAAAGTATAACAATTAAATATTGATAGATTTGTTCAATTACTTTGTGATAATGGATAGTATGATAAAGAAAAAAACACAAATAGAGATGTATTTTCTCTATAGTATAAAAATTATTCAAAATACATATTTAGTCTATGAAGAGAAGTATATCGAAAGTATCTCAATTTACACACGTAATAAGAACGGAAATTCTAATTATTTTGTTCAATGTATGATGATATTCAAAACCTGTTTATTGAATATATATATACTTTGAAATTGAAAAAATCAATTTGCTATCGCAATGACGTTATAATAATGTAATTTATTGTTTGCAGGAATATTATGAAAAAGAATTTCCATAATAATTTCCATAATGATTATTTTTTTATGACATTAGCATAAATATAACAAGCCCGTATCTTTAAATTCAGATCGGTTTCCAATTATCTACGATGTTCATGACCAGAGAGAAATAATAAGTGAAAAATTGTATTCAATATAAGGTGAAAGGATCGAGATATCAGTTTCCATCAGCGATTAGCGATAATATACGATGCTGAAGATACATTTGAAATCTGATAATGAACACACATATACCTACCATTGCGTGTGGGCAACTAAACTATCATTTTGAATCAGAATATTAGAGGATGTATGAACAGACATGGAAATATTAATGAATATTATATATATATATATATATATATATATATATATATATATATATATATATATATATATATATTATAACACAACGATTCTTCCAGAAGCAATCAATGCAGCTGAAACAATGGTTATTGACGGCCATAAATAAGAATAGAAAAATAAGGACTTTATTACTGTTATGAAAAAGAAATACAATATTTACGTAGAAAGTATTGTAGAATCGAAAAATTCTTATGAAATTGGTGTTCCTTCAGAGACGTATAATTCCTTCAATGACGTATAATTTAGGAAGGATAAACCAATGATTCATTGTAGTCGTAAGCTACTGGTTGTAGCCAGAAACCTTTATTTAACATGATTTAATAGGTTATGTAGCACCTACAGATCTCTTCATATAGTTCATATATAATATATATGTCAAATAATTTCCATATACTAACTGGACCAAAAATGGTAAACCACCTTATAACTTAGGCTGGAGTCTCATTTCATCTGAGACATTTGAGTTAAATCCAGATGCTTTGAGATCAAGATACCACAGTTGAAATAATAACAAAGAGTTATTATATACAAGTGAAAATTATTAAGCAATACCATGGCCGGAATGAATGATTCGGATATTTAAAATTTTTGTTTCTGTTCAAATGAATATGTACCTATAATTGCGCCAAGGTGTTTTATTTTACAGATAATCCTTACCTTCTTGTATTCTATGTAATTATACTGAATGTGTAGGTGCTATACAGCCTAATGAATTATGTTTTTAGTCTCTCATTGCTAGGAATATTATTGTTCAATTGAAATGAATACAAACAATTTAGGGTGTTATTGCCAGCATCTATTATTATTTTTGCTGTTACTGAAGTTCTCATTTATTAGTTATATCTATATATATTCTTTCGTATTCATACTTTGAATGTACCCTTTACACCTTTCATAAAAACTTTCCTCCAATGCAATTTTTCAAATGTTTTGATAAACAATGAAAAACTTCGACTATAATTCATTATTTCTGGAACAAAACACATATTATGATTTTTTTATTAGTGAATTTATTCGTCAGAACGTATACCCATATAATTTTATGTTCAAAACATATAGGTATGCTTATTATATTTTATTTATACTTGTAGGCTTATGTACAATTTTTCCGTTTTGATAATGATCCTCTGTAATATAACGTGGAGGTTAACTCTAAATCGGATATTCGCTTTGTTACTTGTGCTTCAGGGCTTGCAGATTGTTGTCAGGGTTGCAGATTGTTAAACGACCTTCTAAAGGTAACAACATGCATCGAATTAAGTGTAACATTCACAAAATTCAAGAATAATTGAATTTGTACCATATCGAATTACACGAATAAATTGAATCATTATGAATACTTCATCAACCTTTCATGATATTGTTAGAGTAGGAGTACAGAAGAATTAATGTTATAGTTAGAAACACTTTTACAAATCCTACAAAAATTAATTCGTTGATTTGGAGGTTATAGCTTTTCATTTTCAAAAGTTAAAATTACGTTACAACTCCTGAGAATTGTTGAATATGGTGATAGCATCTACAGAGAATTGGTTAGCGAACCGAAACATATGTAGGTATATTAAATGTAACAATTTTTGTGAAATTTAACGAAGTGTTCTGAATTAGTATACTTTCAACAATGTTATTTATACTTTTCAACGATACTTCACCACGTATCGTGCAAAAAAATTGATCAAAATTATTTAGAATTACTTTATGTTCATTAATTAGTATTATAAAATTAACTACTCAATGACTGATTGAATTTGGAAGTTCTGTGAAATTCAATCCAAAATTATTTTATTGAAAAGATTTTATTATTTTTAGCTACATATTTAAGGACGCTTCCGAAGAATATTGGGCATGAACTCTAAGAAAATTTCTCATCATAATCAACAATTATTTCAACGAAAGTCATGCCATAAATGAAATTTCATATCTCCTACAAAATTCGAACCCAAAACGCTCGTGGGGCAGGTTTGTGAACCCTAATCCAGATTTTTGAAAGCGCTACTTTCAAAGAAAAACTAACGCATTTGTTTTGAATATTGAAGCAATGTCCGAATGGCATCTATTGTTATGTCTGTAGAGGACTTGATTGGCTAGCAGCATTTATTTCAACTTTTTTCAATCCACTTGAATCGTGACCTTTAGAAACAGAGGCGTTAAGTCCTTATTCATAAACAAATTGTAGTGTCTCCTTTCTAATTTGGAAATATTTTAATTTAGTGAAATCACTAATTGATTAAATTCAAATCAAATTGAAAACTTTCAGTTCATTTATAAAAATAGTACGAAATAGATAATGAATAGTACTAAAAATGAAGCGACAAAATTCTCTTGTAAACAATAATCAGTAATCAATAATTATTTAACTATAAGGTGTAGTGCTATGTGATACGAGGATTGCTTGAGGCGTTTTTTAAGACTGAATAGTGAGAATCCATTTTAATCAAGTTTCTGTAGTGATTTTCTAGCGTCAAATAAGATGATGTAAATACTCGTAATACCTTTGCAAAAATCATAAATTTTTCACATGAAATTTTATTTAAAATTGACCTTAACTTCTATGAGTGACCTCTTTCTTTCTCTACGTTTCTATAATAACTCATATACATCTTAATGTTATAAGGGGGTACTCGGTTAATTAGAGACATCCCAAATAGGAAACTGTAGTGGCCTATTAGTCTCACATGGCCACCTTGGCTGTTTGGTAATCAAGACATTTGTCATTCAGTGATTAAACTTATTACAACAAGAGGAAACGGCTTTGGATATAAACCTGAACACAATTTACCCTACCAACATCTGTCAGTCTCTCAAGAAAGGTGCTCAATATGAGTAGAACAAGACAAATAGTATGTGAATTTGAACATTAATTAGTAAAAGCAGGTTTTTTCGAATAGTTTCACACATGTGTAATTATGATAATAAGAACATACAGATAATTCACTGAAAATATACATATTGTTTCCCATAAAACTTGAACTTTTTATACCTAATTTCAACTAGTACATCGTGAATAAGTTTATCGTATTCAAACTTTATAGTAAAGTCAATTTGTGGAATATAGGATCAGTTAATAATGGGTGATTTTTTAAACGTAGTTTCTTTTAAATCGAATAAAACACTCAATTTGCATCATATATTCAAAATTTTTATTGAAATTGATAACTTGGCCTTTGGCATTTACATTTTAAAGATAACTTTATGTAAATGTTGTCCGCGGCTCCGTATTAAATGGTCCATTCAGGAGGTCCAATTTTGCGTCACTTTTTCGAGCATTTCGGTCTGTATCCCACGAATTACGCATGTTATGTTATCCTGTAAGGTTTAAATCTAGTTAAGCGTGTCCACATACACTAACGACTTTACATAACCCCACAAGAAAAAATCCAGAAGCGTCAAATCGCATGATCTTGGCGGTCAATTCACAGGGCCATTTCGAGAGATAAGCTGCTCATCGAATTCATCCTTCAACATGTGCATTGTTTCACAAGCTGAGTGGCATAAGGCACCGCCTCGATGAAACCACATGTCAACCAAGTTCAACTCGGCCAACTGGGGCAAAAAAAAGTTGCGTATCATGGCTTTATGTCATTCGCCGTTGACGGTAACGTTTCTTCCACGGTCGTCTTTGAAGAAAAATGGACCGAGGATGTCACCAGCCCATAAACCACACCAAACTGTCGTTTTTTCGGGATGCACGGTAATTCTTGTCGGTATGGCATGTGGCTGTTCATCAATCCAGATGCGACAGTTTTGTTTATTTACATATCCGTTAAGGCAGAAATGAGCCCCATTGCTGAACACAATTTTTCGATAAAACAGCGGATTTTCATCAAGCTGTTTTAAGGCCCATTCTCAAAAATTAGACGTTGTTGTAGGTCATTCGGCTTCAATTCTTGCAGAAGTTGAATTTTATGCGCTTTCAAACCCAAATCAATACGTAGAATTTTCCATGTGGTTGGGTAACACATGCTCAATTGCTGAGAACGGCAAATAATTGACATTTCATAATCCTCATTAACAGTGTACGCTACGGCTGCAATATACTTTTCGGTACGCACTGAACGCATGCGAGACAATGGTTTAATGTCCAAAAAAGTGAACTTTGTGCGAAATTTAGTGATCACAGCACAAATTTCCAGGTCGATTATGACGAACTTAATATGGTCGTAACAAACGATACACATTTTTCACAGAGCACGAATTTTGATAGTAAATTTCAACAATATGGAATCGTTGCTCGTTTGTAGGTCTTTCCATAATGAAATGGCAGTGTATACTGAAAACTATTCATATTGACAGATGACGTTTGGATACCATTACCAACCAGTGCCGCCAACCTGAAAAACTTAACTCTCAAAAAAATCACACGTTACTATGGTGCTAAATGAAATATGTAATAGATTTAGTGAGCTCTAAGTTAGAACACAGGTCTGTGTGAACACTTTTTGAATCGAATTTTTTCAATTGATAATTATATCTTAATAAGTGAATTTGTCTATTAAACTTAAGTTGAGTTAGAATTATTTAACGATCTGTGAATAAAATGTTCTATATTTAATCCCAGTTTAGGTATAGACGTTTCTGCGGATCTTTTGTGTTTAATGAAAACACTATTCATATACAAGTAGATAAGGAGCTCAAGGATCCTTCGAAATCTGTGTTTAACTATAGGTATAAGTGTTATTAATCACAAAAAATGCTTCAACAATAAAAAAATCAACATAATTTGAGTAAGAATTGAAAAAGTGAATTATGATTGAATATCACATATTCTGCTATTAAAGAAAACAAGTTATGCCAAAATAATGTCGGTACATTGTGACGTCCAAAATGTTAATTATTCGAGTTACCTCATAAAAACACACCCATCCCTTTCTTCTTCCTTTTGAATGTTCACGTCTTCGTATCATAATTATATTTCTATTAAAAATGCTTTCACATAAATGTGAAAAGAATACTCATAGACATAATTCATTCGATTCTAAATTGTGCATATGAACGTTTACCGACTAATTTAGACGTGCACATCGAGTCTGAATTCCATGTAGGGAAAACTAGAAATCCACTACAATTTGAAGCATCGACCTCATGCAGCCGTGACTCCGCTGCCTGAAAAAAGAAGTCATACTGAAATCAGCGTTGAATCAAGTATACAGTATTGCCCAATTTTCGTCCAAGTTGATAGAAATAATGTCTCTTAACATAAAAATGTGAAGTTATTGACGTTTGCATCGTGATCAATTTATTTATTGAGGTATTACTTTGCAGAAAAAGACAATCTTGGTATTGAGATGAGCAGTTTGCTTGTTAGACTAGCATTCCTTTGAATTCTTTATGAAGTATTCAATAAACGTTTGACCTTAGTTTTTCTTTTTTATGATTTCCACATGGATTTTCTGTACTTACTTTCATATAACGTTAAGGTACGTTAATGGCTTATGCATTATACATTTGAAATGAGGTGATTCATAGACTTGAAATGAATAAAAATCTAACAATATCTATCAAATAAAGAAATTTTTTTCTTTCCTATTCTCATAGAATATCAATGAATATAAGAGCATATAGTTGATAAGCAGATAATAAATATATTCAATTGTTAACAGATAATTTCTTCTTGTTCACAGAGTGATTTTTTACAGTAACATTGTCTCTTCAGTTCTTATCTTATTTTACTTTCCTGTTCAATTTTTCAATTACGCATTGATTCATTGTTTTTATTGTTATTATTTGGTTATTTGTGTCGTTCTTTGATCAATAGAATGTTTGCTGTTCGAATCATGATTGAAAAAATAATAATGAATACTTGATTTTATATTATTTTAATTTTTATATGGCTTCATTCATCCCTCTTCGTTTGATGTTATAATTTCTTGCATCTCAAATTTTATAATTCTATATTCCATAAGGAATGGAAGTTTGTGGCGAAGCGGAAAATCAATATCTATCAAAATCTACCAATATATTTATGTATTGATATTTCGCGACATTTCAATGGCAAGTCATCATCTTCAAGAAGATATCGCAAATTTTGAAGTGTAATATAATGTATTTTGCTTGTAAAAAATTCTTTTATATCTATAATAATGTCAATAGTAATCAGATCAATAGATGATTCGAATTTAGGAATTTTGTAATAAACTTTGACATAAAATCGATATAATTGTTTCTAGTTCTTATACTTCTAATTATTTATTACAAATCGTTAGGTTTTGCTATCAGAAATTTTGAATGATTATTTCAATCCGAATGAACTATGCTTCTATGCAATACTACAAGAAAATCGAAACTAAAATATGCTCGTGTCCTTTGGAATCATATATATCATATATTTGGAAATTTTGGAGTGTTATGTGAGAAATTTTGAATGTAGTGGTCTGACTATGTTTATCCAGAACGAGGTATTACTCATGAGTTACTTACCTACTACCAGATAAAATGTTCCATCAGTTGAAACACGTAGAAAATATTTGGAAATTATGTCCCTGCACAAGTTGATTAGGATCTTTTTTAATTGTTCTTCCCTCCTTTCCTTTATAGACTTCCGACCTCCGAGATTACCTTGTAAGAAGGAAACTTTTTATCCACCTCTGACTCGTATCAATGTTTTGGCATTTACTGCACTTAATAAAATTTGTGCTGTCTGTGTCTTTGAGTCTTTTTCTGATGTTCTTGACATATTCACATGGGGACCTAGTGATAAAAGGATAGCTATCATTCGACTGCTTTTTAAATATCGCTTCAAATCTAAGTTCCATAGATGTAAGTTTTTCATGTATTTTTGTGGGTAAGCTTTCATTTTAGTTGGACCAGCGAGTTAAATCGTTCGTATGTTTGTAAGTTTTTAGTTGAAGGAAACTTTTAATCCACCTCTGACTCGTATCAATGTTTTGACATTTTCTGCACTCAATAAAATTGGTGGTGTCTGTGTATTTGAGTCTTTACATGATGTTCTTGACATATTCACATGGAGGCCAAGTAATAGCTATCATCCGACTGCTTTTTACATATCGGTTGAAATCTAAGTTTCATAGATGTGAGTTTTTCGTGTATTTTTGTGGGTAAGATTTCATTTTAGTTGGACCAGAGAGTTAAATCGTTCGTTCGTTCGCTCTGTGAAAAATGTGTTTCGTTTGTTACGACCATATTATGGTCGTCATAATCGACCGGGTGAATCAACAATTCGTACTGTTATCACCAAATTTCGCACCAAGTTTACTTTGTTGGACATTAAACCATTATCTCACATGCGTACAGTGCGTACTGAAGAGAATATTGCAGCCTTAGCGTACAGTGTTAATGAGGATCGTGAAATGTCAATTCGTCGCCGTTCTCAGCAATTGGGCATGTGTTACTCAATCACCTGGAAAATTTTACGTGTTGATTTGGGTTTGCAAGTCTATAAAATTCAACTTCTGCAAGAATTGAAGTTGAATGACCAATCACAACGTCTAATTTTTGGTGAATGGGCCTTAGAACGCTTAATTAAAATCCGCTGTTTTATCGAAAAATTGTGTTCAGCGATGAGGCTCATTTCTGGCTTAACGGATATGTAAATAAACAAAACTGTCGCATCTGGATTGATGAATAGCCACATGCCATACAAGAATTACCGATGCATCCCAAAAAAATGACAGTTTGGTGTGGCTAATGGGCTGGTGGCATCATCGGTCCATTTTTCTCTAAAGACGACCGTGGAAGAAACGTTACCGTCAACGGCGAACCATATCGTGCCGTGATACGCAACTTTTTTGCACCAGTTGGCCGAGTTGAACTTGGTTGACATGTGGTTTCATCAAGACGGTGCCACATGCCACACAGCTCGTGAAACAATGGACATGTTGCAGGTTGAATTTGGTGGGCAGCTTATTTCTCGAAGTGGCCCTGTGAATTGGCCGCCAAGATCATTTGATTTGACGCCTCTGGATTGTTTCTGATTGTGTGGTTATGTAAAGTCGTTAGTGTATGTGGACAAGCCGAACACGATTGAAGCCTTACAGGATAACATGACTCGCGTAATCCGTGGGATACAGACCGAAATGCTCGCAAAAGTGACGTAAAATTGGACCTTCCGAATGGACCATTTGATACGGAGCCGCGGACGACATTTACGTAAAGTTATCTTTAAAATGTAAATGGCAAAGTTATCAATTTCAATGAAAATTTTGAATATATGATGCAAATTGAGTATTTTATTCGATTAAAAAAAAACAACGCTTAAAAAATCACCTATTATATATATATATATATATATATATATATATATATATATATATATATATATATATATATATATATATATATATATAATAATAATGTTTATTTTCCAAATCAAATGTCATACAGAAGAAAAGAGAAAGAGTCAAAAAAGACAAGAAGATAAACAAAAATCCAAAATTATCCTAATTCATATCAATTATAAATTAACGTAAACTATATTTTAAGAATTCTTTTACCGAATAAGGTTCAATTTCAATAAACATATTGAAAATCTTAGATTTGAATTTATTTATGTCAGAGATATTTACTAAAACCTACGGTAAGTTATTAAAACGTCTGTATCAAAAAATTGTATCAAATTTTTATCAATAGAGTTTTCTGCCTTTTTAATATGATCCATTTCGTGGAAATAGCGTTTGCTTTAGATTACGCAAATAATAATTACAACAAACGCCTTTTCCTAGAAATGGTTCATATAAAAAAAGACAGAAAACTGTATTAGTGAAAAATCTGATACAGATAATCTAAGCAACAAATGTATATAAATCTGATTGGTTCTCCTGATTAATGGTTCATATTCTTATATCCTATTTACCGAAAAATACACTCCAAATACACAAAATAAATTCATTCTCTTTCCGTTACTGATGAAACTTCGGCCAACAGGTTGTTATGCAGTTTAAGAAACGCCCGAAAAAACGCTTGAAAAGAACAATTGAAAAAATACAGCCAGTGTCGTTGCTTCCTTTAACTACTAAACACGTAAAATGCAATAATATTCGAACCGAATAGTTTTGGGAATACTCGTACTTATTTTTGAAATTCAAGAAACAAATGTACTTTTGGACTGACTTCACAGTTATTCTAAGGAGAATTTTCAATAGTGCCTTGTTAGATAAACTGTTACACAGTACAAATGTAACCCTGAAGAGAAAAGTAAAAATTTCCAAAAGCTTGGACAATTCTCAAAAGGCAACTTATTTTCCTGCCCTGGACTGCAATCCGAATTATACACAGGAAAAAAATTGGAAAATTACCTTTAATTGTATATATATATATATATATATATATATATATATATATATATATATATATATATATATATATATATATATATATATATATATATATATATATATATATATATCATTCAGTTGCAAATACGTCATGCATTTTAAATGAAATTCACTTTCTACGAATGACTACGAGTCTTACACACTGTGACATGTTCTAATTTTTTATTTGTATTTTTCACTTTCGCAATGTTAATATTCATCGTCATTCATTTAACGTTTGGTTTCTTGACTGGCTTGAGACACTGTTGATGTATACATCAGCAAGGCAATGAAAGTTGTGCGACATTCTTGCCAATGAACTCTAAGATCTTACTGCTAACAGGAATAAATATACGAAGCGAACTCTTATTTAGCAAATACTGGAAGGAAAAGTTGAAATTTCTCCTCTTAATCCAAAACAATGAGAACAAACAAATATGTGGAATACTCAACAATGTACATGTTCCACTATTACTATAGATATTGTTAACATTCGACATTCTTCAGACATAATATGAATAAAAGAAAGGTTCTTAGTATTTTTAAAATATTAATTCATTTTCAATAAGTGACACGGTGGTTTAGATTATTTCTTGGTGAAACATTATGTTAGAAACAATAAAATAATATTAACATACTTGGCTTAAGTTTCACTAAATATTAAAAACTCTACATATGTTTCGGGGGGTTAATCCATTATCAAGAGTATACAATGTTACTCAACATTGTATGTAACACTGCATATGTTTTAATATGAGTTTTTAATATATTTAGTGAAAATTAAGCCAAGTGTGTTAATTTTAATCAATTTTCATTTAGAAGAATGCAGTTAACTATTTTGGCAATGAGAAAGATGCTTCTTGAAATTAAAGACCAATTTCACAGTTTCTGTTGATATATTATTATCGGCAAGTTTGATAAGGATTTTTAGAAAACTCAGTAGAGCATTGATGAAAAGGAAACTTGTTGAAAATAACAGATAAAATTTGAGAGACTTGGCCTAAAATACCACAAAAAACTTTGGTTTTCATCAACAACTGAAAAAAACAGAGATTTCTGATTTGAAAAGAAACTCAACAAATCAAAAAATTAAACTTTCTAGTTCGAAAAACCTTGAATATATCAAGCTTTATCGAACTCTTTTTCTCTCATCTTTCGTTCTTTATAATGAAATATCAGTCATGTGATAATCAGCGAGTACATCAATTCAATACTTATCCAACAAATATATGAATTGATATTCTTGTCAAATAAAAGACTCTGAAAATGGAAATAAGTATTGCTTTGTTTATGTTGCAGTGTAAATTGTAGCTTTGTCGAAAATTTTAAATGAACAACTCTCACTAAATGACAGAGCTAACAACAGGGATTAATGAATCTTTAAAATTTGACTATCTTGTTTCATACATATAGGATTATTTAAAGAAAAGGATTAGAAAAAAAAACAATAATCATAAGAATGAATAAAATCCCAAAAATACGCAAGTACCTAAATGACTGCACTACATAAACATAAAATAACCGAAAAGTATCTATTTAACAATAGCATTACAGAAATTCAAGCAACTACAATGGATTAAGTGCAATACATAACAATTTGATAAGTTAATCGAACAACACCAGTGACGGATTTAGGCTTACTGCCGCCCTAGGCCCCGTTCGATGTACCGCCCTTTTTGAAAAATGAACTTCATTAATTTTGATCCAATATTTTTATTTAAAAATAACTTTATTTATTGAAATAAAAATTTTTAATATAACTAATAAACATTATTACAAATAAATAAGTTATAAACTTAAGACCGATAAATAATAAATATTTTTTATAAAAATAAATCTGAACCAATTTTTAAAATTGACTGTCTTCACTTTTTTTTGCCTCTAAAATTTTGGCGTTTCAAAAATTTTGCCGCCCTTCAAATTATGCCGCCCTAGGCCCGGGCCTCATGGGCCTAGGCCTAAATCCATCACTGAACAACACTACTCAGTAACAAACCAAAATTAACGAATAACAATGATTTCAATAATAATAATTGAAAACGAATTAAAACTTTGAAAACATATTATATAAATTCTCTGGATCAGTAAGTTGAAACACATCCATAAGTGAAGAAATCTTCAGAAATTTCATTATCTGATTTGCCAGAGAATAAACCCAGGAGAAACTGACGCAGCATCTGCAGAGCATGCTAGGTCATTATTTTTCTGATATATAAAAAACTAGATAACCTAATTTAATTGATTAATTAATTTATATCGGTACTGTCATTTGAAAAATTTTTTTATTCTAAGAAATATTTATAGCGATAAGTGAAGAAAATGTAAGTGTCTTTATCTTCACAGCCTGGTATTTTCGTATAGAATATCGAATTTCAGTTCAAATATCGACGAACTAGAATGTGTGGGAATGATTAGAACGAAACATTTTTGTAACAATTCGGGCATAATCCTGATGAAATATGAAGCGTGTGAAGATGAAAGTAACTATGATCATCCTTTGAAGACATTTCCCTTTTATTTTTAATTGCAGAAATATTTCAACATATAAAGTTTCTTAATTATTATCAATAGTAGCACACCAGCAGTCAACAGATACAATCAATTCTTCTTCATTCATAAGTATTAATTTAGAATTTCAAAATAGCTCTTAATAATGAAAACCAAGAAAAGTGAGGTTAATTTACTTATCAAAATTATTCACTCACATTCATATTTACACAATCAAAAAGCATAATTATGTAAATTTTATGAATGGACTTTCGCTGCTCAATTTGAATTTGTTATGAAAAGAATGGATTTAAAAAGATAATATCTGAAATATCATTAAAACCGTTTGATGAACTACTTTAAAAACGTTTTTATGCAATAGTAGACTTTGACAACAAAGGTATCATTTAAAGCGGAATATATTGAAATCAGTAATTATTCTTTCAAAAGTGTGAGCGAAATACGTATCACAAAAAGTAAATTATTTCATTGAATTCATTTTCTTTGGTTCTGCGAATACACCTTCAGTTCTTTAATCTATGATCTATTCGAGTTCATTATCTTTTCCTTATTGTGTGTCAGCGGGTTCGAGTGTATCATTCTGAAACGTTTTATTTACGAAAAATAAAATGACAATATTTACTCGGTAATTCTATGTCATTTTGTTCTATTTTTTCGAGTTACTATTACGTGTTATTTGGAATTCATATTATGTATTTCACTCATCAAATTTACATTTAGGTTTCTTTTGTGTCTGAAAATAGTAAAGTGGACCGAAACGTGTCATGCCATACATTTTATACAGATGAATAAGAGAAATTTCATTAAATATTTATTCATCGTGATGTTTTGAAAGCACAACTAGAATAACAAATAATAATGTTTCTTTCAAATTGAATTAAACACTTGGCTTAATGTTTCACGATTATTTTTAACAATATCAAATAGTCAACATGTTTCGAGCGTGAGCATCTTCAAGACTATACTACAATGAGTAGTTTATTGTAGTCATTGTAGTTTAGTCTTGAAGATGACTCACGTTCGAAACATGTTGACTGTTTGATATTGTTAAATATAATGTGAACCATTAAGCCAAGTGTTTAATTTAATTTAATATTTAATTATGTTTCACCAAGAGTTAAGGGAGAATTCAATCTCCGTCAATGTTACTTTTACCTATTTATTTTCAAACAAATGAATGGAGATCAAACTAGTGACATAAGACTAAAAGCCTGAGTTCGAAAACATTAACAAAGAATCAGCTTAATATCTGAATGATAAACAACAAATTTGCTCACCTCAATATCTAAATACTAAACCGAAATTCATTGAATAGAGGCAGTTTCATGTGTTAAAAAGAGAACGCAGCAGTGTTTTTGTAGTGTTAAAAATCAAGATGAGTATCACACCTTTGAGATCTTTTTTTTTATTATTCAAGCTTACTGTGCTTCGATGACTTGATCATTAGCACTACGGTAGATTTTTACATTATATTTTCAATACATTTCACATATTATTTCATAAAAGAAAGAGTATTATATATGACATTCAATTTGAGTTGAGAAGATTAGTGCTTTCTAGAAATTTGACAGTGGCTTCCAGTTTTTCATATTCTTGTTCTAAAGCCTGTTGTAGGTGAACATCATACCAGTTTGTTCCCGTTGAAGTTGGTACTTTGGACATTTCAGGACGAAGTGCTGGACTTTTTATACTTTGATTGCATTCAGTGTACATTGGAGCGTTTTCTTTCTTGAGCAAGTGCGTCCTGTAAGTGTGTACCTGGTAAAACCTAGTCGAAGTCGAGATATTTTGGCTTGGTGTGGTCGATTATTGGGTAGAGTCATCACTTGAAGTGGATCAGGTTTGATTGTCTTCAAAAGTATATTTGTTTGTAGCCAATGTGCTTTCCATAAATATTCAACCTTATATGATGCAGATACTTTTATATATTCCATTGTATGAATCTGAAGTCATCTGTCTGCATTATTTGATGTCCATTTTGCTGCAACATCTGCCTGAGAGTTTCCATCAATTCCGGTGTGTGAGGGAGTGTAAGTGAAAATGATTTTACTACCAGAATGTTCAATTTCTTGACGTAGGTTGTTGATCTCAATTACTATGTCGTTGTTGATATATTCCTGGAGTTGATATACATTCTCTGGAGTGAGTGTATTGCAGATAGAGAGTCTGAGTGCAGACAAAATAGTTCTTTGCTCAGGTGTTTTTGTCTGAACTGTAGACTAGTGCTTTTATATATAGCGATCAGTTCACCAGTGAATATAGAACACTTATCTATGCGGTACATATTTACTACAGAAGAAGTTACTATTGATAGACCAAGGGTTTTGGGTTTAGGGTTTTGAGATCTCATCAATAATAAACATGCGAAACTTAGTAGCAATTGAGATAATGTTGCTCCTTGAGTTTCATAGGTGGGGGTTTCTAATTTTAGTAATTTAGTGGGTTTTAGTAATCCAAGCCGCAGATACTCAAGCTTACCTTATAGTGGAGGAAAGTCGAGATTATGATTCGAGACAATTGAATATGAATTTTGAACAATTTTGAACGCTGAATTGAGATATTTTCGTGCTAAATGAATAATTCTCTCACATAGTCTATGAGGTAAAAATTCATTTGATAACAAATGTGACCACCATATTCAAGTTTGCTTCTGATTGAGAAATTAAAGCGATTGATTTATTTATATTAATTGGGTTCGATGGTATTTCACACGAATGAGACCATATACTTGCTTTAAAAGAAAATCGGAGTCGAAACAGGCTCCATCAACGAAACAGTGTCACATGTGATTAGATATTTTAGATTATGTTAATATGAGTAATTTCGAATGGTCCTTGCAACTTGAAACATTCATGGGTAGATGAAAGGCTCTGAACGTTTTTAATATTGCCCGAATATGATAATGTTATGAAAGTTACATTCTCTAAGAAATCGTTTAATAACAAATAGAACAATAGAAGACCAATACTGGATCCCTGGAGTATTCCGAGTCGTCAACCAGAAATTTTTTGGTCTGACATTTTCAATATGTGAAAATAGACTAAAATTGCTTAATTACTAGTAGAAATATTTATAGAGTAATTAACAATGATGAAAATCCAATATCATATTGTAAATATCACTTACCTATATTTGTAATTCTGTTATATTTTGTTAAATTACTTTGTTATTTTGTTTTTGTTACATTACAAATTTTTTCACCTATACAACATTGGCTTCGTCAGAAGCATATGATACTCTAGGAACTCCCTAGATCTTCACTATTCACCACATGGGTACAAGGGTGCACTCTTGAGATTAATTTCGAATATCGTCATAGGAAAAAACGAAACTAGTATTTTCGGCATACATTTTTGGTTCAAACAGTTCGGTGAGCCTACCAGAGAACATTGAAGGTACATAGTTAATTTATAAAACAAATCAAAGAAAGTCCAATATGCTTCCTTGTGGAACACCACATATAATTTCAGACAGAGATATTCCCAAGCATTGTCTGGTTGTAGCTCCCAAGGAACGTACAACTAGGGCGTCAGTCAAAACTTCAGAATGAAACTGGGAATCGAATCATGCCCGTCTTATTAACTTGATATTAGGTTTTTAGCTTACTTATTTAAAGAAACTTTAAAAAAACTTTTATCTTAAGATAAAAGTTTTTTTTATACTTCTCGATAATCTCGTCACGATTTCCGGGAATACCGGAATAAACAGTACTAAAATAATTCGCAAATGGACGTTTTATAACTTGATTTCTCTCGGAAGAAGATTCATTGTTACTTATGAAATAAATTCCATTTCATTCATCGATTGGGCCGATACTTGATGAAATTCTAAATACATAATTTAAATAAAACCGAGTAGTTTTTCGATTTTCACTATAATTAATTCAAAAACTTGAATAAAATAAAACTACTTAGTTTTATTTAAATTAAATTCCATTTCATTAGATATACCATTGAAAACTTACATAATTCATAATTTTTCATAAAGTACCCACTGAGAATGATTGTAGTAGGTACCATTATTGGATTAATCATGAGAGATCTTCATCTCAACATATATGCCTTATGTATTCCTCAATAGTCTTTTCAAATTTCATTGCAATGAAAAATTTCATTCAATGAGAAACGTTTCTCCAATGAATAACAGAGATTGCAGTTATTGATGCATTTTAGAAATAAACTTTCGTGGCGATTTTTTTCAATGCTAATTGGTTAAACAATTTATTTAATTTGTTACACGTACAAATGTAATTGGTCCATTTAATTTCTAGGTTACTATTTTATTGATATCTATTTTCATAGTTAGTTCTGAAAATTTATATGACTTGAAACAGTTTATGATATAGTTTAATGTGGATAATCAGAAATTTTCAGAAGAACTTATTGATAATTTGTTTTCTTCATTATTGAAATATCTGATATTCTAGCAGTTTCCTTCGGATTGATTTGAAAACTACTTAAGCTTACCTTGATTTTTCCTATTATCAGGAAAGATATTCAATTAAGTACTGAAATTACAGAATTTGACATTTTACATTTGAAGAAGGCGAATATAAAGAGGAATATTTCACTTGCTGTCAAATTACGGACAATTCTGAATAGTATCAATACATAAAAATATATTGTTACCTGTTTTGATGAAGTAACTTGTCAACTTCTCACAATATCACCGAAAAAATCCAAGTGAATTGAATAATTTTTCGTAATTGAACCAATTAATTTGCATTATTTTATATTATAACAATTTCAACATTGTTACAATATTTCAAAAGTTACTTGATATGGACATATACCAAGCTCAGAACACGGGTTATCATAATAATTTAATTGGAAACAAATATTTCCCTAATTTTCAAAGCAACAGTTCGTGTCAGTGCAAATACAAAATTTGTGCATGATTAAATTCTCCTTCAATTGAATATGAGTTCAAGAATGCATCATTGACGTTCGAATAAAATTATAATAAGTAAATATTTGATGAAACATTCTAAGTGAGTATTAATTGAAGGAAATATATTCCAATCAAACCATAAATTAAACATCATTATCTTGTTATTTCCTTAATTATTATTCTTATGTTCAACCTAGAAAGAAGTGGGCGAGAACACTGAAAATTATATATACTGTGTGGGTTCAATTGCAGTGTAGTCATTTTCGACCTTCTATTACAACTTATTACCTTCGTATTTTAGTAAAATGAAATTGAAATAATCGTTGTAGAGGCAGATTATAAAAAGGTTTATTTCTACGTGCACTCATGGAAGAAACCCTAAATATTTCCAACAGTCACATAAGTATCTCAAAGTATCGATAAGACATGAGATATAAGTTTCATGCAATCTTAAGTGATGTATTCTTACAAACTGTACTTTAAAAAATCAAGACAAAAAGACGTTTTCCTTCTTGGTATAATTCGAATATAATAGACAACATATTAAGAAAAGAAAAATACCTGAATAACTTCAAGTGGTATGGTAATAACCTTTATGTGGCAAGTTACAAAAGTCTGAGAGAAACCATCAAGAACGATATTAACTCGCCGTATAAAAATTTTATTCAAACAGCAGAAAATAATATCATGCAAGACACCTTTTGTTTCTGGTCTTTCATTACCGAGAAAAAGGAATCTCTAGAATTCCTGGTGAGATGAGAGAAGGTGAGCGTATGAATATTTCAGTTCTGTATATGAAACATCTTTGAACAACAATTTCATGTAAGGTGGACTATTCAGATTGTAATGACGGGATATGTATCACTTCAAAAACTCTGAATCAAATCATTATTGCTGCCAAGAAACTCTCAAATAAACTTACGTCTGATCCTAATGAAATACCAAGTTTTATTGTGAAATATTGTATTTATGCACTTTCGGATCTATTAATCTGACATTAATGCAACAAATTTGGATACTCTGATAGCCTCACCAACCTTTTTCATTCTTACCTGGTTGACCGACGTCAATTCGTACAGCTGGAGGGTATACAGTCGTCTGAGTTCATACCTACCTCTGGAATACCTCAAGGGTCTAATCTTGGACGACTGTTATTTATTCTGTTCGTGAATGATCTGATGGATAATATTCACTCTCCATATTTGACGTTTGCAGATGATTTGAAACTATATCATGAAATTAGATCAAAGAGCAACCGTGTTCAACTTCAGCTCGCGCTGGACCAAGTTGCTTGTTGGTGTGAGGACAATTATTTGAGTTTGAATGTGTCAAAGTGTAATGTTGTTTCTTTCAGAAGGAAAAGAGACCGAATTGACTGTGATTATAGCGTCGGTGGTCAGGTTCTTTCTCAGGCCAGAAGCTTTCCTTTGTCCCACACATCACCCAACATATTTTATCTGCCGCGAAAATATATAGATTCGTTATACTTAAAGGCAAATATTTTAATAATTCCTCAACATTCATAGGACTATTCGATACCGTAATGCGTAGCAAGTTGTAGTATGGTAGCATGATCTGGCATCCCATTTACACTTGCCATCAACGCCAGTTTGAGGCTATTCAGAGAAGGTTCTTGAAATTCTTAGTTTGGAGGGAGGATAAAGTTTATCCACAGAGAGGAGTCAATCATAATGAACTATTGAGGCGATTTAGTTTAATCTCATTGTAGAGCAGGAGAGAAACTTTATCACTCAAATTATTGTACAAATTACTGCACAATAGTATTGATTGTCCTCCAGTGTTGTCCGCTTTTGAATTTCGTATTCTTAGGCAAAATTCTCGTAATACAGAATTTTCTACCTAGAGACTCTGAGGACCAACTCCCTAATACAATCAATCCCCTTTTGGTTTATGGAGTCTACTTTCAATAGAGTTTCCAATAATTGTGACATTCACTTTGACTCCATAGAAGTTATTATTAGGAGTTATGTGAACAAAGAAAATTGACTAAAACGAATTAATTCAGATTGAGTTCTTTGTAATATTTCATTGAATGGTATAATGTACTTATTAGTTACTATTTTTTTAGATTAGAGTGAGCTCTATGTTATATCTTTTTCATTTTGATTATTCAGTTAGTATTCAACATTGTTATTATTTTCTGTAATAGGGTGTTATATCTGTTGAGAATAGAAAACTTATTATTATAATATTAAAATAAATTAAACTCTTGGCTTAATGTTTCACGATTTATTTAACAATATAAATAGTTAACATGTTTCGAGCGTTAGCTCATTTTCAAGACTGTAGGATTCATATTGTTAAATAAATCGTGAAACATTAAGCCAAAAGTTTAATTTATTTTAATATTCAATTATGTTTCACCAAGAGTTAAGCGAGAATTCAATCTCAGTCATTATTTTTATAAGGTTAATCCCCAGTCAATGATAGATAACCCGGGAAATGTCCTGCTTCAAATAAGGCAGAAAAATGATAATTTTATTCACTTTAAAAACAAAAATAGAAAGAAAAATTTTTTTTGCTTCTTAAGAATTAGTAAAAGGAATAATTTCAACTATCCTTATCATTATTCCTCACTAAATATAAAGAAAATAATACGGAATTTGACCAACCGGACTCACCCTTGAATTTTCTGCGTTTATTTTGAAAGAACCTTTCATATAAAAGAACGAAGTTTTATATTATTCCTATATATCTAATTCACATCCAAATATTCCTTCACTTTAATAAAGGAAACTAAATCTACATTTACACCTTAGTGTGAGTTCTCGAAATATCAACATTTCTAGATAAATTTCAAAATTATAAACAATATCCAAATTTGAACTTTCAAATATTAGACATATAACCACAAAAAATTTTTTTTATACAACGAACCTAATGGAGAGGAATTTCATCTTCATTATTAAGTGTAGAAATTTCGATTTGTGATACAAATCAAGAACATTTCTTCAATTAATCATATATCAGTTAACAGTGAACACTGAATGAACAGATACGTGAGAACCTTTTGTAGACAATTTTCCAACACACACTCTTGCCAATGAAATTCAATCGGTATTAACACACTTAATAAAAATAACTTATGAGGCAGTCTAATTGCTCATCTTATTAAATAATCTGACAAGCTGAAATCAACCAATTTCTCTACTTAATTATTTCGAGGAGACTCAAGTGCCACTAAACAAGGGAAAGTAGGTAATAATTCGAGCCAACTAACTTCCTAAGCGTCCATTGAGACTTTCTTCGATCTTTAGCGTGAAGCAATTTGAGCGGAAGTATTTGAATGTTTGGAATCATAGCCAGAAGGTGCTCACATATTTCAAATTTCATGGCATATTTTCCGAAAGAGTAGGCGATTCGTAACCTTACGTCACTTGATCTGAAATTCTTTGAGATAATTCTGATATCTTTCTGTATTCGATATTGAAATGGACTCGTAAGAACTGGTATATCTTAATTTAATTGGAGGTAAGGATACATAAGCGACATCATTGAAGAAGCATCATATAAAGAATCTACTAAAAGACTTTAAATTTGTTGAAATTTGATATTGATAAGTTGATAATTATGTAGTTGATATGTGTTTATTTATTTTGACATTAATGTACATGAGGGCATAACTGCAGCAATATCATGTAAAAAATCTAGTAAAGGCTTAAAATTCGATGAAATTAGAATTACTTTTTCGAAGTAATGGTACATTTTAAAATTGTAGATTACTGAGCCAAATATATTGAGATTTAAGAGCAATCAGCACTGTAAAGAATTGATGAATACATTGTGTAAAATTGGTAATTTTTAAAAATTTTTCATTATAGGTCCATATAACGTCACGATATTGAGTTGAAAAGGTTTTAGTTGAAGACATTTGAATTTGAACTTTTCAGGAATGACATTTGCAAAGAGCGCCATTTAGTATGAAATAAATATTATAAATTACCTATGTGAATTTTTTCTCATTTTGTATGAAACTTCCATATCCTTATGGAAAAAAGTTTGGAGTTGAGTTGAAAAGTAAATATTTTTTAACTGTTACTTTCAGTGACTTTTACCGAATACGCATCTTCTAATAGAGAAATTTGAAAATTTCATCTCCTTCGACATATATTCTTCAACATTAGTTGATTCAGGGTGACACAAAAAGTTACGCAATATTTAATTTTTAGAACGTTAGTTCCTTACTTTAGGTTAGAGCGAGGGGGTCGCGACGAGAAATGAGTGATTGGAATGTGGTCAGGTCATGTCATCGGAATGTGTCTCACATGCACACTGTGTCCTTTCTCTATTTCACCGATCTTTCTTTCTTTGACTTTAGCAGTGTCACATAACGCACATCGAATATACAGCACTGTTATATCAACACAATTGTAATAATTCAAATTTAAATAACTCAAAAGTGAAATAAATATATAATACATTAGTCAAATTTTATTGTGAAAATCATGGAAAGTGTTTAATAAAAAATTTTCATACATTAGATACATTGGTTTCAATTTAAAATTGATAACAAAAATATTATAAATGACTATGACGACTTATTTATTATTTATTGAATAGATAATATTTACTTCTTTTATAATTAACTGAATAGTAATTCTTGAAGGAACTAATGTTCCTACGTCATAAGTTTCAAGTATGAAACGTATGACACGCGTTTCAAAGTACTTCGGATTCTTCGAATGCAGTAGTTACAACTGGAGTTATTATTAGTTGTGAATGTGCCTTTCAAAAAAGCAGGACTACTCCGAAACTCTCATCATGCGTATTTATTCAAATATATGAGAAAAATTTGAATTTTTTTCACTTAATTTACCATTTTCCCTGAATATCGGCCTCATCTTTCATTACTTAATTCAAAAAAGTTAGGTCATTTCAAGAAATTTCCTACATTGTTAGTGATGCCCTCTTCTGGTGGCATCAGAACTATGTGCAAATTTGGATTTATCGAAGAGAAAAACTTCTTTTGTGATAAAACAGAAAACCGAAATAAAAGTCATATTTTTGATACCCATAAAAAGACAAATTTTTATTGATATTTCACATTGATGTATGTATATTTTAGACATTCCTCATTGAATAATGCCTATATTGCTTCATATAAGCTTCATTACATCTGAGGAATCGTTCTTTTGAGTAAATTACTTTTTGAGTTTCTCGGAAGTACGTATTGTATTGCGATAAATTCCATAAATGAAAATATATCACTCAATTATCTGTTTCTTATTCCTTAAATACATCAATTTCCATATCGAAATTTTAATACCCCCTTACTTACTTTCAATAAAATACGGCTATCATAGCTTCAAATTAATTTGAAAACAACTTAGTTCTGTTTAAAGCTATAAATAACACTTTCTAAAAACCCCATGAGGATATCTGTGATAACACATTGAAATCTAATGAGTTCTTAATATCACCAGAAAATCAAATTGTTAATTTCGATTGAATTATTCATTTTCCTTTTCGTCATCACTATTTTACATTTTTGATGGACTATCTACTGATTGAAAGGAAAAAATGAACTTGATAGCAACACAATAAAATTCAAAATCTTGCTTACGATGAAAAAGAAAGTAGAGATTTTAATATTCATACTTTTACGTAATCAATTAGAATAAACTTATTCATTGACTTAATCAACTTACTTTGCTTGTAATGTTCAATATATTCATCCAAATTTATTATAATGAGAATAAAACTTATTATTTTTAGAAGGAAACCGTAAGATTCCAATTTTATATATTGACGAACAATAATGTTGATTGTAAATATACAGCAAATATGCTGATCTCTTTTTGAAACTACTGTTTCTATTTTTCACTAGTTGACTGTGGCAGTGTTCAGATTGTAGTTTCCAGATTGCAAAAAAAGTAAGTTCGAATAATTAAAAGCGTTGAATACTTGGAATCGTGCAAACCATTTTTTTATATTTCATAAAATATAAAATAATACTCTTGCCTAGACTGTGGATATATATAACGTCCTTGTAAAAAAATAGGGATGTAAATACGTTAATTAAACATTCTGGTCAACATACGTAAAAACAATACGAGAGGTGCAGATAATATCCCAACAACTAAATATCATTTAAATAAATAAAAAAACTCGATTGATTACAATTTAATAATATCACATTTCAAAGAGCCTCCTTCCAATAAATTCGAAATAATGCTTTTATTCTGTCAGTGATTACTTGCTTCTTATGAGTGACTTCCTCACTCACCAGATAATTATGAATTTATGTGTTGTTTTAGTGCATTCTATGTAGTTTTTTTTCTAGTTTTATTGTGAATTAATTGATTATGTTTCAATATACCAATACAAAATATTATATCTCAATATCTATTTACTGGTCATGTGTTTGTAATTCATGGTAGATTAGGAAAAAAATGAGTTTTGAAATATGTGTTCAAAGACTGTGCGTGTTGATTCTATTAGTGTTATTTGAAAAGTTCATAAGATAGTTATAGATCTAATTGAGATGTTTTATATATTTTTTCCATTCAGATATTTTCAAATTTTGAGGAATGTGCTACATACTCGTAACTAAATTTTTGCACATTTCTCGTGTTTCTTAGTTGCTAAAATGATCTCGCTATTGTAATTAAAATTGTGTTTTTCTGTTATTTTGTGTTTATATAATTTGTTATAATAATTTGCATGTATATGAGCTTCAATTTGTTTCTCTTAATTTTGCAATGTTTGAGCTATATAGCATTTATTGCAATTATTGCAGCATATATTAAATACTGTATGAGTTTTTCATTGAGTAATTATTTTGCTTTTCAACTTGATTGATTCACTTGATTTTGTGTGGTGTGTGCTATCACAAAGTTATAAGTTTTCGATATTTTCGCAATGTTTCTACCTAGTTTTGGCATATAAGGTAGAGGAATTATTTTCGGATCTTTTTTATTGATTGCAAATTATGATAGAGTTTGTGAACTCTTTTCGTTCTTCTTTTTTGTGAATGTTTTGAATTTTTCTGAATTAAATTCTACGAAAATTATTTCAAATGAGGAGTGCACTTCATTATTATCAATATTATAATTCATGAGGTACCTTGAGATTTCTATCCACCTGATGAAGGTATTGTATACGGACAATATTTTAGTAGATAATATATACATAACGTGGAAAATTCTCACCATTGTTTTGAGTATTATATATATATATATATATATATATATATATATATATATATATATATATATATATATATATATATATATATATATATTACGGGCCATTCAACCATTCAATAGAAACGACATTTGGATGAAAAGACCTCAGAATGAAATTTATTAAAAGACAACTACGATAACGGAAGAAATCAGAAAATGACGAGCAAACTTCTATGCACATGTCTACAGAATGTTCAGAACAGTTCAGAATACCGAAAAAACTACTCGATATAACGATATAATATTATGCAGAGTAAAGGCGGAACAGAGTGGCTAAAAGAGGTCTTATAATTTCGAATAGTTCCTGTTCAATCGTTCTCATGGGGAAAAATCGTAATAATAAAAATAATGATAATGTATATATATATATATATATATATATATATATATATATATATATATATATATATATATATATATATATATATGGTAGTATGGTGCACCTCACGGATATCACACATATTAAAGCAAACATTAAGAGAAATCGGTATGTCACAAATACATTCGCACATGTAGACAATAATTTCCTATCTGTATTTATTGGAAAGTACTTTCATGTTCATTTCCATATTAAGAGATGAAAAGTGTCATTGAGGATATTTATGATTTCTGAAGAAATCTGATTCAGTGGAACGTTAAGGAGGAAAGCAATCCTAAAAATTTCCATTTCTGATGGACTGTTATATGATTCCATTCAATTACGTATGATTTAATTGTGAATGGATCGTTTGAATATTTAATCTGCTATTCGTTGCATATATTTGAATTTTCGCTACATATTCATGATTTTTAATAGTATTAATTTTTGTTATAACAGAAATGTATATTAATATAAAACTTTTAATTTATAGTCGACTGATTGAATTTTTAATATGTTCGAATTTTCAGAAACCAAAAGCTTCTGATGGGAATACGATAAAATTTTCAATTTCAATACACTTCATGATTTAAATCCATATTTATTGTTACATTCAATTCGTTATTAAGTTGTCTGGAATTTCTCTTTTAAAACAAAAATTTTAGAAGTAACATTGTCCTATTTCATTGAATATGTTGTATTTTTGTTACTACTGGTTGTAGGGGAAGTTGAAATCATCACCAAATCACTTTTTGATATCGCATATCTCTTGAAAAAATCTTACATTATTATCTTTATCTATATATATAAAAATGAATTGCTGTGCGTTAGTCTCGCTAAAACTCGAAAACGGCTGAACGGATTTATCTCATCTTAGTCTTGAAATGTTCGTGGAGTTCCAGGGAAGGTTTAAAAGTCGAGAAAAAATCGAATAATTGCCGGGAAAACTCTAAAAACAGCACTTTTCTATTTCCCATACAAACGTTTCTAAATAAAATGTGGAGTCAATTTGAACTTTACTACTATCCGATAAATTTCATATTAAATTATTCGCGTGCGCTTTGGAGGATTTGATGTCGCGTTCCGAAACTAAACAAAAGTAAATAGCGAACGTGACAGAATCGGATAGTCACAAAATGTAATAAATCATCAGTAGTACTGATTTTCAATCAATTTTCAAATTTGCGTAACTTTATTTTAGCTAACTTCAGTTGTTACCGTATCAGACAATTTTTTTAAGTTTGATAAATCTTTAAGTTTGGTCACAACTTGAGTTTCAGAACGCAACCATAATATTTGACAACCACGGAGCTAACCCCAAAACACGGAAAAAAGTTTTCCTATTAACAAAATTGTGTTACTATCATGGTTGCGATATTTTATGAGTACATCTATGTTTGTAAGTGACGATTACCGCTAAGTGCGCGAGAATTTTTTTGCTTTTGTGATGCTTTGTGGTAGTGACATTCCAAGTAGTGTGCTCTTTTTTTGTTGATATTTTGGTGATAGTGACACTTTACTGTTAAGTGAGCGCGAATTTTCTTCACTTTAATTTATTATATTACGTTACGATGCCGTGGAGAAGACGACCTGACTTAGGTCGTCGCAGTCAGTCAAATGTACGAAGAGCTACCTCACGTGTTAACCGCACTGATGACCAGAGAGAGACAGATCAAGAAAATAGTCGTATTGCTATGTCAGAATTGCGTTCTTTAGTGAGTGGCAATGAAGTAAATAGGCTCAGAATGCAACAAGTTCGTGCACATCAATCACAACAACAGCAAGCACGACATCATGAAATTGAGCGAATCCGCAGACGCAGTGCTTCTGTGATTCTTGAACGAGCTGCATTCCACTATGATCCGGCAATTGATTATTGTGCCGACAAATCGGTAACAATTCACCTCGGAATTAAATATGTGTCCGCCGTCGTTCAGAAATCAAATTGAGAGAATAGTTTAAAATGAATAACCAGTTAGAATTTTTATATCTTTGTTACTACATATTTATTCTTAGGGGGTAAAAAGTTTAATATCTATCAGATTATTTTCATATAGATTGATAAATCCTAAGGTTGTTCACAAATTTAAATTCTGAAAGCTACCATAATATTTGACATCCACACCGTGTAATGTGCAGCCTATTCAAGTGTATTGAAATCTTTGTACAAATTTCAGTACCTATGCGTCAATTTGCCTTCATTGCATCTCCAATGATGAAACGGATGATCAAATATCATACATACTAATCAAAAAGCACTTGCTTAACAGTTCGTATTATAGAACAAACTATTACTGACTGATCATTGTATTATATAAATTCCTTGGTTTGGTAAGTACTTGATGTTGACAGCAATCAGTTTGTTTTTCCGTTTCGTCATGTCAATAAACATAATAAATAAAAGTTTGTAAATGGAGCAGTTCGTAGTGTAACAATCTACAACTATTACTGAGTTCTTGAAATGTCAATGATTCAGATCAATTGAATGTGTATCAATCATAAGTGTTTATGCTCAAATCGAGAAGAAGTAATTCTCATTACGTAACGATCTTCTAATACGCATCCGCAAATTTTGCGTGCCTTGAATCTAGCACGTTTTGTTAACTCAAGCATAGATGATGCCTATAATATTATGGGATTATGTAAGTGAGATGAAGACGTAGGTATATATAAGCAGATATATATCTTTGGAGAAACTAGGAAGAACTATTACATGTTTTTACTAGATGAATTCGCGGTCCTCTGATTGCCGTAAAAATGGAAAGTTTAAAGCATATGTACGAGGGATGCTCGATATTGAATGAACCGAAAAGAACTACAAATAAAGCCGAAATGTTTCTCGATTTTAAATATGATTAGAGATTGATATAACGAATAGAAATGTGATAAAATAGTGTAATGGTCGGTGCAATTCGCACATGGTTTACGTGATTGCCTTAATATCTCAAATGATCTTTCTCATATAGAAAATATGATTGAAGGTTTAGGCCTTTACTTGATGAAAATCATCTTAAAATTGAAATTCTAGAGAAAATGCTCTTTTATTCAGCAGTTGTGATGAATGTTTCACTTCGTCCTCCGATGGCTTCCTCCGAGATGCAGTGTGTCAGACGGTGCTGTCCAAAGAAGCCATCGTAGCTGTGGAAAGTACGTCAGAATTGTTATATAAAAGTGTAATTCTAGAAAATGGTTCTTTTTTACTAGTTCCCTTTCAAGGCAGTTCTAGAAAACTAAAACTGTCAAGTTTACAATGTGGTTGATACAACCTGTATATCATAGGTACTAAAAAAACGTAAGATAGTCATGAAAAGTCTCTACAAATAGAAGCAGTAGAGCGTTTTGAATATGGTGTCAGAAGGGTGAATGGTTGACAGCTGGGTTATGTAGTTTGTGAGTTTATGTTTAAAAATATATGAGATATAATGTTGTACAATGTACAATGTTAGCAAGCCCATCAATTAAATGCAAGTACATCCAAACGGTGAAAGATAATTAGTTTTGATTTTAAATATTTATCGATGGATTTTAATAGTTTTATATCAATTGAAATTGTAATAAAAAGTGCTCAGACATTTTGTATTCTAGACCGACAGCATAATATATGTTTTTCCATCCGTTGATAACATTAGAATGTGATTTAGGATTTCCATTTTGTGTTTAATCATCACCTCTTGTGTAAAACAGAAATTATACGATTCTTTTTCGAAATTCATTTGTATTTCCCAACTTCCATTTTGTTGTATTTTCAATAAATATTCACACCCATCCGACGCCTCACCTACGCCTTCTAATGTCATTTTCATATGTTTTTCTTCTATATCTTATTGTTCAATATAATTTTTTTCGTTTTCGTCATTTTAACTATCTATTTTCTTCGATTCAATTTCGTTGGTATATCATGTATTCTTATTATTTGACGTTTTTTTTATTCTTGAAGATGATTTCAATTATTGGTTCCATTCTTCCATTATAAACATCCATCCTTATATATGAATTAAATACTGTTTATTTTGTCGTGGAGCTTTTATAAAATTAAAGTGTTTTCGGAGAACATATTCTTTTATATCCGAAGTTATTGAATATAAAAAATAATCGAATATTCATAATTATTTTGAAATATTAAATAATCTCATATCTTCATTTGTGTTTTGTGTATTGGTGGTAATCAAGGTTGAGAGCCTCATTTCTTACAAAGTTTTTATGAATTAATGTTTTAGTTTTAATATATTTGTAAGAACTAAATGGAACTAGTTTCGTGTTAATTATAAAAACTTTATATCAGATATCAGTTTGTCTTGTATATCAAATTGGACATACGTGAAATTTATTTCAATTGTTTGAATCCCCTCTGCACATAAAAGAAAGTAAAACTGTTCAAACCCTTCAAAGAACCTTTGAGGGTTATTACGAATCATAAAGAACAAATCGCAATTTGTGAATGACCAGACCTCCTTCGCTTTCGGTGTTGAAATTGAGTTTCTTGGAATAACTAACTAAGTGACTGCATTACCTTGTATAAAATGTAGTATTATTCTTATTCAATTATTCATACTTATTCTTGTTACAGCTCCTTCAATTGACATTATCATAACCACAGCAAATTCAGAAGTTGCAAAGCCGACCGTTACACGTACAGAAATAAAAGTGTCCCGAAATCTGAATCCTGAGGATACCCAAACATTAAACGTGATGACCCGAGAAGGTACTCTAACGCAACTGATTGTCAAGAGACGAGACCCAAAAAAGCAATCTATAAACTCTCAAAACGTACAGTCGAATTACATTACAGATTCTCTTCAGAATATTGATAATGTAAAATACACATCCAGTCGTACTAAACTTCAGCCAATTACTAAGACATCATATAATAACTGGATTCCTGTCCAGAGTGTTTATTACCAACCTAAGATAATAACGCTAGAGACTATTGCATTGGTTAGAAATGCCAGTGATAATAATAAGTACAACAGAGACCATATAAGGAATAATCATTTAGGAAATGTTATAGACAGTGATAGGTAAGTAGTTCAATAAAACGTTAGATAATTCACTTTGATAATATATTTGAAGAGATATTCAGTATACCTATAAACTTTGGCGTGATAACTGAAGTTGATAATGTTGATTAAGGTTCTAATAAAAAAAAATATGTGGTGAAGAAATGCTCAAATTTCATACAAATGTTGAAAGAAGTGGATATTTTTGAAATGAAAAACCACAATTCCTTTTCTCCTTATTGTGAAAAAATAGAAAAAATTTCAACAGCCACCCCAGTTTCGGTCATAGACAAAGTTTTGTAAATTTGAGTTGAAAACTCAACATAGGATTTTATTGAGTTATAGGATTATATTTAGTTATAGAAATTATATTGAGTTGAAGATATTGGATACTAGATATAGGAACAAAATGATTTTTAATATGAGACAGTCATTTAAAATGTTATAGCAATTCAATGATCCCATTATTCTAGCAATTACCCAAAATTTTCAGTATTTTATAACTTTTAAAATGTTTGTGTTATCATAGTTGAAATTATGAACGGAGTTATTACGTTATTCAATTGAAACTCCTTTTACATTTCTGAGTCTCCAAATCTGTCAGATATTTGTGGGTGTTTAATTTTCAACTTTTTTTAGAAATTTTTTAAAATTAAAGTTTTTCAATTACATTCTGTTGATCATGCGCATTTGTAGCATTTTATATGACATATTTATAGTTATCTTTATACATTATATAAATGAATAAACTGAGTGCCTGTTATGTCTAGAATCTCTAGAAATATTGAAAATTCAAAAGGATTGGTTTATGTTTTCATAAAATTTCAATAATTATATTCTCGAAGTTTTACATCTAACATTATAATCTGAATTAATCGTTGAATTGTTCCAAATGTTTAGGTTCATTCTATTACAGAACAATATGCCGAAGTTTTTGAAATCAATATGATTTTAGTCTGCTTCACAAACACATTGAAAGTTGTCTTTTTAATATTATCCAACAATAAATAATATAACCCAATATATAAATCTTAAATTATTCTATGAGATAAATAGAATGAAATATTGTTTTCAAAAAGTTACAATTATCATGAAAGCCATGAATATAGGAAAAAGCTATACTTCAATAAATTTTACGATTATATTTATCAATTCATTAACATTAAAATTTCAATAAATGAATACTATATCACAATTTAAGTTCTGCAACATCATAAATAGTGAAAAGATTTTATAGTGGCCTAGTGTATGATTTCATTTTCTAATTTGTTTTCAGGATACCTAGTCTACCAAAACCAGTTACAATATTTTCCGATGATGTTTACTTCAAAAACCCCAGAAAGAAATCCAGATCAGTAATGCACGTAGACGAGGATGGAATTCCAGTTATTCACGGCGTACGAGTACCAGATGACGAATCCGACAAGAAAACATGGCGAAATGCTCGGGTCATAAACAACGAACTCCGTCCTTACGAAGATGGATTCAAACCAGCACCTGCAATACCAGCTGGTGAACTGGTATACGCCAGTCAAGTCAACAACAAAAAGGAAGAAGTGAAAAACGAGGGACCATACACGAAGGAAGATAACTTCAAACCAAGATTATCAAAAGACGACTCTATTGGTCCATTTACGGTCAAGGATAATTTAGGGTATTCAAGACCACACTATAAAACACCAGAGCCAGTGTACGTTAAGTTCAATCCTGAGTCAGGCTTTGGACCATTCACGAAAGTTGATAATACGAGAACAGCAGAGGGCTCATCAAAATTGGTTGATTATATAAAGGCGATAAATAAGAATGAAGCCACTAAAGATTATTTCAACATAAGAAAATACAGATCCTATGAAACCGATCGTCCACAACAAATTCAGAGAAGAATGCTTCAATATCCTGGATATCATTCATATCAAAATTCCTTATTATATACTCCAAGTACTAAATTGAGTCCTGTAACATTTACTGAAGGTGTAAGGGCACCAGTTTTACAATACGCTCATCCAGAATTGGGCGTTCAACCAGCTAAGCCTAAACCAGCAGAGGAGCAAATCATGAAAGAAAACTATCCATTTGAGAACTCCTACAGTGATAGTGGAAGGCAACAATATCACGAGAACAGTGTTCAATACTTTAGTAAAGACGTGATGAACTATCCATATAACACATTATATTTGAAACCAAAACCCGAGCAACCTCTTTGGATGAGAATCGCTGAAAGTGTTAAAGATAACGTGCAAACAGGTTTCGAAAGGGTACAAAGGTTCACAAGACCAGTATTTGAACCACTAATGGAAGCTACTCACAAAATTTCGCATAATTTAGGCTTAGTAGGACAACCGCAAGCTCAACAAAAAGTTGGTTTAGTTGGACCAGTTGGAAGTTCCATAATACTTCCCGCATTGGGTCTTGTTGCCGGAGGAGCAGCCTTAGGATTGGGCGCAGCAGCTGTTGGTCGATTTTTGAGTCCAGATCAAATGAGAGCGCTTCAGAAACAAGAAGAGGATCAGATGAGATCTTTCGATCCCGCTCATCTTGCTGGGTACTCGAACGAACCTGGTAATATCTTGGTGATAATGGAAGAACAGAATAGTTTAGAACGAGGCCAGAAGCGATATAAACGAAATGTGCTAGACGATTCGAATATGCAAAATCTTGTTTCTGGTATCGAAAATTCCAACTTGAGGCAACTGTCGAATCCACAGTATTGGTCCGATACTCCTTGTGCAAAAAGACTGTTCTGTGAAGTGATGATTAAACAGGACGAAGACGAAGTGGTGCTTATGGAGAAGAAAATGGATTTGATGATGCTGAGGTAAATTAACGTTTTATTTTGTATTCGAATTGTTCTTGGAGACTCTCAAACAAAAGATATTTGCTTTCATATTTATTTAATAGAACGGATATAGGCTATTAATAATGAAATTGAAAGTGAAGCGATATCGTCAGATGCAGTTCTGATAGTTTTCGAGAGTACCGTTTAATCGATGCGGTGGAATAAAATCAAGCGATTGTTCTATTAATTTCACTAGGAAAGTGAATATTTACTACGGTTAGGTATTCACTTGAGTACAACAAAATAGTGTTGCGGGTATATTTCTGTCGGGGACCAATTAAAGATTTTTAACACCTCATTCATTTTTCGATCTTTGGCAGAGTAAAATCATATAACCATATTATATACAACCCAGATTTTTTTCTGAATCAACTTTTGAAGTATGCATTGAATATAAATTTTCTAACTTTCATCATTTATATAATTCCTAGAAGCATTTTTTCTCTTGTATTTCATATAAAAACCAGAACGAACCTTGTTCAGAGATTCCATGTAGTTCTTCTTTCGACGAAAAATCGAGTTCAATCATAATTTTAATTGAGTGATTTTATCAATAAAATCTCTAGTCACTTCTTTTCAAATGTCCTAAACAGTTTCTAGGTTGTATTATCAATACGAACATTTTTTATTGAACAGGAATATTAGGTAGTTCAATTTTGTGATTCCATGAAAAATTATTTTCAGAGTTATAATGTTAAGAGAAAATTTTGATGTGGTCTCTCGAACCAAATATCATGTTTAATACGGCTTTTAATATTTCAGCAGACATTGATTATATAATCAGATTCGTATAAAATGTTTTTTTTTCACAAAATAAACGAAAAATACAATCCCTGATCTCGAAAAGATCTCGTCAATAAAGTGTAAATCAAAATTTAAAGTGTTTGAATTTTAGTTTACATTCAACGAATAAAACATTGACATTTTCTGATTGAAACTCAGTTTCTTTAGTCAAAAACACAAAATATTCGTAGATATATCAACGCATATTATGAAACATTTGAAGGAAACTGATAGTATATCATTTGAGAATTACGTACAATTTACATGCAAATATCAAGGAATGGATTGAAAATTAAGAATTAAATTAAAACATTGAAGAAGTTAAGGAAGTCTTCATATCACTGCGTTGAAATCAAATAATAGATCGTTAATTTGTGAACGTTAATGTTGGGTCTAAGAAATCCTTTGAAATATTTACTCTCGAGAATTTTTAGTGATGAATGTTTAAACATGCTGATATAACTAATTTCCTATTTTATAAAAAAACGAAAACACATAATTCGACATTCAATATTGATTCATAACTATAATTAGGTGTTATCTGAAAAAAGGCGAAATCTGAATAAAAATAATAACTTCTTCCTTTGAGATGAAAATTGAGATATTGAGTATAAGAATAAGAACCTCAAGCTTTCTTTATCGAACAAAAACTATGATCCTCAGCAAATGCAATGAAAACTATACTTATTATATGAATTAAAACTCGTTAAACAAAAATTGATATGTAGAGAAACGTATTAAAAATGCCATCCATAAAAACGTGGAAAAATGCTCTATCAAAAGATGATTAACTGCCTTCTTCAGAAAGGTTTGAAAATTATGTGTCAATCAATGAATTTGTAGTTTCTCCAGCTCAATGAATCTCCCTGAGGGTAGAAATAATCAACCATTTTATCCAAATACTCATATCGATCTACTCTCTATTACAAGCATGTAACATCCCAAGTCCGCAAATTAATTACAAGATGACGTGATAGACAAAATTCCTCAATGTTTGCGTCATCCGCCAAATACTATCCGTTGAAAAGTAAAAGGCATTCTTCAACCAAACGGAAACGGAAAGGACAAATTAGTTTCTTGTTTTGAATTCAAAGCTTCTCGTACCTTCTCGGGGAACATTGACCAAAACAGAAGACCGAATTCGGTTCTTTGATCCACCACGGGATTCTGCTTTCTCCGGCCTACATACCTTCAACCATGACTCTGAGTTGTTGAACTTGTCTTGGCTTTAACATGCGAGCGCCGCCGATTGTGTTTTTCTGACAGGAGCACGAGATTACTTTCTATTTTGTTTTATTCATTCACCTGAACGTCGACCATGTAAGAGATGAATAATCAGTGGCGGATATGTAACACTCACACTACGCTTTACTATTAATCTACTGAAAGATTCAAAACTATTGATATTTCATTCACTAGCAAATTTTTTTACACTTACCATTTGATCTCGTAACTTCAGACAAGTTATTGTGTTAATATGTAAATTGATTCTTTCGGACTTTTTCGGAATCTACTTCGACTATTCGATTCAATTTTTCATGTATGTAAGGTTTTTCTTTTCAAGTTTATTTACATGGATGCATTTGCTGAAAAAAATATGTATACTTACGAATGAACATTATTCATTCACTTTTAATTCACTAAAAAAAGCATGAAGAACTTTTTCAATATCTTAGTATCACGTTAGATACTATATTTTCTTGTATTTATTCATAGAAACAACTTTTCTATATTTGTTTTTAATACTACGCTATATTACCAATGACATGAAACGTATTCAAATTGAAATTGTTTAAATATTCATCTTGAATGAAGTTTCTATTCTTATGAACACGTAATCAAATCTGGTAAATGAACTATATTTATACTTTGTTGGTTGTGTTTTTGTCAAGCTTGAGAGATAGTTACAAACCAACTTTGAAGTATTGATTCAGAGCTAGTATTATTGAAATACACTGTTATCCTTTTGCCATAACACCTCAATAGAAATATTACTTGAAAGAGTTATTTTTTCTTTCATATAATAGTATTTTTCAAGCGAATATCATCTGTTTCTACTTAGATGAAGTCTCACTGTCAGTGTTTCCACAATGAGCGGAAATTTTCCTCTTAAGGGGAAATTAAGGTCCAGAGGGGAAGAAAAAGGGGAAAGACTATAAAATGGAAATTGCTGGAAATCGCAGATAAAACCTAGCCTGAAATTTTGGAAATTTTGGTAAAAATGAGGGTTTTCGCGTATGAGAAATCCTTTAGATGGCAAGACGTAGATATAGGTCAAACTGCTACGTGATTGGTGAATTTTGACATATCTGTCAATGTCATGTCAAAAATAACCAATCATGCAGCAGTCGAACCTCACGCCTACGTATTGCCATCTAGCGGATTTTACATACGCGAAAACCCTCATTCTACAACAGGTGACTTTATAATGAACTTGCGGAGTAGACAGTTACGTTGAGAAATTTTGTCTTCTACGTGATTGGTGAATTTTGACATATCTGTCAATGCCATGTCAAAAATAACCAATCATGCAGCAGTCGGACCTCACGCCTACGTATTGCCATCTAGCGGACTTTACATACGCGAAAACCCTCATTCTACAACAGGTGACTTTATAATGAACTTGCGGAGTAGACAGTTACGTTAAGAAGTTTTGTCTTCTACGTGATTGGTGAATTTTGACATATCTGTCAATGTCATGTCAAAAATAAGCGGATCTAGCGAATTTTTCATACGCGAAAACCCTTATTATTTAAAGACTCTATCGTGGACTAGCGTGTTAGCGTATCAAAGAAACAGTGACAGCACGTTCAGGTGGCGTATTCTTACCCTTATTTCCTTTCTGTTTCATCTTGTCGATGATTTTGTTGGCGTATTTAGTGTAAATAATATTATTATAGTATGGTATCACCAGAGGCGTGAGTGAGCAGCCTATAGAAGAAAAACGATAAAGACTTTTTTAGTTACTACACTAGTGCCAAAACTAAAATCTACAGCAAAATAATTTTTGAGGGAGAAAAAGTCCTGAGAAGGGAAAATCTGAATTGAGGCGTTGGAAACGAAACCATCATAGTGGAAAAACTGCTCATTTTGCCAAATTTAGGTAAAGAGCACTTTCATTGACATTGGCAAATATGAAAACTAAACAAAACTGAGCATATTATATGGTTCAAGTAACTCAACCGAATTTAGGGCTCAAAATAATGTGAGAAACCTGCAATAATGTGAGAAAATCTTCATCTTAATGTGAGAAAAATATCAAGAACTCGAGCATTGCAATAACCCAAAATACTTGGGAATTAAACTAAATAGAACACTGTCCTAAAAGACAGTGTGATCAGAAGATCGCACTGACAAGACACAAAGAAAAAAGGATATAAACATAAAGGACTCATAAACTCACAAACCCATTTTGTATGCCAACCGCATGTACTACGCTCAGAGATATCTCTTAGTTTTACACCCGTAGAATGTCTTATATTCGTGGGGAGAAGTTCTGCACTCGCTCCTTGGGCGTATGTCACTATAAACAAGTCAGCACGTCTTATATCACGTTGTGTAAAACCAACATCAATGAATACACTCTATTCAATTATTGGAGAAGCTACACCTGCAATCCGAAGGTATGTGGCTGCCAGAATTTAAAGATATAAGCAAACACAGACCTCAGGTAGCCTCTGCACCTGAGTGCATCATTATGAATAACCATCTGGATCAAAGTCATTTGGAAAAAAGAGCTCGGCGACTATAAAAATAAAAACAGAAAATAAAACGATGAAGTGAAAGAGAAAAGGTCTGGCAGTTTTCTCCTCACTTTTTCCATTTGGAAGAACCTTAAGCTACATACAACTGATGTAACAAGTGGTTGAGCAAGTTTAAGTAATTTCGTGAAGTATGGTTACAGCGCCAATGATAAGTGTAACGGACAGCAGTCCGCCTTGGTGTATTTTTAGAAATATAAGACCTTATACATGCTCCTTTATATATGCTCTTCTTCAAACGAATAAGGAAACATTTCAGATAAGACTCTCATTAATTAATTTTTAAATGCCCTTTCAAACACTAAAAACTTTCAGAAAATAGATAAACATCGAGCTTTACTCGGACGACAAGGTGCTAGACACTAGAACATTTTGATATTATTAAATCAGCAGACTTCCTTCGTGCTATTTAGTTAAATTTATGATGTGGATTCAGTCTATTATATGAAGCATCAACTGGATTTCTTAAAATGAAAAGGTTCATTCATATTCAATCTTCCTTTCAAAATGGAAATACTTATTCAAATAATTTGTGAATTGATACAAATCTGTGAGAATATCCAGGAAAATTATAACTCTCAAAAAATGTAGGTACAAAATATAAGAAAAGAAAATATTTATTTATCCATTTAGACAAATATAGAAAAAGGCAAGAGAAAGAAATAAATAATAATTCTGCAGATTTTTTTCTTCTGAAAATACTGAAATTATTTTTAAGAATCTACACACGAAATTTTCCATAACTTTTTGAACGAATTTAATTGTTACTAATTGCTATTAAATAGTCAGTTGAATGGAGTTGATGATTTCAGAGATTTTGAAAATTGCTCTCTTAAAAACGATATCTATCTTGATTAATATAATTCTCATTGTTTTTGGCTTTTAATTTAGTCAATTCAAACTTCAATAATGGTTTTTTCTATTATTAGGTACATCTAAATGAATTAAATCAATTGTCCCATCAGGTTTAAATATATCCAAAGTATATTGACCATGCCTGCTAGTAAACGGAAGAAGTTACCAAATATTGTTTGAAATTTGCTTTATCATTCTTTTGTTAATCATTATATCTCACTCAATCAGAAAAATCTTTCACTTTGATTAGAGTTCATACGTCTTTGTTTCTCTATTCATTCAGATTCTCTTCGTGAGGTTCGTGAAATAATTGGATAGTAAACCATAATTGACACGTTCTTTTCTTATGTTCCTTATTTCAGATGATTGCCTATATTTACTTTTCTTACTTTCACTTCATTTGAAAACGAAGTATTAGCTCCTGATAATTTATCGATTATTTATATTATCAGAACAAATCGGGTACGTTGTAAAAAAATGAATGTAATTACTCGAGCATAAGAACTAAATTGTTATCTCTGTAGAAAGTGAATGTTTGAAATACTGGTTTTTCATATTTCTTCTGTTAAGGTTCTTTATATTCATTCAATTTATTTGCGCTTTGTCACGGAGTGTTTTAAATAAAAAATCTATTTTATGGCAATTAATGATGGAAATCAAGGAAAACATGTTTTCTTTGATGCCATAAACCGTCTGAAATCATGTATATATTCATTGCTTTGCTAGCATTAATTTCATAACATTTGTCATTATAGATTATTTTGCTTTTCCAAATGTGAATGGTAACAATTTAAACGTCTATATCTGACAGAAAAAAAATGTATAATTAGCCATTTATTATTTTGTTTAATTTTATCAGAATTTTAAAAATAAATGTTCGTACTTCACGTTAACAGCAGCTCTAAAGATTATGAAAGTCCAGTATTTTCATTTATAAGGTGCTTCAAAGGAGGTTGATTTTGGTATAGTTGGTTAGAGAAAAGGTTAGAAAATATCCTTCTTTCCCTGTCTCAGTTGAAAGACAATATTAGTTTCTAAATGACAGGCGTTAGCGAATTGCTACATTTGGACATTTCATATTCTGGAAAGGTTTAATACTGGAAATCGAACAGGCTACACTTGCAGCCTACATCGTCCAATTAAGCGATCTCTGATGTTCTTTTAGAAACGTAAAATGTGTTGGTGTACATCGTGCAAAAACCAGGTGTTATTTCTCTTGTGATATGTGCCATATCTTTTTTGACAGATATCAAATATATTCGTGACAAATTTTATTCATACTGTATCTTCGAAAAGGGCTTTCATCCTCATAGGAAAAGATATTTTTGCAATGGACCACGTCATTAACCTTCGATGTTTTGAGACAACTACATGCTGTATATATACGAATCTGATAAATTCAAAAATGAAACAATATTTAGAATTTCAATATTGGGAGTGATACTCGAAGTATCGGCTCCATGAATTATCAATTTAAATTCAACAACCCAAAAAGATGTTCTCATGCAAATAATGCCGATCTAGTTCCCGTATGCAACGAAGACACTTGGTCATTGTCTTGCTGCATACTTACGATAATAACAGGTGCTCTTACGAGACAGGAAAGTGGTAATTTCTCATGAATCGGTCTCGAGGTACCGACAGTTAAAATTCCAGAGGTCGATATCAGGTTCAGTGTGCCGGTCATTTACATCTCTAAAGGTGGACATCACCGTTGGTCTTACTTTCTCTAGATACCTATCAGCTTCAATGAGTTTATGTGAAACTGAAATCTGTTCGCATATTTGCATTCCTGTATATTGTTTGACTGTTGGAGGCCGTTACTTGATGTGATTATTAAATTGGGAAGAAGATATTGCTTTCTGATCTAAAATAAACAATTTATATTTGTATTTGACGTTTTATTGTTTTTGTACATTTGAGTATTTCACTGAAAGAACGTTTCAATTAACAATCATAAGGATTTATTTAATTGAAATTATGATTTGATATTGCATCCATCTGAATACACATACGTTCCAATGAGTAAATGTCAGAGATGATAACTTAGAAAAGACTTTTGGAAAATTAGCAACATCGGTCGAACTTTGAGTTTGGTGGATTAATTGTCTTATAGAATTGTGGACATGGTAACAAACGATCATTATTAGTCAACTTATTGAACAACATGATAGAAAAGTAAAACGGTCCCCTTTGAGATTCTGTAAGTCTACAAAAGCTTGACCTCAGGGACATGTCCATGTCCCTGAGACAAGGGCCATGTCCAGGCAAGACCATGAGCGCCTCAAAGGCATACAGACATAGGAAGTGAGAATTTCATGTTCAATGAAAGCACGTCTTCGGCCTTCACGATAGTGACGAGATTAAACAATTTTTACTGCTCTTTTACAGAGCAAAAAGTGTTGATTGCGATGCGCATGTGTCCCAATTCAGAAAACCATATCTCATTCTTGCTTCGATTAATGCGTAGTATGCTTCTCTTAGTATATTAGACGACAATTTGCCTGACAAGCTCAAATTTACTGCTCAGCAAATATATATTATTCAACAAGTTGTGTGCTAGACATCCAGTGTCAGTCAGTTAATCTCAGAACTGAATCCAACGTTACGCTAAGAATCCACCAAACTGCACGATGTCTGTTATGAAGTTCTGCAAGACAGCAACAAGCCTGATGATACAGCTGATACATTGAAAATTGTAAAAAATATCTATAGGTAAGCTGGAAGATCGTTTACAAAACATGAAATAAAATGTATCTCGAAGTTATATCTCGTTCTTGCTATTCTTCAGGTCGATGCAGTCTTTCAACAATAATAATGAGTATAAAGTGAAACCTAAATATAAAGAGATAAATATGCTGTATGATGAATACTTGAAGTTGGAAACAACGCTAAATAGAAGATATCCGACTCATATGTCGGCAGTTCACTATCAGTGGTGAAGAGTCTACGCGTAAAAACCCAAAATGAT